>CM060071.1:1057019-2519519 GCA_030533445.1 Cyprinodon diabolis | reverse complement strand
ATATTTGAGGACTATTCCTTGACACCCTGCAGACTTCCTGCCCAACTGCTTCTGCCTCTTACAGGAATGCAGTGAATGATGAGAGAAAGCCCGAAGATGCCATCAGCCGTCTGATTGGCCAGTTCCCTTGAGCCCTGCCCTATAAGGAAAGTAGCCGAGGAGAAAGCGACGAGGATGAGGAGGAGGAGGCCCCGGCCTTGTTTGGATGGTGGACGGATAGAGGAGGTAGAGACTTGATAAACTGGAAGGCAGCTCCTCAGACTCTCACTTCTGTCCTGCTCCCACTCCCACATCATCCCAGCAGGTCCTGCACTGCCACGGTAAGACCTCCTAATGCACTCCTCAGGGATCAGGGATCTTTCCTAGAAGGATCTGACTTTACATCTCCTATCACCTCTATTCCTTTCCACATTAACTATATCTCTTTAACCTACATTCACATCTCTCCTCTCTTTTTTATTCTACCGAGTTTTTTCCTCCTCCCAGTGATCAAACTTATCCAAGTTTCTCTCTATTATGCTGCATCTTCTGTTAAAGCAACTCTTTTTCCTCTGTTTCTACCTGCATGCCTTCTGCAGTCAGCAAAAGGAGGTTTCCCCTATTTGAAACCTCCTGACCTTAAGTCCTGTCAGAATAATCCATCCACCCACTCACCACCTGTGTTCTCCTACTTTGGTTCTCCTACTTTCTCACGCAGAGGGAGGATCGTGTTCTCTGTTCTTAAACAAGTTTTTACCCATGAAACACCTTCTCTACCCTCGTTTGGATCACCTCAGAACTCTCAGGCTGTTTCTCCTTCATGTCTGTGTCCTGAACTCTAACTGACCATCACTTGATTTCTGCAGATGTTCAGATCCAGTTTGAATCGTCCTTCACTGTAAATTGTTTTTATTTACCATTTGATAGTCTCTATCAGGAGAGACTGAAGTGTATTAAACTGCTATTCCATATAAAAAACTTTATTTATGCATAAAAAATGTCCTTTAAATCTGAATTAAGACTAGACAATAATCATCATGTTTAAACTTTGAAACTGTCTTTGGTTATGATGCCCCCAGCAGAGGGCAGCTCTGGACCCATCCCCACAGGACTGGGTCCAGGTGCTTTGTTTGCACAGAGATACAACAAACAGTAAAAATGTTAAACTAGAACTAAATAAAGAGAAGAAATGTTCTGCTGAGATCTGGCAGAGCGGCTAAATCTTTTAGTCAGAATCAAACATTTTTGTTCTAGTTACAATCAAGATGAATGTTTTATTTCCATGTCTGTATGAAATGTTAGGAGGTCAGAGGTCATCAGTGTACGTATGATTCCTGCAGCATTATTCCTAACTCTTGTTTCCATGAAAGTATCTGGTGAATAATCTCTCCAACCATTATCACGGCTTCTGATTGGCTTCACACTGAACCTATAGGAGAGCTGGATAAGGACCAGGTCCAATATCTGGATTTGGTTAACATGGCTTTAAAGAACGATAAGAGAACCTTTACTGAGGCTGGTTCTGAAAGAGCTTTCTAACTCTCTCATCTTCAGGTGTCTGTTTCCAGGAAATAGTAATTAAGCATCAGGAAGTCAATAAAATAAACTTTTTAAGCATCTCCCGATTCTTTGGAGGAACTTTTATAATTACCTTTCAGAAGGAGCTGCAACCAGAACTTTTGCCCACAGTGATTCTGGACCAGGACTTTGGGATCACCATATTGTTTAACAAACTGTTTAATATGTACAAAGAGATTTCCATATGTTCTGCTGGGGAACTAAATTCAGGACAAAAAAAACTTTTTTGAAGCTTTTATGTCTGTATAAACTAAAGTAATACTTTATATATTATTTTTGCTTCTGATGGTTTGAGCTCAAAGTGAATCTTAATTTGATGTGTAATAAGAGGAAACAAATGTGCTGCTTGCTTAGTTAAAGCAGCCTCTGTCATCGCTGCAAGCTAACTAAACCTCAGCATGAAGCTAAGCACAAGCAGGAGCTTCCTCTCCTTTTCCAGATGTACAAAGTCCTCACTAATTTCTAATGTTATTAGTGTTTGTTTTGTATCAGTTCAGTACACTATGGCAACAGATTCCCGACAAATATTTTAATGCAACAAAACATCTAATATATGAAGTGAAATATATATATATATATTCAATTTATTTCAATCATAGACATTTATAAAGTCCCATAGACAATCCATGTTAATTCAAAAGTAATGCATTGAAGCTCAGTTTATTATTTCAGTTGGTGACGTTTGAAGGAAACAGCCAAAAGCATCGAATCACTGATTTTCCAGCAATTAATCTTGGATAAGCTGCTGTCGCTAACTCTGCAGTACTCCCTCATTCTTAGCACACAGTAGTATAAAGCTAAACATCCCCTTAACAGGAAGAAAACCTCCAGCAAACCAGGATCAGTGTCGACTGGAGGGGGTGGGGTTGGAAACATGGAGATAGATGGAGAGACACAGAAAGGGATCCGTTTGTCCCAAAGCATCTCCTGCAAGAGAAGGTGATGCTCCATATCCTGTGATGTTCTCCTAGGTTAAATCGCTGTAACATAAGGAGAAGCAGCTGCTGCAGAAACAGTTTAAATGGATAAGAAAGCAGGGGATGCCAAGGCAGAGCTGAGGGCAAAGTTAGCCCTCAAAGGCCCATCCTGCAGCCAGAAACAGCAAATACTCAGTTCCCAGAGTTCATGACTAAATATGGAGCAAAGTGCTGTAGAGGGAGAGGAAGATGAGGAGAGATGAGAAAGGACAGATGGAGTGGAGCGCGGCTGGGCGAGGCAGAGCAAACAGGGGGAGAGAGAGAGAGCATACCAAACACAGGCCGGACTCCACTCATGACCGAAATAGGAAGTTTTCTCTGAGTTAAAGGTCATGTGACCACCTCCCAGCTCCAGTTTTGGTGATGCAGCAGAGCTTTGGTGGGCTTCATTCAGATTTTCTTGCTACTTTATTTTTTGATGTAAAAATGTTATTTTATAATAAATTAGCTTCAGTTTCTCTTTGTTGACTCGTTCTTACTGTTTCAGACTGAGCAACGTTCCTCCTCATCCTCCTGGTTTCACTCTGATAGAAACCCAAGCTTTAGTGCAGAATCCAAAGAAAACTCTACATCAGCTGACTGTATTTAACAACCATCATTACAGAGCAGTGATATTTAACAGGAAAACTACCGTTGATAATAGATTGACAATGATTTAAAATAATTTTTTGGAAATCTAAAGTTTAAATTTAAATTATTTATGCAATGAAATTTAAACAAATGCCAATGTGCTTTAATGTAGCAGCTGTGAGTTTGATAACAATTTTTGCTTAGCTTTAGTTTTTTACATTTACTTTATCTCAACGTTTCTAAATAAATTTGAAATCATTTGAAAGGTTTTTGATCATTTTTTCTTGTTTTTTCTTTTGCTTCATTTAAGTAAAGGCTGGAATGTACATAACCAATCACATCTCCTCTCTTCATCAGTGCTAGTCGCTCTTATAGGTCTGCAGCTTGTCCACAGCGCCCCCTGCAGTCATGTGTGATGATGAGGAGAGCACTGCTCTGGTGTGCGATAACGGATCCGGTCTATGCAAGGCCGGGTTCGCCGGAGATGACGCTCCCAGGGCCGTCTTCCCCTCCATCGTCGGCCGGCCCAGGCACCAGGTGACTTCTGATTGGTCCAACCTCACACCCATCCTCAACAGTGAGACATGTGTGAACTGATTGTGTGTGTGTGTGTTTTAGGGAGTGATGGTGGGAATGGGGCAGAAGGACAGCTATGTGGGAGACGAGGCTCAAAGCAAGAGAGGAATCCTCACCCTGAAGTATCCCATTGAACACGGGATCATCACCAACTGGGATGACATGGAGAAGGTCTGATATATACAAAAACACACACATACACGACTCCACACCTGTGAAACCTCCTCAACCTCTCCTCCTCTCTGATTGGTCAGATCTGGCATCACTCTTTCTACAACGAGCTGCGAGTAGCTCCAGAAGAACATCCCACTCTGCTGACCGAGGCTCCTCTCAACCCTAAGGCCAACCGAGAGAAAATGACTCAGGTAGGGGAACACTGAGTACAACCGGCTTCTCTGGTTCTGGGTATTCCAGAGGTTTGCAGGAGGTTGTCCACAGTGCTGTAGAAGGACTGAGTCCAGCAGGAGGTTCCTTTAGAGGCTGGAGTGTTCTGTAGGCTTGGTAGGGCTACCCCATAAAGCTTAGAACTCAACACTAATGTTGAGTTCTAAGTGAAATGTCTTCAAACTTGGAAAGCAAAGTCCAGTGGTTTGTTTTTATTTTTATTTTTTTTGGAAAGTCTGCAGCTGATTTGCTGATACAACCTAAACCAACAATCTATGAAGAGTTGATCAAGAGTTCCTGAGGAGGGACCTGCTCCTAGAAACAACAGAGGGAACATGAACTGACGGGGGGGGAGTTTGGTAGTCCTGGCCAGAAATCGTCCCCTAAGTTGCAGAAGGATACATCTTCTGCAGCAGCATGTTTTCTCCAGTTCATGAAGCACCTAAGTTTGACTTTTTAGAATAGAATAGAAAATCCCTTTATTGTGGGAAATTGTGATGTTAACAGCAGTTAACACCACAATTATAGTAATAGAAGTGGTCACACAATGTGCACCTTAGAAAAGTGTATTAAAATAACAGATAGGAAAATAAAACAAATAAAATACTCTACAGTACAGTGTTTTAAAATATAATAATGTAATGTACCTGGACAATAAAAATTAATAACAGCTGTGGACATTTTACAGTAATGGATATGTGAGAAATAGCAGCAACACCAGAGATGTGAAAAATCACATTAGCATGATATTTAACTGGTGAAAATCAACATGAATGTAATAACTTATTTGGGTTATTGGGAACAGTGATGGTTATAAAGTCTTACAGCTGCTGGGAGTAGCAGCTCCTTTTACCAAACAGAGGATGATACTTATTGAAACGTGTTTGTTCAAAATGTCCTTAAATACCAGCAGGTGGTTCCTCTGCAGTCAGAACAGGAGGTGGAAACTTCCTGGACTGTGAGACCAAATCGTAGCTTTAATCATGTTTGATCCTTTCTCAGATGACTTAGCAGCTCGTTTAGAATAATCATATATGGAATATGTTCTCAGGAATTCATTTGAATTCGGAGGAGATAAAGATAAAGTTAAGGGATAAAAAAAGTGTCCTGTATGGTACTGATGTACAGTAATGTCTGTGTTCAGATCATGTTCGAGACTTTTAATGTTCCCGCCATGTACGTGGCCATCCAGGCAGTGCTGTCGCTGTACGCCTCCGGACGCACCACAGGTTGGACCTCACACTCTTTCACCTTTTCACGTACAGCACGTTGAATTGTCTATGAGACTCAATGATTAACCTCCATTAGACATGTTTGTGATGGAGCAGACGTTTGAACCAGCCTCCTCTCTCTCTTCAGGTATAGTCTTGGACTCAGGTGATGGCGTCACCCACAACGTGCCAATTTATGAGGGGTATGCTCTCCCACATGCCATCATGAGGTTGGACCTGGCGGGCCGCGACCTGACAGACTACCTCATGAAGATCCTAACTGAGCGAGGCTACAGCTTTGTCACCACAGGTAAGACTGACACACCTGGACTTTCCACTGGGATGTGCCCCCATCACGCTGACCCGTCTGACCCTCTGTCCTGCAGCGGAGAGGGAAATCGTTCGTGACATTAAGGAGAAGTTGTGTTACGTAGCTTTGGACTTTGAGAACGAGATGGCCACAGCAGCTACTTCTTCTTCTCTGGAGAAAAGCTATGAGCTTCCTGACGGTCAGGTGATCACCATCGGCAATGAGAGGTTCCGCTGCCCAGAGACGCTCTTCCAGCCCTCCTTCATTGGTCAGTCAGCTCACCACATGTTTTCTTTCTCTATGCTCTTTAACACACAGCCCATAAAAGATGCTTCAGCTGCTTTGTTTAATTGATCAACATAGATATTAATACTGTCATTTTCCTGCAGGTATGGAGTCGGCTGGAATCCATGAGACAACCTACAACAGCATCATGAAGTGCGACATTGACATCCGTAAAGACTTGTATGCCAACAACGTGCTGTCAGGAGGAACCACCATGTACCCGGGAATAGCTGATCGGATGCAGAAGGAGATCACAGCGCTGGCTCCCAGTACCATGAAGATCAAGGTCGGCTTTGAGTTTGGTTTCCAGGATGAGTTCAAGCTCTTCACTGAGAAACAATTAGGATAGATTTGATCTTTTAATCCCTTTTAACCACAGCCAGTGTGTGCAGCATTGAAAAGGCTTAAAGTTGTGATTCCCAAACATTCCAGGCTGTGACCCAAAAAATAAGAATATACCAAACTGGGCACCCCGTAAAATTACTTTATATCTATTTATTAAAGACGGTAAAGCTAATAATATATTTCTTAAATATTTGATTTATCAACCCATGCTGATTATTTTAATATTAGTCTAAAGATCCTGATTTATGGAGCCAATTTTGCTTCGTCGCCATTTACATGATAAAAATGACGAATGTTTTCATTTGAAATAAAAAAAGAAACTTTAACAAATCAAAGAAAAAATTTAAAATGGATAGCAAATGGAGGGAAGCGGCAATGCAGGCGCTTCAAGGAGATCTTAAGGCATGGCTGCTGGAGCGACCCACACATGTATCAGTCAATATACCAATATAGGTAGTCCATGTATCAGTCTCTCTTACACATTTATCCATTTCTGAAAAAAAAAATATTTATGCATTTCATTACATATATTTTGGGCCAGGCTGCTTTCTGCTTGGAGTTTGCATGTTCTCCCTGTGCATGTGTGGGTTCTTTCCGGGTACTCTGGCTTCCTCCAACAGTCCAAAAAACATGACTTTTAGGTTAATAGTCTTCTCTAAACTCTCCTTAGGTGTGAGTGTGTGTGTGAATGGTTGTTTGTCCTGTGTGTCTCTGTGTTGCCCTGCAATGGACTGGCCACCCGTCCAGGGTGTACCTCTTGCCCGTAGACAGCTGGAGATAGGCACAAACTATTAAGATATAACTTAAGGTGATCAAAACTTGTCGTTTCAATGATTTAACATCTAACCCTCACCCCCTCCTCCCTCTCAGATCATCGCTCCTCCAGAGAGGAAGTACTCGGTGTGGATCGGTGGCTCCATCCTGGCCTCACTCTCCACCTTCCAACAGATGTGGATCAGTAAGCAGGAGTATGACGAGGCAGGACCCTCCATCGTCCACCGCAAGTGCTTCTAAAGAACCCCACCTGTCTCCGGGTCTATGTGCTCTGCAGCCTCCCCTCCGTTTCGGGCTTCAGCACCGCCTTTGTTTTAACCTCACTGAGCACCAGCTACCAGACCCCAGGTCAGCCCTCCACCACCTAGCCACAGGACTTCCTGTGATAAAGAGGTAGAAAGATGCTGAACGCTCCTGGCTGGATCAGCAGTTACAAGGGAAGTGATGTTGTCTTTAATGCTGGACTTATTTGGTCATATTAATGAATCAACCCCCTTATTTTCACCTTCAAACTGTGAATCTGCAGCTATGTCCTCCCCCTGTAGCACAGACCCTCACACCAATCATGGCCTACCCCTTCCTCCCCCCCTCTTCCTCCATGTTGGTTCTGATCTTCTTTCAGAATAAAGCTTGAATGTTGCTGGGGAGCAGAGCACACTTGCATTGCATTACGATGATGTCACAGCGTGATCAGGAGGCTCCGCCTCATAGACGGTGTGTAAACATGACCATCCAGAAAGAAATAAAGAGCTCCAATAAAACACAAACAGGTGTGTTTTTTGTCTCTTTCGTGTAACCATTATTCATTTTGGTTGTCATAGAAACTATTTTGAAAGTCTTCAATCTTAAAGAGTCTTTACATCATGAACGGTAATATAATGTTGGGACCAGTTCAGATGTGTGGGCAACATCAGATCTAAGCCACCCTGATAAATCTTTTTACAAAACATTAATAATTCATTTATTTGCATATTCATTTTACAATTATAGCTTGGTTGACTAAAATGCTTTACAGCAAGTAAGACATAACACAAAAAAGGAATAAAAGAGCATAGAGACAAAAAAAAAACAACTTTCTTATAAAAAAACTAATCAAAGAATGATGATCTGAAACAGAAAATTTGGCAGGGAGTAAAAAGCTGAAGCTTTAGATTTTAATTTAGTCTTTCTTTAAATGCTTTAATTGTCTAACAAATACTTATTAATACTAAAGCAACATTGTTTAGAATTTGTACAACTAGATGACTATCAGCTGTGCTGCTGCCATCAACACCTTTGTTTATAGTTGTTGGAGCTAGGCTTGTTTTCCAGTGTGGTCCTGTTTCTCTGACTGTGACTGGCTGGATGTGCTCTCTTCATCCTCTGACATGGGAGCTGGCTCGGAGCTCGTCTGCCTGGCTGTGTGTTTCCTGGAGTGGGTCGCCTTTTACAGCTGCTTTTTGTGTCTCTGCTTCTGTCTCCTTGAACCCCAGTCAGCCTCAGCAGATGGCCGCTCACACTGAGCCTGGTTCTGCTGGAGGTTTCTTCCTGTTAAAAGGGAGTTTTTCCGAGTCAATGAGTCGATGCAATCAACTGGTTTTCCTTAGATAGAAAACTTTGCATCAATTATACTGTATGATCTGGTTGAATTGTAAAGTGCCTTGAGATGATGTGTTGTGAATTGGCGCTATAGAAATAAACTGAATTAAATTTAACCACTTTAGTCTAAATTGGTATGACATGAGTTCAATAAGGAACTCATTTCAAAGCTAAAAACTTTTGTGCACAGCTTGTAGAGCTTCATAAATTCTGAAATTTATAATTTTAGATATATTCATATCAGGATTATAGACAATAATCAAACTCATAAAAGATCTGATTCATTTTGAATACCATGCCATCATATATGATATTCATCAAATCAATACAATACTAGAAAAGCACTCAGTGTGCAGACATCCGCCAAGCACCACATTTTCCGTCATATTGTGACCTACACCTATAGATAAAACTCGCAGATGATCTGGACCATCACCATTTTTTAATGAACTTGGTAATAATTTCCTTAAAATCCTTTCATACGTTTATAAATAAGGCCCAGCGTGCATCTGCCAGCCTCTGGTGTTTGTTCTGCTCTCACCTTCTTCATTCACTCTGCTTTCTTCTTTGATCAGCAGATCGAGACTTCAAGGGAGGTACCGCTCACCTTTCCTGTGTTTTTGTCTCAGCATAATACTTCTGGACTTATTTGAGTCTGATGCTAAAGCTGCCAATAGTCACTGATTGTTTCACCAAGTAATGTTAAAGAATCCTTTTTAAAAAAAAATCTGCATCCAGATTATGATGTGGATCATCATCATAAGTTAATGGATTGTTCCTTGGACACAAATAAATTCATTCTTGGTTAAAAGCTAAGGAGAACACTTTTTTCTTCTTCTCTTTTAATGAGTTGGTCTGATCTGGGGGCATAAGGGCGTGCACCTGGTAGGAGGGGAGCTCATGCCAATTCCGCCCTACATGGCAAAGAAGCCTTGGGCAGCTGCCCAGGTTGCTGATATCAGAAACCGCGACTGCCTGCAACTGAAGGGTCATCTGTTCAAACTCCAGCTTTCAATGTTGTTTTGTACTTGGGCGAGACACTTTACCTGCATTGCCTACTGATGGTGGTCAGAGGGCCCGGTGTCACTTTTTTAAAGCACCCTTAATTCTATCTTTCAGTATGTATTTTTCCATTCAAATCTTTATTAAAAATAAACCAATAGAACCATGTGCAACTTGAACTTTCAAAGTAAAGCTCAGAGATGTACTTCAAATGAAAATGGAAAGTCTGTCACAGTTCAGTTCTTTACAGAGCACAGCTTGTAAATACAAAGTGGGCTGAAAAACGATCAAATTTCCCTCATGTCTCATCTCTAACGTCATGTTTATCAACAAATGCAGACACAAATACATCCCAAAGAGATGTAGCACATGTTTAACTAGATTAAGCATGTGAAATCAGAAGCTTCGACAAGAATGAGCAGCAGTTTGCGCTCATCATAAATTATTCAGTTTAAAAACAGCGTTCAGACTCACTATGACACAGCTGATGAGTTTTAGCGCTGCAGCTACTGAAGCTCTGCATTTTTCAAATTCTGAATACACCACCTCACTCTGATTTACAACTCCAATGACAACTGACCAATCAGCAAACACAAACAGGAATACTTTTTTGTTTTTAAACATCAAGTGAGGAAAGATCAGTTAGAAACAGGCAGAGGAATCTGCTCACATCCTCAATGCACAGCTGCACGACTCCATGTTTAAAACTTTAAACACAAATGAAACATTCAGGTCAGGGAAATAGAGCAAGACTCCATAGTTAGATCAAGAGGTGGTGCTGCAGACAGCAAACCTCACCTTTCTTCATCAAAACTGTTCTCCCTTTAAATAATAATGTGAGTTTCTTCTATTTTTTCTATTTAAAAAAAGGCTCTCCATCATAACCTGCTGGTGAGATTAGAGTATTTTCTACATGAAAGAACCAGATGCTGGGGAATGCATCGATGAATAACAAAATAACGGTTAAACTAATCAGGGAGAGTTCAGGTAAATATGATTCAGCAGGTTTACAAAACTTAGTATGATTCCAAGATGAGGAGAAGTCATAAAGTTGGCCTCTAATGTTCATGGAAGGTTCTGCTCCATTTAGTTAAAGGGGTTTTCCTGCAAAAAGCGTTTACCTGCGATGCTGTTTTAATAGTCTGGTGTATAGAATATATTAGGATAATTTCGTAAGGTCTATCTGATTTCTAGTCTATTTCTAGGCTGTCTGATTGATTTCAATCTATTATTTCATATCTCCTTTTTTCCATTTCAAACACGAAGTCTTAAAAAACTTATAAATCTTTCATCGGTCTTATCAGCAGCAACATAAGGTTAGATCGAGAGAGGAAATGCTGTTTAACAATGTTAAATATTCCCTTATGGCAGCCCACTGCTCCTGGAAGGGATGGGTTAAATGCAGAGGTAAATTTCTCCAATGGGAGATCAATAAAGTTAATTATTACAAACATCTTAAGACAACTAGCAAAGGGAGTTTAAAGGGGCGCAGTCATGTACTGTGAATTAATGCATTTTTACACCAGTAGCTCAATCTGGCTGCACACATATGGCTTCAGTTTTTATTAACTTCTCTTTTAGCACACAGAGCACTTCAAATATATGTACTATTACAAGACCATGTGACTGGAGGTACGAATGCGTGAAGCAAGTAAACAGGGCGCCTTAGTAGAAGCTACATATATTATGTACACAAGAGAAACAATAGGATTAGCATGGGTGCAAAAAGAAAAGAAAAACTCAACATTAAGTGTGAAAAAGCCCCGAAAAATATACTTTATACAATTTTATCACAATCCAACGTTACATTGATTTGTTTGGATGACAATACAATGTCGGCTTATCAAAAAGTCCATCACCATGGCATCGCCACCAAATTCAAAGGTTTGGGATCAATGAAAGATATCATCTTACCATAAAACATCATTTTACTTTGATATCAACTCAAAAAAACAACTGAGTTGAAGAATCAATTCCTACGCTCTAAAAGGCATCAGGCTTTTAAAACAAAACAGCATTCTTCTGATTGTTCAAATAAAACTAACAATAACTGATGTCCTGCTCGCCATTAAGATGCCATTTTATTGGAACATTAAGCATCTGTTTCATGTGGATTAAAAGTTTCACCCTAATAGAGATGAGACATGCAAAGAGCTCTGAATACAGCATTGCCAAAGTTTATTGAAGCATGAGGTAAAGCTGCCAAGTTGATGTATGCGTGCGCACACGGCTTAATACTGATGCTAGTGATAGCAATGCTATTCTTAGGCTGATACTGAGTTTTTACAGTATGTAATGCATCTGGATATTTGCCTTCAAGTTTGGTTTGTTTTCATTTGTTAATCAAAGCTACTGGAAGATGATGCACAACAACATTTGTGTCTGCTGATGAAGTGTGGTGCAAAAATTGTTTTCAGGCTCAAAAAAGGATCTGCAAACACTATCAGGAAGGCTTGACATATGTTATATATTCCTGACAGTATTCAAAGTTGAACATATGCTTTTTCCTGTTTATCTTTGTAGCCACAGTATTGGCTAAGCCTCTTTTAATCTAAATGGCTGCTTGGAGAAACACAAAGTTCAAAATTAAAATCTAATTGCAAAAACCATAAAAGCATACAATGAGATCAAAGAAAAAAAATACCTACAAAAAACTATAGAATGGGAAATTAAAATTTTTTAACCAGATTAATTTCTTTTTCTCTGCTTCCTGCTGTTCTGTGATACACAGACGGAAATGAGACGTAAAGCTTCATTGCAGACGATGCTTTCTATACATGGCAAAACTATCATGACCATTTTTAAATACTGTTTTTTAACACACCAAAAGCATCTGGTCAAATATGGCTGTGTAGTGATGCAGTACTAGAGATCGACCGATACATCAGTCTAACCGATCCCTGATATGTACTGTTGATATTTTGAGGACGATTCTTATTGCTTTTCCTTCCATCATTTACTTGATTAAAATGACAAAATTATAAACAACTTAAACAAAATCAATTAACAAATCAAACAAAGCATAAAAAAGAGACAGTAGATGGAAGAAATGGCAAAACATGATCATCAAGGCATGCACGTATCGACTCGTACCAGAATAAAATGCAAATATCAGCCAAAAATATTGGCTGGCATGCTTCAGTCTATCTCTATGGAATACCACCTGCAGACTAAGAGTTGCTATAGCAGACCATAAATATAACAAATTTATGGCACAGTATATTAGGCTGCAGTTGCCACGGTAACCAGTATGTGTGCATCGCTGTAAGCGACCTGCTGAGTGATGTTGCCGAACTAAGAAAGTGATGAAACAGCGTGTCGTTTGGTGCCGGTCACAATCGGACTGAAGCTGTTCTTGACGGCATATTCTCATTTAGACGTTTGTAGCTCTAGAAGCTACAGGCAGCAGCATTTACAGCATTGTTAATTAAAGCCCTGAGTACTGATTGCAGGCAGATCCAGATGCAGGTTTCTCTCTACAGGGTAAAACCTGGAACATAAATGTGAAACACCTGCAGACTGACTCTTTATAAACTTCAGCTAAAGGAGTCATAACCTGCTATTTTACATGTAAAATCCTTCTGAATCGGTCTTTAAATAAATGTTTAATCATTTTAAGGAAAAATGAAAACATGAATACAGCTTATTTGTACCTCTTTTTTTCCTCACAATGGTACGCACTAGAATTAGACTTGTGTGTAAGTGCCTTTATGTCGATGCAGCATTAGCAGCATTAGCAGCGTTAGCAGCATTAGCAGTTTGGTCTCTTAGACAATAGGCAAAAAGTTACGCAAGTACCAACAATTAGTGACTGCCTTCAGGTGGGTTCATGATAGTTGGAAGCTCTACTTGTTCAATGGTTTCTTATTGACTAAAAAAACAAATCACTTTTGAAGTTTTCATACACGGAAAAGAGAAGTTTTGAGACGCGTGTTTAATTCTTAATGAAGTCATGACAATTTCCTTCTTCAGCTTCTATTTTTAAATCAGTGATACCACATATTTCTTCAAATATATAGTTTGTATCATCATAATTCCGGCTTAAGGACCTTGCAACCAAAATTGGACTTTGTGGAGAGCACACTCCCACTCAAAAAAACAAGAAAAAAAAAACAAAACAAAAAAAACACGGATAGACTTTGGGATTGTTCCAGGTTATGACTCCTTTATGTTCATGTTCTTATTCCCCACACGGATGGTTGGTCTGATCAGATCAACTGCAGGTTTCTGAGCTGTTCAGGGGAAAAACAAATAAAACTGCAGAGCAAAAAAAGAAAAAAAAAACAACTAAATGACAGTTGTTGAAAATAAGATAAAAATATTAAAGGGTTAAAATCCCTCTGCTGTGTTTAAAACATCAGTGCAGAACAAATACTGGATTTCTGGTTTCACAGCAGATTCAGGAATCGTATTTTTTAAGTTCATAGAGCAGAAGCAAACACTCTCATCCTGCACTTTTCAGTTTAAAGGCACTCAGTTAGTCCCACTTCTGAGTTTGCTTAGGTGCAGTAAACTAATTGTCTACTGCATCACAGACAACAGGCAGAATAACAGAAACCCACACATGCTGAGGCAGCAGGTTCACAGTTTCCTCTTCAAAATAAAAGCATGGCAGTAAACGGGAGGCAGCAGCTCCTCTGTCACCTGAAGTCAAACAGGTTGAGCTTGTAGTCCTTGACCACCACATGTTTACAGACCTGAGGAGAGCAGAGTGAATGGAGTTATGATGGGTAGCAGGTGAGTCAAACTACATTAATCTGGTAATTAAAAGTGATCAGAAAATCTTCATGTATATACGAGGGGCGTTGAATAAGTAGTGCCCCTGACCCACTTCCAGATGTTTGATCGAGCTGATATTTTGCATGCAACGTTATTTAAATCTCTATAGATTAAGTAGCAAATTACAGCTCTGAACTATTTGTGGTTTCTGACTTACATGTGTTTGAACTGAGTAAAGTCTGAAAAGGAGCCTGTTGAGTGTCGAGCAGTGATCTGGTTTTTCTATTGGAAAGGACTCACACCACAGGAGACTTTTGATTAAATTAAAGTAACTTATGGTGATGATGCCCATTATATGGCCATGCAAAATGTTTTACAAGGTTATATTATTGGACATTATCACTATAAGTTACTTTCATTTGATCATGTCTCCCATTCTGTGCGTCCTTCCCAATGCTAAAACTCAGACGTGACTCAGTTTGAACACCAGTAAATCAAAAACCATAATTAGTCCAGAGCTGTAATTTGCTATTTAATCTATAGAGATTTAAAACACTTCATATGTAAAATTTTAGCTTGATCAAACATCTGGGAGCGGGCCAGGGGCCTTACTTATTGAACGCCCCTAGTACATCCACAATACAAAACTAGGGAATTCGTTACGTTCATTCGCAAGAAAAGCAGCAACATGTTCTCACCGTGAACAGAGGAGGCTCCTTTGCGTGCGGATGGAAGCCTTTCAGTCTGCATCCAGAAATTTCCAGCATACCCGCACTGGTGAGTCTGAACACACCCGTACTGAGAAAGAAACACAGCGTCAGGAAGGAGGCTTAAAGGGACCATGGGACATGTAATCCAGTCATTGTGAACATACTCATTGTGCTTTGGAGCACAGACGATGGCAACAGCCTCCGGCAGCATCAGCTGGTAGGAACAGTGAGTGTGGAGGTCCACGCTGGACAAGAAAGCTGTCTGGGTGGGATGGGTCTGCATGCACAAGAAAAAAGTTAGGACTAAAACACAGGTGGAAGGACATAAAAACAACCAACCGTTGCAGAAAATATATTTAACTAAGGTTCTATGAATCCCAGATGATGGTTAGAGGGCGTTGTTGAAAGCACCGAATGTTTAGCCTACTAAACTAGCCCCACCCACCAGCGGCCAAAATCATTTTTGCCTGTGAGTTGGTCTATCCTCGATCAATGCCCCAGGCCCTAAATCTGGCAGGCCAATCACAACAAAGAAATGTTTTTTGAATGTCTGGATGCAAAGTGGGCGGGGTTTTGAGGGCGTGACGACAAAGCTGCACGACGCTGGAGAAAGCACAACAGTAGCATGCACTGCAGCTTTCAATAGGGCGCTCGATTGAAAGTTAAAAGTTCTCTTTCTGTTGCTGTTGTTCAATAAAAGTACGTTTTAAGATCATTTGAGGCGAGAATATATTTATAGAATATATATATATATATACTTTAAAGCGTCAATATATGGTCCATTTACCGATTAAATGCGTAACTAAAAAATCTATTTCCGAAGTTAGCCAGCGGAGCTGGACGTATTCGCTGTCTTACGGAAAAGTTGTTTGTTTACACTCCCCCACCAGCTTCCTGTCGTGCTTCCTACGTCACAGTCAGTTGCGCTCATTGGTCAGAGCGTTGGCACAGTAGGCACAGACAGGGTTTGAAAAACAACGGGTCATCAACAATGTTTTGAGAGCATGAAAGCACATCCACATCACTGTGAGTCTGTAATGCCTTTGCAGGATGGTTTCCACACAAAAGCTGTTGAGCCACCTTTGAAAAGGGCGCAGAAAGAGCAAACCCAAGGGCACCAGAAGTGACAGAAGTCAGTTTGCCCTGCATCTGCAGTAAAGTGACATAGGAAAACCTCCTCCCCAGCCTGAATCGACTGACTAGCTTGAGTATGTTGCCCACCATGTGAACAGACATATGAGCCAACATGGTTGACAGGTCCGACTGCACCCCGAGAAAAGTGGATATGTGAGATAGAACAAGGCAGCTCTTCACCAATTGACCTTGTGTCACATGTTGGTTCCGTTAGGTTTTCTTTTGAGTATTCAGTTTTACTTTGCTCCATGTTTTCTAGTTTTATTAGTTTAATTCCTACTTTGTTGTGTGGATATATTTAAGTTCTTAGGTTCTTATTTGTTGCCCTCTATTGCCCTCTTGTGTTGGTGTCTTTTTCCCAAGCTCCTTTCTAGACTCCTCCCTTCACACCTGCTCCCAATCAGCTTGTTAGTCCTCTCTTTGTTCAGTTTCCCAGAAATGCTCTCCTTGTGCAGTTCCTCGGTGCTGGCTCCTTCTCTTACCTCATCTGTCCGGGCCTTTCCCTGACTCCAGGTGCTCTTTTCCCCTGATGTCTCCATGGTTCTGGTTAAGTTTTACATTTTCAGTTGGATTGTGGATTCCTGCCCCTGTTACCTGCCTTCATTCATTAATTAAAGACTGCAAGAACACACTTCTGCCTCTCAGGCTCTGCATTTGGCTCCTCGAACCTCTACCAAACCCTGCCCACCTTGAGGCCCAAATGTGAAAGGACAGGCAGCAAGAAGCAGCAAGTCATCCAGGTCCAGAAGAACCCTGATGCCTGACGTCTGCAGAGGAGAGAGGGCTGCTTCTCACCCTCAGCAAAATAGCTGGCAAAACGGAAACACCCTAATGTTGACCCTGTTGGGCAAACCTGAGAAACGGTGATGTTCTGCCTCAATAGGTACATGAAAGTAGGTGTTTGTCAGATCAATTGATGTAGACTAGCGTCCTTTCACAACTCCCTTAACTGCTGATTTCGTCAGCATGTGAATGGAAATACCTTAGGTACTGATTGAGCTCCTTCAGATCAAAAATGGATGGACGGGCCCTAGGAGGGCGAAATTACTGCAGCTTCAGCCATTAGGCGACATGGCGTCCAGCAACCAGGAACCAAGGAAAGTATGGCCCAAAAACCTCAAAAGCTTATGCTATACAAGGCAAATCGAACGCAAGTAGTAGTAAGGAACAGAGCCACTGTGACTCTGTTGGTATAATTACCCAAACAGCGGATACGCAAAGGGAACATTCAGTGCTTTTAGCATAGCCCTCTGGCAGTCAGTAGGGAGGAAATAGAACTAGAGGCACAAAACACCCGTTCCTGGTCGGGGTGAGAAAACTAGGGACGGCAATTTCACAGCCCCAAGAACCAATGAACCAATTTGACACAACTGGCCAAAATTAGGACTTTTCTCGGCTAGTGCTGCCAAATATGTGAGTGGGCTGCACCTACAATGATTTGAACACATTAATAAATTGTCCTTTAAGTAATTCTGATAGCTTAAATTATTCAAACCAACTCTACTGCCATATAGTTCCCAAAGTTCCCCATGTTCCTGCTGTGGTTCTGACAAATAAAGATGATCATATTAAAGGAGAAGCATCAAAAGCTGTTTAGATGTGCCGTGTGAAAAAATATCTGTTATAAATTAATCAGTGGATGACTGTGGGGGGTATAGATGTGTCTGTAATGTATGCGTGTTTTTGTTTCTGTCTATTTTTTAACTATGTGCATGTAGCAAACTATTCTGAATCAGTTCCAAATTAGACTTAAATATAAAATTTCTTTCCCTCTTTAAATAAGACTGTAAATGGAAAACCCGTGGTTAGAGCCACGATTCTGCTGCATTTAAATACTTCAGTAGCATTGAAACGCCAAGATTATTTGAATTTACTGTAAAGCTCAACACAGTGTATGACATAATGAGGCCTCGCTCAAAGTGGTCACATGGCTGAGGTACACTCAAAACACTCAGCGACACTTTTGCTTCAAAAAGGTCGAAGCTGTGCCGAGCAGACTAACTCGAGACTGACATCAATAAAGAAAACAGATCTGGCTGTCCTCAGATTTTACTGAGCAGAAGATTGAGAACAATTTCTAAACTATGCCTCAGTGAGCAGGAAGAGCTGCTGCAGGGTTAACCGCTCTCTCCATCCCTTTTTTCCCTGCCTGGCTTTTTTCCCCTTCCTCTGAGGAGGCGGTACAAAGGGGAGCTACTCTTGGCTAAAATGTGAGGTGAAGAGAAACCAGCAGGTTTGACCTTAAGTAGTGTAAAAGTTAAGCTTAATGGAGATCATTTGAAGTACCATAAACAGACCGGGTCGAACAGAAATGTATCTATGGTTACAAACCAAAACCCAGGAAAATAAAAAGAACATGTTAGCCTTCTGAATAGCCTGTATTATTGGTCTTATATTCGACCACAATCAGCAATTAGCCTTTTATTAAGGCAACAAGTTACAACACAAGGTCTTAAAGCAGGGGTGTCAAACTGGTTCCAGGAAGGGCCGTGTGGCTGCAGGTTTTCATTCCAACCAAGCAATAGCAAACCAGACTCCAGTCATCTCATCAAGTGAGTCCAATCTGAACATGATGACTTGATGAGATGACTAGAGCCTGGTGTGCTATTGCTTGGTTGGAAAGAAAACCTGCAGCCACATGGCCCTTTCTGGAACCAGTTTCACATCCCTGCCTTAAAGAATTACAGCATAGCCTAATATTGCATACATTTTATTTGTGAAAATAGCCTCGATCTAAAAAGCTTGTTAAGCCCAATTTTTCCGTAAAAGTTCAAAAAAATCAACTGGACTTGGTTTCCAAGATTTGAAGACGTTTCGCCACCTCTCCAGGAAGCTTTCTCAATTCAAATGTTTCTCAAACAGACATTTGAATTGAGAAAGCTTCCTGGAGAGGTGGCGAAACGTCTTCAAATCTTGGAAACCAAGTCCAGAGGAATTTTTTTTAAACTTTTACAGAATGACTATGACCTGAATGACTGAGAATCTTCATCAGCTTAAGCCCAATATGAACAAATACTTGAAGAATTAATTTCTAGCATATTTTTGACAAACTAAAAGGGTGGGGAGGCCATGTGGAGGCGTTTTTATTGACAAGACATGAGCAACTGAAACACGTGCTCAAGCCATCAGATGCAGACGGGAGCAAGTCAGATAGGGATCTGCCCGGCTGGTACCAAACTGATCAGATCCGCACAGCACTAGCCCATGTGGAATGCACTTACTGACGGTCAAAACACTGACGGGTGGAGGCGGGGCTAAAGCTGCGTTTACATAGAAAGCATTTTGAGTGAGCGTCTGCTCTGTTCTGTAGCTACATTCTGTAGCTAGCGAGTACCTCATCTACTTTGATAAGTTGGAGAGAGAGTTTTAACATATTTTCAAGCAAGAAAGTCCACCTCAAAACCCCAGCTGTGCAGTCAGTTCATCAGGATTGCTAAAACGTGCAGTTCTTGGTCGGAGAGTCAGACCTCCAGAGCTGGCCGGTGTTCTGTCAGAACAACATACCCATACTCAATACGCATGCAAAAGACATCAGATTTGAATTTATCCCTTTAGTTTTGTACAAAAAAAACAAACTATTCATTGTCAGATTGCCATATGCTTCAAAAAACATCAAAAAGTAAGTAATGAAAAAGTTATTTTGTACATGACTAAAGGGATACACGCTTATTGAGGTAGTTTAAACAGTATTTAGGGATAAACTGGTATTGACAATGGGTTTGCTGGTCTGATGGGGTATGCTCATTTGACAGAACACTGGCAGCACTGGGAATCCCCACTGAAAGCTCTCAGCAGTCTGTGAGGGATTTCCTTCTGCTGTTCGCAACATCTGGAATAAACTAGAATAGAATTCAACTTTATCGTCATTATACCGTTACAAGTACCAAATAACAAAATGTAAAACAATATAAAGAGTTTTTAAGGTTGGTGGGAAAAACTGCAAGTACCAGAAACAATAACAGCTTGCATATAGTGTCCATCTTCCCAGACAAACTCCTGTATCAGCTTTTCCAATTGGTTTATGCTCCGGTATCGAGCAGCAAAGGTAAAATTGTTGGAACTCCAGCGTCCGATGCTCGGATAAGCGATGCTCACACGTCAGAACACCCGGGTGCGCTGATTGACGCCATCATCCATAGACTTTGCATCTAAATCAGAGGCTTTTTCCTCACAAAACGTGTTTGGTGTGAACGCAGCTATAAAGCAACAGCCGAAACAGATTCTATGGAAATGTATGGAGTGAATATATATATATTTATATATATTTTTTAAACAGTTATTATACGTTTAATATTTGTTTTAAATTTCTGCTTTTCAGATTGAATTTTACCTAATTTAATCATTTTTAAATTGTGGTTTTCAGATCACCTTCTCTCCACTTCTGGGGACGAGCTTTCCTCTAAAGTGAGAACCAAAGATGTATTTGTATTTGTCTGAATGGATGTCAACACTATTGGACAAGAATTAGAGCTTTTATTGGGTTTAACGGGGCAAAAAGGATGATCTGTGAAATGCAATTTGAACAGGCCATTCGTAAAACTAAATTTAAAACAATAAAAATTTGAAAAGTAAAATATAAAATAAACAAATATATGAAAAATTAGAAAAAAAACTTAAAATTTAATGTGATAAAACAGGTAAGTTAATCTCAAAACATTTTTTATCATTAAAACATTTCAAAGTTTAATTTCTGGAATTGCAATTTGTTTTTCAAATTTTAATTAACTGAAAGTGTTTTTTCAAATTTCTTTTTATAAAATGTGCCTTTTTTTATTTTTGAGGTTTTTACAACACTAATGGCTCGTTTATTGTAAAGTGGGCAGACAGGAAAGGTAGAACAGGAGAGGGGGAGAGACATGCGGTAAGGGACCACAGGCCATGTCAAGGACTAAGTCCTCCATAGATGGGTCTGCGCCACTAAGTCACGCCCCAAAATGCATTATTTGTTTGCAACAATAATGGAACAAAATTCACTGCATACAGAATTTAGCAGGTTCAACCTTGTGCAGTAGAGCCATGTGCAGCAGCGAATGGAACAGGGTTGAAACCGACTGCAATGAGAATGACCTCCTGTCTCACCAGCTGGCTTTAAACGATCCATTATAAATGTTATGATTTTTGGAGTGGAATTAACCGAATCTCTTTATATGACGTATTTTCCACATATGGATCTTGGCATCTTTTAGATAAACTGAACTAAAACCATTAAAGAGTGAGACTTCTCTCCATCTGTTCCCATCTCTGTCCCTGCCTCACTTCTCCCATCTGTTGCTGGATCACAGGTGCTGTTGTCATGGCGATATAAGCTGATGTAAATGAAGGGGAGGCAAAGAACAACGTAGTTATTTTACCCCACCCCCATCAGGGCTGAGTGGATGTGAGCGAAAACCAACTCTCGATGTGACAACTCGACACATAAGAGCTGACCTCCACCTCCGGCTCCAGAACTAAAGCTCTAGAATGTGTGGTGTGACGCGTCGTCATACGTGGATCCAGCCCAGAGTCAGCAGGTTCTGTTGATCCTGGAAGCCGAATAGCTCCTCCACGTTCTCCATGTCACAGAAATCTGGTCCGGCTGATTGCTTTGGGATCACCACATGCGTCAGCAGGAACTCATTGTGGGTCTGAGAGACAAACATTCAGAGGAACAAGTTCTGCTTCTGTGGCCTTTTTTTTTTTTTTTTTTTCCCCTCTGTGAAACCCGAAAACTCACCAACCGCCCGCAGAGGACGCCACAGGTTTCTATTCCTCTGGCTGTGTTGGAGTCAGCCAGCAGGAGGAACCGGTATGTCAGGTCTCTGGGGATCACCACCCGCCTCAGACCCTCCACCCTCTGACCTGCACAGAAGAATCAAACTCACACCAAGGCCTCGGAGCTACGAGTCTCTGATGGCCATGGAACCAAAGCTGCAGGTCTGATCGTGAACCAGCATGCCATCAGACAGGTCTAGCTGTGCAGCTGCTTCTACTCACTGTGTACTGCTGCTAAGGCGGCAACTGGTTGGTTCATGGTCACAGACGGCCGGTTCTTGCTCGGATCCACCCCCTGAAAATGTGCGCGGCTTTTGATTGGTTGCTTGGATGGACAGCAGCCATCTGTGACCTCAGGCACTTTAGTCTGCTCCTGCAGGAGAAACCACAACATCCAGTACATAACCCCATAAAACCACTACACAGTATAACAGACTATGCACAGAGTAGAACCGTTTAGTACAGAGATCACTATGCTGCACTGTAAATGACCACAGAGAGGTAAGAACTGCACGCTACAGCACAGGTCCCTAAATATTTCAGCCTGCAGAGAAGACTCTAGACCCCTTTAATACATGAAACACTTTCCTTTCCATTTGTTTATGAATCAGAAGTAAGGATAATTATATCATTTTTTTTATATTCAATGGATAATTATAATAATAAATAATTAAAGCAATACTAACTTTTAGCCACTAGGGGCACTAGACCTGTAACTGAGGTGTTAGTGGCCTAGTGGAATTTTCTGGTAAAAACGAGGAAATTTTCAGCGCTGTAGTATAATATGTCTGATGAGGTTTAGGTTGAAACTAACAAGTATTTTGCAGAACGATTAATCTGTTTATATTTTCGATTAATAATCAGATAGCCAAAGGTTCCCTAAAGAAGACTTTGTACAATATTTTTAAAAAGCTGCAACTAATACTTCTCCCCTTGAGGAGTTCTGGATAGAGCTCTTCGAGTAACGGAATTTTTTATCTTAAAGATAAAATATTTATTACTAAACAACATTTTGGTATATTTTCTGTTGCTCTGTCAGCTAAATACATGTTTTAGACTACACTCCTGTTCATGAGTATCTGATTTCTAAATTAGTTGATGATTATTTCAATAATCGATTAATCAGGATTAATCCAATCGTTTCAGGCCTAGATCAGATAATGGTCAGACCTGTTTTGTTAGTTTGCTCTGGTGTTTCAGGGAAGCTCCGGCGGCTGTAGAGAAACGCTCTGGGTCACCTGAGTTATTCAGCGGCGGATCTGATCCTTTCAAGCTAGATAGACATGTTTCTGAGAAGGTCTGAAATATTTGTTTCATTTCTGGTTGAGCCAGTACTCTCCCTTTTAATTGTTACATTTTGTTTTTTTTTTTTAATATAATTTAATGTCTCTAATGTTTGGAAAATCTTTGACATTAAATAATAAATATGACATCTTATTTCATGGTGCATCTATTTATTTCTATGTATTTATTTATCAATATTATTTATATATTTTGGTCCACCACATACAGCACCTTTAGCTTCGCCTCCTCCTTTTTATTAGCCAGCTCCTGACGTCTCAGCTGGTCCTCAAAGTAGCGGAACTGCTCCGACTCGATCTGCATCCGTCGGAGTGCGGCTACTCGCTGCTTCTCCTCCTCCAGCAGCAGGATGCGCCGCCTGTCTTCCTCCAACAAGGTGAGCCGCTGCAGCCGCTGACCACACCCATCCACCGCCACCGACTGGCTCTGAGGAAACAGCTGGATTTAGAGCTGACCCTAAAGCTAACCTTAGCACAATTCACACCCTAATCCACAATTTAACTTAACTTCCTTCCCCCCGACCCAAAAAAATAAAACCATGCACCCTGAGGTACTCTGAGTGCTCCCTGCTGTACTTCTCCTGAAGACGTTTCTTCAGCTCCTCTTTCCGAGGAAAAGCCTCCTCCTGGAGTTTCTGCAGACACAGAAAGCGAACATGAGCCAGAACCCAGGTCAGAACCTGGATCAGGGCATGGGCCATCGAATATACTCAACGTATCTCGAGTTTCCCCACGCACTATAGTAGAATGACTATCGCAACCATTGAGCACAAATTTACATGACGACATTAAGCCTTCTGCCTCTGTTTCACTGACAGTTTTATTTTTCCCCAAATACTTTATACAGCAATTATAGCCCAAATACATCGTCATATTAGATTTTCTTCATATCGCCCAGCCCTAGGTAGGTGTGTGGGAAAAATCAAAAATCAATTTTGCCGATATATTGTGATTTTCTGCTGACTGATATAATATCAATGTTTTACTTCCCATTATATATTTTTACCTAAAACAATGAGGGAAAATAGGCGACCTCTGCACCGCCACTCTGGTCGATAGCGCCATGGAGCCCTTTTGCTGTGCAGCACAGCGCCATATCTGTAGCTGAGGCAGTCCCAGTAGAAGACACGGACTGACTCAAACCCCAAACAACATGGATACCAGAATAACTAAATGATCAATATCTTCTGACGAACATATACAGCACCTGCTTTTTTTATTGATACATTTAATTTGATAGCTTGAAAAAATTTTGGAATATATAGTGATAATGCAATATCGTAATAATATTGCATCATAACACGTATCATATCACAAGTTGGGTAGTTACCTAAAAATCAAGCATCTAGCAACAGTTGCTAGTTACTCCCAAAAACAAGTCAGTAACGCAAATACTTCCCAATCAACATATCTAGTTACTATGCAAAGTAACAGTTACTATCTAAAATGTTGATAAATTTGAATGACTTTTCTGTATCAAAACTTTGTGGAACTCAATAATATTTAACCTAAATAAGATTTAATAATGGAGAAGAACTAAATATTTGAAAACATTTTATACTAACCTAGACAATTTGAGTGGGTTTGAGATGGTACCAGTTAGTGAAGACCTGTCCTTTCCCAGACGGTCCCCTCCTACAGAATAGAGTTAGCTCTTAAGCAGTAATTTCAATCTGCAGGTTTACTAGTGGTTCCTAGAATTTCTAAAAGTAGAATGGGAGGCAGATCTTTTAGTTATCAGGCTCCTCTCCTGTGGAACCAACTACCAGTTTTAGTCCGTGAGGCAGACACCCTGTCTACTTTTAAGGCTAGGCTTAAAACTTTCCTTTTTGATAAAGCTTATAGTTAGGGTGGCTCAGGTTATCCTGAGCTATCTCTATAGTTATGCTGCTATAGGCTTAGACTGCTGGAGGACATAGGGACCCCTATTTCATCATTCTATCTCTATTCTCCCACTCTGCAGAATCTATTAGTTCAATCTCTAACGTTCTGCTCTCTCTGCTTTTTCTCATAGTAGCTTCATCTGGTCTGTTCCTGTTTGGCTGTGACTCCATCCTGGAGAGAAATATCAGCTGTGCTGCTGCCATCAACACCTTTGTTTATAGATGTTGGAGATCAGCCTGTTTTTCAGTGTAGTCCTGTTTCTCTGACTGTGACTAACTGGATGTGCTCTCTTCATCCTCTGACATGGGAGCTGGCTCGGAGCTCGTCTGCCTGGCTGTGTGTTTCCTGGACGGGGCCGCCTTTTACAGCTGCTTTCTGTATCTCTGCTTCTGTCTCCTTGAACCCCAGTCGGCCTCAGCAGATGGCCGCTCACACTGAGCCTGGTTCTGCTGGAGGTTTCTTCCTATTAAAAGGGAGTTTTTCCTCTCCACTGTCGCTACAAGCATGCTTAGTGTGAGGGATTGCTGAAGAGTCAATGAGTCGATGCAATCAGCTGGTTTTCCTTAGATAGAAAACTTTGAATCAATCTAACTGGATGATCTGGTGAACTGTAAAGTGCCTTGGGATGACGTGTTGTGAACTGGCACTATATAAATAAACTGAATTGAATTGAATTAATTTGAGAGCTTTCTCATCAGCAGCTTTATTCCACCAGATGCTGCTAAGTAACTCAGGTCCATAACAGTTAACCTGGACCTCATGCTGTTTTCCTGAAGGGCTTATCCAGCGGTACAGGATGCCTCTTTTTGTTATTTTCATGGACTACCGTCCTGCCAGACGTTCTTTTAAAGCACCTCATAGAGCGAAATGTCAGCAGCCATCCTGTGCTGTGGTAACGGCTGTTGATAGTGTCCTATCTAAATGCAGAGTCTTGAACACAGGCATTTAACAGGGTTGTGTCATTTCAAAAGCAGGAACCTCTCATCATGATGACATACTGTTGGTCCCTGGTCCCACTTTCAGGACATTGACCAGCTTTCCAGGTTTTAGGAAAACTTTGTGGATCTCAGTGTCACCATATGGTCATGTCTGGGTGGACGGCTGGAATCAGCAAATGTCAGACCTTCTGCCACGAGGGGGCAGGAAGTTAAGCAAATCCTTTACTTTAAACACCTAACAGCAGTTTAGACAAAAAAAGAGCTTAAATGCTTGATTAAATTTTAAACGCTGACTGCTTATAGAAAGGTTGGAGAGATTCTCTTTTTTAAGGAAGCCCAATAATCTTTAATAAAATTACAATTAGTGTTGAAGGCACTTATTTAAAGTGTCCTATCTTAACATGGTATCCTGCTACTGGAAGCTTAGCCAAAGACAAAAACAAGTTGAGTCGGGCACTTAAAAAGGACAGTAAAATAAATGCTCTACAGCAAATGTTTCAACTGGATTTAAATTAATGGGCTTTGAGGAAAAAAGGAGTCAAATCTGCAGAATCGATCCTCTGCAATCCTCTAAAGCTGCTGCCATCTGGCAGGAGAGCGACAGCCCATTAACAAAGACAGACAGGTATTCAGGATGGTTCCTTCAACTGTGACCAGCCTGAATATTTCTAGTTAGTCGCTGCTCACATCACTGAACGTCTCACCGTGTTTAACATAAAATGTTTATTTTCAGGTACCAATGTGTGCATCGTTTTTCACCATCCTCTGTTCTTCTAGGTCTGCTCTTTAATTCTGTGGTTTATCGATGAACATTTAGCCAGATCGTATGAGTCTGCATCACAGGAAAGTTATCACATCTTTAAAATGTTGAATTAAATGACAGTCGTAATAACACACCATGTTAGATTGAAGGTAAAACAATATTGACGTTACCAATAGTATCTTTACCTTCTCATGATCAATGTAATAATTTCTATGTGGCCCGCATAAAATAGTTTTTATTTTTAAAACAAACACTGCCATTCCTCCATCAGTACTTAGTACTTGAGAACGGCAGAGTTGGAGCAGTTGTTTGGTTACGGAAAGCTGCTGAAGTTTTCCTGGATTACGATACAGCTATGCTTTCACGTTGTGTCGCAGCTTTTTGCTTCAGTTCCCATAAAGATGGTGTCTGCTTATTTAATTTGCTAAGGATCTGCAGCTGCTTTAAAGTGGATGAATCAGGATAGACGAGAAGTTGGAGCACTCCACAGTGTCTCTTCCTTGCTTGGAACAAATTTTTATGAAGGACTTTTTTATTTTTTTTATTTTAGGTGCTTGATTCAGACATGGACCGATTGTTATTAAAAGTTGTATGGAAGCGGCCGTTCCAACCGCGGCATTTCCGAATTCTCCCGAGTGGTTCCCGACTTTACACGAGTGAATAAAGTGAATGTGATTGGTCGATTATCAAAGGGCGGGATTGTTGTGGCGGAAGATTTGCAAGCATTTGGTCGTGGCTGGTTTGTCGGAAGCATCTTGCTAACCAGTTAGCAACTTAGTGCTAGTAGGTTCCCAGTGGTAAATTCCATTGGGGACCAAGTAGCACTAAATTGGTGACTTAGAAACGACACTGTCAAGGAACGCTATGGGCAGCGGAAACATGCAAGAGGAGGAGAGTTTAGTGTCGGAGGTCGTGGATGAGTCTCCTCAGCCATCCATTTTTTATTTAGAGGAGGAAAGCGGGACGAAGATGTTGTGGAAGAGGACGCCAGGGCGGCAGAAGCTTGGTTTGGTGTAGAAGGCTTCCAGCCGTACATGTTTGAGCCCTTGCCTCGCAACGCTGCCAGTTCTGTTAGCTCTACGCCTGCTGAAGACACAGACGTCCATCCCCATGAACACTGGGACGCAACTCAATGGGAAAGGAAAGGATTCTGATTTCAACCGGTGCGTATATTAGCTGCGACATATGAATCAAGATGCTATGACTGAAAAAATTTGATTGACAGATGACTGTTGATATATGATTGGCCGAATTTAGGTGTTCAGGCTGACGTAGAACTAACTAGCCTGTAGAAGGAAATAAAAACAGATTTTAAGACAAGACAAAATGGTCTGATAAATAGTACATTTATATACATGTTTAAGCCAGAATGATTTGAAATTTAAATATGACTTCCCTATGACTTTAAGAACCTGCTAATGTCGCTCTCAGCGCTTCCACTTCCAGCTTCACATCCGAGCCACCAGGTTGAGGTAAAAGGAAATTTTAGAAATTTTCGGAAAAGAAGCAGAGGCTGTTTTTGAGCCTAAATCAAAGATTGATGCTGATCCAGATGATGAGCCTAACCTAATTGTTGATCTTGGCATCATGAAAATATTGTTGGACTGGACCTCTTTCAGTTTTAATTGAATCCCCCTGTATAAGGTGTTTCATAGAGTCATGGTTTTAACAGAAGGTTTGGAGGAATTTATGCAGTGTTTTTTTTTTTGTTTTTTGTTTTTTTTTTTATTATACATTATTAGATGTTCTGGGACAGTCAGTGTTTCCATCCATCTCCATTACAGAATGCTGAGCTACCTCCAAAACTGTTCTCCTTCTGACATCACAACATGGAGATGGTTTTTATTCATCACAGTGCTGCTGTGGCACTACTAAATGCAGAATATTAATGTTTAAAATAAGCCTGTTTGATTCCTAATAACTCAGAACCACCTGGTATGTCCTGCTGCATGATTTTAATGCAAAATTACATTAAATCATAATTGCCCCATCAACATAAGGAATGATTATAATCCTGAACAATGAGAGGATCTTAACAAGGTCTCCTGTTGCTGTATAGTTGTGTCATTTTGTGAGAAACTTTTTAAACCATTTGCATAGAAAATTTCTACACTACAAACATTTTTCTTGTAATAAGTATTTTTGTACTTAATTTAAGTGTGTTAATAAAATGATTTGCAATTGAAACAAGAGTTTTGCAGTTAAAATAAGAAAAATCATTTTCTTTATCTTTACCTCCTTTCATGTGTAATATTTTTAATTCATTTTAAAAATACTCCTACCCATGTGTATCCTACAAAACACTTTAGGATGGATAAATAATGTTACTTACCAGATTAAATAAGATCATCTTATTTCATTTTATTCATTTGTTGATCAATTTTTCTCAGTGTAGAGTAAGAATCTGCACAAATGCCCTCTAAATGTAAAAAAAGATGCCTTTTTTTTAAAGTTTGGAATATATGTATTTATAAACTTTCCAGCTCTTCATCTCAGATCAGATTAGTACGTTTTCCTTTCTGATTTGTCTGTGAAAACAGAATATAATCTTTTTATACTTTGAAAATCTGAACCAATAAGTTTAAAGGCTCTTTTTATTATAGCAGGCATGCCCAAAGTCAGTCTTTAAGGGCGGCTGTCCTGCAGGTTTTAGAGGTTTCCCCGCTTTTTCCCAACTGATTCTGATGATCAAAGTTCAGCAACAGCCTGTTAATCAGCTATCAAGTAAAATCAGCTGGGATTAAGTGGGAAACCACTAAAACCTGCAGGACAGCGGCCCTCAAGGACCGACTTTAAGCATGCCTGCATTATAGAACAGATTAGATTTCCATAGATTAAGGGATACGTCCTGCTTCAGGAACAGATTGTTTTACAGAAGTATTATCATGGTCAAAGGCCTGAGCATGCAAAGAAAAAAAAGAAACTTTGGAGTCTGACAGTTTTCTGATGTTGCCACTAAAGGACAGAAGGGGAAGCCTCTGAGATGTAGAGACAATGAATCAGGACATAAATCTAGAGTCAGTGTTTGGTATCAAACAGTCAGAATTCAGCAGAAGGATTTAAGTTTCATAGACAAAAAAAAAGGGTTTTCACCCTTAAGTTGCTGGTAGAACAATCCCATTACCTTCATGATTAGCTGCTTCTCTGGAATGGCCGAACATCGCTGGTAATCCCTGTGGTTCGGCAGCTTCTCCACGAACAGCCTGAGCAACAAGAAGCTTAGAATGAACTTCCTTCCTGTTAAAGACAAGCCCCGCCCACTCAGGTGTTTCTCACGTGATGAACTTGGTGTAGAGAACATAGGCGTTCTCCAGGCTGCCCTCCTCCAGGTAAACTGCTGCCATGCGCTCCATCTCCACTCCGGAGCGAAAGTAGCGTCTGGGTTCGATCTCCTCATTGATCTCCACGCAGCATCCCATCTTCGCTAGCGCTCGCACTCGCTCCGCAGCCGTTAGCGTCACGTCCGTGTAGTCCGGCTCCGCCGCCAGCTTCTTCTATGGCAACAGGAAGCACAGAGAGATGTTTCACCCCAGTCCCCAAAACATTTGCAGTAACCATGGAAACCATATAAACCACAGCAGATGAGAAAGCCTGAAGAAAAACAAAGTGCTGCTGTTGTTGTTCACTCCAACTCATTTAAAGCACAAACACCAAGCTGTAACCACAGAATCCCTCGTTTCCGGATCAAGCTGGAAGCATGAATGCAGCTTTTGTTCCTCTATTCATTTAAATGAAGAGGACGATGTTCTATCTGTGCACACAGAGAGGAGCCTCAGAGTGGAAGACCCGACACATCTAATGATCCGTCACATGCCTTAAAAACAGGACGACTGAGCAAATTACTTCAGGGTTCAGTTCATTTTACATGCAAATAAATTAACCTTTTCCCTTAACAACTGGGTGCATCAAAGGTGGACAAGAATCTGAGTACAGAGAGCTGGTGAACCGCTTTGTGCCATGGTCTGGAAACAGTCATCTGATTCTGAATCTCAATAAAATAAGATGATGATTGTAGATTTCAGAAGAAACAGGAACAAGTTGAATCCTCTTAACACCAAAGGAGAAGAAGTAGAGGGGAATAAATACCTTGGTTTTTACCTGGAAAACAAACTAGACTGGAGATGCAACTGTAGCCATCGACAAGGAGGGACAGAGCAGATTGTACTTCCTAAGGAAGCTTAGGTCTAGGGCTGAAACTAACAATTATTTCATAAATCAAAATTTTTTTGCGATTAATCGATTGATAATCAGATATTTAATGTTCCTTAAATAGGATTTTGTAAATAATAAAGCAGGTGAAACTAAAACTTTTCCATTTCAAGTTGTAGATAGAGCACATTGACAGAAGAAAGCTTATTTTTTTATTTTAAAAGCAAAATGTTTATACATTTCTTTACACTCTTGGTATAAGTACTGCTCTAAATGGGTCACTCTGTCAGCTAAAGGCCTGATTCAGAGTCTCTATACTCCAGTTAACGATTAATCGATTACTAAATAAGACGACGATTATTTCACCAATCAATTAATCCAAGTAGTTGTTTCAGCCATACTTAAGTCCTTCGCCATTTACAACAAGATGCTAAATATCTTCTATAAGTCTGTTGTGGATAGTGTGATCTTTTTTGCTATGTCTGGCTAACCGCATTGGAGCAAAATATTTAAAAAAGCTCAATAAGCTAACTGAGAAGGCGAGCCTGTTCTAGGAACTCCTCTAGAACCTCTAGAGATGATTTCACAGAAAGTGTAGAACATTGTGGACAACAGTTTGATCCTCTTAAGAAGATTTTTAAACAACAACAGATTATCTTCAGTCAGAGGCTTCTCCAGATGCGGTGCACGGCAGACCTCTACAGAAAAACCTTCCTGCCTACAACTATCAACACCTGGTTAAAGAAATTACCCATGAGGTATTGCAACATTCAATTTCCCTTTGGTACTAATAAAAGTATTTTTGAATTGAATTGAACATTGACTTACTGATGAAATTACCCTAAACTCCATCTACAGGTGCTGGTCATAAAATTAGAATATCATGAAAAAGTAGATTGATTTCAGTAATTCCATTTAAAAAGTGAAACTTGTATATTATATTCATACATTACATACAAACTCATATATTTCAGATGTTTATTTTGTTTAATTTTGATGATTACAAATGACAACAAATGAAAATCTCAAATTCATCATATCAGAAAATTAGAATATTGTGAAAAGGTTCAAAATTGATGGCCCCTGGTGCCACACTCTAATCAGCTAATTAACTCAAACCACCTGCAAAAGCCTTTAAATGGTCTTTCAGTCTAGTTCTATAGGCTACACAATCATGGGGAAGACTGCTGACTTGACAGTTGTCCAAAAGACGACCATCGACACCTTGCACAAGGAGGGCAAGACACAAAAGGTCATCGCTAAAGAGGCTGGCTGTTCACAGAGCTCAGTGTCCAAGCACATTAATAGAGAGGCGAAGGGAAGGAAAAGATGTGGTCGAAAAAAGTGTACAAGCAAGAGAGATAACCGCACCCTGGAGAGGATTGTGAAACAAAACCCATTCAAAAATGTGGGGGAGATTCACAAAGAGTGGACTGCAGCTGGAGTGAGTGCTTCAAGAACCACCACACACAGACGTATGAAAGACATGGGTTTCTGCTGTCGCATTCCTTGTGTCAAGCCACTCTTGAACCACAGACAGCGTCAGAAGCGTCTTGCCTGGGCTAAAGAGAAACAGGACTGGACTGCTGGTGAGTGGTCCAAAGTCATGTTCTCTGATGAAAGTAAATTTTGCATTTCCTTTGGAAATCAAGGTCCCAGAGTCAGGAGGAAAAGAAGAGAGGCACTTCATCCACGTTGCTTGAAGTCCAGTGTAAAGTTTCCACAGTCAGTGATGGTTTGGGGTGCCATGTCATCTGCTGGTGTTGGTCCATTGTGTTTTCTGAGGTCCAGGGTCAACGCAGCCACATACCAGGAAGTTTTAGAGCACTTCATGCTTCCTGCAGCTGACCAACTTTTTGGAGATGCAGATTTCATTTTCCAACAGGACTTGGCACCTGCACACAGTGCCAAAGCTACCAGTACCTGGTTGAAGGACCATGGTATCCCTGTTCTTAATTGGCCAGCAAACTCTCCTGACCTTAACCCCATAGAAAATCTATGGGGTATTGTGAAGAAGAAGATGCAATACACCAGACCCAACAATTCAGAAGAGCTAAAAGCCACTATTAGAGCAACCTGGGCTATCATAACACCTGAGCAGTGCCACAGACTGATCGACTCCATGCCACGCCGCATTGCTGCAGTAATACAGGCCAAAGGAGGCCCAACTAAATACTGAGTGCTGTACATGCTCATACTTTTCATGTTCATACTTTTCAGTTGGCCAACATTTCTATAAATCCTTTGTTTTTATTGGTCTTCAGTAATATTCTAATTTTCTGATATGATGAATTTGAGATTTTCATTTGTTGTCATTTGTAATCATCAAAATTAAACAAAATAAACATCTGAAATATATGAGTTTGTATGTAATGTATGAATATAATATACAAGTTTCACTTTTTAAATGGAATTACTGAAATCAATCTACTTTTTCATGATATTCTAATTTTATGACCAGCACCTGTATGTGGAGTAATTAAAGGCCAAGTATCTCAGAATCATTTTTTCAGCCTTAAATTATCCTCATATAAACTAGACTGAACTCTTTTTGTCATTATGTTACCAGTTGTTCTGGAGTATCCTGTCCTCACAGTCCCTTAAGGTTTAAAACACAGAAGCGTAACTCACCAGGGAGTTTAAACTGAAGCCCTGCTCCATGCTGACTGTGTCTGTGTGTCAGTGGTCGGCCCACGGTTGCTCTGTCCATCTGCCGCTGCCCATGTCGCTTCACTGCAGGAGAGCCAGAAACAGCAGGTCAACACCGGCATCATCACTGTCCCACGTCTGAGCAAAGCTAACATCGCAGCATTTATCAAATAGAAAAAAATAATACTAAAACATCTTTTCTAGGCGGGGGGGCCCACGCTTCACAGAGTCACCTTCAGGTCCCTCTATTTCAGCCAATAATATGGACTTCTGCAATCAACAGTTTGAATATCAGATCATTCAGACACCGACTAGGAACTATACAGTCTCCTATTGACATGCATCGTATGCTTAGAGATGCATGGTCCAGTTTTTTCCGATCCAATCAGATACCTTGGCTGAGCATATCAGCTGATATCTGACAAGATCTAATTCAGCTGTTGAATGGAATCAACTCAGTTTACTCATATAGCGCCGATTCACAACACGTCATCTAAAGGCAATTGGAGACAAATCAACCAGATTAGCTCAGAGTTTTCCATCTCAGTCAGGCATACACTGTACGATTCTCCAGTCGTACCAGAGTTTTTTCGATTGGGCCAAGTTTCAGCCTCATTGTGGGTGTTTGAAATTCAGTCGGCCCTCATAAGGTATTCGTGAGCAAATCCTGCAGTTGAAGCAGAGCTAGGAACGTCTACGAGCTGATTAATCTGCACCGCACCAAAAAGGGAGTCTTTCTTCTTTGTTCAGATTGACAAATCTGACCAGCGCCATCTCTTGGCCCTGCGTCCAACATGTAGCATTTTTTCGACATGCAGTGTGAGCAGGTAGAAAGCATCAGAGTGTTGGCCATACAGTGGAAGTACATACGGTTTCGTCATACACTTTGAGCTGTACAGTAGTGATTGAAAATATCTTACATTGTGTGCCTTTAAGGCCTAAAGAAACCCAGCCGATTGCATCGACTCGCTAACTCGACAGCAATCTCTCACACCAAGCATGCTTGTAGCGACAGTGGAGAGGAAAACTCCCTTTTAACAGGAAGAAACCTCCAGCGGAACCAGGCTCAGTGTGAGCGGCCATCTGCTGAGGCCGACTGGGGTTCCAGTATTATACATGCAACATTTTTTTTTAAAGTTAACACATTAATACAGATATATATTAACTTTATGTTATTTATCCACAAATAAGCAGTAAGAAATAACATTCCCATGTATGATGCTCTGGATTGGATCTCTGATATGAATCACCGATTTTCTATCCAGCAAATTAGTCAATATCTAAGCCAATAGCCAATCTAGATATCAGATTGATTAATCTCAACCTCTAATATTACTGAAAGTAATATAAAAACAAAAAAATAAAACTAGGATGCAGTTTATTTACAGATAAATTGTCATCTGGTTTATACGCTCCGATTCCAACTGCAACAACAATGTGAGAAATATATAACTTTCAATCCAAGCATAGCAAGTGTAACAGCGTGGTTAAATTATTACATTATTAAATCAAACTATAAAACATCAAGCATTTTCCTAAATAATGGAAATAAAAGGATGAATAATTAGCTATTGCATATAAATATAAGAAAGCTGTATTTAAAACCTAAACTTCCTCTACCTTTACCTTTCACACCGTTGTCCCTCAGTTCTCCACTCTTTCTTTAAAAGGTGCATTATCTCCTTATATGCCCACATAAAAGAGACCAGAAATCTTTTAATCATAAGATTATATACACCAAGACTTCATCCTGTTTACAGTTCTTTTAGAGCCTAAATAGAATTGCAGCACCAAGCGAAATGATCAGAGATTAAGATGGCGCCATCTGCTGGCAGTAATCGATTAGAAAGACTGATTGCCTAAATAGTGAAGCTATTAAATGGAGCATGCCCATCCTGTAATGCTAGGGATGCATGATATTGGGATTTTGGCCGATATCCGATATTTTAAAACTCATGTAGCCGATAACCGATATCGATACCGATGTTAAAGCTGGACAAAAATAAGTAGTCATTGAAAATAGCAGTTTTGTTATCCATTTCTGACACTTTGAAAAATAATATACTCAAATATATTTTCATATGCTGATATCAAATAGATTTTTAAAACGCGAATATCGATCTATTTTACTTTCAAAATCTCGTGAAATTTCATCGTTCTGTTACAAACTATCGTGATATTTTGCAAATTCTTGTGAGATTTTGTTAGTAAAATAGATCGATACCGCGTCAATATATCAACATATAAAAATATGGCAAAATTCGTGAATTTTCGGGGGATTTCGTAGCATAACGATGACATATAGCAATATTTCATTAGTAAAAGAGATTGATATGGTGTTTTTAAATGGCAATATATCAGCATATGAAGATATTGTGATTTTTTAATGTATCAATATTTTTTCCCTCGTCTTTAGAAGTTTTTAAGTCTGTAAAAGAGAAGTTTTTGAGGAAGAAGTAGTAGTATATATATATATATTTTTTGACTTTAGAAACTCAGAAGCTGATCAAATATCGGGTTAAATATCGGTGGGGTGGCCGATGTCCGATATTCAGTTTTAAGGCCGATACCGATAGGGGGCCGATTATATCGTGCATCCCTATGTAATGCCTCACTGTGAAGCCAAGCTTGGTTTGGTTGAAGAGTTGGCGGAAATGTTGTTCCAATGACTATACAGTATATATTGTTAGAATGTTAGGGATGTGATTACTTTTTGCTCGGGGCACATTCACCGACTCTTTGGTGCAGCTCCTCAAACGCTGTTTGTCTCCAAATAAACTTGGAAAAACAGGCTCAAATTTTCTGTTATTTTATAGAAACAATGTCTTCTTCTTGATCATTAAAACTTTCCATTACGACCAACAGCTATTCATCAAATAAACTGATCTGCAGCAGCTCTACGTTCTATTAAATCCCCCCCAGAGCCTCCTATAAGAACATTAAGGGGGAAAAAAATTCCTATTTCTAACTAATGCAAACACAGACACAGCATCATGCTATGAAATATAAAATCTAAATGCCATTTTCCCAGTAAGAGTATCATTAATAAACCCTGACCTGAATCTGGTCTAAAGAAGTCCCGTATCCATCACCTCTGTAGGCACATTGAACGCCTCAGCAGCTTTAGCTTCCTCTTCAGGGAAAACCAACATTCATACGGTATTCCCTGCGCTGTTCCACTCTTATCCCTCTTGGAATCAAATACTTTTGTCTTTTTTTCACTCTGGGTTTAGGACTTTTGTTTAATTATTTACACAATTTTGCTGAGAGGTGCTAACCGGCTTAGCCACTTCAAATCCTTGTTTACCGACTGCAAACATGCTCAGCTTCATGACTCAGTTACCATTCATTGTGAATACACACAAAGGGCTGTATGTATATATATATATTAAATTCTATTCATTCATTCATTCAACTCAGATCTCATTTTAAGAGTGTTAAATAAGTAAACAAGTTCATCTGTGCTTTTGGATGTTCGAACGTTTTCTATCTCTGAAGTCTACCCACCATCAGGCTGTCCTCATCTTTGTTTCAAAACCTGAACAGACAAATTGATGCAAAAACATCTCATTTGACTATGGAAATAATGTGGTTTTGTTTCTATATTTATAAAGAAATTACTACACATGCAAACAAAAACAAATTATTGTTCTTTGGGGCCGCTTAGTTGCCTGGTGGCCCTAGCAGCCGCTTAGTTTGCTTGTGTCCTGGGCTGGCCTTGTTGCTCTGTTTTCTCTTTTCTAGAATAGCTTCATTTTAAGGGTAGGTTATCAATAAAATAACTAGGACACCTTATATTAGCTAAATTAAAGTGAAATCTCAGTAGTTTATGGTGCCTACCTATTGAAGATGTTACAGTATAAAGGTAATCCTAAAGTTCCTAAAACACTGCATCATTATTTTATAACTACATCATTGGAATAAACAAATATTTTTGCAGCACAGACCAAATGATTGATAACCTACCCTTAAATCACGCTCGTTTTAATAAAGGCCTGGGATACCATGACAACCAGCATCTTCTCTTCTCTGAGTCATCCACTCCAACAACATGGAAAGATGTAAAAAAGAAGAGACAGAGCTCCCAACGTTCCCCTGATTCACAGCCACAAACACCGTCTGTGGCCCCCAGCTGGGATGCTGTCACCACGGCAACGCAACAGCGCAGAAAGGGGGCAGAGGATGAATTTGTGGGTTGCATCATTTGAGTCATGCGACCCACAAAACAGGGGTTTGTCTACACTCCCCTCAGCAGATAATTATTCCTTATACACAAAAAAGTCTCCACTGTCGCCCCGGTCTGCTCTGGTTCTGCCTCGGGTTAAACCTGAGAAAGAAGCGTTCTCAACATCAAGAAAGCAAAAAACAAAATTCTAATTCCATTGAAACTCAAACACTAAGGCAAAGGTTTCAGTCAGAATTCAGACTGTAAACCGTCTGACTTCCTGTTTCTACCTGCAGCTAAGCTCCGCCCACAGTGATCACAGCCCCAGGCGGCTTTTACCTGGACTAGCTCCACTTATAGCTGCTGGGATTATCTCTGAGACGCAGACCAACCGGTCTGATCTGGAAGATATAAATCAATATTAAGTTAATTAACCCTTAAAGTTAAAGTATTTAACTGGTTAAAGGCTGATTGGCTGCAGACTTTCAAAAACTCTGAGAATCTGGAAGATTCTTGTTTCTCAAACAAGCATGAATGTGACTAGAGCACCTCTGATTGTTTGAATAAAACCTGCTCAGCCACATTCACTGAAGCAGCTCTTTAAGACTGAAAGCAGAGACCATACAGGCTCACTGTGGAGCTGTTTGGGGGTTCAATCACACCACTCTGCTGCAATAACAGCTGTCAAAGGAAAACATTCCCATTAAATCTAAAAGCTCTAATAAAATAAAGGACTTTTTTTAACTAAATAATGAAGGATTGGGTTTGGGAGTGAAACAATAAGCTCTACAGTTTAATAAAAAGTAAATCCCATGATGCTCCCATCCAAGGACTGTTGATGTGTCAAACTGCTGGATGTTTTCCCATATGCAGACTTCCAGCTCAGCCTGAGCCTTGAATCATTCCCAGCAGCCCAAAGCTGCTTTTTTTCTCTCTTACTGGAAGCTCTTCGGGAACTCTGACCTTGGCAGCATGAATATGACTCACATCACAATTAGAAGCAAACTGCACTGTTTTAAAAGGTTTACATTGAGGTCTAATGGAATTTCACAAAATATTTGCTTTTCACGTCCAGAATTGAATATTAAAAATAGTTTCTTGGCTCGTGACATCAAAGCTGAGCAGAAATATCAATTAATAAATGAAAAACATTAAATCAAACAGGTGGGATCAGCAAGGATGAGGTTTTTACAGAAGAATTGTTTAACTATGGATCCAGATTAAAGGATCAATTAAAACCTTCAGCTTTAATGAAGTGAATCAGGTTCTACGCGGTTCGGTTTTGGCTCCTCTGGACTCCAGGAGGAATTTACCGGCTGCTCCTCGCTCCTCTGTCCAGCCTCCTCCTGCATCCCGGCGGCTTCAGCGGAGCGGCGGATGACGGCAGCTGGGTGCTTCTGTTCCAGAGGCGGTTCGGGTTCACTAGCTCAATGAAGCAGGTGGAAATGGCAGAAAGGAAAGCTCCGGATGTTGCTGCAGACTGATAAAGGCCACAAAGATCGTCTTTAAGTCGTAATGAGCCACTACCTGCTCTATGCTTTTGGCAGAGGCCGTATGTTGTGCGCATGCGCGGTGTAGTGATGCTGATTGGTTGTTGAGACAACTCACTCCGATCCGTCATCATCTACACATAGAGTAGCAGAGTTTTCTCTTTTGATGTTTTTGTGTTTGTATCAGAAAGTAAAGGTTTAATCCCGAGGTTTTAGTCTAACTTTGGACCTGAAAATATAGAAATGTTCTCTAAAATAAATGCAGACATTTTATTTTCATTATTTCAAAAGCTGAAGTTTACTGAACAAATAAATTTAATTTAAATTGAATTTTATTTTAAAGTATTTTCAGTTTTTAGTACCCATGTTTAGTCTTTATCAGAACAAAAGGAGTGTTTTATTTTTTTCACAACTTTAAATACACACCTTAAACAGACTTACTTAGACTGAGACAACATTTATTGTCTCTTGTAAAACGAAATGTCGTTTTGTTACTTCTCATGACATTTCCATTTCTTAAAGTGCTGCAGTGATCAAATGTAAACAGTGTGGGAGAAAAAAAAAACATGCTGCAATAAAGGGCATTGATATGGTCAGTTTGATGCAGAGTCTGTGAAATGATTTAGAGTTTTTACAACATTCATCAGTCTGATGGCGGTGGGGAATAAACTGTTTCTGAATCTGCTGGTCCTGCATTGAATGCTGTGAAGCCTCTTCCCAGAGGGCAGCAGGGAGAACATTCCATGATGGGGGGGGTGAGGGGTCATTGATGATGTCACGGGCTCAGGACACGCAGCGTTGGGATGAAATCTCTTTAATGGAGGGAAGAGGAGCCCCCATGATCCTCTCTGCTCTTCTCACCTTCTTCGAGTCTGAGGCGCTGCAGCCTCCACACCACACAGTGAGACAGCTGGTCAGAATGCTCTCTATGGTGCTTCTGGAGAAGGTGGGGAGGATGGGTGGGGGCAGGTGGGCTCTCCTCATCATCTGCAGTAAGAACAAGCACTTCTGTGCCCTTTTCACCAGTGAGGTGGTGCTTACAGTCCAGTTGAGGGTGTCTGTGATGTGCACCCCCAGGAATTTGGTGCTGCTGACCACCTCTACCGCTGAGCTGTTGATGAGCAGTGGAGCGTGTTTTCGTTTTCTCCACATTCAGGATCAGGCTGTTATCTTTGCACCAGCTGCTCCACCTCCTCACTGTAGTCCTGGTCATAGTCAAACAGTTATCTAAAAACACACAGACATTTTATTTTCATTATGTCAAAAGCTGCCTGTTTCTGAAAAAGGTTGTACCTTTTTTTTATTATTTTAAAATATTTTCAGTTTTCAATACCCATGTTTAGTCTTTATCAGAACAGAAGGAATGCTTCATTTTTTCAGAACACATACAGACTCTCAACTTTAAAGACACACCTTAAACAGGTCAGTCCATCACAGAACAATACAGAGACAGACATAAAAAAAACTATAACAATACATTTGTGTACCTGTAGGAAAGTAAATTAAACCAAAAGTCATATTTTCACATTTCTGGAGGAAGCTGGTTGAGCCCTAAATGGGGAAAATCTAAACAAAAAAGAGCAACATGTGAACTATCCAAAACAGCAGAATCTGTTTAGAAAAATTCATAAAGGCTGTTTTCATATGTAAACAATACAAATATATCAGCTAAAATAAAATAACACACCAAGTGGAAAGTGACCCTTTTTGAACAGATAAACATTTCTGTTCACAGTAAGTAGAAAATAGAGGAGGATGATATGTTAAAGTGGGGAAGCTGTTAAGGTAGGCATGATGAAAGTGCCTAAGGAGCAAACGAAGAATCATCACCATATCAACCCCATACAGCACAGTCTGCATCAGTGGTTCTGGCTTAAAAACATAATGGAAATGAAGGACATGCTCATATTCCGAAGGTCATAGACTGCAGTACTTTCTACTGACAACCAATAAAGTCATTCTGCCAGAGCAAAGCCAGAAAATAATGAAAGTCATGTTAAAGGTATTTACTGGGGCTCCCAAAGCTGGACTGAACCAGTCGTTTCTGTGGAGCTGAATTGCTGACAAAAGAATGAAATCAGTAAAGAAACATGTTTTTGGTGGCGCAGTGGTTAGCGCTCACGACACATGTATGGAGGCCTTAGTCCTCAACGCGGTGACCCGGGTTTGAATCTGGCCTGTGGTCCTTTCCTACATGTCTCTCCCCTTCTCTCATGCCCCCTTTCCTGTCAGCCTACTGGCCATAAAAACGAGCCACCAGTGCCGTAAAAAAAAAAAGAGAAAGAAACATGTCTGGTTTAAATCTGACTGAAGCTTAAACATGTGCCTGTGGTCTCAGATAAAAACCTGCAATTTAACCGAATGAAAATAAATACCAATGCTGGTCACCCAGGCCAACAATGACCCTAACCCCTCCTCTTTTCAGACGCATAGACCAGTATTGGGTATTGCTGGCTAACAAAGATCTCAACAGCTCCCCATTACTAAGGGGTGGAGCTATTCTTCCTGTACAATTTGCATGTTTTCTAAGCCATAACAAGGCTTTGTTGGGCCATACTATAAAGCCTGGAACTAAACGCTAATCCAGACATTTTGAATTGAAAAAGCTTCCTGGATGGGAAGTGAAATGTCTTCAAGCTTTGAAAACAAAGTCCAGTGGTTTGTTCTTTAACATTTTTAACTTTTTTAGTGAGTAAATACCAGATTTAGTGATTTAATCAGACGGCTCAGCATAAGCAACCAAACTCCTGGATCTGTTTTATTCCATTTGCAGTTGGATAGTTGAATGATTCCCTTCAATAATACGGAGCAAATTCACAGCACATCACCTGAAGCCACTCTAAAGGCTTAATGCAAATATACGGCCGACCTAGTAGATCAGAAACTGGTTCCCTTTGCATAACTTTGCATAACTGTTGAAAGGCTAAAGCATCTTCCACATTTCCCTATGTCTATGCTGATTTTATTTTCTATGCGAAAACTGAGTGAATATTTTCATGTTAACCCTGTTGAGCATAACTAGAAATTTAACAGTGGTGTAAACAGCTATTAAAACCAGTAATGTGTGGCTCCCCCTGCTGGACAGTTAGGGTCTGACAGTAATAGAAGTTGAAGCACCACAGGAGAGGGGTTTAGCTTTTTTTTTACAGTGTGTGTGCAGGGGATGACTGTGGCTAAAATCAGCTCTGGACCTTTCTTTGGCTAAGCCCACTTCCCAGGTCTGTACAAGTAGCTTCCAGCACTTTCTGACTGTAACACCCAATAACAGGTTGTGCAACCCTTTAGCAGCAACAACTGACATTACATATTTGCAATAACTTGCAATGAGTCATTTGCAGCACTTTGGAGGAACTTTGGACCATTCATTTCTGCAGACTTGTTATAATTCAGACCATGGACAGCCTTCTTAAGGACACACCACAGCATCTCATTAAGATTCAGGTTTCAAAGTCATCATTTTGTTTTTCTTCAACCATTCAGAGATGGACTTTCTTGTGTGTCTTGGATCATTTTCCTGCTGCAGAACTCAAGCTCGTTTCAGATTCTGATCAAGTTGGTTGAATGTTTTCCTCCAAGAATGTTTGGCAAACAGCAGAATTCATGGTTCCGTTTATCACAACCATCCAGCTTCTGATGCAGCAAACAGCCACAGACCATCACAATATTTTACTGTGGTTCCTTGAATGAATTACAGTGCTACTCCAATTGTAACGGGAGGAACACCTTACAAAAAAGCTCCACTTCTGTCTAACCAGTGAACAAAATATATGTACAACACTCAGGGAGGAATTTACCATTATGCAATACTAGGCAGTTGCTTAGGGCCCCAAGTTCCCGAGGGGCCCATAAAACTCTTTTAACAGGTATGCTTAATTCAACTATTCCTTATTTGTGCAAATTATTATTTTTTTTATTTTTTTCCATAACGCTTATAATATTTAGTGTGTCGAAATCTTTAATTCCTTTTGAAACAGCATGAAAAGTCAGCTGAGTACAAAACATAGAGAGGAAAACGACAAGAAAAGTATGTATGCATTTCAATGTATTGATTTTAATGATTGTCTTTTTTACTCTGTTTTTAATGTTATGGTCTTTTAAACTTGTTTTAATTTTCCCTTTTTTAAATGTAGCACTTTGTAGCACTTTGAGATTTGAAGTCAAATGTATTCATTGTTATTATTATAAGAAAAGGAACAAGAAGAGAGGGACAAAACCTAGAACGAATAATGGATGTCTATTTTATTAGAATTTCTGTACCAGTATAATAGGGCTGTTTTATGTGTTGTCTTCTCAATTCAAAGGCCCCCTGTCGGTCTTTGCCTAGGGCCCCAAGTTTCTGAAAATCCGCCCCTGACAAATCTATCTATCTATCTATCTATCTATCTATCTATCTATCTATCTATCTATCTATCTATCTATCTATCTATCTATCTATCTATCTATCTATCTATCTATCTATCTATCTATCTATCTATCTGTCTATCTATCTATCTATTCAGCAGATATAAGTGACAGGAAGTAGGACAAACCCACCTACAAAATAGAGGTCGTCACCTGAATCACACCTGAAACTGTAGTCTTATAAATTTCTGTACCAACCCACGCTGTGTCTGAATCTTTTTGTAGTTTCTGGTTAAAACGTTTAATCGCAACATATCTGTGAATATGTTCAGTCATCCAGGTCATGGCAAAGGTTGAAAGGTTCAGTTTAGGCAGGAAAGCGTTTCGCCTCTTGGAGTTTTACTTTGAAAGGCAGCACCGGACGTGCTGGCGCTTACGTGTCGGGGCGTGGATGCATTGGCCAGGTGTGTTTCTGCTATCATGGGGCTGGTGCACTCTGAGGTAAGCTGAAACTTTGAGTTTTTGTTCAGAACTGTGTAGAAATCCGTTTTTCTCTCCTCTTTACCCGGAGCGGACCTGAACACGTCAGTCCAGATTAGGCGCCACGCGCTCACCTGAGCTGTCTTGGTTCCTCGTGTGTTTTCTTGGAACAGAAATAGATCTTCCGTGAAACAGCAAAGCCTGCTCTAGGATGTAAACTCTGTACTGTCAGAAATATTTCCACATTAAGTCAGGAGCGCAGGTCTAAAGTTCCTGACATTTCTGCAGAAACTCAGCGGCAAGAGAAAAAACGTGACATGTATTCAGAGCGTTTTGGCCCCTGGTGTGGGCCCTCCTCTAAGAAAGAAGTCATTCACTTACTCATCCCTCCACATCATCAGTTAGAGATAGTTTCAGTTTGACTCTGAAAACAATGATGGAGTTCTACTTTGCACGCGAGCGCTCATCCTTCCCATGTTAGTGTTTGGGATGTTTGTTAAAGTTCTGATCGGGTTCAGCTGCTGGGGCCCCATCGCTGTTAATGGAGTAGTTCAGATTTTACTGAATACAATTCATCTTGTGAGCATTTAGATGACTGTTTAGCAGTTCTTTGTAGTTTTTAAACATTTTGTAATTAAGAACATAATAAAATAATATACTACAATTAAAATGACAATGAGAATAAAACAAATTTATTTCTGAAAATTGAATATGTTTAAACTCATGCATAACATGTCCTCTTCCCCACCATGGTCAGATTTCCCTCCATTTGACTTGGATCAACTGCTCTGAACTGAGATTTGACGTTCTAAAGTCCATTTACTGGCTCCCAGTATATCAGAAAATAGACTAGAATATTTCTGTGACCCTATAGATCACAGATTGGCTTCGCTCTAGAATACATGACAGACTGGTTGTGATTCGATCAACCATCCAAACCTCTCAGGACTTCTGGCTTAAATCTACTCTGCAGAACAGTGATGTTTTTGACAGCCATCTTAGATTTAGACTTAATTTTCATCTTCAGTACAAAAACTATTATTAGTTTTACTCACATTTTAGTTTTTACTATGTTTGATTCTTAATTTAAGGGTACATATAATTATTTAAAGATGTACTATAAATAAATGCTGTATTTACAGGTGCTGGTCATAAAATTAGAATATCATGAAAAAGTAGATTGATTTCAGTAATTCCATTTAAAAAGTGAAACTTGTATATTATATTCATACATTACATACAAACTCATATATTTCAGATGTTTATTTTGTTTAATTTTGATGATTACAAATGACAACAAATGAAAATCTCAAATTCATCATATCAGAAAATTAGAATATTACTGAAGACCAATAAAAACAAAGGATTTATAGAAATGTTGGCCAACTGAAAAGTATGAACATGAAAAGTATGAGCATGTACAGCACTCAGTATTTAGTTGGGCCTCCTTTGGCCTGTATTACTGCAGCAATGCGGCGTGGCATGGAGTCGATCAGTCTGTGGCACTGCTCAGGTGTTATGATAGCCCAGGTTGCTCTAATAGTGGCTTTTAGCTCTTCTGAATTGTTGGGTCTGGTGTATTGCATCTTCTTCTTCACAATACCCCATAGATTTTCTATGGGGTTAAGGTCAGGAGAGTTTGCTGGCCAATTAAGAACAGGGATACCATGGTCCTTCAACCAGGTACTGGTAGCTTTGGCACTGTGTGCAGGTGCCAAGTCCTGTTGGAAAATGAAATCTGCATCTCCAAAAAGTTGGTCAGCTGCAGGAAGCATGAAGTGCTCTAAAACTTCCTGGTATGTGGCTGCGTTGACCCTGGACCTCAGAAAACACAATGGACCAACACCAGCAGATGACATGGCACCCCAAACCATCACTGACTGTGGAAACTTTACACTGGACTTCAAGCAACGTGGATGAAGTGCCTCTCTTCTTTTCCTCCAGACTCTGGGACCTTGATTTCCAAAGGAAATGCAAAATTTACTTTCATCAGAGAACATGACTTTGGACCACTCACCAGCAGTCCAGTCCTGTTTCTCTTTAGCCCAGGCAAGACGCTTCTGACGCTGTCTGTGGTTCAAGAGTGGCTTGACACAAGGAATGCGACAGCAGAAACCCATGTCTTTCATACGTCTGTGTGTGGTGGTTCTTGAAGCACTCACTCCAGCTGCAGTCCACTCTTTGTGAATCTCCCCCACATTTTTGAATGGGTTTTGTTTCACAATCCTCTCCAGGGTGCGGTTATCTCTCTTGCTTGTACACTTTTTTCGACCACATCTTTTCCTTCCCTTCGCCTCTCTATTAATGTGCTTGGACACTGAGCTCTGTGAACAGCCAGCCTCTTTAGCGATGACCTTTTGTGTCTTGCCCTCCTTGTGCAAGGTGTCGATGGTCGTCTTTTGGACAACTGTCAAGTCAGCAGTCTTCCCCATGATTGTGTAGCCTATAGAACTAGACTGAAAGACCATTTAAAGGCTTTTGCAGGTGGTTTGAGTTAATAAGCTGATTAGAGTGTGGCACCAGGGGCCATCAATTTTGAACCTTTTCACAATATTCTAATTTTCTGATATGATGAATTTGAGATTTTCATTTGTTGTCATTTGTAATCATCAAAATTAAACAAAATAAACATCTGAAATATATGAGTTTGTATGTAATGTATGAATATAATATACAAGTTTCACTTTTTAAATGGAATTACTGAAATCAATCTACTTTTTCATGATATTCTAATTTTATGACCAGCACCTGTATTTATTTTATTTTGCATCTTATTATTTAATGGTATATTTATTCATTTCACAATAAATTTAAACTGATGTATTTCGTGTTATATTTATTTATTGATTTTGTCCCTCCCTAGGAATCTGGCAAACACATGCTTTGAAAAAAACATAGGAAAATATAGTACAGTTTGGGGTTTTTAGGGGATACCTGACACTAAAAGTGCAGATTTCACTTCCCTCTTCCCTGAACAGGTAATTGCACTGGTGCTACCTCTAATTCTTATGTTGCACCATTGAGAAGCTCTGTTCCTCTAGAGGGGTCTTCAGTTCCCAACTTTGAGGTCTGGTGTTCTACACCTTTAAGATGCCTCTTTGCATCAGTCACCAGAATCAAATGGCTGAGTTACCACTTAGGTGTTCAGGCAGGTTAGCTTGAACTAACAGCTAGACCATTTTTCTAGCTAGCCTACTGGACACAGAGAAGTGATTCCCTCTGTAGTACTTGGAAAGGAAATGGCACTGATTCATTTATTCATTCATTCATGACCAGTGTTGGGCACCACCCAGCCCCCACCTTCTCGCCGTGTGTTTCCAAAGCCAGCTGAATAGAGCGGACGACAAAGACAAGAACCTGCAGAGAGTTTAGCATTTATTGCAACTCAACGTAAATGACATCAGGGGGGCCTATAAACACCGTCAGATAGCGTTCCCCCTGCTTAACATGGGGGGAACGGCATCTGATGCGGTGTAAATATCATCAGGCTGCATTACTTCTACTTATGGGTGTGAAGTTTTTTAACAGGGCGTTCAGATCTGGTGAATGTATGAAATTAATAACGGGATGTCTAATTCTGAAATCCTGTTTTTTTGGGTTGTTATAGATACTGCAACATCCATCCATCCATCCCGATTTCTCCATATAGGCTAACATTTGATCGTTTACACTCTCCATAGTTCTCCTGTGGCGCGAGCACAGGGCGGCTGTTACGCGCCTTTAGCGAGAATGTGCGTTTCCTGTCGCTTGCGCGGTGAATCATGCCGTCTGCGCTGTGCGGAGATGCAGGGGAAACCGTATCTGATGGGGAAACGCAGCTCGACGTAACACCGGTATTTCCATGTGGAAAATACTGTTTTGCTGCTGGATCCTCCTCACTCTCCATCTCTCTGTGTGTGCTGTACGTTAACACCCACCAGCGGAAACACCCACCTACCCAACTGACAGACGGAATCTCACTATACATCAGCCATTCTCATCCTCTCCTCTCTCATGACAAGGCGCGAGCGAGTCCTATCATGAAAAAAGGTTAATTGTGCGACCTGAGTAACGCGCAGTAACGGGGTGTCGGCAATGGTAACTGCGTTATATTTACAGTCAAAGTAATTAGTTAGATTACTCGTTACTAAAACAGGGTAACGGCGTTACTCCCATCACTGGTTATGACTGGGATCCAGTGATTCACTTACTCACCTGATGCTCAATCCAAGCCTTACCTAATCCACCCTGTGACTGAATCAAGATTCACTGATGCTGAGAAAGGATTTGTGCTTCTGATTCATTCACTCGCCTGGTGCCTGAATCAGGCTGTAAGCCGTTCTCCTTGTGACTAAGGCTGTTTTTTCTGCTTGATTTAAAGAGGGAAAAATAGAAAGAGGGTTTAACGTCAGGGCTTCTTAAATGTAAACCTACAAGATCCACAAAAAGTAAAGACAAATTAATATGAAAACACAAATATGCAGTTAAAATGTAGTTTCCTATGATCTAAAGAGGAATAACAAGCTTTGGTAATCCTGTTTTACTTCCACAGAGCCACACAGAATATGGAGGATTTTATTCAGTTGTACAGTTTTAACAAAGATTGTATGTACTGGATTAGATGATGGAGATTTACAATATAACAAGATCCTCATTTAACGTTTTTAGCTGACGCTTTCAGTAATGGATTATATTGATTGAAGTGTATAAATTAAGTGTTTTTAAATGTTAAAAGTTTTAGGTTTTTACTCCCCTTTCTTTATATTCACCCACCAGACTGCATTTGGAAAAAGGAAGAACTAGAGTCAATATAACACTGAGCTTCTAACTGAGGAAATCTAGTTCCAGCTGCAGTTCAGCTTTATTTTCTGTTTGATCTATTTGGTGGTATTGCATGTTCTGCTGTTGCATAAAATATCCAGAAGGTGGTGAGGTCAATGGGATTTTTCTATTTACATTCAGAAGGAGCTTTTAGGTTGACTTCTGTCATCATTTCTTCTGCCTTTATTATAGAAGATACTAGACTTCTAAGTTGCTCTCTTCTGTGGGGCTTAAGATGAACAATGTTTAGTTATTGTCTTTAGATGTATTTATCAGGGTGGCCATTTTTCCCCAAACAGTACCTCAACCAGAGGAATCTGGCTTAATTTCTCACACCCTTCTACCACGTGTCTGTACAAGACAGTTTGGTGCAGTTTTCGTTTTACTTATTTTATTAGTTCTAGTTAAATTTCTGCAGTGCAGGTGCATTAATCCAAGTCAGCTACTATGTATTCTTTCATTAACTCTCCACTGTCCAGATATTTTTATATTTTTGTACAATGTACACTCTTTTTATATTGTATGTCTTATTTTTATCTGTTTTGGCGTCTTGTTTTAACTCTTTGTAATATATATAAGCTACTGGAACCAGAATTTCCCTGAAGGAGTATTTCCAAGGGATAAAGAAAGTTGAGTCTAAGTCTAGTTAGTTTGTTGTTTTAACAGTGACGGCGTACAAAATACATTCAAAAGAAGAGATGTCTTGTACCAGAGTGAGATATTGCTAGTTTCCATTCGTAGTCCTCAGGCAGCCGATTAAAGAGTGCAGTAATTTTGTTGCATGATTTGTCTGCAGAAACCTGCAGTTAGAGCTCCAGGTGTTTGGCCCTGCTTTTGTTTGAAACTCTCCTTCCATCCTGATCATAATCAATACATCATTTTTTAGAAAAGAGAGCTAAAGGCCTGTGAAAACCCTGACCAGTCCTCGCCATTCAGTCTGAAGGGAAAGAACCAATCGATACCTTCATGTCTTAAGCTTCCCTCTGTCCCTCCTCCTCCCACGACTATCAGTCATTCTCCAAACAGAAGCAGAGACAGATGGAGTGGAGGTGCTGTAAACCCAACTCCCAGCCTCTGAGCCACCATCACTGACTGAATCATAAAGCCTTTGGAATCAATGTTTTACCATTTCTGCTTTTAAACATATTTGTGTAAAGAATAAAATGTAATGGTGACACAGCGGATGTGAGAGGATACAATTTACCATCATCGATTAAACCATTTCCAACTACACCACGGCAATGTAGACTAAATGAAGTCCAGATAATAGAAGCTGACTGTTTTTTTATTGAGCCAGACTTGATCCCTTTGTCATGATTAGATCCATATCTAAGACTGAATGACCCGGTTTGATCCCATGTTGACTCTTAACTTGTTGTCTGATTTGATGTTTACACATTTAATCTGACTTGAGTTAACAGATGTTGAATAGTAAGATTCTGCTCCATTACAGGTTACCTGGAAATTTGTCATTACACTGTATAAATGTAATAAAAATCTCCCAGTTGGTCAGATCAGCTGGCTGTCAGCTGCAGATTATATTTAGACTATACAGTGAGGAAAATACGTATTTGAACACCCTGCTATATTGCAACTTCTTCCACTTAGAAATCATGGATGGGTCTGAAATGTTGTCGCAGGTCCATGTCCACTGTGAGAGGCACAATCTTTAAAAAAAAAAAAAGTAGTTGAACACCTAAGAAAATCAATGTCAATATTTTGTTCAGTAGCTTTTGTTTGTAATTACGGAGGTCAAAGGTTTCCTGTAGTTTTACACCAGGTTTGCACACACTGCAGGAGGGATTTTGGCCCATTCCTCCACACAGATCTTCTCTAGATCAGTAAGGTTTCTGGGCTGTCACTGAGAAACACAGATTTTAGAGCTCCCTCCCTCCAAAGATTCTCTATTGGGTTTAAGTCTGGAGACTGGCTAGGCCACGCCCGAACATTGATATGCTTCTTCCAGAGCCGCTCCTTGGTTATCCTGTCTGTGTCCTTTGGATCATTGTGATGCTGGAAGACTCAGCCTCAACCCACCTTCGATGCTCTAACAGAGGGAAGGAGATTTTTCCCTAAAATCTTGCATAACATGGCCCCGGTCATCTTCTCCTTAATACAGTGCAGTCGCATGTACAAAAATACACCCCAAAAGCATGATGCTACCACCCCCATGCTTTACAGTAGGGATGCGGTTCTTGGGATGATACTAATCATTCTTCTTCCTTCAAACACTGTTAGTGGAATTATGACCAAAAAGTTCTATTTTGGTTTCATCTGACCTCATGACTTTAGGTCATGACTCCCCTGGATCGTCCAAATGGTAATTTGCAAACTGCATTGTAAAACCTTGACATGTTGTGGTTTAAGCAGGGGAACCTTCTGTCTCATGCAGGATTTCAAACGACGAGGTCTTAGTGTATTACCAACAGTAACCATGGAAACGGTGGTCCTAACTCTTTTCAGGTCATAGTTCTGGGCTGATTTCTCATCAGTCCAAGAGAGACTGACAGTCATGTTTAGCTTCTTCTATTTTCTGATTGCTCCAACAGTGGACCCACCAAGCTGCTTGGCAATTTCTCCGTAGCCCTTTCTAGACTTATGGAGTTCGACAATTTTGTCTTTAGTGTCTTTAGAGAGCTCTTTGGTTTTGGCCATGTTAGTAGTTGGATTCTTACTGGTTGTATGGGGTGGACATGTGTCTTTATGCAGCTAACGACCTCAAACAGTTGCATCTAATTTAGGATAATAAATGGAGTGGAGGTGGAGATTTAGAAGGCAGACTAACAGGTCTTTGAGGGTCAGAATTCTAGCTGATAGACAGGTGTTCAAATACTTGTTCGCATCAATATCACAGAAATAAATTGTTAAAAAAATCATATATTGGGATTTCTGGATATTCTTTTAGATTAAGTCTCTCACAGTGGACATACACCTACGATGACAATTTCCGACCCCTCCATGATTTCTAAGTGGGAGAACTTTCAAAATATCTGGGTGTTCAATTACTTCTTTTCCTCAGTGTTAGGTTTTTATGTACTGTCTTCAAAGGAATGTCGGCTTCACATCATACTGAATTTCTTCTTCTCTTACCTCCAACTCCTCCAGCCGGCCTGTCAGGCGGCCTATGGCGGAGACCTCCAACAGCTCTATGGGATCCTGAAGGAGAACCCGACCCTGATAGACGTTCAGGACCAACACACTGGGGACACGCCGCTCATTGCTGCTTGTCGTAATGGTAACCTGAATGTGGCGAAGTATCTGCTGAACAATAAGGCCAAAACCCAGCTGACCAATAAGGTACTGCCTCAAAATGATCTCAGCATGATTGAGGTTTTTCCACTGCTCTAACTCTAACTGTGTCCCTCAGAAACAGAGGACGTGTCTTCACTACGTGTCTAAGAGGACTTTGTCTCTTCTGGACTACCTGATGATTTCCATCCTGATGCCTATCCTGCTGCTGGGATACTTCCTCCTGGTAAACCCTGAACCTGCCCTGCTAGACGCACTGTTGGTTTTACTCTTCACAATTACGGCCAAAACCCTTTATGTTCAGGATAGCGAACATGAAATTTTATTTTTTTAAAGCAAATAAAACTCAAGAGGCATTAGATAAGCTTTGAATATAAATTTATTGAGAACTCCTTACCAGGTGCACCGCCAGGAATTTGGTGCCCCATGAAAGACATTGATAGATCTAACTAAGCCGTTTTAATATTGACACAGATTTTAATCCATGCTGCTGGTGAATCATCTGATTACGTGATGAAGGAGGGACAAAGACAGTTATTTAATGTAAATATCCTGCTAATAATCTACTAGTGTTTAGCTGATGCTAACCCTCTGATAACTATGGTGTTTTCCTGTTACCTGGTCTCGGTGATGAAGGTAAATTCTCAGCTCTGTGAGATTTCTGACCTTAGTTGTTTGGCATCTGTGTTATTAACAGACACACATTAGGCTCATTAACTGCTGGATTAATCCTGTTTTTTTTCTTGAAAACTAAAAACAAAATGCAACAAAATAATAAAAAAACTTGCTATCATGCCCTGTTTCAGACGGCACCCAGCTGGGCGGCATCATTAATGATGTGATTCTCCTCCCATACTGAGGGAGAAGAACTAAGTAGATCTATCCAGCAGATACAACTATCTTACTTTACTCAACAGGTTAATAATCTGTCGTTAATGTGAACTATTCAAGTAACAAACCTGTCTGAAAAAAAGAGGTGGAAAAACTGGGTCACGATATTGGACGCTTTCTCCCTCTCTGCTCTTTCTCCTTCCTTTCTCTTCTTTTTCGAAACCCAGACTTTGGGGTGCTGCATTTGTCAGCTACAGACTTTTTTACCGCACTGCTGCCAATTTACACATTTTCTTGTTAATTTGTTTCTTTCATTATCACTTTGTCAAATAATGTATTTGTGGCATTTAAGCTCTGGTAAGAGCGAACTGTCGGTGACAGACGAGGAGACTTGATGCAGTGCAGGACCGGAAGACCAAACCATTTATTGCAATTTCATGGGAGTGGGGCGGGGGGTTGTCAATATATTCAGGCTTTGTTTGACTGTTTACTGACTTCTACAGTTTATTTCTTGTTTTTTATAACTTTTTTTTAACAGAGACGGTGTGTTTGATCTCAGCCCACATATTTCCTGGATTAAGGATGGCTACCAGGGCTGGATTGTGGAATGTGGCTCCATTTCAGGGCCATTCATTGATTTTATATTGCAATCAATATAATAATAATTATTGAATTTCATTAATTAATTTATAATAAATAATTTATTCTTTGGTTTCATTTATGTATGACTAAAATTGTTCAAAGGTACCATCCTGCTATTTTAAGCCTGTCAAAGTAAAAACGTAGGCATAGGTGTATATGTTGAAGTATTTTCCTTAGCAGAACAGAGTATTTATTTATTTATTCTTTATTCATTATTTTTCCAACCCAGAAACAAAGATATTTATCTTCTCTGTGATAGTGTTTACCAGTGTCATGGCTTTGCCTTAGAGCTGCTGCAGCATGGTATCACTTTACTTAGGTTCAGAAGGCTCTTCTTTAGGAAGGTTGAACAAAGTCACAGACCGCACCTTAGACACAAGCTAAAAGAGAATCAAGCAGTTGCTGTCACTGTGCAGATTAGCTGCTTAAGTGGCCACTTTGTGCAACCATTGAGCAGAAATGATTACGCTCTGCATCAGGTCACCATGTGCTGTTCATTTACTGGGCATGCTTGGTGCTTCTTGGGAACAAGAACTAAAGAACACATGAATTAATAAAAGTACAACTTGGGGTATGATTTAGATGAGAAATGGTATTAAAATGTAGTTAAAGGCTGGGAAAAGTTGATTTCCCTATTATAATACCTTTAAATATAAACGTTATCAGCCACAGTGTTATTTAAGACTTGATGTATTCTGCATATAGGAGGTGTGCATTTATATACCGACATCTTCAAATAATGCTGAGGTTAGACCTGGAATCCCACTGTTATTTTTTATAAGAAGCTAGCTTTTAATATTGTGATGTTATTGATAAATAATGCATCAATAGGAGAGGTGGATATTAACTAGTTACATCTAATTACCTGATCCATTGAAAAGAAATTTGCTTTATTTGCATAAGTTTATTGCAGTTGCCATTTATTACCTCTTTATTAAAGAAGCAAGTAGGTCCATGTAAACAAAAATAATCAGGAAATTAGCAGATGAATAAAAACAAGGATAAAAAAAAAACGGACAAATTTATAAAAAGACTAAAACTCCAACGGTTCCTCGTTCTAGACTTAAACTGAGCTGATGGGATGATGGTATCTATAGAATCTAATCTCCACATACATCAGTACATACGGTGAAAACAGGAAACAAACAGGAGTAAATAACTGAGCTGAACTCGTTTATCTCAGCATCCTCATTCCATCAGTATGTTCCATTTTCAGTCTCACTCTTCTGCTTTGCTTGTAGGTGCTCCACAATCACCTATTATAAAATAACTTAAATCATTTACATGACCAAAGGCTTTTCAGGCAACAATGAAACAGAAATTGTAGAAACTGTGTCGGTTGAACAAATTTAAAATGTTTATCTAAAACAAAAATATATATTTCTATGGTTTGTTCAGATTTAAACCCAAACTTGTCAGAGATAATGTAACTTAATGTAATGTAAATCCCTTTATTGTCCCACAATGAGGAATCTCGTTCTCTACATTTAACCCATCCCCTTGGGGAGCAGGGGGCTGCCATTGCGCAGCGCCCTGGGAGCAGTGGGGGGTTCCGCAGACTGTGGGGATTGAACCGGGTGCTTTCAGCCTTCTCAGAGCACAAGAGCACTGCTCTAACCCACTAGGATTAACGGACTGCGGACCGGTTCCAGACCCATCTGCAGGCTAATCCGGAAACTTGATTAAAGAAATTTATCAATTACTACATGCTGTCCGACGACGGTGTCTAACTTCATTTGCGCCACCGTTCCTGTTAATATGGTAAACCCCTCTGGAGCGCCACCAGGCTGCACGTGATCCAGATTATCCAATGAGCTGTCAGTCTGGGTTGCTGCTGCTGCTACTTTTAGACACAGCAGGCAAACCTGTGGCATGCCAGGCGATGGGAAAAAAGGAGAAGATGATGAGAAAAAGAGAGCAGAGAAAGTGTGGACTGCTGGAAGAACTGCGGTGAACTGGTGAAAGAAAAGTGAAATGGCGCTCAAAGATGACCCTGCACATTTAGAGGATGTTTGGCTCAACCTGCTGCTGTGAAGCAGGATTCTCCACCATGAACAGAATCAACAATAAATCTGGATCCAGGCTCAGAATGAGCACCTTGATATGTGCTTGAGAATGGCTTAGTCTCCATTCAAACCCAGGTTTAAAGCCTTGCAGGGCAGCATAAAGCCCACTGCCAACATTAAGACAGAAAAAAGAAAACTAACAATCAGTTCAGGTGGTTGATAAAATGTGTGAATCAGGAAATTGCCTATAGACCAGATTGAACGATTTAACCCAATTATTGAACCTTTAACACAATTTAAAACTTAAAACTAACCTTTATGTTAAAAAAATAACTATAAAGTAGCTGACTGATCTTAGCTGACTAAAATGTCAGGCTACTCTTCTAACCACGTGTACCTTTACCAAATTAAAAAATTTAAAAACACCAGAGACATTTAGGTCAAAGTAGAACTTTTTGTTTGAACAGAATTTTTAAAAATAGTTATTTTCTGTCTGCTGAGCAATTCAGAGATCCGGTCAATGTACGGTAACAAATCTAGATTAACTTCTGCAAGTATCGATTTTATAAGTTAATTAAAAAATGTATACACTTTTTTTTTTCACTAGCAAGAAAAAGTTATTTCTTTGTATTTTTATTTTAGTTTTTTCGAAATTCCAAACCCTGCACAATAGAGCAAACTTTCAAAGTTATAAAAACAATAACTGAAAGGACGCATCGACATGCAGGTAGTGAATACAAAGAAAATCTAAATAAAATCACAATTTTGTTTTGAAAAAATTTGACATTTGGATTTTTGGTGAAATCGTTCAGCGCTACTGTCCACCATTGCAGTGTTTATATGACAGGTTTCCTCAGGGTTAAAGAACAGCAGCTGATTTGATGGATGCTCTTATAGGGACTTTGGAAAGAGGATCAACACAGACTGAAGAGCTTTTTACCCTTTGGTTCATCATTCAGTCGGACCTGTTCTCTCTCAGTCTCAGCTAAATGTGTTTAGGAAAACTGAGAGCCGGATTAGGGGTTGATTATGTTTCTGTGAGACGTAACAATTTTAATTCCTTTTATTTCCAATAGAATTAATAGCTTTATTCTGCCCCTTTCTAGACATTATGTGGATCTTAGAAAAAAATAGTGATTTTGATAATAACTTTTTGCTTCTGCACTCTTCCAGCTGCAGAAGCAGAGGAAGAGTGTGGAGCTGATGGAGGCCGTGCTGAGCAGCAATGTCAATATTGACGCCATTGACTATGTGAGTGAAGCTCCAAATAGGAGCATAGACGGTAAATATTCAAATCCAGGCTATCTCTGATTAAGCCCTGACATCTGTGTTCATTTCTGCTGCAGAAAGGCAACACGGCGCTGCATTACGTCTGTCAGAGGAAAAGCCACCGACTAGTTCCTCTGCTGTTGAAGTGGAATGCCAAAACGGACGTCAGGAATAAAGTGGGTCCACGAACGCATCATAAACAGACATGTTGTCATTCCTGAACACTGTGGCAGGATGAACTCTAGGCTGGTTCTGATAAATCAGATGGTTTAGGATTGGAGTTCAATTTTGGAGTTTGTTTTTGTTGCATCAATTCAATCAAAAAAGAAACACAGATTAGAGATTACAGAGAGTTACACGCCTGGCAGTGTCATCCTAGTTATCAAACAAAGTAAAGCAAAGTTCATTTGAACAGTTTAAAACTTTTCTGAGAAGACCCAGCTGGTTACATCAAGTCACTGCCTGCCAACAGTCAATAATGGATGAGTTTAAGGTGACACTGAGTCACTGAATTCCTCTTTGATAGGAGGAACATAGCCTAGCTTGGTAGGAACAGAATCTACCATGACTGACTGGGGTTTGTAGACGATGGGGTAAATCATTTTAGGATAGAATTAAAGTTTCTAATCTGTTTGGGAAAATGCTTCTATTTTTGAGCTAGGCCAATCCACCAGTTTCTAACAGGGACTAATTAGCCCGCCCTGACTCTTTGACAGCATGAAAAGCAGGAATGAATGGATATAAACCAGAGATGGATGTTTACCTGATGGTTTTCCTGTGTACTAATGACTTGTGACCTTACCCTAACTTTTTAATAATTGAACTTTATTAATCTCACATTGGGGAATTTTACCTTTACATTTAACCCATCCCCTTGGGTAGCAGTGGGCTGCCATTGTGGGGTGCCCGGTGAGCAATCAGGGATTAAGCGCCTTGCTTAGAGACCCAGAGTGGCAGTCTGTGGGAGTGGGTTTCGAACTCACAACCTAAGGATTCCAGGCTCTATGCCCTAATCACTACCTCTCCTTACTCGACTTCCAGTCTTCACTATAGACAAGTTTTAAGGGCATTTCCTGTTTACATTTGCCACTCAGCTTTTTTTGCCAATCATATCCAGCTGAATAGGTCAGTTTTACTTTAGATTAAAGTTGCCTCTAAAATGCTCACATTCTCATTTATGTCTTATAAAAGATGATGGTTTATCAGTTCCTCAGCCTTCTAAAAAATCGAGCTCGGAGAAAAACAAGGTGAAATGGAATAATATTACAGCAAAAATAATATTTTTGTAATCTGTTGAGTCCATTCTGGTAAACAGGAACATCATGACCAACCTGCAAAGCTTGGATTCTTATTGCTACTTAAACAGCGACACAGTCTGTGTGCTGATTCACAAACAGGGCAACCTGGTGAACATGAAGGCAGATGTTCGACCAAGTCTGTGTCTAAATGAATACTGCCATAACGCTGAGGTGGTGGTTACAGCTGATGAAGAGGGATGCACCTGTACAGGTTGCATCATGGGTGTGAGTTACCTTCAAATTAAGTGGTGTTAATTTTTCTCATTCTGTGATAACCTGATACAACAGGGAAGACTTGTGTATGAAACCTGTGTGAAACTTGCGGGATGGGAGGGCAGGTCATACAGGTGGAGAGTAATAAAAGATTACTCTTTTATGACTATTTAATACAGAGTTGCATCTATATCCCCCCCTCCACGTGCCCCCATGCGCTCCCTGCAAGACGCTACAAGAAGTCTTTGGAGCAGACACCAATCAAAATGGCGGCCCCCACTGTTCCAAATAAGTAAAAAAAAAACAATCCACTGGTCTTTTTTTCCAAGTTTGAAGACGTTTCGCTTTCCATCCAGGAAGCTTTTTCAATTCAAAATGTCAGAATTAGCGGTGAGTTCCAAACTTTATAGAGTTTAGTATAGAGTTTATAGATGGCTGTGAAAGTTGTCTATAAAGACTTATTGTGACTTGTGAATTTATGACACGATCTCAATATGATATCAACGATATAAATCTTAACATTTTGATCTAGGTCCACCTGTTAACCCTTTCAGGCTCAGATTAAGTTTTAGTTGCAGAAAATCTGATATTTGGAGAAAATGATCATATGGTGTAGTTATATACAATTCAGACTTTTTTTTGAGAGAAACCTTCACACGCAATGAATTCTGGGATGTTGCAGATTTGCAACAGTGACAAAAAATTAACAAAACAAAATTTGGAAAAAAAAATTCTCTCACAAAATTAGAGACAACTTTTTCTCAAACTTTCTCTCCGCCAATATCTCAAAACCTCTTGAGAAGGCCGTTTCTGTTAAAATGTTGCTCAAAATATAGGCAAACTACTAGATAAAGCATGTAGCATTAATTGGTACCTGTTTGGGCACACGTTGCGAATCCACAACATTGAAATCGAGATGCCTCTGGTGAAATGCCCAGAGGAGATAAAATCTACTAATTGGCATGTGCCATTATTCATCCTATGTAGTATTGATGTCAAAATAACGGAAATTGGTAGTGATGCTCACATGAAATTGGTGCTTAGAAAATCTGTTTCAGTGACACCAAGGACTCAGCCATGTTGAAAGTGAGTCAGCAGTGCTATCTGGTGAGCTGGAGAGAAACTGTCTGTTGCAAATGCACAACTAAGTCCTTCTGTTGTACTTCTGAATAACAAAACCTCTTAAAATATGGATGTGGAGTAATTAGCTAAGTGGCATTTAGCTGTTGCAAATCTGCAAAATCGGCCTGGAGAGGTTAAAAAGATTACCCTAGGTCCTATAGGAATCTGTTAACAGGTGGAAAAGAAAGCCTTTCCTTTCTTATCTGAACTCATAATTGTTTATTAGATGGATAATAAACACTGTTACAGAATTTATAGAGTTAATCTGATGACCTGCTGTTTTTCAGGATGGAGAAACTCCACTGGACATCGCCATCAGGCTGCAGTTCACTAAGATTGTTAACATGCTCAGGAAGGAAAACTGATGGAGACCAAACAGGTGTCAAACTTCTGCTGAAGAAAAGACACTAATCCCAGACTTTGAGCTAAAACAGGGTGATGGTTACTGTGCTACGCAACTCTGGTGCTTGGTGTGCTAATAAAGGCTAACATGTGGTGTGCTAAACTGGGCTAAATATTTCTGTGCTAAGTTAGGTGAATGGTTTCTGTGCTAAGTTTATGTTAATTAGCTGTGTCTAAAATCAGGGGCTGCATCCTTCGAAGGCTAACTAAGTAATGAAACTGGTCCTAATTTTAAGGCTCCTCTAAATGCGGCCCTCTTTTCCAGAGACTTGAATATGGGACTGATGTTTGCTTTGTGGCCCGCTCTGGTTTAAGATTAATTATGGAGTGAAATGGGTGAAACTGGTGGCAAAAACTGTGATTAAGGCCTGATATATTACACTTTTTATAATTAACCTAACTTTACATCATCTCAGTTTGGACACAGCCACTTTCTGTATTCGGCTAGGCTAACGGCTTCTGTGCTACACTATGGTAATGCTTTCTGTGATTAGCCTAGCTAGCCGTTTCCATGTGAATCTGTTGAAGTTTTTGTGTTAAACTTGTTGCAGTGCTAAGCTAGGCTAATTGTAATGTGCTAAAGGAGGATAATTATTTGCTTGTTAAATAGGCTATTCATTTCTTTGCTGAGCTAGACTAGTGAATTTTGAGAAGTTACAAAACCAGTACTACTAAAGGAAAAGTCCAGTCACTATGAATAATCAAAGGATCATTATTTATACCTAAAATTAATACATTCGCAGTGATTTAATTAATTTAGCATTACTCAGTAAAAAAAATTAAAACAATAATTTTCATCGTGATCACTGAGTCTAGGAGCGGCCATTTTTACCAAGATATAGTAACACCTCACTCCTGTCATCTTCCAGCAGTGACGTCACAATGCGGTAATCCTAGCGCCACTCTCCCCGCTTTACAAGCTAAATCAATGGGAACTACTAGACACATCTGCAATCAACAATTATTGAAGATTTCCAGAGGACTTCACCATTGAAATTCACCAGAGCTATAGTGAAACTGACAATGCCCACGTGCATGGCAGCTGGAATACATCGGGTAAAAGTGGATATAAAATCTCCCCTTTCCGATTCATGATCCACCACGGGTTCGTCGTTGGATTGCCAACTTGAAGAGGGAACTTCTGGCCAGAGAAAAGACACCTAATATGTAGCCAACATTTTGAAAAAGAATGTTTTCAAGATGACTTGGATAATAGCGCGTTGTGACAAACACCAGATACAGCACTGGGACTTGATCAACAGCCGATACCGCACCGTGACGTCACAAACCAGTAGGTGGCAGTAGTGTTCTTTGACAAACATGGATGCCTCCAGTAAAGCACATTCACATGAAAATTACTCTGAATTAAAAACACTGATCATTTATTGAACAGGATGGAATAATTTCATATTAAAGTACTTTCAGAAGTTTGAATTCTGAATATGACCGGTCTTTTCCTTTAATTGAACTGTGTCAAAGGGTTTGGCTGACCATTTTGGTGGTAAGCTGGTTCTCTCTGAGGCTTCAGTACATATTTATCCACTCATTGTTGAACAGATATCAATCAATCACCTTACTGTTAATAGTTGGTTATCCTCTAAGAAAATGTTCTGACAAAACACAGTCTCAAGGTTAGTTAATTTATGATGCCATACATAGTTTCTCAACATGTACACTGTTGTAAAAGTTTTAGATATAAACAGTGTAATAGTGATGTAAAATATGTATATTTGACTTTTTGTTGTTTGTAAACAGAAACTTTCATCATTATGCATTCCTAAAAATCATCAAAACAAATAACAGATCCAAGGTGTATTTCTATAAAAGTGGTTTATTAATATATTAAATTTACATTTGCTCCTACTGTCTACAATCATTATTTTTTTTTATACATAACTGTTAGGCTAGGCTTATGCTTTTGTAGTAACAGCTTTGAAGTCTTTATTATCAGCAATATTACTATAATGTTAAACTTCATCTGTTTACAATAGTTGTAAAAACGTTTTCACATCAGTTTCTTTATCTGTTTATAGATGTTAACCTAAGTCAACCTTCCTTGTATCTAACGTTACTTAGATTATTTCTATACATAGCTGGTAATTTGTTACGTTTCTCTTTGTTGGTCTTTAAGGTTACGTTTATAAATGCTAAGATTGATGAGCATTTAATCGGTCTGCACATGTGAAATTAAATCCATTACTGATATTTCAATGTTTTTTTGCACTATAATAAAGTCAAAGTGTTGTTCTGTGATGGATGGAAATATTTCCTGAAGCCTAGCTGTGGAAATTAAATTTATAATAGTGTTCTTTCAGTACATTATACCTACCTGTTTAAATGGTATTTATAATGTATGATTGAACATACTGTATAGAATGAAACATCTTTTGAACCTGATCACTGCCAGTATCTTGAGTTCACATCTGTTCTCAGTTTGAGGAAGCAGTGCCTGTTTTATACCTCTGTGGGCGTTTTCCAACGTTTCCTCACGTCTTCTAATTATTTTTAGCTTTGGAATTTCTCAGATCTGCAGTTTCAGCTCGACCTGTTCCTGTTTATACTGAAGGTTTCACTTTAAAGGAGGAAGTCTCTGAAATATTGATTCCACTCAAGGATCAAAGAAACAACCTCATTCTTGTCCTTTCAATAAACTGCTAAGCACAAAAATCTCTGAACCAATTTCAACAGAAATCCTGGTTCTGGTCCAAATAAAAACAAAGATCTGAATTTGAAACAGTGAGCAGCTTTAATTCACAGCTTATCATGAACATTGTGGTTCTTCCTATTTCAGAGCAGGTTACAGTAAAACACAACTGCAGTTCTCAGTGGTATAAAGATGGATGTTAAAACAGAATATCCAAACCGCAGCATCTAGGAAACATCTTTTTTAATGAATTTTAAGCATTTCTAATGCAAACCGAACGCTCAGCGTCATTTTGCAGGTTCTGCCCTCAACAGGAGCGTCTGTCTTTAATGAAACTTCTGTGGGTTGAATATAAAACAGTTCAGATGATCCTTTAATAAAAACCTGTGCAGAGCTTCTGATGGTTCTGGGCCATAAAACTTAATTCCGAGTCTCTTTTTTTGTGGTTCTGGAGCCTTGAGGATCTTTAAACCTGAGTTAAACATATTTGAACTCAAACTGAGAATCTGCTGCCGTTCTGTTTCTGAAAACCGTTTTTTTCTCTCTAAATTCACAATCACCTTAAACTTCCTTATAAAAACATAAAAACAACTGGTCCTGATAAAACCTGGCTGCTGGACCTTCAGCTCAGGCATCTTGTCCTCTTCTGGTCTCCTAGAGGAATGATGTCCTCTGTGCTCTACTGATGTTGCTGCAGCAGCTTCAGAATGGATGGAAACATAACCTGAGGAGCATCCAGCCCCCAGATGAAATCCAGATGTTCCCAGTGCTCAAAATGCTGATGGTAGACCAGTTTGGAGACCTAATGGGAGACAGAATTTTTTCATCATCTCTGCCGATAAGGAACCAACACAAGAAGATCGTTCAAAACCAGAGGACAGCCCGAAGAAGGAAACAGCCTTTAAACTATTTAAGGTCGACAGACACAAGATATGTTTACAGTGAGGAGGAACTTCTGTCTGTTATTCTGAAGGTCCAGCTGAAGACTTCACATAGGACCAACCTGAGTGAGAAGAACAGCCATGTCTTTCGGGTCCGCCAAAGTGTCATGTCCCCCAGAAAATAGGGCAGTAGGAACCTTCATGTCTTGGACACGAAACTCTAGGGGGGTTGACTGAAGAGGAAACATGTGGAAAGAGACAAAATTAGAGAATAAAGGAAGTACGATCATCTGTCGTCATACATCAAACATTAACTTCAACAGATAACAGATTGAGCTCAGACTGACTGATTTAATCTGGACTAGGTTAGACACTGGTGCCACTTAGGGATTAAACAATCCGGTTAGTCGTGTTTGATTATTGAATTAAAATTAACCAATTCGGTTTTTTAAATAATAAATTAGGCAATTTGCTGCAAGACCAACCAACTGAGAGCAGTACTTAAGCCAAAACTGCACAAAAGAATTACTTTTAATTTAAGACGAGAAAATGTCTTTGTCTGTAAATAAACTCTATTCAGTCTAGCTCAAGGAGCATTTCTGACCTTCATCTGGTTCAAATTCTGTAAAAGAATTCTGTAAATCAAGAATGTAATGAACAAAAAGAAAAATGTTAAAAATCTTCAAGGAATTTTAAATTATAAAAGTTTTTTGTAGATTAATCAGAAAAATAAATCGACAGATTAATTGATTGATAGAAAGATCAGGTAGCAGCAGCTCCACACCTGGACTATAGTTATAACTGATGTTTCTACGTTCTGACGTGCTCAGTGGCATCAGGGTTTATACATGAATGAGTAACTCTTATTTTATGCTTTTTAATTCTCTTTTAATGCTCTTAGAAATAATCTTAATGCCATCAACAAGTACCCATGACTTATATATACACACACATAAAAAAAACTGTTTTCTCACCCCTCGTGGGGTGGTATGTGTCATCTTCAAGCTCGAATCCTCTACCAGAGGCCTGGGAGTTTGAGGGTTCTGCGCAGTATCTTAGCTGTTCCTAGGACTGCGCTCTTCTGGACAGAGACCTCTGATGTTTTACCTGGGATCTGCTGTAGTTACTCTCCCAGTTTGGGGGTCACAGCCCCCAGTGCTCCAATTACCACTGGCACCACTGCTGCTCTTACTTTCCACATCTTTTCTAGCTCCTCTTTCAGCCCTTGGTATTTCTCAAGCTTCTCGTGTTCTTTTTTCTTGATGTTGCTGTCGCTTGGGATTGCCACATCTATCACTACTGCCTTCTTCTGCTGTTTGTCGATCAACACGATGTCTGGTTGGTTAGCCATCACCTGTTAGTCAGTCTGGATCTTGAAGTCCCATAGGATCTTAGCTCGGTCATTCTCAACTACCTTAGGAGGTGTCTTCCATTTTGACCTTGGGACTTCCAGCCGATACTCATGGCAGATGTTCCTGTACACTATGACAGTTACCTGGTTGTGGCGTTCCATGTATGCACTTCCTGCCTGCATTTTACACCCTGCTGTTATGTGCTGTATTGTTTCAGAGGCATCTTTGCACAGTCTGCACCAGGGTTCCTGCTTGGTGTGGTAGACCCAGGCCTCTATTGATCTTGTACTGAGTGCCTGTTCTTGTGCTGCCATGATTAGTGCCTCTGTGCTGTCCTTCAGTCCAGCCTTTTCCAGCCACTAGTAGGGTTTTTAGATATCAGCCACTTCTTTATATTTGTCTGTGGAACATGGCAGGCAGCACCTTGTCCCTCCATGATGGTTCTCCTTAATCTTGTCCTCACTTTCGGTTTTCTCCTGCCTGAGGTATTCGCCAAGCCATTTGTCTTTGGGGGCCATCTTCCTGATGTACTCCTGGATCTTAGTTGTTTCATTCTGGACAATGGCCTTAACACTCACTAACCCTCGGCCTCCCTCGCTACGCTTGGTATACAGTCTCAGGGTGCTGGATTTGGGGTGAAACTCTCCATGCATTGTGAGGAGCTTTCTCGTCTTGATGTCGGTAGCCTCTATCTCCTCCTTTGGCCAGTTTATTATACCAGCGGGGTATCTGACTGGCAGGGCACATGTGTTGATGGCTTGGATCTTCTTTATTCCATTAGCTGACTTTTCAGGACCTGCCTTACTCTTTGTAGATATTTGGTTGTGGCGGTCTTTCTTGCTATCTCCTCGTGGTTTCCGTTAGCCTGTGGCACACCAAGGTATTTGTAGCTGTCCTGAACATCTGTAATGTGGCCTTCTGGTAGTTCAACCCTCTCGGTTCTGATCATCTTCCCATCCATCAGCAGTTGGTTCATTTGTGCTGCCAGGCATGCATGAAGTGCGATTTGTTTTTTCAGCCAGTAGGTGTGGATCATGTCAGGGCCTGGTGCTGTCCAGCTCTTCATACCTGCCGCTCTTTCTTGGACGTCTGTCGTTGTAACGGTTACTGGTTCTTGTTCTAGGAGATTGCTGTGATCTGTTCTTAGATCTTCTAGCAACTGACCATTTATGTTGTGGGATGCCTCCTTCTCCCATATGTTCCTCCAGTACTGTTCAATCTCAGCCCTGGGTGGATCTGATCTTGTATTATTACCCTGCCACTGTGAGTACACTTTGGATGGGTTGGAGGAGAACACCTGGTTTATTCTCCTGGCTTATGCTTCTCCCTTGTATCTCTTTAGGCGGGTGGCCAGGGCGTCAGTCTTTGTTTGGCAGTTTCTAGAGCCTCAGGAATCGACAGCTTGTTGTACTTAGGTAACCTCTTCCCTACACCTTTCTGCAGGTCTGAGAGCTGACTAACCTCTCTTCATGTTGTCTTGATCTTGGCTTCCAGCCTTCTCCTCCATGGGGGTTAGTGCTCTGCTTTGTGGCCCGTGGTGTTTATCTTATAGCCAAGCATCTCTAGGATCACTGTAGCTGTGGCGTAGGTCAGCTCATTGATCTCAGTTATGTCTTTAGTAGGGATAGTACGTAGCGCTGCATTTACATCTTCTAGAAGAAGATAACTTTAAACTAGTCTTAACTTTAAAGAAATACACTTTATACATTGCTAATATGGTAAATGACTATTCTAGTTCCAAATGTCTGGTTTTTGGTGCAATATCTACATTGGTGTATAGAGGCCCATTTCCAGCAACTATAACTCCAGTGTTCTAATGGTAAAATGTTTTGCTCATTGGCTCAGAAGCCTAATTGATGATTAGAAAACCCTTGTGCAATCATGTTCGCACATCTGAAAACAGTTTAGCTCATTACAGAAGCTGCAAAACTGACCTTCCTTTGAGCAGAACGAGTTTCTGGAGCATCACATTTGTGGGGTCAATTAAACGCTCAAAATGGCCAGAAAAAGAGAACTTTCATCTGAAACCCGACAGTCTATTATTGTTCTTAGAAATGATGGCTATTCCATGTGAGAAATTGCTAAGAAATTAGATTTCCTACAATGGTTTGCACTACTCCCTTCAGAGGACAGCACAAACAGGCTACTGCGGGTACTATTTAATGAAGATGCCAGTTGGGGACCTGTGAGGTGTCTGTTTCTCAAACTAGAGACTCTAATGTACTTATCTTCTTGTTCAGTTGTGCAATGCGGCCTCCCACTTCTTTTTCTTCTCTGGTTAGAGTTCAAGAAACGATTATTTAGTTCAATGTATCTAAATTAGTAGAATAAATGAAAAATAAGCATAGAAGCAGGCAGGAAGGAACCGTGTGCCAGACATCCTCTCAGACAACTCCATAAATACCTGAAAATTCTTCTAACATCCGCATCCAAGCAGAAAAATGTTCAAACATTGTTTCATTCAATGCTTTTATCTTCAGTCAGGACCAGAAAACGATCCTTCTCTGTTCTGGGTTCTCCTCAGAAATGGCAGTTCAGATTTAATTGGAGCAACTAGAGAACAAAACCGTTATGAAACGCTAACGCCAGTAGAGCAGAGCCAGGCTGAGTAGCGACAGTGGCGTTGTAGTGGCGATGTAGGAGTTTGCCCTGAAATCGAAGGATTGGCGGTTCAAGCCCTGGCCCGACTTTCATTGTCGTGTCCTTAGGCAAGACACTTCACCTGCATTGTCTACTGATGGTGGCCAGAGGGCCCAGTGGCACCAGTGTACGGAAACCCCGCTTCTGTCAGTGAGCCCCAGGGCAGCTGTGGCTACAATGTAGCTTGCCACCATCAGTGTGTGAGTGTGTGCGTGAATGAGTGAATGAATGTAGTGTAAAGCGATTTGGTCAAGTTACCTGACTTGAAAAAAGGCGCTATATAAGTACATGCCATTTACCATTTTACCATTTACTAGTGCGAAAAGGCCATGAGAGCCTAGGAGGAAATTGACAGTCTCAAGAATGAACTATGACCTGGTTCCAGCTGAACTCAGATGTTTCCCAGTCTTACTAGAGCCTATTTCAAACTCACCTGGTTGTAGTGCCTCATGTTTCCTTCTGGTCCAAAGTCAAAGGCCATCAGTCTCCCTTTATGAACAGCCTGTAAACAGCAGGAAGAACTTTCCATCAGCTCTGGGTTCAGAGATGCCATCAGAGAAACATCAATCATATAAACTGTGAGCAACCGAGTTCATTACTAGGGCTGGGTAAAAAAATCGATTTAATCGATTTTGAATAGATTCCTTTACATTTCTGCAAAATCAATGTCTAGGGAATGAGATCTATTCATTTTATAGTGACCCGCGTGACATTCACATTCAAATAAACAGGAAAGATGCACTCAAGATTGTTTCAGACAGCTGCAAATATAGCCAATAGGTTGACTGAAGACATTAACAAATGGGGGCTGACCAGCAAACACACTGTGGTTGTTACAGACAATGCTGCAAATATGGTTTGTGCAGGGAAGATAATGCAGCTCATGAATGTCTGCTGTGTCACATCTGCTTGCTAATGTGAGGCTTCACTTTTTTACTTTTCACAAACAAGTTTGCACATTTTAGACAGTTTTGTTCACATCTCATGTTTAAACTGTCCGATTTACAAGTTTGCACTTTGTGTTTAATGTGACAGGAAAAATAAAAAAACATGAGTATTTTGAAACACAGTTGAACCACTTTCATTATTGTAAAAACAGATTGAATCCAAATTAATCGATTTAGAACTGAATCAAAATCGAATCAATTCAGGACTTTGATGAAAATACCCCACCCTATTCATTACTGCTGCTGTCATCCACTTAATAGCTTAAAGCTACACAATGAGAGGAACAGGTACCTGCGCCCAGTGGACCATGTTTTGGACAGACGTCCCAGCAGGGCAGTGAGTGGTGTAGACTGGAGTCCGAGTCTGAAACAGACCAGGAAATCCTCCTCAGTACAAAAACCTGAACTTCAACCACATACTGATCAGTTACACGAATAAAACCAGCCAAGCTGACAGAGCTTCTGTTTTCTGACGGACAAAAAACGAAATGTCTTCAAATGAAACTCTGTTGGTAGCAGGAGGATATGACTGAGCTCTGATCATCTTTAGGAACCAGGGTCAGAGGTACGGACCATGTTAAGGTTTTTCTCATCAAAGCCGCAGAGGACGAAGAAGAGGTTTCCACACAGCTCACTCAGCAACTTCTTTGCACACACATGTTCAGCCAACCATTTGATGTAGTGGCTCTGTGGCAGGAAGTCCCGCTTTCCAAACAGGTCCTGCAGGGAGACGATGGACACAAAGAAAAGCAGGTTCATCAGTAGTACAAGAGGAAATCAGAATTATGGATAACTGACTAAAAATACAAATAACTGCCTGTTAACTCGTGTTCTTGGTCTTTTTAACAAGCAACATCTGAGATTTTCTATGTTATAAAGAAACTGGCTGCTGCTACCGGTGATCTGAATGCTCTGTTTTGATGGCGTCGTGACTCTTACCCAGATCAGAAAATCTGGCAGGACAGAGAGTTTGGTCATAGGACTGCCAGTGAACGCCACGGTCGCTACAGGAGCCAATCCGAAGAATAGCCGAATCTTACTTGCCAGCTCAGGCAGTGTGGAGAACGCTATGAATGCTGGGAAATAGGACGGACATTAGCCTTTACAGGAAGTCAGTGGGTAGCAGGCAGAAAGGCAGAGCAGGACTGGGTCTGGTACCAATGGTGGTTCCTTGGGAGTGTCCGATGTAAAAGATCTTTTCCTGTCCCGTCACCTTCAGAACATGGTTGATAACGGCAGGGAGATCCTTCAGAGCCATTTCATCATAGCTGCAGGGACACAGAGGGCGGTCACATTCAGACTGTTCCAGAACTATATGCATCAGAATGACATTTTTAAGCACAAAATATGGTTAATTATTCTATATATTTTCTAGAAAAATGTGTTCTGTTGCCATGTGATCCAAATCCCAGAATCCCAGACTTACCTGATCTTAAAGTGGTCATTTTTTATTTCATACAGTAGTAGCTCACGCTAATTACACAAAAAAATCATTTTAGAAAAATGATCCCGTTCTGCTGGCGTAGTAATGTTTGTGTTTTTGTTCAATTTGTTAGCAAAAAAGCCTTATGGGTATATTTACAATAACAAAGAAGGTAAGATACTGTGCATGTGTTCAGGGGGTAGACAAGGAAGCAGCCTACTGCGGCTAAGCCTGTTAGCATCTCTAAGCGAAGTGTGAAATTAACAAAGACATGTCCAAAATCCAGTGTGAGAAAAGTTGAAAACATTTGATTCTTTTTTGTAAAGACATAAAACGCGAAAACACGTTTTTAAATAATCTTTTCAGAATTCTGTTTTCTAGAGTAACCCTCAATTCATTTAACGCAGTTTATTTTTATAGCACCAGTTCCAAACATGTCACATTAAGACAATTTACAGAGACAATTTCACCAGATCACACAGCAGATTGGTTCAAAGTTAAGGAAAACCAGATGATTGCTTCGACTCATTGACTCAAAGGCGATCCCTCACACTAAGCATGCTTGTAGCGACAGTGGAGAGGAAAAACTCCCTTTTAATAGGAAGAAACCTCCAGCAGAACCAGGCTCAGTGTGAGCGGCCATCTGCTGAGGCTGACTGGGTTTCAGGGAGACAGAAGCAGAGATACAAAAGGTGTCAGAGGATGAAAGAGAGCACATCCAGTTTGTCAGAGTCAAAGAAACAGGACTAAACTGAAAAACAAGCGGAGCTTGAACATCTTTAAACAAAGGTGTTGATCCAGAATCATCAGACCAAATTTGATGCAGGACCGTATGAACTGATCCAAAACCTGACCAAAGATGCTCCAGTATGATCCAGTAGAAAGTGTAGTTAGCTTAGCTCAGAATTTTCCTTCATTCTGAATAACTGGATGCTCTGAGGACTGATTAATAATGTTTAAAATTTTTCATCAAACATACATTTAAACAACAGTGTGTCTCAGCTGTAAGCTCTCACCTGAACCTCCAGTAGTCCTCAGAGTCTGGATTCAGAGTCTTATGTTTCCTGGACCAGGTGTTCCCTCTGCTATTCCCGATCCATACATCGTAGCCGGCATCCGCCAACACATAGCCCAAACTGGAGTCGGGAGGGTTGGTGATCCAGTTACTGCCAGCAGCCAGGAGTCCGTGCTGCAGGAAGACAGCTGACCTCGGACCTGCAGGATAGACATAAAGAACCGGTTTGAGCCACGGGTGTTCGATCTCCCTAATCTTTATCAGCGTACTGGTGTAAGAAAAAACAACTACAAAAAACTGGAATAGAATTGAAAAACCACCTGCAGAGTGTCTGAGTCCATGAGGGATCCTGTTGACTGTCAGGATGTAGCCATCCTCTGTCACGACCTCATGCTCCTCTGCAGGGTAACCCCACCGCTGAATGATTTGTGTCTGAGTGGCAGACGGACAACAACTCAAAAACCTGCAGGAAATATCCCAGCTCAGTGCCCCCCCTCCTGGTAGGTCATACATGTGATTTGTCTTGCTGCCCACAGACATCATGGGTGCTGATGAAGTGTTTGGTGACCCTGATTTCACAGGACCCTTCCTGCCCGAAGAGCACCCAAGGTGTAAATGTAATTTAAATAACTCTGTTGATACTTTTAAAGTAGGTTAGCTAGTTTTATAAAAAAAAAATATTGATTAAAATACTCCATCAGAAAAGATGCTTTTATTATTTTTTTAAACAGATTGGGGATTTTGTATTTCAACTAAATATCTTCCATCAGTTTCTGCTATGAATTCATTAAAACTCAGGAATCTGCTTCCTGCTTTGGACCAGAACCACCTGGAGATTCTGCCTCCGACTTCCTGCAGAACACAGACCACCTGAAGGTAGGAAACCTGTAGCGTTCTCACAATGTTCATGTCGACCTCCGGGTCAAGCCTGTGGTGGGGTTCATAAGACCAGCGCTGATCACCGATGGTCCAACCGCCATGGATGAGAGTGAACAGGAACAACGCACACATCCACACGCACTTCATGATCTGAAACAGAATGACAGTGCTGCGTTCAAGGACCAGGACAAAAATCTGTTAAACTTCTAAACTTACTGTTTATAACGGTTCTGTCCTGTTTAACAAGGTTTATAATAGGCTCATTGTTGAACCTCTGGCAAGGAGGTTATGTTTTTAACAGAGTTTGTGTGTCTGTGTACAGAAATACTACAAAATGGACAGATTTTAATGAATCTTTTATCAGAGGTGTCCCTCATGACAAGGAACAATCCATTAAGTTTTGGTGATGATCTCGATTAAAATCTGGACACAGATTTAAAAAAAAGATTCTCTAACATTGCGAGATATATATATATATATATATATATATATACATATATATATATATACACACACACACACACAAGAGAAATACCGGCTCGGACGTCGCCCGGGTTAACAAGGTCCGCGTCAGTTTCTAGAGAACCTGGGCAACTTGATGACAAATGGGCTACTGGAACACGACATACATGGACTAGAGCAGAAAACTTGGAACTGATGAAATGCTACTATACAAGCAACCCCGGTGAGAAAGGTTACATGCAGAGACTATGGGATATGTGGATGCTTCAAAATCCATCATCGACACTGACAAAGAAACAACTCCTAACTCAGTGTTCTAACATCTGCAAACGGCAGCTCCTATCACAACTAGAAATTGATGAGGTACAACTGACATGCTGCGGGAAGGGGGAGTCAGGACAACAGGTCAATAGGAAGATATCATCATCATCCCAACACTCAGAGATTGGGTCCCAAGCCCCAATAACAACAACAAGCCCACTAAACGTAAGGGCGGCTGACCTACGACTGCAGATCATAACCAAACTCGACCCCTAGTACGAAGACCAAGACTGCCAAGGCTAAGTGAGAGAGTCCCCTCTGAAAGTCTTCTAGAAGATGTAAATGCAGCGCTACGTACTATCCCTACTAAAGACATAACTGAGACCAATGAGCTGATCTACGCCACAGCTACAGTGATCCTAGAGATGCTTGGCCATAAGATAAACACCACAGGCCACAAAGAGCATTACCCCCTAATAGCCTGACACTAATAGCCTTCATCAAGAACTCAATGAAGCTGTGGAAAACAAGTCTGGAAGCCAATGCAAAGCCAATTGCACAAGTCACCATCAAGTGCGGCCTATACCAGGGCGATGCAGTATCCCCACTGCTGTTCTGCATAGGCCTGAACCCCCTCAGCCAGATCATCACAAAGACTGGCTATGGATACCAATTCCGAAGCAGAACAATCATCAGTCACCTCCTCTACATGGATGACATCAAGCTGTATGCCAGGAGTGAGTGAGACATCGACTCACTGATCCACACTACCAGGATCTACAGCAACGACATTGGAATGTAATTCGGACTGGACAAGTGCGGTCCATGGTCTCAAAGAGGGGGAAGATGATCAGAACCAAGGGGGTTGAACTACCAGAAGGCCACATTACAGATGTTCAGGACAGCTACAAATACCTTGGGGTGCCACAGGCTAACGGAAACCACGAGGAGATAGCAAGAAAGACTGCCACAGCTAAATACCTACAAAGAGTAAGGAAAGGTCCTGAAAAGACAGCTGAATGGGAAAAACAAGATCCAAGCCATCAACACATATGCCCTGCCAGTCATCAGATACCCCGCTGGTATAATAAACTGGCCAAAGGAGGACATAGAGGCCACTGACGGGAAAAGACGGGAAAGCTCCTCACAATGCATGGCGGGTTTCACCCAAAATCCAGCACCCTGAGACTGTATACCAAGTGTAGCGAGGGAGGCCGAGGGTTAGTGAGTGTTAAGGCCACTGTCCAGGATGAAACAACTAAGATCCAGGAGTACATCAGGAAGATGGCCCCCAAAGACAAATGACTTGGCGAATACCTCAGGCAGGAGAAAACCGAAAGTGAGGACAAGATTAAGGAGAACCATCATGGAGGGACAAGCTGCTGCATGCCGTGTTCCACAGCCAGATATAAAGAAGTGGCTAATATCTAAAAATCCTACCAGTGGCAGGAAAAGGCTGGACTGAAGGACGGCACAGAGGCACTAATCATGGCAGCACAAGAACAGGCACTCAGTACAAGATCAATAGAGGCCAGGGTCTACCACATCAGGCAGGACCCCTGGTGCAGACTGTGCAAAGATGCCTCTGAAACAATACAGCACATAACAGCAGGGTGTAAAATGCAGGCAGGAATTGCACACATGGAACGCCACAACCAGGTAGCTGTCATAGTGTACAGGAACATCTGCCATGAGTATGGGCTGGAAGTCCTAAGGTCAAAATGGAAGACACCTCATAAGGTAGTTGAGAATGACCAAGCTAAGATTCTATGGGACTTCAAGATCCAGACTGACAAACTGGTGATGGCTAACCAACCAGACATCGTGTTGATCGACAAACAGCAGAAGAAGGCAGTAGTGATAGATGTGGCAATCCCAAGCGACAGCAACATCAAGAAAAAAAGAACACAAGAAGCTTGAGAAATACCAAGGGCTGAAAGAGGAGCTAGAAAAGATGTGGAAAGTAAGAGCAGCAGTGGTGCCAGTGGTAATTGGAGCACTGGGGGCTGTGACCCCCAAACTGGGAGAGTGGCTACAGCAGATTTCAGGTAAAACATCAGAGGTCTCTGTCCAGAAGAGCGCAGTCCTAGGAACAGCTAAGATACTGCGCAGAACCCTCAAACTCCCAGGCCTCTGGTAGAGGATTCGAGCTTGAGGATAACACCTAACACCCCACGAGGGGTGAGAAAATAGTTATATTATATTTTTATATATATATATATATATATATATATATATATATATATATATATATATATATATATATATAAGGGGTGGAACGGTTAAAAAAAATCCACGGTTCTGTTCGGTTCACGGTTTCGTGGTCACGGTTTTCTGTTTGGTTCGATATATGTTGATTGTTACCCCGAAATCCCATAAAAATTAATGAAAGAATCCCAAAAAATTAATGAATTGCAATTATTTTTAATGATCCGCGGAAACCATGGCTCATTTCCACCTGTTTTGCTGCTTTGAATTTAATCATCTCGCTCATGCCCTCTAGGATCTCCAAGGAACTCAGAGCGGAGCGGACAGGAGCCACAGTGGAGGCTGTTTTGCTTTGCTTTGTGCAGGCAGTCTGGAGCGCAGCAGGGCGGAGTGCTGACAGAGTATGTGGGATTTCGGGGTTAGCCTGACATGTTGGTCGTGTTGCTGTTAGCATAAACAAAACATGTTGCACAATGCTTGCACACAGTTGCACTTTTATCCACAACTTTCTTTCCGCCGTCATTGTAGGCCACTCTAAATGCAAAGCGCTCCCATACAGCAGACCTATAAAGTGCTGCTGGCGCGTCTTCCAACTCCTGTTCTTTCCCACTCGCCATACCCACACAATTCTCCACAACAACTGATTTTTTTCTGCTACACCCGGCTACGCTGCTTCGCTTCTTCTTCTTCTTGTTGTTTACTACTGGTGGTTGGCTTTGGTCGCAGTACCGCCACCTTCTGCTCTGGAGTGTACACGCTTCGCCTATGAGCAAAAAGGAGCAGCGCATGAACAGAACGCAACACACGCGAACCGAACCAAGACAGTCGAACCGAACGGTTCGGACAGTTTTCATAAACCGTTCCATCCCTAATATATATATATACAGTGGGGCAAAAAAGTATTTAGTCAGCCACCAATAGTGCAAGTTCTCCCACTTAAAAAGATGAGAGAGGCCGGTAATTTTCATCATAGATATACCTCAACTATGAGAGACAAAATGAGAAAAAAAATCCAGAAAATCACATTGTCTGATTTTTAAAGAATTTATTTGCAAACTATGGTGGAAAATAAGTATTTGGTCAGTTACAAACAAGCAAGATTTCTGGCTCTCACAGACCTGTAACTTCTTCTGTAAGAGGCTCCTCTGTCCTCCACTCGTTACCTTCATTAATGGCACCTGTTTGAACCCGTTATCAGTATAAAAGACATCTGTCCACAACCTCAAACAGTCACACTCTAAACTCCACCATGGCCAAAACTAGAGAGCTGTCAAAGGACACCCGAAACAAAATGATAGACCTGCACCAGGCTGGGAAGTCTGAATCTGCAATAGGTAAACAGCTTGGTGTGAAGAAATCAACTGTGGGATCAATTATTAGAAAATGGAAAACATACAAGACCACTGATAATCTTCCTCGATCTGGGGCTCCACGCAAGATCTCACCCCGTGGGGTCAAAATGATCACAACAACGGTGAGTAAAAATCCCAGAACCCCACGGGGGGACCTAGTGAATGACCTGCAGAGAGCTGGGACCAAAGTAACAAAGGCTACCATCAGTAACACACTACGCCGCCAGGGACTCAATCCTGCAGTGCCAGACGTGTCCCCCTGCTTAAGCCAGTACATGTCAAGGCCCGTCTCAAGTTTGCTAGAGAGCATTTGGATGATCCAGACGATGACTGGAAGAATATCATATGGTCAGATGAAACCAAAATAGAACTTTTTGGTAAAAACTCTACTCGTCGTGTTTGGAGGAGAGAGAATGCTGAGTTGCATCCAAAGAACACCATACCTACAGTGAAGCATGGGAGTGGAAACATCATGCTTTGGGGCTGTTTTTCTGCTAAGGGACCAGGACGACTGATCCGTGTGAAGGAAAGAATGAATGGGGCCATGTATCATCAAATTTTGAGTGAAAACCTCCTTCCATCAGCAAGGGCATTGAAGATGAAACGTGGCTGGGTCTTTCAGCATGACAATGATCCCAAACACACCGCCTGGGTAACGAAGGAGTGGCTTCGTAAGAAGCATTTCAAGGTCCTGGAGTGGCCTAGCCAGTCTCCAGATCTCAACCCCATAGAAAATCTTTGGAGGGAGTTGAAAGTCCGTGTTGCCCAGCAACAGCCCCAGAACATCACTGCTCTAGAGGAGATCTGCATGGAGGAATGGGCCAAAATACCAGCAACAGTGTGTGAAAACCTTGTGAAGACTTACAGAAAACGTTTGATCTCTGTCATTGCCGACAAAGGGTATATAACAAAGTATTGAGATGAACTTTTGTTATTGACCAAATACTTATTTTCCACCATATTTTGAAAATAAATTCTTTAAAAATCAGACAATGTGATTTTCTGGATTTTTTTTCTCATTTTGTCTCTCATAGTTGAGGTACATCTATGATGAAAATTACCGGCCTCTCTCATCTTTTTGAGTGGGAGAACTTGCACTATTGGTGGCTGACTAAATACTTTTTTGCCCCACTGTATATATTTGGGGGAACAAGCAGTTCCCCACTAAACCAAAGGGTGGCAGCAGTGACTATTGATAGCCTCAGCATTGGAAGGTATTTTACTGAAGACAAAAACTGTAGAAAAGGGTTGTTAGTTTGTTGGCAAATCTAAAAACTTATGGTGTGTCTCATCTCAAGGAACAATTCATTTAAATTTGGTAATGATCCAGACTATGTGCGAATTTTAGCTATAGGTGTAAGTAGCACTAAAACAATAATCTGATTGTTTATTGAAATAATCTTCAACTAATTTAGTAATCGATTAATCATTAACTGGAGTGTAGAGACTAAAGCATGCCTTTAGCTGACAGGGCGACCCACTTAGAGCAGTATTTGTATCAGAATTGTAAAAAAAAAAATATGTAAACATTTTTCATTTTGCATAATAAATGTTTAATATGCTCTATCCAGAACTCCCTACGTTTAAAAGTTTTAGTTTCACCTGGTTTAATTTCACATTAAGTCTTCTTGCTAAATTTTGCTGTTTGAGAGAGGTCTATGCTGTTCGAGCTCTTTTCTGCTTTTTAACTGTGGAAAAACGTTTACCTTTTTTTCTTTTTCTGTAATCCAGATTCAATCAGCCTGATGAAGCAGGATGGACGTAACTAATAATCTAGTAGGAATCATGAATTTATAGAAATATGTTGCACCACACTTGTCGTGTTTTAGCAGCTACACCTTCTACATAAATGCTTTTGGCCAAACTTTGCTTTATTTTAACTGAAAACATCAGTTAACAGAACAAAGGTACCTAAATCATGAAACACATCCAAACAACACGACCGACCTGCCAAGGAGGGAGATGTCAACATCAGTCAGAGCAGCTCTGTTCCTCAGCAACACTTAAACGCGATGTAAAAAAGGAAAATATTTGAATGAGGGGAAAATATTCAATTGCATTAAAAGCTTTGGAATGCTACTGTGTAGAGATTGAATGATACAGGTTTTTAAAGGTTGATGCAGATTATTTTGAAATCAGTCCCAATCCCTGATATGTGCTGCCGATATTTTAGGGACATTTCTTATAGTCAAAACTTTTCTATTTACAGAATAAAAGTTATACACTGGTAAAAAATGTTACACAAGTGTTATTAAAAAAAACACTTATTAACAAATCAAACAAAGCATTAACAATGAAAAGCAAATGAAATGGAGCAGCGATACATGTCCTTCACATGATCTCAGGCCATGGCTGCTGAAAGCACTAATTAATGGGCCCACACATTGCACCAATCGGCCGATACACGGAAAAAACACTATTAGTCAGAAATATCGGCTGGCTGACGTATCGTTCTATCTCTACTATTGCAGTTATTGTAGGGAATTCAACAAAAACAGTCTGATTATATTAGAAAAAAAAGTGAAATCTTTGTTGTTTCTGGACTTAATACATCTTTCTAACATGTCCACCTCAGGTCTTCATTCATAAGGGTGGAGGTTATTTAGAAATCTGAGGCTTCAGCGACAGGCTCAGCTGAGTACCACTGTACCTGAAGTAAACAGTAAAAAAGTAGTAAAGCAAATATCTGTCTGCTTTTAGCAGACTGCTTTTAGTAGACAGATATTTAGCAAATTGAAATGATAGACATGATCTGTAGCTGCAGGGAGGATCTGTTATCAAAGCTCCTGTCTGACTGATTCACTCTGTTCAGACTTTGAACACCCAGATCAGAGTTCAGATCTGTGACAGCCTCCTAGCTGCTACAGACACATTAGATAATTTAGGACAATCAAAGAGTGAGAATTTAGTCTTTGAGGGAGTCATGGAATCGGTGGGAGAAGCTTGGACAGATTCTGAGGAGAAAGTCAAGCAAATCATTAAGGGGAAGTTAGTTTTCATGAGACATTGAGCTGGAAAGAGCACACCGTACAATTTTGGTGAAATTCCTCAGCTTCAAGGAAAAGTCATTGGTGTTACAGAGTTTAACGTTTTAAAGGATCTAAAATATACCCTAATGAGAATCGTATAAATCATAAAACTTTTAACTCTGTAACACCAAGACAAAAGGGCTGATGCCAAAATTAAAATTCAATACAGTTTATTTCCATAGCTCCAATTCAAAACACATGTCATTTCAAGGCGTTTTACAGAGAGAATTCAAGCAGATCATTCTGTAAGATTGGTTCAAAGTTTTCTATTTAAGGACAAAAAGGCTGATTGCATCAACTCATTGACTCAAAGCAATCCCTCACACCAAGCATGGATGTAGTGACATTAGAGAGGAAAAACTCCCTTTTAACAGGATGAAACCACCAGGAGAACCAGGCTCAGTGTGAGCGGCCATCTGCTGAGGCCGACTGGGGTTCAAGGAGACAGAAGCAGAGATACAGGAAGAAGACAAGATACAAAAGGTAAAAGCTGCACGAAGCAGAGATGATGTTGCATTTTTAAGAGATTCCGTAAAAGTTCAAAAAAAAATCCACTGGACTTGGTTTCCAAGATTTGAAGACGTTTCGCCACCTCTCCAGGAAGCTTTCTCAATTCAAATGTCTGGAACCGCAGTGAGTTTGAGTCTACAAGGCCTTGTCTATATATAGATATAAACTCACTGTGGATCCAGACATTTGAATTGAGAAAGCTTCCTAACAGCAAGCGTTCAACAATGACCTCAAAATTATTCCTTCCTACTTTTTCTGGAGGCAAAGTCACTGATGACATCATTGTATGGTATTGCTTGCTCAACTTTGCTATTAATACTAATGACTTATTCCACTTATTCTTTCCTGGGCCTTTGATCTCAAGTATGTTTTAATCAATTTGACCTTGGAAAAGCTCCTCTCTGCTGAGGCAGCTGTCACAGGCAGCTATCCTGAGATCTACCCAAACATCTGCGTAAAACCCATACAGCTCATTTTGTGAGAGGTATGTGAGAAGCTCAAAGGCAGTCTTCATAGTTTGGTTAATCACCAGGGGGCCCAAGCAGCCACTTAGTTCGCTTATGCCTCCAGCCGGCCCTGATTATCTGTAGCTAATGGGAATCCAAAATAAAATGTAAAACCAGATCAAAGGCAGAAAAGCCTTCTGACTCATTTCAGGCTGTTTTATCCCACTGTCAACATGTTTACCGACTGTTTTAACCCCCCCCCCCCAGCATACTTACAGCTTGTTTTAGACATTTTATCAACATGTTTGCCTGTTTTTAAACCGCTTTTTAATCTGATTAAACCGGCTTTAATTGACATTAAAACGTTCACGGTTCGGTTTTTACATATTTAAAGCCTGTTTTAATTTGTCTGCAGCAGTTTCCTCGCTTACTGGCTGATTCTATTCGCTTCTTTCTTAGCTTCGGCTACAGCCTGTTTATTAACATTTGTAAACTCTTTCAGGTTGGACGGTAAATCAGGTGAACCTACCTGCTGCTGCCGCCGCTGCTGTCTGAACTCTGAGGGTCACGTGACTCAGTGAGACTGACTTTTTTTTTTTCAAAGCTTTATTGGAACGGGACATTAACAAACTACAGTCCAACAAGCTCGCTCTCTCATTGGTCGGAAGACATAGTTTTTCCGGATGTGAGGTAATTAAGCACTGAAATAAGGGGTTGTTTTGTTTTCTAACCCGTTTAAAGAGCAGTTTTGAAGCTAACTGATGTTTTCATTTTGTTTTTAGATTTCTACAAGGCATTCAATTCTGTCGAACATCCATTTATCTTTAAAACTCTTAACTCATTTTGGATTTGGGGAAAAAATTAGGAACCTAATTAAAATGCTTTATCATGAGATAAACAGCTCTGTAATATTAAGTCATGGTACATGTAACCCGTTGAACATTAGAGGAGGTATTCGTCAGGGCTGTGGAAGTTCACCATTATTATTCATAATGGTGGCAGAAACTGCTCTATTTGCACTCCTTGAAAGATGCTATTTTACTTTTTATATTTTATATCCATATTTTTATCTTAAGTGTATATATTAGTCTATTTTATTTCATGCCTTATTCCCACAGTGTTTTAGATATTTTTATAATGTTATTTACCTATTCGATATTATATGTTTCATGTTGCACGATTGTACCATGAAAAATTCCTAGTTTGTGAACTCCTTCACTAACAATGGCAATAAACCTGATTCTGATTCTGAGAGATGCTGTCAATCTTAATTAAAAACAGTTGTATATCTGGAATTGAGTTATTGGACAAGAAAATAATAATTAGTCAACTGGCCGACGATACAACCCTTTTTCTAAAAAAAATGAAGAACAAATTCCTTTAGCTCTTCAAAGTATGAAATTATTTTCTAAGGCTTCTGGTCTTCAATTAAATCTAAACAAATGTGAACTTTTTCCCTTGAAAGACCATCCATCACAATCTTTCTTGAAATACTTGGGAATTGTCATTACAAGAAACAGGACATCTTCTGATAACATTAAGATTTGGAACAATATTGAAAAATGTAAACTGATTCTTAATCAATGGTTACAGAGAGACGTCTCTCTTTTTGGTAGGATTTTATTAACGAAAATGGAGAGTCTTTCTCCATTTATTTACCCAGCTTACACACTTCCGATATCAAACAAAATGATAAAAGCTATTAATAAACTAAAATTTAATTTTATTTGGAAGAATAGAAATCATTACATAAGTAAAAATGACATGATTAAAACTTATGAAGATGGTGGGGGAAATGCCATAGATTTTGAGATTATGAATGCGGTATTAAAATTTAAATGGTTGAAATATATAGTATCTAATAATCTCTCAGTTTGTTCATATATATATATACCCAATTTAGTGTTCAAAAAAATATGTGGAATCCAACTTCTTGTACAATGTGATTTTGAGATAAATAAATTACCACTTAAATGATCAGATTTTTATAAACATGTTCTCCTCTATTGGAAATTAATCTTTAATCATAACTTTACACCCCATAACATTCCTGTTTCGAACAGTAGATACGTTCTGAGTAAAAAAAATCCATAATTATGAACGAATTGTATAAAAAAGGAATGTGGGCTGTTTCTTATTTCATGGTAACCTGTTACTTCAACAGGTTACCTCTGACCCAGTGCAGCCAGGGTCCTGACAGTGCAGCTCTGGATCTGGACAGTGCAGGTCTGCAGCTAGATCCCTCTCTCCATGTTTGCTCTTTATTCCCAGGGCTGTGCTCTGTTTCGGCAACTCTGCAAAGTATCAGATGATTGGCTGAGGAACCAGGAAGTAAACACTGGCTTCATGTCACATCAAACAGCACCTCTCAGTTTAAAAGAAGGAAAACTGGACTAAGACATGGTTTTTTTATTTTTTTATAGGGAACTTAACTTTGATCCCTGCTGACAAAGGGGAAGGATTTTGACTCATTTTAAAATTTCTTATGTATTGCTCATCTAATTTCTTTTAAAAGATGCTCATTTGGATTGAAATTGATATAAACCGAAAGGGGTATGGCTGATGTAAAACCTTACTCAAAGCTTTTGGAGGTTATTTGGTAGATTTGGGACATTTTGTCCAAGTTCGTTTCTAACTAGAGACGTTTTACTTTCCCCTTTGATCATTTGATTTTCTGGGTAAGACATCAGTTAATTCATTACAGACCCTGATAGAGTGGAAAAGCTGCAAGGCAAATGAGCATTAAACTGTTTGCTGATGATTTCAGAGAAGAAAGATTTCTTTTCTATTGCTCTTTTAGTTTTTAGCAGCTCATCTACACAGTTACATGTATTGTCTTATAATGTCTCTTTAGATTCTGTGAAAATTAAGCTTCTAAACATGATCAGATCAGACAGAGAACCTCCAGCTACTTTGAAAGTAGATGCTGATCAAGTCGAAAACATGTTGGTTCAACTTTGGGGCTTTTCCTGCTCCTTTATGTCTTTGATGACTAGAACCTCAACTTTTTTTTTTTTTTTTCTTTTTTTTTATGAAACTTTAATATTTTCCTTGACTTTTTTTTTGTTTGTTTATAAACTTCATTATTATGGCTGGTTTCTCTGTGGCCTCCTTTGGTCATGCAGGACTTATATATTTACTACCTTGTTGTTCTTTGTTCACAGATTAAACTGCAAGTCTGTGACCCACAGAATGTGACATGTTGGACTTTTTAGTTTTGAGTATACTTTTTAGTATATTTCTTGTAAAGATGGCATTTCTTCTCAAAAATGTTGAAGTTGTTGATGAAGTCCACAGATTTATAGCAGATTCTCTTCTTAGTTATATCTTGAGTGAATGGATAAAAAGGACATTTAGAAATCTGCTGTTAATCTAATCCCTGCAAAAAAACTTCTGCAAATGGTTCACTGGGAAACACCTTGACATTTGCATCTTAAACTTCCTTTAGCAAATGAATAAGATCCTCCTTTAATGTTTGTTTTCTTCACAAACAAATAATCCAAACTGCAGATCATTTCTCTCTTTGAGCTCCAATAATTCAGGTTCATAATATGTTCAAGGTTATCTTTTGTAGGTTTCTTAACTCTTGATTTTTAATTTTCTTTCTCATAATAGATTGTTCATCCGGATTTTTCTCTATGAAAGTTTAGAGAGAGAACTGCTCAGTGTTTTACAGGTTCATCAGCTGCAAACATCTAAGCCAAGGGTGGGCAATTCCAGTTCCTGGGGGCCGGTATCCTTCAACTTTTAGATGTGCCTTTGGTTCAACACACCTGAATCAAGTAATTAGTCGATTGAGAGGACTTGTGAGGAACTGACTGCATACTGAGGAGGTAACTCAGCCATTTGCTTCAGGTGTGTTTGATAAAGGAAGGATGTAAAACCTTCAGGATACCGGCCCTCAGGAACTGGAATTGCCCACCCCTGATCTAAGCTGATAACTGATCTGTTATATTAAACTTTAGTTAAATATAAGATATTTACTACTCTGAACCATCCAACAGAAGCCTTCCAAGTCTCAGTACTGCTGGGGAGGGTAAACCTTCAATTTAGATGTTTCATGCACATGGACGATTCGTGCTGTTTGGTGCTTAAAGGGGTCTAAGCAGTCGGGAAGCTGGAGACGGTCGGGGCAGAGGGACAGACCTCAGCAGTCCCACTCAAAAGAAGGGCTCAGAGCCAACTCTGACAGAGAGACTGATGATACTGGCTCAAGAGAGGCTATTGGGTAAGAAACTCCTAGGGGTTTAGTGGCTCCCCTAGTAGGTAGCCAGTCCCTTCTGAGATGCATGATAAAAAACTATATGCACCACCTTTCATCAAACTCGAAACCACGCCCACATTCCAAAGTGACAGCCGGAAGTCCCGCCTTAATTAAACCGGAAGTCCCGCCTTAATTAAACCGGAAGTCCCGCCTTAATTAATATAAAATTAATATAAAATTGATATAAAATTAATATAAAATTAATATAAAAAAATGTTTTTCTTTCCCATCCCCCACATCAGCCCATCCCCCCACTTCCGCCCACTTTCCCATCCCCCACATCAGCCCATCCCCCACTTCCGCTTCTCTTGACGTATAAGACCCTTCCTCCAACCTGCATAGTCATTGAATCCTTTCCAACATGGCTCCAGTAAGAAACAGGCTTCGCGCTATCCTTTCTGAGACACCAGTCATGATCTTCAGCGATCAGACCAATTTTTGGCGTGCTCTGGAGACCCCCCGCAAGGGTACACTTTTTGTATGCAGAGCTCAGATGCCTCCGACCCACGCTCTGCAAGAAGAATGGTCTCTGGAACCCTATGGTGCCAGCGGTAAATGGGGGTATGTTTTCAAGTACGAAACTGGGGATCTGTGTCTCTATCAGCGGGGTGAAGAAGTTGACAAGCTGCAGACTATCCACTCAATGGGTGTCTTATCATCAAACGACTGGGCTGTTCTGAAACTCATCATGCTCCGTAGACTAGACCGCGAGGACCTGAATGTAGCAGGCCCTGTTGTTAGCCAAGGAGCAGAGGACGGAATCACGGATACACCCGATGCTAAGCGCAACAAGCTGGAGCAACTCCTCCTGCACGAAACTGACATAGAATCAGGAAGTAGGATCTTCTCAGCTACTTGGCAGTCAAAGAGGGGGGTTACCGGCCGATGGTTTTTTCGCGCAAGTCTCAGAAAGGCTCAAGATGAATCAATTATTTTTATGCTTGAGTATTATAATACTGAGTGCGGCATGTTCAGGACACTGTTAGCCATTCCATTTGATGCATGGCTTGATAAGATGTCAGGAATAGCGGATCGAATTTCTACGCTGTTTCGCGAGTGTCGCAACTGGAAAGACATTCTGGGAGTCAAGAAAGCGCTTGCTTTGTAGACCCACCCCCTCACAACAGCCGATACCGCCCCTTCAACATTAACCACTCCCTACCCAGTATAAGACGAGCAACCAAGCGGGCTGATCAGTACTCCGTGCAACTTCGTTGAACAGACTTCCAGCATCTGAAACCATGAGGAAGGACGTGGGCTGCGGTACGTCGTCGTTGTGGAAAGCTCTCCTGCTCCACCATCGCCTTCAACATCGCCGCAGCACGGGTCCCCGGACAGCGACAAATTCTTCCCGGGACCGTACCACCCTCCTTCACCATCACCCCAGCCGGCTCTTGATTCCTCTTCCCAAAGCGACAGCGGGAGTGAGGATTTGTACGCCGCAGCGATGAAACGCATATCCGACTGGTCTTGCCCCCCCGGTATGAAACTCAGCCCTGAGCATTTTGTATTACGGGCTAAGGACTGCAAAGATGGCAAGTTTCCCTTCCCACCTAACCCGGTGATCCAGGACGAAGATTCACAGTTTCCACCCTCCCCGGAGCCTTCCCAATCCGAGGACTCACAACTTCCCCCCGGCCAAGGAGATCCTCCCTCCCCGGACTTTTCTCAACCCCTTGATTTGCAGGTTCCAACGAGCCAAGGAGGGGGTGAGACCGGACAGGATGAATACGACGGCTGGACATGGTTCGGCTTCATCAAAGCTGTGAAAACTGTAGTGCATTATCTGCTGAGCGCTGCGATCAACAAGTATATTCGTGACTCATGCTACGGATGTTCCCATAACCGTCCGAGTGTGAGAGAGCATCAGTGTGCATACGAGCTTGAGGATAGGTACTTTGAAAGCAATTATTCTCATGTAATGCAAGTAATTTACAATGCAAGGTTCATTGATGCCATTCAACAGTTTTTAGCCGCTCGCAACATCCATCAAGACAGTAGCATGGTCAGTGCTGTAGCACAAGCTTATCTGTATGAATTGACGTTGGTCAACCAGGTGTCCGACCCCCTCAATGATCTACAGGATCAGCTGGATGAACAAGGCCCCGACATAAAAAATCAGCTTGAAGCCGCCGCGCAGTACTGGCGGGGGTATTGATATATAAGAGCATGCATATTTTTCTTCAGTCATTTTCTTTTTCATGTCTTTTATCTATTAAATGAGTAGTTTCTACATTAGCTTATGATATAATGATTGTATTTTCGTGTCTTTTATCTATTAAATGAGTAGTTTCTACATTAGCTTATGAAATAATGAATGTATTTTCATGTCAGTGTTTTACTTTTCTAACTATGTTAATAAAAAATAAAAAAATATATAAAATCCTATCGTATTCATCCTTTCTTTCATTAAGCATCACTACGTGTGTGCGGGAAGGTATGGCTGAAAAGAAATTAATGAAACGTGTATATTACATGCCTGCCCACCCAGGGAGTTTTGGTGGAGTAAATAGGCTGCACAAAGCTGTGGAATGTGAAATGGGGAAGAGGATACCGGTTGAAAAGGTGCAGGACTTTTTATCACAACAGGATGCTTATTCTTTGCATAAACCGGCAAGAATAACATTTCCGAGAAATAGAGTGTTTGTCACCAGGCCTTTAAAGCAGTTCCAAGCAGATCTTTGTGATATGCAGAGCTTATCCGAAAAAAATGATGGCTACAATTATTTATTAACCGTCATCGACGTATTTTCCAAAAGAGCCTATGTCAGGGTTTTAAAAAGGAAAACTGCTTCCGATGTTGTAAAAGCTTTTCATTCCGTTTTAGAAGAGAGTCAGATTCCGAAGAAACTTCAGACTGATGACGGTAAAGAATTTTTTAACAAATCATTCAAAGCTCTGATGGACAAAAACGGTATTGAACATTTCTCCACGGCTAGTGAAATAAAAGCTTCGGTGGTTGAGAGGTTTAACCGAACCTTAAAATCACGAATGTGGAGGTATTTCACCGCAAACAACACTCTCCGATATCTAGATGTGCTTCAAGACCTAGTCCAAAGTTACAACAATAGCATTCATTCAAGCATTAAAATGACACCTATGGAGGTAACCGCCGATAATGCTTTTCAGGTGTTTCAGAACCTTTACGGGACTAATTCTAAACGATGCACAAAACGCAAGATAGCATTTAAGCAAGGTGACCACGTCAGAATCTCCAAGGTGCGTGGAGTGTTTGATAAGAAATATGAACAGAGCTTCACGGATGAAATCTTTAAAGTTACAGAAACGGTACAGCGATCTCCTCCGGTATTCAAACTGGAAGATTTAGACGGAGAGCAGGTTCGAGGTTCTTTTTACGCAGAGGAGCTTCAAAAAGTAAAAATGTCAAAAAACAAAATGTATCAAGTGGGTGAGATATTAAAGAAGCGCAAAGTGCGGGGAGTCCAACAGGTCTTAGTACGTTGGAAAAATTGGCCGGAGAAATTCAACAGCTGGGTGAGAGCCGATGACCTGCGAGATGTATAAAAGAGAGCGCTGCTCACCGATGGCTGACAATGCAACATGGATCGCATAACTGAGGATGAGGGATTTTATCTGACGCTACCCTCCAACGCTAGTCTCAATGTGTTTAAGGATAATAACATATCGAGTTTCCGCGTGGATTTAGCCGAGCATATTAATTTACAAGGTCAATGGCAAGTGGCTTTGACGGAGGTTTCTTATCCACACACGTGGCATAACATCCCTGCGGAAGAAGCCTACTTTGAATGGCGGAAAGCAGAAGAGGAAAATATCCAACGCGTAAAGATTGGAAACGGATACTACAATAATTTGAAACAGCTTATAACAGAGATTGAAGCCCATCTGAGAAAGATAGATTCAGACATTTATTTCAGGGTTAATCGGCTCGCAAACCTACTCACCTACCAGGCCGGAGCTCAGTACCATCTACGTTTTCACGCTCCAATAGCCTACATGTTCGGCATGGAACCAGGAAAATGGATTAAATTTGACCACGGGCATGCCCCGCATCCTATAGATTTTAAGGCCGGTTTCTACCACCTCTATTTTTACAGCGACGTTGTTGCCCCGCAGATGGTGGGGGATGCTTACGCACCCCTCTTGCGTACGGTTCAGGTGGAGGGGGTGTTTGGAGATGTTATCACGCAGACCTTTCATAATCCCTACTATCTCCCAGTTGCCAAGAAACATATTGAAAATATACAAGTAGAAATTAAAACTGACCAGAACACCCCGGTGAAATTTACATACGGAAAGTGCATCGTGAAACTGCATTTCAGACCTGTGACCTCACAACGAGCCTTCAGATGAAACAGAATATATAAAAACGTGTGATTGCGGTTGGAATCATTCATAGCTGTGCAACCGGCCACACCTGCCACGTTGCTTCATGCTAAAAGTCGGGAAGAAAAAAAAAAAGTAGTAAAAAAAGGAGAAAACATGAGTCAGATAAATCTGAGAGATGACCCGCACCGTTTTGTCTCCTATTACCAGAATCAAGTAGGGGGTGCATTACCTGGTTTTTATGGTGCCCCCGTTATGTACGGTCGGGGGATAGGGTCTCTGTTTTCCAGGTTATTTCGTTTTGTGTCACCTTTAGTTAAATCCGGCTTTGCAATTGTTAAACCTCATCTGAAAAAGGCTGCCACAAACATCGCCTCGGATGTCATAGGTAAAGCTATGACGAAAATATCAGGCTCGCATCAGGGTGTGAATAACCAAGAGGGGTCAGGAGTTATGGTTCTATCAAGAAGAGCTAGAAAGAGACCTCCGGGGCAACGTGTTTGGCGTTCACAAATACTCGCGTCACGTAAAAAGAAGAAATCAGTTAGGAGAAGCAAAGCCAGAGGGAGGAAGTCTGCAGCGAGCAAAGATATATTTAGCTGAATTATTATTATTTTTCAATAAAAATTAAATCATGGCTCTTTTACATCAGAAATCATCAGAATGCACCCTAGCGGAACTGGATTTATTTTCAGCACCCATGACTCAACTATCTATCGAAGATAAGGTCTACACAGAAATATTACCCGTATCAGCGATTACAGACACCGGCCCTATCGAGTTTTTTATTCCCGGAGATGGAGAAAAATACCTGGATTTGAACGACACTTTACTGCACGTCCGTGTGAAGATCACGAACGCGGATGGAAGCAACCTGGCAGACGACGCGGCTGTCGGACTGTTGAATTACCCGTTGAATACGATGTTCAGTCAATGCGATGTTATTCTGGGAGACAGATTAATATCACAGTCGAGCGCCACTCACCCGTACAGAGCAATGATTGAAACTCTTCTAAACTATTCGGAAGACACTTTAAAGAGTCAATTCAGCGCAGGTCTCTTTTACAAAGACACAGCGGGAGCTATAGACTCGATTGTTGTGAATAATGGTCCGAACAGAGGACTGAATCAGAGAGCCTCTTTCACAACTAATTCCAGAGAGCTGCATCTGATGGGCCCGCTTCACGCAGATATTTCTGTGAAAGACTGCTCTTGAATTCTGTAGATATGAGGGTTAAATTAATCAGGGCCAGCGACGCGTTCTCTCTCATGGGAGCTCGTGATTCAACCTTTCGATTGAAAATTCTTGGAGCTTCTCTCTTTATGAAAAAAGTTATGGTATCCCCGGCCATCCGGCTCGGGCATGCCTCAGCTTTGATGAGAGGAAATGCCCTCTACCCGCTTTCACGCGTGAATGTGAAAACATATTCTATCCCTGAAAATTCTAGGATATGTACTCAGGAGAACCTCTTTTTGGGAGCCATACCGAAATATCTCGTTTTAGGAATGGTTCACCATGAAGCTTTTACAGGAAGAAGAGATCTGTCACCTTTCAACTTTAGGCATATGGATGTCGAATATATGGCGCTCTGTAAAGATGGCAGACAGCTCCCAGCCAAGGCGTTTCAACCCCAATTCAACAACGGTATCTCAGTCAGGGAATATTATAACATGTTCACCGCTACAGGTCGTCATTTAAAAGACCTTCCTCTGAGCATCGCTCGCGAGGAATTCAACAACGGTTACTCTCTGTTTGTCTTTAATCTCAATCCGGGCGAGGATGCTGACGCGCTGTCACCAGTATCTAATGGTAATTTGAGACTGGAAATGAGATTCAGGGTCCCGTTACCTCATACAACCACTCTGATTGTGTACGCGTGTTACGACTCAATATTGGAAATCGATTCAAAAAGGCAGGTCTTGGTGGATTTTTATTAAAAACATGAATAACCACGAGCTAGAGAGCCTGATGCATCACCTGTTGGGGGACTTATTTTATGGGGTTTGGGCGTCGGATCACCTCCCGTTACTCAAACGCACGTACAGAGGACCCGCCTATTTCATCGTGAACACTCATCCTTCACATATGCCTGGAGAACACTGGCTAGCTCTGACTTTGGAAGAAAATAATCAAGCCACCTTTTTCGACTCTTACGGATTCCCTCCAGATTTTGATTTCTATCCCTCAAGCATCGTGTCATTTCTGAAAGACAGATCCTCAAAAATATTGTATCATAATCGTCAACTTCAAAATACTCTGTCTCTCGTGTGCGGTCATCACTGTGTTTATTATCTGTGTCATAAAGCGTGCGGGCTATCGGTGCATGAAATATTGGCGACCTACGGCAATGATGTTTATAACAATGATGTTATGGTATTTGATTTTGTGAAGAAATATCAGCGATGTATCAAAAAGAGGGCCTCGTGCTCATTTAATCATGGAACGTGTTCTTTACAAATGTTTAAAGATTGCTACAAACTGTAAGATAAAAAAAAACACTGTACGCATGAATAATTTGAAACAATAAAGATATCTTTATTCCAAATTCTTTTATCAAGTTTTTTATTACATAGACTTTCAGGGTGAATATTTCAGCCATTCGGGGTTTTTAACTCTTCCGCTTCTCTGTTTATCTAAATTTGAGTCCTGTCCGTTACGTTCATCCTCATACTCTAACCCTAGAAATTTTGGTGAAAGGATCTTTTTTTTTTTTTTCCTTCTCCCGAGAGGCTTATCTCCATTCTTCTCCTCCTCCTCCAATACAGCCGTTTCTGTCAAACGTCTGTATTGTTGACGTGCATGTGGATTGCTGACTGAGGAAACTGGGATGTTTAGTTCCTTTAAGGCCGTCAGGAAAGGGGTCCACCCAACAGGATCTGGGGTCTGCGTCTTCCTCTTAAACGGGAGCAAAAGATTTTTCAGCAGATCGAGTATATGAGACCCTCCCATCACACGATCCCGATAGACAAATTCGCCTTTGGGTGTCCAGCTCTCACCGCTTTCGGATAACTTTTTCAAAATGTATTTTGCGTTTTTGGAATCTCTGTTAGGCAGGGCTTTTAGAACTTCACTCGCCGTTTCATCCAGTCCAGCAGTAGACGGTGTATAACCAGAGTTTGCCTCACCTACATTATTTTCAGGCATGGGCTGATGTTGCAGTGTTAGTGTGACTCGGGGTTCCTCCTGCTGACCTTGCTTCATCAGAACCAGATACCTCTGCAGCAGAGCGTCGTATTTTTTAATTTTTTCATAAGAACTCAGTCCCGGTTCATTCAGTATTTCTCTCATTTTGGAATCCAAATCCTCTTCAACCGTCTGTCTGATAGAAGTCTCTGACGGGGTCAAACGTTTAAATTGATGCGGTGAAACGAGATACATCTTTTGAGCCGTCCTAAGAGACATTTTCTCATCTCCTGATAAGACCACCCACTAGCTCTCCAATTAAAGGCGCTACAACGCTGAGCAGGGGGAGAATAAAGCCACCCGTCTGATTTTTCAGAGCCAACTGCTTGCGTTTTAACCCTGTTCTTTTATCAGCCAGCAGCCTAATGATCTTTTTCTGCCTTTGCAATTTTTTATGTTGAGAAGGAGATATTTTAACGTTACCCTTTAAGATATTCAGAGCTATCTCACACAAGGCTTTAAGAAAGTCGGGTGAGCAGTGAGCGAGAATGTCTTTGCGTTTCTGTGGAGTAGCGTGATACAGAGCTCTGAATAAGGGAGCGTTCCTTTTTATGCGGGCTGACATGATGAATTAATTAATTAGGCTTAGGTAGATACACAACAGGCCACTGACCGGGGAGCATACCCGATCTCAGTCTGAAACGATCTGGGCAAGTCGGAGTCAGATCAACGATTAAATAGCCGTGAGGCTCTCTGGCAGCGTCTTCAAAACTCTCCATAAAGAAAGTCTTCTCTGATGGAAATATTTGGCGGGCTAATATATTCAGCTGCAATTTATCTCTGGGGTTCTTAAATAACACCATATAATTACTGTTCAAGCTGATGGTACGACTGTACTTCCCTTGGTGAAACACGTTCTGAGTCAACATCATCACGCTCATATTTCTATGATGTCTGTATTGTGTAAAAATCTTGACCACTTCTGGATGCTCCGAGGCCTGGAAAATGACATCGTCCAAAATGACCAAATGATTTTGGTCGCGAGGAAACAGATTTTCATCATCAAAAGAATGAGGTAACCCCTCGATGAATTTAATATTTTTATTCATTTTTTGCAATTCAGCATACAGACTTTGAAAAGAAGTATAGATCCATACAATATTTTCTGGTACAACATCCATGACATGGTTACATTTCTGCAAAACATTTTTTACAAAGAAAGATTTCCCACATCCACTAGGGCCTACAATCATACATGAAAAGGGTGTTCTGAATCTTGGGTCAAATTCAATCTCCTGTGTTTCAGAGGAGAGAGACATTTTTTCAGTTAACACTTAGTAACCAAACGGCAGAGTTGTTCCGTCAGGAAAAAGCCTTCGCTTGTCATACACCACACGGAACTTTTTCTGAAATGTGGCATTTTTTAGCTGAAAGCTTCTTTTATCTCGGCTGATGGTACGTTGTGGAGCTTCTAAAACGACCCCTGTAGAACCTTGCAAATAACCTTCCACCAGGTCTTTCACACTATCAAAATTCACCCTCTCACTACATTCCTGAGTTTGAGTGATGCCTTTAACGCGCATCACAACCTTTTTCCGGTTTCTGGTCTGATACGCGTAGCTTTTGGGTCCTGTTGATGCAAATTCCTGAATCGTGTCACCTCCCAGCTCATCCGTTAAATCACCCAGATAATTGCCCAGCTCCAAGGGAGTCTCACCCGGTTTAACCACATAAATGAGGCTGTCGGTATCTATGTACAAAACTCGATGCTGAAGTTGTTCGAGACAGGTGTACAGTTTCAGACGAGCGTATGCTGTGGTGAACGCTGCGATAAACACATTATTTACCTTGTTGGGTGGAGAGATGCAGCGCTTGTTGTATTTCCACTGAACCATACACATTTTATCGGTTAGAAAGTGAAAGTAGCTGACTGTGTATTTACCTGAGAACAAAAAGTCAAAAAACTCCTCAGCCTTGCACACGATGGTAGTTTGAAGCAGGTCATTTCTTTGTGCAAATTTCCCCCAAAAACTGTTCAGACATAGTTTAGCCATCTGTCTTTTAGCAGGATTCACCTCGATGTTGTCCACGTTCAGCTGGATGCCCTGATTAAGTTTGTAGTCTGCTACATACTTTAAGCGGCTCTCCTCATCCGTTGCTTCAGCAGGGAAGCCTGAAGCTTCCTGTTTACCTTTGAGAAATTTGTGAATATACGGTTCAAAAATTGAACTGCTTTTTTTCTCAAAATGCCAAACCTCAGTGATTTTCGCAACACGGTAACCGTGTTCTAACGCTTTACAAAGCTCGACACTGACCCATACTCCCCTCAGCGCTCTCTCCTCATCAGAGTGGGTGCAGGAACCTGCCTGGTGGTTAATTTCAGCACATGCACGGCAGAGAGTGAACACCAGTTTACCCGCAGATGTCCTGTAAGGTAAAACAGGAAAAAAAAGACCACGGGGAGGATACACCGTAGCTTTAATGAACCCGTAGTAGTTGCGGGGATCATCAAAATCCCGGCAAATGATCTTGGGATGACCTAGGGGGTAGGGGAAGTTGGAATTCACGTACGGGTACAGAGAAGTAAAATCAACATAATGCACAGCTTCCTCTTCTCCTGCACTGTACCTGAGTCTGAGAGCTGATGTCCTGCCACCGTATAAAGCTTCACGCGGTGAGAGTGGTTTTGGGGCGTTAAAACCTTTCAGAAAACTTTTGACGCCTAAGCGCGACGCCTTCAGCTGGACCCATTCGTGCTCCCAGACAACCTCTAATCGCACGCTGTAAACTGATTGTAATATGCTGGCTCTCTCGATGGTGGCTGAGTGGATTGCTTCAAAGCAAACACCCCTGAGAGGACAGGTGCGGTCGGGTAGAAAGCAGGTGGGACAGCCGTGAAAAAAACACCCGTTGAACTCGAACACAGTTTTGACCCCGTCCACTTCTGCGTACCCATCCACATAATAAGGGCCAATTTTCTTTTCCCCTCTGTTTAACGCATGCTGAATCTCTATTCCCCTATCATGAGCTAACCATTCTAGCCATTGAATGGACGCGTCTGAAAATGTCTTACACTGACGCCTGTAGTCCACCGGTGAGGGTATGGCTAGAGTATTTGCAGGAAGGAAATTGGATGTGAAAACCTTCATGCAGGCTGCGGCGATTGTGATGCATTTTAAAGGATCCACGTTCGTCTCTTTAAAGAACTCTTCCCTGAATTTCACACAGCCCATGAAAAGAATCTCAACATCATTTTGACAATAATAAAGAGCTTCTTTCTGAAAGTCAAAGGATCGCTCGCACGCCTGGCTGTACCAGACGTTAAACCGTTCCTGCTCTGCAGGGTTCATGTGTTCGAATGCGTAGAAGCTGGGGGCAGGGAGCGGGCCAACATATTTTAAATTGTTCTCAGAGGAGAACAAATGGGGAAAAAAACCTTTACTGTGATCTGTGAAGCCTAAAGCTTTCGGCATTTGACTCAGTTTCATAGCAAGAAATGAAAGGCTGTCAATGAATTTCAGAGCGTAATCTGGTTCTGTGAAACAGAGGATTTTGCTCCCCTGGGTGATGAGGTGCGGTTTAATACCCATTTCCACCATCACCCTGAGAATCAAGTAAGAGTCATAACCCCGGGCGTTATGAGCGATAAATGTGTAACCCCTATACCGGGGTTTTCTGAACTGAAGCAGAAATTTACGGACGCAATTCAGTCCGTAAGCGTGCCAGAGATGACCTTTCCATGTTTTGGTACAGACAAGAAATGGGATGTGCACCCCGCTCTGATCGATGAAACATTCAAAATCGTAAAAAACCAGTTTATCAGTGAGCTCTCCATCAGTAAGACTAGGTTGAATGTAGCACTGATGTTCGTTTAACGTTACATCAATGCTACCAGGCACTTTCTCATGACAGACGGTGCATTTTGATACACAGACGTGACCCCGGCTCTCTCCTCCTGCCGATACATAATGTAGTTTTTTATACGCAGGACAGTATTTTGTTGTTTGGCAATTACTTAAAAGCTTCCCGAGTTTAGGTTTCTCTCTGGGCTCTCTGTGTTTAACAAAGCAGAATGGATTACGACAGATCCGGTTACAATCTGCGCAGCGTACAGAGCGGGACTCTTGGAGAGTACAGCCTGGATCGTGGCATACGGAACAATGACCCCCGCAGTTATGTGTGTTGATGTTTTCGTAACCGGTAAAGCAGTAACTGCAGATGTACTTGGAGCCGGTTAAACCCAGCAGGTTTTTTACCCCATAATAATGATTTTTGAATAAGAACAGAAAAAGAGGATTTGAGCGATCTGGAAAGTCTGTCTCGAATTTACAAAGCAGTGCTTCCCCATCGCTTTTATAGAATACCACAATTTTCCTATTCACTATCTTTTCAAATTTTTGCACATCGCTGAAAGTCACGGGGGTTTCCTCAGTCAAACCTGCCATAAGCTGCCACTCTCTAGCTTGATGCGTGGCTTCTGCGTCTGTAAAAGACGGGTTAAATACATGTGCTAGACTGATTGAGAAACATAGCCGATTAGAACAATTGTCAATGATATACAAATGACGTTTCTTTTTATGAATCAGCTCGCAGTCTAATGTTTTTACAGCTTTACGCTTTGCACCACCTGTAGGGTTTCTCACAACCTGAAGAATTAGTTCTAAGTTGCTATTTGGTGGGAGCTCTGCGTTGGACTGTACAAGCTCGTCTAAAAATTCCTGAAACCCCGCCTGAATTGAATCAGGTTCATCATTTACTTGAACAATCGTATGACGAGAGAATCCCTCCCCGCTTAATTCTAACTGCACAATATCGTTACGAGCTGCTGATTGTCTAGCAGAGTTAGCAAGCTCGACGAGTATGTTATGTACCTGTGTATAGAATTCTGCGAGATTTGGAATGTCACGGGGGCATGCAGCAATCACATTGAAAGGAAGTCTTATCTCTGTAACATTAAAATGCTCACGTTCAACATGGGGTGCATCGGTTACCTGAGTCTGTTCAGGGGTGTCTACCACCTGCTGATCCCGACTCATGTCGGGCTGAACCATTCGGCCAGGTATGGGGGCGGTGGAGGAAGAAGGAGTCAGGTTCGGCTGTTGAGGTAGGCTGGATGTGGGATTTTGCAGAACATTACTGGAAGAATCACTTTGATTACTTTCAACGTTTTCTATAACCCCCTGATTGATATGCCCTCCTTGCTGCTGAAACTGACCCTCTGTAGGATTAGGCGGGGTTAAGGACTCATTTTCTTGCAACACCGGATGAGGGACAGAAACGTTTAATTCTTGGATCGCTTGTTCTAATGAAAGTAAATGCTCCAGATTCCTATCTGCGTTTATTTGTTCTTCTCTTACAGGGGGTGGTTGGTATATATTGACAAATTCGGATTCATGCTGAACAGGTATATTCTTAAGGTCATTAACAGCCTGTACTATTACATTCAAAGCAACTCTCATTTGCTGTTTATCCATATTTTACAAAAGTCACAAATTACTTAGTTGTTGAACAGTTCATCCATCAGGATGTGGCAGGTTCTCAGAAGCACCCTGGATTTTGATCTGTAGCCTCCGGATCGACGCGGTCCACAGGTCGGTATCCGTTCTACCGTTGATGAAGTTTCTGTAATACGGAAGAAAAATCCCAATTAGGTTTTTGCCATTTATAATTAGTAAAAAAAAAAAAAAAAAAAAAATCACATTCATTTATTATATCACAAACTAATTGTAAAAAAGGAAAAAAATAAATAAAATAAAATAAATAAATAGAAATAAAATAAATAAATAGAAAAAAAAAAGAATGAAATTTGAAAATCTACCTGTTATCATGCGTCGAGCGGTCTCCACCTTAGAAGCAATCCTGGTAATGCTTTGCTGGAGGTCTCGTACCATTGATCGTAGTTTATTAAAGGTCGGTCTCTTCTTCTTCTTAATGGGGAGTCTTGCACTCCTTGGGGCCGAGGGTACTGTAAATGAACAGATAGAAAGAAAAAAAAACAGAGAGAGAGAGAAGTTAAACCTCTAAATCATGAAATACAATCGGTATTAATTTCAGAATATTAGGGTTAAAAGGCATACTTATGACTAACTTACCGGGTAGTGGGTTTTCCCTCTCTGATGTGCTGATTCCAGCTTCAGTGATAGGAAGTGGGTGGTCTGGTGGGCCAGCTTCAGCGTGTGCTACCGCTGTTGTTTCAGAGCGGGAGACGGTCAGCGCTCGTGGCGGAGTATCGGGTGAAATTATTATTACAGATGCGCCATGATGGTTGATGCCCTGTCGTTCTTTCTTTGGGGTAGATGTTTTTTCAACGGATAGTTGAAATTCAGGAAGTAAACTCTTTTTGACTTTGGAAAGAGTCAGCCTGTTTGTTGAACGTTTCTGACCAGGTTTGAAGCAGGGCTTCACGTCCTGCTTCTGGTCCTGCTCCTGGTCCTGCTCCTGGTCTCCCTTCAAGTCCTGCTCCTGATCCCCCCTACGGTCGGGGTTCACCCGAGGCAGAATACCAGGGAGAAGGCCGGGTAAGATTCTTGGGTTATAATGAGGAGCGGGCTGTCCATATTGAGAATCTATTAAACCTACAAGATTTAATAAGGATTTAAGAATATAAAAAATAAAAAAAGTAGAAAAAATGGTTAGAAACAATTTAATAGTATTTTACAATATATTGAAATAAAATTGAATAAGAGCTTTAAATATATCCTACCATAATCCGTTAGGAAGTCATCCAAATTGATTTCAGAGGGTTCTAGGAAATAAAATAAAATATATATTGTCATTATCCTGAGATAGATCATATAATCCCACCAATAGGGTTTATTACATTGAGAACAAGTTCTTATTTCTGACAACAACAAAAAAACTTATACCTCAACTTAAAACAAACTTTATGCTCAATGACATTACTCAATGAAAGTCTGTGGTGTTAAAACAGAGACAATTCAATACGCTGCATTTATCATTAGGTTACAAGTCATCTTAACTAACACATGACTGTAAAGGATCTTTAAGAACGTCAACTCAGTATCTCACAGTATATTAAACATTGCTAAAATGCTGTAGCTTATAAATACAGTTAGCTAGTACTTAACTTACTATGGGATAATGTGTCGACGTCCTGACACACCTCAGACCCAGGGTTATGCATTTCAGCTGATACAACAGGCGTAGAAGGATGTGAAGGCATTAGCAGGCTTACCTAAAGGTCCTGGATGCAGATGAGTCAAAGGGTGGGAGAAGTGTTCTTAAATGCACTTTCTACAGCTCCATCTATCGCCTTGTGAAGCTGTAGCTCCACCTTATCAGCTGATCGAATCAGGAGTTACCAAAGACAGATACCGCGACTTTTAAATTTATATAGGAGTTGGGGGATGGCTGCCGTGTGACTGTGTCACTCACACTCACACAGCTGCTCATTGAAACGGAGTGCTAACAGTGATTATATAAGAAATCAATACAAATAATTAAAAATAATCATTTAATCATCATAACCGTTATTAAAATAACATAGTTAATTTTTTATATGCATTTTTATACATTTTTTAAAAAATTTTTTAATTATTCATTTTTTTATTATTTTTTTTATTCAATTTTATATCAATTTTATATTAATTTTATATCAATTTTATATTAATTTTATATTAATTTTATATTAATTAAGGCGGGACTTCCGGTTTAATTAAGGCGGGACTTCCGGTTTAATTAAGGCGGGACTTCCGGCTGTCACTTTGGAATGTGGGCGTGGTTTCGAGTTTGATGAAAGGTGGTGCATATAGTTTTTTCATGATGGCTGGCTACCTGGTAACAGTGGTACTAGACACTGGAGCAGGGGTTAGTCTGGTAGACCATGCTTGGCTGAATAGGTACCTACCTGGGCAGCAGATAGGCCTTTAAGTGAACTAAAGGATGATGACCTCAATGTTAAAGCAGTCACAGGGGATTCCGTACCTTATGACGGGTGGGTAGAGGTAGTAGTTAACTTGGAAAGCAATGACAATCCAGATTTATCTATCCGTGTGCCCTTCCTTGTAAGCCGTCTTAAGATTGAAAGACCAATCATAGGATTCAATGTTATTCATGAGTTTATTGAGGATAATGGGGGAAACTAAATTCATTGAGCTTATTGGTAGGGCTATGGGGATCGACATGCCTTCTGTAAATGCTCTAGTAAGCTTTATCCAGACTCAAAGGTGTCAAGTAGATAACACAGCTACTGTGAAAGTGGGCTTTAAAGGGGTAAAAGTCTAGCCAGGTCAGGTGGCTTATATTAAGTGTAGAGTCCCAGTGAGCATTAGCTCTTCAGAGTCACAAGTGTCATTTGAGCCTGAGCTGAATGATGCACACCTTGAACAACTTAGTGTTGGAGCAGGACTCTTACCGATTGAAAGGACAGACAGGCCATATGTCAAAATACCAGTGTCCAACTACTCTAAACAAAGTGTGGCCCTACCCAGTTCAACTGTTTTGGGTTCTATTGAGTCCATCGCTACAATAGTTGAAACAGACAATCCCAAAAATTTGTGTGAAGCAGCACCTCGGTCCATCCGTGCTATTGACTCAAGCCCAAAGTCAAGCAAAGAGCAGGAGCAACCATTCACAGCACATTGGCACCATCCAGTGGACATTAGTCACCTAACACCAGAGCAACAAAGTGAGGTAAAGCAATTGTTGTTTGATGAGTCAAGCGCATTCACTCGTGAAGTGGATGACATTGGAGATATTCCAAGTTTAATTATGAGTATTAACTTGAAAGATGATACCCCAGTCCAAAGCACCTACACAGCCATCCCTAAACCATTATACAAAGAGGTGAAAGAGTACACTTAGGACCTGCTGGCCAAAGGTTGGATAGTAAAATCAAAGTCCCCCATTGCTGCTCCAGTAGTCTGTGTGAGGAAGCGGGATGGCACATTAAGACTCTGCATCGACTACAGATTGCTAAACCAGAAAACCGTGCCTGACCGCCATCCGCTCCCACATATTCAAGACCTCTTGGATTCACTGGCCGGCCAAACCTGGTTCATTATCCTTGACCAGGGGAAGGCTTACCACCAGGGTTACATGGCTGAGGGGTCCCACCATATGACCACCTTCATCTCACCTTGGGGCTTGTATGAGTGGGTGAAAATACCATTTGGCCTCAGTAATGCACCTGCTGCCTTCCAGCGCAGTATGGAAGAGATGCTGGACACCCTGCGTGATGACTGCTGTATCCCGTATCTGGATGACATCCTTTGTTATTCAAAAAGTTTTGTTGAGCATGTAGGACTACTACGTAAAGTGCTGAGGGCTCTCCAACAACACGGAGTCAAGCTCCATCCAACAAAATGTGAGCTGTTCAAGGCAGAAGTCAGATATTTGGGCAGGCTGGTTTCAGGAAATGGGGTCCGAGTGGATCCAAGGGACGTTGAATCAGTGAAGTCACTCAGTCAAAAGAGACCAACAAATGTGGGTGAAATACGAAAACTACTTTTCTTGAGTTATTACTGCATCTACATTCAGGATTTCTCCAGAATTGCCAAGCCCCTGTATACCCTTCTACAAGTTAGAGGGAGCCCTGAGGAAAGACAGGTGAAATCGAGGAAAGGAAAAGGTGCTCAGCTGCCCTCAAGGACTCCTATCCACTGGACAGGAGAACACGACCAAATGCTGAAACAGCTCATTGACATTCTGTCAAATCCACTTGTGCTGGCATTCCCTGACTTTGAACTGCCATTTGTCCTAGATACAGATGCCTGTGAAAAAGGTTCTGGGAGCCGTGCTATGTCAAAGACAGGGTGGGAAACTAAAGGTCATTGCATTCGGCTCAAGAACTCTGACCCCAGCTGAAAAAAACTATTGTCTACACTCCGGCAAGTTAGAGTTCTTGTCACTTAAATGGGCGGTGTGTGAAGAGTTTAGGAATTATCTGTTTTATGCTCCAGAGTTCACAGTTTATACAGACAATAATCCCCTGACGTATGTGATGAGCACCGCAAAGTTGAATGCCACAGGACATAGGTGGGTGGGTGAGCTTGCAGACTTTAGGTTTAACATAAAGTACAGGCCTGGTAAGGTTAATGTAGATGCTGACACCTTGTCACGCCTTCCTCTGGACATTGATAGTTATATCAGAGAGTGTGCTACTTGGGAGGGCAGTGAAGTAGCAAATGAAAATTACATTGCCTATGTAGCTACCTTAAACCTTGTCCAAGTTACTGAAGCAGATAGCTCCACCTTACCTAGCATCAGTCATGAAGAACTAGCAAAGGCACAGATACAGGATGCAACAATAGGTGAACTACTAAGACTAAAGGAAACAAAAACAAAGCTAACAGAGAGAGATAGGTCACATGCAGGAGGGTTAGTGAAGAGACTAATGCGGGAGTGGGGAAAACTTAAGATACAGGATGGCCTACTGTAGAGGGAAGCAGGATACAGGCACTGCAGAATACAGGCCTATAGTGCTAGAGAATCTCCATAATGACATGGGACATCTCAGCGCTGAAAACGTTATCTGCCTAGCCCGAGAACGCTTTTACTGGTCATTTATGAAAAAGGACATTGAGGCTTATGTAACTAGGAAGTGTCCCTGTATAAAACAGAAGAAACCTGCCACATATGTGAGGGCACCTATGGGTAGTATTAGTACCAGCGCACCCATGGAAGTGGTATCTATTGACTACATGCATCTAGAAAAGAGTCAAAGTGGTTACAAATACATACTTGTTGCAGTTGACCATTTTACTCGTTTTGCCCAAGCGTTGCCAACAAGAAATAAGTCAGCCAAGACTGCTGCTGAGAGACTGTACGGTGATTTCATCCCTCGGTTCGGTTTCCCTGCCAGACTACACCATGACCAGGGCCGTGAGTTTGAGAACGCGCTGTTTAGGGGTTTAGAGCAACTGTCTGGTGTCAGCCGCACTATACCACGCCATACCACCCACAGGGGAACCCTGCAGAGCGATTTAATCGCACCCTCTTGCAAATGTTGAGGACGCTTGAGGAGAAGGACAACTGGAAAGACTTTTAGCCTCAAGTTGTTCATGCATATAATTACACAAAGCATGAGACCACTGGCTTCTCTTCACACTTTTTAATGTTTGGCCGGCATCCCTGCCTACCTGTAGATCTTATTATTTGCACTCCAACATGAGAAAGAGGGTGAAACACCACAAGGATACGTGCAAAAGTGGTCAAGGAGAATGAGACAGGCTTATCGTATTGCCTCTTACAACAGTCAGCAATCAAGTGCTTGTGGAAAGAGATATTATGATCAACACATCCAGGGCATTGTCTTGGAGCCTGGTTATAGGGCTAGTTCGTAACCTAGCTGAAAGGGGAGGACCGAGAAAACTGAGTTCATACTGGGAGCAAACCATGTAAATTGTTAAAGAACAGGTTGGTGACAACCCTGTGTACCGGGTCTACCCAGAGAACAATGTAAAGAAAGTTAGGATGCTCCACAGAAACCTTCTTCACCTGGTCAATGATTTACCTGTGACAGTAAGTGGCAAATAACCTGCTAATAACAGAGTAAAAAGTCATGGGGCCAGTAAAAACCAAAGTAATCGAGACAGTGACACATTGGGTACTGAAAGTGACTCTGGAATTCAATATTGGCTCAGGGTCCCAGTAACCAAAGGACCACGAAAATCAGTTAACCCAGCCCATTCAATGCCAGTTCAAGGAACCAGATCCAGCAGGCAAGGGAGGCGTTCACTACAAAACACAGCAAATGAGGACATTCCAACAGAGGATCAGTGTCCAGGTGGGGACACTGCAACTGAGGACTTTCCGGCAGGGTATCAATATCCACAGGATACAGCTACAACTAAAGATTCTCCAGAAGAGAATGAATGTCTGGGGGAGGATGACCAAAGAGAACACCAATTTGAAATGAGCTTAGAACAGGGTGAACAAATATCAACTCAGTGAGAATTTATCAGGGCATCTGCACGGATAAAGAGATCACCTAGAACCCTGACTTATGATGCCTTGGGTCAGCCCTCTTACCAGCAGCTTGGACTTGTCAGTCACGTTGGACTATGTGGCCCAGAAACACTGCCAGTCTGGGGGATGCAACCACAAGTGCATCCTTATGCTCCTTACCAGTTTGTGCCTTACAATGTGTCTTTGCCTTATTCATTGCCAACCAGTTTCATGTACTGAATGTAAAGATGGTGTCAAGAAAAGTGTCGGGAGCCACCTCTTATGCTGGGGAGCGTGTGGTGTACCTAGAAGTGCCACCACATTGTTATGTGGTGGCACTTCTAAGAATTGTTATTTCTTGGATGTATGTTTTTTTTATATTTCATGTATTAAAAGTTTCTCCAAGGTAACATTTAAATTTAATATAGCTTCAAGAAATTACTTCACCTACATTTAGTGGTTTCCTGGATTTAAGAGGCTGCGGTGTTGGGGCATAACCTTTCTTTTGTGAGGCGTTTCTTCAGGTTGGTTTGCGGCAGACTTCAGGTGTTTCTCAAACGTAATCTGGACGTTAAAGACAGCGCTTCGTCACTTCACTGCTCTCACCTGTCTCTTAATTTTTCCAGGTAATAACCAGCACTGTTATACCAGTCCCATGGCTTGCGGCCTGTAACAGGTCAGTGTTACAGGTTCATCAGCTGCAAACATCTAAGCTGATAATTGATCTGTTGTATTAAACTTTAGTTAAATATAAGATATTTACTACTCTGAACCATACAACAGAACCCTTCTGCAAAAGGGGGAGGGTAAACCTTCAATTTAGATGTTTCATACACATGGACGATTCTAGACGAGGGGCCTCTGAAGAGCTGGTCCTGTTATGGCCCCTGTACTGAACACCTAGTACTAAATACATTTCTTATAGTCACAGAAACTGTTTAATTTTGCTCTTGGATCTATTGCTTTACCTTTACAGTTTTATATGAATAATTAATAGAAAATGAAAGGGTTGCACTATTAGCTTCAGTTGCATTAAGATAGGATCACGGTTTTAGTTCAGCACCAATTTTAGTTTTATGGCCGATAACTGATCTACAGAAATTCTGACATGTCGATTCTACTGATATCCTTCATAATAAGTCATGTGTTATAATATAAATTTCCATTAAACCTTGAATGATTCAATCACATTTTGCTCTAATGAAAAGAACAATACCTGTGAAACAATAAAAACTTGATTCAACTGCACAAGATAACGCTCTGAAATAGAAATGAAAAGTTGAGAGCTTTAAAAGTGGTGTTCTGTTAGACCTTTGCAGAGGAGGAGATTGGGTTCTGCAGAACCGCATCTCTTTGGTTCTGCATCTCATTTATCAAAAGATGACACATTGCCATGTTTTGTGTGTTTTTTACATATGTTCGCTAATGCATCATTATTTTATAATCATAAATGCTTCACTAGGTTTTAGAAAAAAATGGCTGAAAACAAAGGCTGAAAAGCATCACCCTAGGAGAATTAATTGATTAACTGTTTCGAAAAAGTAATTTACCCAAATACATAAAAAATCTCCAGTCAAATTCAGGTTTATGGACTAGATCCTTGTATGCTGGTCTCTGCTTTAATACTGAAGCCTTTTTCTTTCTTCTGACCACAAGAGGGCAGTATGTGCTGCTGGTGTTTTCCTGATCCCCTGTATGAACTGAATCCTGGTGCTCAGTGTTCTGATGTCTGGATCAGAACCAGGTTAAAATCAGTGCTTTCACTGCAAATGCAGAACTAAAGCATTTTAAGGTTAAACTGAACAGAAACTAATCTCTTACACATGCAAGCATTTGGGATTTTAAAGCCCTATCTCCAGTTCTGCTGGAGGTTTCTTCCTGTCAAAGGGGAGTTTTTCCTCTCCACTGTCGCAACAAGCATGCTTAGTGTGAGCAATTGTATTTGAGTCAATGAGTCAATGCAATAACTGGTTTTCCTTAGATAGAAAACTTTGAATCAATGTGACTGTATGATCTGGTGAACTGGAAAGTGCCTTGAGATGACATGTGTTGTGAATTGGCGCTGTAGAAATAAACTGCATTGAATTGAATTATCAGGACCCCCACCCACACAAACAACCCCACACGCACACGGGGGGAATCCCGTTCCACCATTGTCGAACACATCCGGCAAAAGGAATTAAAAAAAAAAATCCAATCTACAAATAAAATAGAAAAAAGGAAATTTTAATCATTTTTTAGAGTAACTTTGCTTTTTTTCTTAAGATTATTTTCTAGAATATGTAAATAATATATAAAATATAATAATACAGAAAAAATATATCTATTATTATTATTATTTTATTTTTTTTGTTACTTTTTATTCTATTTTTCAGATTGAGATTTACAGATTGCATTCTTTTCATATTGTGTTCTCTTCGGTTTAGGCTCAATGTTTACTCATTGTTGACCAATAAAGATGTTGTTACTGAAGCCCATGCTGAACAATAGAAATGGCTCCTTGCTCTAACTCCAGAGGGAAGCCCACCCCAGTGAAGAAAAAAATAATGTTTTGCAAAATGCAATTTAAACCGAAAATATCATTTGTTAAAGAAAATCTGATAAAGAGAAATTTGTAAAAAATCTGAAAAACACCAAAGTTACTCTCAAGTCCCGATTTAAAAATTTTAATTTCTTCCTATTTCCATTTATTAAACGTGTAGCAAAATTCACTCCATAGTTATGTCTAACACTGACTCTAATCTTCACCAGTTCATCCTTGACCTTATGTAAACTTGACCTTATGTAAACTTGAGTTGAATGAAAGCTGTAGGTCTAATCCTAACAAAACTGCGTAAACGATCACACACAGATAAACCCCTTCTACACTCACAGCATGTCACTTCTGTCTGTGTGTGTGTGTGTGGAGGGGGGGGTTTGTGTGTGTCTGTGTGCGCTCTCCTGCATCAGTCAGTCTGCTGATGTGGCACAGCTATAATGTGTGTTTCCCCTTCATCCGATGATGTCACCTTCAGCTCCTGTGATTGGCTTATTTCTGTGCTAAGCTAGGTAAATGGCTTCTGTGCTAAGTTTATGTTAATTAGCTGTGTCTAAAATCAGGGGCTGCATCCTTCGAAGGCTAACTAAGTAATGAAGCTGGTCCTAATGTTCAGGCTTCTCTAAATGCGGCCCTCTTTTCCAGAGACGCTCTGGTTTAAGATTAATTATGGAGTGAAATGGGAGAAACTGGTGGCAAAAACTGTGATTAAGGCCTAATATATTACACTTTTTACACCTTAGTTTCGATAAAATTTTCAATTCACTTTATTTATATAGTGCCAATTTACAACACATGTCATCTCAAGGCACTTTACAATTCAACCAGATCATACAGTCATTCAAAGTTTTGTATCTAAGGAAAACCAGTTGATTGCATTGACTCAAATACAATCCCTCACACTAAGCATGCTTGTAGCAACAGTGGAGAGGAAAAACTCCCTTTTAACAGGAAGAGACCTTCAGCAGAACCAGGCTCAGTGTGAGCGGCCATCTGCTGAGGCCGACTGGGGTTCAAGGAGACAGAAGCAGACATAGAAAAAGCAGCTGTAAAAGGCGGCCCCGTCCAGGAAAGACACAGCCAGGCAGACGAGCTCCGAGACAGCCCCCATGTCAGAGGATGAAGAGAGCACATCCAACCAGTCACAGTCAGAGAAACAGGACTACACTGGAAAACAGGCCGATCTTGAACATCTATAAACAAGGGTGTTGATGGCAGCAGCACAGCTGATAATTCTCTCCAGGATGGAGTCACAGCCAAACAGGAAGCAGAGAGAGCATAATGTTAGAGATTGAACTAACAGATTCTGCAGAGTGGGAGAAAAGAGATAGAATGAAGCAGAATGATGAAATGGGGTCCCTATGTCCTCCAGCAGTCTCAGCCTATAGCAGCATAACTATAGAGATAGTTATAGAGATCCTAAGTATACAAGCTAACACATTTTCCAAAACCCCATTTAGCATAGATCCTGAGCAATTTTCTAATACTAAACAAAACATTTTCATTCAAACAATTTCCATTTGATTCTGATATTGTCACAGATAGTACAATTTTCAAATACGTTCATCATCTACATTAGATAATACAATTTTCATTTAAAAAACATGCTATTAGTACTTAGAAAAAATGTCTTAAAAACTAAATGTTAGTGTTTTAACATTCTACGTTGTATTCAGTTTTACATCATCCCAGATGTTAGTTCTGGAAGACTATGATCTTCTGTGAACCAAGCAGACTTCTCTCCTCGAGGCTCAAATGATGCTGCCCTCCAGGAGATACTCATTTTATGGCCTCCTGTCCTCTCTGATAAACAACAGGAGCCTCATTGCGAGATCCACTTTGATCTACATTTTCCTTCCTGTACTTTGAATACTTACCCATCATTTAGTTTTAAATCATTAACACAAACTTGTTCAAAATTAAGAAATATGTTCAAAATGAGAGTGTTCAACATACCTTTTACACATACCATAAGATTAACTGTATTAAAAACTAAAAATAATCATTTTTCCTTAACACTACACAGTACAGCGCCACGACAGAACGAAAGACTCCGGTAAGAGCAGAGGAGGAGGGCTCTGTGTGTACGTAAACAACACCTGGTGTACTAACACAGCGACCGTCTTCAGCCATTACCCCCAGACTTGGAGTATGTCACCGTTAGATGCAGAACAATAAACCTCCCTAGAGAGTTCACCGTAGTCATGGTAACCGCTGTAACCACCGGATGCTAATGCTAAAACAGCTATTGGACTTTTGCATGGCAGTATCAGCCATCTGCAGAGCATCTATCCAGATGCTGTGCAAATCATAGCGGGGGACTTTAACCATGCAGACTTGAAGACAGCGCTTCCCAAATTCCACCAGCATGTAAAGTGCGCTACAAGAAAGGCTAGCACTCTGGACAAAGTCTACTCCAACATTAAGCTTGGCTATATGGCTAGCCCACTTCCACACCTGGGTTAGTCCGATCACCTGTCCCTGCATTTAATCTCTGCTTATACCCCCTTTGGAAAAACCGCTACAGCCATCACTAAAACCATCAAATCCTGGCCTGAGGATGCGACACAGCAGTTGCAGGACTGTTTCGACAGGACAAACTGGGATGTTTTTGAACATCAGGACCTGGGTTTTTTTACTGACAGTGTATTGTGCTACATCAAGAACTGTATTGACACTGTAGCTGTGAATAAACGCATCCGGGTATTCCCAAACAAGAAGCCCTGGATGACTAAGGAGGTCCAGCGTCTGCTAAAGACAAGGAATATTGCCTTCAGGTCTGGGGACAGGACTGTCTACAGTACAGCCTGAGCTAACTTGAAGAATGGCATCAGATTGGCTAAGTCTGACAACAGGAGGAGGATAGAGGGCTATTTTGACAGCAACAACAGCAGGCAGATGTGGCAGGGAATCCAGCATCTCACCAACCACAGGACCAACCTCGCAGCTGCTGAAGGCGACGCCACGCTGGCAGAGGAGCTGAACCTCTTCTTTGCCCACTTTGAGGTGAGCCAACAGAATCAGCCCTAGCCCTGTCTACAGTCCCATCCTGCCTGAAATCTTCCGCCATAGTCCCCATACCCAAGAACCCACATATTTCTTCCCTCAATGACTACCAGCCAGTGGCACTAACCCCTGTGGTGATGAAGTGTTTTGAAAAACTGGTCCGGGGTCACATCACAGCACTTCTTCCTCCTGGCTTTGACCCCCACCAGTTTGCCTACAGAGCAAACAGATCCACCGAGGATGCTGTGATCACAGCCCTCCATGCTGCTCTCTCACATCTGGAGCAGAAGGTGAGCTATGTGCGAATGCTCTTTGTGGACTATAGCTCTGCTTTTAATACCATCCTACCTCACAGACTGGTGGACGTACTGGAGCACCTGGGTCTTCCTCAATCCACCTGCAAGTGGATTACGACCTTCCTGACCAACCGACAGCACAGATGGGGGAACATTTATCCACTGCCCTCAGCCTTGGCACTGGCTCTCCACAGGGCTGGGTGCTGAGTCCCCTGCTCTATTGTCTATACACACATGACTGCACCTCTGCCCACCACAGCAACACCATCATCAAGTTTGCTGATGACACCACAGTGGTGGGGCTCATCTCAGGAGGCGACGAGTCGGCCTTCTCCTTAACAACTCAAAGACAAAAGAACTCATAATAGATTATAGGAGGAAAAAAACGGAGATTACACCACTAACCATTGGGGGAAAATGTGTGGAGAGGGTAGCTGACTTCCGTTTCCTGGGGGTCCACATTGAACAGGGCCTCACATGGAACATCAACACCTTGGAGCTGAAAAAACAGGCCCAGCAAAGCCTGTACTTCCTGAGGGTTCTCAGGAAGAACAACATCAAAGAGAAACTGCTGGTGTCCTTCTACAAGTGCTTCATAGAGAGCATACTGACTTACTCCATCTGTGTATGGTATAACAGCAGCACTGCGACTAAAAGGAAAGCTCTCCAAAGGGTTGTGAACACAGCCCAAAAAATCATTGGCTGCCCTCTCCCCTCACTGGAGGACTTGCACAGTGACCGCTGTTTAAAAAAAGTCACAACACATCATAAAGGACACTTCTCATCCCGGCATTCTCTGTTTACACTGTTGCCTTTAGGCAGACGATACAGAGCAATCAAACCAAGAACCAACGGCCTTAGAGACAGTTTTTACCCGACAGCAATAACAATACTAAATGCAACCAAAAATAACCATTAATCATCATGGATGATGTGTGTGAGAATGTACTATTCTTAATTCAATTTTTCAATTCAGTTTATTTATATAGCGCCAAATTCACAACACATGTCATCTCAAGGCACTTTACAGTTCAACCAGATCATACAGTCAAATTGATACAAAGTTTTCTATCTAAGGAAAACCAGTTGATTGCATTGACTCATTGACTCAAATAGAATCCCTCACACTAAGCATGCTTGTAGCGACAGTGGAGAGGAAAAACTCCCTTTTAACAGGAAGAAACCTCCAGCAGAACCAGGCTCAGTGCGAGCGGCCATCTGCCGAGGCCGACTGGGGTTCAAGGAGACAGAAGCAGAGATACAAAAAGCAGCTGTAAAAGGCGGCCCCGTCCAGGAAACACACAGCCAGGCAGACGAGCTCCAAGGCAGCTCCCATGCCAGAGGACGAAGAGAGCACATCCACCCAGCCACGGCCAGAGAAACAGGACCACACCTGAAGACAGGCTGATCTCCAACATCTACAAACAAGGGTGTTGATGGAAGCAGCACAGCTGATGTTTCTTTCCTGGATGACGTCACAGCCAAACAGGAACAGACGAGGCAAAGCTACTCTGAGGAAAAGCAGAGAGAGCAGAAGGTTAGAGATTGAACAAACAGATTCTGCAGAATAGGAGAACAGAGAGAGAATGAAGCAGAATGATGAAATGGGGGTCCCTATGTCCTCCAAAAGTCTAAGCCTATAGCAGCATAACTTTAAAGACAGCTCAGGATAACCTGAGCCACCCTAACTATAAGCTTTATCAAAAAGGAAAGTTTTAAGCCTAGCCTTAAAAGTACACAGGGTGTCTGCCTCACGGACTAAAACTGGTAGTTGGTTCCACAGGAGAGGAGCCTGATAACTAAAAGATCTGCCTCCCATTCTACTTTTAGAAATTCTAGGAACCACTAGTAAACCTGCAGATTGAGAGCGAAGTGCTCTGTTAGGAACATAAGGAACAATCAGATCTCTGATATCAGATGGAGCTTGGCCATTTAAGGCTTTATATGTGAGAAGGAGGATTTTAAATTCAATTCTTGATTTAACAGGAAGCCAATGAAGAGAAGCCAGGATAGGAGAGATATGATCTCTCTTTTTAATTTTCATCAGAACTCTGGCTGCAGCATTTTGGATCAGCTGAAGGCTTTTAACTACAGTTTGTGGACTTCCTGATAGTAAAGAATTACAATAGTCCAGCCTTGAAGTAACAAATGCATGGACTAGTTTCTCAGCATCACCCCTGGACAGGAGATTTCTAATTTTTGCAATGTTCCTCAGATGAAAGAAGGAAATTCTAGAAACCTCTTTGATCTGGGATTTAAATGACAGGTCCTGATCAAAAACAACACCAAGATTTTTTACTTTATTATCTGAAATCAGTTTAATCCCATCCAAATGAAGTGACTGGCTAATCAGCTTCTTTTTCAGAGACTCTGGTCCAAAGACTATAACTTCTGTTTTGTCTGCATTCAGAAGCAGAAAGTTAAGAGTCATCCAGGTTTTTATGTCTTCAAGACATGCCTGTAATCTATGTAATGGGTTAGCTTCATCTGGATTTATAGACAGATATAGCTGGGTATCATCAGCATAACAGTGGAAATTAATCCCATGCTGTCTAATAACTCTACCGATTGGGAGCATGTATAAAGTAAAGAGAATTGGTCCTAGCACTGATCACTGTGGTACTCCACAGGTAACCTTTGAGCGTGTTGAAGATCTATCATTAACATAAACAAACTGAATTCGATCAGATAGATAAGATTTAAACCAGTCTAGTGCTGTTCCTTTAATTCCAACAAAATATTCAAGTCTTTCTAAAAGAATATTATGGTCAACTGTATCAAATGCAGCACTAAGATCCAACAGGACGAGCACAGATACAAGTCCATTATCTGAGGCCATGAGAATATCATTAGTGACTTTCACCAGAGCTGTTTCAGTGCTATGATGAGCTCTAAAGCCAGACTGCAACTCTTCAAAAAGTTCATTATGGTGTAAGTGGTCGCAAACTTGTTTGGCAACTACTTTCTCAAGAATTTTGGATAAGAAAGGAAGATTGGATATAGGTCTATAATTAACCAAGTCATCTGGGTCAAGAGACGGTTTCTTAAGCAGAGGTTTAATTACAGCAACCTTAAAAGCTTTAGGTACATATCCCTGTAACAGAGATAGATTAATCACATCTAAAATGGAGGAGGAGATCAAAGGGAATACCTCCTTAAATAACCTGGTTGGAACTGGATCTAACATACAAGTTGAAGGCTTAGATGAAGACAATAATTTTGCTAATTCAGAAAGTTCAACTTGATCAAAGCAGTCTAAACACGGTTCAGATTCCATGACTACCTCAGGTACAATCGCGGATAGAGGAGTGCTTATGATCTTATTTTTAATAAGATCAATCTTATTTATAAAGAATCCCATAAAATCATTGCTTCTAAGAGTAGGTGGAATGGACGGTTGAACTAACCTATGGCTCTGGGTGAGTTTGGCAACTGTATTAAAAAGAAATCTAGGATTATTCTTATTCTCCTCTATTAATGAGGAGAAGTATGCTGCTCTTGCTTTACAAAGGGTCCTCTTATACAGCAGTAAACCATTTTTCCAGACTAGGAAGGAGTCCCGCAGGCCTGTGGAGCGATATTTTCTCTCCAGTTTCCTAGCATTTTGCTTCAAAGTACGCAGCTCTGCATTAAACCAAGGAGCAAGCTTTCTATTTTCAACGGTTTTCATTTTCAAGGGAGCTGCGTTGTCTAAGGCAGTACGCAGAGAACTAGCAACCCCATCAACAAAATCATCAACCTGTGAAGGGGAATAAGCTATGCTTTTGCACTCTGCAGCACTGCTCAGCGACACAGAAGAGAGAAAGTGAAGCAGATTCTTTAAAATTTATAACTGCACTATCTGATAAAGATCTACTAAAATTGAACCTTCTTTTGGGGGAGGAGAACTCTGTTAAAGTAATCCTGAAGGTTATTAGAAAGTGGTCAGAGAGGACAGGGTTGTGAGGAAATACTGTTATTTCTTCACATTCTATGCCGTATGTCAGCACAAGATCCAAAGTATGAAGATGAGAATGTGTGGGACTATTCACATTTTGAACAAAGCCAATAGTGTCTAAGATAGCATTAAAGGCTGCTCTTAAGCTATCGCCTTCAATGTCAGCATGGATGTTAAAATCTCCCACTATGATGACCCTGTCAGTATTTAATACCAAATCAGAAAGGAACTCTGAAAACTCATCTAGAAATTCAGAGTAAGGACCTGGCGGACGATACAAAGTTATAAAAAGAAGAGGTTTTCTTGCCTTGAAATTTGGATGAGGGAAATTAAGGGTTAAATGTTCAAAAGAGTTGTAGGTATTAACTGTTTTGGGAGTAATCAGTAAGTCAGACTGGAAGATTGTTGCTACTCCTCCTCCTCGCCCAGAACTTCTGGGTATGTGAAAATTTAAATAGCTTGAAGGAGTTGCCTCATTTATGCTCACATAATCCTCTTGCTGCAGCCAGGTTTCTGTAAGGCAAAACAAGTCAATGTGATTATCACAAATCAAGTCATTAACTAGCAGACTTTTAGAGGAAAGCGATCTTATGTTAAACAGACCGCATTTAATTGTTTTAACTTTTTCCCCAATTGGAGTTATTTTGATTTTAATTAGATTACCATGATTTACTCCTTTGGGAATCTTTGCTAATTTATTAGATTTTGGTCGTGGGCAAGACACTGTCTGGATGGAGTAAAGAGTGGGTAACAGTAGAGAAGCTGCAGAGATGTGTGTTAAACTACAACTCTGTTTCCTGGTCTGCACCCTGGGTGGTCAGGGTTTTGGAGGACTAATAAATGTGGCCAGATTCCTAGAATCCATCCAAAGTGGGATGGATGCCGTCTCTCTGAATCAGACCAGGCTTTCCCCAAAAGGATTGCCAATTATTAATGTAGCCCACGTTGTTTTCAGGACACCACCTAGACAACCAGCGGTTGAATGACGACATGCGGCTAAACATGTCATCACTGGTCAGATCAGGGAGGGGACCAGAGAAAATTACGGAGTCCGACATTTTTTTGGCAAACTTACACACCGAAGCAACACCAATTTTAGTGACCTCCGATCGGCGTAACCGGGTGTCATTACCACCAGCCTGAATAACAATCTTACTGTATTTAACCTTATGCTTAGCCAGCAGTTTCAGGTAGGATTTGATGTCGCCCGTTCTGGCCCCCGGCAAACATTTGACTATGGTCCCTGGTGTCTCTAATGCCACGTTTCTGACTATGGAGCTGCCAATCACCAGAGTGGGCTTCTCAGTGGGTGTGTCACTGAGTGGGGAAAACCGGTTAGAAACGTGAACGGGTTGGTGGTGACCAGTGGGCAGAGATCCACGACTACGCTTTCTGCGTACAGTTACCCAATCGCCTGGCTGCTCAGGCACTTTTGGAGGACAGCTACGTGGGGGGCCTACTTTAACTCCTGGATGTTCAACAGCCTGAAGCCTGGATTCTAACTCTGACACCCTCGCCTCCAAAGCTACAAAAATACTACACTTATTACACATCCCATTATCACTAAAGGAGGCAGAGGAATAACTGAACATCTGACACAGAGAGCAGGAGAGAGGAGAGGAAGAAGGAAGAGTTGGAAAAGAGTCAAGGGAGGGAGAGAGAGAAGCCATAGCAATGCTAAGCTTGCCTAGGCTAGCTACTCCTTGCTATCAGAAATAAAACCGTGGAAACTGACAAGTGCTCAGTAGAAAAGTGCAGCAGAAGGTGCTATGTTTTAAACTAGTCAGTTAGAGTTACTTAGATACAGAGATATCACAGAGAAATAACTTAACTTCAGATGGAGTTCCTCTGGACAGCTGCAGCAGCTGCACACTCAGTTAATCCAAACAGGAAGTGAACAGGTCCCTTATTAGTTGTTTTGTATCAGTTATTGTTATTTATTTCCTATATTATGTGTAAATGGTGGTGACAGTGATTTTTGTTTTTGTTTAGTTTTTTAAGCATATGCACTGATCTATGGCACTTTTTAAAATTTCGTTGTTCTTGTGACAATGATAATAAAGATAAATTGAATTGAATAAAGAATCCCATAAAATCATTGCTTCTAAGAGTAGGTGGAATGGACGGTTGAACTAACCTATGGCTCTGGGTGAGTTTGGCAACTGTATTAAAAAGAAATCTAGGATTATTCTTATTCTCCTCTATTAATGAGGAGAAATATCCTGCTCTTGCTTTACAAAGGGTCCTTTTATACAGCAGTAAACTATTTTTCCAGACTAGGTAGGATTCCCGTAGGCCTGTTGATCGATATTTTCTCTCAAGTTTCCCAGCATTTTGCTTCAAAGTGAGCAGCTCTGCATTAAACCAAGGAACAAACGTTCTATTTTTAACAGTTTTCATTTTCAAAGGAGCTGCGTTGTCTAAGACAGTACGCAGAGAACTAGCAACCCCATCTGTTGGGATCTGGAGATCTGCCACCTTTCTCCAGCAGAGAGCGCCCTGGGTCTCCTGAGCTGAAGCCACCTACACACCTGAGGCTGATTCACCTGATCAGGAGACCAACTATATAAGCAGCGGCTTGACTTCTCTTCAGCGCCGGAGTGTTGACCAGTTTTGGTTAGCAGAACCTGAGCCTCAGTCGGAACATAGAATCTCTGTCTGTTCTGGAGGGTACCCTGATTCTAACCTGCCTCTGTCTTCTCTGCCTCATAGGAAGCCTGATCGAAGTCTGAAGCTCTGGAGGAGCTCATGTTTGGAAACCTGCCTGCCTGCCCTGAGAAGCCAAACCTGAAGATCCTCAGTCTGAATCTCCCCGCTTGTTCTCAGGAGAGAACTTGGAGTTCAACTCAAGATCTGAACCTCACTAGCCTGAAGCTAAGCTCTGCCGCTGCTAAGCTCTCTGCTGAACCCACAGTCTCTGGACCCAACCAGTTCCCTCTCTCTGAACCTCATCAGGTACAATTCAGAAACAAACTCTGCCAAGACATCATAGCTATCTGGCTAACCAAACTATCCTTCTCTACAGAGAACTCTGTGAACACTTTGCACTTTTATCCAGTCTCCTGTGGTGTTCTGCATGTGGGTTAGTCAGTGACATCCATCATGACACCATCAACAAAATCATCAACCTGTGAAGGGGAATAAACTAAGCTTTTGCACTCTGCAGCATTGCTCAGAGACACAGAGGACAGAGAAAGTGAAGCAGATTCTTTAAAATGTATAACTGCACTATCTGATAATGATCTACTAAAATTGAACCTTCTTTTGGGGGAATAGAACTCTTTTAAAGTAATCCTGAAGGTTTACTCTTAAGCTATCGCCTTCAATGTCAGCATGGATTTAACACCAAATCATAAAGGAACTTTGAAAACTCATCTAAAAATTCAGAGTAAGGACCTGGTGGACAATACAAAGTTACAAAAAGAAGAGGTTTTCTTGCTTTGACATTTGGATCAGGGAAATTAAGGGTTAAATGTTCAAAAGAGTTGTAGGTATTAACTGTCTTGGGAGTAATCAGTAAGTCAGACTTGAAGATTGTTGCTACTCCTCCTCCTCGCCCAGAACTTCTGGGTATGTGAAAATTTAAATAGCTTGAAGGAGTTTGGACACAGCCACTTTCTGTACTCGGCTAGGCTAATGGCTTCAGTGCTACACTATCGTAATGCTTTCTGTGATTAGCCTAGCTAGCCGTTTCCATGTGAATCTGTTGAAGTTTTTGTGTTACACTTTTTGCTTTGCTAAGCTAGGCTAATTGTAATGTGCTAAAGTAGGATAATTATTTGCTTGTTAAATTAGGCTATTAATTTCTTTGCTGAGCTAGACTAGTGAATTTGAGAAGTTACAAAACCAGTACTACTAAAGGAAAAGTCCAGTCACTATGAATAATCAAAGGATCATTGTCTATACCTAAAACTAATATGTTCGCGCTGATTTAATTAATTTAGCGTTAATTAGTAAAAAAATAAAAACAATAATTTTCGACACAAAGACTGATTCCGGGAGCGGCCATTTTTACCAAGATATAGTAACACCTCACTCCTGTCATCTTCCAGCAGTGACGTCACGGTGCGGTAATCTTAGCGCCAGTCTCCCCGCTTTACAAGCAAAATCAATGGGAACTACTAGACACATCTGCAATCAACAACAATTATTGAAGATTTCCGGAGGACTTCACCATCGAAATTCACCAGAGCTATAGTGAAACTGACAATGCCCATGTGCATGGCAGTTGGATGCTGAAATACATCGGGTAAAAATCGATAAAAAATCTCCCCTTTCCGATTCATGATCCACCACGGGTTCGTCGTTGGATTGCCAACTTGAACTCTGGCCAGAGAAAAGAGACCTAATATGTAGCCAACATTTGGAAGAAGAATGTTTTCAAGATGACTTGGATAATAGCGCGTTGTGACAAACACCAGATACAGCATTGGGACTTGATCAACAGCCGATACCGCACCATGACGTCACAAACCAGTAGGTGGCAGTAGTGTTCTTTGACAAATATGGATGCCTCCAGTAAAGCACATTCAGATGAAAATTACTCTTAATTAAAAAAAACTGATCATTTATTGAACAATATGTAATTCTTTCATATTTAAAGTACTTTCGTAAGTTTAAATATTAAAATATGACCGGACTTTTCCTTTAATTGAACTGTGTTGAAAGGTTTGGCTGACCATTTTGGTGGTAAGCTGGTTCTCTCTGAGGCTTCAGTACATATTTATCCACTCCTTTTTAAACAGATATCAATCAATCACCTTACCTTTAATAGTTGGTTAATAGTTGAAAATCCTCCGACAAAGCACAGCCTCAAATTTAAACCATAAACAGAACTATAGAAGTTACAGTTAATTTATGATGCCATACATAGTTTCTCAACATGTACATTGTTTCAAAAGTTTTAGATATAAACAGTGTAATAGAGTGAGGTAAAATATGTATATTTGATTTTTTGTTGTTGTTTGTAAATAGAAACTTTCATCATTATTCATTCCTAAAAATCATCAATACAAATAACAGATCCAAGGTGTATTTCTATAAAAGTCGTGTATTAATATATTAAATTTACATTTGCTCCTACTGTCTACAATCAATTATATTATTTTTTTATACATAGCTGTTATGCTAGGCTCATGCTTTTGTAGTAACAGCTTTGAAGTCTTTATTATAAGCAATATTACTATAATGTTATACTTCATCTGTTTACAATAGTTGAAATAACAATTTCACATCAGTTTCTTTATCTGTTTATAGATGTTAACCTAAGTCAACCCTGCTTGTATCCAAAGTTACTTAGATTATTTCTATAAATAGCTGGTAATTTGTTACGTTTCTCTTTGTTGTCAAAGTGTTGTTCGGTGATGGGTGGAAATATTTCCTGAAACCTAGCTGTGGAAATTAAATTTATAATTCTGTTTCTTCAGTACATTATACCTACCTGTTTAAATGATTTTTATAATGTATGATTGAACATACTGTATATGAAACATATCTAATCAAGGCATTAATGGGATAGCAGAAACTAGCCATGATGAAGCCTGGCGAATGATCTTTTTAATATTTTTTGTTCCAAAAGTAGAACCATGGCTGAAAGAGGTCAAAGTAGAGCGCAGCAGAAAAAATTTATACCTTCCTGTTATGAAACAGCAGTTCTTTAGAACCTAATCACTGCCAGTATCTCAAGTTCAAATCTGTTATCAGTTTGAGAAAGCAGTGCCTGTTTTATACCTCTGTGGGCGTTTTCCAACTTCACCTCCAATTTCAACTGAAATCCTGGTTCTGGTCCAAATAAAAACAAAGATCTGGATTTGAAACAGTGAGCAGCTTTAATTCACAGCTTATCATGAACATTGTGGTTCTTCCTATTTCAGAGCAGGTTACAGTAAAACACAACTGGAGTTCTCAGTGGTTTAAAGATGGATGTTTAAACAGAATATCAAAAACCGCAGCATCTAGGAAACATCTTTTTTAATGAATTTTAAGCATTTCTAATGCAAACCGAACGCTCAGCGTCATTTTGCAGGTTCTGCCCTCAACAGAAGCGTCTGTCTTTAATGAAACTTCTGTGGGTTGAATATAAAACAGTTCAGATGAACCTTTAATAAAAACCTGTGCAGAGCTTCTGATGGTTCTGGCGCATAAAAGTTAATTCTGCTTCTTTTTTTTCTTTTTTTGTGGTTCTGGAGCCTTGAGGATCTTTAAACCTGAGTTAAAGCATATTTGACCTGAAACTGAGAATCTGCTGCCGTTCTGTTTCTGAAAACTGTTTTTTCTCTCTAAATTCACAATCACGTTAAATTTCCTTATAAAAGCATAAAATCAACTGGTCCTGATAAAACCTGACTGCTGGACCTTCAGCTCAGGCATCTTGTCCTCTTCTGGTCTCCTAGAGGAATGATGTCCTCTGTACTCTACTGATGTTGCTGCAGCAGCTTCAGAATGGATGGAAACATAACCTGAGGAGCATCCAGCCCCCAGATGAAATCCAGATGTTCCCAGTGCTCAATATGCTGATGCTGGATCAGTTTGGAGACCTGATGGAAGACAGAATTTTTTCATCATCTCTGCCGATAAGGAACCAACATAAGAAGATCGTTCAAAACCAGAGGACAGCCTGAAGAAGGAAACAGCCTTTCAACCATTTAAGTTCGACAGACACAAGAGTTACAGTGAGGAGGAACTTCTGTCTGTTATTTTGAAGGTCCAGTTGAAGACTTCACATAGGACCAACCTTTTTAAGAAGATCAGCTATGTCTTTCGGGTCCGCCAAAGTATCATGTCCCCCCGAAAATAGGGCAGTAGGAACCTTCATGTCTTCGACCCGAAACTCTGGGGGGGTTGACTGCAGAGGAAACATGTGGAGAACAAATGAAAGACATTTGGAAAGAGACTAAATTAGAGAATAAAGGAAGTATGATCATCTGTTATCATACTTTAATCATTAATGTTAGGTTTACACACCAAACACCTTATTCAACCTGCACAAAAGAAAGACACAGAGAATTGAGTATAATTCACTTGCAAGGAGAGGGGATCAGAAACTGCATTCAGTTACAATCTCCAACCCACTCTGAAGCAGTCTCTGCTCTCCAAGCTTTTTATTAAGGAACACCCTGGCTACAATGTGGTTCCGACTGCTAAAAGGGAGGGGGGGGTGAAACCAGTCGGAACCAGAATTTCTGTATAACATCATACAACATCATAAGATAAGGAGAGCTTCCACTCCTTATCTGGTGCTAGTGTGTACAGCTCGCCGTGTTCTTGCCTTGACCCGACTGGCCTTTCAGCATTCTCCTGGACACACTAATAGCAAGCATTAGTAACACAGCAAGTAAAACATTTCAACACTCTGTGTAAATTTGTAAACAGGAATATGCAAATGTGTAAGTATAAATGTATATTTCATGATGGGTTCTCTAGTGAGACCCAGTTATGCAGAACACCACGGAGACGGAAACAGAAGTAAAAGGTTAAACAATGTTTATTGTCACAAGCACAGTTTAATCACTGGTTCTGGTTCTGGCCTGGGGACTGGTTCACTGGAGTCTGCGTGGGAGACAGTTCAGTTAGCGTTTGCTCAGAGGAGTTTGATTCAGACAGTTTCAGATTTGTACCTTGAGGGTTCTTGGTTAAAGCCTTGAGAGGGAAACTGTTGGGTCCGGAGATAGTTTGTTCAGCAGAGTCCGTTAACTGCTTCAGCATCTTACTTCTTGAGAATGAGATGACCTTGGCTTTGAGTTTCCAGCTCTTGGTCCAGAGCTGCAAGGAAAATCCAGAGAGAGACTTCAGGTTTGGCTCAGAGGGCAGGCTCGGCAGGTTAAGCTCCTCCTGAGCTTCACAGGAGAAAAACAGGTTTCCTGGAAGACACTGCGGCGTTGAGGCAAGGTCTGAAGACAGCTTAAATACTGTGGATCCTCTGATGATGGGATGAGCTTCAGCTGTGCAGGAGGCTCGGCTCAGGAGGATCCATGGCGGACTCTGCTGGAGGAAGGTGGTACTTCTCCAGCTCCCAACAGTACCCCCCCCTCAACGACCGCCCCTTGGCGGTCCGGAAGATGTCGATGGACAGGAACGCTCGTACTCCTCGATCAGTGCTGGATCGAGGATGTAAGAGCCAGGAACCCACTGACGATCCTCCGGGCCATAGCCCTCCCAGTCGACGAGGTACTGCCAGCCGCGACCTCGCCGACGGGAGTCCACGATCCGGCGGACGGTGAATGCAGGATGACCATCGACTTCCAGGGCGGGTGGAGGGGAGTCGGATGGTGGGCACAGAGGACTTGAGACTACTGGTTTCACTTGAGAGACGTGGAATGTGGGATGAATACGAAGAGACGGGGGAAGTTGAAGGCGTATGGCTGATGGGTTGATGACCTGGGAAATCTTATACGGACCAATGAATTTTGGAGAGAGTTTACGAGACATTCTCTTGAGGGGAATATCTCGAGTGGATAGCCATACCTCTTGGCCCACGGAGTACTCAGGGGCGGGACGTCTTCTGGAGTCGGCGAAACGCTTGGTAGTCTCGGAGGAACGATTGAGGGTAGTGATGGTCTCTCTCCATATGCGTTGGCAGCGTCTGATGTGCTGGTTGACTGACTGGACCGAAATCTCTCTCTCGTCTGCGGGAAAAAGTGGAGGTTGGTAACCGAGACTGACCTGAAACGGTGACTGGCCGGTGGAAGCAGATTTAAGAGAATTGTGTGCGTATTCTATCCAAGTTAGGTACAGGCTCCAGTCGGTGGGATTGTTTGATGTCAGACAACGGAGGGTTGACTCTAGCTGTTGGTTCATCCTCTCAGTTTGGCCGTTGGACTGTGGGTGATAACCGGAAGTTAGAGAGAACTTACAGTCGAGAGCGGAACAGAATGCCTTCCAAACTTGTGAAATGAACTGGGGACCACGGTCTGAGAGGATCTCTTGGAGAATGCCATGAAGACGGAAGACGTGTTTCACCAGGAGCTGGGCGGTTTGAAAAGCCGTGGGAAGTTTCCTGAGAGGGATGAGATGACAGGATTTCGAGAATCGATCAACGATGGTGAAGATTGTGGACATACCTCGGGAGATGGGAAGACCAGTGACGAAGTCGATAGCTATGTGGGATCATGGACGCGAGGGAACTGGAAGAGGTTGTAACAGGCCTGAGGGAGGTTGATGTGAGGCTTTATTACTAGCACAGGTGGAACAGGCCAACACATACTCCTTGACATCTCTGTGAAGAGTTGGCCACCAGAAACGTCTTGAAATCAAAGCGACGGTTCTGCTCACCCCCGGATGGGCAGAGAACTTAGCAGCATGCATCCACTGTATTAGGCGAGATCTGACTGAAGAAGGTACATAGGTTCGGTTAGCAGGACCATTACCTGGGTCAGGTTCTGAAGCCAGGGCGGAATTAATTAGATCGGTGATCTCCCAGGTAACCACTCCAACAGTGCATGATGCGGGAAGGACAGGTTCAGGCGTCTCGGGTTGATCAACGGAGTATAGACGAGAGAGAGAATCGGGTTTGACATTCTTGGATCCGGGTCTGTAGGAGATAATGAGATTGAAACGAGAGAAGAATATGGACCACCTTGATTGACGGGGATTGGCTTGTTTTGCTGACTGGATGTAAGCAAGGTTCTTGTGATCCGTCCAAACGAGAACCGGGTGCTCAGCTCCCTCCAGCCAGTGTCTCCATTCCTCCAGTGCCAACTTGATGGCCAGTAGTTCTCGGTCTCCAACATCGTAGTTTTGCTCTGCGGAGGAAAGTCTTCGAGAGAAAAAGGCACAAGGATGAATCTTTTGATCAGTGTCGAGTCTTTGAGATAAGACAGCTCCCACACCAGAGTCGGAAGCGTCTACTTCGAGGATGAATTGTTTGGAAGGATCAGGCTGGATTAACACGGGTGCTCTGGAAAACAAAGATTTCAGTTTCTCAAATGCGGTTTGTGCCTCAGGGGTCCATTGAAAGGTTCGTTTGACTGAGGTTAAGGAGGTTAGAGGAAGAGCTGTCTGACTATAGTTCCTGATGAATCGGCGATAAAAATTGGCGAAACCCAGGAATCTCTGTAGCTGCTTGCGGTTTTCAGGAACCGGCCACTCCAAAACTGCCTTTATTTTATCCTCAGAAGGCTTAACCTGCCCGCCCTCGAGCACAAACCCCAAAAAGGTGACTGAAGGCTGATGAAACTCACATTCCTCGGCTTTGACAAAAAGTTTGTTCTCCAGTAATCTTTGCAACACAAGGCGGACATGTTTCTTATGCTCAGAGAGGTCTTTAGAGTAAATGAGTATGTCATCTATGTAGACGAACACGAACACATTTAAAAAGTCTCTGAGAACGTCATTCACTAGGGCTTGGAAGCAGGCAGGAGCATTTGTTAGAACAAAGGGCATGACCAAATATTCGAACTGGCCCAAGGGGGTCTTAAAGGCTGTTTTCCACTCATCTCCGTCACGGATCCTAAGAAGATGATAAGCGTTTCTCAAATCTAGTTTGGTGAAAACAGTTGCCCCTTGTACAGGTTCAAAAGCTGAGGCAAGTAGTGGAAGAGGGTACTTGTTCTTAATTGTTATTTGGTTCAGGCCTCTGTAATCAATACATGGTCTTAAAGAACCGTCCTTCTTGCCGACGAAAAAGAACCCTGCACCCAACGGGGAAGAAGATGGGCGAATTATCCCAGCAGCTAAAGACTCGTTTATGTATTTTTCCATGGTTTCTCGTTCTGGTTTGGAAATATTGTATAGTCTACTGCTGGGTAGAGGTGCTCCAGGTAATAGCTCGATCGCACAGTCATATGGTCTGTGTGGTGGAAGGGACGTAGCACTGACCTTACTGAAGACAGGAGCCAAATCATGTTACTCAGAAGGGACAGAAGAAAGGTCAGGAGAGTTCTGAAAGATTAAACGGCATTGAAACAAAAATCCCTTGCAGTCTTTCATATTACCAGAGAATCTTTCAGGTAGGCTTGGGCGGAACTCTGATGACGTCACTGCTGGTGACCTCGGAGGCGGAACTGGACCCGGAAATGGTTGCGCTGCCGACGTGGCATTAGCATTGCTCATAAAATTAGCATAACTCTGAAGCATATGATTTTGGGTCTCAACCAAACGATATAACTCACAGAGGGTTTGAGTTTGTCCCTGGATTCTGGCATCTTGCTCCTCCAATCGACGGCGGAGGTGATCTGCTGGGCCTTGTGTTTGGCCGCAGTGTTCTGTCATGATGGGTTCTCTAGTGAGACCCAGTTATGCAGAACACCACGGAGACGGAAACAGAAGTAAAAGGTTAAACAATGTTTATTGTCACAAGCACAGTTTAATCACTGGTTCTGGTTCTGGCCTGGGGACTGGTTCACTCTAGTCTGCGTGGGAGACAGTTCAGTTAGCGTTTGCTCAGAGGAGTTTGATTCAGACAGTTTCAGATTTGTACCTTGAGTGTTCTTGGTTAAAGCCTTGAGAGGGAAACTGTTGGGTCCGGAGATAGTTTGTTCAGCAGAGTCCGTTAACTGCTTCAGCGTCTTACTTCTTGAGAATGAGCTGACCTTGGCTTTGAGTTTCCAGCTCTTGGTCCAGAGCTGCAAGGAAAATCGAGGGAGAGAGACTTCAGGTTTGGCTCAGAGGGCAGGCTCGGCAGGTTAAGCTCCTCCTGAGCTTCACAGGAGAAAAACAGGTTTCCTGGAAGACAGAGACAAAGGTTAGAATCCAGTCTGGATTCAAAAGTCAACAAAGGTTCTCAGAGATACTAGGCTTAGGTGCTAACCAACTGGATAAAACACTGCGGCGTTGAGGCAAGGTCTGAAGACAGCTTAAATACTGTGGATCCTCTGATGATGGGATGAGCTTCAGCTGTGCAGGAGGCTCGGCTCAGGAGGATCCATGGCGGACTCTGCTGGAGGAAGGTGGTACTTCTCCAGCTCCCAACAGTATAAGTATAATATGATTAAAGTAATATGATTAAAGTAGAATAACTTGTACAATTAATCCAACATTTCCCTCCTGTTTATTCACTTTAAGCTATTTATTTTATCATTCAGTAGTTACTTCTTTTCAGATTTTCAACTATGAAATCATTTTTAGCTAAAAAGGGTACACGCAGAGGTACTTTAAACTGATGGGTTATTGTTAATGTCATTGGAATTAGGATATAAGTCAGGAAAATGTAAAGAGATTTCATCCTCTTCGCTGTCTTCATCATCCGATGGGTATTTTTCAGTGGGCATGAGGGCATACATTTCTGCTTTCATGGGTTGTATTGCTGTGGTAATTAGTCTATTTAGCAGCGCTCTAATACATGGAATACAACAATATCCACATAAGGTCAAGATGGCGGCAAATACTGCTATAGACATTAAGATAGAAAGCACCAATTGTTTGTATTTACCAAAAATGTCTCCAAATCCATCCCACATTTTTGTTTAAACTCCAGAATGGTCTTTCATTTTGCTGTTAAGAGAGCGAAGGCCTTCAAGGGTCTTTGTGAGGCTGCCATCAGCAGCGGTGTTGTTGGGAATAAAGGTGCAACACTGATCTCCAAAAATAGAGCACACACCACCTTTTTTAGCTAACAACATGTCAACAGCAATACGGTTCTGGAAAGCCATCAGAGAGGTAGCTGACAATTGTTCATTGACGGCGGAGAAGCCTTGTTCTGTTCTATTTCCCAGCCTCTGGACGTTATAGTGGATGTAGTTGATCCTGTCTACATGTTTATTTATAGTACACCACCAGCATAAGAAAGATTCAAATCCTGCAGAAACTTGATTCGCTAGTTTATACTCATCAGGAACACCCCTGGGTACACCAATGCTATCAATATAAGTAGGGTCATCTCCACTCCACGCATTTTCAGATGCCCTCCTCCTTCTAGTACGCCCTGTGTGAGGTAAAATGCTGTTTGCAGTCGTTAACAATTCATCCGTTGTGAGTGATGTAAAAGAAACAGGTAAAATCAAGGTGACCGCAGCACATAATCCAGTGGTGTTGTATGGAAGTCTGTCAAACAATTTGTCATCTCCACACCACCACCAGATGTCACTGCGGGATTGAGGTTTAAAAAAGATGGATACCAGTAAAATGCTTGCACATTGTGTTTCATTTAGTGTGCCTAGTTTCGGGCTCACTCCGGTCCTATTTACACAGGTGAAATTTGCCACAGCTACTTTTTTCAAAAAGATTGTTTTTTTCTTCTCAGCTGTGGTCAGGGGATAGATCTTATCCCAATAGGTGCAATTATCAGTTGGGACTGTATAATTCATTATGTTTAGAAGACATTGGGGAGTTATGGTGGCAGGAACCACGCGTAACAGCGGTCTGGCTCCCATACACACAAGACAATCATTAGACACTGTTTTAGCTGCTTGTTCTAGCATTAAAAGCCAGTTGTTTGTTTGTCCAGAGATTCCAGTGGTGACTTGAAACAATTCATCTGTTTTAAGTGGACCATTAATATTTTGAATTTTTATCTGTTCACCTTGGGCAGAGGTAAGAACCCCTTGTATCTCATTTTCTTCTTGTGTAACATTTGCAGGGCACAAATACAATGTCCAACATGGATCGGTACCACTAGACCGTGCACATATAAATGAGGAAGAACAGCCTTCCTTCTCAAGGGGTTCTGCTGTGGAGTTTATTGTCATAGTGAAAACTTTGGAGGCATGGTTAACAGTGAACCCTGATATTCTACTCATCCATTTCTTAGCTAAAGGTGTCCATCCATACGATCCCTTTTTCCACTGTCCAGTGGTTCTAAACACGTCTCCCCAACCATTATGAGTTCTTTGAACTACGCGAGGAAATAGGTAGAAATCATAACCTCGGCAATTTCCCGGGTCATGTTTAAATCTTTGCGAGAATGTTTGAAAAGGAATAGTCACCAAACTGATTACTCTAGTAGAGTTATAGCAGAGATAGACGTCCCTTTTACAAATAACTGGATCATGGGGGCAACAAGAATCCTTGCCCTGAGTGAGAGTTAAAGACAAAACTAATATGAATAATCGCAACATTATCTAGGTTCAAACTTGAAAAAGTTTTTTATGGGTAATCTTTTACACAATGTTCTACTTCCTATGACCTCTCGGCAGAGTTGTTGAACCTTCACCAGTTTGAGATGGTTGTATACTAAAAATACAACCCCCTTTGTACGATGGACTTCCTCTGAAGGTCGGTGAAGGAGACCAAATGTGTATTCTATAACAGGTACCACAGTAGAATTACTAGAGTGCTAAGCAGTATGGTAAGGTTCCAGAGAATAATTAAGAAAGTGATTTTACTCATTATTCATCTGATCTAACTATCACTTTCTTGCATTCCATTTAGAAAACAAATCTATTATAACTAAACAGAATTTTTTACCTTCGCTTGGATTTAGTTCAATAAAATCCATATATATGAACTGGAAAGCATAAATAGGTTTAGGGAAATCACCTTTTTAGGTCTTAAATTTCCTTGAAGATTATGTTTAGCACATATTAGACATGCTTTTTAGACATGCTTTACAAAAGTTTTTTGCATAGGATATAAATCCATATGCTGTATAATGATGCTCAATGCTCAATCAATCCTACAATCCCTCCGTTTGAGACATGAGTAAAATCATGACTCAATATAGCAGCCCATTTAAAGGAATTTTTATTTGGAAGGATTGGTTTATGTTCTGATCACATATAGGTGCCATCATGGGCGTAGGTTTGCATAGGGACCATAGGGACATCATTAACATAGATTTGATCTTACATAGATGTCCACACAGTCTATAAGTAAATTAGTACAAACATTAACGAAATGATGCCACATGGATTTTAAGATAGTTTGGCTGATTAACATGTTTGTTTCGTTGAATGTTATCCCCACTTCACATGTATTTAATAAGAAATGTTATGTTTAATGCAATGTTACGATAAAATTAGGACAGCAACTAACAATTATTTTGCAAATCGATCAGTCTATCGTTAATTCTTTCGATTAATTGGATGGCCAAAGGTTCTGTAAAGGAGATTACTAATGACATTAAACCAGGTGAAACCAAAACAAAGAGCTCCGGACGGAAAGTATTGACAGACAAAAACATTTTATAATCGTATTTGCAAAATGTTTATAAATTTATTTTACAGTTTTGGTATGATTACTGATCCAAGTGGGTTATTCTGTCGGGGAGAGCCAGATTTTACATGTATATTATGTTTTAGAGTCTCTATACTCCATTTAATGATGAATCACTAAATTTGTTTACGAATCTGCAAATAATCAATTAAAATGATTCATGTTTTCAGCCACAGATAAAATACATGAGATGGGCGACACAGAGTACCTACAGCCCAGATGTTCAACTTTTATAGTGAAGTTATTATTTTAATGAATGTATTATTTTGCTTGATACAGAGAGAGCATAGTAGGTAAAAATATAAGAGTGGGGTTTAACTCTGCACGATTCTATATCTTCAGAAGAAAGTACTGTATTTACCTTCTGTCTCAGTTGTGCAAATGAAACCATTTACAAAGTGGAAAACAGTCCTAATTCCACATTCATCAGAGCCGGTGATACTTCAACATTGATAAACAGCATCTAGTGAGTGTAGTGCTTATAAAATGTTTATTAATGTAGCATAATGCTCATTTTCTTTTTGAACAATGAATTCCTCTCATCAGTACTGATGCTCACGTCAAGCATAAAAAAGGGCATGCATATTGCATAGTACCAATGACACCAGACCAATAGTGTCCCTACCAAAGTTCAAATCAAACCTACGCCCTCGGGTGCCGTCCTTCATTGCAGCGCCCTTTTTTTTTTAATTTATTTTATTATTTTTTTTAATCCAAGTAGGTTTTTCATAGTCTTTATCAGGACCTGGAGAGTCTTTGTACCACATGGTAATGTGTAGGTCATTCGGGTCCATGGACTGCTGTACAGTTCGAACAGACTGTCTTCCCTCCTGAAGCAGCGCTTCTCCGATGTTTAAAGGAGGTTTGTTGGGAAAGTCCAGAGTGTAATGGTAATGTGGGATGCCCAGCCTCTGTATAACCATGGTATTAATGGGTTTTCCCATTCGTTTTATCACAATCCCAGAGTCAGTGGGGATTAAGGCTAAGCAAAGCATGGCTAGAGCATCCCTGCCTATGAGGTTAACTGGACATTCAGGTAAAGTCAGTACAGACAGCCGGCTGGAGAGTCCTTCAGGGTCTCTCAACCACACAGGCTGGATCTCCTGCACAGCCTTTAAATGACCTTGAGCTGATCGGACTATGACAGTCTCAGGTCCTTGGCCAGCACCTGGAATTTGTTGTTTAACAGTTGTTCTGCATGCACCACTGTCACACAGGAAAACTGTTGGGGTGCCATTCACATGTATAGTTAATACAACTATTCGTTATTTGTGCACATTAATTATGTTTTTGATAAAAATGCTTTGGCTAAAATGCCATCAGAACGCTGATAAATAGAGAGGAAAAAGGGACAAGAAGAGAGGGACAAAACCTAGAACAAATAATGGATGTCTGTTCTATTAACATTTCTCTATCTGTAGAATGGGACTGTCTTATAGGTTTTCTTGTCAGGGGGCCCCCTGCCTGTCCATGCCTAGGGCCCCAAATTTCTTAAATCCGCCCCTGCCTATAGACCATCATGACAGGAAAAAAGGATTTTCAGCTGGCCCCTGACCCGCCAAAGGATTGGGCAGCTCAATTAAAGGAAACACCTCAGTGTCAGGTTTGGGTTCAGGGGCTGGCTGTGGGGAGATTAAGCCTCCCCCCATATCTTTTGACCAAGCCCCCACAGGTCCCCCAGAACGGGTAACCCTTGTGGAGGTGCTGGGCGTAGGAGAATAAGCCGGTGGATTCTCAACTTTAGGAGCTGGCAAGACTGGGGCTGAAGCAGAAGCAGCAGCAGCACCAAGTTCATTTGGGTCTTGCTGTAAAGCTGCTTGTACAGCTGCTTGTGCTTGCTGTAACAATGCTGAATATGGACCTACAGGTAAATCATCTTTACGATGGGTATGTGTGAGGGTATGGGTTCTTTTATTGTGGTTCTGCAGGCTCCTGTATCACACAAAAGTTAACAGGAGTGCCCTGGACCATCAGAACTATTTCTGGTCTATATTTTTCTTTAAAAAACAAAACAAACAAATCTTCTAGGTTTAAGACATCCATATTTTCATCCTCTATCTCTCTAATAGAAAATGGCTGCTCATCTAGTCATGCTGAGCTTCCTATTTTTGTGGTTTACTTCGACAGTGTCTAGCTGTGTGGCCTTTTTTTCCACATGACCAACACGATCTGGAATTATCAGTTGAGTGTGATCCAAAGCCTCTTCCCCTTACACGGCCTCGACCTCTGCCTCGGCCTCTACCTCTGGACTGCTGATAAAACACAGTGTCCTCTTCCTCCTGATAAAACACAGTGGATTCTTTACTTTTATTCTTTTTACTTTTTATGACTTTCTCTGCATGCAGGGCGTGATTTATATAGTTTTGGAGTGTTCCACCACTCATCTCTATGTGGTGACGATTTACCCATTAATGAATTATACATTCTTCCACATCCTTCTTTGGAGAGGGAATTCCTTCTACTGCTTTTCTTTGTCTCTCCTCTCTCTCTCTCTTAACTCTACGCTCTGCTAATTTCATCCAGACCATGGTTTGCATGTAACCTTCTTTTGCCATCAAAGTGTCTTTATTTTTGCTTTTTGTTTTTATTTTTTGTTGCAATTCCTTTATGTTTGTGGTGCTTAATCTGCCATTAAAACCGTAGTTTTTTTATCCAGTAACACAACGGCTCTACCGCCGCTGGGTCATTTTCAACTACTTTACAATCTTTACACTGGAGTTCTTCTAATAACTTCTGTTTTTCTTTACTTTGCCCTTTTCCCATTTTGAACTAAATTTGGGCCCAGTGGGTTTTCAACACCTGTTGTGTTCTAAACACTGGGGCTTCAGACAAGATGGTGATCAACTACTTTTCGTGGTAAAACTCACTTCAACCTTCACAGGTGGAGTTTTCTTGTCTACAAACATCCACAAAAGCTCACCATTTAACCCTTGTCTTTTTGGTATGAAATACAGATATCTAGTGATATCTATATTTCCTTTCACACACACACACTCACACTGCGCAGTTAACTTTTACTTTATTTCCGTTTACTTTATTTTAAACACAGAGGACGCCGCCGTCCTACTCAGAATTTAACTAGTTTAATACTAGGGGAGTCTGTCCTCCCGCGGACTTTAACTGTTTTAAAATTTCTGTTTTACCTGATAGAGTCTAGAATTGTCAGGGTTTTAGTGTAACAAGGGGAATCTCGTTACCCCACGCTGAGAGGACTTCGCCGTCCTTCACTTCACCTTTTTTTTTTTAATATTTTTATATTTTTATAAATTTTTATATTTTTATATTTTCTTTCTCACTCCTTATTAAAAGAAAAACTACTCACAATTCTCTGCGTCCTCGAAATGCTTCAACCGTCGGACCCCAGCTTGTAAGGGAGAGACCAGTCCCGTAAAGGGTCTGTTTGCTGCGGCCGCAGGCTTATCTGGATCTCACTCACCTGCTGGGGGTCGTCGGGTATCTTGCAATCCGGCTCGAAGGACCAATTAATGTTAGGTTTAAACACCAAACACCTTATTCAACCTGCACAAAAGAAAGACACAGAGAATTGAGTATAATTCATTGCAAGGAGAGGGGATCAGAAACTGCATTCAGTTACAATCTCCAACCCACTCTGAAGCAGTCTCTGCTCTCCAAGCTTTTTATTAAGGAACACCCTGGCTACAATGTGGTTCCGACTGCTAAAAGGGAGGGGGGGGGGTGAAACCAGTCGGAACCAGAATTTCTGTATAACATCATACAACATCATAAGATAAGGAGAGCTTCCACTCCTTATCTGGTGCTAGTGTGTACAGCTCGCCGTGTTCTTGCCTTGACCCGACTGGCCTTTCAGCATTCTCCTGGACACACTAATAGCAAGCATTAGTAACACAGCAAGTAAAACATTTCAACACTCTGTGTAAATTTGTAAACAGGAATATGCAAATGTGTAAGTATAAATGTATAAGTATAATATGATTAAAGTAATATGATTAAAGTAGAATAACTTGTACAATTAATCCAACAATTAACTTCAATGGATAACAGATTGAGCTCAAATTGACTTGATTTAACCTGGACTAGGTTAGACACTGGTGCCAATTAGGGATTAAACAATCCGGTTAGTCATGTTTGATTATTGAATTAAAATTAACCAATTTGGTAATCCATTGAAATAATAAATTAGGCAATTTGCTGCAAGACTAACGAACTGAGCGCAGTAATTTAGCCAAAACTGCACAGAAAATAGAATTACTTTGAATTTAGGATGAGAAAATGTATTTGTCTGTAAATAAACTCTATTCAGTCTTCCTCAAGGAGCATTTCTGACCTTCATATGGTTCACTTTCTGTAAAAGAATTCTGTAAATCAAGAATGTAATGAACAAAAAGAAAATGGTTAAAAATCTTTGAGGAATTTGTAGATTAATCAGAAAAATACATCGACAGATTAATCAATTGATAGAATGATCAGGTAGCAGCAGCTCCACACCTGGACTATAGTTATAACCAAATGCGTAGGTTTGATTTCAACTTTGGTAGGGACACTATTGGTTTTCATTTTCATTGGTCTGTCATTGGTCCTATGCAAAAAAATGCATGCAAAAATGCATGTTTCACCTTGTTTAATTTAGTAAAAAAATCTTTAAGGAACCTTTGTCTATCTGATTATTAATCGATTAATTAAAAAAATAATCAACGGATTAATCAATTTGCAAAATAATCATTAGTTGCAGCCCTAATTTTATGGTAACATTCCAAACACATTTCTTTCATAATACAGCACTGAAGGGCAGCTGCTTCACGCTAAGGCTGCCCTGCAGCATTATATCTGTGTTTCCTACAGTCATATAATGTTTCTATTATAGAAGCGGGTTCTAAATTGTAAAGGATTAAATGTAACAAAACCTTTCATCATCCTATATTGCTTACCGTCTGGCTGTTTAAATAGCTCCTTATGTCTATTTTCTTTTTTAGTGGCATCATCTACAAAACACAACAATAAGAATGAGCCTAAGTTTATTCAAATATAAAATCACTTTTAACAATTATAAAAACAATATAGCACTATCTTATCTGTAATGTAATAATATCCAAAATAAACAGCCAGATTCAAGCATTATTTACCAGACAATGTTTGCACTAATTTACTTATGGACTGTGTGGAAATCTTGAAAAATAGAATCAAGGTAAGTAGAGTTCATCTGTTTGTCTTTATCCTATTACTAAAAGTAGAAGTTAATTAAATAGCACTATTTAAATGTGGAAAACAAAAAATAGCAGATCTTTAGCATCCTTCTCATGTTATGTTCTAAAAAAGTAATAACACCTGTTATTTATACCTGAACTGCCATCAAAAATGAAAACATTAATAGCAAGGAAATATTGGTAAAAGGGAATCAGAAATGTTGATAGTTTACAGTCTTTGTTCATTTTACCAGCTGTTTTCTGAACCCCTGTCTGACTCAGAATATTTAGTTTTATACAGAAATCCTAACGTTGGTTACTTTCATTTCTCAAGTTCATCAAATCCAAACCCTCTCCTGCTTCTTTGCAGAACTGCAATCAGCAGCTTTCACCTGTTCTAGCGTAGATGACATTTAGTTTTTTTAATTGGGACTAGCTTTGTGGCCTAATATTAATTTTGGTAACCGCCGTATTCTAGCGCAATTTTTTTTTTTTTATTTTGCGCTCCAAGCGCCCGCGCACACATAGAGACGAGAAAACAAGCAATCAGAAAGAGAGAAGGAGGAACTTAAGGTGGAAAAATCAGAGAGTGGAGTTAAACATTGCAGTACAGTTGGTGCGATGCTACGTAAAATGTACAGGAAAGACCAGGCAGCTGCAGCTACCAGGCAGAGGAGCTGCAAGAGGAAAATGTTTGCATGTTGTTCACATGCAATTGTTGGTAGGGACAATTAGGTCGGTCCACAATTTTGGTAGGGACATGTCCCTATGGTCCCTATGCAAACCTACGCCCATGGTTATAACTGACGTTTCTACGTTCTGTAAGTTCTATATTAACTGGACTGTAAACAGTCCTTCTCTAATATCAAACCAATAACTCTTCTAAGTTTATCGTCTATAACCTGATACATTTCAGCCAACATTAACACATTAATGTCAAAACCAGGAATCAATAATCGAGCTCAGCGCCTGATTAAAAAGAAGGAAATAACAACCATTATTGAGCATTTTCCCCATGGACAAACCTTACACACACAAGTGAACCCCCACAAACAGCTGCAGGTGCCTGGATCCAGTTACTTACATACTTGCCCATTTTTATCCTCAGCTACTACTTTATGCATTGCTTATTGATTAATTACTTAATAAGGGCTGCTCAGCGGAATAGTGGTAAGCACTGCTGCCTTGCAGCAAGAAGGTTCCAGGTTCGATTCCTGTCAGGGGTCTCTCTACATGGAGTTTGCAAGTTCCCCTTGTGCATGTGTTGTTCTTTCCGGGTACTCCGGCTTCCTCCCACAGTCCAATAATTGAATTGGCATCTCTAAATTCTCCTTAGGTGTGAGTTTTTGTGTGAATGGATGTTTGTGTCTGTGTTGCCCTGCGATGGACCGGCGATTTGTCCAGGTTGGACCCCGCCTCTCACCCGTAAACAGCTGGAGATAGGCAGCAGCACCCCTTGGGACCCCAGCTGGGATAAGCATGACGGAAAATGGATGGATGTATTGAAGGATATTTGTAAGAAAGTCCATGTTGTTTAGATGTTTTCCATTGGAAACTGTTCATTTATATTGTTATTTCGGTGAGATGTCATATGTCTGACACTGAAGAACGCATCATAGGTGTTCGAAGCTTCATTGAACGCAGCACACCTGCATGTGAGATGGCTGAACGTTTTTCCTGCTGATACAGCAGTGTAAAGCTCATTATTTCCTGTTTTTTCCTGAAATTCTTCATTTGTATGTTTTCCTGCTGGACTTGCTGTGTGTACATGTCAGAACGTGAGTTTAATGGCGTTTAAATTTGCTGTATGGTGTTATTTGCATATTTTATGATTATATGTCTAATGTTAAGCATTTTATGCTGCTTGATGTTCAGCTACTAAGCTAATTTTCACCATGTTTAATGTGTGCTGTATTCATGCTCACAATATATAAGTCACATGTGTTTCATTGCTAAATACAGTCTTTATGTTCGAATAACATATTTTATGTATATTATGTATTGTGTGTTTGCACTGATTGTTATTTGTATTCCTTTGTAGAACCACAGTAAATCTACAACAAAACCAGACATCTGCTTCCGTGTCCTTTAACGGGGACACATTCCATACACCTTGCCGCTCTAAACCAGCTAACTCCTGGAGAACACCTCATCTACTTTTTATGGTCCTTCGAGCCGGATTTGAGTGATATCAAGGTATGGATCCTGCAGATGCCCACACTGAGCCAGCACGCCAACGTGCTTCACAGAAAGAGCGATATCAACCAGCTTACCTGAGTGACTATGTGGTTGCAACTCTCCCTTCAGAGGGACAAACCCACACCACACACCCGGCACCCTCCATCTAGAGTTCACATAGCCGGAAAACAGACATGTCTAGGAGGAGCTCCAACCCCAGGTCTAGATGCTCATCTCGCACATCTCGCTCAACCACCAGCAGATTCTCCTCTCACATCTTATCAGAGTTAGACACAGCTTAACTTGAAGAACGAGTGAAGGAAATGGAGCTTGAGGAATTACAGCAGACAAAAGAGGAGGATAAACAAGTTGATAACAAGCGTCAGAGGCTTCAAACTCAAGCCAGAGAAGCCCAACAGCTACAAGAGGAAGCCATCAGAGCACAAGAATTGCTGGCAAGACAGATGGAGAAAAGACTCCAGCTAAACTCAAGTACTTAATGCAGCCCTACCTGTAATGGATTACTGTAGTGGAGATGGATGGACCCAAAGACAACCTGCAAACAGGTCAGTGAAGCTTTTACAGTCTTTATTTAAGTGAGAGGGTGGCACGGACTCCCGGGAAGAGCGGTCAGGCTCAGCGACAGGCAGCTCCTACAGACAGAGTGGTGGTTAGTGACCAGTGGAGGGAGGCAGATGTTAGAGTAAGGAACTTGGTCACTAACCTGGCCACAGGAAGGCTCGATTGGGCTCAGTCCAGTTTCAGGAGAGGAGGGAGTCCGTGCTGGGGAAATCCAAGGTTCAGTCCGGGTCTTGACGAGGGGGGAGTCCGTAAATCCAGCAGAGGTATCCAAGGGGGAATCCAGGGGAAGTTCCGAGTCCAGATCCAGTTCAATATCTACAGAAGCAAAGACAGTTCAAAGGGGCAGGCAATCTCAGTTACTCACAGGCAGGCTGGGTCAGAAACACGGGTTGACAGTCCAGATCTCTGAGGCTGACGAGCAGGGCTCAGGCGGGCAGACAAAAGTCCAGAAAGGTGTCAGGCAGGATCAAAAAACAGGGGCAAAAACAGGTCAAGGTTCAGACAGGCAGAGGCACATAAAGAATAGGCTGGAAGTTCTCACCAAGAGGCTAGAGACGTTCTGGCACTGGAGGCAGGAGGGACGGAGCTTTTAAGCAGGAGGGGAGGAGTGAGAACAGGTGCACTGATTGCAATTAGCAGCTCCAGTGCCAGAAATGTTACACTACCTACCACGGCCTCAGCTTTGCCACCAGTGATTGTGTCTATGCCTCCCATGCTCCATGGAGCTCAGCTCATTGTAGCCCCGGCTCCTCCGGTAAGTGTAGCTACACCTCTCACTGTTCCAGCTCCGCACCCTGCAGCTCTACGACTGGTGAGTGCAGCTCTGCCTCTCACTGTCCCAGCTCCGCATCCTGCAGCTCCACCTCCAGTGAGCGCGGCTCCACCTCCAGGGCAACGTCCATCCTCACCTCTTCATCCACCATTACAGTCAGCTTCTTCATCTATGCTTCCTGGTTTAGCGGCGGTGGACTACAACCTAGTCTCTGCTCCATACTCAGTTTATCCAGTGCAGTATCAGCTGACTCAGTCAACCATAACATGTCCAAACAGTGTCCTACCCTTCAGCCTTGCCTCCTTCCAGTCTACAACAACCACAGGCAGCTGATGTTTCTCAACTCTTTTCTCCTTCCTATGGTATACCCAAACCTATGATTCCTTTCTTTGAGAGCAGCAAAGAAAGCGACTTTGCTTTACTTAATATAGCGCTTGATAATCTTCTGAACAGCCATGTTCATCCGAATGAGCAGTACAAATATCAAGTGCTTCTTGGACATTTGAAGCTGCAGAGCACCCTTCCAGCTGGCTAACTCGACCGACTGCTGAGCAAGCTACCGTGATGGGTTTGTGGAACACTGTCTGAACCAAGGTATTCTTAGGACAGGTACTGACCAAACTTACACCTTACCTGATCTGAGTTCCTGGTTACAGATCAAATCCCAAGCTAAACGTATAGCAGGTCGAGAAGCTTCGATTTATAACTATGAAGCTCCCAAGCCACTGCAGAAGGACCAACGCCCCTTCAACCGATCAAAGGAGAAGTCAACAACATTGCTCCTCACTGCCAACGGAGACCAAAGCCCCAAAGGACAAAATTCTTCACAACCAAAGCCCTCATCCGAGCCCAAACCATATTGTCCTCACTGTGACAGTAAAGAATATTTCTTAAATTCCTGCACAGAGTTTAAGAAATTGAACACCAACCAGGTTGTGAGGTGGATACAGGATGGACATCGATGTTGGAAGTGTGGAAGATCTCATAAACCAGAGTTTTGCACCCTCAAGCGACCGTGCAATACCTGCAAAGAGCAACATCTCACAGTATTACACCATGCAGTCCAGCAAACTCAGAAGAGTGTTTTCATGGTGATGGCTCTGACTGAAAAGGTGTACCTGGACAGACCAAACAGATCTTCCAAGGTGATGTTTAAGGTTGTAAAGGTCCTCCTCTTTAATCAAGACAGATTACTAGAGACCTATGCAGTTCTGGATGATGATTCGGAGTGAAGCATCATTTTGCCACAGGCTGTGCAACACCTGAATATCACCACACAGCCTGAAACACTTACCCTTCGAACTGTTCACCAGGATGTGGTACCGCTTCATGGTGCATCTGTTGCCTTCTATGTGTCTCACTGCCTGAACCTGAAAAGAAGTATTACATAAGTGATGCATTCACTGCTAAGAACCTTAGTCTCTCAGAACATTCATATGCAGTGAGAAATCTCCAAAGGAGATACAAGCACCTCCAGCACCTACCATTGCCTCCTGTTGATCACGCTCAACCCTTGTTACTAATTGGATCTGACATGGCTCATCTCCTGACACCGATAGAGCCGGTGCAATTGGGACACCTTGGGGGGCCTATCGCAGTCCACACCAAACTGGGGTGGTCACTTCAAGGTCCCACGAGCTTTGACCAAGTTCCTGGATCCAACCAGGATCAGTGCCTGCTTACAGCAACAGTATCGCCTTCCTCTTAACTCTTCAAGAACGTTGAACGCCTCTGGCAGATTGACACACTGCCGTACACAAGTGAGAAGCAGGTGGCTCGATTGAAGCAAGATCAGCAAGCCTTAAACCTGCTCCAGACATCCACTGTCAGGGTAAATGTCGAAGGGGTACAAAGATATGTTACACCACTACTTCGCCAAGCCAACTCCACCATCCTTCAAGCTCCTATGGAAGCAGTGTTTCCCAGTCTTCGTAGTACAGAGAGAAGACTCGCCAAAGACCCACAGCATGCAGAGGTCTACTGTCAAGAGATCCATAAACTAGAGAAGATGGGCTGCGTAGCAGTGGTTCCACCAGAGGCAGCAACATCAACTCCATAATCCTGGTTTATACCCCACCACATGGTGCGACATAACAATAAGGACAGGATTGTGTTTAACTGTTCGTTTCAGTATGGAGGAAAGTCTCTCAATGACCTTATTCTTCCTGGACCTGCCCTAGGCCCATCTCTGTTAGGAGTCCTTATTCTGTTTCGTCAATACCCAGTTGCAGTGAGTGGGGACATTAAAGGTATATTCTACCAGATTTGCCTTCTGCCAGCTGACAAACCTGTTCTGCGCTTCATTTGGTGGGACATGAAGAGAACAGAGGAGCCAAAGATCTATGAATGGCAAGTTCTTCCCTTTGGCATCACATGCAGTCCTTGCTGTGCCATCTAGGCAGTGCAGCGGCACGTGCAGGATATTTGTGAGTCTAACAGCCATCTAATCAATTGTGTTAAACAGTTTTTCTATGTGGATAACTGTCTCCGCAGCACCCACTCGAAGGAGGAAGCAAAGGATCTGGTGGATGGTCTAAGTCAGTTACTCATCACAGGGGGCTTTGAGATGCGGCAGTGGGCTAGCAACATCCCAGAGATCATTGAGCACCTTCCATCTGACATGAGATCTGAGAGCAGTGACCTGTGGCTTTCCCAATCCAGCATGGACCTACAGGAGCAAACTTGTGGGTTACGTTGGCATTGCGTACGCGACTCCCTGAAGAACAAACATAGAACAGTGGAGAGAACCGAGCCCACATTAAGGTACTGGCCTGTCAATATGACCCTCTAGGTTATATTGTACCATTTATCACCAGAGCCAGGATTCTGGTTCAGGATCTTTGGAAAGAACAGATCGGCTGGGATGAGCCAATTCAGCCACAGAGTCTCTGCGACAGATGGCTTGCCTGGGAACAAGAGATTCCAGAACTCATCCACATGGAAATCCTCAGATGTTATGCACCAGCTTCTGCAGACTTGCCATCATCAACCAGAGACCTGCACATATTCTGTGATGCTTCTGAGAGATCCTATGGGTCTGTCACTTACCTGAGAACAGAAGACAGTCAAAATAAAATCCATTTGTCCTTTGTTCTGGCCAGGTCACGTGTGGCACCAAAGAAGGAACTCTCCATGCCACGGCTAGAGCTGAGCGCTGCCCTTACTGGTGCATAGCTATCCAGTGTTCTTCGCACTGAACTCACCTTACCCACAGTTCTACACTGGATCAGGTCGGAATCTTGTCACTATAAAGTCTTTTTGGGTACCCGAGTGGCAGAGATACAGAGCCTTACGGATGTGAACAACTGGAGGTATGTGGACAATGCAGCTGATTACATCAATGCAGAGAACCTCCTCCTTAGAAGGGCCCAGTGGGAATCATTCCCAGAGGATGTCAAGGCTCTCATGCCTGACCGACCTTTACCAGCCTCCAGTCGTCTGGGTTCCCTTTCTCGAGAGTATGACAAGGACAAAGGACTCCGTCAGGGAGGTTACGGAGAGCAGAGCAGTTACCACAAGACACCATCCACCCAGTTTTGCTGGATCCCAAGTATCCACTAACCAACCTGATCATTCAGGATTTCGATGAGACCCTCCTGCATCCTGGGCCCAAAAGGGTCTTAGGTGAGCTGCATAGTCGGTTCTGGATTCTGCGGGGAAGGGAAGCAGTAAAGATTCATTGCATAAAATGCCAGGCATGGCGGGCTAATCCTTCTGTTCCTAAGATGGCAGGTTTACCACCTGCGTGTCAACGCCTCTACAAACTACCATTCTACTCAACTGGAGTTGATTTTTTTGGTCCATTTACAGTCAAGATTGGATGGCGAACGGAGAAACGCTGGGGCATCATCTTCAAGTGTATAACAACCCGCTGCGTGCACTTAGACCTCCTAGAGAGCCTAGACACCAATGCTTTTCTGATGTCTCTACAACGTTTCATCTCTCGAAGAGGCAAACCTTTCGAGCTCTTGTCTGATAATGCGACCAACTTCACTGGTTGAGCCAGAGAGCTACGTGAGGCCTTCGAGGCAATGGGCCCTCAACTGAAGGAACAGTTGGCAGCACAGCAGATTGAATTCTGCTTTAATTCCCCAGGTGCTCCTCACTTCGGTGGAACATGGGAGAGAGAAGTGAGGTCCGTTAAGACCGCTCTCAAGGTGGTACTTAAAGAACAGACAGTGCCTAGAGCAGTGCTCCGCACGGTTTTAGTGGAAGTGGATGGCATCCTGAATGCTAAGCCCCTTGGGTATGTCTCGTCAGACGTGGCTGATCTAGATCCATTCACGCCTAGCATCCTGCTAATGGGAAGTTATGATGCATCTCTTCCACAAGCTGTTTACGATCCTAGTAACACTCTGGAGAATCGTCGATGGAGGCATAGCCAAGTCCTTGTTGACCACTTCTGGTCCAGATGTATCAGGCACTATCTGCCTAGCCTGCAGGAGAGACAGAAGTGGCTGAAGGATGGAAAACAGCTCCAACCAAATCAAGTGGTGCTCTTTGTCGATCCACAGATCCCACAGGCTTTATGGCCTGTCGGAAAGGTACTAACCACTTACCCAGGGGCTGATGGACGCGTCTGGACTGCTGCCATCAAGGTCAAGGATCGGACATACATCCGACCAGTAGCTCGGCTGGTCCAGCTACCTAAACTGGAAGATGCCGCCGAAGATTCAGTTACTTAAGTGGATTTCCTTCTTGGATTCGAATGCGTAGACAGTCGGGGGTGGCTATGTTAGAGAGTCCAGGTTGTTTAGAAGCTTCGTTGAACGTACCACACCTGCATGTGAGATGGCTGAATACAGCAGAGATGCTGATACAGCAGTTTTTTCCTGAAATTCTTCATTTGTATGTGTTTTCCTACTGGACTTGCTGTGTGTACATGTCAGAAGGTGAGTTTTATGGCGTTTAAATTTGCTGTTTGGTGTTATTTGCATATTTTATGATTATATGTCTAATGTTAAGCATTTTATGCTGCTTGATGTTCAGCTACTAAGCTAATTTTCACCATGTTTAATGTGTGCTGTATTCAGGCTCACAATATATGAGTCATATGTGTTTCATTGCTAAATACAGTCTTTATGTCCGAATATACATATTTAATGTGTATTATGCACTGATTGTTATTTGAATTCCTTTGTAGAACCACAGTAAATCTACAACAAAACCAGACATCTGCTTCCGTGTCTTTTAACGGGGATACATTCCATACACCTTGTCGCTCTAAACCAGCTAACTCCTGGAGAACACCTCATCTCCTTTTTAATATTAATTAATACTGTATGTTGCTGTATCGTATCTGTAGTTCTATATCAGGTGGTTGTGCTGTTCTTTTTACATCTCTTTGCAGTTGATGAAGCAGACTGATAAAGTTTAGTCAATATCTCTCTTTTGTCTACTCTTTCACCTTTTCTCTCTTTTTTTGTAGTGTCCACATAATAAAACTATTTACATATATAAATCAAGCAGAGCACTATAGTGAAAGTGATAATGCTCCATTTGTGAGAGTAAAATCTGTTGGGCTTTTTCTAGCATTAAGACAAAAATTCATACAACATTGCCAGACAGGACATATAAAAAAAAAGAAAAAAAAGAAGGAAATGAAAGGGTTCAGGGGAATCAAAGAGGAGGACAAAATGTATTGGGGTTTTAAATATTAAAAGGATGGTAAAACTATTTTGTAATTTTTCTTTTAGAGGAAAACATTTTTTTAATTATATTTGGGATGCAAAAAAAAACCTCAGCCAATAGAAAGAAAATGGAGAAAAAAAAAATTATTTAAAAAAACAAAAGAAAAAATACAGAGTTCAAGAAACGATTATTTATTTCAATGTATCTAAATTAGTAGAATAAATGAAAAATAAGCATAGAAGCAGGCAGGAAGGAACCATGTGCCAGACATCCTCTCAGACAACTCCATAACTACGTTAAGATTCCTCTAATATCCGCATCCAAGCAAAAAATTTCCAAACATTGTTTGATTCAATGCTTTTATCTTTAGTCAGGACCAGAAAACAGTCCTTCTCTGTTCTGGGTACTCCTCAGAAATGGCAGTTCAGATTTAACTGAAGCAACTAGAGACTGTGCCCAGTGGATCATGTTTTGGACACAGGTCCCAGCAGGGGAGTGAGTGGTGTACACCGGAATCCTAGTCTGCAACACATCAGGAAATCCTCCTCAGTACAAAAACCTGAACTTCAACCACAAACTGATCAGTTACACAAATAAAACCAGCCAAGCTGACAGAGCTTCTGTTGTCTGACGGACAAAAAAACTAAATGTCTTCAAATTAAACTCTGTTGGTAGCAGGAGGATATGACTGAGCTCTGATCTTCTTTAGGAGCCAGGGTCAGAGGTACGGACCATGTTAAGGTTTTTCTTATCAAAGCCACAGATGAGGAAGAAGAGGTTTCCACACAGCTCATCCAGACACTTCTTTGCACACTTCTTTCCAAACAGGTCCTGCATGGAGACGATGGACGCAAAGAAAAGCAGGTTCATCAGTAGTATGTTGTGTATTAATCTGCACTAATCATAAGAATAAAATAAAGCTAATGTTTTATAAGTTTAAAGTTGTTTTCACAAATACTGTTATAAGAGCCATTCAAGGCCAAGAGGAGAAAAACAGAGCAATGAGTGTGTGTAACTGTTGCACCTGGCTCTAGAGGAGTGGAATCTGCAGGAAAACGCAGGGTTGAGGCCCTTAGTGATAGGAAAGCACCCTCATAAAAAATGAAATATTTGACATGTCAAGGTTGCCCAGCTCAGCAAAATTTGGCCATACAACTTGTGATAAATAGAGTTGTTATTTTCAAGGCACACTGTGCAGTACTGGTCCCAGAAAGGGTGATACTTTGACTGGGACACAAGGGGGAACACTAGGCCAGACTGACATGGCTTGAAGTAGGGAAAGGATTAGTTTCAACATGTTTGTGATTGAACTGTCATAAGTTTCTGATTTAAGTGCACCAGATGTCCTCATGGCCTGAGAGACTGCTCTCACAAGAATGTGATGTGGCTACGAATGTCATCGTGATTTGCAGATAAATGATAATGTGACCTTTACCAAAGACTGTCGTTTAAATATATAAAAATATGTTCTGAAGGGGGTTTTCCATTGATAAGAAATGTATAAAAGGGAGCTGTTTTCACCAGTTGTTAGCTGATGCTCACCGGTGACCAGCTCAGTGTGAATGTGCTGTTTTTGGCAATAAAGACCCTGGACCTGGACTCAGCTGCCTCTGCCTGAATTTTTGGATCTTTGTTTGAGACTTTTTCTGCTTTTTAAGAACTTTGAATTTTACAAAACTTAGCTTCAATTTTAAGTCGTCAAGAAGACAATAATAGACGACAAATTGGCGAGCCAGCCAGGAGAAAAGCAAAAAGGGGACGTCAGACGATCTGCAGGCACCAGCTGGAAGGCGTGGAACCCCCAAACGGGCCCAGAAATTCACCGGTTAAAGGTGAGCTAATTTGTTGTAATATTCTAAATTAGTGGGGAACCAGCCTCCGGCGACTGCTTGTGGGTGTCAGGCGTCACAAAGCTCTTCTAAAAGAACCTAGTTTTCCAAATTTAATAAAATGATTTCCAAATTTGATAAGAATTTATATAAGAATATGCCAAAGGCAGACTAAGCTGAGGAAGGGTCCAGGTACGTATGAATGTATATGTATGAATGTATGTTTTAGGTGTTATTAATGTTTGTGTTAAACTGTTCTGTGTTTGAATTATCTTGTAAATAAGTTAAGCTTAACACGTGTTGTTCTGAGCGGATGATTGGTAAAGGGACAGATTGGTCAAAGCGTTTTGACATAGTCTGTGGAAGCCATAAATCCGGAACCAATAGTGTGCGCGTGTTACGTGAGGGTATCGGTGACTAAGGTAGTCAGCGTGCTCCACGAGACGGCTTAAGTAGTATTAAGTTATTGGAATAAAGGTATTGAGAGGCTAAGCGATAGCCAGGCTAAGGGATAGCCAGAATATTACCGATTAAGCGATAATCGGAGAATAGTACCGCTCGACCATCCGGAGGACGTCTATGCATTTCCAGTTATCTGGGTGCAGCCGGGGCAGCAGGGAAAAACGTATATTCCACTGTAGGAAACAGTGAGGAAAAGGAAGAAGTGCACTGTAAATATATATAATCATTTGTCTTGTGTGTCTTTGTTAGTGTGTCGAGTGAAAGAGTTGAGTAATTGAGGGGAAGTAAGGGGTGGGTGATATTAATAAATAAAGAGTATAATATTGATAAAGCTTAAAGATATAATAATAAATCAATAGAAGTAATTAGTACAGAATATAGTTAAAAAGAATAACCTGAAAATTAATAAGGATTGGAAAACAAAATTGATAACTGAAGGAAAAAAAAACAAAACAAAAAAAAAACACAAGAGTTATGAGAATGAAATAAATTAACAAAATTCCTAAATAAGATTGGAAAAAATTGTAAGCTTTATAAGATAAAGATATTATAAGTATATATTATTACAAACTATAGTCTACATAAAGTAAAATATATAAGGTATAAAATTAGTGAAAGTGCAAAATAAAAGTACAAATTTGTTTTATTAAAGATTTTATCTCAAAATTGAAGAGATCTAAATTTAGGAAGTAAATTAACTAGAAAGAAACTAAAAGACAAATAAACACGATCTGTATTGAAGAGAGCAGAACCAGTTAAGATAAAAATTAACTGAGGATTACAAAGACTGGTGAATAAGCACGGACCTGACGGTTGAGTGACTGCTAGTAGCCATGGGAACATGAGCAAACAACAGTCTGACGGGCTGACGCCAGCCAAATTGGTAATAATGACACACCCATCCAATAAACGCAAAATTCAAAAATGCATGACCAAATGACATAAGATGACATCTGGAAAAAATCGTTGGCCTAAAGAAGGCAGCTTTGATCCTTCATGCTGTGAGGAAGTTGAAGAAAGATTGAGAAATAAAGATAAAAAACGGGACCGAATGCTTTTGCATAAAAAACAGAGGCATGCTGAACAGAGAGACATCCTGCAATATTTCAAAGTAGAACACCAAAAGAGCCCAACAGCCCCTGAGTACATTGATCATAAGCCACCACCTTATCACCCTAGCGCAGCAGGTCAGTACCCAGTTGTGATAAAGTCAGGTAGCAAGGGAAAGATTACAGGACAACTTAAATTAGTTTTAGAAGAAGAAGAGGAAGAAACAGAAAAAGAAATGAGTAGCACACGGCAGGGAGAGTATGATTACAGCGGTGACTATGACGGATGGGATAAAACCCCAGAAGTAAGGAGGAAATCTACCCTTAGCCGTTCCCTACCCCCAGTACGTCGCAGACATTTACCATACCCAAGAGGCCCCACCTGCCGCTCAGAGCCTAGGACCAAGTCAACACACAAAGGCCACACAGATCCCAAGATAGAGTTATTTTTGGAAGAAACTGAATCACTGGCAAAAGAGATAAACCAGGACTTGGTGCAACTAACAAAACGAGAAGAAAAGACGAGATGAGGAATTAGAAAAATTGAAGAGAATGGAAGCGGAGCAGCTTATAATAGAGGCCAAAACTGATTACCCAGACCTGCCAAGCCCACGGACTTTGTCTCTGATCGAAGAGGCAGGAAGGAGAGGGGGAAAATACATGGAATATGAGGAAGAGGGAGGTGATGTGTCCGAATGGGAGGACATTGAAGGCTCAGACATACTGCCAACTACAAACCCATTCCATGAGGGGTTCAAGGAGGAAAGCAGGCCAGCAGCAAAAGAAAGGAAGCCACTCACAGCTGAGTGTGACGTGGGGCTACAAATAGTAAAAAGCGGCCCTAGCCCAATGGTGACCAGGTCCAAAACGCGACAGCAGAAGACAGGACAAGATCAAGGAGGGACCTATATGGCTCCCTTGCTGTCTAAAGGACCTCATGAAGACAGATACGTGCCATGGTCATTTATGGACATGATAACACTGGCTGGAAGGCTGACCCCATTGGCAGATGGTGCTGACAGATGGATAGAAAAGCTGGAAGAAATCACTGGAGGCATCAATCTGGCAGCTGGAGACATCAAGGCGCTGCTAATTAAAACAGCAGGACACTCAGCAGCCAGAGAAGTGTTTGACGAAGCCCAGCTTCCAAGGGTCATGACCTCACACCAGTATGACAAGATACCATTTAACCAAATAAGACCCAAGGTGTGGGCAGCCTTAAGGAACAAATACCCCACCTGCAGTGATCCAACTAAGCTGAGACAAGAATGTCTAAAGGATGATGAAAGCCCCGCCCAGTTTCTGCACAGGTTCCAACAGAAATGGAAAACAGAGACTGGAAGTGATGGGAATGAACTGAAAACATCTGGCCCCCTGTTCAGAACCTACATCAGGGAGGCCATGCCCAAAGAAGTGCAAGCCAAACTGGACGGAGTTGTGGGGCTCATGAAGATGGACTGGCCTCTGTTCTCTGAACATGTTATTCACTATGTAAACATGCATTGGGCCGAGAAACGGGCCTTTGAGGACCAAAGCAAAATGCTGGCCACCAAGTTAACCCAACTGCAGATTGGGGAATTGTCCAAAGCAAAGAAAGAGAAAGAGAAGCCCAAGCATCAAGCTGCACTGACTGTGGTGGCCACACCCCCAACCGAGGGAGCACCAACAGGGGAGGCAGTGGTACAAGCACCAGTAGTGTCTCCTGTTATTCCTCCACCCACACAGCAGATGCAGTATCCAGCAGCGCCACTCGTGGGAGGAGCCCTGCCACAGCAGACCCTACCCCAACCAGTCCCTCCTATTCATGTGCATCTAAACCAAGGAGGAGGTCCCCAACAAGCAACGTTCGGAAGGGGACGAGGGGGGCCACCCATGCGGGGAAGATGGAGAGGCCCACAAGGAGCCCCAAGAAGGCCCCCTCAAGGCCAATACCAGCAGATGCCACAAGCAGGTCCAGACATGGGACAACAGCGAGTGAGAATGCAATGCTGGGGATGTGGACAAATTGGACACATGCAAAGAGACTGCCCCACTAACCCATGGATGGGACCCCAGCCCCCTACTGCTGGACCAGCCATCTATGGAACGGGACAAGACACGTACTGGCTATAGGGGTGCCCAGAGAAACCTGATGGAGAGGCCATTCTACCTGTAATAACCCAACGTCCACAAACAGAACCCACCATTGATGTCACAATATATGACAGCCATCATCGCTTCATGATTGATACAGGAGCGGCCTACTCCTGTATAGGAAAAAGTGGAATTGGCCTGCCTCTCTCAGCATCAAAGATTCGAACAGTAGGTTTCTCTGGGAAGACCCAAATAGTACCCATGACTAAGCCAGTTCCCATGATCATAGGTGAAAAGACTGTGTATGCACCACTACTTTACTCAGAAGATACGCCCATAAATCTACTGGGTAGAGATGTGCTGTGCCAGCTCAATGCAAAAATTAAATATACCCCTAATGGAATTTCTTTTGAAGCAACAGACAAGAATGAAGCCTACATGATGCCACTGGGCCTGCAAACAACCCCCCAGATAACAAGTCATGAGCCAGTAGACCAAGTATTTTGGCTGAAACTCTCATCACCAACCTCTTTCCTCCAACTGGAGTGGGAAACATGGAGACCCCTGATAATGAATCACTACGAGAAACCTAAAGAACCTTTTCTTCCTCTCCATTGTACCATGTTTTATGACAAAGGCAAAACACATGAAGACTACGAGAAAAGCTGGGATGAAGACATAAACAACAAAACAACTGTCATCCAGTATGCTGACAGTGGTTGGACCACAAGGAGCTGCAGCTGTTGTCACATTTCCTGATAAAGATGTAGCAGAATGGTTCCAGGTAACCAACTCAGCACCACATGTCACATTACTGATTGCAGACGAGTATGAGTCACATGATCTAGGACCCATGGTTCAAGAAGCCAAGCAAGTCACCGAATGGATTGCTACAGCATGGGACTGCATTAGCATGTCAAAAGATGGACTGTTTTTCAAGATCTCATATTCACAAGCTGATGAAGTAATTGCAGAACACATTAAAGTTCCTGGGAAAAGACAAATGGCAGTGGCGGCAGAACATGAATCCCTATTAGGACAAGTCCCAGAGCAGGTATGGTCTACAAGTAAGACAGATGTAGGATTAGTGAAATCAGCAGACCCTATCAAATTCACCATTAAACCAAATGCTAAATTGCCCTTCCAAAGACAGTACCCACTTAAACGAGAGGCAGTAGAAGGAATACAGCCTATCATTACAGGATTAGAAACAGCAGGAGTTCTTAAACCAACAATAAGCCCCTGTAACACCCCAATTTTTCCCATTAGAAAGCCCAACAGTAATGACTATAGATTAGTCCATGATCTAAGATTGATTAATGCTATTGTAGCAGAAGAGATACCAGTAGTGCCCGACCCACACACACTGCTGAGTAATATACCCCCAGGTACCAAATGGTTTACGGTGATTGATCTGTGTTCAGCATTTTTCAGTGTACCGGTCCATCCAGATTCCCAGTATTTGTTTGCATTTATGTACAAAGGCCAACAATATACATATTCGCGATTACCACAGGGTTTCGTACACTCACCATCAATTTTCAATCGTGTACTGGCAAATGACTTAAATCACCTTGACATACCATCTACAATGTTGATGTATGTTGATGATATTCTGATTTGTTCTGTTTCTAAAGAGCAGTGTGACAGTGACTCCATTACAGTGTTGACTGCTTTGGCAGAAGGAGGACACAAAGTAAGTAAACAAAAATTGCAATTCTGCCAGCAAACAGTGGAGTATCTCGGCAGGCAACTTAGTGGGGACAAGAGGTGTATTGCACCGTCCCAACTGGAAGCCATAACCCAAATGCCCAAACCTCAGACTGTTGGTCACATGTTGTCTTTCCTTGGCATGGCAGGTTACAGCAGACCGTGGGTGTGTGATTATGCCATCAAAACGGCTCCACTGACAGCAATGATTAAAGCCGCAGGTCAAGGACACCAGTCGGCTCAATTACAATGGACAAATGAGGCAGAGGGTGCGTTCCAGCTGCTGAAACAAGATCTCCAAACTGCTCCTGCTCTGGCCAATCCAGATTATGGCAAACCATTCCATCTCTATGTGGCTGAGCGACAAGGGTATGCATGTGCAGTATTGATGCAAGACACCCCAACAGGTAAACAGCCAATTTCTTATTACAGCACAAAATTAGATGGTGTCGAAGAAGGTCTGCCTCCCTGCTACCAGGGTTTGGCAGCAGCAGCCTTCGCCTACAAAAAGGCCTCAGTTATTACTATGGGCCAATCTGTTATTCTGTACACATCACATCAATTACATGCACTGCTCACCAGTCCACGCTTTGTGATAACCCAAGCTCGTCGAACAGGTTATGAAGTTCTGCTTTCAGGACCTGATTTAACAATACAACGTTGTACCACCATTAACCCAGCCACAAGAATGGTATTGCCCACTGAAGGTGAGCCCCATGATTGTCTCCAGGAGACTGACACCTTCATGAAGGTAAGGGAGGACTTATACAATCATCCAATCCCATCTGATCTGACTCTGTTCGTAGACGGATCATGCGTCAGAGGTGAAACAGGGAATAGAGCTGGATATGGAATAGTCCAACTTAACCCCGATGGGACCTTTACCAGGGTACAATCAATGAGCCTAGATCAACCTTGCTCTGCCCAATTGGCAGAGATAAAAGCATTAACAGCTGCATGTAAATTGGCTACTGGTAAAAGAGTGACAATCTATACTGACAGTGCTTATGGGTACGGGGTATGCCATATAAACGCTAGCATCTGGAAACAACGAGGGTTTGTGTTAAGGAAGAAAATATTCTAAAATAGTTAACTTTGGAAAAAGGTTGGCTTTCTCTCTTCCTTTCCCAGATCCTCTCGGCGAGCTGCGTGTGGCCACAAGGAAAACCAGCAATGCGTGTTGACGTCACAGAATTACAGAGTTTGGGGTGAGATGGGGTGTCCTCAACACTTAGCATTACACTGCAGGGGTTCAGGACGTGAAGACAACAGGGCGCATCAGTGCTATAACTAAAGTAAGAAGAGAACAATGCATCACACACTACAAAAATTTTAAAAGAACTTATTCACAACTACCAAGTTTTGTTGGCACCCATTTCGTCTCCAACCTGCAGACTGAAGGGAACCCCAGGAGTGGGCTTTGGCGCCCAGGTCACATGATCAGAGGTGAGAATCCAGGATCAAACATGAGAACACACAACAGTACCACTGCTGAGCGACTTGCCATGCCCCATTCTTTATCTGCTGAATCAGAAGGTGTCCAGAGTAGCAGTCATTCCCGCAGTCTGGATACAGTCCCGCTTTGATGAACTTTGGTCAGCCTTTCGTGGTCGACAGAGCAGGACGTAGAAACCAGCAGACCAGTCATCCACTGAAACCCCCCTTCCGGGTTTGGACAAAAGGCTATGATCTTTGTGGTCCCGACTCACTGCTGATTCCCAGCCGTAGAAGACTCCCACAGATAACGCTTGAGTCCCTTTTGTTGTCAGCCTGGTATGAAAAGCAACACTCAAAGGAGACATCTGTTGCCAGGTCCTGTGAGCAGCACTTTGCCCTCACGTGACAGCAGGAGAACAGTTTGTCTTCGCTGACCTTCGTAATCGTTCAACAGCTTTTGGCTTTCATACAGCAGTCCAGCAGAAGATGGGCACAGTTCAGCATCTTTGTTCAGCAACAACAGCGGCCTGATGCGGTAATCAAGAAGATCCCTTCAAACACATCGTCCCATGATCTCTGAGCTTAAAAGACCCTTTCCCCAAGATTGCCATCAAGTCAGAAGGAAGGAGAACTGCCAGAGAAAAAATAATACAAAGTAATTAAAAAATCAAAACTTATATATGCCACATTTTGTTACTTTCACTATTATAAATAAAATTTATCTTGTGATGCATCCTCCTGTGTGGCTCTAGATTTGTTGTTGTTATAGCACAAACGGCCAACTGCCCCAAATCCTGAACTGCAAAAAGAATAAACATAGAAATGTGTTAAAATAGTCCACGATCAGATGTGCCAGAATTAAGAAAATACTAACACTTACTGTTCAAAATCAATAAACGTCAATACCTCGATGACATTCACTCTACTTGTGCCAAATATCAACTAAAAAGTTTAAAATCACAACCTCACAAACTCATTAATTAGAACAAACTCTAGAATGTCCTAGTACTGACGCTAATAAAAGTTGTGATTGAATTGCACTTTGTCAAATAATTATGAATTGCATATTGTTCTACTAAATACCAAACATCCTTATCATTGTCCCACGCTTCAAGACAAAGTCCTATTTTAAAATTTCAGAAATTATTTACATTTTATTTGAATTACATAGCAGTTTTAACCAAAATTTTCCTCAAAATTAACAATTTACACCCAACTGTATATAATCAAAGTCAGCAGTGATGCAGAAATCTATCAATGATTTTAAATGTAAATAAACATGGCATAGATGTTATTTGAAACTGTTCAATTTTAGATGATCAAACCTAATTTAGTAGAAGCTTCTATATCACATATACCATATTTTAGTCAAGCAGGAAGGCCATATGACTCTACATTAAAGAAATCCATAATTCACTATTGTTGAATCGAAAAAAATCAAAATTATTGATTAACTAATTTACAATTAACCATATCCAAACATTTACCAGGAATTAGGGTCTACTTCTCCTTCTCCCCCTGTTGATATAATAAAATTATCATTTTGAAAACAATTTGGAATCTGTCACTGTTATATAATAATTAGCTGAAAAACCAAAATATCATAAGATGTTCCACGATTTCTTCCAATCTTCCATCTAGTATTCAAACTAGATGATGTAAATATCAAAGTTCCATCTGTAATATCTTATCTTTATAACATCCCCCTGTGTTTTTCTTATTTCCAAAAGAAAAACAATTTAGAGGTGGAAAACAAAAATAGAAGAACTTTCCCCCATTATGCTAAAATTTCAACATGTCCAATCAGTTACCCATATGAAACATAAACCAAGTTAATTTAGTTAGAATTTAGGTTAGTTTGTTAGTGTTGTTAGTCAAAGTGGATAACACAGTGTCCTAATAACGACATCTATCTGCTTTAAGCCAAGGCTGAATTCTCGTTTCATATTAATTCCACTGCACAAGCAGATGATTCAGCTTCAACCAGATTGTGACACCAAAATATGTAATCGTCTTTACCTTAAAATTGTCCGTAAAGCAGTAATAAAAACATATTTATGAAACAAAACCTTTACTGTCCCTAAATAGTTTAAAATAAGAAAAATATCACACAGCTACTCACTAAAGTGACGTCATATTAACATAGCTTCCTAAAACCCATCAAAGGCCATCTGCCTACACATTCACTCTCATTCACACTCAAGCAGACTCATCAACACCCCATTGTAAGAAAGATGCAGGATGCTACCCCAGAGTTCAAACCAAAATTCGTCCTGTGAAAGTCTTAAACACAATTATTATAACACCATGGTTGAAAAAAATTATCCAATAGTTCTAATATTGTTCAGTTTTGAGTGAACCTGTTTTAAAAACTCCATATTATACACACAACCGTATTTCATGATAGCCCACTGTTATTAAATGGCTACCTAGACCCCCTGTAGGAAAACCCAAAAACCGTTCATGTGGTCAAGTAATATGCAAAATGGGCTGCACACGAAGATCGTCCTACAAGAAACAAAGTCATTCATTAGTGTTTCAACATGTCCTACATTAACAGTGTAGAAAACACTGTCAAGCAGAAAAACATCCATATGTTCTCGTTTTTGTTCTCTTGTTCCACTCAGTGAGGGTGTTCCCTCCTGTGTCAGGAAACCTAGAAATTGAAGTGATTGTCAATGTTACAATATTATAAAAAAACAATTGGATCATTCCAGTGCTCCAGCCTGGAACTGATGCCACACATTTCTCCCGCTGAGAAAGTAAAAACATCTGTAAATCTGTTATTTTGTACTTTTCATTTCAACACAAAACACAGTTCTAAAAGTAATTCACATCAAAATCCAAGAATCCTGAAAGAGTGAGCTGGAAATATCAGTGCTAACAGAACTGAAGCACTCCCAAAATGAAAATGGGGGGGTCAATCAATCCCCCTGCTGTGAAACAAAACTTTTAACCAAAATGGAGAAACCTCTCTCCCACAGAAGCACATTTTAACAGAAAATTAGTAATACAACATCCAGCAAAAACATTTGAAAATATTTCATAACACAATCTTGAAACACAAATCACTTCCGCACAATCTCAGCACAATTCAGACACAGACAGACAAATAGACAGCAGCGCGTGGTGGAACATATAACGGGGGAAGACAGACACACAGCCATAGATCAACCCGCAGCCAAGCACGCACACAAACACAAAGAAACATACAAAACACAGAAACACAGACAACGTCGTAGTTCAGTCAAGAAAAGACAGAAAAGAAAAGAAAATGTCAGGCGCCGGCTAAAAGAATGTATGACGCATCTTTTAATTTCTCAACTTCACTTTTACAAATCCCTTTTATTCTCATTTCAACTTCTCAGTCCTTTAAGGTGATTCAACCTGCTATCAGTCCTTTAAGGTGATTCATCCTGCTAAATAATTATTCTCAGTCCTTTATACTACTAGCAACTCGATTCAGAATGCCAGAGAAAGGTGATCCGACCTATTAGTCCTTTTTCCATGAGTGATACAACTCGGTCCAATTAACCCAAACAATTAATTATAAGTCCACTGGAGATGAGCCATAATCTCCGGGCTGATACAAGCCCCTGCTAATCAATACACAGACACCCGAAATTCCTTTATTGAGGCACAGGCATGGATCCTCAGGGTTAAGAATATAATAAAAAACCCAGCTTAAAATCAGAGTTAACGTAAAGGCTCTGTTTGAACTAGCCAAAGTTCCCTGTAATGTGTATTTATTCAAATCCTTAAACAACCGACTCTTTTAGGAGGGATTCTATCTACCTCTGCAGCTTCTAAATTCTGTGAGGCCGCACACAGCAAGAGCAATCAGCCACGGTCCAACCACACGGCGCTTCAGACAACTAAAAAATAATCAAATACTGTCTTACCACACCGAAGCGTCGGGCCGAAACGGATCAATCAGTGCCAAACAGCCGCCCACCGAGATTCCAGAACCGGCACGAGCCCCCAATTGTTAAGGAAGAAAATATTCTAAAATAGTTAACTTTGGAAAAAGGTTGGCTTTCTCTCTTCCTTTCCCAGATCCTCTCGGCGAGCTGCGTGTGGCCACAAGGAAAACCAGCAATGCGTAATGACGTCACAGAATTACAGAGTTTAATCCCGTATAAGACAATGCACAAACTTAGAAATAAGACAATGCACAAACTTACACCAGAAACTGCAGAACAACGGAGACATACATTCAATTACCTGACATAAATGGAGAGAAGGAAAGAAAGCAAAGACGTACAAAGACATCTTTGGAGAGTTGCAAGAGCAAATCTGATTTGTTACTTCTATGTAGAAAGTTTTAACCTCTTGTATTTAATTTATTCAAACAAGGCTGGCTTTTGCTCCTCCAACCAGGAGCTATCTCTGACACTCAGAAAAACTTAGAGCTTCCCCTAATTTACGGCCAACATCTGGCTAAAGAAAACATGAGATAAGACCTCACAGAATAGCTGTTGGAATGCGGGGGCCTCTTCCTGCCATAAATTCTCAGGAACAAACTTAAATTCAGTCCTTTGGTTCAAGAAAAGGTTATCTTCACAAACTTGTTCAAAATTAAGAAATATGTTCAAAATGAGAGTGTTCAACATACTGTACCTTTTACACATGCCATAAGATTAACTGTATTAAAAACTAAAAATAATAATTTTTCTTCAACATTTGTTAGAACAGATGGCACCCCAGTGACACATGGGCAAGCAGTAGTAGAGTTAATAAAAGCTATGCAACTTCCATCTGCGTTAGCTATTGTAAAATGTGCAGCTCATCAGACAGCAAAAACACCTATTGCCATGGGAAATAACTTAGCAGATGAGGCAGCTAAAGAAGCCACAGGTTCAGCAGTGCAGGGACCAATGGTCCACGTGGCTGAGTGCGAACCCATTACTAATTTGGCCTCCTTAATAGAAGCCCAAAATAACGTATCTGAAGCAGAGAAACGCCTATGGGTACAAAGGGGGGCGGCTCGGTTAACACACCCCCACGTTGGATTGTGGCGTAGTTCTCGAGGACATTTTGTACTACCTTTGTCCTTATTACCGACAGCCATTAAAATAATGCATGGACCTGATCATTGTTCACGAGCCCAAGTTGTTCAAAAGTTACAGGCAGTTTGGTGGTCACCTTATATGACACCTATGGTAGACAGAGAACTGGCCTTATGTCCACATTGCCCTAAGTACAATGTGCGTAAAATGTTTACTCAACCCTTAGCACATATCCCTATGCCAGACGGTCCGTTCCGCCATCTGATGATGGATTACGTAGACATGATAACTCGGGTTCAGGGAAAGAGGTACATGTTGGTGGTTGTTTGTAGGTTTAGCAGATGGATAGAAGCATGTCCCACTGCTCATAATGACCACAAAGCAGCAGCACGGTTTTTGTGTAAAGAAGTTTTTCCCAGATTTGGCATGCCTGACACAATATCATCTGATAACGGACCACATTTTGTTTCACAGGTGATCCAGCAAATGTTTAAACTGTTGTGCATAAAACAAAAGTTTGGTTGTGTGTATCATCCCCAGTCACAGGGATCCGTGGAACGAGCTAACGGGATCCTGAAATCGAAGATTGCTAAGATAATAGCTGACAGCAACAACCGTTTGACTTGGGTGGACGCCTTGCCTGTTGCATTAATGGCAATGCGTTCTCAAACTAACCGCATAACCCATCTTACTCCTCATGAAATGCTTACAGGTCGACCAATGCCTCTCCCACAGGTTCGAGGACCCCAGCTGGCGGAGATTTCCCTAGCACAGCTTGAGCGTGAAATGGGGGACTACCTCAGGTCCTTAACCCGCATTCACAGGCTTATATTTCAACAGGTGACAGCAGCTCACAGCCGAGACGAGACACACATTCCAGTGGACGTCAGGGACGTTCAAGTTGGTGACAGTGTGTTCATACGAGTCTTTAGACGTCAGTGGAACGAGCCTCGTAGGGAAGGCCCTTTTAAAGTTGTGCTTACCACTCCCACTGCCCTGAAAGTCGAAGGTAAGCCCTTCTGGTTACACAAAAACCACTGCACCAGGCATCGGCCTCCAGACCCACCTGGACTCGATCCAGGACCGACGGGCTCTGCGCATGCTGACAGGGCAGCAACAAGTCTCCCTCCGCAGCACCCTTCCACTAGCTCACAAACTTTAGATGTTGCACCGGTGTCGGGCACTGATGCATCCCCACTCCCCTCAACGTCAGGCGTCCAAAGACGTTCGGCCCGCTTGGCAGCTCACCAATCGCCAAGGTCAGGGGACTCTGAGGATGACAGTGTTCATTCTTATGCTTCCCATCCACCTTCTGATTCTGGTGGCAATGATAATGATCCTTCTGCCGCTGAGACTTCTTCTGGGTCTCACCCAGATCCATCCGTCGCTTAGGCACTGGACGAACTTCTTTCTTCTGACCTACCAGATGTTGGTGGAGTCCTGTCCCCTTCATATCCCTCACCTGCACCTTCCCCTTTCTTCCCCTCCCTTTCCCCTTCCTCCTCCGAAGCAAGTGGGCCGCCGATCCACTCGGTCCCGCCCACCCCATCGCCGTCTGGGCATCTCCCGTATGCGCCTTCTTCAGACTTTGATTAACTTTCTTGTTGTGTTAACCCTTTGTGGGCTAACAAGGGGGGATCTTATGAAAATTAATACTAACAGTTCACACACACAGTTAATGCATCACACACAAACATGTGCACTAGCAATGGTAACACTAGCTACTAACCAAGGGGTAATCAATAATAATGATGGAGAAAATTTATCATTAATGCATGTGCAAATCAAAGGATATGATTATGTAATGTCTGAAGAAATTTTAGGTAACTCAATGGGGAAACATTGGCTTGGAGTTCCACAAAGCATGGACTGCCGTGAGGATGGGATGGTGATCATTGAGGTAAGATGCAAAATGAACATATGCCAAAACACATTAACAGAGCAGGTAATGACGGTAGGGAAAGTGCATAGAATGGTAAAATTGGTAAACAAAAGGCAGAAAAGAGATCTAGACAAATTAAAGACTGCACACTGGGAAACCAATATGTTCCAACAATGGATTCAGTACTCTGTCCAGGCAATGTTCAAAGCCAAAAAGTGCCCTAAAGATGATTGTATAGCCTGCTATAATGCTAAAAAATTACCAGCCCTTCAGATTATTCCTGGAAGTAAAATAGGCGACTGCCCAGATGTAACGGAGTGCTTTGCTCATTGTGCCATGCAGATGGCCGGAGGTCTTGCATCATTATCAAAAGACCACACAATATGCCCCAGAGCGCTGAACTCCTCAATAAATGATGTAATGAGCACTTTCTCCCTTCCACCAGTAGTACAAAAACCGGCTGAACTGCTTTTTCCGTTTTGTATAGCCCGAGGGAAAGAACTGGAAACAGTGACTAATAGATCCTCTAGACAGATGTGGACAACTGATAGACTGGTTACATGTAGTAATAGGACATGGTACCCACCAACAGCAGAAGGGAACCTCACCTACCACATTAAGTTTTGTCAAACGAGTCCCAATGCCACCATACGCTGTGAACAAGTAGTACCAGATGGGGGACATGTCATCTATGAGTTCCAACCTTCAAGTGTATCTCAGTATCGAATACTGAGCCTGGCGAGGGGATCTGTCCCCTTAGGTGACATTTTTTGGATGTGCCATAATGAGACACAAATGTTGGCCACATTACCTCCACAGTGGGAAGGCATCTGTGCACCAGTAATGCTGACAGGACAACTAAAGTTAATAGCAAATGACCCAATACGTATCAATGTAACATCTAACGAAATAACCAATCGCGTTAAGAGAAGTACCCCCGCTAAACACGAGTGGAAAACATCAGATGAGGTATATATCACATGGGATCAGATCCCATATGGAGTACCTGAAGAACAGGTTGCCATAGGGAGTGATTGGATAAAAAGCGGAAGAGGGGCTGGTTCAGTACCAATCTACGGATCAATTGTTAATGTACAGTATATAGCTCGCAATAGCAGGTGGGTAAATCTCTTATGGTATAATCAACAAAGATTTATAAACTTTACAATAAAGGGCCTGGATTTGGTAAAGGAACAATTGCATGCAACTTCACTAATGGTTCTACAACATAGGTTCGTGCCAGAATCCCGCATGGCTGGAGACCAAGGAATATGTGATTATATAGGGGAAGATTGTTGTACTTTAATCCCCATGCACACAGATGTAAATGGCAGCCTTACAGGAGTCCTACAGGAAATGAAACGAATGAGGGATGAACATGTGCTGCAGTCTAATTGGAACACTCAGCTGAAGGGATTCTGGGATTGGTTTCACAAGCTTGGAAGGGGAAAATATCTTGAGGCAGCAGGAATGATTCTAGGGGCAGTAATATTGATTATATTGATAGTTATGTGTTGCATCATACCCCTTGTTCGGGGACTGGTCTCAAGACTTGTTGTAAGTGTAACTGGTCAGTTCCCAGTTGTAGAGATACAATTGGACCAAGCGATATAAAACATAACCATGATCACCTTCCACCCTCACCAGGTACGTGCATTTCTTTAATAACAACAGTGTATATATGTAAATATTTTGTATTACAAGGACTTATATACTTACTCACGTAGACATAGCAGCTTGCATGCTGAATAATCCATAGATATAAGAGATATTATGCCTTCAGATGATGCCTAAATTTGCCATACTATGTCCCCACAGGTAGATTATTGAACATGGCAGAGGCTAGTTATGATGAATATGAAGAAAACCAAATGAATTTACGAGCTGCACTGGCGTCGTTAGGCCGGTCACTAGGGGTAGGATGCCCATATCTTCCTCCCAGTTACCTACTAGATCCTGCAGAGGGGCCAAGCAGTGCACCTTCGTTTGGAGCAAACCTATGATGACACCCAGCAGGCAGCCTGAGGATCAACCAATGATGACACCCACAAGGCAGCCTGATGATCAACCACCATCACCTACTGGGAAGCCACTGTCCATCTCGTCATCACCGGGGAACCTCAGTATCGATTTCGGCCCAACCAGCACCCCTGCCAGTCCTGAGAATCCCAAGGATCGACGACCGCCGTCACCCCGCCAATGTAATTATCCCCCACCACCCCTTACAGGCGTACTGGCTATGTTCATGATCGTAGCAGATGACATAAAGCTTGATCTTGCCGAAGCTCATCATGTTGCAAAGTTCTTGGCTCATCCGCTGGAGTCGTACGACACCAACAGTGACCTCAAGCCTGAAATCACCTCTATGACCACAGCAGTTTATGCCCAATTCATGAAGGGTCTGGTGCACCCCGAGCCACGTCGGTCCTTTGAACGGATGCGCCGCACCATGTACAAACGCAAAGTAAAGGCTGGGAATCGGCAGTTGACCCGAGACAATCTGGAACTGAGGCAGCAACTTCGGGATGCACAGCAGACCATTATCAACCTACAAGAGCAGGTGATGCAGCTGACCGCTGATCTGCAGCGTATGGCTTCGTATACCCAGGGGGGCCCGAACGGAGGGCAGAATTATGGACAGAATTATGGAGGCCATTATTATTATTAATATCAACTTCAACGCCATACTGGATATAAGGACAATGCTGATTATTGATGATTATGCATACCTATGTTAAAAATATTGGTAGAATTGTATACTTTATGTGACAGTACAAGTACTGTGCAGGAGAGTGCCACATGGTTACTCCTATGTTGGTTGTAATGACGGTCCTTTGACCACTAGAAGATGTGTTTGCCTGGCATAGTCCGGGCCTGATGAAGCTTTTTGTTTGTGTGTGTGTATTTATGGGTGTGAAAGACCACCTATGTAGGGGATAAATGCAGTGACCTCGTAACACAAGATGCTGCTTGGGCATTGGTATTTGCCTCTGCTGAGAAAACAGAATTAGAAAATCTTGCTAAAAAAAAAAAGTAACCAACGAGGACGGGTCCTCTTAAGGGAGCCAAGAGGGGGATCCCTCTTTGTTTTTTGTATATTCCGTTTTCTGCATTCTATCAGTTTAACATTTACACATTCTCCACCATGTTTTATATTACTCACTTCAACTATATGGTGTGTGTTTAATCTCACGTTTGGTTTGGTGTGCACAATATATATATATATATAAACTTTTGTCACTTGTGTGAGTTCACATTTAAGGTGTTTTAGATTAGTCATCACCTGCACAATCACTTAGTTGATCAACTTTGGATCAAAGGGGGGAAATGTTGTGTATTAATCTGCACTAATCATAAGAATAAAATAAAGCTAATGTTTTATAAGTTTAAAGTTGTTTTCACAAATACTGTTATAAGAGCCATTCAAGGCCAAGAGGAGAAAAACAGAGCAATGAGTGTGTGTAACTGTTGCACCTGGCTCTAGAGGAGTGGAATCTGCAGGAAAACGCAGGGTTGAGGCCCTTAGTGATAGGAAAGCACCCTCATAAAAAATGAAATATTTGACATGTCAAGGTTGCCCAGCTCAGCAAAATTTGGCCATACAACTTGTGATAAATAGAGTTGTTATTTTCAAGGCACACTGTGCAGTACTGGTCCCAGAAAGGGTGATGCTTTGACTGGGACACAAGGGGGAACACTAGGCCAGACTGACATGGCTTGAAGTAGGGAAAGGATTAGTTTCAACATGTTTGTGATTGAACTGTCATAAGTTTCTGATTTAAGTGCACCAGATGTCCTCATGGCCTGAGAGACTGCTCTCACAAGAATGTGATGTGGCTACGAATGTCATCGTGATTTGCAGATAAATGATAATGTGACCTTTACCAAAGACTGTCGTTTAAATATATAAAAATATGTTCTGAAGGGGGTTTTCCATTGATAAGAAATGTATAAAAGGGAGCTGTTTTCACCAGTTGTTAGCTGATGCTCACCGGTGACCAGCTCAGTGTGAATGTGCTGTTTTTGGCAATAAAGACCCTGGACCTGGACTCAGCTGCCTCTGCCTGAATTTTTGGATCTTTGTTTGAGACTTTTTCTGCTTTTTAAGAACTTTGAATTTTACAAAACTTAGCTTCAATTTTAAGTCGTCAAGAAGACAATAATAGACGACAAGTACAAGAGGAAATCATAATTATGGATAACTGACTGAAAATACAAATAACTGCCTGTTAACTCGTGTTCTTGGTCTTTTTAACAAGCAACATCTGAGATTTTCCATGTTATAAAGAAACTGGCTGCTGCTACCAGTGATCTGAATGCTCTGTTTTGATGGGACCGTGATTCTTACCCTGATCAAACATTCAGGCAGTTTAGAGAGTTTGGCTACAGGACTGCAGGAGGAGTTCACGGTCGCTACAGGAGCCAATCCCAAGAATAGCCGAATCTTACTTGCCAGCTCAGGCAGTGTGGTGAACACTATGAATAATGGGAAATAGGATGGACATTAGCTTTTACAGGATGTAAGTGTGTAGCAGGCAGAAAGGCAGAGCAGGACTGGGTCTGGTACCAATGGTGGTTCCTTGGGAGTGTCCGATGTAAAAGATCTGTTCCTGTCCCGTCACCTTCAGAACATGGTTGATAACAACAGGGAGATCCTTCAGAGCCATTTCATCATAGCTGCAGGGACACAGAGGGCGGTCACATTCAGACTGTTCCAGAACTATGTGCGTCAGAATGACATTTTTAAGCACAAAATATGTTTATTGTTCTATATATTTTCTAGAAAAATGTGTTCTGTTGCCATGTGATCCAAATCCCAGAATCTCAGACTTACCTGATCTTAAAGTGGTCATTTTTTATTTCATACAGCAGTAGCTCACGCTAATTACACAAAAAAATTTTTAGAAAAATGATCCCGTTCTGCTGGCGTAGTAATGTTTGTGTTTTTTGTTCAATTTGTTAGCAAAAAAGCTTTATGGGTATATTTACAATAACAAAGAAGGTACAATACTGTGCATGTGTGCAGGGGGTAGACAAGGAAGTAGCCTACTGCCTGTTAGCACCTCTAACCGAGTGTGAAATTAACAAAGAAAAGTCCAAAATCCAGTGTGAAAAAAGTTTAAAGTATTTAATTCCACATAGATAAACAGGCAGACAGACAGAGAGGCTCTGCCATGTAGCTGCGTCCATTATTGCCACGTGGCTCTCTGGTAGTTCCTAGGACTGCCATCAGATGGCTCCACATCCGTTCATGTCTGCTCATCACACCCGGGGCTGGAATTCTGTAAATACCATCAGGACGGATGCTTGGTTTGTCTAACCTTGTTTTATAATAAACAAATATTTCTTGGTCTTTTTTGTAAAGACATAAAATGCGAAGACAGATTTTTAAATAATCTTTTCAGAACCTTGTTTTCTAGAGTAACCTTAATTCATTTAACGCAGTTTAGTTTTATAGCACCAGTTCCAAACATGTCACATTAAGGCAATTTACAGAGACAATTCCACCAGATCACACAGCAGATTGTTTCAAAGTTAAGGAAAACCAGATGATTGTGTCAACTCATTGACTCAAAGGCGATCCCTCACACTAAGCATGCTTGTAGCGACAGTGGAGAGGAAAAACTCCCTTTAAACAGGAAGAAACCTCCAGCAGAACCAGGCCCATTGTGAGCGGCAATCTGCCGAGGCCGAATGGGGTTCAAGGAGACAGAAGCAGAGATACAAAAGGTGACTGCTAGCCAGCTCCACAGCCGGCATGTCAGAAGATGAAAGAGAGCACATCCAGTTTGTCACAGTCAAAGAAACAGGACTAAACTGAAAAACAAGCGGAGCTTGAACATCTTTAAACAAAGGTGTTGATCCAGAATCATCAGACCAAATTTGATGCAGGACCGTATGAACTGATCCAAAGCCTGACCAAGGATGCTCCAGGTTTGACCCAGACACATATCTAGTAGAAAGTGTAATTAGCTTAGCTAAGAATTTTCCTTCATTCTGAATAACTGGATGCTCTGAGGACTAATTAATAATGTTTACATTTTTTCCATCAAACATACATTTAAACAACAGTGTGTCTCAGCTGTAAGTTCTCACCTGAACCTCCAGTAGTCCTCAGAGTCTGGATTCAGAGTCTTATGTTTCCTGGACCAGGTGTTCCCTCTGCTGTTCCCGATCCATACATCGTAGCCGGCATCTGCCAACACATAGCCCAAACTGGAGTTGGGAGGGTTGGTGATCCAGTTACTGCCAGCAGCCAGGAGTCCGTGCTGCAGGAAGACAGTTGACCTCGGACCTGCAGGATGGACATAAAGAACCAGTTTGAGCCACAGGTGTTCGATCTCCCTAATCCTCATCAGCGTATTGGTGTAAGAAAACACAACTACAAAAAACTGGAATAGAATTAGAAAACCACCTGCAGAGTGTCTGAGTCCATGAGGGATCCTGTTGACTGTCACGATGTAGCCATCCTCTGTCACGACCTCATGCTCCTCTGCAGGGTAACCCCACCGCTGAATGATCTGTGTCTGAGTGGCAGACGGACAACAACTCAAAAACCTGCAGGAAATATCCCAGCTCAGTGCCCCCCCTCCTGGTAGGTCATACATGTGATTTGTCTTGCTGCCCACAGACATCATGGGTGCTGATGAAGTGTTTGGTGACCCTGATTTCACAGGACCCTTCCTTCCCGAAGAGCACCCAAGGTGTAAATGTAATTTAAATCACTGTGTTGATACTTTCAAATTAATTTAGCTAGTTTTATTAAAAAAATATTGATTAAAATACTCCATCAGAAAAGATGCTTTTATTATTTTTTTAAACAGATTGGGGATTTTGTATTTCAACTAAATATCTTCCATCAGTTTCTGCTATGAATTCATTAAAACTCAGGAATCTGCTTCCTGCTTTGGACCAGAACCACCTGGAGATTCTGCCTCCGACTTCCTGCAGAACACAGACCACCTGAAGGTAGGAAACCTGTAGCGTTCTCACAATGTTCATGTCGACCTCCGGGTCAAGCCTGTGGTGGGGTTCATTAGACCAGCGCTGATCACCGATGGTCCAGCCGCCATGGATGAGAGTGGACAGGAACAACGCACACAACCACACGCACTTCATGATCTGAAACAGAATGACAGTGCTGCGTTCAAGGACCAGGACAAAAATCTGTTAAACTTCTACACTTACTGCTTATAACGGCTCTGTCCGTTTTTAATAGGCTCATTATTGAACCTCTCGTGAGGAGGTTATGTTTTTAAGAGAGTTTGTGTGTCTGTGTATAGAAATACTACAAAATGGACAGATTTTAATTAATCTTTTATCAGAGGTGTCCCTCATGACAAGGAACAATCCATTAAGTTTTGGCGATGAACTCGATTAAAATCTGGACACAGATTTTAAAAAAAGATTCTCTAATATTGTGAAATACGATGACCAAGACTGCCAAGGCTAAGCGACAGAGTCCCCTCTGAAAGTCTTCTAGAAGATGTAAATGAAGCGCTACGTACTATCCCTACTAAAGACATAACTGAGACTAATGAGCTGATCTACGCCAGAGCTACAGTGATCCTAGAGATGCTTGGCTATAAGATAAACACCATAGGCCACAAAGAGCATTACCCCCATGGAGGATAAGGCTGGAGGCCAAGATCCAGGCAACACGAAGAGAGGTTAGTCAGCTCTCAGACCTACAGAAAAGTGTAGGGAAGAGGTTACCTAAGTACAACAAGCTGTCGATTCCTAAAGCTCCAGAAACTGCCAAACAAAGACTGACCGCCCTGGCCACCCACCTAAAGAGATACAAGGGAGTAGCAGAAGCCAGGAGAATAAACCAGATGTTCTCCACCAACCCATCCAAAGTGTACTCACAGTGTGAGGGTGATAATACAAGATCAGATCCACCCAGGGCTAAGACTGAACAGTACTGGAGGAACATATGGGAGAAGGAGGCATCCCACAACGCCAATGCTCAGTGGCTAATTGATCTTAGAACAGATCACAGCAATCTCCCAGAACAAGAACCAGTAACCATTACAATCGCAGACGTCCAAGAAAGAGCGGCAGGTATGAAGAGCTGGACAGCACCAGGCCCTGACATGATCCATACCTACTGGCTGAAAAATCTAACCACACTTCATGCTCGCCTGGCAGCACAAATGAACCAACTGCTGATGGATGCAACCCACCCAGAATGGTTAACCCAAGGACGGACAATCCTGATCATGAAGGATCCCCAGAAGGGAACAGTCCCATCCAACTAACTTGCCTCTGTACAACATGGAAGCTTCTGTCAGGCATCATAGCGGCTAAGATGAGTAGGCACATGGCTCAATACATGCACTCTTCCCAGAAAGGAATGGGCAGTAACACCAGAGGAGCCAAGCACTAGCTACTAGTGGATAGAGCAGTCACTCGAGACTGTAAGACCAGGTAGACAAATCTGTGCAATGCCTGGATTGACTATAAGAAAGCCTACGACTCAATGCCACATACATGGATACTGGAATGCTTGGAAATGTACAAGATCAACAGGACACTAATAGCCTTCATCAAGAACTCAATAAAGCCGTGGAAAACAAGTCGGGAAGCAAACGCAAAACCAATTGTACAAATCACCATCAAGTGCGGCATATACAAAGGCGATGCACTATCCCCACTGCTGTTCTGCATAGGCCTGAACCCCCTCAGCCAGATCATCACAAAGACTGGTTATGGATACCAATTCCGAAGCAGAACAATCATCAGTCACCTCCTCTACATGGATGACATCAAGCTGTATGCCAAGAGTGAGCGAGACATCGACTCACTGATCCACACTACCAGGATCTGCAGCAACGACATTGGAATGTCATTGGTACTGGAAAAGTGCGGTCTCGTGGTCTCAAAGAGAGGGAAGATGATCAGAACCAAGAGGGTTGAACTACCAGAAGGCCACATTACAGATGTTCAGGACAGCTACAAATACCTTGGGGTGCCACATGCTAACGGAAACCATGAGGAGACAGCAAGAAAGACTGCCACAGCTAAATAGCTACAAAGAGTAAGGCAGGTCCTGAAAAGTCAGCTGAATGGGAAAAACAAGATCCAAGCCATCAACACATATGCCCTGCCAGTCATCAGATACCCCGCTGGTATAATAAACTGGCCAAAGGAGGAGATAGAGGCTACCGACATCAAGACGAGAAAGCTCCTCACAATGCATGGAGGGTTTCACCCCAAATCCAGCACCCTGAGACTGTATACCAAGCGTAGCGAGGGAGGCCGAGGGCTAGTGAGTGTCAAGACCACTGTCCAGAATGAAACAACTAAGATCCAGGAGTACATCAGGAAGATGGCGGCGGACGTGGCTGTGCTGCTTTGGCTTCGTCCGGTGGGGGAGTGGCGTGGTTCGCTCCGCTCTGGCTTTGTGCTGCCCCTTGGGCTGCTGGGGGGGGGGTGGTTGCGCCGACTGCGGCCTGCTGTTCTTGCGGTTTTGCGCCGGGCGGCTTTTCTGCTCTTGGATTGATTCTGTGCGCGGTGTGTTGCATTGCGCGCTGTTGGCGTCGGTCTTGGTGGGGTGGGGCTGCGCTTTTGGCCAGGGGGGCGTTTTCGGGGGGTCCCGCGGCGCTCGCGGCCGGTTCGCGGCAGATGCGCATGGGCCTCGGCCGCAGGCGGGGCCGCCTGTGTGTTTTTCCTGGGTGGTGCGGTCGCGGTGGGTGTTGCGGCCGGTCGCCGGGGCTTGGTGCTGAAACACGCCGGGGGCAGGGCGTGTTTCGGTGCTCTGTGGGGCTGGGGCTTTTCGGTCGGTGCCGTGGGAGGGCCGGTGTTCGGTGCCCGGCCCTACTTCAGGGTGGCCGGCTGCCGGCGGAGCCCGCGGACTCGTCCGCGCGGCTCCCCGGGGCGCCGGCATGGCGGTGGCTGGGGGGCTTCTTCGTGGCTGTCTCTCCTCCTCCCTTGGTGGGGGTCTGATTTCTGGGGCTGGCCCCTCCTTGGTGCCTTCGCTCTTGGGGTCCCTTTGGGCACCTGTGGCTTTGGGTCTCCCGGCGCTGGACTCAGTGCTCTGGGGGGTGTTCCTCTCCGGCTCTCCACAACCACTATTGAGCATTTTTTCTATGGTTAAAACTTTACATGCACAAGTTGACCCTCACAAACAACTACAGGTGCTAGGCTTCAGGTACTTAGAGGTTCACTTCCAAACAGAAACCCCACATTCATATCTTCAGGTAACACAGAGTACATTTCAGACTTAGTAATATTACTTTAGCGATAGTTTCAAGGTGTTGCTTTATTGTATATCTTGTACCATGTCTTTTGGTTGTGCTGTTCTTTTTTCATCTCGTTATAGGTGATGAAGCAGACTGAAAATGTTTTGTCATTGTCTCCTTTCTATCTCCTCTTTCTTTCATCTTTTGTCCTTTTTTTTCTCTTTTTCTTTTTCCTTTTTTTTCTTCTGTTTTTCTGCTCTACTTACATTGCAGTGTCCATATAAACTGTAAAACTCCCTGCATAATTATAATAAAGCAATTTATATGCATGAAACAAGTGGAGCAGTATGGCAATTGCCATACCGCTACACTTGTGAAAGTAAAATCTGTTGGGCTCCTTTTGGCATCAAGACAATTATTCTTATTGCCACCTTGCCAGACAGGACACAGTAAAAAAAAAAAAAAAAAAAAAAGGAAGATGGCCCACAAAGACAAAGGGCTTGGCAAATACCTCAGGCAGGAGAAAACCGAAAGTGAGGACAAGAAAGATGAAGGAGAACCATCATGGAGGGACAAGGGGCTGCACGGCGTGTACCACAGACAAATAGAAGAAGTGGCTGATATCGCAAAATCCTACCAGTGGCAGGAAAAGGCTGGACTGAAGGACAGCACAGAGGCACTAATCATGGCAGCACAAGAACAGGCACTCAGTACAAGATCAATAGAGGCTGGGGTCTACCACACCAAGCAGGACCCCTGGTGCAGACTAGGGGTGTGGGAAATATTCGTTTTGGCGATATATCGTGATATTTGGCTGCCCAATATAATATTGATCTTTCACTTCTTAGTATCGATTTTTAAAAAAATGGTTACATAAAACATTAATGGGAAAATGGGCTACCTCTGCACCACCACTCTGGCAGAAAGCGCTGTGGAGCGCTTTAACTGTGCGTGCAGCACCAAATCTGTATTTGAGGCAGTCACAGTGGAAGAAAACCCCAAACAACATGGATAATAATACCTAATCAGTATTTTCTGATGAAAATATACAGCACTTGCTGTTTTATCTCATCATTTGATTTTGATAGCTGGGGAATATATGGCAATATATAGTGATACTGCAATATCGTGATAATAGCGTATCGTGACCCAAGTATCACAACATGTATCGAATCGCAACACTCATGCCAATAGTCACCTCTAGTGCAGACTGTGCAAAGATGCCTCTGAAACAATACAGCACATAAAAGCAGGGTGTAAAATGCAGGCAGGAAGTACATACATGGAACGCCACAACCAGGTAGCTGTCATAGTGTACAGGAACATCTGCCATGAGTATGGGCTGGAAGTCCCAAGGTCAAAATGGAAGACACCTCCTAAGGTAATTGAGCATGACCGAGCTAAGATCCTATGGGACTTCAAGATCCAGACTGACAAACAGGTGATGGCTAACCAACCAGACATCGTGTTGATCGACAAACAGCAGAAGAAGGCAGTAGTGATAGAGGTGGCAATCCCAAGCGACAGCAACATCAAGAAAAAAGAACACGAGAAGCTTGAGAAATACCAAGGGCTGAAAGAGGAGCTAGAAAAGATGTGGAAAGTAAGAGCAGCAGTGGTGCCAGTGGTAATTGGAGCACTGGGGGCTGTGACCCCCAAACTGGGAGAGTAACTACAGCAGATTCCAGGTAAAACATCAGAGGTCTCTGTCCAGAAGAGCGCAGTCCTAGGAACAGCTACGATACTGCGCAGAACCCTCAAACTCCCAGGCCTCTGGTAGAGGACCCGAGCTTGAGGAGGACACCTAACACCCCACGAGGGGTGAGAAAACAGTTTTCTTTTTATTTGTCATATATGTATATAACCAGACGGTGGCAGCAGTGACTATTGATAGCCTCAGCATTGGAAGGTATTTTACTAAAGACAAAAACAGTAGAAAAGGGAAAGTTGTTAGTTTGTTGGCAAATCTAAAAACTTATGAACGGATTTTATGGAAACCTTCTACCAGTGATGTGTCTCATCTCAAGGAACAATTCATTTAAATTTGGTAATGATCCAGACTATGTGCGTATTTTAGCTATAGGTGTAAGTAGCACTAAAACAATAATCTGATTGTTTATTGAAATAATCTTCAACTAATTTAGTAATCGATTAATCATTAACTGGAGTGTAGAGACTAAAGCATGCCTTTAGCTGACAGGGCGACCCACTAAGAGCAGTATTTGTATCAGAATTGTAAAAAAAAAAATATGTAAACATTTTTCATTTAAGATTAAAAAAAAATTGTTGTCCATTAATATGCTCTATCCAGAACTCCCTACGTTGAAAAGTTTTAGTTTCACCTGGTTTAATTTCACATTAAGTCTTCTTTAAAGAACCTATGGCTATGTGATTATTGATCAATTAATTTAAAGAATAATCAACAGATTTATCGATTTGCAAAATAATCATTAGTTGCAGCCCTTGGTGTAAATCACAATCTGGGGCAAAATTTTGCCGTTTGAGAGACGTCTATACTGACGGAGCTCTTTTCTGCTTTCTAAATGTGGAAAAACGTTTACGTTTTTTTCTTTTTCTGTAATCCAGATTCAATCAGCCTGGTGAAGCAGGATGGACATAACTAATAATCTAGTAGGAATCATGAATGTATAGGAATATGTTGCACCACAATTGTCGTGTTTTAGCAGCTACACCTTCTACAGAAACTTTGCTTTATAACAGAACAAAGGTGCCTAAATAATGAAACACATCCAAACAACACGACCGACCTGCCAAAGAGGGAGATGTCAACATCAGTCAGAGCAGCTCTGTTCCTCAGCAACACTTAAACGCGATGTAAAAAAGGAAAATATTTGAATGAGGGGAAAATATTCAATTGCATTAAAAGCTTTGGAATGCTACTGTGTAGAGATTGAATGATACAGGTTTTTAAAGGTTGATGCAGATTATTTTGAAATCAGTCAAAAACAATCCCTGATATGTGCTGCCGATATTTTAGGGACATTTCTTATAGCCACCAACACTGACTTTTCTATTTAAAGAATAAAATTTATACACTGGTAAAAAATGTTACACAATTGTTAATAAAAAAAAACACTTATTAACAAATCAAACAAAGCATTAACAATGAAAAGCAAATGAAATGGAGCAGCGATACATGTCCTTCACATGATCTCAGGCCATGGCTGCTGAAAGCACTAATTAATGGGCCCACACATTGCACCAATCGGCCGATACACGGAAAAAACACTATTAGTCAGAAATATCGGCTGGCTGACGTATCGTTCTATCTCTACTATTGCAGTTATTGTAGGGAATTCAACAAAAACAGTCTGATTATATTAGAAAAAAAAGGGAAATCTTTGTCGTTTCTGGAGTTAATACATCTTTCTAACATGTCCACCTCAGGTCTTCATTCATGAGGGTGGAGGTTATTTAGAAATCTGAGGCTTCAGCGACAGGCTCAGCTGAGTACCACTGTACCTGAAGTAAACAGTAAAAAAGTAGTAAAGTAAATATCTGTCTGCTTTTAGCAGCATTTTCATGTCACTCTAAAAAAGCATCACAGCAAACGGTGAAGGCTCGGGGGACACACATGTAATGTTAAGAGTTTTTGTTGCTGTTTGTTAATGTACGTATGTTCCAGTTCGTATTAATAAAGTTATATATAAAAAAATGATCAGACAAAGTTGCTATTTTGCTGAAGAATGAGAATAAAGAAAATCATGACCAGATATCTTTGTACATTGAAATGATAGACATGATCTGTAGCTGCAGGGAGGATCTGTTATCAAAGCTCCTGTCTGACTCATAGTTGTCGGAAAAGTTTTATCACTCTTCTATTATATATTAATTTATCCTATTTACTCACTATAAAAGTTTTCACTCAGTCTGTTTCTCTCTCAAGGCCACACCATTCTCTGCAGGATGGTGTTTGTAGACCAGACATAGCTTCTTTCCATAACAATCCAGATTCTTTCTCAAGGTTTATTGATAACATGTTACTGTTTAACCAAAGTGTCTGTAATTTGTTTTGACTCTGACTACTTTCCATTGTTGTAAGTAAGGGGGAATGAACGCTGCCCAGATCAGAACAGAGCAGAATGCTGTGCCATTAGGGCTGTATGATGAACTGTTCTCTCTTTGCAAAGATATGAATAAATGTGCCGACTGAGTGAAATCCATCGATCTCCCTTTATTTAACTAGGGTGAATAGTTTGATACTTTTTTCCCCACAACAATTTGGCGTTGTCAATGCAGGATTCTCCTTGACTGATTTTTTCTGAGGACAGCGATTGTCAGAAGTGTCAGGCATCACCTGGAGGAAGCAGTCTTCCAGCCTCAATACACCGTTAGAAGGTTAAGGGAGTGAGGACTTCTGGCATCGAGGTCCCTGGAGGTCAGCAGGAGGATCAAAACAAACCATTTTTTTGAGACGGTGAGATGAATCTTTTGTCAGCACAGTTTAAATTAAATTTCAAAAACTAAATTACAAAACAACAGGTTGTTAACAGATTTAAAGATTATTAGAAATCAAATACTGGAATATTAGCTCAATAAATAAATGTAATCTAACAAAAACAAAATAAAAATCTAACTAAATTAAAGATTAATCATTTCAAAAGCATTACCATTAGTATAATACTAAAGAATATACATACAAAATAAGATATAACTTTTCTATTTGGAGAGCAGAAAGGCAATTCTGTTTTTTTCCCCACCTGTGAACCTAAAGACCTCGCATAGGAACGTGAGGCTCTCTCTAAGAGTGAGAGGAAGGTTGTAGGTGCCACCAGAAGGTACTAAATTTTACTGAGACATCGGCAATCTAGAGCGGGATCCCCCCAATTATCCAGGTTGGCACCATAGGATTGGTGTGTATCGGGCAGAGTTAAATTACCTGTAGATAATGGGAAAGGTTTTGCAGTTCTATCGTAGTATGAATAAATGTGCCGACTGAGTGAAATCCATCGATCTCCATTTATTTAACTAGGGTGAATAGTTTAATACTTTTTTCCCACGACACTTATTCACTCTGTTCAGACTTTGAACACCCAGATCAGAGTTCAGATCTGTGACAGCCTCCTAGCTGCTACAGACACATTAGATAATTTAGGAGGACAATCAAAGAGTGAGAATTTAGTCTTTCAGGGAGTCATGGAATCGGTGGGAGAAGCTTGGACAGATTCTGAGGAGAAAGTCAAGCAAATCATTAAGGGGAAGTTAGTTTTCATGAGACATTGAGCTGGAAAGAGCACACCGTACAATTTTGGTGAAATTCCTCAGCTTCAAGGAAAAGTCATTGGTGTTACAGAGTTTAAAGTTTTAAAGGATCTAAAATATACACTAATGAGAATCATATAGAGGCTGTAAGACAAAAGGGCTGATGCCAAAATTAAATTTCAATACAGTTTATTTCCATAGCAACAATTCAAAACACATGTCATTTCAAGGCATTTTACAGAGAGAATTCAACCAGATCATTCTGTAAGATTGGTTCAAAGTTTTCTATCTAAGGACAACAGGCTGATTGCATCAACTAATTGAGTTGAAAGCAATCCCTCACACCAAGCATGGTTGTAGTGACAGTAGAGAGGAAAAACTCCCTTTTAACAGGATGAAACCTGCAGCAGAACCAGGCTCAGTGTGAGCGGCCATCTGCCGAGGCTGACTGGGGTTCAAGGAGACAGAAGCAGAGATACACGAAGAAGACAAGATAAAAAAAAGGTAAAAGCTGCACGAAGCAGAGATGATGTTGCATTTTTAAGAGATGATAAATGAATTATTCATTCCTGAAACAGCTTTACAAAACTCTCCAGACATGGCTACTTTTGCCACATCATCACTACATCATAAGAAAGTAACTATTGTATGTCAAACAGACAGGGCTTTGCTCTGCAAAAGAAAGAAAAGCACACATAAACATCAATTTTATAAGGAATAAATCCAATGAAATTTCAGATATTTTGTCTTTTTGCATATTTTAGTCGTTTCTGAAACTGGTACCACAGATAATTTAGAAAAGGTAATATAACATGTTTAAACAAGATTAAATCTGTGAAGGTGTTAAAAATATTTGCTGGGCTTCAGAATATATTTAAAAAGGAATCGAAGAAAGGTTCATTTTGACTGGTAATCGGTTAAATTTTACTTTGAAATTAGAAATCTTGTTACAAAGCTAAATAAGAATTAAAAGAAGAAATATAGAATAAATAAAATGAAAGAATAAATGATAGTAAAAATTATTATAAGAAATGAAAGGAAATAAAAAGGAAAGGAAATAAAGCTAATTACACTCAGGCTTCCAAAGAAAGATGGAAATCTTATGGTTAGGTTACTCAATGCTTAATGTTATCTTATCTAATTTAACAACAGGGCATAAATTTACGAATAATAAAAGCTGGCCATTTAAATTGCATAGTGTAGATATAAAACAGACAGAAAACTGAATAAAACTTTGTAAAATTAAAACCACCTGGCATTGATAATTTTGACTGTAAGCTTCTTAAACTGGTTGCTCCTGCTGTTTGTTACATAATCAAAGTCTCTTGTAGATTTTTTGTCTAGAAAAATAAAAAAGACACTTAAATAACAAAGCAAATATAACAACAGCAAGCGTTCAACAATGACCTCAGAATTATTCCTTCCTAGCTTTTCTGAAGGCAAAGTCACTGATGACATCATTGTATGGTATTGCTTGCTCAACTTTGCTATTAATACTAATGACTGCGAGTCCACTTATTCTTTCCTGGGCCTTTGATGATCTCAAATATGTTTTAATCAATTTGACCTTGGAAAAGCTCCTCTCTGCTGAGGCAGCTGTCACAGGCAGCTATCCTGAGATCTACCCAAACATCTGCGTAAAACCCATACAGCTCATTTTGTGAGAGGTATGTGAGAAGCTCAAAGGCAGTCTTCATAGTTTGGTTAATCACCAGGGGGCCCAAGCAGCCGCTTAGTTCGCTTATGCCTCCGGCTGGCCCTGATTAACTGTAGCTAATGGGAATCCAAAATAAAATGTAAAACCAGATCAAAGGCAGAAAAGCCTTCTGACTCATTTCAGGCTGTTTTATCCAAGTGTCAACATGTTTACCGACTGTTTAAATGATTAAACCGGCTGTAATTGACATTAAAACGTTCACGGTTCGGTTTTTACATATATAAAGCCTGTTTTCATGGGCGTAGGGGTCTAGTCTCTACCACTAACTCGATTTTAATAACATGTTTATAATTTAAAATTCAGCGTGGTGGATCACGATCACAGCCAATTCTTTCCTTATCGCAGCTCAGTAGCTGCTGCTGCCGCTCCATCTGAGTCCTGTCGTTTAATAGGTAACAGTGCTGTTTAACTCCACTCAGATTGGTTGTTCGGCCTAAAGTCCCGCCTTCCCTCTCCCTGATTGGCTGTTTTCTAGTCCGTATGCGTGTGTGCGTGCTTAGAGCAAGAAATAAGAATTTTATTCACGCTAGTTACTTAAAATAATATTATGCAACGAAACTAGTCTTAATGAAAAAAACACTTTATTCCATCTACACTAAAACAGGCGAAAGCTGCTGATTGCTGATTCTTAGGCACAGCCGACTGAAAAAGAAAATATGAGCGTTTCCCTTTTAACAATAATTCATTGCAATTACTGTTTTCATTTTATTACGACCCTTTGAGGCAGTTCAGCTATAAATAGCAGGTGTTATTTCTTTTATAGAGTATAACAACACGAGATGGCGCCTAAACATCTGATTTTATTTTACATAGATTTCCACACAGTCCATAAGTTAATTATTACAAACATTAGTGTTTGGTAAAAATGCTTGAATCCAGCTGTTTATTTTGGATATTATTACATTACAGACAAGATGGTGTTATATTTTCTTTTAATAATTGTTAAAAGTGATTTTATATTGGGACAAATTTAGTCTCATTTTTAGTCTTGCGTTTTATAGATGATGCTACTAAATGTAAATACAATAAATGTATTTTCCGTTCCTTGAATGTGTTATTTTGTGTTGTTTCATGATACAGAGAGAGCATTTAAAAAATAAGAGTGTTTCACCTGTTTACCTCTGCACAATTCTATATCTTCAAAAGAAAATACAGGATAAATCCACATATAACAGACATATTTACTATTTTTGGTTAAATAGGCACATATTTACCTACTGTCTTAGTCACTGGTAAGTTTAAATGCAAACCTTTTCAAAGTGGAAAAAAGTCATAATTCATCATTCATCGGAGCCGGTGACGCTTCAAACATTGATAAACAGCATCTAGTGAGTGTAGTGCTTATAAAATTAGTATAAATGTAGCAAGAAATGCTGCTTTTCTCTTTAAACCAAATGCACCCTGATGCTCATGTTAAGCATAAAAAAACATGCATAATTTTTATAGGTAAAATGACATTAATGAAACTTTGGAGCAATAGTGTCCCTACCAAAGTGGAAATCAAACCTAAGCCCTTGCCTGTTTTAATATGTCTGCAGCAGTTTCCTGTTACAGCCTGTTTATTAACATTTGTAAACTCTTTCAGGTTGGACGGTAAATCAGGTGAACCTACCTGCTGCTGCCGCCGCTGCTGTCTGAACTCTGAAGGTCACGTGACTCAGTGAGACTGACTTTTTTTTTTTCAAAGCTTTATTGAAACGGGACATTAACAAACTACAGTCCAACAAGCTCTCTCTCTGATTGGTCGGAAGGCAGAGTTTTTCCGGATGTGAGGTAATTAAACACCGGAATAAGGGGTTGTTTTGTTTTGTAACCCATTTAAAGAGCAGTTTTGAAGCTAAGCTAAGGTGCTATTGTTAAAGATGTCCCGGGTTCTGATCGTGGGAGCTGGTCTGACCGGCAGCTTGTGCGCATGTCTGCTGCGCAGGGCGCTGCAGGGCAGAGTGCAGGTGGTGCTGTGGGACAAGGCGAGGGGTACAGGTCAGTCCCCCCTCTGCTCACCATGGTGGAACCCAGCAGGATAAATGACTTTCATGCTTCTGTAGTCTGTAATGCATCTTCATCAGAACTAAATACCTGCAGCCAATATAGACTCAATAAAGTTTCTATGTTTAAAGGCTCCATGTGAAAAGAATTAATCTCTTTAATTTTGACTTTTAATGGCTGATTCTCCTCAGAACAGGCAACCAAACCTTCAACCTCAGATCAGCTCAGGGGTGGAGCTAGATGGGGCACCAGGGGTGGCCATCTCCCCCTTAATACACTAGAAGAGGAATATGAAGCTCACTAGATTGAAACCCGCTGCCTTGGCAATTTGTGCAATTTTGTGCTGAAAGCCCTAAAAAGAAAAGGAGACGACGTATTTGGACAAAGACATGGCTGAGCAAACATGGCTGCTACAGTCTGTCAGTTTTACAGAAAGAACTCCATTTCACTCATTGCACCCCCGCCATGCTTCTGTGTTTACATCTGAGAGGAGGAAGAAAAAAGGAGATCCTTGTTTGCCCGCTGAGCGATTTGCCCAAGACGGTTGGCAGAAAATCAAATGTTTGATTGATGATTGGGAGGTGGTCGTGAGAGGCTAATCGCCCCTCGTTACTCCGTGTATACTACACAACGCACGATCAGGCTGAAAGTTGACCCAATCGGAAAATTTTCACACGTCTGGAGAGTTGGCCCGAAAAGGGCAAAAAAATCGCACAGTGTACGCTCAGCTTTAGCCAATCAGTGCCCCCCCTACCATTTTTTCCCCCTCTAATACAGATGTTGGCAGCAGTAATACTCTCAAGTTGAATATTTAAGACATTTTAATTGTTCATACATTAACAAATACTTGACAACAAAAATACAGTTGTTAATTATGCACTTCAATGAACTAATATTAAAGACGATAAGTTCAGAATTCATGCTCTTTCAGAACTAGATTTTATGTTATATGGGGTAAAGAGAAAATGTGTCTCTGAAAGTCATCTATGAGTCTTCAGTGAAATCATAGATAAATAAATATTTTAGTAAAAATGTATTAAATAATCAATTTATGTAGATATTAGTTCTTGTAAATATCAATGCTATGCATAATGATTATGGATAAAATTAGGTAAGTAATGGCAATGGAAAAGATGTGCGCCCCAGAACTCTAACCTGAAAGAATTGTTTCCACTATACCTTTTATTTAGAAAGCACAGATGTTGAATATATTTGCATCTATTTTTTTAGGAAAGGCTGCAGGAAAGTATACTTAGTCTTTATTTAGCGAATATGGATGTGGTGCTCGTTAATTTTCCTGTTGGAACAGTGCAGATGGACCCGGAGGCCACTTTCGGCCACCCCTCAGTGTACATCGGTTATCGCCTGGCCGCCCTTATAAAAATGTTCTTTCTACGCCTCTGCCTGTGTGTCTGTTAGGGGGCAGGATGTCCACCAGCCGTCCTCCAGACGCTGTGTCTCACTCCGCTGACCTCGGTGCGCAGTACATCACAGCCACTCCTGCCTACGCTCAGTCCCACAGCAAGTACGCTTCACCTGACCTCCTCTGACACCAAACAGTTTTCCCTCCCTGTGAATTTCTGATGCTGTGTTTGTTCAGTTTCTACGCAGAGCTGCTCTCAGCTGGCCTGCTCCAGCCCCTGACCTGTCACATTGAAGGTCTGCAGCACAAAGAGGGAAACAAGGACTACGTAACGCCACTGGGCATGAACAGCTTGGTCAAACACTTTCTGTCAGAGTCAGGTAATAACCTCAGCTGTCCTTTTGCTGTCTGTCAGCTAATCCCACCTGAACAGTCTTAGAAGGCTTCTTTGAATGGGTAGCTGGAGTCTGTCCTCTGCGATGAATCGAGCTTCTCTCTCTGATGGACCGAAGTTCCTATAAACACAAGCCGAAACGTTTTGCACATTTCCTCCAGAAGAGCTGAAGCTGTTCTAGCTGCAAAGGGTGGATCAACATTATATCCCTAAACATTGAATCCCATGGATTAAGAATGGGATGTCACTTCTGTTCTCAACCTGGATGGCGTCTGAGCAAAGTATGGTTGTGAGCTTGTGTCTTAATGTAATATATATTTTTTATCAGCCTTAAATTGATCAAACTCTGTCTAAATAGATTTTTTCCACTGAATTAAATAAGTTTGGAAATAAATGTATATATTATATAAATACATTTTTTTTATTGCAATATTAAGACATTAGTTAGAAACAGCAGTATAATTCAGTATGGACAAGAGAATCCATCAAAAAGACGTTTTCGCCACAGTAAATACAGTACAATACAGTCAATAATATAAAACACAAATAGTTTTGGAAGATACTTCTAGGTGTTTAGACCATCTCTGTTTTGTTTCTCCTGTTGGTACCCATGCTCATGAGAGTCTGGCTGCAGAGCTGCACTGTCAGGACCCAGACCTGCAGTGACAGGACCTAAACCTGCACTGTCAGGATCCAGACCTGCACAGTCAGGATCCAGACTTGCACAGTCATGACCCAGACCTACACTGTCAGGACCCAGACCTGCACAGTCAGGACCCAGACCTGCAGTGACAGGACCTAAACCTGCACTGTCAGGATCCAGACCTGCACAGTCAGGGACCCAGACTTGCACAGTCATGAGCCAGACCTACACTGTCAGGACCCAGACCTGCACAGTTAGGAACCAGACCTGCACAGTCAGGACCCAGACCTGCACAGTCAGGACCCAGACATGCACAGTCATGACCCAGACCTACACTGTCAGGACCCAGACCTGCACAGTCAGGACCCAGACCTGCACTGTCAGGACACAGAACTCCACTGTCAGGAACCTGAACTGCATTGTCAGGACCAAGACCTGCACAGTCAGGACCCATACCTGCACTTCAAGACCCAGAACTGCACTGTCAGGACCCAGACGTGCACTGTCAGGACCCAGGCCTGCACAGTCAGGACCTAGACCTGCACTTCAGGTACCAGACCTGCACTGTCATGACCCTGACCTGCACAGTTAGGACACAGGCCTGCACAGCCAGGACCCAGACCTGCACAGTCAGGACTCAGAACTGCATTGTCAGGACCCAGACCTGCACTTCAGTACCCAGGCCTGCACAGCCAGGACCCAGACCTGCACAGTCAGGACCCAGACTTGCACAGTCATGACCCAGACCTGCACTGTCAGGACCCAGACTTGCACAGTCATGACCCAGACCTGCACTGTCAGGACCCAGACCTGCACAGTCAGGACCCAGACCTGCACTGTCAGGACCCAGACCCGCACAGTACGGACACAGACCCGCACTGTCAGGACCCAGACCCGCACTGTCAGGACCCAGACCCGCACTGTCAGGACCCAGACCCGCACAGTTAGGACCCAGACCTGCACTGTCAGGACCCAGACCTGCACTGTCAGGACCCAGACCTGCACAGTAAGGACCCAGACCTGCACAGTCAGGACCCAGACCTTCACTGTCAGGATCCAGACCTGCACTGTCAGGACCCAGGTCTGCACAGTCAGGACCCGGAACTGCATTGTCAGGACCCAGACCTGTACTGTCAGGACCCAGGCCTGGACAGTCAGGACCCAGACCTGCACAGTCAGGACCCAGACCTGCACTTCAGGACCCAGAGCTGCACTGTCAGGACCCAGACCTGCACTTCAGGACCCAGACCTGCACTGTCAGGACCCTGACCTGCACTGTCAGGACCCAGACCTGCACTTCAGGACCCAGACCTGCACTGTCAGGACCCTGACCTGCATTGTCAGGACCCTGACCTGCACAGTTAGGACACAGGCCTGCACAGCCAGGACCCAGACCTGCACAGTCAGGACCCAGGCATGCACAGTCAGGACCCAGACCTGCACTTCAGGACCCAGGCCTGCACAGTCAGGACCCAGACCTGCACAGTCAGGACCCAGGCATGCACAGTCAGGACCCAGACCTGCACTTCAGGACCCAGACCTGCACTGTCATGACCCAGACCTGCACTTCAGGACCCAGACCTGCACTGTCAGGACCCAGACCTGCACTGTCAGGACCCAGACCTGCACTTCAGGACCCAGACCTGCACTGTCAGGACCCTGACCTGCACTGTCAGGACCCAGACATGCACTTCAGGACCCAGACCTGCACTGTCAGGACCCTGACCTGCACTGTCAGGACCCTGACCTGCACAGTTAGGACACAGGCCTGCACAGCCAGGACCCAGACCTGCACTGTCAGGATCCAGAAATGCATTGTCAGGACCCAGACCTGAACTTCAGGACCCAGACCTGCACAGTCAGGAACCAGGCCTGCACTGTCAGGACCCAGACCTGCACTGTCAGGACCCAGACCTGCACTGTCAGGACCCAGACCTGCACTGTCAGGACCCTGACCTGCACTGTCAGGACCCTGACCTGCACTGTCAGGACCCAGACCTGCACTTCAGGACCCAGACCTGCACTATCAGGACCCTGACCTGCACTGTCAGGACCCTGACCTGCAGAGTTAGGACACAGGCCTGCACAGCCAGGACCCAGACCTTGCACTGTCAGGATCCAGAAATGCATTGTCAGGACCCAGACCTGAACTTCAGGACCCAGACCTGCACAGTCAGGACCCAGGCCTGCACAGTCAGGACCCAGGCCTGCACTGTCAGGACCCAGGCCTGCACTGTCAGGACCCAGAACTGCACTGTCAGGACCCAGAACTGCACTGTTAGGTCCCAGACCTGCACAGTCAGGACCCAGACCTGCACAGTCAGGATCCAGAAATGCATTGTCAGGACCCAGACCTGCACACTCAGGACCCAGACCTGCACAGTTAGGACCCAGACCTGCACAGTCAGGATCCAGAAATGCATTGTCAGGACCCAGACCTGAACTTCAGCACCCAGACCTGCACTTCAGGACCCAGAACTTCACTGTCAGGACCCTGAACTGCATTGACGGGACCCAAACCTGCACAGTCAGGACCCAGGCATGCACAGTCAGGACCCAGACCTGCACTTCAGGACCCAGGCCTGCACAGTTAAGACCCAGACCTGCACTGTCAGGACCCAGGCATGCACAGTCAGGACCCAGACCTGCACTTCAGGACCCAGACCTGCACTGTCAGTTTCAGACCTGCAATATCAGGACCCTGACCTGCACTGTCAGGACCCTGACCTGCACAGTTAGGACACAGGCCTGCACAGCCAGGACCCAGACCTGCACAGTCAGGACCCAGGCATGCACAGTCAGGACCCAGACCTGAACTTCAGGACCCAGACCTGCACTGTCAGGACCCAGACCTGCACTGTCAGGACCCAGACCTGCACTGTCAGGACCCTGACCTGCACTGTCAGGACCCTGACCTGCACAGTTAGGACACAGGCCTGCACAGCCAGGACCCAGACCTGCACTGTCAGGATCCAGAAATGCATTGTCAGGACCCAGACCTGAACTTCAGGACCCAGACCTGCACAGTCAGGACCCAGGCCTGCACTGTCAGGACCCAGGCCTGCACTGTCAGGACTAAGAACTGCACTGTCAGGACCCAGAACTGCACTGTCAGGTCCCAGACCTGCACAGTCATCACCCAGACCTGCACAGTCAGGATCCAGAAATGCATTGTCAGGACCCAGACCTGCACACTCAGGACCCAGACCTGCACAGTTAGGACCCAGACCTGCACTGTCAGGATCCAGAAATGCATTGTCAGGACCCAGACCTGAACTTCAGCACCCAGACCTGCACTTCAGGACCCAGAACTTCACTGTCAGGACCCTGAACTGCATTGACGGGACCCAAACCTGCACAGTCAGGACCCAGAACTGCACTGTCAGGATCCAGAACTGCACTTCAGGACCGAGAACTGCAATGTCAGGACCCAGAACTGCACAGTCAGGACCCAGAAGTGCACTGTCAGGGCCCTCCATTGCAGACCTGCAAAATTGGGTCTCCTGCACTGTCTGGACCTGAAGTTGTTTCCGGAAGTTGTATTCGAAGCCTTCAGGAATAGTGTGCAGCACGTGTTTGCTGCCGGTGTTCTGTCAGAATAGCATACCCATAGTCAATACCCGTTTATCCCTTTAGTTTATCCCTTTAGTTTCGTACAAAAGATAAACTTTAAACTACCTCAACAGGCCTGTATTCCTTTAGTCATGTACAGAAAAACAATTAATTACTTACTTAATTTTTGGTGTTTTTTTTTTTTGCGTATGGCGATCTGACCTTAAATTGTTAATTTTTTTTGTACATGACTAAAGGGATACACGCCCTCCAAGGTAGTTTAAAGTATATTTTTTGCACAAAACTAAAGGGATATCTTATGGGGTATGCTCATCTGACAAAACACCGGATTACAGTTAATGACAGTGGTAAACTGAGCATAGGAGCAGTTTCAATTATGCAGTGAGCAAAGATCCTCATAGGACGGCCAACCTCCAATGTCATTTAGAAACTGTCTTATAGACAAAATGCCCTTATCCATCGAGCAATCCAATTACAGAGAATTATTTCTATGTAGCACATATCTATTATTCCAGATAGGAGATTGGTGGGGATTAGAATTTTGCGTGTACATACGTTTCCAATATAACAATACTTATTTGTGAAAGGAAGCTAGCTTCACGGGGAGTTTTTCAATGCTAGCTTTTATTTTAGAAAGGCTTCGAATCAACTTCGCTTTTGAAAGCTTATGGTTCTCACAGTCCAAATCTGCAGCTCTGGGTCCTGAGAGTGCAGCCAGGGTCCTAAGAGTGCAGCCAGGGTCCTGAGAGTGCAGCCAGGGTCCTGAGAGTGCAGCCAGGGTCCTGACAGTGTAGTCAGGGTCCCGACAGTTCAGCTCTGGGTCCTGAAGTGCAGTTCTGGGTCCTGACTGTGCAGGCCTGGGTCCTGACAGTGCAGTTCTGGGTCCTGACAGTGCAGTTCCGGGTCTTGAAGTTCAGGTCTGGGTCCTGATAGTGCAGTTCTGGGTCCTGACAGTGTAGGTCTGGGTCCTGACAGTGCAGGTCAGGGTCCCGACAGTGCAGCTCTGGTTCCCGACTGTGCAGCTCTGGGTCATGACAGTGCAGCTTTGGGTCTGCAGCCAAATCCCTCTCTCCATGTTTGCTCTTTTTCTCCCAGTGCTGTGCTCTGTTTTGGCAACTCTGCAAAGTCTCAGATGATTGGCTGAGGAACCAGGAAGTAAACACTGGCTTCATGTTACATTAAACAGCACCTCTTGGTTTAAAAGAAGAAAAGCTGGACTAAGACATTGTTGCTGCAGAGGAACGATTTTTTTATAGGGAATTTAACTTTGATCCCTGCTGACAAAGCAGAAGGATTTTGATTAATTTTTAAATAAATTTCTTATGTATTGCTCATCTAATTTCTTTTAAAAGATGCTCATTTGGATTGAAATTGATATAAACCGAAAGGGGTATGGCTGATGTAAAACCTTACTCAAAGCTTTTGGAGGTTATTTGGTAGATTTGGGACATTTTGTCCAAATTAGTTTCTAACTGGAGACGTTTTACTTTCCCCTCTGATCATTTGATTTTCTGGGTAAGACATCAGTTAATTCATTACAGACCCTGATAGAGTGGAAAAGCTGCAAGGCAAATGAGCATTAAACTGTTTGCTGATGATTTCAGAGAAGGATTTCTTTTCTATTGCTCTTTTAGTTTTTAGCAGCTCATCTACACAGTTACATGTATTGTATTATAATGTCTCTTTAGATTCTGTGAAAATTAAGCTTCTAAACATGATCAGATCAGACAGAGAACCTCCAGTTACTTTGAAAGTAGATGCTGATCAAGTCGAAAACATGTTGGTTCAACTTTGGGGCTTTTCCTGCTCCTTTATGTCTTTGATGACTAGAACCTCAACTTTTTTTTTTTTTTTCTTTTTTTTTATGAAACTTTAATATTTTCCTTGACTTTTTTTCTTTGTTAATAAACCTTATTATTATGGCTGGTTTCTCTGTGGCCTCCTTTGGTCATGCAGGACTTATATATTTACTACCTTGTTGTTCTTTGTTCACAGATTAAACTGCAAGTCTGTGACCCACAGAATGTGACATGTTGGACTTTTTAGTTTTGACGTATCTTTCTTCTTGTTGCAGTTGTGTTGAGGTTGTCAATGAGGTTCACAGATTTTATAGCAGATACTCTTGTTATTTGTATCTTGAGTGAATGGATAAAAAGGACATTTAGAAATCTGCTGTTAATCTAATCCCTGCAAAAAAACTTCTGCAAATGGTTCACTGGGAAACACCTTGACATTTGCATCTTAAACTTCCTTTAGCAAATGAATAAAATCCTCCTTTAATGTTGGTTTTCTTCACAACAAGTAGTTTTAAGGTCATTTCTCTCCTGAGCTCCAATAATTCCGGTTCATATGTTCAAAGTTATCTTGTAGGTTTCTTAACTCTTAATTTTTAATGTTTTTTCTCATAATAGATTGTTCATCCGGATTTTTCTATATGAAGGTTTAGAGAGAGAACTGCTCAGTGTTTTAACAGGTTCATCAGCTGCAAACATCTAAGCTGATAACTGATCTGTTATATTAAACTTTAGTTAAATATAAGATATTTACTACTCTGAACCATCCAACAGAAGCCTTCTGCAAAAGGGGGAGGGTAAACCTTCAATTTAGATGTTTCATACACATGGACGATTCTAGACGAGGGGCCTCTGAAGAGCTGGTCCTGTTATGGCCCCTGTACTGAACACCTAGTACTAAATACATTTCTTATAGTCACAGAAACTGTCTCTAATTTGGCTCTTGGATCTATTGCTTTACCTTTACAGTTTTATTTAGATAAATTAATAGAAAATGAAAGGGTTGCACTATTAGCTTCAGTTGCATTAAGATAGGATCACGGTTTTAGTTCAGCACCAATTTTAGTTTTATGGCCGATAACTGATCTACAGAAATTCTGACATGTCGATTCTACTGATATCCTTCATAATAAGTCATGTGTTATAATATAAATTTCCATTAAACCTTGAATAATTCAATCACAATTTGCTCTAATGAAAAGAACAATACCTGTGAAACAATAAAAACTTGATTCAACTGCACAAGATAACGCTCTGAAATAGAAATGAAAAGTTGAGAGCTTTGAAAGTGGTGTTCTGTTAGACCTTTGCAGAGGAGGAGATTGGGTTCTGCAGAACCGCATCTCTTTGGTTCTGCATCTCATTTATCAAAAGATGACACATTGCCATGTTTTGTGTGTTTTTTACACATGTTCACTAATGCATCATTATTTTCTAATCATAAATGCTTTACTAGGTTTTAGAAAAAAATGGCTGAAAACAAAGGCTGAAAAGCATCACCCTAGGAGAATTAATTGATTAACTGTTTCAAAAAAGTAATTTACCTAAATACATAAAAAATCTCCAGTCAAATTCAGGTTCATGGACTAGATCCTTGTATGCTGGTCTCTGCTTTAATACTGAAGCCTTTTTCTTTCTTCTGACCACAAGAGGGCAGTATGTGCTGCTGGTGTTTTCTTGATCCCCTGTATGAACTGAATCCTGGTGCTCAGTGTTCTGATGTCTGGATCAGAACCAGGTTAAAATCAGTGCTTTCACTACAAATGCAGAACTAAAGCATTTTAAGGTTAAACTGATAAAACTGAGCCTCATTGGACATCATATGTTACCAGTAAAAACCTTACACTGTATTTGTTTCCACAGGAGCCGATGTGTTCCTGGAGTATCATGTGACTGGCCTGTACCGCCGTGGAGCATCATGGGAGGTGGAAAGGAAAGGAGGCAGTGAGAAGTTTGATGCTGTTGTTCTGACCATGCCGGTGCCTCAGATCCTGCAGCTGCAGGGAGACCTGGGAGACCGTAAGAGTCTCACAAACACATGATGAAGAAGAAAAAGAAAACTCAACAGAAACTAATCTCTCACACATGCAAACATTTGGGTTTTTAAAGCCTTAATCAGGATTTCCATTCATATAAATAACTCCATATGTATACGGAGGGAATTTTGTTTCATTATTGTTGAACACATTTGGTAAAAGGAATTTAAAAAAAATGCAAACTAGAAAAAAAAAACAGAAAGAAAGGACTTCTTAATCATTTTTAGAGTAACTTTGCTTTTTTTCTCAAATTTTATTTTCTAGAAAAAGGAAAAAAAAATCTATTATTATAATTTCTTTTTTTTTTTTTGTTAATTTTTATTTTTATTCTATTTTTCAGATTGAGATTTACAGATTGCATTCTTTTCTAATTGTGTTCTCTTCGGTTTAGGCTCAATGCTTAGTCATTGTTGACCAATAATTGTTACAACGCCCATGCTGAGCAAGTGAAGCCCACCATTCTCCATTTATTAAAGGTGTTCCTTGGTTGCAACAATAATGGAGCAAAATTCACTCCATAATTGTGTCTAACACTGTCTCTAAACTTCATCAGTTCATCCTTGACCTTAAAGTAAACTTGGGTTGAATGAAAGCTGTAGGTCTAATCCTAACAAACCTGCAAAACGATCACACACAGATAAACCCCTTCTACACTCACAGCATGTCACTTTGCTAGGTGTGTGTGTGTGTACCTGTCTAGCCAGAGTGAGGACCATTTTTCCAGTTTCACCATCAAATCCAGGACCAGTGTTTGAAAAGTGAGGGCATTTTGCCGGTCCTCACATGCTAATGGTTAGGTTTAGGTCAAAGGGAGTCAACACATGGTCCTCATTATGATGGCAGAAAGAGTATGTGTGTGTGTGTGTGTGTGTGTGTGTGTGTGTGTGCGCACTACTGCATCATTCAGTCTGCTGAAGTGGCACAGCTATAATGTGTGTTTCCCTTTCATCCGATGATGTCACCTTCAGCTCCTGTGATTGGCTGGTCAGGTACAGCGCCCATTTCCTCATCCCGCCCCTCCCACATGCCAACCTCTTAAACACACGAACACACCCTGGTTATTATTAGCTGCAGTGGATGATCGGAGCACAGCCTTTGAACGGTGGGATTTCTTTTTAAAGGAATGTGGGATAAGGAACCTAAAATATTAATATTTACTAAATAATGTGTTATAAATCCTTCATCCTTTTAAAAATCGTAATGTTTCAATTAGATAAAAACGTTGGTTGTATAAAAATAAACCACCTTTAAATTGATGAAGTGATGCTGAAGTGGTTTGTTTCCTTTACTGGTTATGGGGGGATTTTCACAGATTTGCTTAGATGTCATGGAGGCCTTTTCTATCTGCAAGCTTCCAGCAGGAACACAGGAAGGGACACAAAAAAGCTCAGTCTTTTAAAACGGTTGTTCAAACTTCATGAGTAGAAAGCTGCTTCAGATTATAAAAAAAGTGATATGAAGCCGTGTTGGAATTAAATGAAACAGATTTAATGATATAAATAATCATTTACGTGCATTTTTTTCTTGCTGTTAGCATTAAAGGGGACAGCTACAGGTTTAATCCTCCCGGCCAGTTAGTGGCGCCCTCCTGCAGGTCCGCTCTCATTCTATACGGTTATCCAGGTTAGCAATGTTTACCCAACCAAACATTTCAATTAGCAGTTCAGAAGAAAGGCTGCAGCCTTAACATGCCATCAAAGCCTCTATGTTGACGTGACCATTGTTCATCCTCGTTTTGCTTCTTTTTTTTGTTGTTGTTTTTGGCTTGAAAGTCAGAAAAGTAACTGAGTAGAAGCCATTACTCCATTTCTCAGTGTCGGCTATTAGGAGCTAGTAATGAGCTCTGCCTCGCCTTACTTGAATATACGATTCCTCTTGGTCCCAAAAAATTCCCAAAAAAATCCACTGGACTTTGTTTCTAATCTTGAAGACGTTTCGCTTCCCATCCAGGAAGCAAATGAGTCCGCCCCTTTGGAATGGGGATATGATAGAGGGAAGGAATCAACTCAGTCGCTGAATTGTAGGTTTTTGAGAGCAGACATCTGAATCCACCCCCTCTGTTTTAGGTTGGTTTCTCAAACATTTGCACGTTTTCTAAGCTGAGACAAGGTCTACTCTATAAAGCCTCAAACTCAGCACTATTTCTGACATTTTGAATAGTAAAAGCTTCCTGGATGGGAAGCCAAACGTCTTCAAACTTGGTACCAAGTCCAGTGGATTGTTTTTTTTAACTTTTTTTAGAATGACTATGACCTGGATGATTGAGAATCTTCACCAGCGGCTTCCACATGGTGCAGAATCTTTTCCACTTGACGTTCGCATCGTAACTATAACTAAACGTTTATATAGACTTTTGACCCGTGAAAATGATAAAACATTTATACACAGTTTTTTTTCTGCCTAAAATTTTTACTTTTATTCGGCATTGTTTTAGACATTCTATGGATGTATTATGATTAAAAATTACCTGTTTTGATGGAGAAGTTGTAGCCTTTGACCTTTGACCTTTACTCTGCTGCCCTTTAATGGTTTCATTGGATCCTGTAGTTTTCTCAGTCATGGGACTGTTTTTACTTTTCCTCCAACAGCTTTAAGTAACAGATTGTAGGGTGTGAGGTTAGTTTCTGATCTGATTGTGACCAAACTTTGCTGCTGCCGGTCTTTAAACCCATTTTTCAAACATCTTTAAAGTTTGATGCTTAATAGAATAACATCTTTTAGTGTTTTTTTTACCTCTGAATTTACGGAAAGGTTTGTCAGAGGGGCAGAAATAGTTTACTTTGAATTCTTAATGCATCCCTAATATCTGCAGCAGGTCAGTCCTGGACCTAGATGAGCCGTGATTCAGCTCAGAATTAACCCAAATCCAGTGATTTGAAGAAATGCATCTCGTTCGCAGTAAACCTGTGGTCCAGTGGCGGTGATCTGGGGATTAAAGCAGAAGTGCTGGTAGGGTCAGGATTACAACAGAGATGGAGCAAAGAGAAGTCTGATCAGGATTGATTAGTAATGTCTACATGTCACACCTGCACAGGAATGGAGAGACAATAAAGTTTATGATCCAGACCTTCAGGGTCTGATGATGGTGTTCCTCTGCAGTGTAGATCTTCAGGATGCAGATACGGTTTCAGAAGATGTCGGCGCTGATAGTCATGGTGATAAACAGGTTAAAGGATGAGCTTAGAGATCAGCTTCAGTACAAGACAGAATGGATATGTTTGGGAGGTGGAGTTAAAGTACCACAGGCCAAGCATCTAGGGACTACATTTCCCATGATGCCAGTGTTGTTACAGCCTGTCTGTATCTGTTTCCAGTTCTGTCCGTCCAGCAGAGAGAGCAGTTGGAGGCGGTCAGGTACTCTTCCCGCTTCGCCATCGGACTCTTCTTCTCTCCTGATGTTGTCTTCAGCTTTCCGTGGGGAGCGCGGTACGTCACCGACAGCAGCTGCATCCGCTACATCGCCGTGGACAACAAGAAGCGCAACACAGGTCAGGTTGACCAGCCTCCATCTGGTCTCTGATTAAAGCTTGCGTTTACAACTTTCTGCCTCAGATTGGTCAAGGTTTAGACCATATGTTTATTATAAACAAGTTTTTTTACTTTAAAGTGTGAAATGTGTGAAGTGCAGCTTCATCCAGCATATCAGCCACACAGACAGGAAGGCCTTATCGTCCGTATGTCCTCCCAGGTACTCCAGGTCTGGGTCCTTCCCTCGTCGTCCACACCAGCGTCCCGTTTGGCCTGAAGCACCTGGAGAATGACAAGGATGTCATCCAGCCAATCATCTTGCAGGAGCTCAACAGGCTCCTTCCTGAACTACCTCAGCCAATCAGCATTAAGTTCCAGAAGTGGAGGTACTCCCAGGTGAGTGGCTCTTCCTCATGAGCTCGTCTCATCCTGGTGAGACGGCTTCTTACTCATCCCTCTGTCCCTTGTGCAGGTGCAGACCTCAGTCCCAAACTGTCCGGGTCACATGACCATCCAGCAGCAGCCGCCGCTCATTGGCGGCGGCGACGCCTTCACCCACTCCAACTTCGACGGCTGTGTGGACTCAGCTCTAAGTGTGGTCCGAGCTCTGGAGGCCTCGCTGGATGTCCGGCAGAAGACTGAATGATGACTGAGATTATTTACCGGAATGTTTAATGAAGCGATTTAAACAGAAGTTTGTTGGTTTTCTCTGAATAAATGTCTTTGGTTCAATCAAATCTCTGCTTTCTTGGTCCAGAAGACCAGAGCAGCTCCTCCCCATCACTGACTCAGACCTGCTCACCTTAAAACCACAAATGCTGAGAATTCTGAGAATGACTCATATGAGTCATCGCCCACTAGGAAGGTGTGTCCCTCGAAAGACCATAGATGCAGTGAAAACTGCCCAGCAGAACCAGTCTGTGTGAATGGTCACTTGGGGATGGAGAAGGTGGAGAACATAAAGAAAGAAACTCACTGATTCTGGAGTACTTTCTATAGAAGCAAAAGTAAGGAGTTGATGCCTTCAATGGATCAAGCTTCATTGCTGCAGCTCTGCTTTCTAATGTCTGTAATTAAAATTATATCTGGGTTTAGGTTCCTACATCCAACTGTGTTTTTTTCTAGAGTACCCAAAAATTGTTCTCAACTTTAGTCTTATGGAGTAAATTTAGATAAATTATACACTGCTCAAAAAAATTAAAGGATCCCTTTGAAAACACATCAGATCTCAATGGGGGGAAAATGCTGTTAATTTATGCTGATATGGACTGGGTGGTGTGTTAGGAACAACAGAATGCCACATCTTTTGTTGGAAATGAAAATTATCAACCTACAGAGGGCTCAATTCAAAGACACCCCAAAAATTACAGTGAAAAAATGATGCAGGCTAGTCCATTTTGCTGAAATTTCATTGCAGCAACTCAAAAATGGTATTCAGTCATTTGTATGGCCTCCACGTGCGTGTATGCATGCCTGACAACGTCGGAGCTCCTAATGAGACGACGGATGGCGTCCTGGGGTATCTCCTCCCAGATCTGGACCCGGACATCACTGAGCTCCTGGACAGTCTGAGGTGTAACCTGGCGGCGTGGGATGGATGGAAACATAATGTCCCAGAGGTGTTCTATTGGATTTAGGTCAGGCGAGCGTGGGGGCCAATCAATGGTATCAATTCCTTCATCCTCCAGGAACTGCCTGCATACTCTCACCACATGAGGCCGGGCATTGTCGTGCACCAGGAGGAACCCAGGACCCACTGCACCAGCATAGGGTCTGACAATGGGTGCAAGGATTTCATCCCGATACCTAATGGCAGTCAGGGTGCCGTTGTCTAGCCTGCATAGGTCTGTGCGTCCCTCCATGGATATGCCTCCCCAGACCATCACTGACCCACCACCAAACCGGTCATGCTGAACGATGTTACAGGCAGCATAACATTCTCCACGGCTTCTCCAGACCCTTTCACTTCTGTCACATGTGCTCAGGGTGAACCAGCTCTCATCTGTGAAAAGCACAGGGCGCCAGTGGCGGACTTGCAAATTCCAGTGTTCTGTGGCAAATGCCAATCGAGCTCCATGGTGCCGGGCAGTGAGCACAGGACCCACTAGAGGAAGTCGGGCCCTCAGGCCACCCTCGTGAAGTCTGTTTCTGATTGTTTGGTCAGAGTGATTCACACCAGTGGCCTGCTGGAGGTCATTTTGTAGGCCTCTGGCAGTGCTCCTCCTGCTCCTCCTTGCACAAAGGAGCAGATACCGGTCCTGCTGATGGGTTGTAGACCTTCTAAGGCCCTGTCCAGCTCTCCTGGAGTAACTGTCTGTCTCCTGGAATCTCCTCCATGCTCTTGAGATTGTGCTGGGAGACACAGCAAACCTTCTGGCAATGGCACATATTGATGTCCCATCCTGGAGGAGTTGGACTGCCTGTGCAGCCTCTGTAGGGTCCAGGTAGCGCCTCATGCTAACAGTAGTGACAGTGACCCTAGCCAAATGCAAAACTGGTGAAAAAGAGTCAGAAAAGATGAGGAGGGGAAAAAATGTCAGTGGCCTCCACCTGTAAAACCATTCCTGATGGTCGACTCGTTGTTGAACCTCTAGTGCACCTGTTGTTAATTTCATTAACACCACAGCAGCTGATTAACAACCCCCTCTGCTACTGACCTGACCAAATCAATATCCCAGAAGTTTAATTAACTTGATGCTATACTCTGATTACAAAGTGTACCTTTAATTTTTTTGAGTAGTGTGTTTGAATGCAATGAAACAGGTTTTGTGAATGGAAAGAAAAAAAAAAAGAAATTCAGAAATTAAACTTTGAACTAAAAATGGCTCATAAATATATGGTTCTCAGAGTAACTTTGTTGTTTTTGTCAGATTTCATTTATTTATATTTTATTTTCTAAAATTTTATTTTCCGAAAATCTTTTGTTCCACTGTGGTAATACGCTAATTCCTTATGGTTTGAAATCATGTATGGTATGGAGGGTCCCCCTGCTTAAACCAGCACATTCAAGGCCCGTCTTAAGTTTGCTAATGACCATTTGGAGGATCCAGAGGAGTCATGGGAGAAAGTCATGAGGTCAGATGAGACCAAACTTTTTGGTTATAATTGCACTAATTGTGTTTGAAGGAATGTTGAGTATCATCCCAAGAACAGCCTCCCTACTGTAAAGCATAGGGGTGGTAGCATCATGCTTTGGGGGTGTTTTTTTTGCACACAGGACAGGGCGACCAGGGCCATGAATTGCGAGATTTTGGGGGACAACCTCCTTCCCTCTGTTAGAGCATTGAAGGTTGGTTGAGGCTGAGTCTTCCAGCATCACAATGATCCAAAGCACACAGACAGGATAACCAAGGAGTGGCTCTGGAAGAAGCAGATCAAGGTTCTGGCGTGGCCTAGCCAGTCTCTAAACCTAAATCCAATAGAGAATCTTTGGAGGGAGCTCCAACTCTGTTTTTCTCAGTGACAGCCCAGAAACCTGACTGACGTAGAGAAGATGTGTGAGGAGGAGTGGGCCAAAATGCCTCCTGTAGTGTCGGAAAACTTGGTGAAAAACCACAGGAAACTTTTGATCTCTGTAATTGCAAACAAATGCCACCAAATGTACCAAATATTAACATTGATTTCTCAGGATATGTGCAGCCGTGTCATACAAATAAATAGAGAAAAAAATCATGCATGTGATTTCTGGATGGGTTTTTTTTAAGACTATGTGTCTCACAGTGGAAATGCAACTACGATGACCCCTCCCTGATTTCCAAGTGGGAGAAGTTGCAAAATTGCAGGGTGATCAAATACTTATTTTTCTCACTGTATATATATATATATATATATATATATATACAAAGTCCAATGTTGCTTGCGTCCACAGACCAATGGAAATGTGTCCATGCCGCAAAGCCATTTATCCTACCAAAGGTGAAGAGATGGCGATCTGTAAAACACAATTTGAAAAGAATCTGATTCTTAAAGTTCAATATGAAAAAAATAAATAAAAACATGAAATTTGAAAATATGCAATTTGTTTTTTATGTGAATATTTTTTTCCTTTTCTGTTTTTAGTTTCATTTCTGGATGCTTTTTTTTCTCAAATTGCAATGTACAAAAACTGTTTTCAGCTTGCAACAATAATGGAACAAAATGATCCCCATAGATTAGCCGTCGCTATCTGATCGGCACCAGAAACTCCAATCAGCCCATTTCCACATGTGCAACCAGAGAAGCATCCAGATCGCCACTGAATACAACACTAAACATGAATCTTATTAAACCAGAATGTGCAGGAGTTAACGTAAATATAGATGATTTTCACAATCACTGTGATGTCTGAGAAATGTGAAAGTATTGTGAAGTCTACAGTGTAATAAGTAGATGTAATATTCACTTAATAGATGATTCCAATATTAAAAATAACATATTTATAGAAAAGCAAGATATTTATATAGGCCACTGAAAAATTAAAATACATTAAAGGTGATTTTAATAAAGATTATAAAAATATATAGATTGGTTTTTGATCTTCTAAAGTTATTCTAACCCGTTTACCTCCAGTGTTAATAAACGGTATAATGTAAATAAAAGAACTGGCAGATTGAAAATAACATAAAATGATGAAGCTTGGCTATAGAGAAGAAGTCCCTCCTTAACTAAACCATTTTCTTCCTTTGGTGCATTTTGGTTCAAATCCAGTTGGTTCTAGATAGAGGTTTTATTCTAGGGAGAATAGATCTACTTTGTACTTTGACTAACCCAAAAGGTGCAATTTAATGAAAAAACATCTAAAGTATATATATTTTTAAAGTTACTGAAGTGTTACTGAGTAAATGTAATAGGTGCTAAAGGCTAACTGGTTCCAGATTGGTTTATTGCTGCGTGCTCGGTCCAGTTCCAGTATTGGTTCTGCCTGCTGTTTTTTTATAGCACCAGATAAGACAGAATCAGTTCTGGTTCTCTGCTCACGAGGCTCTGAGTGTGTGACCTGGTTTTTTGCTCGCTGCTCCGCCTCTGAGCTCAGAGGAGCTGCTGCTGTTGCCTCCGTGTCACAGATCCTCCTCCACGCCGGGTCCTTCGTTCTGGATCCTTTAGGTTTCTCTGACAGTGAGAGTTACTGTGGACCTTCTTCCTAAATGCAGATTATTTAATCCTGCTATGGAACAGAACAGCTGCTGCACAGATTCCCAAAGCCGAACCAATTCAAGTTTCATCATTCTGTTCCACACCAGCTCCCCCTTGAAGAACTCCATAAAAAAATGAAAAATGAAAAAAAAAAAAAAATGAAAAAAAAAAAGATATTCTGACTTTTCTTTATTCTGGAATATTTTTAACCCTAACTGACTAAGATTTCACTCTAGGTCCACTTTCTACAGCCGGATTATCTGAGATCAACAACAGAAAATCCTGTAGGGTTCTGTTTAGTATTTGTCCGACAGTAGAACCAGGTTCTGCTGGGTTCCATTCTTCTCCCAGGCAGTAGAACCACATGATGCCGCAGAGGATAAAGTTCTGTAGTCATGAATCTTTATTGAACAAACAGAAACACCTCAAAACTGTTTATAAATAGTTTATTCACTTTACAGTGCTTTTTTCCTTTATAAAATGAGTAGCGACAGAATAAAAGGGGTCGGGTCGAGAGGTCCGATTGACAACAGCTAATACAGTCACAGCGTGGATCCGTCTGATCAGGTGGTTCCGATGACCAGAAACCATCACCCTCTCTGTTCTACAGCTGTGATTGAATATTTAAAATCTGCTGATCAGCGGAACCGAATGAAACGGAGCGCTGACATCATGAATTGGGACGGTTCTGATTGGTAAAAACGCCAACGGACCAAGACTTTGTTCTTCATTAGCAGAAACAAAAATGGAAACTCTGTGAGCGGAGGACAAAGAACCAGCAGAACCTGAACCGTAAAGACAACATCTGATGGAGCTTCTGGTTCAGAACCGGAACGGAGGCAGAAACAGAACCTTAGAGGTCCAATGACATTTCTGAACCAGGCAGACCCAGGTTCTATCAGGTCTGAGAACAACGGCGCCGCAGATGGAGGACTGACTGAGCCAACTTTCTGAGCCACTGCTCCAAATACCTCAGTTCTACGTTTGACCCATCGGATCCGGACATAACCGCTCAGCTTCCTGTACCGGACCTCAGGCACACGTTCTTCCAGATACTAACACTCCAACCAGTGATCGGACTTCCACCCTTCAATTAACGGACCAACATCCAGATCCGGAGGGAAATGTTTCCGGACCAAATGTGTGAACCAGAATCACATATGGAAGTTCTAGAGCGAAACCATCGGTAAGTTGGATCAGCACCAGAAACCAGTTCAGCTACAGTTTCAGACCAGCGGTTCTGAAGGTTCTGCAGACCTCAGGTTCCTTCCCAGTCCTGGCCTCCGTTCCCAGAAAGCTCCATAGCTCATACGATCCGATAAATTGATGAAGCTGCCGAACAACCAGAGGAGCTTCTCTGGACGGACTGGACCCAAAGAGTCCAGAACCAGAGCGGTCGCAATGGGAGGAGCTTGTTTGCTGTTTAGCTTAGTGACTGATGGAAGCTGGAGCTTCCAGGTTTTACTTTAAACCCTAAAACAGAACCTTCTGCAGCTTCCCAGCAGAAGGCTGGGTCAAAGCCCGCCATCAGGTCCTTCTGATGCTGCCGGTTTGGATTTGGACCTGATGCAGACAGGAATGTGGTGAATATAGATATATCTATATAGATATATGTAAAATAAAAAAAACAGGAAATAATCTGATGTGATTCTGGAAATAGCCAAACAAATGGAACCGAACCAGACTTGGACAGAACCAGAATCAGGATTAAGTTTCCTGAATCTGTTCCAGAGGAAGGAGAGATAAAATGAAGGGTACTAAAGGTTTGGCTTATGGTTTCTGAGATTAGCGGTTTCTTAAACGTCCCCCTCAAGGCCCCGCCCACTCCTGCAGCACAGTTCCCCTCCTGCTGCTCGTCACGTCATGATTGTCCAGCGAGTAGATGAAGGATGTTTGGGGTTATAATCTGAGTTCCTTTAATCCAGAGTCCACAGATCCGTTCTGAATTATGTACACTTATACATAGATATATGTTTGAGAGAGAGACGGTCAGACTTTAGTGATCTGACTTTGGAGGTCGTCTTCAAACGTCTCATTCTCAGGGTCAGAGTCCGTAGTGTCCGAGTAGCGGTAGTGATCCGGTTCGTTGTCACTGACGTCCGGAGTCACCGACGCCGACGTGCTGCAGGTGTCACTGTTGGCTCCTTCTTCCACCGTCTTCGTGAAGAATAGTTTGACCTGAGGAGCAAAACCAGAAGCGTCACAGAAAAACTCACCGGCGAGCGAAATCCAGAAAAATCAGCATTATTGGGATTATTCAGTGTGGGGGGAATTTTGTTCTGATATTTTCATAAGCAAAGAACATATTTTGTAAATGTAATTTTTAAAAGAATGAAATTCAGAAACAAAAAAAACCCTCAAAAAACGTATTTTCCAAATAAAGTTAGAAATAAAATCTTTTTTTTTTTCCTTTAAAATTTGTATTTTTTATTTTACCTTTTCACTTTTTTTTTTTTTTTTTTTACAAATTTGATGTTTTCAAATGTTTGTTTATCAGATTGACTTTTACAGATCTCTCTGCAGTGAAGAGCAACAACACATTTCTATTTGTCTGCATGGATGTTGGCAAAAAAAGTTTTATTGGTCACTGCACGTGTTTTTATTGGGCTTGAAGTGAAAAGAAGGTAATTTACAATCTGTAAAAGACAAATCTAAAAAAAGAATCTATAAATTATAAAATCTATATTAAAACATGAAAAAAATTAATCTGGGAAAAAAAGCAATGTTACTCTGAAAACCTTTTTTGATTAAAAATCTTTTGTTTTGAGTCCATTTATAAAACGTTTTATGCTTGAACAATAATGGAACAAACTGCACTCCATAGAACTGATCCAACATGGAGTCAGTTATTTTGTGAATAAAAAAAGCAATTTTCAAAGGATGGGAATAAATAATGGATCCAGCTTTACCTTAAAGTTTGGAGAGAAGTTCTTGTTGGCTTTATCCTTGTTGGCTTTATCCAGCTCGTTCTTGTTGAGCGTCAGAACCAAGAAGTCTCTGTCGTTGGTCTCGCTTCCCATCAGGATTCCCGGGTTCTGAAACGCTCTGTGTGAGAGATCCCGAAGGCTTCCAGAGCTGCCGTTCTCTATTCTGTCCGATGTCTCCTCCGGCCCGGGGATGAAGAACGTGTTGATCCAGAAATGGAACATCTTTTCCTAAAAGGTGTCAGAAACCAGTTAGCTCTGGTGAAGATCCAATGCAAGCTTCATCAGCGGGAACGTCTGGAGCTCCCTCAGAACCAAACACAGGGAGAAACCAACCAGGACAACTGAGCTCAACTTCATATGCAGGTATCAGAGCCGCCAGATCTGCATTTCCCTGATAATGGTTTGGTTTTTTATTATATTTTAAATGTTTATTTTGCTTACATTGAGACCTGTGTGACATTTATCACCATTGTGTCGTTTTTATCATGTGAATGGAGGAAGAGAGAACTATTGGCCTAAATTATCAGCCTCCCAGAAAAGCCAGAAAATACTGGGGATCATTTGGGTTGATGTTAAAATAATAGGTACCAGCCTGAAAAAAAACATCCATATTGGTGCATCAGGATGGTTTTAAATACCTTTTCTGACAGACAGCCTTTGCATTAATGAGTGTCTGTTCAATCACAGGCTAACTGCTAACTTGATATCAATCATTATCATCACTTTTCTGTTTCCTATATTTAGCTGCACTTATTAGTTTGTTTAATAAACTGGTCTAAAACTGGAGCATGGCCGCCTCCTTGTCCTGTAAAACAGGGGTTCCCAAAGTGGGGGGAAAGACCCCCACAGGGCCTGTAAACACCCAGTGGGTGGGGGTAGAGATTCAGTTCAATTCAGGTTAAATATATAGTTTTATTTATATAGGAAATAATTCAATTCTATTCAGTTTATTTCTATAGCACCAATTCACAACAAATCATCTCAGGTCACTTTACAGTTCACCAGATCATCCAGTCAGATTGATTCAAAGTTTTCCATCTAAGGAAAACCAGCTGATTGCATCTAGTCAGGCAATCCCTCTCACTAAACAGGCTTGTAGCGACAGTGGAGAGGAAAAACTATCTTAACAGGAAGAAACCTCCAGCAGAACCAGGCTCAGTGTGAGCGGCCATCTGCTGAGGCCGACTGGGGTTCAAGGAGAAAGAAGCAGAGATACAGAAAAAAAAGATCAATCCTAACGTGACTCCTGGGGTTCATGGAGGACCAAATGATCTCAGGAAATCGATAAACGTACCATTATATAAATGACACTTCATTAGTCAGCCATTCATAAACTATTATATGATGGAAATGGTCAGTATGTATTTTAAGGGGGTGGGCAGCCTGCGGCTGAAACGTTTGGGACCCTCTGCTGTAAAAAACTGATGATCAGAATGATCTTCTAATTGAAAATGAATCTGGACCACGTTCTGCCCTGAACCTGACTACTGTGGAGCATGAAAAGCAGACATGCATCCTCCTCCTCTTCATCAGCACATCCTCCTCACCTTCTTCATCATCTTGTTCTGCTTGTGGAAGAATTCCACCTTGATGTCTCCGCAGACAGGAAGCGGTTGAGGAAACTCAAACACCATCAGCTTGTCCTCCCTGTGGGTGTAAGCCGGGTTGCAGGTGTGGATTTTGACCTTCAGCTGGTAGACTACGAACTGCGGGTCTGAGGAAAGGAGAACAGCAGAGCGTCACCATCCGGATCCCTTACAGTCTGGAACCTGAGCTGAACTGGAAGCAGGTCTGAGTCTGTGGAATCCGGACTAATCTCCAAGTTTAGAAATGAATCTCAGTCTGAACTGAAAAGAAGTGGCCCGGTTCTGATTGTAGGACTTACTGCAGGTCCCGGCTGTGAACATGGGGACGGTCTCAAACAGCATTTTGTGGAAGAGCAGAGCCACGGGTTTGTAGTGCAGCCGGTTCCTGAGCAGGAAGTTGTAGTAGATGACGTAGCGGCGCTGGCTGGGAATGGTGACACCCTGAACACACAGATCCCAACAAATGGGTCCAGAATTCAGCCAGAACACAAAAGCTACTGCATCCTAACGCATCCAGCAGCTCTTCCGGTTTAACTGACCTTCTTGTCCCTGGTCCGGACCTCTCCGTAGAAGTCTAGGGCCTCCTGAGCTTCCTGGAACTTCCCTCGGTGCAGCAAATAGGCACAAATCATGACTCCAGTGCGACCTTTCCCTGCCTTACAGTGGATGGCGGCCACATGCTGCTCGTCCTCGCTGAGCCACTGGTCCAGGTCCTCGCAGAAGGGTTTAATCAGCTCCAGCTGAGGCGGGTTGTGGTCTTCGAACGGATACTGAGCCACTGAAACAGAGGAGGAATATTCAGGAAGGAAACGTAGGAAAAGCTGCTCCCTTTTAAGGACAGAGGAGGGGAGACGGCCTCACCTCGACAGTTGAACTTGGAGGTGTCGTAGTGCCGCTCTGCACACCTGAGGAAAAAGACAGACTTTAAAACCAGAGTAAAACATGGGAGGGAGTAGAAAGAGAAAAACCCTTATTCGCTGATTTTATTGGTTATTTTAAAAAGTAAATGTGTGAACAGATCTGTTTTATAAAAGCAGACGTGCTTTAGAGCAGATGTGGCCTCAGCTGCCTTCCACCTGCACTCTTTGTTTCACAGTAAACTGAAAATGTTAATCTGAGTCTCATCGGATCACAAAAATCAAAGGATCCGTTTGTATCATCAGTTTTAGGTTGATAATAATAGATAATTGAACTTTATTGTTCTTACATTGGAGAAGTGTAGCTCTGCATTTAACCCTTCCCCTCTGGGAGCAGTGGGCTGCCATTGTGCGCCGCCCAGCGAGCAATCAGTGGTTTTGCTCAGGAACCCAAAGTGGAGGCAGTGGGATTTGAACCACTCTCCTATATAGGCTCTGCAATAAAAGGTTGATTGAGGGAGGCGGTGGGCCGTACTTACAGATTATAAATCTTATAGTGATTCTTGTGCTTGGAATCCAAGAACCTGAAACAAACAGAAAAAGGAGAATAATGGATCAGTTTCCTCTTTAAAGGCAAGCCTGCACACTCAAAAACTTTTATCTAAATAAGTCATTTTTTTCTTAAAATAAGTGTGTTTTTCTTGAATTGAGGAGGTTAGTGAGACACGCTGCCAGTGGAACAAGACAGTTTACATTTAAAATAAAAACATTTTTTGCATTGTCTATTTCAAGTGCATTTTTTCTAATAATCTTATTTTAAGAGTAGAAATACTAATTTAATTGGAGAATTGACTTATTCACCTGCTCAAATGAAGGGTAAATACACTTCATTAAGACATTTTTACCTATTTGATTTTTTTTTTGATTTTTTCGTGCCGATTGATTGCTTTTTTTTCTCCTTTTACATGATAAAAATAACACAAAGATAACAAATGATAAACAAGAAAAGGTGGAAAGCAGATAGAGGAGCAGCAATGCCGAGCTTTCTGTGCTCCCAAGGTATGGCAGCTGATTGTGTTAATAAATGAGTAAGTCAGCCAGTCGGTGCAAAAATGCAATCCAGAAATGAAAAAAAGCATTTTAATAAAAAAAATAAATAAAATGTTTTGAGAGTAACTTTGTCAATTTCACAGATTTTATTTTTTCACATTATTTTTGCTCATTTTATTTTTTTAAATAGATTTGAGATATTTCATTTTTGCTTTTAAATTTCCTTTTTTCAGATTGAGTTTTACTAACTGCATTCTTTTCAAATTGCATTTTCCAGACCACATTCCCTTCACTTTGGACGGCTTTCCTCAGCAGGAGGCAGAGAAGAAGCGTTTCTGTTGGTCTGCAGGACGTTGTGAATGGGCGCGTTGAGGGCGAGCGTTTGGACTGAGCTTGAATGAAAACTGATGAGCAAAATGTACTTCGTAAAACTCAATCTGAAAATTTAAAAAGTGTCAAAGTTATTAAAATAAAAAAAGAATATATATACATATATTTGAATTAAAAAAATCAGAGAAAACAGCAAAGCTACTCTCAAAACCATCTTTACTTAATTTCTAGGTTGTATTTTATTTTTTATATTACCGTATATTCATGAATTTTGCATTTTTGAATTTGCAGAGCTTGATTTTTGCCTTTAACAATAATAGAACAAATATCACTCCACACACCTACACATCTACTAATGCAATCAGAAATCGGTCCCATATGAGGGAAATAATGACATCATTTCCATTTTTTAATAGTGTTATTAATTTTTTTACTTCTATATATTTTACTAGCATCTTATTTTTTTCTGTCTTTGGTGGAAGGATACGTAAACCGGCTGTAAATAGATCAGTTGTTATTATTCCTGTTGTTCTCTTTTTTTTCTTTTTTATTCCACTGTACAAAATGAGAAATAAGAATTAGGAATGATGATGCTGATAATAGTTTTGCAACAATGAATGACGTGATATAAAAATGAACGGCATATTACATTTAAATGAGATCAATAGTTGATCTCTTTGTTTCCCTCGTCTGGATCCATTTCTACTAAAGAGTCTGGATGACGAAGCCTGCAGAGCAGAGCGCTTAGGCTTCAAAACAATGACATTATTATCGTTTATTACAATAAATCATGGGGAAATGTATCGTGCAGCAAGGTGTGTTAATGTTGTAGGCCTGCTGATATCCTATCGGGTCTACAGCAGTACTGGCCAACACAAAGCTGTCATACTGCTGTAGTGGATTCAAAAGTTGAGAGGAAATTCCTAGATGAAAGATCCCTGCCTGCAGCAGCTCAACTAGAGTTTTCCTGCAGAGACCTGATGGCTGGACAGACGGCATCGATTGTATGATCGTCACATGATCAAACAAACATGTGAATGAGTTTAACCAAGCAGGTTAACGTTTACTCTGGAAAAGCTGGAATATTGACACAAACATCAAGGATTTATCTGTGAAATAGAGTCGGAAGGAGATAAACCAGCCAAATTACACCCGGGCTCTGAAACGCATCCAGAAGCGCTCAGCCTGGGTTCCCTGATGCGCCTACAGGCCGCGTTCTGGACACTCACCGGACAACGTCGTCTATGTTGTTTCTGTAGACGCCCTCCAGCCGCTCAGCGGGGAAGCCCATGGCGATGATGTTGGGATAGATATCTGATGGGAAGGTTCAGGAAATACCGACTGTGATGTCACAATATGTCAATTCGAGTATTTCTGAGTACTTTTAGTTTGAAGTGAAAGGTAAAAGTCCTGCATCCCTTCCTAGATCTAGTACCACACTTAGTGTGCACTTATTTCTGCTGGACCTTGTGTCTATAAACTATTTCAATATATGTGCCAGTAATCCTTAGTATGAATGCACATGTAAATGGGGGTGAGAGACGCCTGTGCCTAAAAACAGCTTCAACTCACCATTTAACTTAGCTTTTGACATTAATTCTTTTTACACTTCTTTAATCCAGATATATCAGAAATATACCAGTAACACTATGGCTCTCCTCCCCTCTGAACCTCATGACTCCAGTATTTAACAGATTTTTTATCCAACATTTGGATCCATCTTTATCATCAGCTCTGATGCCAACAAAGTTTCTGCTGTGAAGAAAAATCTAAGCTGGATCAGTTAGGGTTCAGTCAGAGTTTAATGTACCTGTTAAAACTTTCCCTTTGGATGCTCTCCATGATCAGAAACCTGCAGCGTCGCCTTCCTTCTGATGTTCAGCCTCCAAGCAGCCTTCACTGCTTCAGATCACATCAGTCCAACAATAGATCAGACAATCCTGCAGCTGAACAACCTGAGCTGTGCACTGAACTTGGAAGCCAGCTTGGAGCATCAGGAGGTTCCACATTTGCAGAAAGAACCTCAACAAGACCCATTCAGAGTCAAACCAAGAGACAATTGGCTTGGAAATATCCCCGCCTTCCAGGGTGTTTCTGATCTGTGTAACCTAGTTGGATCCATCTGAAGGTCTCCTCATCTCCACCTGGAGCTGAAACATCCCTGTTTCTGATTCTAGCTGGATTTGATGCTCCATGGATGCTGCTGCCTGTCATCAGATCTCCTGACCTGCAGGGAAGTGCAGTGATGGAGCAGGATGGGCTCCATCTGCGCCCCCAACCAGTGAAATCTGTCAGAATCAGAGATAAACCCAGACACACACTCCTAACTCTGAATTTTAAAGAAAAAACACAATCACATACTTCTTCCGAATCTATACGGCTTCCATTTTTCTACATTAATCCAGCAGTTCTACAGACAGCAGATAAAAGCAGGACTTTAAGGCATCTTCCTGTTTCACTGAAGATGTTGGGGCCCCACGTTAAACCGGTAAAGGATACAGGTAAGATCCAGGTCGAAGCCGTCCTCCTGGTACCGCCGTTTGTTCCTGCTAACGATTTCCTTGATTAGATTAGCAGCCATGGTTCCCAGAGGTCCGTTAACCAGGCACCAGGGACCGGCTGAGCAGCCCCGGATCCTCCGCTCTCTCTGCTCCGGACAGATGAGGCTAGCGGGGGCAGCTAGCTAGGAGCTAGCTCCTCGCTGGCCCTCCGCGCCCCACAAAAAAATAAAGAAATGTGTAGAAAAATACTAAAAAAAATCTTCCAGATATACAGAAATATTCTCACAGCGGATAGAAGGACAGTTCTCGGCTCTCGCCTCCCTCTGAGCTTTGCAGCAGCAGCGGGATGCTAACCGTCCTGTTGGTGGACAGCCAGCCCCCGGCCGTCAGCGCTGCTTTCTGGGTCAGATCAGGGGGCTGCTCCCGCTGTGGGCCCGGGGCTCTCCAGGTGCCCCCGCCCGGACACAGAACCACCGGGCCGCTCCCCAGTGCAGACCCGGAGTTCCGGATAGATCCACGGAACCGTCCCTGGCCTCGAAGGGCTGATGAGAGCCGCGATTAAAAGCAGCGACGCGGAGAGAAAAAGCTCCCCGAACAGAGACCACCGAGCGTCAAGTTCACGGCAGCACGAGGCGCTGTCTGCGGCTTTCAAAATAATGTTTCCGGTACAGCAAGATGCTCAGTTACAATATCACTTTCTTTAAAAATACTGTATATCATCGCAAACTGTGTAAAATGTTAAATATTAAATGCAACTTTTGCCTCTTAATCTTTATATAAGAAATGTTCAAACAGAACGATTTTAAACCGTTGTCTTAATAATGACATAATTTGATTATTTAACCCCTTATGTTATATATATATATTTTCATTTTATACTTTCCATACTCTAACACATAAATATCACCTAAACCTATAAAGGCTGGAAGAAACAGATCACAAAAGCTATCACTAATAAACGGCTATAGTAATAAAACAATTTTACTTCTTTTCAGTCCCTATTTATTACTGCATTCTGCACTACTGCCTGTTTGTATGAGTGTTATCTATACTGCTTCCTCTGTTTTTAATGCTGTATTATTGTTATTACTTTATAAGTAAAAACACTGTGAGCATTGTTCAACCCAGAGTCAAATTATTGGCATAATGTGTAAAAACAAATCTGATCCACCGAGTCACACATGCTTTTATTTTTTTTAAACAAAAGCACTTCCTGTTGCCGCATTTTTTTAAATCTAACTTGATGATGCTAGCTGTCAGCGAGCTAGCGGGTCCTGTCAGAGGATGGTTGCCAAGTTGTATCATCTCCCCGTTTTTAACTGCAATGATCGAGCCCAATCTGGCAACCTGCTGATATTACATAACGCAACTCGCGGCCACAGTTTGAAGGTTTAGGTTTCACCATCCGGAGGTTTTAATAGTTGCTAATACAGTGATATCCGGGTGAGGGGGGCTACAGTACGGCCCCCGGGGGCATTTTATCCTTGGCTGTTTTGTTCAGGAGACTAAAAGTGTCTAAATGAGAGGCGTGAATTCAAGCTTCTCAGTTAAATTCTGAGTCCTGATTTTCATATTGATATGAAGTTGAAAAGGTTAAAAATACCACAGCATCAGTTAAGGGTTTCCTTATCGGGCTGATTTTAATGATGCACATTTTACTGTACAGAAAAGTTCCCCGCTCTAACAGCAGGGGGCGTTAAGTCGGGACCCGGTTCGTTAAACGCAGAAGAAGAAGAACCCGCACCGTGCTGTCAGACACACGGAAGCCGGGAACAGGTAATTCTTAATTGCTGACAGTATTTGGGCCTAGATTAGCATCACACCGGGGCGGCCGTAGGTGCTGTTGCTCCGCTGCGGGGATCAGAGCGTGTTGTTCCACATATTGTTGCCTAATAGAGCGATTCTACCGAAGGTCATAGCTTGCTAGTAGCAGTTAGCCCCGGGTCACTTCCAGTTTCGTTATACCTGAGGACCATGACATCTTATGCTGAGTATAACCGTCTTTGTGACTACGTAGCTAATGTCACACCAGACTCCTTTAAAAAAATGGTCAATTTAAGGCAGCAGCACGTGGGCAGTAGTTTGGAAGCTGTCAGAAATGGTCCTGATCTGCTTCCCAAGCTGAAATGATTCCAGTTCAGAAAACTTCAGATCAGATCAGAGTCTGTCTGTATTTTTCTCCCCGACCTTCCTGGTCAGGAACATTATTTTACTACTGTTTTACTGTGTGTGTGTCTTTAAGAGAGCAACCATGGTTCTGAAGGAGGTTCCCACTGAGAACATCACCCGTCCTCTGGGTAGGAATGAGGTCATTGGCCTGCTTTTCAGACTCACCATTTTTGGAGCTGTAACCTACTTCACCATCAAGTGGATGGTGGATGCCATTGATCCGACCCGGAAGCAGAAGGTGGAGGCCCAGAAGCAGGTGAGGGTCTGGAAGCTTGGTTCCTCAGAGGTTCATGGAGCTTTAGAAATCATCTAAAATGTCTCCAACAGGCTGAGAAGTTGATGCGTCAGATAGGAGTGAAGAACGTCAAGCTGTCAGAGTACGAGATGAGTATCGCAGCTCACCTGGTGGACCCGCTGAGCATGCAGGTATTTCCTCCTCATCACAGTGGATAACGGAGCCAGTCCTGTGTCTGACCTTTGACCTCTGATAGATCACCTGGAGGGACATCGCCGGTCTGGACGAGGTCATCACTGAGCTGAAGGAGACCGTGATTCTGCCTGTTCAGAAAAGACACCTGTTCCTGAATTCCAAACTGCTGCAGCCTCCTAAAGGTCAGACTTCCCCCACCTGCCTCCTGTTTACCTGAGCAGAGCTGGGAGGCGCAGCTAGGATTAGATCAAACCTGAGACAGAGCTGAGAATTCAAAGCCGAGGATTCTTGAATGATGATCTGGAGACAGATCTAGCTTATTAAACTCAAAATGGGGCCTTAAAGTTGCACATTTCAGCTTAAGTTTATGATTAGAAAATATAAACCTACATAAAAACATGCAGTCCCTCACACACTCTGACAAATGCAAACGCACATTTGGGAAAAAAAGGACAACAGTGACACAGACGGCGAGGAAGAGCTTTGTTAGACTCAGACCATATCATCCAATGTGCAATTTCTCTTCACCCTGGTAAAGCAGTTAGATTTGTTTAAATTACAACAATTTTTAATGACATAAATTAGTTATGCATTTTACAATTAAAGATTTTATATAAATTAGGGCTGCAACTAATGATTATTTTGCAAATGGTTAATCTGTCAATGATTTTTTGATTAATCAGTTTATAATCAGATAGCCAACCGTCGCGACCCCACTTGGGATTAAGCGTGTGAGAAGATGGATGGATGGTTAATCAGCCAAACGATTCCTTAAAGAAGACTGCTTATGAAATTAATCTATTTGAAACTAAAACTTTTCCACCTGAGGAAGCTGGATAAAGCAAATTAAAGGAGAAAAACTTTGTTTTTCCTCTTAAATTTCAAAGAGGATTATATATATTTTACAATTTTGGTGTAATTCCTGCACTAATGGGTTTGCTCTGTAAACTAAAGGCATATTTTACAGTCTCTAACCCAATCATCGTTAAATCGATTACTGAATTAGTTGACGATTGTTTCAAAAATTGATTAATCTGATTAATTGTTTTAGCCCTAACTCAAATAATAAATTAGAAATACATAATTATCGGCATTAATATCTGAATTGGTCAAAGTTACGATGCTCCATTTTTTGTTGCAGCAAAGAACATGAATTGTAAATGGAAATTGTGAAGAAAAAAAAAAACAAAAAAATCCAGAATGAAACAATCCAAGATATTTTTTGCGGATTTCAAATATAGATAATAAAATTTTGCCTTTTTTTTTTGTATTTAGTTTTCCAAATTGCGTTCTTTTCCAATTTAAATGTTGTAACGTCCAGCAGAGCAGCAGAAATGCATCTTCTCTCTTCACTCCGGGGGAAAACCATCTACCAGAAGTGAAGTGAAGAAAAATTGGAAAACAGTGCAGTTTGTAAAACCCAGACATTAGAAAATATCTACAACCTGTAGCCTATTTTTATTCAAAATAGGCCACAAAGTGCACTATAAATATTGTTAAGTATTTTAATTATTATTCTTTAAATAATTTTTTTCATTATTACCTCCAACTACAATGCTTAGAATCATCTGTCTTCCTTATATATCATCCTCAAGCTTCCTGAACACTCAAACTGTTCGTTTTAAAAGAAAATCTACAGATAAATGTTTTTTAGACCGACACTAATACCAATAATGTTGCCTTTAGTCTAACTGATCCCTGATAATTTCACAAGGATTATTCTGGAGTCAGTGTTGCTTTTATGTCTTCCATTTAGATGATAAAAGTCCTGCAATAATAAATATAAAACAGGCTTCAAATTAAACAAAATACTTTTTTTCCCTTTATTAATCAAAGAAAACATTAAAAAGAAAACAGAAATGTTACAATCAGTTAAATAAATCGGCCGGCTGATGTATTGGTCAATCTTTAACATTAATGGTTTAAATTAAACTGTCTGCACATCTTTATATTTGGTAGTAATCTTTGTAAATCACCCAAAACGCACCAGATTATTAAACTTGCTAAAAAAAAATAAAAGCAGCCCTTATTAATTAAAGCTCGGGTCCATAATGTTCTAAATGTGTTTTTTATTTATTTTGAGTTGTATAACGAAATATGACCCAACCTAGTTTTACAGAGGAAGTAAAACCCAATGTTGACCTCATCCTTTCGTCGTGGTAACAGGTGTGTTGCTCTATGGCCCCCCCGGCTGTGGTAAGACGCTGATCGCCAAGGCAACAGCAAAGGAGGCGGGGTTTCGCTTCATCAACCTGCAGCCGAGCACGCTGACGGACAAATGGTACGGAGAGTCCCAGAAACTGGCTGCTGCTGTTTTCTCATTGGCCGTCAAGCTGCAGCCGTCCATCATCTTCATCGATGAGATCGGTGAGAAATGTGGACCCGCTGTGGGCCGTGGTCCGTGTCTGCGTGTTTAACGCCTGACTTCCTGCTGCCTCATCACCCATCGTTTCCCGCTCTCCTTTTAACAGACTCCTTCCTGAGGAGTCGCTCCAGCTCAGACCACGAGGCCACGGCTATGATGAAGGCCCAGTTCATGAGTCTATGGGACGGACTGGACACAGACCACCACTGCCAGGTGACCCTCCCCCCCCACACACACACACAGACATCCAGAAGCAGGTGGGCATGTTCTCATAACTCTCTCCCTACCAGGTGATCATCATGGGTGCCACCAACCGCCCACAGGACCTGGACTCGGCCATCCTGCGGCGGATGCCCACCAGGTTTCACATCAACCAGCCTGTATGCAGCGTCTCTGTGTTCATATGTTCTGCTGGAGCTCCTGCTGCTGATGACGCTAACGCTATCTGTTTCTGCAGAGCGAGAGGCAGCGAGAGGACATCCTCCATCTGATTCTGACGAACGAGAAGGTAAGTTCACCTCAGGACCGGAGGGTCGACTAAAATCTTCCCTAACTGTGAGAATAAACAGGATGAAAGCTTTAACATCTGCCTGTCTTTGTTCTGAACTCATGATGCTAATCATACCTGAACTGATGATGACAGATCCAGCTGTAAACAGTAACACTCCCCCAAATAGTACCTGCAGGCTTCCTTCGCATCGCTCTCTGAAATCCTTGAATCCTGTGAATTTGAAGTACAGAAAAAAGTTCAAGGCCCTTTGAGCTTTAAAAAATATAACAGGAAACGCTCGTCTTTGAAATACCTTGAATGTTTTTGTTTTTTTATTTGAAATTGATGCTGATTGCTTTCAGCGCAGCAGTATTTTCACTAGTTTGATCTGCACTGCCTTCCTGTTTTCCTCTATGCAGTTCAATCTTCTCACGATTTGATGGATAAACTAAACTACGAATTTCAAAAATGCAAAAATTTGCAGTATTGCTGTTAATAAGTCATACAGTTAAAAAAGCAATTTGTTTTTAAAAGAACTCGTGAAATGTCAGTCACTGCTCTAGCGCTCGGCGTCGTAAAAATAGTCCCTGGTGAATCTAAATATCCTGCACCATCAGCGTCCAACTACTTTCAGCTTCCTTTTCATCTTTTTACGAAGGAGTAAGGTCCAGTTGTAGAAAAAAAAGAAAAGTTTCCATTACAGTTTTGTGGAATATAATCATTTACATGCAATTGAGAAACCAACTCAAATAAAGAACGAAAACTTTTTAACAAACCTATAGATTTTTTTTAATTGCAGTGTTTCAATTAAGCACATTATCACGATGTGTTAAATTTGATGGTTAATGGAAACGCAGCTACAGTCACATGACCAAACAAACACCACGTAACCGACCCCCTCTCCTGAACCAACAGCCAAATACTGGCTGTTAATTTAAGCCCAGTTTAACTTATTGGGCCGAAATGCTTAAAATGGATCAATTTTGGCCGCTGCTGATATTGATGCTGCTGCATCAGGAATCCTGACTTTAGGTGATGTCATACTTACTTTGATCAAACCCAATTTTTTCCCCCCAATGTTTAAGCAATAGTTATATAGTTAACAATGTACCTTTAACATATAAATATAATTGGGATAGAACAAACCCAAATACACCCACATATATACACCCACAAGAAAAAAAAAAAAAAAAAAAAAAAAAGGATCAAGTCAGGGCAAACATAATGAGTTAGCGGACAGAAACGGATATATCAGAAGGTAAATAATTAAAATAACTTGTTCCACAATCCACACTGAACAATTATAAATCAGTTTTTTCTCAGATGTTGTCAACCTTAACTCCGACAAACTTAACTCAAGAGAGAAGACAAAAGGGAAAAAAAGATTAATAAGAATAATAAACAACAGCTACATATGTGCTACCTTATCAGTCTGGAATATTAGGGAAATGAATCTTTTTAAGGACTTTAACAAGGGCCGCCACAAACCCAGAAATCTTGCAGAAGTGCCTCCTAAAGTAAGTAATAAAATAGTGTGTATCTGGGAGCCAGTGGATGTATGATGGAGGTTGAGGCGACTTCCATTTCACTATAATCACTTCGTGCCGAAAAGGTCAGGAAAGCCAAGGAGCACTTCTGAAAAGAGGACAAGGTGGGCTGTGGATGGTCAACCCAAGGGATCAAGCTCCAATTTCATGCCAAAAATATCCGACAAAATAGCAAAAACTTTGACCAATAGTTGGAAAGCTGAGAATAGAGCCTGATAGTGTGGATCAAATTGGCTGGAGAATGTTGGCATCCATCACAGGCAGGAGAAACGCTGGTGCAGAACTTAGCCAGACGGGATTTAGTATAATAAGTGCGATACTGTCCAAGATCTTCCTCCCAAAGGGATCTAAACAGGGTTCCCACGGGTCCTTAAAAAGACTTAAAAGGCATTGAATTCTTCCAAATAAAACTAAGGCCTTAATTGGTATTAAAATGTCTTAAATCAGTCTTTCGTAGGTCTTAATTTTTAAAACATCATAAATAGGATTATTTTTATTACGATTTATTTTTGTAATCTAAATAAAACATTAAAAATGACCCTTTTTTTATTTAAAAAAAATAACGGCTCGCCATTATTGGTTCCGTCCTGATAGCGACACCAGTAAAAGCGTTGTTGCGGCCGGGACATTTGGGAGATCCGCCATTAACTTTTTGTCTGGAAAATATGAGCAAGTGTAAATGTAACCAAAACTGGCTCCAGCCAAGAGTTTTCTCCATGGCTAAAACCAGGGAGCATACATGAGGCTCAGTGGATTTTGTGCCAGAAGCGATTCAAGCTCAGAACGATGGGAATTAAGGCAGTGGAGACGAACATGCGAAGCACGAAACACAAAGCTTCAAAATGGAGTTACGGAGAAACAGCCGGTATTTCTCAGTTTAGTTCCACCCTTGTCTCTGCAACGCCTCCACTTACCACCAAATCAAACATACTAAGAAAACCATACAAAGAAAAATAGCTGCAAAAAAGACTTAGCACTGGTTATGTTGTGGCTTTAAAACTGATTTGTTTTGTTCCCTGCTAAAACAAAGTTTGTGAATTCAGTTAAATAATTATTAAAATATATCTGTCATTTGTGTGTTTTTAGCTTTCTTCCTGTATGGGAAGCTTTTCACAATGTGAAACATTAGTGCAGTGGTTTATGTTAAAATAAACCTTTGGGTTAAGCTGTCGCAAGCAGGTTTTTCTTGTGTTTCTTGTGAATTTAGTCTTAAATTTTTATTTCAAGTGGCATTAAAAAGACTTTCAAAGAATTTAACTTGCCTTATGCTGTAGGAACCCTGTCTAAGGGAATTCAAGGTTTTGAGCAAAAAGCTTAATTTGACTTTAAATAAAAGAAATGGCTCCCTTCAGTTTAACAGAAGGTTTTAGAAAAATATCCAAAGGGGAATCTCCTGGGAAGGTTGGAACATTTCAATAAGTAGAGCGGACAAAACTGACAACGTGGGATTACAAAGTTTTCAGAGATTTGTTGGAATGAGGCAAAAGTATATAAATATAAACATGGTAAAAGTTGATCAAAGCCAATTTTACTCAGACTTTGCTGTTAGGAGGCAGAGGCAGCTTTCTGCTGAATGAAAATAAATATATTTTCAGACTTGAATCAGATCTGATGGTTTATGATCACCTGCAGGTGGATTCCTCCGTTAACCTAAAAGCTGTTGCCAAGGAGACGGACGGTTTTTCAGGAAGTGACCTCAGAGAAATGTGTCGCGATGCGGCGTTGCTGTGCGTCCGAGACTACGTCCACAACCGGAGCGGCAGGTAAGCCGTGGGACGGGCTGTTAACGGGCACGTCGGGGGTCCCAGATACGACTGGAGATTGGGTTAACGTTCGCTGTCTGTGTGCCCCTCAGCTCAGAGGACGACGACCCCATCCGTCCCATCAGTCAGTCTGACCTGCAGACGTCCATCACCAAACTGAAGCACTCCAAGGCGGCGAGCGTTCACGGTGTCCTACTGCACGCTGCTCTAGACTAAACGAACGGGTCACATGACCCCGCTGCGCCTCATCGAGCATGTGCCACTTACTTCCTTCCATTTGACTTTTCTTCTTTTTTTTTATTCCAACTTCAATGGGGAACCTGATGTTCCTGATGGGATGGATTTTACTGTTACACCTGCTCCACAGGATGTTCCGCCTCTATCAGGGTTCCTACTGATCTGGAAAAACAGTCAGTCCCCTCAGACTGACTTTAAGCAAACACTGATGGGTATTCAGATAAAAAGCATAGATCTAATTAAAGAAACGGACGGTAAATCTGGTCAGGTTTGTCTCGAGCAGCAGGGCGGAGCTTCTTCCTCTGTGATGTCAAACATCAGGTGGTCAGTTTCTGCTTTCATCCTTTATTCTATTTGCTTTTTAGGAGTTTTTACAATTTTCTGAGGGAATGGTTCTGTATTATGACTATTATTTATATCGAACTGATGAAGAATGTTATTGTTCTGCTCAGTTCTGAAATATCTTTTTTTTTTCTTGATTTGATATCATTGTGATATTTAGGTTGTTTTATCTGTCAGAGCCCAGAGGTTTCATACCTGCTTTTAGGTTCTTCTCTATAACCTGGCCATAGTCTTAGAAATGGGACCGTTTGCTGGATGTCTGCAGCAAAAGGTTCCTCTGAGGGCCGCTGGTTTGATCAGACTCTATGATCTAAAGTCACAAGGTTTACGATGAGAAAAAGATGGCTACTTGATGGTTCATTAGATGGGAACAAACCGGTTTAATCACTGGAGAGGGCGTCTCAATAGCTAACCTTCATTAATCAATAAAACAACTTCCTGTCTGATGATCCACAGACAGTCAGGTCTTCTCATTGGCTGTAAGGTGATGATGTCATGTGCACTATTGGGTCAGCTAGGTGTCCTCTGATCAACATGACTGATTATAATCCAAATGAAGCTGCAATGATCCTAAATGATGAATAAATGCAGAGAATGAGTCCAGCTTCAGTTTGGATCGTCACATCTTTAGGGCGGAGTTTGGAATAAACCCATTGCTTCCGTTGGTCCTTACTTTTCCCTTTCCTCCCACTGGGAAGGAATAAAAATGTTCATCTGATAGATGAGCTCCTGGTGATTTGTTTCCAACTCAGAAACCTTTTAAAACAAGCTTCTCTGCTTTTATTTTGAAAGGGTGGATGTTAGATCTGGATCAGACGTGGACTTCAGCATAAAGCCTCATTCTGGCGCACCTCCATAATTAAAAGTTATTTTTAGATTCTCAGTGACCCTAAAGCACTTTTGTAAAGTTTAGGGTCCCATAGTTTGGATCGGCTGAGTTTCAGTGTGAGTTTTAATAATTGATCAAATGAAGAATCTGGACGACTTCTGTTCACTGGAGACGTTTGACCTCCAATCCAAAAGCCTTCTACCGTTTCTGACACCGTCATGATCTGCTGACCAGCTTTATGATGAAACAACCTACTTATCAGCTGCCAGAGGTGTCAAGCAACAAAGTACAAATACTTCAAATACATATTTTTTTCTTCTACTCCTTTTTATTTTAAATACTCAAATGCTCATTAGTTTAATTTCATTTAAGCTCATTTTCATTAGGGCCTGTTGGTATAAAAAAAAAAAAAAAAAAAGTTAACCATGTAAATTTCATCGAGATAATTTCTTTGTGGTTGGACTGGGTGCTGCCCCAACTTGTTCACCACATACCAAAATAAACAGTATGAGACGATGCAAAGTTAAATCTGATACCGTTACTATTAGTTATAAAAATTAAGTATAGGGAAGTTATCATCCAGAATTTTAGAAAAAATTTAAGGTAATACAGTAAAAATTTCCCTGCATTACTAGTATACTTAAGTAAAAATGGTACTTTTACTCGACTAAAAAGCTTAAAAGTATAGAGGACGATATATTTCCGGGTGGATCATTCAATCATTTTGTTGATATGTTTATGTAAGGCTGTACTAAATGCTCATCCCCATTTTCACTAACCTGTGGAGAGTCCGACATAGTGGAAAAATTGCAAATCATTTGGAACGTAAGCCTGTATTAATGATGCAAACAGCAACTTTTAAACAGGGCGTGCAGAGCAATGTAATGTTCATGCTCTCACATGCATTTGATTGCTCCTAGGAGCAGGTACCCGGCTGTGCATGTGCATTTTTTTTGTTTTTAAGTGGAGAGGGTGGGTCTTTTTAAAGATTGGCAAAAATCCTCCACAATACCTTTAAGTTGATACTCTAGGATTTTTTTTTAAACAGCAGGATTTATACTTTTACATGAGTTATAAATACTTTTGACACCTCTGTCAGCTGGACTTGGTAGCTCAATTTCATTCATCTGCTGTATCACATGGATGTGTTTTTCAGTTGGCTTACCTTTATGTAAAAAATAAACTATTGGTCTGTTGTCAAATGTATATTTTCTGATGTGAATTTGGGTTTTTCATTATTAAAGATCACAATTAACTGAAATAAACACCTGAAAAGCATCACGATGTGTAATAAATGGCTATACTGAGTTTGAAATGACTGAACTGTTTTAATGTTTGATGCTTAATGAACTGAGCTGAGAAACCAGAGTGAGAAACTTTCCACAAAAGCCATGGCTCTGTTCGAAAACCTAGGACGCGTCCTTAGAAGACCGGATTCGAAGGCCGATTACGTCATAGCGCGGCGCCGAGGTCTGGTCGGATTCCAAGAGTCCTCGTTATGCGGCCTTAAAATGCGTCCTTCTTTTTGCCCGATTTGAAGGACGGGTCTGATGTATCCTCGGTATTCTTGGATATCCCAGGATTCATTGCGAGACCAAGCAAGCTGTGATCAGAGGAAAGGTTACTTGGCGCTGAACAGTGGTGAAAATTGGAAGTTCAGTTTAATATAATACAAGTCATTTAATAGTTCCGTCTGAGATGAATGAAAATAGTTGTAATGGTTATTGAGGCAGATATGTGGCGGTAATGTTTGGTTTATCTAAAGGTTTTATCTGTTACTGTGTAAATGGGTTTGGCTGGAATTAAAGGACAGATTCTAATAGATCTGCAGGGTGGGGACTATAAATCTGATAGGATTTTTATCTTTATTGCTGTTTTGCAAAATATGCTTAACTACGTATTTTTTGTTGTTGAATATTAGAGATTTTGCAGATATATTTTTTATAAATACAATGTTTAGATTTACTTATATATTTCTAACCCTTTTATAGTATAGAATAGAAAATCCCTTTATTGTCCCACAATGGGCAAATTTACAGCAGCAGAAAGATTATTGAAAATGGTCACACAAATGTGGACCTTAGAAAAATGCATAAGAATAACATGATAGGGAAGAGTTAAAATATAAACAATACAATTCTGTAAAGTGTTTTAACAATATAAAACTGGGGAATAAATAACCAATATGCTGCTATTTTTACAGTAATGGATATTTGAAAATAGCATCATCATCAGAGATGTGCAGAATGACAGCAGCAGGTTATTTAACTGACTAAGGTTTCTATCTTTACATTTGATTTGATTTGTTCCTGCTCCCGCTGGTTGGAACCTTTATTCCACTCTGGATTCTTGTGAGTGTAGTCTTTGTTCACTTCACAATAAAAAAGAAATAAACAGTTTTGAAAGCTTCTGTATTCATTCTTTTCCTGCTTTGTGTGTCAATGTTTACGGTTGCTAAGCAACAGAGCATACGGCGATAAAACCCGCCGAAGGGTGGACCTGGTCGAATTCACAGCCTAAACTCTTCCGGTCTCCTTATTTTCAAGGACTTCGAAGGATCCAGTCTAGGTAGACCGCGTCCTTGGAGGACACGTCCTAGGTTTTCGAACAGAGCCCTTGAATCATTGGAAACAGTGGATGGGTTGTCAGCAAAGTTCAAAGGTCAGAGTGCAGATCCGTGATGGAGAGATTAGACATGCAGTGGACTGGTTGGAAGTCTAAGGGGTCAAATGTTCATTTCCCAAATCTTTAATTTTGTTGCTTTACTTAAACATCTTATAATTTAGATGATTTGGTTTTATTTTCCTCTAAACCAATCAGAATTAAATTTACTTTAGAAAATCTCACCTGTTCCTGGTTTTATAAGGATCAGTCGCTGTCGTCTCTCAAGTCTCAAATTTCACACCTGTAGGTTCCGACGATCCAACAGGAATTAGCCCGGATATTTTAATCAGAAAATGTGTCTTTATTAAAGCTTTAATTCTGAAACATTTGGCAAACTAAAAGCTCTGAAATCTTATTTGGCTCAAACACAAATCATTTCACCCAAAAGTATGCATCCAAACATGGAGCAGCCAGCGTATCAAAATAAAAGAATAGTAAATAAAACCCATATTGGGGGAAAAATTAACTTAAAGCTTTATAAAGCAACCCAGATTAAAAGTCCATTTAAATAAAACTCATTAAGGCCTCAGAAATATTAGGGGATGAAGAATGAAAATGGGACAGAACTGGATTTGTTCATCATGTCTGGCTCATGGATGACAGTCCGGTTCTTTAACGCGTCATCCTTTAAGCTCCGCCCAAAGGAAAGAGTCTCCCTGCTCAGTTTTAAATGTCTCTGAATGGACGCCGTCTGCGTGGCTGTGGGGCGTGTCAGCAGGTGGATTAAGGCCATAACCGAGCGGGAAGGTGGGGGTCCAGGGGTCAAAGCTCGGTATTGGGCCCCCGGACCTCAGGTCTCCCCTCACACTCTCTTTGGAAGTCACAGCCATCCAGCAGGTGGCGGTAGGCAGCACGAACGTCTCTGTAAAGCGGCGCATCCTCCTGCAGGTCTGGGAAGCGCAGCGGCGTCTCGTTGATGAGCAGCTGCAGCCGGGGGCCACGCTGACAGTCATAGAGAACCAAGAGCAGGTTGGCGGCATACGGAACGATGCGGCTGGTTCGAAAACTTCTCCCTGCAGACAGACATAGAGTTACTGCTCGCACCTCTTTCAGAATAAAAGTATAACAGACGTGCGTCTCCCAGTTTCCAAAAAGAAGATTGAGGGTTTTAAAATTAAAATAAAATGAACTTTTTTAATTTTCTGAGATGTTATTTTTCAGGTAATTTCTTTTTTTCCACAAATTGTTTATCCATCAATAGTATTATTGTCTTAAATAAATCCAAACATAATTGAAATTCTAACAATTTTCTCAAATATCTAAATTAAAATGTAAATGCTTTATTTTATTAAGAAATTTAAAAATATTCAGAAAGAAAATAACTTTGTTTTATCCTTTTCTTAGGTCCTATGTTTGTTTTTCCAAATTTTTATTTTTATTTTTCAGGCAGATAAGCGTTCAAATAAACAAGTTAACATTGCAGCCAAAATATCAGCCATTTAATTCCAGAATACTTTTTGAGATGTTATTTTTTCATGAATAATTAACAAAAGATTCTGCCTGGATTTCCAGGATTTCGCTGTTGAATAAAGGTTTTACAATAATTTTTTTCCTTCTTCTGATTGGATAAAGGCTTCATACCATGCTGTGATTGGTAGTTGCTAGCTGTAGGCGGAGTCTGGTCTTTGTACAGTCCAAGGAGAGAGAGGAGGGGGAGGAGCGTCTCAGCGTGTCCCACCAAGATGGATGCCGGTTCTGGAGCCGCATCAGTGGAGCTGCAACCACCAAGCGGGACTCGGTTAGTTCATGAGTTAACTGGGGATGAGTCAGGGCGCCATACAGCTACCTCACCCACCGACGAGGACGGCCAGCTTTGTCCAAGGTCCTGAAGATGTGATGGAAGAGCGGACAGCTGGACAGACTGCTGATGGTGTGACCGTGAGAGCGCTTCCAGAACTGCTTCAGATCAGATTTGTACTCCAACACCTGGATGACACATAGCAGAGAAAAAATCAAATCATCAAAAACCATTGAATCCATTCTGGTCTTTGTTTACCATTACCCAACCAAACTTTGTCCCGATCCCATGTTTGGAGCAATCTGTTCCTGCTTCCACAGACCTAAGGTCAGCATCAAACCTTACAGTGTTTCCTCTGATCGGCTTTTTGCTCAGTATATCACTGCTGACTAGTGTTAGGTTTATTCTTTTATCCATCATGTGCATTGTTACTTTGTTAGCCAGATGAGAGAGAGTAGATGGCCTTCCTTCACATTGTGGATGTCACTGTGTGTACGGAGGTCATCTAAATAGGACAGCCTTCTTGTCTTTTAAAGATACACAGGATATGGGCACATCTTGGAGCCAGACTGATAGAGGAGAGCTATCTGTAATCCTTGGGCATGGATGGCGTGTCAGTTTCTGATACGGACAGCAAAGCATCCACCTGATCCAACTCATAGACTCATGAGGTATAAGAAGCAGGAGATGACCTTGTTCGGGGCTCAATCTTTGCCGGACCCTGGCGCCGTGATTTTTGAGCGCACAGCTGCATTTTCTCTGTCCTGTAACAACCTGATCTGGAATAAATGCTGTTACTTTTTTACCGCTGTTTTTATAGTCCTTTTTTATATGATGTTATCCATTTTGAGTTAAGAGTAGTAAATAACTTGCTCCCAAGTAAAGAACCGAAAGGGAAGTCCCAAGGTGCAACTGCCTTCAAGGGGACATAACTTCCTCATTTAACACTAGTCAGATGTTATTAGGATACTGGAAGAATGCTGGTGAAGATTCTCAGTCATCCAGGTCATAGTCATTCCAAAAAAGTGAAAAAAAAAACAATCCACTGGACTTTGTTTCCAAGTTTGAAGATGCATCCATCAATACGACGTACTAGCAGCCAGGGTACTCTTTCCGAAACCAGTCGGGAGAAGAGCAAAAACATCTTTTCCTCTGAGAAAAGCCTCCAGAGCAGTGTTTTGCTCTTCTTTCAGTGAAGAAATACTCTGTAATTCCCATAAAACTTGCTCGATAGCCACGCTAACGCTAGTTTCATCGGCTGAAGCCGCCATGTTCTTTAGACTGAACTGTCGCGCTTCTCGTTGCGTCACACCTCAACCCGCCTCAAAGCCAACGCTGATTGGACGTTCGTTTGGTGAACGGCTCCAAATCTTCTTTAACGGAGAGTCTCCAGACTGATCTGTGAGTGAAACCTTGAAAGCTCGCGAGATCAGGATGGTCTCACAAGGCTAGCATCCAGGAAGCTTTTTCAATGCAAAATATGAAGCGAAACGTCTTTAAACAAAGTCCGGTGGTTTGTTTTTTCACTTTTTCGGAAAGAGATACTGGAAGCACAAACTCCGCTATTTAGGACCTTTTTAAACTAAGGAAAATTTCAATTTACAGAGTTTACCTAAAAATTCCTAAAAATCATTTTTTAAAATTTATTTATGTTTTTATTTTTATTATAATTTTTTTAGAAAAGTTTCAGCTGTACCTTGGCATCACTCTCGTCAAACAGGAAGCACCACGGTGAATGGATGGATTTGATGGACAGTTCATAGGAACAAATGAAGAAAGCTGCTTCTACCAGGTCTACAGGAAGCAGAAAGGAACAATAAGTCATGAAGAACTTCTTTATAATGCTACTTTATTTTCAGAGTGAGAAGCTGGTTGATGAAATATGAAAAACAGGGAACCCTTAGTGCTTCTTTGACCTACATTAACATCTCTGAACTGATGCTACCCATCAGCATGTGTCGTCTCCTCACCTGGTGTGAGGAGGTGCAGAGAAAGGCCCAGTTTCTCAGCCATTCTCCGCCGCACCGCCTCCATCTCCACGCCATGCTTGAACTTCTCCACCTCCGCCAGTGCAGTACGGTTGTTCTCCACGCGCTCCACATAAGCTCTGCAACGCTCAAAGAAGCGCATTAGCTCATCATCCACCTCATGGCTGTATCCTGGAGCCTCATCTTTGGAAACGGAGGAAAAGAAAGTCGGTTAAAGACATTCCCAAAATGTAGAAATGTCTGCAGCAGACATCTGACCGTTACCTTGGCGACCCCAGTGCTGCTGCAGACCGTCCTGGAATGCCTCCACGCTGCTCACACAGCGATGCTTAGAGCTGGTAACGAAGCTGATTCTCCTCTTCCTCATGTTTTCCTCCGACAGCAAAGATGGGAACAAAGTGGCGAGCCGCCGGGCGAGGAGCTGCAGGTCCTCCCTGCCCTTCCTCACCAGCCGACCTAAGGAAGAGAAAATATTCCTTCAATCTGGTTCAACCAAACAGGAACATTTTACTTTTATTAATGATTTAATGTGTCTAGAAATTCTGAGAATTGCAACTAGTTTTTCTTCAATTTTAAACTCCATATACAGGAAATGATTCATTACCATTTTCGATTCCGCAGCGATAAAAAAATGACAAAATTATTACATTTTTAACTTTGAAACACGTGCTTAATAATGTTAAAAATAAATGACCCAGAAATATAAAATTAACAATAGCAAAAAATATGCAAATAACATGTGTCTTTAGTATCAATAAAAAATTAGTACTGTATCTGATATACACTCACTGGCCACTTTATTAGGTACACCTGTCCAACTGCTCGTTAACACTTAATTTCTAAGCAGCCAATCACATGGCGGCAACTCAGTGCATTTAGGCATGTAGACATGGTCAAGACAATCTCCTGCAGTTCAAACTGAGCATCAGTATGGGGAAGAAAGGTGATTTGAGTGACTTTGAACGTGGCATGATTGTTGGTGCCAGAAGGGCTGGTCTGAGTATTTCAGAAACTGCTGATCTACTGGGATTTTCACGCACAACCATCTCTAGGGTTTACAGAGAAGGATCCGAAAAAGAAAAAACATCCAGTGAGCGGCAGTTCTGTGGGCGGAAATGCCTTGTTGATGCCAGAGGTCAGAGGAGAATGGCCAGACTGGTTCGAGCTGATAGAAGGGCAACAGTGACTCAAATAACCACCCGTTACAACCAAGGTGGGCAGAATAGCATCTCTGAACGCACAGTACGTCGAACTTTGAGGCAGATGGGCTACAGCAGCAGAAGACCACACCGGGTGCTACTCCTTTCAGCTAAGAACAGGAAACTGAGGCTACAATTTGCACAAGCTCATCGAAATTGGACAATAGAAGATTGGAAAAACGTTGCCTGGTCTGATGAGTCTCGATTTCTGCGTCGACATTCGGATGGTAGGGTCAGAATTTGGCGTCTACAACATGAAAGCATGGATCCATCCTGCCTTGTATCAACGGTTCAGGCTGGTGGTGGTGGTGTCATGGTGTGGGGAATATTTTCTTGGCACTCTTTGGGCCCCTTGGTACCAATTGAGCATCGTTGCAACGCCACAGCCTACCTGAGTATTGTTGCTGACCATGTCCATCCCTTTATGACCACAATGTACCCAACTTCTGATGGCTACTTTCAGCAGGATAATGCGCCATGTCATAAAGCTGGAATCATCTCAGACTGGTTTCTTGAACATGACAATGAGTTCACTGTACTCAAATGGCCTCCACAGTCACCAGATCTCAATCCAATAGAGCATCTTTGGGATGTGGTGGAACGGGAGATTCGCATCATGGATGTGCAGCCGACAAATCTGCGGCAACTGTGTGATGCCATCATGTCAATATGGACCAAACTCCCTGAGGAATGCTTCCAGCACCTTGTTGAATCTATGCCACGAAGAATTGAGGCAGTTCTGAAGGCAAAAGGGGGTCCAACCCGTTACTAGCATGGGGTACCTAATAAAGTGGCCGGTGAGTGTATTCTGAGCACATCAGTATTCGCTACTTTGGACAACACTAATATATCATTTATTTAGAACTAAAAATGTACTTGGACATTGCAAAAATATTTTAGAACAATTCTGATTGAACATTTAACACACTTATAAGTTTTAGTAGATCTATTTGATTCATTCCATTTTATTAATCATCTTAAAGGAATAAAAATTCCCCAGAATTAGATTCTATTTATTCTTTTTAACCTTCAACTCATTAACTATTTCAAGTATTAATGTAACAAATGTTTTTTGCTTTTTTCCCCAGCAAAAAAATTAATGGATAATATCTTTTTATAATTTCTCATTATCAGCAAATGAAATTCTGGATCATTAGAATCGCTTTGCTTCTTGAACAGCCATTTAAATAATTTGTTTCTTGTTTTTTTTGTTTTCTGGAGCCAGTTGATTTTTCTGGAATAATCTAGACATGGACTCAACTGTATTTATCCCTTGGGATTACTCCTTCAGGGAAATTCTGGTTCCAGTAGCTAATATAGATATAAAGATTTAAAGAAAGATGCCATTAAAGATAAAAATACAACAGACAATATAAAATTAGTGTATATAGTACAAAGGGGGCATAAAAAAAAAGAAAAAATTTTAAAACCCTGAAAAAAGTAGTTTATGATGAATACAGATTTTTTTGTAACAAAACATTGAATTTTTTTTTTTAAAAGTTGTAAGCTGTTTATTTCTATAGCACCAATTCACAACAAGTCATCTCAAGACACTTTACAGTTCAACCAGATAATCCAGTCAAATTTATTCAAAGTTTTCTATCTAAGGTAAACCAGCTGATTGCTTTGACTCATTGACTCTTCAGCAATCCCTCACACTAAGCATGCTTGTAGCGACAGTGGAGAGGAAAAACTCCCTTTGAACAGGAAGAAACCTCCAGCAGAACCAGACAATTTTTTTTTTTTGTGAAACAAATTGGTTTACTAAAATAGTTTATTTATTTATTTATTTTTTGCCCTTTGTATCATAAAAATTGCACATTCTCTTGTTAAATCTAACTTAAAGGAAGTATTTTTGTAGAAAAAGTTTTTTCTTTCTGGAGCTAATTAAACCTTTTTCACATAAAAGTTTTTTTCTTTTTTTTTCTTTTGATGTATAACTAATATTTTCAAGGGTGACCTGTTGTTTATTTTTTCCATAATCTGTTTCTTTTCTTATATGATATTTGTAACATATTTCTCTTCAGGAAGGTGATGTTAAAAGCAGTCTAACTCCAGAACCAGAGCCCTTACCATCCATGTCCTCAGTGAACCATTGCTCCCAGTGCTTCCGGAGCTCCTGCAGCCAGACCGTGGAGCTCTCCGAGGTTCTGGCAGCATCTTTCTGGACTATCTCGCTCAGTCTGTGGATCCTCCGGATGTTCTTGACGGTCGGGTACCGACTGCCATGCCTGATGACGGCGGTCAGGTGGACCGGGGTGCAAAGCTCACCTGGCGGAGGTCTCAGTATCGAGGTGTTTACAGTTAAAGGGTCTCGCAAAAGGTTCGGTTTCACTTCCTCATAGCGTGTCTTGGTTCCGAAATAAGCGGCAATGTCTGGGACGTCTGGCACCGACCCAAATGAGCAGGAGATCCGGGCTGGAACGAGGCTGAGAGCCGCCAGGAATAATCCATGGGTTCCCAGCTGGAACATGTCTGCTGCAGAACTGAACCGAACCTCCGGTTCTGCCCTCTGATATGTCAACAGAACCTTCTGGGAGGTTTAATGGTTCATGTTTAGAGAAATCAATGGGAACAGACCGAACCGTACCAGGAAGTCAGGGACATATCTTAGCCTACAAACAAACTCAACTTCCGGTTGTCTTCGCGTTTGTGTTTGATGACAAAATAAGAGCCTCTTCTTCAAAACAAAAGCGCAGGCGCTCTGTTTCAGTGGCTGACCCTGGCAGCAGCTTTTTTTTTTTTTATAAACTTTATTTACAAGTATATAATATATAATTGCAAACAGTCATATGCTTGAGGTGCAGGATGACAAATCCACAGGATTTCAAGAAAAAAAAAAAAACAGAGAAAAGATGAATTGCGGGTTGCAGTGAGGTTGCAGGCATGTATCGAACTTCACCAACAGAATGAAAAAGTTTAGAATATATTCTTTCCCGGACATACTGTTATTGGAAATACCAAAGAAAACATGTTTGACATTTAAAGGAATAAGTATGTTTAATTCCCGACTGAAAGAGCATTCCCAAAATCGGTGGGTTAATGTTTCTTGTTCGACATAACAAGCCTGGCAGCAGCTTAGGGGAATGGTTTAGGATTTTTCTCTATGTTCCAGTCACCAGGTAGCTCAATCTTTCAGTTTGTGCAAAATTCCCTGCAGATCAGACGGGAACTCAAAGGTATGGCGGGGGATTTTCACAAATTTTTTAAAAGAACCGCTCTCTCCACTTTAAAAAATATTGAACATGCACAACCCTGTAACTGCTCCTTAGACGCCTGCGAGAGTATGCACAAGTCCATTTCTCCTCATGCACGCTCTGTTTAAAAGTTGCTGCTCTAATAGCTCATACAATCTTACTGTGCTTGAAAGTCTGCCCTAAATCCCTCAATCACTATATATAGCAGGGACTAGTGGACTTCATAGTGAACTCAGTTAACTGACCATTCAGACAGATGATCACTGCTTTTTGCTCCCATTTGCTCACGTAACTCATCCTCCACCGCACGGTTCCGTATATACAGAAGACTGAATCTGTTTCAGGATAGAAAATGTAAGCAGACTGATCTAAAGCTTTCAGCACAGAGTTCTCTGATTGACTGACAGCTTGGAATTCAGGCTGTCTTCCTACGTTTGTGGACAGACCATTTCCATTTCAGCTGCAGTGATTAAAATTCTGATGTCTGGCTCCTTTATAAATTATACTGCTCCACAATGTTTACATTTCTAGCCCATCTTCATTATTTTAAATTCCACATTTTTTTATGGTGTTTACTTTTAATTATATCTTGTATTTTCATAAAAGCAGTCTTCCAGCGCTGTGAAGTGATGGAATCCACTACAGCATAATGCCAAACTTATCTGCAGAGGATCTTCAAATGTTTATGTTGAAAAGTAAATCATGCTGTTTAGGTAGTGTGAAACACCACTAAACACTACTACTGCTTATAACTGATTAACAGCCATGAAAAAAGTAATGAGCACCAAACCATTAGAGAAGGGCTGTGTCAAATCAACAAATGTTGGTTCTCCCTGCAGCATCTTTTGGTAAATCATGGATGAAGGCCTCGTCTCACAGACCGTTAGAGTGTCACAGATTTATGAAACAATAACCTTTTAAAATCTGAAATATCTTTCAGCAACATTTATGGCACCTTTAAAAGAGAAATCTTTTCAAATTTTTGAAAACTTGATTTGAACTAGGTTGTTTTACAAGTAATGTGGCTGGCCTAGATTTATGGTGCAGTGTAGGAATAACGGGAAAGGAGCAAAAGGACAAAAGAAACTCTAACTCCTCTGAAGATGTTGCTTCTAAATTACTGACATAAATGTATATACTGATAGAAAATCCAGAAAAAGCTTGTTAATCAGAATCAGCTGTTTTCATGGTGTTGGAGTATCTGGTAACGTAGCAATGCCTCGACTCTACAGAGGTGACACTCTAACTCCTCCATGATGGATATAGGCCAGAAGTTTAGCTGCACAATATCAAGAGCATGGAGGAGATTCCAGGAGACATTTGATCTGACAGAGCTGGACAGGTCGGATGAAAGTCCCCAACCAATAGAGAGTTTGTGTCATGATCTTGGCCACATAGGCTGTGTTTGAATCCTTTCTCTCTCATCTGCTTTGCTCATCATTTCTAATCAGATCTGCCTGTTTCTGCTTCTATTTAAGCCATCTGTTCCCAGCCATTGGTGCCACATTATTCGAGCTTCTAGCGAGACTATTTCAACTGTTCTCTGATGTGTTTAGTTCTGCCTGTTCCTGACCTGTTTCTGCCCCCTGGACTATGTTTGCCTGTCCTGTGTTTTCGGGCTGTTACCTGGATTCTGCCTGTTGTCAACCTTGGACCTGTCTGCGGACCATGGCTTGGATTTGTCCTCCTGAATACTTTGATTCCTCTGCATGCTCTGGCTGCTGCAGGCCACTGCTCCTCTTCTCTCCTGGATCTCTGCTTCCGCCTCTGGACTTCACTCCTTCTTCTGGGCTCAGACTGAACTTTGCCAGAGAATCCAGTGAACCCCAACCAGTCAACGAGCAGCCATACGTAGCTTTTAATAAACTCTTGTTTCAAAAAAACTGATCTGTCTGCTTGAATTCTGGGTCCAACGTTGTGAGCCTTCTGACAGTTTGGCCCCTTAAGGCAGGGATGATGCACCAGAATAGACAAACTGAACACTGGCAAAGACAGGTTCATTCTGAGGTCAAATAACAGACAGGAAAAGGCGGTGCTCTGACTGCCTTTCAGTTTCAGAAGGATATTAAATAAGGTTGACATGATATCATTAAACACATTCACACTGCAAGAAATCCGCTCCAGGTTTGCTCAAACTGTTTGCCTAAGAAGAAAGAAAGATTACAAATTCGACTCTGGGTCAGAACCTGAAAAGTTTAGGACTTATTTTGCATTTAAATGGAAAGAAAACTGCTTTTTTCCTCCATATTATAACAGTGGGTTCAAGTAAAATACTTTCTTAAGGGGTTAAACAGGTCAGCCAATCCGGAGACAGGATTTTCCAGAAAAAGATTAACTCTAAAAAACAGATTTGACACCATACACAAAAAATAAGCCATGCATATTGTGGTCATTCGTGAACAGTGAACCGGTGGAACGTGAGCGCCGCGCGCCCTCTGCTGCAGGTCTGCGCTTTAAACAACCAATGAGATCAAAGGAATCACTTCCGGTTTTATACTGGCCAGAAACTGGGATGTCAGTATGAGCAGCCGGCAGCTGCCCATTCATTTATGTCTCCAGATTAAAGAGCAGGAGCTGCTGCCTTCACCGGTGGACCTCTAAGAACACCCTCCAGGTCAGTGAGTTTAAATACTGTCACCTTTTCCAGACGAAGCGGATAAAAACACAGAGAAAACAGGCAGACTGTCTGCTGTGATCCCATGGAGCTGAATGATAAGCTGCAGTTTACAGCTGCCTGAGAATTATTCCTGTCTGTTTGTAAACAAGGCGGATTTTACGGAGTGTTGACACACAGCTAGCTGGTTAGAACGTAACCAACCTTACGCACAATACTGTGCGTAATGTATGCGTAGGGTACGGAGATGCGTAAAGCTGGTGTTTGCCAGGCGTACAGGGAGGCAGTAAACAATATCCAAGGAGAACTATTCCGTTTAATTAAAGGCTGTTTGGTTTATTTCACAAAAACACAACTCAATATCTTATGATTGATGCAATGAATATGGATCCCATCCATCCATCCATCCATCCATCCATCCATCCATCCATCAGGTTCACGGTGGAGCTGGTGTCTACCCCCTGGATGAAAGTTGGGGTACAACCTGGACAGGTCAGCAGTTTGACAGACAAGACACACAACCATGCACACGCACTGTCACGATTTAGAGATACCCATTAAACTAACAGTCATGTTTTTGGACTTTGGGAGGAACCCGGGTACCCAGAGAAAAATCCCCCCATCAACAGGGAGAACATGCAAATGGCACCTAGACCGGGAATCGAACCCAGGACTGTCTTTGAGCATAAATCCCCTTCAATTCAATTCAGTTTATAGCGCCAATTCACAACACATGTCATCTCAAGGCACTTTACAGTTCACCAGATCATCCAGTCAGATTAATTCAAAGTTTTCTATCTAAGGAAAACCAGCTGATTGCATCGACTCATTGACTCTTCAGCAATCCCTCACACTAAGCATGCTTGTAGCGGTTCAAAGAGACAGAAGCAGAGATACAAAAAGCAGCTGTAAAAGGCGGCCTCGTCCAGGAAACACACAGCCAGGCAGACGAGCTCCGAGCCAGCTCCCATGTCAGAGGACGAACAGAACACATCCAGCTAGTCATAGTCAGAGAAACAGGACCACACTGGAAAACAGGCCGATCTCCAACATCTATAAACAAAGGTGTTGATGTCAGCAGCACAGCTGATATTTCTCTCCAGGATGGAGTCACAGCCAAACAGGAACAGACCAGATGAAGCTACTATGAGAAAAAGCAGAGAGAGCAGAATGTTAGAGATTGAACTAACAGATTCTGCAGAGTGGGAGAATAGAGATAGAATGAAGCAGAATGATGAAATGGGGGTCCCTATGTCCTCCAGCAGTCTCAGCCTATAGCAGCATAACTATAGAGATAGCTCAGGATAACCTGAGCCACCCTAACTAGAAGCTTTATCAAAAAGGAAAGTTTTAAGCCTAGTCTTAAAAGTAGACAGGGTGTCTGCCTCACGGACTAAAACTGGTAGTTGGTTCCACAGGAGAGGAGCCTGATAACTAAAAGATCTGCCTCCCATTCTACTTTTAGAAATTCTAGGAACCACTAGTAAACCTGCAGATTGAGAGCGAAGTGCTCTGTTAGGAACATAAGGAACAATCAGATCTCTGATATCAGATGGAGCTTGGCCATTTAAGGCTTTATATGTGAGAAGGAGGATTTTAAATTCTATTCTTGATTTAACAGGAAGCCAATGAAGAGAAGCCAGGATAGGAGAGATATGATCTCTCTTTTTCATTTTCATCAGAACTCTGGCTGCAGCATTTTGGATCAGCTGAAGGCTTTTAACTACAGTTTGTGGACTTCCTGATAGTAAAGAATTACAATAGTCCAGCCTTGAAGTAACAAATGCATGGACTAGTTTCTCAGCATCACCCCTGGACAGGAGATTTCTAATTTTTGCAATGTTCCTCAGATGAAAGAAGGAAATTCTACAAACCTCTTTAATAAACCTCTTTTTCATCTACATATAAAGGCATCAACTAAAAAAAAAATCCATAATAATATTAACTCCTCTAACCATTTCGTTGAATGTAGATTCACATCTAATGAAGACCAATGTCATCTTTGTGAGGAATAGGAACCAGCTGTGCATTTATCCAACCTTTGGAAATTCATTCATGGCTGGTTGTTTTCCAGATCCACAAACGTAAATGTCTTTTGTCACCCTGACATAACATTTTGATGCTAAACCAAAATAAACACGCTGAACTTATAAATAACAACTTTCTAATAATTGCAAATAATAATAATAAGTATAAATAAAATAATAATCACATTTCTTTTTACATAAATTAGATTTTACCAAAAGCCTCTCCTAATGTTGTCCTTTAAAAATAAGATACATTTACTTGCTCCAATCCCCCTAAAATGATGTATTGGTCAGGCAAAAATATTATTCCTCTTATCCTAAAATTCTTAGCAAATCTTTCCAGTGTTTATGATGGACCTATAGGAAGCTGGTTAGGGTGATTGGTAGTTCTCTTAACTGTTGTTTGGATATATTTCAACTTTCAATGCAGTTATAGAAAATTAGATTGTTCTCTGTTTCTGCACATTTAGAATGATAACAACCTAAATCACATATGTAAAGATTGTCTTTATATTTGGACTTAAAAAATGTGTGTTGGCTGTTTTCTTTGGTTTGCCTTTGCTTTATTATGGTTGAAAAATAAAAACATATAGGTAGCATAAAATAGGCAATAAATATCCAGTAAATATTACTCATTACTGCACCGTTGCTCTATCCAGAGCTCCTGAAGTGGCAAAGTTTAGATTCTCCTTTTAAAAATTCTGTTTAAAATCCCATTTAAGGATTTTTTTAAATAAAAAATGTTAATTGAAGCCCTAAACATGAACTTGGGTAAAATCAAAAATATTGCAGCAGATAAATCAAACTCTTATTGCTGAAACCTACATTGTCCTAATTGAGCCAGTTGCAGCTTTGGTCACATGAGGGTTCATTAACCATCATGGCTGATTTCCACATCCTTCTTGTTCCCTTTTTTATTTATTACAAGTTTCAGAATGAAAATTCAAAGTTCCCTTTTTTCAACTGGGTAACTTCTTTATAAAATGTCAGCTTTATCCCTCCTGCAGTTTTCACATGGATGTAGAGATGTTATAGCTTGGTTCAGACTGGTGCTGTCGTGCAGCAAAGCAGAAGTCAGCAAACTACCATCTTCTCGCCGCTTGTCTCCAGGTTCCAGGTGACGCCATGCCGGTCTCCCTGCTGTGGGCGGTGGACGTGCACGGGCACGTCTACAGCCTGTCCACTGCGGGACAGCAGTGGGAGCAGTGCCGCCATGCCCAGATGGAGTTCAAGCGTGTGACGGCAGCTCAGCAGTGCTGCTGGGGCATCGCCTGTGACAACAGCATCTACCTGAACGTCCACGCATCTGACTTGCCCATCCGCTACCAAGAGGACGCGTACGAAAACCAGGTAAATGTTGTTTTTCCACCAAGGAGGGACTCAGCAATGGAACATTTGTTTAGAAAATTACAGTTAACTAAGTTATTTTCTTTATTTGGAGAAGGTCCGGCTATATAAAGCTCCACACACCATGAGGTATACTTTCTGTGGAACTCAGATAAACACTGCTTTGATTATTATCTCAATACAACATGTAAGAATTACATTTATAAGACTGAGGGCTTCAGGTTTATCATTGTCATTGTCCATTTCAACTCTTGATATTGTCAACCTAGCTTGTCAGCCAATCATGTTCAGGTCACTTTATTAGGTACACTTTACTGAAATTCTAATGGTTTCATCTTTCAGGAATTTCCTAAAAGCTCCAATCATTTCATACTTTATTCCCCATCCTCACAATTTATCACTAATGGTGTCCAAAGTGATTGTATTTCAATCCAGTAGAGCTCATCTGGCCATCATGTCGCTATTATTTATTATCTCTGAGGAAAGTTTTAATACTTGGTAAATTAATGTCACAGTTGGAGAGAACACAGGAACACCCGGGGGGTATTAACTCTCTTGATTACCAGTAACAATGATCAGCCTTTGCAGATTTTAACTCTGCTTCAGTTCTTTGTAGAGTTATTCATTAATTCGAATCTCAAGGATCAATTTGATTCCAATTCTAAAGATTTGGAATCAATTCTGCAAATCTGTTCTCCGATTGGTTTGCTGGTATTAAAAACATTTTGTGGCTGTTACAGGTACTACATGACTGAATTACTATTCATCTATCCTGTCTAAACCAGTCATTCATGGTTCTGCGTAGGGCTGGGCGATATAGAAAAAAAGCTTATCGATAAAAAAAAATGCATATTGATCGATATCGATAATTATTGAAAAGATTTGAAACCATATTTTATGTGCAGCTCTGCCTGGACTTTTTATGATATTGCTAAATGATTTAATTTTAATAAAAAATACAAACACAGACTTCCAATTAAATCTTTATTTAACCAACTTTTTTAACCATAACAGAATTGTTTTAAAGAAAAATAACTTAAGAGACCTGAGTTATGTTATTAAATACTGACAAAGAATAAGCTAAAGTGACCAGAAAAGTGACCAAAATAAATATAACAAATAAATAAATGGAAGAGAGACTTAGCTTCCATTTTCCCCCATGATTCACAAAACTAGTTCTGAATAGAGCGTGCATTCTATCTTTGTCATTGTTATTGTTAGTTTATTGATGTGAATAATTAATTACTATATTTTTTTTATGTCAGTTCTGTTTAACATACTAAAAATTGAATTGTTATAACAGGATATTCAACTGGAAAGTATAACTGCTACTACCGTGTGGTTTAAAGGGGAACTGCTAGGTGGTAAATTCAATCTACATGGAAACAACAAATAACAAGGTGGCCATGGGAACCCCTTTAGCTCCGCCCTGCTTCAGGGATGGATGGATGGATGGATGGATGGATTGATAGAGGGATGGATGGATGGATGGATGGATGGATGATGGATGGATGGATGGATGATGGATGGATGGATGATGGATGGATGGATGGATGGATGAAGGGATGGATGGATGGATGGATGGATGGATGGATGGATGAAGGGATGGATGGATGGATGGATGGATGGATGAAGGGATGGATGGATGGATGGATGATGGATGGATGATGGATGGATGGATGGATGGATGAAGGGATGGATGGATGGATGGATGGATGGATGGATGGATGGATGAAGGGATGGATGGATGGATGGATGATGGATGGATGATGGATGGATGGATGGATGGATGAAGGGATGGATGGATGGATGGATGGATGGATGGATGGATGAAGGGATGGATGGATGGATGGATGGATGGATGGATGAAGGGATGGATGGATGGATGGATGATGGATGGATGATGGATGGATGGATGGATGGATGAAGGGATGGATGGATGGATGGATGGATGAAGGGATGGATGGATGGATGGATGATGGATGGATGGATGGATGGATGAAGGGATGGATGGATGGATGATGGATGGATGGATGGATGGATGGATGGTGGGATGGATGATGGATGGATACCAAAGTAAAACAATATTAGCCTGTGTTTGAATAGAGATGGAATCCCGTTGATGGTTTCTCCGACCGTTTGCTACCAAGTGACCGCTGGCAGTGGAGTGACATCTCAGGTCTGGAGCATCGACCCCTGGACAGCTTCCAGCTCCCCTCTGACAGCTGGGAGTGGGAGGGAGACTGGCATGTAGATGAAAACCATGAGGGAGAACCCACAGAGAAAGATGTAAGCGCTTTGATTCATTTATTGGCCTTTTTGTTTTTGTGGTATCAACAATTTAAGTGTTTGGTTTGCAGGGGTGGACATATGCCATGGATTTCCCTGCCACCTACACCAAAGACAAGAAGTGGAACTCCTGCGTCCGCCGCAGGCGATGGCTCCGCTACAGACGATATAAAGCCATGGACACCTGGGCCAAGGTGGGTGTGTTTCACACTAACTAAATAAGTAATGTTTATTTAAAGCTCTGTGAAATAGTGTTTGCTACTCAGATGCTTTCTGCTATTAGTTTATTTTGACACACTTTAAAGTTTTAGAAGCTTATTAGGTCTCAGGTGTTTAAAAAAAAAAAGATTGATCTTGGGGAAAATGCTTTAGGAAATATTGGGGATCTCTTTTTTAAATTTAATTTGTGAAATCATGACCAAGCAAGTAGATATTTGAGTTCATTGCAGTTTACTGATCCAGCTTGGTCATCAATGGCAGATGATAGTGATGATAGATGATAGATGTCAAGTTTTTTTTATTAGAAATTGACAACGAAGCTACATTCTTGCTCAAAAAGATCATCAACATTTATTGTAGGTCTTGAAAAGTGTAATATATCTTTACCTGATAGTTTTACTTCTAAGATCTGGCAACTTTTTTACTCTAAAACCTGCTGCTCATCCTTAAGCAAGAGAATTAATGTATTTTAAACAAACTGGTAAATAGCCTGTTGGTATATCAGCATGACATACCCTGTCCTTTAATAATAGTTTTACATCTCTCTACAATGGAAATCATAATTGTTTCAAATATTTTATTCATCTTTTTTTCAGTAAGCTAATAGGTTCCTATTTTGTTCAATGTTCTTAATATGTCTAGTTTAATAGTTTGTTTACTTATTCAGCATTTATTACAATTTTAACTTAATAAATTGTTTAAATCTAATGATGGAACACTTGATTTAATCGTAAAATATATTAAAGCCTATATTTTAATGAAAATATCATCTTGAAGAACATCAAGAAAAACTGACATAAAAGGCTACTTATCAATTAATAGTTAGTTGATTGAATAATTAACTTTAAATTAATTAATTAATCCTTATAATGCAATCCTATCACTTATTGCTACCATAATCAAGATAAGATTGTGATGCAATATATTTCATTCTAAGCTAAGGCAACTCTTATTTCTTTATGATTATTAATGACATTTGTTGGGAAATGTATTTATAAGAGCTAAAAATAAACAATTTTTGTGTATAAAAAGCCAAATTAGCTACACACTGTCCCTTTAATTAATAAAATCCTCATTAACACTTTTCTGTTTGCTCAGGTAAACATCTGGAGAAAGAGATTTCTCCAACACTTCTGAAGATCTAAAACATTTAACAAAATAAGACAGCAAAAGAAAGCAATAAATCAATCAACACTTCAACAGCACCCTGCATTTTTTAATTTGTGTTTATGTGGTGACAGATCCCCTCACAGCAAACAACTCTACCAGATCCCTTCAGCGACATCAGCTGTGGAGGCTGGGAGGTCAGCGATGAGCCCAGGGGCCGGCTGTCTCTGTGGGCCGTCTCCATCCAAGGAAAGGTACAGCTCACATCAACACACTGCAGCTAATAAAGACCCACTTTACCCCTGGAATCAATGATATGGTTTGATTATTGAACGCAAATAAGAGGTGGTTCTGTCCTGGTTTGATCATTTGAATCGACATTAAGAAAAAAAGAAATGTGTGTGCAAGTTTGAAGTTATTGTTATTTGCTCCACAGCACACATTGTCACATCATTACCTAACTTCTGGAAATAATTAAGCACCTGAATGTGTTTCTCTATCCTGTTTTAGCACTCACTTTTTTCCATTTTTTTTTTAATATCTAGATGTTAATTTCCTGTGAAAATTTACAATTTGGAAGTAAACATCCTTCTTCTTCACTATTCCCTTCCTTTGGTATGTGCATGGGGGCCGTCCCTCTAGTTTCACTGTAGAAAGTACCAGTAGGGTTTCAGCAGTTCTTTAGTCCATGGTAGATCTGATCCCTAATAGTTAACAGTTAAATCTAGAACTCTCTAAATAAAATCTACCCATCTCCGGTCCATGTGGCCAAAGACATAAAAAACACCTGTTAAATAAGAACCTTTTCACAACACAGAATGTATGTTTCTAAACCAGTTTTATTTTAACCTGTGCAGATTGGAAAGCTGTATGTGTCCCTAATTTTCTATTAAGTGGTGTCGACAAACTGTTTTGCTTATAAATATGAGTCAACTGTTTTGTTTTTAACACTGATTCTTCGTCCATTTAGGTGTGGTTCAGAGAGGAAATCTCTCACCACAATCCTGAGGGGTCTGCATGGGTGGAGGTGCCTGTTCCTGGGGAGGTTGTCCAGATTAGCTGCGGCCCTGGAGACCTGGTCTGGGCGGTGTTATGGGAAGGGCAACTCCTGGTCAGGGAGGGCATCGGTCAGGACTGCTCAAAAGGTACTAGCTGCACTTTGCTCATGTGGCATTCTTTTTAGTGATTTTTGACAGAGAACACTGTTTCCTCTGTATGTCAGGTACTTCCTGGGCAGTGGTGGAGTCTCCAAACCCTGAGGTGGGGGCTATACATGTAGCTGTGGGGATGAATGTAGTCTGGGCTCTGACCAAAGACAACAAAGTAAGAAAATAAAAGATATTTCTACTTAATCCTGATGAAGATTCTCAGTCATCCAGGTCATAGTCATTCCGTAAAAGTTCAAAAAAATCCACTGGACTTGGTTTCCAAGACATTTCGCCACCTCTCCAGGAAGCTTTCTCAATTCAAATGTCTGGATCCGCAGTGAGTTTGAGTCTGTATAGAGACAAGGTTATTTCATACATAGACAGGTTTCAGGTATTACAGGCTAACAATGGAACCCAACGACCCATTCATCGGTTTCCATTTGCATGTTGCCACACAACAAGGCTTTGTCTATATAAAGACTCAAACTCACTGCGGATCCAGACATTTGAATTGAGAAAGCTTCCTGAAGAGGTGGCGAAACGTCTTCATATCTTGGAAACCAAATCCAGTGGATATTTTTGGAACTTTTATGGAATTTCTACTTAATGCAATGACATTGTAATAAACTTATAAACAAAAATAAAGACCCTTCAACTTACCAGTTTTTTCAAATGTAAATCCCTTTATTGTCTCAAACTGGGGAAATTTACTCTCCACATTTTAACCCATCCTTTGGGGTGCAGTTTGCTGCCACTGTGCGGCGCCCTGGGAGCAGTGTGGGGTTAAGGGCCTTGCTTAGGAACCCAGAGTGCAGGCTGTAGGGATCGAACCGGGCATATGCAACCTTCTCAGGGCACAAGTGCACTGCTCTATCCACTAGGCTAACAAATGTGAATTAGTGAATTTCTCCGCTGTGAGATCAATAAAGCTCATCTAATCTAATGTTTTCAGATGTGGTTAAAGTTCTTTGGCAAAAAAATGAGCACTGGGAATAGTATTCAATACTTTAACCTATTATTGAACAATGAACCTCCCTAAATTTGAAAATGTAAAATCTGTAAAAAAGTTTAAAAAGGAATAAGGCGCGTGCTTCGGTAGCGCACGACCCATGTACAGAGGCTCTAGTCTACCCCGGTTTGAATCCGGCCCTTGGTCCTTTGCCGCATGTCTCTCCCCCTGCCTTATACCCCCTTTTCCTGTCAGCCTACTTTCCATTAACGAGCCACTAGTGCTCCAAAAACCAAATTATAACATGTAAATGAATAATAGTAAAAAAGCAAGTTACTGATGAACGCTTTAAAAAAAATCTAATCGATTTTCACCTTGCTGTCTTAGGTGTGGTTCAGGCGGGGTGTGGACTCTCATAATCCCTGTGGTTCTGGATGGATCAGCATGGTTGGAGAAATGATCATGATCAACGTGGGACTGAACGACCAGGTGACTCAAGAATCCATATTCAGTATATTTGATATGTGGAAGAAAACAGCTTTATAGTGAATCCTTGTAAAACTTTTGTCTCCTTACAACTATCATCATGGGTGTATTTGAATGATTAAACCAACACAAAGTGGGTTATAATGGGGAAATCGAAGGAAAAGAAAGCATCATTTTAAATCTTCTTCAAATAATATGGATCTCCAAGTTTTTTGTGCATATTTTTGAGCTCAGTCAGATTTAATGCTTCATACATTTGAAAGTCATAATCTCAAATTGATTGAGGTCTGTAATTTAACAAGTTAATTTTAACACATGAATATATATCAAAATCTGTAAGTTTGAACCTCATGTTTAGGATTTTTTTATGACCTGACTCTGAAGTTGTTTCTTCACTTATGTTCTCAAACAATGAAGGCCTTCAGAAAACAGCTGTAAGTGTCTTGAGATTTAATTGGCTCAAATATAGGGGGCTCATTATGATTACATTTATTGTATTATATATATATATATTTTCCATCTTAAAGAATGTGATGTGAATATATATGAATGTGGGTTTGTTTTTATTTCCACCTCACAATTCTGCACTATTTTCTACTGTGTAAAGAAAATAGAAAATGCTTGTTTAAGGACCAAAATGCTTGTTAGAATCCTCCCTCATCCTCACTGCATCATTTTGTGGTTGTTTCCCTGTTTCAGGTGTGGGCGATTGGCTGTGAGGACCGAGCGGTATACTTCAGACAGGGTGTCACCTTCAGTGAGCTCAGCGGTAAAACCTGGAAGGCCATCAATGTTCCTAGAGATGGGGATCGATCCCACTCCAGCGCTAGTGCAAACAGTCTGCATAGGTAAGGACATCCCACTGCAGGGATCTCCAGCTCCGTCTCACGTGTTTTAATGTTTCTCTACACAAGCAAAAGCCTTTTAATCACCCATTTATTGAAGTCAGGTGTTTGGAGGCAGAGAAAATCCTAAAACATGCAGGGGGTTCCCTCTCTTAGAGGATGCAAATGACGTTTTATTGCAATAAAGTGTTTGTGCAGGGTTGGTAAATTTCTGTTTTCCTCTTTGTTCTCCGCAGTGCTGGATGTTTTTTCTCTGGCGAGGTGCGAACTCCGTCAGTCGTGAGTGATACTGAATCAGATGTAGAAAATCCACCAGGGGATGGAGCCATGAGCAATGTCACATTTCCTAATGAAGACCATTTTGTAGATGCCCCCCAGAAAGCAGCATCAGAACTTTGCATGGAGCCGCTTAAGCCCCACATCCCAAAGGTTACAAGCGACAGCTTCATCTCCGAACTCGTCTCTGACCGAAAACCGGCGAAGACCTCTGGAGATGCTGAATCCGCCTCCTCTGCTGTCATGGAGGAGGAGGTCGCTCCTGGTGACGGAGAGGTCGATGCTGTGACCTCCACCCAGGCAAGAAGTCCTGATCCCCAGTGGAGTAATGTGGATCTGGAGGAGGCACAGATCCAGCATGGGCAGATGGGGGCCGTTCCAGACTGCGCTGACTCCTGCAGTTTGTCATCAGTGGCAACCTACACCCTCACCATGGAGGACCAGTTCGGGGCAGATGAGCACCCTCTGTGGGCCTGGGTTAGCGGAGGAGGCTGCTCTGTGGACAGCCACTCTCAGCTCAACTGGTTTAACTGCTCTTTGAACACATGTAGGTTATATTTTCAAACAGCTCATTAGAAAGTAGATTCTATAAATAGAAAATACGACATAAAGGAGGAAGAAGTTTACATACACTTATCGTGCACATTAAAAGTATTATTTTCAGTAATGCGAAACCAGCAAAGTTAAATTCCTAAGTGCTCAAAACTGAAGTTACATGTTTAAGTACACCTAAAAAAAACCCCCAAAAACTGGTATTAGGGTAAGTGTTGGAGGCTGCAGAGGAACCTTGTGAAGTTGTGGAACCGGTATCAAACTTCTGGCTTAAACAAAGTTTGCTTTGCAGCAAATTCCACACGCCTAAAGTTAGCATGTTTGAACCTGTTTTAACACATTTGGGATCATTGTTTTGTTGAATTTCTCTATCAAAGTTTCAACTATCCTCTGTAATGTCTCAGCTCTCTAACTATGAAGCTGCCAGAGCAATGATTGAAACTTGGTGTAGGCCTCAGCTTTTTCATTTGCTTTGGAAGTTTAGCTAAACATGATCAATCTTTTCCTCATGAAACTATTCTGCAGAAAAGTTTGGCTCTAAACATCTTTACAGTAAACAGCAGTACTTTTGGTATATATATTAAACTCCCATCCCAACAGAATAATACATACACATACTGAATATTTTAAAGCAAAACTAAAATACAGAAACAAATATGTGAAAATATATCTGGGAAGGTTTAAATGTCCTCTAGGATAAGTCTAATATCACAGCTTTCCAAAAACAAGTTTATTTTTAGGAAGATCAGTTATTCTTTTCATTGCATTGATACAAGCATCACTCAGTTTTGATCCAGTTATGAGCTTATTAACCGTCTTTAGCTTCTAACGCTGCAAAGTCTATGAATCTAAACTGATGGGCTTTCATTTCAAGATCTGCTGGGTATTGGTGTAGGTGCATTGAGAAATAAAATGTCTTTATTTTTGTTGATACCAACATGTTGATACCAATGGAACTCTCTGCATTTGAAACCATTATCAGGTATCAGGTATAGGTATATTCACATAGTTTTAACAGCTGCTGCTGTTTTTTGTGATTTTTGGACGGATCATTTCGAATTAATTTTCTAACCCTACTTTTATTCAGATGCACTTTCCACGATTTAAATTTCTATCCTGTTATCTCTTTAGATTCTGAGCAAAGACACTTTTCATAGAATCACACAAACCAATCCTCTATTTAAACATTTTTTTACATCAGTTCCTCTACTGATGTCAACCTTGGTCTCTAAATGGACTGTTTTTATTTTTTTAATGGGATCAAACTTCTTGAAGATGTTTTTTTCTGTCCCATCTCTATAGATTATGTCCTATCTTACAGAGTCATTCGTTTACTCAAATGTGGGATACATCCCCGGCTTTTCTAATTTTTATTTCAATTTAATTCAGTGTATTTCTATAGCGCCAATTCACAACACATGTCATCTCAAGGCTCTTTCCAGTTCAAAGCCAAAGCAACTCTCAACCTGCTTCACAGGGGGCCCTGTCCAGCAAACACACAGCCAGGCAGATGAGTTCTGAGCCCGCTTGCCGTTTTGAACCAAATGTTTCTTTCCTCCCTTTATAATAATACTGAAATTGCTTTATTGGGGACAATTAAACTGGTTTTCCAGTAGTTTCTAATTTATGATACCTGAGCCCATTAAAAGTGGATGCTTGTATATAATGACTTTGGTCCTTATCGAGGATCGAATCTCTATGACAATTTTAAACTGATTATTCTACCCAGAGCAGCAGGATGATTTAAATGCACAATTTAGAAACCCAGTGTTGACTTTTATGCCTGTAATCAATATGTGAAAACTTGTGACACTTCTTCCATCCTCTAAGGTTTTCAACTTATGTTTCTTTACTTGTCTTCCACCAGCTGTGCTGCAGTCGGTTCAGTCCATGAGTCTGTCGGTGTCTCCTGCTCAGACGGCAGCTTGGAGGAAACAAATCTTCCAACAGCTCAGTGAACGCTCCAAGAGAGAGATGGACGATTTCAGACATTATGAACAAGCCATTGAAAAAGTAAATGCCGTAAAGATCACGCACTGTTTTCTGCTGTGGCCTTTTTTCTGTTTTGACTGGAACTGTTTTTGCAGTCGGTGTGGGTGAAAAAAGGAGCCATGCAGTGGTGGAGAGACTGGAAGCCGCATAAGTGGGTCGATGTTCACTTCGCACTCGAGCAGTTTTCAGGAGCTGATGGCAACAAGGATGGAATTTTATTTGTTTATTACAATTACCATGACGAGAAGAAGGTAAGGATCTTTTAGTGTAAATGGGGGTTATGCATTTATAGAACGTCTCATTTATAATCAGTTGTCCACATATGCTTATAGACTGTTTGAGGAGTGTAAATTCTTCACTGTAATCCATTATTCTCTTTGTCTAAACAGTGACATAAAACTCAGAAGCTGAATTTTTTTTCTCCTTACTCTGTCTTATTTTAGTACCTTCATGCCTTCATTAATGAAGTGACAATCCTGGTTCCTGTGCTCAATGACTCCAAACACACTTTTGCCGTCTACACCCCTGAACGTACCAAACAGAGATGGCCGATAAGATTGGCGGCTGCCACAGAGCTGGAGATGTACGATTGGGTGTGTATAAAGCTAAATCCAGAACTAAATGCTTATTTTCTAACCTTTTATGAATGTAATGATGTAATTAAAGATAAGATCTAATGTTATTCACACTACAATTCAATTCATTTTTTCAAATCAGTTTATTTATCTGTGTTATCATCTCAAGGCACTTTACAGTCACCAGATCATACAGTCAAATGGATTTAGTTATATATCTAAGGAAAACACTAAGGAGTTGATTGCATCGACTCATTGACTCTTCAGCAATCCCTCACACTAAGCATGCTTGTAGCGACAGTGGAGAGGAAAACTCCCTTTGAACAGGAAGAAACCTCCAGCAGAACCAGGCTCAGTTTGAGCGGCCATCTGCTGAGGCCGACTGGGGTTCAAGGAGACAGAAGCAGAGACACAAAAGGCAACTGTAAAAGGCGGCCCCGTCCAGGAAACACACAGCCAGGCAGACGAGCTCTGAGCCAGCTCCCATGTCAGAGGATGAAGAGAGCACATCCAGTCAGTCACAGTCAGAGAAACAGGACTACACTGGAAAACACGCTAAGCTTCAACATCTATAAACAAAGGTGTTGATGGCAGCAGCACAGCAGATATTTCTATCCAGGATGATTTTACAGCCAAACAGGAACAGATCAGATGACGCTACTATGATGAGAGAAAGCAGAGAGAGCAGAATGTTAGAGATTGGACTAACAAATACTGCAGAATGGGAGAATAGAAATATAATGAATAAGGGTCCCTATTTTCTCCAGCAGTCTACGCCTATCACACCAAAAATGCAAAAAATAGCTCAGGTTAACCTAAGTATTTTGGATGAGGTATAAGAAAGGTAAAGCCGCAGTGGGGCCAAGCTAGAGCCACGGAGAAACGTCCATCCAGACTGAGATTCTCCCCTGCCGGATCGGGCTGTTAACGCTACTATTCTTGTTTAAATAGATATGAATTAGAATTATAGATTCATAGAAATACAGACAGGCAGATAAAATTTGGTAATGTGGTGCAGCCTTATTTTAAGAAATACTGGCAAAATCTTGGTGCACCTTCATTGATAAGGTGAACAGCTGCACCAAATATCACAGCCAACATAAGCTGATATTTCACTGTTGGACATAAATAGCAAGAGTAATATTTCTAATCACAAATTACAAATAATAAATTAACTTAACTTTATACCTGAAGTCTGACGTCAATAGTCCGATTTGTACAGAAGCATGCCACACAGAGCTGAGGCATCTCCTGCTGTTTTAGTTTAGCCAACCCGGTAGGACGACCGCTCCAAGATGGCGGCCGTAATTCATGCATCACAGCAAACAATTCAGGGGCTCTGTTCGAAAACCTGGGCTGCATCCTCCAAGGACGCGGTCTACCTAGACTGGATCCTTTGAAGTCCTTGAAAATAAGGAAACCAGATGAGCTTTGGCTGTGAATCTGACCAGGTCTACCCTTTGGCGGGTTTTACCGCCGTAAGGTCTGTGGCTTAGCAACCGTGAAAGTTGACACACAAAGCAGGAAAAGAATGAATACCGAAGTTTTCAAAACTGTTTATTTATTTCTTTTTATTGTAAAGTGAACAAAGACTACATTAACAAGAATCCAGAGTGCAATAAAGGTTCCAACCACCAGGAGCAGGAACAAATAAAATCAAATGTAATGATAGAAACCTTAGTCAGTTAAATAAACTGCTGCTGTCATTCTGCACATCTCTGATGATGCTGCTATTTTCAAATATCCACTACTGTAAAAATGTCCATAGCTGCATATTGGTTATTTATTCTCCAGTTTTATATTGTTAAAGCAATTTACAGAATTGTATTATTTTTTTTTTACTCTTCCCTATCATGTTATTCTTATACATTTTTCTAAGGTCCACATTTGTGTGACCATTTTGAATAATCTTTCTGCTGCTGTAAATTTGCCCATTGTGCCCATTGACAATAAAGAGATTTTCTATTCTATAAAAGGGATAGAAATATATAAGTAAATCTAAACAATGTATGTACAAAATATATCTGCAAAATCTCTATTATTCAACAACAAAAAAATCTTAGTTAAGCATATTAAAATCCTATCAGATTTATAGTCCCCTCTCTGCAGATATATTATAATCTGTCCTTATATTACAGCCAAACCCATTTACACAGTAACAGATAAAACCTTTAGATAAATCAAACATTACCGCCACATATCTGCCTCAATAACCATTACAACAACTATTTTCATTCATCTCAGACGGAACTGACTCGTATTATATTAAACTGAACTTCCAATTTTCACCACTGTTCGGCGCTAAGTAACCTTTCCTCTGATCACGGCTTGCTTGGACTCGCAAGGAATCCTGGGATATCCAAGAATACAGAGGATACATCGGACCCGTCCTTCAAATCAGGCAAAAAGAAAGATGCATTTTAAGGCCGCATAACGAGGACTCTTGGAATCCGCCCAGACCTCGGCGACGCGCTATGACGTAATCGTACTTCGAATCTGGCCTTCTAAGGACGCGTCCTAGGTTTTCGAACGGAGCAAGGGTCTACTCTTTATTAAGGGTTTGTTTCAGCATTTGAACACAGCAGAATAACCTCTGACCTTTCTGCCATGAGATGGTTCTCATTAGGCGAGGGTAAAAAGTAAGGCAGCCTTTTATGACTCATGCTTCACAGAAACAGCATGAACTGGATACAGTGAAAGATCAGAGATGGCATCCAATCCAACAAACGGGCAAATGCCAGGCAGGCCAGCTGATAGCCTTGGCTAGGCCTAGAATAAAATAACAGAATTATGACCAACATCTGTCATATTTATATCATGTGGGACCCCCAGAACTGTATCATTAGCCTATTCATTTACTGTTTACATAGGAAATATTTATATGAATATTGAATAATCAATGTAAAACATTTGGGGAATTGATAAGAATTTAATGGCTAAAAATGTAACTTTTAAAACCAAAACCTTTGGGCTTCCTGCGCTGTTTATCATGATATCAGCAGCAGATCATCTTATGAAAGTGAAATTACTGAGATTCTTTTATACTGTAAAAGGAAAAAAGCACATTCCTTTTTTTGGGCTGGACAACTATTATTTGTTGTGTAAACCTGAAATAATGTTAAATATAACGACAATAATTTAGTTAATGAAACCATGGTGTTTATAATATTAAACTATATTGACTGAGTTTCCTGGACTTATGCTGCTTAAGTAGTTGGTTATCTTAACCGGTAAAAGTTCATCTAACTCTTTATTTTTTGTTTTAAAATGTGGGAAAAGCAACTTTTGCAGTAGGCCTTTGAGTTGGTGCCTAAATGTTAATTTAATGTTCAATTATAAATTAAAATAAATAAAAGTTTTGCTAAAGATTATTGGTTGATTTAAAAAGTGCTTCACAACAACCAACTAAGGTGACCAAAACACCTTACAGTTAAAGAGATGATGCTGCCATTTAAAATAACAATGTATGTTATTGTAAAATGATAAAAACATTCCATTCAATTCCTTTTTTAAGGTAGAATTTCTTACTGGTAATTAAGGATTGGAACCACCATGGGTGGCCTTTTGCTCAGGGATTAGAGAATTAGCTTTTTGGAGCAACAGTAAAGGTTGAAAGTCCAAACTCTGTCTGTTACTGTTACTGAAAGGAAAAAAAAAAGTTGGAAACAGCAGAGCCTCTAAATGATATCTGTTGGATTGTCCAAATTTCACCTTCATCTAGTGCAGACAAACAGCAGGTTTCTGGCAGCAGGACCATCAGAGCAGAGTCACAAAGCAGGTTGTCTGTAGTTAAGAGTGAGGCGTGTCTCTCAGGTGACGTGTCTCTATCGCTTTGATGGAGCCTGACCCAGAGCTCAGTGCGCTCTCATCTGTTCTTACCTGTAGCGCATCGAGGATCTTTATTCCTGAGCAACTTAATAAAATAGAAGATACATCAGTGGCCAAACCATTTTGTAGGAATAGGAGAGGAAGGTTACAATTTTGGAGTGTTGGCCTAGTGATTAGAGCAGTGGGCTTGTGTTCTGAGAAGGTTGCAAATGCCTGGTTGGATCCCCACAGACAGCTACTCTGGGTCCCTGAGCAAGACACTTAACCCAACACTGCTGCCCGGGCGCCACACAATGGCAGCCCACTGCTCCCTAATGGGTCGGGTTAAATGCAGAGATACACTCACCGGCCACTTTATTAGGTACCCCATGCTAGTAACGGGTTGGACCCCCTTTTGCCTTCAGAACTGCCTCAATTCTTTCTGGCATAGATTCAACAAGGTGCTGTAAGCATTCCTCAGGGAGTTTGGTCCATATTGACATGATGGCATCACACAGTTGCCGCAGATTTGTCGGCTGCACATCCATGATGCGAATCTCCCGTTCCACCACATCCCAAAGATGCTCTATTGGATTGAGATCTGGTGACTGTGGAGGCCATTTGAGTACAGTGAACTCATTGTCATGTTCAAGAAACCAGTCTGAGATGATTCCAGCTTTATGACATGGCGCATTATCCTGCTGAAAGTAGCCATCAGAAGTTGGGTACATTGTGGTCATAAAGGGATGGACATGGTCAGCAACAATACTCAGGTAGGCTGTGGCGTTGCAACGATGCTCAATTGGTACCAAGGGGCCCAAAGAGTGCCAAGAAAATATTCCCCACACCATGACACCACCACCACCAGCCTGAACCGTTGATACAAGGCAGGATGGATCCATGCTTTCATGTTGTAGACGCCAAATTCTGACCCTACCATCCGAATGTCGCAGCAGAAATCGAGACTCATCAGACCAGGCAACGTTTTTCCAATCTTCTATTGTCCAATTTCGATGAGCTTGTGCAAATTGTAGCCTCAGTTTTCTATTCTTAGCTGAAATGAGTGGCACCCGGTGTGGTCTTCTGCTGCTGTAGCCCATCTGCCTCAAAGTTCGACGTACTGTGCGTTCAGAGATGCTCTTTTGCCCACCTTGGTTGTAACGGGTGGTTATTTGAGTCACTGTTGTCCTTCTATCAGCTCGAACCAGTCTGGCCATTCTCCTCTGACCTCTGGCATCAACAAGGCATTTCTGCCCACAGAACTGCCGCTCACTGGATGTTTTTTCTTTTTCGGATCCTTCTCTGTAAACCCTAGAGATGGTTGTGCGTGAAAATCCCAGTAGATCAGCAGTTTCTAAAATACTCAGACCAGCCCTTCTGGCACCAACAATCATGCCACGTTCAAAGTCACTCAAATCACCTTTCTTCCCCAAACTGATGCTCGGTTTGAACTGCAGGAGATTGTCTTGACCATGTCTACATGCCTAAATGCACTGAGTTGCCGCCATGTGATTGGCTGCTTAGAAATTAAGTGTTAACGAGCAGTTGGACAGGTGTACCTAATAAAGTGGCCGGCGAGTGTACATCTCTCCAGCGTGAGGTCGATAAAGCTCAGTTATTATTATTATCAATTAATTATTACAGTACTTCCCCACTACTGCAAGAGCAAATTGGAAGAAAAAGTCATAAAAGAAACATTTATATACATATATTACTTATCAAGCCGTTTTAGTTCCTTATAAACAGCACATTTTTTTAGCAAATTGTTGTGGCCATAGTTGATGGACGGAGGCGCCAGTTCTAGATATTCAGCATCACCTAGTCTGCTTTAGGGGTGATTTTAATGAGAAGAAATCCTAAATCCTAAGAAATCCTAAGAAAAAAGGTCAGAAATGAAGAATGACTACTAGTTTTTTCACATTTTATTTGCCTTAGGCTGTAATTATAGGTGAGCCAGGAGGGCAGGAAAATCCAACCTTCATGTTGGGTACCAAGTGAATTAACTGAAATGGGAATTTTTCTGTCTGCGAAGATTGAGTTAATTCTATGAAGTTTCTATGCTTCTGCTTTTATTTCCCACATAAATTCTGCCCATAATTAATAAAGCAATTACTGATCAGCAGCAGGCCTAATGGATTTAAACACAACTTGTTGTCTATTTTATCTGTTTTCCAAATGGTGAGTGAGCAAATGTTGCTTTAACCTTGCGATCTAATGCTGCTGCTTTCAGTGTATCTACATCATTGTTTCTGTTGCTCACAGCCTTTTCTTTATTTCTGTCTGTTTTCCAGCTGGCTTTGCTGAGTGTCTCTTGCTGTGATGCCAGAGGAATCCAGGGTCCTCCATCCAAGCAGGCAATCTGGTCCATCACTTGTAAAGGGGACATCTTCGTCAGTGAGCCGTCCTCCGCGCTCGAAGCCATGCCTTACCCCACAACCTGTGATCAAATGTAAGAAATCCCCTCTGCTGCTTTCAAACTTTGGTGTTTAGTTAAGAATTGAAACACATTCCCAGTTTTTAGGACTCTGCATGCATCAACATCAACAGAATATGGAAGGAAAACAGTAGCAACTCTGTGACCTGCAATTGATTCGTCCATGTTTACAGATACTTATTTTAAAAAGAGTGAAACTAAAATTTACAGTTAGTATGGAGAAGGAGACTTTGGCTCCATGAAGGAGCAACCCTATATAAAATGTCTTCATATGAAAGTTAAGAAGTTTAAGAAGTTTTATTTAGACTGAAGATGTTGGTAACCATTAAAACAAGACGTTTTAAATTCTATGTACCATTCGTCATTTGATTAGCAAATTAGTTGAGATTATTTTTAATGATCAGTTAATCAGGATTACTCAGAGTACTTTATTTCAGCTCTAGTTAGGACAGCGGTGCCAAACTCATTGCTGTATCAGGCTCATTCAGCATCATCAGGTCTTTAAAAAGAGTTGATTTTAGCCACCTTGTTCACAGCTTCTACATTATGACACAATACACCTTTCTTTGTCTCTCGAAGCGCGTGGCCTAGTGGTTAGGGCATTTTGCTTGGAATCCAGAGGTTTCAAACCCCACCCCCACAGACTGCCACTCTGGGTCCCTGAGCACACACCCTTAACCTCACACTGCTCCCCGGACAATGGCAGCCCACTGCTCCCCAGGGGGATGGGTTAAATGAGGAGAGTTCATTTCGTTGCTCTGTACTTGTGACAGTGTAATAACAAAAAAAGCTTGAAAAAAGACTTGAGTTTGACACCTATATTCATGTGACATAGGCCACTGTTTACCACTGATAGAGATGTAGCATCAAAACATGAACATCTCTGTTGAATAATGTCTCCCACCCCATGCATGAAGCTGGTGCTGAACTGGACAGCTCCTTCAGTGACAGACTGCTGCACCTTAAATGCACCAGGGAGCGTTATCACAGATCCTTCCTCCCAGCAGCTGGAAGACTCTAGAACCACCACTGTTCCCAACAACCTCAATAAGTCGTTACATTCATGCTGATTTTGTAGTTTCTATCTTAGTCAGTTAAAAAACATGCTGCTATCATTTTGCACATCTCTGGTGTTACTGCTGTTTTAAAATATCCATTACTGTAAAAAATGTAAAATATTTATTCTCCAGGTGCACAGTATTTATATTGTAAAAAAACTCTACAGTACAGTACCTTATATATATATTTTTTATTTAACTCTTCACTATTATTTCATGCACTCTTCTAAGGTCCACATTTGACCATTTTCTATAATCTTTTTGCTGCTGTACCACCAGAATTTCACCATTGTGGGACAATGAAGGGATTTTCTATTCTATTAGATTTTTTTGCTCTTATTTTACACTTGACTTTGGATCTTTCCACTTTTTTTCACACCTCTGCTGGACATTACAAACTCAGTTCCACTGGATCCTTGTTAACTCATAAAAAAATACTAATTCCTCCGACCATGTGGTCTGATTATGGTTATTATTCTAACAGACAAAACATCAATTTAAATGTAAAACAGAAATAAAAAAATATAGTAGGCTAATGTTGTGCAATTATTTAGTTGGAAGACCTTTATATGCAACCCTTTCCAGCTACTGGTGTAGAAATTTTAAAAGCCAGAGTACATGACTAATAACAGATTGCTAAATTACAGTAGCAGCCATTCAAAATGGCTCTTTCCCTTCAAACGCCAGCCGAATGGCAGCCCACTTCCCTCCAACTCCCTACGATATCCCCAGTGAAAAAAAAAAAAGTTGCTAGCACAGTGGCACAAAGATCGCCACTGTGCTAGCAACGAGCATGCTTTTAACTGGGGGCGTGTAGCAGTTCTCGCCGTAAAGCAAGACTGACTCTCGTGAGACTTCTGAGCCTGTGGGTGCGGGTCGGTGCTCCTGCAATTGCAAGTGCGGTATTTCCCACACAGACCACCAGGGCGGCCGAGAATACCTTTGTTCAACCTGAAATGACTCATTTAATCATCCAAAACGTTATCGAACACATTAATTAACTGAAAAATGTTGCATAGTGTGCCTTTAATGTCTACAAATCTTGATAGAAAAAATATTTTAGGACAAATTTGATGTTTAAAAAGGAATTGTAGGGGACCAGCCAAGGGCTCATCAAGGAAAGTGGGGAAATTTTGAATGGCTACTACTGTATTTAACAGACTGAAACATAAACAAATATGACTTTCCCATTAGGTTATATGTTTTGTTTGTGCAGGTTCTGGCGACAGGTTGGAGGCCACCTGCGTTTAGTGGAGTGCAACAGCCTGGGGATAGTATGGGGCCTCGGCTATGACCACACTGCCTGGGTCTACACCGGGGGATATGGGGGAGGCTTCTTCCAGGGGTTGGCAAGCAGCACAGATAATGTTTACACACAGACTGACATCAAGAGTGTTTACATCTATGAGAACCAGAGGTGGAACCCAGTAACTGGCTACAGCAACAGGTGTTGTACACGGACATGTTTCAGGGTCACATCAGTTAACCGTGGTTTGGCACGTAATGGTTTCATATATCTAATGATAGTATGTCTTCTTGGTTTTTTTGGTAATCATTTAAGGGGACTTCCAACAGACCGCTACATGTGGAGTGATGCATCTGGGTTACATGAGTGCACAAAGACTGGTACAAAGCCTCCTTCCCCTCATTGGACATGGGTAAGCTGAGCTCACAGACAGACAGGGCTCCTACAGCTCTGCGGTTTAATGGCTAACCATATATTTTTGTTCCATTTTGGTACTCTGTGAAAACTACAGTTGGGTATTCTTAGGTTTCTAGAAAATGTATACCCACAACTCCAGGTGCATTCAGTGTTTCACTTCTCTTTCCCGTGTCTAGGTGTCTGACTGGGTTATTGACTACAGCGTCTCTGGGGGAACAGACAAAGAGGGCTGGCAGTATGCTGCAGATTTTCCAGCGTAGGTTTTTTTTTTTAAAGCTATACTTATATCCTTTTTCTTCTGTCCTTTAACTCATTCCATGTTTCCTGATAGGTCTTATCACGGCTCTAAAACCATGAAGGACTTTGTCCGGCGCAGGCGCTGGTCTAGGTATCTGTAGAAACTCCACACTGCTGTTGGGTTAGTTGTTAGTGGGTATATTCTGTCCTGAAGGGTTCATTAAAACCAGAGATATTTTCATTTTATTTCAACATAAACTTTGCTAATCAATCACTATTTCTTGAATCCATAGGAAATGTAAATTAACAACAACAGGACCTTGGCAAGAAGTTCCACCAATCGCACTGAGCGATGTTACAATCCTACCTTGTGCTGCTCAGAGCAGCGTGGATACAGTTCCTCTGTGGGCCATCAGCAACAAAGGAGACATCCTATGTCGACTGGGAGTAACACTGCTGACACCTGCTGTGAGTTATATGCAAGCTGACATTTCAAGCACCTCTCTGACACCTTTCATTTATCTGCTCAAAGGCACAAACCTGGGTTCAGTGACTGTGGTATTACTTTGTTAGATTGTATAGTAAACTGGCATGACCCTTAATCTATTGGGGTATTTTTAGAGTCATTGAGTCCACTCATTGACTCGACATCCATCCCTCACACCAAATATGCTTGTAGCGACAGTGGAGAGTAAAAACTCCCTTTAAACAGGAAGGAACCTCAAGCAGAACCAGACCCAATGTGAGCGGCCATCTGCCGAGGCCGACTGGGAGACAGAAGCAGACATACAGAAAGAAGCAGAGATGCAAATGGCAACTGTCAACCAGCTCCACAGGTGACCCGTCGACGAAACTCACAGCCAGGCAGACAAGCTCCGAGCCAGCTCCCATGTCAGAGGATGAAGGGAGCACATCCAGCTAGTCACGGTCAGAGAAACAGGACTACACTGGAAAAACAGGCCGATCTCCAACATCTATAAACAAAGGTGTTGATGGCAGCAGCACAGCTGATATTTCTCTCCAGGATGGAGTCGCAGCAAAACAGGAACATATGAGGCAAAGCTACTATGAGAAGCAGAGAGAGCAGAACGTTATAGATTGGAATAACAAATACTGAAGAATAAAGATGGAATGAAGCAGAATCATGAAAAGGGGTCAGTATGTCCTCCAGCAGTCTAAGCTTATAGCAGCATAACTATAGCGATATCTCAGGATAACCTGAGCCACTCTAAGCTTTATAAAAAGAAAAATTGTAATCCCAGCCTTGATTCAAGCTAGAACTACCGGCTAGCTAAATGAGAAAGGTATTTCCAAAATGGATGCATTCAGAAAACATTCCATGAAGAGTAAATTTATAGAAGTTTTTAAAGAACTTTTTGCTTCATCAAACCTTTCAGAGGTAACGATCTAAAACCTAAACCTGAACATTTAACACATTGGGTTTTTTTCATGGCAGTGTTTTCCTGTTAAGTTTCTCAGTGACTCTGCAGCTTCCTTCTCCCTGCTGTAGAAATCCCTCCCTGGTTTAAAAATGGCCGTTACATCATGTCGCTGGCACCTCCATGTTTCTGGCAGGGATTTTGATTGTACCTCCAACAAAGTATTTTGTAGAAGTTCTTTCTATTCGCTGTTGCTCCTGCATGGCTTGAAGTAAACAGAATAAACTGTGATCTGTAAAATATTCACATAATGGGATTATTTCATAATCTAACCCTCTTTGAAGCCTCTCTACATCGTTATTTATTTATATTTCTTTGTGACACAGTTTTTTCTCCAAAGTTATTTAACTACTTTCTTCTTGTGGCTGTTGGGCACACTGGATTATCTTTGTCAGAGTAAAAGGAGGATGAATACAGATATTTTCAAAATGTCCCAGGATGTCCTAATTTCAACAATCCTGCATTTCTTTATGTTGATCTGTAATAAAAAAAACACATAACCATTTAAGGTCATAACAACAATATTAAAAATGTTTAAGGGGTGTGAATACTTTAGTTAGGATTCAGTCTTAAGTGTTTCTTTTTTCCCCTGTCACTCAGGGAACGTCATGGCTTCATGTTGGGACAGACCAGCCTTTCAAGTCCATCTCTATCGGCGCTGGCAGCCAGGTCTGGGCCATCGCCAGAGACGGTTCCGCCTTCTATCGGGGTTCAGTTTCACCCAAGAACCCAGCAGGTCAGGAGAAGTTCAGTCTTAAAATCAGCAGCTGAGCGGCACAGACATGTTTATGTCTTTTAAATACCATAAAATATGCCTAAAAACTAAAAGTGCAGTGTCTCCATCTGCAGGCGATTGTTGGTACCACATCCCCACGCCGGCGAAGCAGAAGTTAAAGCAGGTGTCTGTTGGCAGAACATCAGTTTATGCTGTCGATGAAAATGGTAAATCCTCTGCATGTGTGGCTAGCAGCCTGGTTTTAAAGGAGCTCCTGAGTGATTTTGGTAAACTTCTCTCCTGTAGGTAACCTGTGGTACAGGCAGGGGGTGACCCCCAGGTACCCTCAAGGTTCCTCCTGGGAGCACATCTCCAACAATGTGCGAAAAGTCTCCGTAGGGCCCTTGGATCAGGTGAGTACAAACATTTTACAGACATTTAGCAGGAGACCCAGAAAAGAGAAACGCAGTGCATCGTGTTGGCATTTAGACTTCATTTTTTAAAATCCTTAAATAAAAGTGTTCCACTTGTTGTAGAGATTGAGAGATTCTGTTATTAAAAGACTGATATCGATTATTATTGAGAACTGACCACCCGATATGTGCTTCTGTTTTCTTTGAGGGATGGAATCTTGATGCTAATGTTGCTTTTCCTTCCTCTGTTTACATGATAGAAACTGACAAGATGATATGTAATGCTACAAGTCTGACTTTAAATAAAAAAGTAATTATGCACAAGATCTTTAACCCCTTTGATACCCTGCCTTCTTACATGTATTCTAGTCAGACTTGTAATTCTTTGATAACCTTTTTTAATAAAAAAAAATTAGCTCCATTCACCAGCAATTACATATGACCGCCTTGCCTCCCCTTCCCCTCCGCCCCTCCCCCATAGCCAGTCATTCTCCTCCTTCCTACTGCCCACTTCTTCTGAAATTTCTGACCTTATTCGAAACTCCAAGTCCTCTACCTGTTCTCTTGACCCCCTCCCCACAGCTCTGGTCAAAACCTGTCTTACCTCCCTCCTCCCCTTCCTTACTTCCATTATTCATTCCTCACTCTCTTCCGGTATTGTTCCTTCACATTTCAAAACTGCATCTGTCTCCCCGATTCTGAAAAAACCTGGTTCTGATCCCGCTAACTTTAATAATCTTCGTACAATTTCTAATCTTCCCTTTATCTCTAAAATACTTGAAAAATAGTGTCTGCTCAACTCCACACCTTTCTTACCCTCAACAGTGTTTACGAGCCTTTCCAGTCTGGTTTTCGCCCCTAATAAAAATCACAAACGATCTCCTCATAGCTGCTGACTCTGGACTCCTCTCCATCCTCATCCTTCTCGATCTCAGTGCGGCCTTTGATACCATTTCTCACCCCATTCTCCTCAATAGATGATCCTCTCTCTCACACCCCTCCTGACTGGTTCCGCTCATATCTCTTCTGGTGTTCCTCAAGGCTCAGTTCTTGGCCCCCTCCTCTTCATCACCTACCTCCTTCCCCTTGGCAGTATTTTTCAGAAATTCAACATTCATTTTCACTGTTATGTGGATGACACCCAGCTTTATTTATCCAGTAAACCCACTTCCTCACTCCCCCCTCGTCCCTTACTAACTGCCTACTTGAAATTAAAGACTGGTTCACCTCAAACTTCCTTAAACTAAACAGTGATAAAACAGAACTCCTCCTCGTTGCCACTAAATCCACCCTATCAAAAATCAAAAGTTTCTCACTACCCATTGACAACTCCTTAGTCTCCCCCTCCCCTCAGGTCAAGAGTCTGGGTGTCATCCTCGACTCCTCCCTCTCCTTTCAGTCTCACATAAATACAATTACCAGGTCTGCATACTTCCACCTTGGCAACAATAACCGTCTCCGTTCCTCCCTCACCACTCATACTGCCTCTGTCCTTATCCACAGCCTCATCACCTCCCGTATTGATTATTGCAATTCTCTTCTTTTCGGCCTCCCTCATAAATCTTTCCCTAAACTCCAACTTCTTCAGAACTCCGCTGCTCGTGTCATCACCAGAACCCCCTCCTTCCATCATATTTCCCCTGTCCTTCACCAACTCCATTGGCTCCCAGTTCAATTCAGAATTCAATTTCAAATCCTTCTCTATACTTTCAAAGCCATCCATAACCTTGCTCCTCCATATCTGTCAGACCTCCTTCACATTGCCACCTCCTCCCGCTCCCTTAGATCCTCCTCCTCCATCCACCTCACTGTACCCCCAGCTCGACTTGTCACCATGGGGAGCAGAGCCTTCACCTGCTCTGCTCCCCAGCTCTGGAACTCACTTCCTCCCGACCTCCGCAGTATTGACTCTCTCCCCTTATTCAAAGCCAGACTCAAAACTCATCTGTTCCAGCTCGCTTATCTGTGAATACACTGCTATTTACCTTATCCATAACTGTTTTATGTTCCTGTGTTTGTATTTTCATCTTTCTTTTTATTTATTTTTAATTTTCTGTGACCTTGAGTGTCCAGAAAGGAGCTGTTAAATAAAATGTATTATTATTATTCTTAAAAGTAAAAATTAACAATCGATTGCAGATGCAGGGAGCGTTTTACGTGATCTCAAGGCATGACTGCTGAATGCACTAAAGAATCGGCGAATGCATGGCACGTAGCAGCGGATACCAATACAAGAAAAAAACAAATATCAGCCAAATATATTAGTCTACGTCTAATTGGTAGTTCTGAGCATGTACCTGTTTGATGTTTCCTGGGTTGATTGTTGATGTTTGCTGTAGGTTTGGATCATAGCAGACAAGGTTCAGGGCAGCCACAGTCTGAGCTGCGGGACAGTGTGCCATCGACTCGGAGTCCAACCCATGGAGCCAAAGGGACAATCCTGGGATTATGGCATTGGGGTAAAACTAGTCAGCCTCATTCTCTGCAATACTAATGGGATTTTATTTGATTAAAAAAACCACATATATAATTATGGAAAGATGAAGATACACGATATTTAGACATTTATACTAATGAGTATCTGAGGACTTCTTGTATGCATCAGCCTCACTTTTCTCCTGATTTAATACTTTCTAGAAGCTTTTTTTGTCACACTTTTTGACTTAAAATGGACGACCTCATAAAGATCATTTAGCATCCATCCACTGATCATAGCTGCTGATTTTGTGTTAGCGGGTCAAATTCTGGACAGCACACAGGAAAACAACAATAACCAACACTGACCACTAACATTTTAGAGATGGGTAAAACATGCAGACTGTGTGCAGAAAGACCCCAGACCATGATTTGCATCCAGGACCTTCCTGCTGCTAGGCAACAACACATAGGATGCTGTAAGTGCAGTGTTGTATAGTAACGAAGTAAAAATACTACATTACTGTACTTAAGTATATTTTGGAGTACTTCATACTTTCCATGAGTATACATTTTTTTGAGAACTTTCACTTTTACTTCACTACATTTACAAACTTAATTGCATACTTTTACTCCGATACATTTTCTATGTTTGGTTTAGTTACTAAATAAAATGATAAAGAAAAAATGAATGAGAAATGAATAAAATGAATGAGAGAAACGCAAGTGTTTTGACCCCACCTACTGACTACAAATTCGGGTCTTGCCTGGGCTTGTTCATCAACACCAATAGGATCCGCCTGTTTCGCAAAGCCAGTCTAAATCTATCCTACACTTGGTTGTTTATATTATTATAAATGAATTTAACCTTCAAAGTTTACCAAAATGTAAAAAAAAAAGTCATTTAAACTGCACTACTTTTTACTTATACTTTTCACTACATCACTTGAGTACATCTATTTTTACAGTAATTCTTATACTTAAGTACAAGCCATTTCAGATACTTAAGGACTTTTACTCAAGTAACATTTCCGTCAGTGACTTGGACTTTTACCAAAGTCATATTTTGGAGAGGTACTTATGATTTTACTTGACTCTGAGATTTCAGTACTTTATACAACACTGTGTAAGGGTTGTTTCTATGTCTCTTTCTAGGGTGGATGGGACCACATCACAGTAAGAGGAAACTCCATGGAGCCACCGCGCATCTGTCTTTCCTCCAGGACATAGCCGCCCCCCCCAGCCCCTTGCAGCCCCCTCCTGGTCAGGAGCACAGCGATCAGCAGCACCTTGAGCTCCTAATGTAGCCCTCAAACTGCAGAATATTTGGAGAAGAGATCTGACCTTCAGGTTTGGAGATGCCAGCAGGTTGTAGTATTCAGAGAGTCTGAGCCAGTCTCTAATTTAAACTAGAGATTTAAATTATGTGAATGTTTTCTTCTTTGTCAGTGATGTTTGTATTTTGTTAGTATTTGTGGAAGCCTGTTGGTCTCGGGGCCTTTTTTAGTTGTTTCAAATTTGATTTAGTATTTTCGGGGGTGTTTTAATTTGTTTGTGTTAAAACCAGTTCACCTCAGAGAAAAGAAATATTTTGTGTTATATTATATAATACTTCTTCACTTTCTCTATTTCTGTTGAATTTAGCTTTTAAGGTTGTTTCCTCTCAGGAAATCATCCTTTATATTTATATATATAAAAAAACAGCTTTCTAGGTAACACAGGGCTGTTCATAATTATAATGACCATTCTTATGTGTGCAGTAAAATAACCCCAGAGGGATGGTGACACTACCTTTTTTAACCGATCAAAATCCTGATCCAGAAGAAAAGAAATCTATCTTGCAGACCTGATCCTACTTAGAAGTTCCTTTGTTACATCTCTGCTAAATAAGGCTTTAGCTAAAAGATACGATTTAACAAATGTTTGTTTTCTAAATTGGACAGATAATATGTTGTATAACATATGTGAGATTATTTCTCATCTGAAAAAAACTGCATTTTATCTGAGGTGTGAAAACATTTGAAACCCACTGTATATGAAAAGCTTTTAAAAAAAACGCTTTATCCGTGTCGCAGTGACTTCTGCCATCCGTTCATCAGAGATAAAACTTCTCTTTTTTCACCATAAAGTAAACAGTTCCTAGCAGTTTCTTCATTTTAAAAATGATTCCAGGAGCAGGACTTGTTTGGAAAGGTCAAACTTCACGTTTCTCAGCAAAGCTGAGGAGTTCTGGGCGTCGAAGGCCTGGAAAACGAAACATTAAAAAAACAGAGCACTAATAAAAGGTCACCATGACAACACAGATTCACAAACTGGTTTCAGGTGACTTTCTGTCAATAACACTTTCAATTAATGTGTTATTTGAAATACGATATAGTGGTGCAAATGCACTGTTAAACTTTATTAACAGGAGAAAAGGGGATTACTTGGGGAAAAAAAAGTGTGTTTTAAATGTTTAAACTAAACCTTCCTCTTTCTTATGAGTGGTTGCATCTACATGTCTTCTACTTCCTTTGGCCAGATGATTGGACAATGACTGAGCAGTTGTAAACATGTTTTACTTGTAAATATAATCAGTTATATAGTTTTGTGAATGTTATATGGTACTATAACAAGTTGTAATAGAAGTGATTGTTCCTGTTGCTAAGGAGTTTGATGAGACGAACATGAACTTATAAAATGGTTGCATAACAATTCACTGTGTGACTGCTGCAGCGTCTTTAAATGTTGATCGCGTGCTGAAAGGCAGCATTATCTGTAAATAGTAATCATATTGTGTAACATGATCCAGCTGTGCATTCTCCAAAATAAAAGTCGGTGTCAATAAATAAAAGGTTTTATTTTTATAGCTACTACTCAAACAATCTTTTCACATTTTTTTTTTTAAACCCGGGAATGAGTTAAAATGCAGGAGGAAAAAACCCCCCAAAACAGCACACACTTAAGAGTTGACACTAGCCAAAAAGCTAATGCCGCTAATGCTGCAGAAAAAGATGCAAATTCCTTTCAGCTTTATCGTAATTGATTATCATGGGTCACATGAGGTCTCTTGCAACAACGCTGCAATATTCAAACCTGCTGCTTGTCCTCCTCCATCCTTCCTGAATATGACCGTTATGACCAGAGCTTACACTCAGCAAGTTTCTAAACGAACACACACGCACAGATCGCAAGATAGCAACAAAAGAGAAGAAGTTCCTTTGAGCTGCAAAGCATTTCACATTCAGCACTGTTTGCTGCAGTCTATGCTTTTACAGGTGGACATGTTCTAGACAACCAGCTCATTATGTTCAAGCATGTTTTATGGGGTTACAGCGCATCTCAAAAATATTCTCATCCCTCCAACAACTTCAGAATAATGTGACAGACAATACAAAGTTACAATGATATTATACATAAGAATGGGATCATTTTCTACAACCATGTTTCGGTGCAACTACAGCCAGAAGTCTTTCAAAATATCCTATGTCTTAAACAGTTTACAAAAGAAGATAGTTTTCTTGCAAACTACCTCAGATCTGTGAAAACCTTATTTTAAGTTTTGTCATAAATTGCATATTTGGAGTTGGACTTTGACTACTCCCTCTAATCCATGCTCTAAACCAGGCATCCCCAAACTCGGTCCTTGAGGGCCGCTGTCCTGCAGGTTTTAGAGGTTTCTCTGCTTTAGCACAGCTGATTATCATGATTGCAGTAGAGCAAAAGCCTGTTAATCAGCTTTCAATTAAAATCAGCTGTGCTGGAACAAGGAAACCTCTAAAAGCTGCAGGACAGCAGCCCTCGAGGGCCGAGTTTGGGGATGCCTGCACTAAACCGTTCTACTGTAGGTCTGGGTGGATGTTTGGAGTCACCGTCTTGTCTGATGGTTAACCTCCTCACTAGTCTGGTTTGCAGTTTAGATCCATGCATCTCCATCAAATATGATTGATTTTCTAGCTAAGAAAAGCCCTTCCACTGTATCATAGCACCACCTCAAGGTTTTAGACTGAGGATGGGCTGTTTAGGGTGCGGTTATTTTGACAACCTTCCTCCACGTTTGCTTTGTCTCGTATTTCTTGTGACAGATTGTAAACAGGGTTTCTAATGGATTTTCTTTCACCAATTGCTTTTTTTTTCTTGATGTATTTGTGCCTGATTCTTTGAATGTTTGTTTATTGCCTCAAAGAGCCTGATAGGATGGTTAAAGCTTCGGGTGTTTTTTAATTAAATCACCTTGCTCTAAATTATCCACAGAATTTTTTCCTAATCTGTCTGCTGAGTTCCTAGTTAGAATTGTTCATCAAGATTCTCCAATGACTGAAATTTCTAAAGAAATGTAAGTTTTATTTTGGGGTATCAGAATAAAGGGGGCAGAAATAAATGCACCATATTTTTAGTCCTTTACTTTCAAAAACTCTTGGAAACCATGTTTCATTTCTCTCTTAAAACTGTACACTGCTTTGCGATTGTCTGTCACATAAGATCCCAATGAAATAAATGTTTGGTTTTAAGGTGAGAAATCTGGAAAAGTTGTTGAGGTATAAAAACATTTGTAGGCACTGAGGGTCTAGCAGTCAGTTCTAAGGAGGACGGCCATTGAGCAGGTGTGTCTTGGTCCCTAAACCATTCCACAGTTCCAGTCTGTTAGCTTTCCTGGCCAAAGCTCTTCATGTGGGTGAGGTACTGGGTGAGCCCATCCTCCCCCTCCTCCTCCAGGTGCTGCTGGTAGCACTGCAGCAGCCTGGCATCTGAGGGCACCCCCTCAGTGGGCAGGCAGGCCCCCGACATGTCCAGGATGATGGTGGTCAAAGCTTTGATGTAGTTCTTAGCCAGAGTAAGAGTCTCGATCTTGGACAGCTTCTTGTCCATCTTCACGTGTGGGATGGCTTCCCGCAGGGCCTGAAAGGCGTTGTTCAGTTTGTGCATTCGCTGCCTCTCCCGCTCGTTGCTCTCCAGCCTTCGGATGCTGCGCTCCTTGGTGCTGGTGCCGTACATCCTGCGCCGCCGCCCGCCTCCTCCACCCGTTCCTCCTCCTCCCTGACGGCGCCTCCCGTCCCCGCTCCTCAGAGAGCCTTTCCAGGAGCCGCCGATCCGAACTGAAGCCTCTGATCCTTCCTGCTCACTGGAGCCGGGCTCTGTGTCGGGTTCGTTCTCTGGCTCTGGATCAGACCAGGGCCTCCTGGAGCTTCTCACAGCCTTTCCTTTGGACTTCATCCTGCTGCTTCCTTTAACCTCTTAGCCTCCAATAAAAAGTGTCTCCCAACTAGAAAAAATCCCAAAGCACAATCAGGAAGAGAAGAGAAGAAGTGAATTTATTTAATATGGAAAAAAGGACAAATTATGACATCAGTTCAATGGTTGTAATTAGTAAAAGCACCAAAGGATGGTTGCTGATGCTCTGGAAGGCAGAACTCTTTAATTCAAAATTGATCTAAGATTGTAAGATTTTTTTATACAAATCTTCAAAATATATTTTTAGTTTCAGACTAATTACAACCATTAACATTCCGTTATTTTAACATATTTTGCATAAATATTCATCCGTTTTTTTTTTACTATTTATTATATATTTTTAATCATTTTTATTAATTGTGAAGTCATTTTATACCTGTTTCTTTTAACACTAATAAAATAAATTACAATCTAACTGGGGGAGTGGCGGCCATGTTGTTACGGCATATAGCTTGGAATCCTGAGGTTCTGAGTTCGAGCCCCACTCCCACTGACTGCCACTCTGGGTCCCTGAGCAAGACCCTTAACCCCACACTGGTACCCGGGCGCCGCACAATGGCAGCCCACTGCTCTCCAAAGGGATGGGTTAAATGCACAGAGTTCATTTCATTGCTTTGTACTTGTGACAGTGAAATGACAATAAAAAGTTAAATTCTATCCTAAATCTATTCCTGGATTTATAATTTCTATTGATCATACTATTTCCCTCTAAAAAGTCTTGATCAGCAGAACCATACAAGCTGAGGGATTTTTATAGGAATATTTCTAAGCATAACAGAAAAACACAAAAACTCATATAACCTATAATAGCATGTTTACTTTTTTAATTCTTAATATTTCTAAGAGTTGTTAAAATGCAGTGTCAGTGAATCAGTGACTTGGAGAGCTACACATTTACTTGAAAACAAGAGTTAATTATGATTTGTTAAAAGAGTAATTTGTCATATCAAAGCAGGTAACTTGCTACTTGAACCAGGCTTTTAAAGTTTGTCTTCAGTTATTTAATTCAAAGTCTATTTCATGTTGTATGTTAGCAACATATCTGACTCATGAAATGTGGTTCTGGCTTCTGTTTCTAGACTTTTGGCTCCCATTGGTGAATTTTTCATAGATTATCAGCAGGTGCCACTAACTGTTTGATTAATGGATCCCCACATCTTTCAACCAATGTCTAGCTTAAAACGGCTGCAGGCTCCTGTATCTGATCTGACGGTGTGAAAACTCCATGAGGTTGCACCTTTTATCCAATCACTTCTCAGATAATGTCACTTTCAAGGTTGTGCTCACAAAAATAGAGTGAGTCGCCAGCACTAAGGTAATAAAGAGCTGTTGGTTGCTTAGGACCCCTGCTGGTCCAACTACCCCAACAGAAGCTTTTTTCACACCGAGAGAAAAAAAATAGTTAAATTTGCATTTACAACCAGTTTGGTTTAATGAATTTAGATTCAAAACCCAGTTTTTTTAAACAGATAAGAATATGTTTTTATGTTGCTTATGAACACATTTTGCAGGGTTTGCCCTCTTAAAACTCAGAAAGCATTAAAAAAAGAAGGTAGCCATATTTTTTAACAGATGATATAATTTGATGTTTTACTGATGATGTATCTGCAATACTGAAAATATCTCAGGTCAACTGTTGAGGCTCATATACGGGGTGAATTTTGTTCAATTTTTGTTACGAACACAGAACACAATTGCAATCGAGAGATAAAACTTTGAAAAACTTCTTAATCGAAATGTTTAGATTTTTTTTCTTTTATTTTTCCAAACTTATTTTTTTTTATTTTAATCATACAGACTTTATTTTTTCAAATTGAGTTTAATGAATTGGATTCTTAACGCTTTAAGCCAGATACAAACGCCAGTACAGTACAAAATTGATGCTAGCGTCGATACAGACCAATAGAAATGTGCCTTTATTCCTGACTCAGGAGGAAACCCCGCCCACATAAATGCAGATAATCTGATCCGTAAAAGGTAATTTCAAAAGTCTGAACTTTGTGAAACTCAGTCTGGAGAACAAAAATGTTTGGAAACATAAAATGTAAACATTTTAAATTTGTAACAGAAAATAATAAAAAAAAGTATTTGAAAAATATTATTTTAAAAACCAAAGAACAAGAATAATTTGATTGATTAAGAAGTTTTTCATATTTTAATTTCTAGTTTGCATCTACTTTCTTTTTTGGGGGGCGGGGTTCCATTTACAAAACGTGTTACAATAATGGAACAAATTTCACTCCATACATACAGATTACTGTATATATGTAAAAAAAAAAAAAAAAAAAAAGAAAAACTGCTCAACAAAATTAACAGATACCACAACTCTATTAACTATTTACTAAAGGAACAAAGATAAATTCAAACGTCTAGATTTTTTGAAACTTTAAGCAGTCTGTTTTTATCCTGAACCCCTAAAAGTTTTAGTAAATGTTAAAACAAACAGTGGAAAATGTCCAAAAAGAAAATTCTCCTATAGGCCCGACAGAATGTTGGAGCAGAAGCGGCGTTTTAGGAGGAAAAAAGCGCACAATAATAATAAAAAAAAGTTAGACAATGTTAGCCCAGCTATGTTCCAGCACTGTGCAGCTCCTTATTTGCCTAACCTCAGACAGTTGGAACATCTAACGGTAGAGCTGAGCTGCAGCTCAGAAAGGCTCCTACTGCCAGCAGGAAACCAGAAAAGCAGAGGGACTGAGGGTCTTACCGCTCTGCGTCTTTGGAGAAGGACTCCAGGCATAAAAACCAGCAGCAAAAAGTCAGCGAAGGAACCGCGGAGCGTCACCGCGCGCGGAGATAAACTGCCACATGTGCGCTGCTACCTGTTAGTGACTGAGGTACACGTTGCTCTGCTCAGCCAATCAGAGGGCGACTCCAGGCTGCTAAAACCAGGCAGCCTGCTGCTGCTGCTGAGAGATGACACAGCATCAGTTACATTATTACACGCCTGTCAAACTGCTGCTCACTGTATTTATATTCGCTCCAATAACATGTGTAACCGCTGCCTATGAAAGCACAGCTGGATGAAAAAAGGAGCTCATTCATTTCCACTTCAGAACTTCAGAAAAATTCCCTTTTCTGTATTTTAACATCCGACATCCCAGGAGAAGCAAGGAACAGAGACCTTGTCATGCAGGAGTTCATACTCCCATGTAAGGGCGACCTTTGACACAGTTTAATTGATTTATATATCATTGATTTATTATCGGTTTAGACACCAAGCCATGGTGGACACTGTGGTGGATGATGAAAGTGAAACCAATAAAGGCAAAAGCAATGATTGTGATCAGATCTACTGTTCTGCTGTAGCAACGCAGTCGTTCTCAGCAGATGGCCGCTCACACTGAGCCTGGTTCTGCTGGAGGTTTCTTCCTGTTCAAAGGGAGTTTTTACTCTCCAATGTCGCTACAAGCTTGCTTAGGGTGAGGGATTGCTGAAGAGTCAATGAGTCGATGCAATCAACTGGTTTTCCTTAGATAGAAAACTTTTAATCAATTTGAATGCATGATCTGGTTGAACTGTAAAGTGCCTTGAGATGACTTGTGTTGTGAATTGGCGCTATAGAAATAAACTCAATTGAATTGAATTAATCACACATGAAGGAGAAAGTTGATTAAAAATGAGCATAAAGAGCAGAAAAAGACAAAAAGAAATACAAAGAGAAATACTCAAAAGAGAAAACATTATATTGTCTCTGTCGAGGCTTGGAGGAATGAACATGTACATTATTGTAATCAAGAGGGTTGATTTTATCTATATTAAATAAAGTTATATAATAAAAGGGCAAAAAAAAGATAAAAATATGAGAACTTAATAAAGAAATTAACCACATTTTAATAGCCTAGTATTACAGCGATTTCTCTGAAAAAGGAGTGATTTCAGTATTCACCACCACACTGATTACCATTTTATGTTGTCAACGGAGCCACATCTTAAATGCTATAAGAAGATTTTTACCTCCCATTGAACTTTTAATAGAAAATGTATAACTGTAAACCATAGTTTTGAATATCAGTGTGACTATGACCCCGATTACTTCAGAAAACAACCTACTTTGCTTTAAAACATGCAGTTGTAGAGGAGATCCTCCTGGAGCAGAGCTCAGCTCAGCTTTTCAGCAGCAGAGAGGCTAGTTGGGCCGAGCAGTTAACATAATTTCCATTGTGGTTAACCTCTTCCCCGCAGTCTCATTTGAATACAGTCTTCTAGGCTACACCTGCCAGCCCCGAGGAAGGTCTTATTTAAACTACTGTTGCCTTCCCAAAGATTTTGCTGTAATGTTAACTGATGTATATTCATAATACTACCAGAGGTCTTAGCAAACAAACTGCATCATGTGGTAAAATATTCAAACAATTACCTATTTTAAGTAATCCCTAATCTGACTCCCTTCCACTCAGACATGTGTTTTCTGAGTCAATCCAGCATTATCTGTGTCACCTGCAGGCTGCTGTTGGCAGTTAGGATTATTACCTCTTCCCTTTTGTGCAGATAAAACCCAACAAAAAAAATCGCCCTATCAGTTCTGCAAGTGACTGAGTGTGTATTTAAACAATGTCCTGCAGTATGGATGTATGGTGGCATCAGCAACAGTGTAAAGTCTGCATTAAAACAGGACAAAAACAAAGGGAAATTGCAAAAGATAAACCTTTGCGAATGTAAAATATTTTTGCAAAATAGGAAAGAATAACAGTTAAGCAATATTCAGCACCCTAAGTTTACTGTTTGGAGAATACTTTAAAAGCAATTCAACTTTACTTTAAGGCAAGGCACCTTCTGATTACTAAGACCCCACCCTGTGTGCCTACAGAGTTTCTTTGTGTTGTCTTAGACGGATCCACCCATCAAACACAACGTTCTAAAGGCAGAAAACAAACGCTACGGGCTTCAGATTAGCTGTAACCATATTAAAATGTAGTAACATTTAAAAGAAGTTTGAATAGAAAGATCAGGTGCAGAGACTGCAATGTCTCTGCTGGGAGTAACATCGGCCATGGTTACACTGAATTTGGAGTATAGGAAGAGTCACTGGAGCTCTGGGGGGTGACTTTGAAGAGTCTGTAGACAGGGGATGAGAGGAAATAAAAAATGGCAGACATCCAAACTTTATAGAGAAGATTGTTCAGAAGATGCTTTGTAGGATGGACGTGATAACAAAGATGTTTACAAGTTAATCAATGCAGGGCAACACAGAAATACACAGGAAAACAAGCATGCACACATGTATTCGTATCTAAGGGCATCTTAGAGACCTTAAACAGACATTATGTAAGTTTTTACAGAAAAAATATCTTTAAAATAGCCTAAAAATAGAGCAAACTGACACCTCAGGGGCTTAGCGCCGATGCATCTATAAGCCTGTAGCCTACTTTCCTGAATTTATTTGGGTTGGAAGTTCCTGCACTGGTCGGGGGATATGACGTCTTGCACGTCCATATTAAATCGGTCTGACCAAGCAATCAGTCAAAGTGTTATATTCAAGAGGGATTTTGTGGATGTGCAAAAGAGATCGGCACCAATGGCAACTCCAGTTAAGAAAAAAACAAACCTTGTTAAAGGTATAGAGGACAATCTTTATTTCTGGGTGGACCTTTTAAACAAGTGGCCTTCCTAACTGTCAATCATCCTGGTGATATGTTTACATAAGGCCGTCCTGCATGCTCATCCTGTTAGCTATATTTTTCTGCACATGTGCATTTTCAGTCGTATATCTGTGGTGAGCTACGGTTTCAGCAAGTCACTGAAGTTCACCTTTCTCACCACGGTTCTTTGAAAATGGCAGAGGGTCGTAAGAGAAAAAGTGTCTATGAAGTGCATGAGAAGAAAAGAAAGGCCTCAGAAGAGGCAGATGTATCCCGGTATGCTTTGCGGAGAGCTCTCCTCGCAAAGCATTATGGGATTTGCTGTCACAGACGCCCACTGCAGCCATAGGCTGCCGCTTCTCGACAGCAGCGACTAATAAAAAAGATGGAGCAGGCCCTGCGCAGTGGAGGAGGAGTGACCATCAGAGCAAAAAGCAGTGATCATCTGTCTGAACGGTAAGTTAAGGGAGTTTGCTGTAAAGTCCACAATATAGTCCCTGCTCTATATAGTGATTGAAGGATTTAGGTGTTAGGGCGGATGTTGAGGCACAGTAAGCTTCTATGAGCTATGAGAACAGCAAATTTTAAACATTAAACACGTGCGAGAGCGTGCACAAGCCCAATTCTCCTCATGCATGCTCTCGCATGCATTTATTAGGCATTCTCTCTCAGGAGCGGGTACAGGATTGTTCAGGCCCATTTGTTTTTAAGTGGAGAGGGTGGGATTTTCAAAAAATTTGTTAAAATCCTCCACAATACCTTTAAGTACGAGCTTGACCAACAAGTAAAAGCAGAAGAGTGCTGCAGTGCTTTGTTTTGGCTAAAGGTGGCAGTATCATTAGAAAACTTTTTAATGCCTCTTAATTCTTAAAAAGTAATTTTGCAGGACTCTATTGTGAAGTCAATCAGGCCATGAAAAACTCATGCATGCATGGAGAAAAAAATCTGAGATAGGTAAATCCCATTTTGGGATTCAAACTTGAAACCTTCTTGTTCCAAGACAACACCGCTACCAGTAAACCATGCAAACCTACAAATAAGTCTCAAAGTCTTAATTAAGTCTTTCATTCTCAAATCTTACTGCTAAAAATAAAGAAACAGTTTCCCAACAACTGCTCATTATCTAGATTCTCCATAAAGCTGACAGCAGATTAGAAATTCAAACATGTAATTCAGCTTTTTTTATTAAATGAGCAATTGTCATTTTTTTAGCAGAGATGACATTTTTAAATGCAAAAAAATGTAAAGCTTTCTGTCTAATGTATCTGCGATGGACTGGCGACCTGTCCAGGGTGTACCCCGCCTCTCGCCCATTGACAGCTGGAGATAGGCACCAACACCCCTCACGACCCCAATTGGGACAAGCGTGTCAGATAATGGGTGGATGGATTGTTTAATGTATTGAAAGGGTTTCTACTCAGCATACATCCCATCTGCTGTTTACAGACTCATTAAGGAGAAACAATATGAGAAAAACATACCATACAGCCTTTGTTTTTTAAAGCTACAGTGTGTAATAATTACAGGGACATACAGTCAGAAATGTAATATATTATACATAACTATGTTATTTATCATCATCTACGAGCTCAGCCTCTTAACCTTAATATTTGGTTGCCTTAGAATTCGTTATTTATAATTACATAGGAGCGGGTCTCGCAGCCATGGAGGCAGACATCTTTGCGCTACGGCAGCGCAGAGCCAACAAACTAGCGATTGCGAGATCGCCCATTACGCTCGAAAGTAACTACGGCAAGTTGAGAGAGATGAGCTGAGATGGTACTGAACACACAGACTAATGAAATACTATCTGTAAAATTATCTATGTAAACAAACCTCATCACTTGAGAAGGTAGGTGATGCGGACGTCGTGGAAGACATTTTGTCCCGTAACGCTCGCCGTACTGTTGGGGGGGAGAAGCGGTGGGGGGGAGATGTTAATGTTGCTGCAGTCTGCAGTCTGGACGTTAGATGTCGCTAAAAATTACACACTGTAGCTTTAAGTTTTAGCTATTTTTCTTATATAAAAAATGTAATTCTCATGTATTTTTGGAGTATAGTGAGTAAATGACAGGAGGTCAAATATCTTAAACAAAAGAGGAAGGGCTCTTATTCAGATAAGATGAAACTGTCTGAGTTTAACAAGCTGAACGATGAGCTAGTTTAAGAAGGTAATTACAATACCTTGTTCTGATATGAAGCAAAGTTATTTAAAAGAGTTAATCTAATACCTAATCGAATAACATGAAAAATCTACAGTCTAAAGTCTTTGAACACAAGTAGAGTCTGAAATGTTTTTTTGGACAAAAGAGTGATTTAAATACAAACATTTGTGGATGATGACAGGCCTGTGGTGGATAAAGAACATTCTGACCTAACAAGAGAGGGTAATGATTACGGTCTGGAGGAAGACTGTGAGTAGTGGCCTTATCTATGGCCTTTCCTACAGGAAGCATTTCTGTTCTAAATCTGAGGGATCGAAGCATAACACCGGCTGTGAATGCTTTACTGAAAGTAGAAGCACTAAAGGTTGAGGCTGCTAGCAAATTACAAATTAAGAAAGGAGAAATGCGGCCAGTTGTTCAGCCAACGCCATAGGGATATTCCACTTAGCTCCATTTTTGGCTCCCAGAGACCCATAGTGACCTTCTGCAAGCAGTATTGGTGTGTACATAGAATTTTGCAAAAGTATAAAAGTTTTTTCTGAGCCTATCCTACCAACTTTAGCATTTTTGTCCAGAAAAGTGAGCCATATTGGACTAGAAGCTTTTTAATAGAAGCCAAATAGTAATCAAGTTAAAATCCACTCAGTAAGATTCTAAATAAAACCAGCAGTATATGTATATATTACAACCATTACAGACCTCGTCATCAGAAGGTTTGCATGTATTAAAAAAGGTTCAAACCTGTTTGTACTCCCAGAGCAGATATTCAAAGAAGGTGCAAGGTGATGAGTGATTTGAGTTTGCGGTTCAACAGAAAGCGTATGCAAACCGTTTTTTTTACGTTTCTGTGTTCATCAAAATGCAGATGATATTCTAATGACCAAACCGTGGAGGATCTCCACATATAAACACCATACACAAAGCTATTATTGCTACGATGGCAGAAGATGGATGGAGGGTTATTCTGTGTGCATTGAAGCATCTTTAAGCCATAAGAAATAACAAAAGTAAAATAATATCAATAATTAATTCAGCAGCATGGCAGAAAAATGAAACCAAAGCGTAAACGAAAAAAGGCTGAACTTTAATATAGTGGCATGTTAATAAGAAATAAAAAATCCAAAAACATGCAAAGAGATATTGGGGGACGTGTTGCTTATCCCCACAATGCTGTTTTTCCTCCCTCCATTTAAAACATAACTCTGGACGAATCCTGGTTATTCAAATCGTCTTTAAGTTTTATTTATGCTTTACTTTGAGATAGGTCACCTATGCAAGCTGCACTCTGAGTGTTATTATTACATTCTTTTCTTATAATTATCATTATTATCTCCAAATGCATGACTTTGAACCTCATCTTTCTTTTAGGGCCACTCTTAATCTGCCTGTAAAACATTGAAATTGCCCATTTTATGTGTTAGAACCCAACCAGTTAGCACATCTTGACTCAACCCCAATCCTTCTAGAATGCCTCAACACGCCTACTTTTTCCATCTTTTAAAAATAAAATTGCAAATGCAATTAGATCCCCAGTATTTGGAATATTTCACAATCAGGCCCTGTGTGTAGATGTAGTGTTCACAGTGTTTTCATCACTGCTGCTTGCCTTTATCAAGGTTGCACTTTAAAAAATAAAAAAATCTAGAGAGTTGTTCTAAATAAAATAATAAAACAAATTACAAAATAAAATCTGTCTAAGTCTGTCTAAGTCTAAATGTAGTTTAGATTGATCCAACCTGTCAAAATAACAACTAAAACTATAAATTAAAAGGCCATAATGAAATTAGACTCATAATAAATAATTGTGCAAAGTTATTTTTGGGATAATATTATGATAAATGTCATGTAGAACATTTCTTTTAAAACAAAGAAGGGCAAAAATGACTTCCAAGTTTCAAAATCTATGAATGTTTAGGAAAGCTGGAAACTACCAAAGGTGTACAGTAATATCATGTGTGTATTTTATGAATGGAGGTTAACATCATTAGTACATTATGGCTGCATATGTGAGATAACAGCTGTGGCTCTCCCATCTCAGAAACAAATAGTTTTTGGCTTTTGGCCCTTGAGCAAACTTTGAACATGTGTATGAGTGTGGGCTGGCTAAGGGGGGTGCTGGTATGTGCACAAGGACTGCTCAGATTGTGGGAGCAGACATCTGTTTACACAATAAAGTTGGAGAGATCCGTAGAAACTGTTTTCCGATATTAAAACTGGAATCATTTTGAGTTTGTATTTTGAAAAATTTGTGAGATTTATGTTTCTTGCTATGATGAAATGTGGAAATATGTTTATTTTCTACAGATTGCTGAGGGGTGCTAACGGTTTTCCTTCCCTCTTCAAGGACGCTGTATCTAATCAACCAAACCTCACCAACACTGGACAGTGGAAACACTGTTGCTGTTTTAGTCGGCTTAGTTTCTGCTTGCATCTGCTTTGAGGCCTACACTGTTTGTTTTCCCGCAGCAGCTGATAAATTCTGAGCTGAAGAACGCACATCAGCGATGAGGCAAGCTATCGGGCTTTCACAGGCATGACATTTTTATGCTTAAACAAACTGTTTATACGACTGGCTTGACATTCATTTGGAAACAGATTGTGTGTTCGATACCGCATTGACTTCAAAGTGTAATTAGGAGCTGGAAAGACACCAGATCTGTTATGCAACTACATCCTAGTGAACGCCTCCTGCTCTTGTCCTTATTACAGCAGTGAAAGCTAAATGCACTGCGCAGCAGCTCTACGTGGCTGTGATGTCATGGTTCGGAACAAAGAGGGGGAAAACAGCTGTTGAAATCCCTGACTCATCAAATGGGAGGGAGGGGAGGAGGAGCCACAGGTAAAGGAACAGAGATCTGGATGATTACTCAGTTTTTCCATTAGGCCAAGGCTGGCCATCTGAAAGAAAAACAGCAGTGGATGTCACATTAGGCCATGGTGACAACAGGATGGCCTTCGGCTTAAGGGAGATGTCTGGATAGAGAGGCTGCTTTGCCCACTAAGTCATCAAACACAGCAGAGGTCAGACTGTATGTGTGGGTTATGTTCCCTATTTTATATTTTCTAACCAGATCAACAAGCCTAAAGGCTGAGCCTAATGTGGATGACTCTTAACTTTCTGCTCTTGATTGCAGACAAAACAGAACTAGTCTTTGGACCAGAGTATTTGACAAAGAAGCTGATTAGCCAGTCACTTCATTTGGATGGGATTAAACTGATTTCAGATAATAAAGTATTAAAATCTTGGCGTTGTTTTTGATCAGGACCTGTCATTTAAATCCCAGATCAAAGAGGTTTCTAGAATTTCCTTCTTTCATCTGCAGAATATTGCAAAAATGAGAAATCTCCTGTCCAGGGGTGATGCTGAGAAACTAGTCCATGCATGTGTTACTTCAAGGCTGGACTATTGTAATTCTTTACTATCAGGAAGTCCACAAACTGTAGTTAAAAGCCTTCAGCTGATCCAAAATGCTGCAGCCAGAGTTCTGATGAAAATGAAAAAGAGAGATCATATCTCTCCTATCCTGGCTTCTCTTCATTGGCTTCCTGTTAAATCCAGAATAGAATTTAAAATCCTCCTTCTCACATATAAAGCCTTAAATGGCCAAGCTCCATCTGATATCAGAGATCTGATTGTTCCTTATGTTCCTAACAGAGCACTTCGCTCTCAATCTGCAGGTTTACTAGTGGTTCCTAGAATTTCTAAAAGTAGAATGGGAGGCAGATCTTTTAGTTATCAGGCTCCTCTCCTGTGGAACCAACTACCAGTTTTAGTCCGTGAGGCAGACACCCTGTCTACTTTTAAGACTAGGCTTAAAACTTTCCTTTTTGATAAAGCTTATAGTTAGGGTGGCTCAGGTTATCCTGAGCTATCTCTATAGTTATGCTGCTATAGGTTTAGACTGCTGGAGGACATAGGGACCCCTTTTTCATCATTCTGCTTCATTCTATTTCTATTCTCCCACTCTGCAGAATCTGTTGGTTCAATCTCTAACCTCATCTCTTCCTGTTTGGCTGTGACTCCATCCTGGAGTGCAATCAACTGATGCAATCAACTGGTTTTCCTTATGTAGAAAACTTTAAATCAATTTGACTGGAGTCACAGCCAAACGTCCTACACGCAAGGCTTTGTTTATAAAAGATATAAATATAAAAAATATAACCGCGGATGTCTGGTGGACAGGGATTCACCTACATGTTATGAATGCTGGCGTACCATAAATGACAAATTATGAACAGTTTAGTTTGTGCCTTCAACTCGTTGCCTATAGAAAGACGTTACTTGGATATAACCTAACGGAATATCTTCAGAACGGCTCCAAATGACACAAAACTAATTTGGATGAGTAGAACATGATGTAATAATGTAAAATCAAGGGCCCAATGTAAAAAAAAAACGGTGTTCCCCTTTAAAAGGGAGTTTTTCCTCACCACTGTCGCTACAAGCATGCTTAGTGTGAGGGATTGCCCTCGAGTCAATGAATTGATGCAATCAACTGGTTTTCCTTATGTAGAAAACTTTAAATCAATTTGACTGGATGATCTGGTGAACTGTAAAGTGCCTTGAGATGACATGTGTTGGGAATTGGTGCAATAGAAATAAACTGAACTGATTTGAAATGATTGAGTTGTAGTAACACTCTGCATTAGATTGCAAGTGTGAAGTCGTTAGATTATTTTTTCAATATATAAACAGATTAGGGTAAATTCCCAAGGTGGGGAGTTGGAGGTACTTGTAAAGACCAAGCAGTTGGTTTCGAATGGGAAAAGTTAACTCCTTGAGTCGGGGTTGGGTTAGGTTTACGGTTAGGTATGTGTTGGTACTGAATAGGGTTAGGGTAAGGGTCTGAGTTAGGAAACAAATGGGAAATAAATGGAATGTCCCCATGAGGATAGAGGGACATAACATGAGTTATGATAAGTATCACTCACGTTTTATGTCACAGGTTAAGGTCTGACTCTGTGAAATAGGTGAGGAAAAGGCTCATTTGGGAGAGAGAGCAACCCTCTGCCCTGGGCTGAGTTGTCCAGCCATTTGTGGCAGATGTTCCACTGTACTCCAAAGCTGCAAAGTCATCTTCCCACTGCAAGCCTGAAGAGAAAAAAACATCCACAGTTAGAATCTGTAGCTTTTTTTTTAACCTTAAAGCTTACCTTTGTTACTTAGGTGCCTCACTTAGCTTCCCTGCTTTGACAATGCCACAGCTGTTCTGTATCTCATCTGATTAGTTCACCTGGTTCCTTTACAATTTTTCCTCCCTGCGTCATTACCTAAGGTCATCGCTCCCAGATGTATTCTGTTATACTGCTTGCACCTCAGTCTTTGTTCAACATATTTTTTTGTCCTGTTGATGAATTTAAAAGGTTTCTATTCTATTTTCATCAAAGCATTACCGATCCTCCTTTTAGTTACTAATTTAAACAGCTTTTATAATCTCCAAATCTGATATGTTGGATTGCAACTACACACATTAGTAAACTAAGTCTCCTTCTTCTGTTCCAGAAAAACTGGGGTTAATATTTTATACATTTCTGTTTTTAATTCTTAACTCTAGTAGAGGTTTATGTGATACGTTATAAACCTGATACGCAAGAGGAAATATTCTGTTAATTCCTATTGTGAAAGAAATCTGGCATAAGTATCTGTATATTATTGTTTCCCTATTTTTAAACTTTGCATGTTGTTTATAAACAAGAACTTCAAAAAAACATACCAAAGCAATTTAAATTCAATGTATTTCTAAAATATTTTCCTATTGACTCATGGACAAGGAACTTTAATCTAGTTTGTGTTATAAATATTTGTTCTGTGAGACCTCTTCCTTTAATAGTCAGGTATGTCCCTACCTTGTCTTTAATAACTTTTTCAATTCATATGGGGAGCATGAACCCCATGAACTTAGCCCACAGACCCAAAGTGGGTTGAAGACATTGAAAAGATGACATGATCTACATTTGGTTGAAAAGTGAAAGGGGAAAAGCCGTAATTTTCAGATCACTGTAAAGACGTTGAAAACTGTGGTTTGCCACGTATATCTAAAAGACAAAATAAAACTAGCTGATCTGCCACTATGCTTATTTAAAGCCAACCAAACTGATATTTATATTTACTTAAATGTCACCTAAGGTGATTCTCCAGTCATGCAATAATTTCTTTCGATTGGGTTGCGTTTTAGCCTCATCGTATGTCCTACGTCGTGTAGTATAGAGTGGGTACTGGGGGGGGAATTAGCCCCTAACGACCAACTTACGGTTAGGAATCATAAGGTTGGGAGAAAAAATCGAAGATGTTTGAAATTCCGGACTTCACTGTTGAGGTGTTCATGAGCAAATCCTGCTGCTGAAGCAGAGCTTTGAGCGTCTACAAGCCGCATGTGCAAACAAGGAAATTCTTCTTCTTCTAGAGTCCGACCAGTTCCATCTCTTGCCGTTGAGTCCAAGGTAGGGTCTTTGGACTTACAGTAGGAGCAGTTAGATTGCATCACTGCATTGTACATTTGAAGAATATACATCATCAGCTAGGGCTGGGTCATAGGACGATACATATCATATGGGCGATAGAAAAGTGTCTATAGTGCTAATCTTTTACTATCGTTTCTAACACCATTTCATCTCGTATTCAAGCAAGTATTTCCCGCGGAATACTACGAAAAAACCTATTATAGTAGTCACGTAGCCTACACACAGCTTATATAAGTGATAAACCAGATTTTTTTTTAATCCACAAAGAAGCACCACCCCGTGGTTTTGTAATATGATGCTGCTGTACGGTTTTGACACAGACATCAGTTTGCAACATGCTTAACGTTACTTAACTAATGAGAGCTGAGAGATGGAGACGCAGGAGGCTGAAGTCTTAAACTTGTGGTTGCAACAAACAGAGACAGCTTCACAGGCAGCCTAAGCTAAGGCACTTTTACCAAAAAGAGGGAGTACGTCTGTGATTTGGTTACATTTTGGGTTTAAGAGGTCAGACAAGGAGCTGACAATGGTTATGTGCAAACTATGCTACAAGTGTTCCCTCACCATCAGCAACACAACAAACCTCTTCTATCAACTAAAGAAGAAAAATGACAAGGAATACATAAAGATCCAAAAAGTGCGAGGTAAAGCAAGTTGTGAAACAGAGGGAGGAAGTTCTAAAGATAAAAACCATAGCCCGCCAAAGATAACAGAATTGTTATAATGAATGATGCACCCCATATGAGACAACTTCTCAGCGCCATAAAGAAATCACAGTTGCCATCGCGCATTACCCGAGTAAAGGCCTGATTTTCATCCGAAGCTGAGAAGTACAGCTTCCCAGACCTTTTCAAAGTACTTGACCCGAGCTACATTATACTGATCACAAACACTTCAGTCACTAGTGCACCTTGATTTATTTATTTTGGTAATTTAATTTACGTACCTGTAGGATTTTGAAAAAAATGTTAAGGCTACAGTATTACTAAATCCGTCTCTTCTGTTGTCATCTGATGTATATATTGTGGCACTACAATTTATTTTTCTTATTTGTGACAGTTCTGTAAATACAGTATCTCTTCAAAATAAAGTTCAGATAAGTAAGCAATTATATTGTTTTTTCATATTTAGGTTTCAGATTAGCTGAAAACGTACTTAGTTGGGGCATATTACGATATATATCATCTTTGTGATATAAAATAGTCCATATTGTTATATGTGATTTTTTTCACATCGTCCAGCACTATCGTTTGCTGTGAAGTTTTAAACACTGTGGTTTTAGCTGTAGCTAATTACAATGGTTGAAAATATCCTACAGTGTATGCCCGGCTTTACAAATTCATGAACTGGTAATTATTGACATAAGGGCAGAAATAGTCAGCATTATGAGGCTAGAAACCAGTCTTTTGTACTATCCTGTCTTTGCTTAGTACCTTGTCACCAAAACAAATTCCTCGCCTATGTAATGGTGCGGTCTATCCAAAACAGAGTAAACAATTGACACGTTATCCCCATGTAGAGGGAGGGGCGAGGCAAAAGACAGAATTCTGGTCAGCTGAAAGGTACATTTTTGTTGAATACAGCTAAGCGGGAATTGCAAAGAGTTGGAAAATCTGAACTTTTGTTTATTTTATAATCGTCACAACTAATCATAGGTATGGCTGTGATTACTTTGGAAGACAGAGAAAACATTGTTGGTCATCCAGGTCGTACACCTGTTAGTCAGCACCTCTCCCTGTTCTGGCACTCTTTGCCTGGTGGACTCTTTCCTCCTCTGATCTCCCACACCGCATTAGCCTCCAGAGCTAGCCCTGGCCAGCCATGGCATCTCCCCCTCTCTGGCGCTCTCCTACCCAATGGACTGCTCTGCTTTGACCTACTGCTGCCCTCTTAGGATCTCCTCCGGTGCTTCCTTAACTCCAGACGAGGGCACACCTGGCCATCTCGTTACAGTTCTTTTGCTCTTTCTGCACCAGGTTCTTGCTCAGATTTCCTCCTGAGCTCCAGAATACTGTCTTGCCTTATCTTACCTTACTTTGAAACTGCTCTCCTAAAAATCACAAATGACCTTCTGAGGGCAGCCCACTCAGGTCTTTTTTTCTATTATTGTCCTTCTGGATCTGAGTGCAGCTTTCAACACAGTTTCTCACTATATTCTTCTCAATATACTATAACCAATTGGCTTACTTACACACCCCCCTCGACTTGTTTCATTCCTACCTCTCTGGCAGTATTCAGTTCTTCCAAAGTAAGTCCCTCCACTTAGATCCATCCCGTCAAAACCGGTGTGCATCAGGGCTCTGTCCTTGGGCTTTACTTCTTTATCATCTACCTTCTGCCACTTCGTAACATCTTTCATAAATTCAATATCCATATTCATTGTTATGCAGATGACACCCAGCTCTTTTCATCTGGTAAGCCTAACTCTAAACTCCCTCCTGAATCCCTCACCCTCTCCCTTGCTGAAATCAAAGCCTGGTTCTACCCTAACTTCCAGAACCTCAATTGCAGCAAACAATAAAAAATAGGATAGGTTCCAGAGCTGCAACTCCAATTTGTGTCTGGCACGGCAAAATAACTGTTTCCTAGGAGGGAACGATGAGTCACAAGTGGCATCATTTTTGGGTAGTCAGCACGGGTGAAAAAGAAAAACAAACAAAATCATGTCCATCATGTTGAGTTGAAAAGACAACTAGCAGATTCAGAGAAGTGGTTGAGACTTTTGCCCACCATGCAAATTTACCCACTGTGGCAATTGCTGCTGCAATAAAGCTTTTTCTGATTGTGCTGACCATCAACAGGATTTTATGGATGAAATGATTGACTCCATTGCACCTGCTGAAGTTTTCTAAATGTTCCTCATAGGTTACATTAAAAGAATATGTAACCTTATTCACGGCATTCTAAACAAGTGGAATTGCTAACTCCTGTCTTCTCTCTTTGTCAGGACTTCAGTCTGTGTGATCTGTGTTTTTGTGTGTTTGTCTTCCTTCCTCCACCAGGCGGCGCCTGGTTCTGATTCTCCTCCTCACACACCTGCAAGGGGTTACCTTGTTAACGGAGTGTTCTTAAGCTGCTGACTGCCACTACCTCAACGCCAGAGTGTTTGCCAGTTTTGGGTACTCTAGCCAAGCTGAGTTTTGCTCAGTCAAACTGAGTTTTTTGTCAACCTGAGGCTTAACATTGTGTTTTGGCTTTGCCTCTCGGCAGGAAGTCATCCTGCAAACTGGATTTTTCGGGCCTTCTCTCCCTGGAAGGATCAACTGAGCTTCAAACTGAGCTGAGGAATCAAACCGGAGGTTTGGATCCACTTTTCCCCGAGGAAACATTTGAGCTTCACACTGAGCAAGGGATTCATCTGCACAACAGTCCGTTCAAGTACCGCAGGAAATCTAAGTGGCAGTCAGTCTTTCTCCGTTCACCTACAAGCAACTGCATTCTGGGTAACCCTGTCCGCCCTCCACCATAGGAGACAAACACCGGAACTGTTTCCTCACCTACTGGAGTCTAAGAGTCAACCTAATCTCTGGAAACGTGAGTCTGCCAACCTCTTCTCCTCTTCAAGTTCGAGAATCAATTCTCCCACTGAACCTGAACTAACCGCAGTGTCTTCCCCTCACCTTTCAGTTCCGGTTGAGCAGTGTTCAGAGCAACACTAAAACCTCCACAAAACTCAATAAACCTGTTAAACTTTTTCCCTTGTCTCTCTGGACTGGTTTATCTGCATGTGGGTCCGAGCTCTGATAAAATCATGACACTCTTTCTTGTAACTATAGCACAGTAACCTCGTTGTAAGGGTTCTTTTCCTGGAGTCCATTTAATGATCTCTTCTTGGATTGAGTCTATGTGGTCTCTTCCCTACAGGTTACTTCCTGAGCAGCCTCAGTGCTTCAAGCCCTCCAGGACACAGAAGTGGTGTCTTCCCTCAGACATACCAACAAGTTGTTTATTGGAGTAACTTTTTTTCTCCACTTGATATTTCACCTACTACAGTTCTCCGTCCGAAGACCTTAAAATTATCTTTCTTCACAGTTTTGATTGCAGAGAAGATGCCATCAGATGTTAATCATAATCTTGACAGCTGTCAATATTAGCGACAATGAGTTGTCATATTCCTTTGCTATGTTGCCTTTGTCATTTCTTAGTGTGAGCTAGCACTGGCTTTCCTGAAAACACATAATTAGCAAGTATTTAATATTGTAGCCTCTCAGGTCCCAGTTCCTTTTTTTTCCTTCTTTTTTTGGAACTGCTGTTTCCTTTAATAGCGAGTTTATTATTAAACTGAAAAGGCTCTTAAAAAATACTCTTTCATTAGTGTTTGAATTGAACAAACTTATTCTTCTCAAGTGCATTGTCATGACAAGAATCCTGCATTTCATATATATTTTTGTAACAATACTTGAATTTTGACTCACCATTGTCTTCTGACACAGCATCAGGTAGGTTGAAGGACCAATTGAATGGCAGAGATGTGCAGGCTTCTGAATGCAGCTTCATAGTAGGTGTTTCCTAGGAATCAACAGTTTTCTGTCAATAGATTAGACTAAAAATAATTTAATCATTTAATTGTTGGGACATTTCAAAATAAACACTTCTATAAAAAACAAAAACAAAAAAATGTTTTGGGTTGTCCCTCTGATCTCAGGCTTTGACTATGTGTCCCAATCAGCACCATTTTCAAATGAATGTCATCTGGCTCCCCAATTAAAATCAACTAATGTCTGTAAAAGGGGTATAGTCTCCTCCAAAAAGAAGTTCATATTCTTTGTTGTAAATTTCAAACATTATAGCCTGTTTTTGTAGAGTAAGACAACTACAAATAAAAATATATGTGTTGATCTTACATTTGTAAATGTAACTCTATAAATTATAAATTAAATTCAACATTTGTAATTGTTCTATGCTGTCAACTGTTTAGAAGTTACAAATAGAAGTTAGTGAGGCCCAATCCCAATACACCAACTAGCCCTACTTTTAATCCCTACCTCAATTTTATGTTCTCCCATGAGGGTAGTGGTGTCCCAAGTCACTGCTAGTGGGCTAGTGGACATAAAAAGGGGTAGAGTGTATGAATCTAACCCTAACAACGAGAATTTTCAGAGGCTGACTTATTGCTGAGTGGCCAGTGACAGTTTTATAGAAAACATCGACAGGGAATTTATGAAGCGACTCCGGTTTTTTGGGGGTTATTTTTTTGAAAGCCAAATAAAGGCTGGGCGTCGGCGTTCTTTGTTCACCTGATACTCACAGAAAACAAAGGTTAGCTGAGACTGTGTTTTGGAGCTCAAACAAGAGCAGAAATAAATCAGTATGAGAACACCAGCAGAGAGAGCACCAGAAACAGAAAGAGGCTGCCAGCAGTGCCCCCCTCTGGAGCTGGTGTGAAAGGCTACAGCAGAAAGAGGTTACTGGGGCTAGCTATAGACGGAAGATCGAATAAGTCCTCCGGGCATACAGATTGCTGAAGTGGAGGGTCTATGGCTAGCTGTGTGTAGGACAGGGGTACATTGGAGGGGTCAGCCAGAGAGACAGAGCTAAGAGAGGATACGACTGGCTGGAACTAGCCTCTAGAGGCTAAGTACGAGAGATATAAGGAGTACAGCGGAAGATCAGTGAAACCTGCCAAGCAAACAATCCTGGAGAGGGGGAGAGAAAGCATCATCTGGTTGGTATCTGCACTGGAGGTAGGGCAAAGAAACAGTCCATCCATTTTCCACCACGCTTATCTCTGCTGGGGTTGCTAGGGGTGCTGTTGCCTATCCCCAGCTGTCAATTGGCGAGAGCTTAACTTAATCTGGTTTTTACAATTTCAATGTTGTCTTTGAAAAGTGGAAAGATAAAAAGCTTTGTCTCCTCTCATATGGTTGTACGTATATATGTATGTGCATACATACCTAAACACCTAGTCTTTTACGTACCAGAAAATCAACAATGCAGCAAGGCTGTCCCAATTCCTAAGGAAGATTACGATTATTTTTTTTCAATTTGAGGGTGTATTTTTAGTGCATGAGAGCTAGTGGTAGTGAGTAAGGGCTAGTGGATGTAAGTAAGGGGTGTTTTGGTATTGGGCCAAAGTTCCAGCTCTGCAAAACTATAAATACAAATAAAAAATGTACATGCACAGATGAAAAATGTAAAGTTATGAATCTATAACCCGTGATAATGAAGTTGCACTCTCTGGTGGATGAGAGTAATAGCCGATATCAAATAGTATAAAAAAGTTGTTTGCATACTATATTTTAAAGAGAACAAGGGAAAGAAGATGACATATGTATGACATATGTAACATATATGGTTTGGACAACATTTCAGGTACATTACCGCCACCAACTGGTAAGGAGGTTAACAGCTTCACTGGGGGTTATACACTGCCTGGCCAAAAAAAAGTCGCCACCAAAAAAAGGTCACACACTCTAATACTTTGTTGGACCGCCTTTAGCTTTGATTACGGCACGCATTCGCTGTGGCATTGTTTCGATTAGCTTCTGCAATGTCAAAAGATTTATTTCCTTCCAGTGTTGCATTAATTTCTTGCAGTGATGATGGTAGAGTCTGACCGCCGCGCAAAGCCCTCTCTAGCACATCCCAAAGATTCTCAATGGGGTTGAGGTCTGGACTTAGTGGTTTTCTTACGGCTACACAGCTGTTCAGTCCCAATCCCTTGAGTTCCCTTCGCATTGTGCGTGTGGAAATGCTCTTACTTTCATTAAACATAGTCCTGAGTTCTACTGTTGTTTTTCTTCCATTTGATCTCACCACACGTTTAAGTGATCGCCAATCGCGATCATTCAGGATTTTTTTCCGGCCCAATTTCTTCCTTGAAGATGATGGGTCTCCACTATCCTTCCAGTTTTTAATAATGCGTTGGACAGTTCTTAACCCAATTTTAGTAGTTTCTGCAATCTCTTTAGATGTTTTCTCTGCTTGATGCATGCCAATGATTTGACCCTTCTCAAGCAGACTAACATCTTTTCCACGACCACGGGATGTCTTTAAACATGGTTGTTTAGGAAATGAGAAGCAAGTCATTGCACCAGTTGGGGTTAAATAACTTGTTGCCAGCTGAAAGATAATCGCCCATGCAGTAATTATCCAATAGGAGGCTCGTACCTATTTGTTTAGTTGAATCCTGGTGGCGACTTTTTTTTTGGCCTTGCAGTGTAGATACTTGTTTAATTTGTGATTTGTACTTGTATTCTTGAGAAATTACCACTGCTTGTATTTGTAACTTTTTAACCTGTATTCTTACTGATGAAAACATCTGATGTCACATATGTAGGAGTTGAAACAAAGAATAAACACAAATCTTAAATGTAGTTCTCATTTATTGACTTACATTTACAAATTCAAACACCTTTGCTTATATTTGACAGTTACTTATATATAATTTGACAGTTTTTTGTACCCTAAATTTTTCTTATCTCGACAGCATGGAAAACTGAAACTATATCAACTTGTTCACATGTTGTTTACAGGAATGAAAGCTGTATTTGACGCCTGTGTTTGTGTTCTGTGTCACATGATCAGCTCTTTGGACTGTACTGACAAGACAAGTCTAGGGGAAAGCTGGCTGTACAAAGGGCAGCAGAATCATTAATGTTAGTTTTATGATGTCCAATAAAATGAAAACTTGAAAAAGCATGGATAACAATTCTTTCTTCTTTCTTTTAGTTTTATACAAACAGGATTAACTAGGATTGATCTGATCTTATATTATAAAGGACATTAGCTGTGTCTTGAGGGCATCTCTTAAAATGAAAGACTCAAAAAAAATATAGTTGGATTAAATCTGTCTTTTAAGGATAAAACTGCTGTATTTCTTTACCCTTTAAGCATGCTCTTGCTGTGAATAAATACAATGGTTGAAACCAAACACTGGTTATTGAATGATCCTGATTAGAATAAATAAATAGTTAAACAACAACAGAAAGAAGTGTTTGTGTTTACAGTCATATCTAATCCTCGTTCATCTTGGAGTAAAATTATTTTAGATTTTTACCTGATCAAACAGATGCACCACAACATCCTCTTCAAATGACACACTCTTCTTCATTTTCTCAGCCTTGTTCCCTCTGCAAGGTCTTTGTGGATGTTCTTTATTTCTTAGGGATTTCTGATGACTTTCTGGATTATATACCATTATATTATTTCTGTCAACATCCTCATAACTTGAAATAAAACAAAAATATTGTTGGGCATTGCTGTGCTTCCTAATAGACATCTCATTATTACTCCCAGAACTTCTGTTATATTTTATAAGTGTTGTTAAATTCCGAGAGCAGTAAATATCACTAAATGTATGTACAGTTATAGTATAACTATCAGAAAGAATGATGAAATGGGAAAAGGTATCCAACACAATGGTATGGTATTGGGACGCCTTATTTAAGATTTTTTGTATCCAATCAAAAATGCCCCTCCTGTGTAAAAAAGACCCTTTCCTGTTGTCCAGGTTTGGTGCGTTTTTGATTAAAGGATCTAAAAATGCTGGTACTGATTTTCGCCTTAACCCTCTTTGAGGACAACATGGTTGACGCAAGTATGAACAAGATGAAGCTAGCCGATCTGATGCAGACTCAGTGCTTCTCCATGAGTTTAGAGTGGAACCTTTCTTCCTATCAAGGATACAGATGCTGGTCCCCACTTCATGGTCCTCCTCAAACTCTAATATCTGCTCTGAAGACGTCCAGCATCCATCTTCCTTCCTGCATCAATGTTTCATAAGAGCAAAAGAAAACAATAATATTTATATGTATGTTTTTATTCTATGGATTAATCTGACAATTATTTCTAAGCGTTTTTATCTATCTGGATAAATCCTCTAATAAAGAGAAGCTCAGTGCTGAGGATTTAAGTTGGCAACACTGTTTTGTATTATAGTCATGTTCAAAATATTTTATCTCATATTTTTCATTCATTGTCTGGAAAATTAACCTCATTCTGAACATAAGCATAAAATATGTTTATTGTTGAATTAGTTATATAAAAATAGTGTTATATATGTTATCAATGATTGAAAAAACTTAGACTAGACAAACTTTATTGTCATCTTGTACACACAGAGTGAAAACGAAATGAAGTTTCAATGCATACAGATTTCAACAATGAATTAGCAGCTTTCAACAGTGAAATGAAAAACATCCATGGTGTTAAGCATTCTCTGTTGGCCTCTTTGAAGAGGTCATTAAATGGTGATTCAGTAGTGGGTGATTAATACACGTCCAACATATATACATTGATGATACACTGCCAGAAAATAGCAGTTGAGTAAAATCAAAGATAATCAATCTGAATAATCTATCTATCTATCTATCTATCTATCTATCTATCTATCTATCTATCTATCTATCTATCTATCTATCTATCTATCTATCTATCTATCTATCTATCTATCTATCTATCTATCTATCTATCTATCTATCTATCTATCTATCTATCTATCTATCTATCTATCTATCTATCTATCTATCTATCTATCTATCTATCTATCTATCTATCTATCTATCTATCTAAGATGCTGAAAAAAAAAAAGAAGAGGGACAAAAGTGTCACTATTGTGAGAAAAACGTCTTTATTCTTTTCGAAATTAAAGTCAGGAGAATGAGGCCAAAGTGATCCGAAAATAAACGTAATATAAAAAAAAAAAAACAATTAGGAATATAAAGTATATTTTGAGGTCCTTCTGATACTGCTTAAGTGGCTGAGTAACAGTAGATTTGCCACATTCAACATGGCGGACGCTCTGATTCATCCGCAGCATAGGCAGCGTCTATGTATATAATGTCTATAGCAAAGACAGCGCATGTAACGGAAACCAAACGACATGAAGGTAAAAAGGCAGGATTTTAGAGAGGCATGTTAAGCTACAATATCATTATTACAAATAAACACACACACAAAAAAACAACAAAAATATTCAAAGGCAAACATTGAAGTATGAAATCGGAATTATCTTAGTTTTGTGCTCTGGGACCAGGTTTCAGAAATTATAATTTAAACTCTACCGAAACTTCAACTCCGTTTGGATGTGCAGCTTAAATGACTCAATGCCTTAGTAGTTTCCCCTCATTCTATCTCTGTGCTAATGGGGCCTAAACTATGCAGATTTCTGGACTGCGGTTGTTAAAGAGAGGAGATCGGGGCATGCATGGGGACAAGGGATAAGAAGAAACACCCATAAAGCCTGTATGACCGGTGGATATACAAAGTATGGTAATCAAAAAAATGCACAAACCAGCTTCATGTGAAAAGGATTTCTGATTCAACATATCCCTTTATGTCTAAAATACAGATTTGCCTGTTGTTGCCACATTTTGAACACATCTGCACTCATGCACACTTACAGGTCCATTATTCGGTCTCTCACTCCTGAATAAATATCCGCTGTCTTCCACCTGCAGAGACAAATACGCAATAGGAAACTTTTACTGCTCTGCAGTAACCAAGCAACGGTCGGACAAGTGACTCAGGAAACGAAGACAGGAGCTGACTCACAGCAGCTGTGACGTAAAGGGATGTAAAAGGGCACAACAACACACACGTATACACAAACACACACGTTAAGTCTTGCTATCCTTACAAGGACTTTGCATTGACTTCCATTCATTTCTATGGCCTTACCAAGACCTTTACTCCAACTCTAATAAGAAGATACCCAATGCTAAACCTAGCCTTAACTTCATTCAGTCTTCAGTACTAAAACTAACCCCCCATCCCAACAGGAGACCTTTCCTCATAGGGGCCAGTCGACTGGTCCCCAAATGTACCCATAAGTCCCCACAAAGCCCCCACAAAATAGCATGTTCCTGGGAAATTCCCCACGAGATAACAAATACATGGTCACACAAACACATAGAGGGAGGCTGTGATGCAGAAATCTGCCCTGTTTGGGGAAATTAGCACCTTGTGTAACATGTTGAGAAGCTTGGTAGAAAGGTGGATAATGAGACTTTTCCAAAAAGCCAGTCCATAAAGAGACACACTATTTTTATGCTTTTAATTGTAAAAGACACACCTCAAATCTTTAGTGTCCTCATGCAGAAATATAGCCATACTTCACATGAAATCACCTTCACCTAAATTTTTCTCCTCTGCATTTTCTGTTTGCATGCAGCTTCATATTGTCTTCTGAAATCTCCAGTGCAGCTTCTATCCTGCCATCAAAATGACAACATCACTTACTGAAATGCTACTACATGACCTTGCATAAACATGCTGCAGAAAACTCTTTCCGCATTGAAAAGATGAAACTGCAAGTTTCATCTTTTCGATGCAATGATGTCCCACCTACGATGCAATGATGTCCTACCTTGCATTCCTTAAGGCTTAGTATCCCTCCTGGTTGTGCAGGATTTTTAAAAAATCTCAGATTTTCTAAAGGACATGAGTGAAAAGAGATAGAGAGATGTGCTGGAAAATGAGAAGAAGGAGGGAGAATAAGCTGCAGGAGGAGGGAATGAAAAGTAGAGACGAAGGACAAAGAGCTTACATATCCAGCTCTATGTCAGGAGGTTTCTGGCCTTCCTCCAGCAGTTAACCGGATGTAATCAATAACAGCACTTTGTATCACAATGTCCACAGTGTTACACTGTATACTTTACAGTTTCTTGAAAAGTGCTCATCTTCCTCAACATTTTTCAATTTTTGTCCTATTGGCAACAAAGGAAAATTGTCTATAGTTTAAAAGACCCTATCACCTTATTTCTAAGTGGAAACAATATAATACTTAGTATTCAACTATTTTTGTAGCTTCCTTGCTCCTGCTGCCACCACTGTATTACAAAGCAAAAATGGTGAAAAGTGTACATTTTACCAGCTTCTACAAACTTTAATTTCATAGTCTTACCAAATTTCCAATTGGATTTAGTTCTAGATTTTGAATTTTCTATTCTAGTGTATGATTTATTGTTCCCCCCAAGTCCCTCCATTGTACCTCTGGCTGTTATCTTTAGTGTCTCCCTCAGCCTCCAATAGATTATTTTCTTAGAATTACCCTATATTAAGTTACATCCATCTACTTATCAAAGGAACCCTATTGCATGATGTTTTTTTCCACCATGTTTCTAAACACACCAACCGTGTAAAGCATAAACAATGTAGTAAAGTAAAAAAACTTTTAATGACTTATTATAGTAAATGTAAATGCGTAAGTGAATGGTTTAGCTACTACCTAGTTTTCTGTTGACTGTGCTTGGTATTTGATAGCACACAGTTTTATATAAAACACACATGACACTTCCTCATTAAAAACACAGTTATAAGGGCAGAGAAATTCTCAGGGCTTTGCTGTTTTTTTAAACGGACCTAGAAAAGTGACCCACAGTAGAGTTGAGTATGTTTATTGGAATCATTGGCCCTTCTTCAAAAGGTGTATTTATCAGGTCACATAGTGATGTTGGACACAAGCTGGTTTCCTGCTGAGGCAATGCTGTAGCCACCAAATAACCTCTGGAGAAGAGTCCATCTTCACTGAACAGCACCTTGCTGCCTAAGATTCAAAGGATATGAACGTAGTTTTCCTTTTTTTCTGTGTTTTAAACCAGATTGAATTCAGTGTTTGTGATCCCACATGATGAAGTCAATGAGAAACTGCCCAGTTCTGGATGACCCACAGAACAGTCAGGCCCAATTGTTGCTTCAACGCCAACCCAAACCACATTGGTTCTTAGCCACTGTGTTAAACTGCAAAATCACCGGACCGTGACCCATTGGTCGGGCTGCAGTTCGGAGCTGTGCTGCTGCCGTCAAGCTGCTACAAAGCTACCTGCAACCTTAAGAGAACCCCCTCGTGTAAGGCTACTAGCTACCTGTTGGGTGACATGCTATCTAGTCGGAGTGATTTTCTACGGAACAGAACCCACCAATCCGAGTTGGAGATAATAAAATGTCTTCGGAGGGGCACAGTTTCTCAATAAACATTGCTGCTGCTCCCTTATTCAAGGATCGCCAGACCTTTAAAATTCTCATGCCAGATGCCCTAGCTTCCAAAACTAGGACTGGACTGGACTGGACCCCTGGATCAATAAGCAATGGCTTAGAAGGGTGATTTGTTGTAATAGATTTCCAAAAAGAAAAACTACAGTGACCAAACTGTCTCCTGTGTTGAGACTGTACTCTTAGTGATTGTTTAACCAAAAGATCATGCAACACAATTTAAAAGGCAAAGCTGAGAAAACAAACAGAGTTAACGAGTAGGCAGAGCTCCACTGCAAAGCAGTCAGGACAGTGTGGGTGGTCACGATACACAGACCAATAGAGAATATTTTTATACTTTGAGAGTTCCTTAATTTGCACCTTTTAGATGTGTTTGTTCTTTAATACACCCGAGTCAATTAATTAAGCTGTTTGTAGGTTTATGGAGAACTTGACTGCATGCTTAGGAGAAAATTCAGCAATCTGAATCAGGTGTGGAAGGAGGGACACTTTTAAAATTTGCAAAATGCGGACCTCGAGGGCAGGACTCGAGGCCTGTACCACAAAAATGGATTACTAGATTAGGGAGACAACTTCAGCCTCAACCCTGACTTTCCACGAACACAAAGCAAGATTCATTCTTAGCTAAGCTGGTCATCTTGGTAATGTAGTTTGGAGGAAAACCTGCTCCGGGGCAGGCTGGCTTTCAGGATTGATCTGAATCATAGAAAACGCTCCAGCCAGCAGCCAATTAATCAAAAATAACTTAAACAGAACATCACATATAAGAACTAAAACAAAATAATGTTCTTGACAATTGAATTTTTTTTTTATTAATTTTTCCTTTTGACATTCTCCATTTTGACATACCAACCTTTTACTATTCTGTATTTTTTTCCCCACTGTAGAATGTCCTCATACAACTCTGGCATTCAACAGTTTCTTGTATAATTGATATATGAAGCTAAATGAAAAACATATAATAAAAATCTAAGTGCAGATCGTGCGACGATCCTTTGCATCACAATGACAATTTCTTATAAAAGTGGAACAGGTTTTCACGGCCAGATTGGCCTATATGCTAGATTCTGGATTCTGGCTGTGTGACCCCCACGGATGCCTTCTTCACTGTTTCACAGACTGTATGTATGGACGTAAGATATTATGCAACAGGCTACTACATGTACACAGTCTATAAAAGAAGGATTTATTCCATTGCAGGAGAGGCAATACCTGGATTTCTGTGAAATTTAAAATTCATCATGTTATAAAAATCATGCTGTTAAATTAAGTTGTCCTGTCAAGTTGTCCTATGTATATTCAATTTATTTATATAGTGCCAATTCACAACACATATCATCTCAAGGCACTTTACAGTTCACCAAATCATACAGTCAGATTGATTCAAAGTTTTCTATCTAAGGTAAACCAGTTGGTTGCATCGACTCATTGACTCTTCAGCAATCCCTCACACTAAGCATGCTTGTAGCGACAGTGGAGAGGAAAAACTCCCTTTTAACAGGAAGAAACCTCCAGCAGAACCAGGCTCAGTGTGAGCGGCCATCTGCCGCGGCCGACTGGGGTTCAAGGAGACAGAAGCAGAGATACAAAAAGCAGCTGTAAAAGGCGGCCCCGTCCAGGAATCACACAGCCAGGCAGACGAGCTCCGAGCCAGCTCCCATGTCAGAGGATGAAGAGAGCACATCCAGCTAGTCACAGTAAGAGAAACAGGACCACACTGGAAAACAGGCCAATCTCCAACATCTATAAACAAAGGTGTTGATGGCAGCAGCATAGCTGATATTTCTCTCCAGGATGGAGTCACAGCCAAACAGGAACAGACCAGATGAAGCTACTATGAGAAAAAGCAGAGAGAGCAGAATGTTAGAGATTGAACTAACAGATTCTGCAGAGTGGTAGAATAGAGATAGAATGAAGCAGAATGATGAAATGGGGGTCCCTATGTCCTCCAGCAGTCTAAGCCTATAGCAGCATAACTATAGAGATAGCTCAGGATAACCTGAGCCACTCTTACTATACGCTTTATCAAAAAGGAAAGTTTTAAGCCTAGTCTTAAAAGTAGACAGGGTGTCTGCCTCACGGACTAAAACTGGTAGTTGGTTCCACAGGAGAGGAGCCTGATAACTAAAAGATCTGCCTCCCATTCTATTTTTAGAAATTCTAGGAACCACTAGTAAACCTGCAGGTCGAGAGTGAAGCACAGATACAAGTCCATTATCTGAGGCCATGAAAATACCATTAGCAACCTTTACCAGAGCTGTTTCAGTGCTATGATGAGCTCTAAAGCCAGACTGAAACTCTTCAAAAAGTTCATTATGGTGGAAGTGATCGCACACTTGTTTGGCAACAACTTTCTCAAGAATTTTAGATAAGAAAGGAAGATTGGATATAGGTCTATAACTGACCAAGTCATCAGGTTCTAGAAACAGTTTCTTAAGCAAAGATTTAATTACAGCAACCTTAAAAGCCTTATAGCTACAGTGTGTAATAATTACAGGGATATACAGTCAGAAATGTAATATATTATACATATCTATGTTATTTATCATCATCTACGAGCTCAGCCTCTTAACCTTAATATTTGCGTTGCCTTAGAATTCGTTATTTATAATTACATAGGAGCGGGTCTCGCAGCCATGGAGGCAGAGATCTTTGCGCTACGGCAGCGCAGAGCCAACAAATCAGCGATTGCGAGATCGCCAAAACGTCACAATGATGTAGAAAAAATAACGGGTATATTTATTATCTTAAGTCTACATGAAATCTATACCCTACACAGACTAATGAAATACTATCTGTAAAATTATCTATGCAAACAAACCTCATCACTTGAGAAGGTAGGTGATGCGGACGTCGTGGAAGACATTTTGTCCCGTAACGCTCGCAGTACTGTTGGGGGGGAGAAGCGGTGGGGGGGAGATGTTCATGTTGCTGCAGTCTGCAGTCTGACCGCTAGATGTCGCTAAAAGTTACACAATGTAGCTTTAAGTACATATCCCTGTAACAGAGATAGATTAATCACATCTAAAATGGAGGAGGAGATCAAAGGGAATACCTCCTTAAATAACCTGGTTGGAACTGGATCTAACATACAAGTTGAAGGCTTAGATGAATACAATAATTTTGCTAACTCTGAAAGTTCAACTGGATCAAAGCAGTCTAAACCCGGTTCAGATTCCATGACTACCTCAGATGCACACCCACCCTCCAGAGATAAACCAACCCTGGATAGAGGAGGGCTAATGGTCTTATTTTTAATAAGATTAATCTTATTTATGAAGAATCTCATAAAATCATTACTGCTAAGAGCAGGTGGAATGGACGGTTCAACTGAGCTATGGCTCTGGGTGAGTTTGGCAACTGTACTAAAAGGATATCTAGGATTAATATTAATCTCCTCTATTAATGAGGATACAGTAAATATGCTGCTCTTGCTTTACAAAGGGTCCTCTTATACAGCAGTAAACTATTTTTCCAGACTAAGTAGGATTACCGTAGAACTGTGGAGTGATATTTTCTCTCCAGTTTCCTAGCATTTTGCTTCAAAGTGTGCAGCTCTGCATTAAACCAAGGAGCCAGCTTTCTATTTTTAACGCCTTTCATTTTCAAAGGGGCTGCATTGTCTAAGGCAGTACGCAGAGAACTAGCAACCCCATTAACAAAATCATAGTAATGCTAGCCTTTGGAAAGATACAATACCAAACTTTTGGAAAATGAAGGAAATGAAAGAAATGAAGACCAAATGTACTATGCATTATCTTTTTATTGGTTCAGTGGTCTGCGATGGACTGGCGACCTGTCCAGGGTGTACTCGCCCATTGACTGCTGGAGATAGGCACCAGCACCCCTCGCGACCCAACTCGGGAAAGCGTGTAAGAAAATGGATGGATGGATGGCTGGTTCAGTGGTGTGTTAAAGTGAGACATGACCCTGGTAGATTGTGTCTCTTGCTACTCTGGTACCTTGGATGGATAGCAGGTGCATTGAGCCATCAAGTTTTAGAGAAGGGGTTTACCTCCAATAATTTCAATACTGTCAGGAACACCACAAGCGACAATTATATCATAGACCCACTCAGCGGCCACGCTGAGGTTACACTGAAAATGAACTTCTCCACCCATTCTGCAGTGAGCCTGGTTGAAGTTCTGTTGGGGCAATAATTCTGGATCAACATTCTTGGTTGGCAAGAATAATCCCTGTCCTCTGACAAATTGCTAAACTATCCTGCAATATATAGTGGATGCATCAAATAGAAAGAAAGAGGTGAATTTTATTGGGCAAATCTTTAGGCAACTTATCATGTTGTAGTCTGTTGCTCAGATAAGACTCATAATATGTTTGTGAATCATGGACTGACTCAGGCCACTTTATCTCTACATTCAAAATGTAGTGTGCGACACTACATTGGTTTTGACAGTGCAGAGAATGGTGGATGTTTAGCTTTGATTTAGCCTTCAACATCTTGAAATAATAGTCAGTTTTATGTACCTGCACATTAATGTTGTGGATAGACTTCCTATTCACATAATTAGTTATTCACAACCTTGATGGATGTGTAGGTCCCATCTATGCACCAAATTATGCTGGGATATCCTGAAAGGAAATGAAATAATAAATCCAAATCTGAGGTCTCAAATTAATCATCCACCTGCGATCATGTAGGAATCCTACTTGATAGCTAGGATGGGTTTATTTTCCTTGAAATGAACAGAACGGGGTAAAAGTTTCTCCTGGGCCGGACACACCCTACTTACTGATGCCTTACTTAAAAGTAGAGTTTGCAAAGACACGCAACGCCACACACGAATGGCTGCTGGGATGTGAGGATAACTCTGATTTGTAATGCAGCAAAAGTGAGAGCAGATATGGTCGTGGATGTATATGATTGTGAGATGAAACTGTTGTGGTCATTAAGATGACACTGTATAGAAAAGAACATCCACATGCGGTCTGAGAGCCCCCTCCTGACAAATATTTAATTCTCTGTGAATCAGTGTCACTCTCTGATCATGGATCCTCATCAAAAGGACATGCCATGTTTTTGTTTAACAGGTTTAAAGTTACATTTAGACCAATCTTGGTGTCCGGAGCAATTTCCGGGAGCACTGCGAGAAGTACACAGCGGACTGCGTCAAACAGGAGGATTGACTTGCTAGTGCAGCTAGAACTGTTGTTTGTGCTACATTGGTTTTATAATCTAATAATTTTAATTTGAATCAACCTGACGATATGATCGGGTCAAATTGGCTCTATAAAGTAACATAATATGGCTATTGACTGTATGATCTGGTGAACTGTAAAGTGCCTTGAGATGACTGTATATAAATAAACTGAATTGAACCAGAATTTAAATGCTATATCCATGAGTGAGGGTGGAAAGAGTGCATTGGCCGAGATTGGAATAGAAGGCATAGCCTGTTTATATTTGAAGTGGGTCCTGATTTGTTACCATATTCGAAGTGAGTCACATACAATAAGGTTGTTTGTGCGTCGCTGCTTACTGAGTGGCTATGGTGTACGTACCAAAGAAGGTAGAGACACAGGATATGCACAATATTGTTCCATTTCAACCCATACAGGTTCATTCCCCTTGTAAAAAGAGGAGACCCAGTACATTAGTTTATAAATATTAGCTGCCGAATAATATTGCAAAAAGTTTGGTAATGCTAGGCCAGCGGCCTTTTCTGTTTCTCCAGATGCACCCTCCTTATTCTTGGGATGGTCTTATTCCAGATGGAGGTTGATATAGATTTATCCAGCTCTCTGAAAAAGGACTTTGGAATAAACACAGGTATAGTTTGAAACAAAAATAAGAACCTGGGCATAATTATCATTTTGACAGAATTAAACCTGCCAGCAGGTAATATAGGCAGCACTGACCAAAGGGTAAGGTCCTGTTTAGCCTTCTCCAGGGCAGGTTTAACATTATGTTTGAATAAATCACTGTATTTATTAGTTACTGATACACCAAGATATGTAAAAGTGTTGTGAGTTTCTTTCAGTGGGTATGACCCAAAAGACATATGTTGAGCCTTTTAGAAAGGTTGATTTTATAGCCTGAGATCTCTCAAAAACTAGATATATCTAATGCCTTGGGAATAGAGGTCCAAGGATTGGAGAAGTAAAGAAGCAAGTCATCCGCATATAGGGACAGTTTGTGAGATTGACCCCCCCTGACCACCCCTATGTTTTCCTCCGCACTTCTAAGTGCAATCGCTAGTGGTTCTATGGCTAGGTCAAATAGAAGCGGGCTCAATGGACAGCCCTGCCTTGTCCCCCTACATATAGGAAAATAGTTTGAGGTTGTTTTATTAGTATGGACAGAGGCCTGTAGTCTAGAATATAGAACACATAGCCACAAACAGAAAGCTAAACCAAAACCACACTTCTACAGAGCCACAAAAAGATATTCGTGTTCAATCCAGTCGAATGCCTTGTAAGCATCTAGAGAGAGCAAATCCTCAGCTGTGGGTGAGGTTTCCGAGGAATAAAGAATATTAAAAAAACCTCCATATATTACTACAAAGCTTTCTTCCTAAAATAAAACTAGTCTGATCTGGATGAATCACTGTAACCATAGCTGATTTAAATCTACCAGCCAGAACCTTAGTCAAGACCTTGTAGTCACAGCAGAGTAGACTCACCAGTCTGTATGAGTCACATTTCAGGGGGTACTTTTCCTTTTTCAGAAGGACTGAAATAGTTGCCTGCGTCATTGTATTGGGGAAAGTCTTGCACTCTAGTGCTTCGGTATATAAGTTTTTAAAAAGAGGGCTTAGTTTGGATGAGAATTTCTTGAAGAATTCAATAGGAAAGCCCTCCGGCCCTGGAGCCTTACCACTCTTCATCTTTTTAATTGCCCGATTAATTTCAACTGTTGAAATGCTGCTATCGAGGGCTGCCTTCTCTTGTCTGACTAAGATTGAAACCTCAAGACCGTTGAAAAACTGATCTAGCTTAGTACTATCATATTTTCCAGCAGTGTAAAGGTCCTCATAATTTTTAAAAAATTGTTTTATTAATGTATTTTTGATCTGTAGTGATCCCATCCAGGGCATTCATTTCTGCTATAAACCCTGCCTCTGAGGATTGTTTCAACTGATGGTTCAGTAATTTTTTGGCTTACTCTCCATGTTCATAGAATTCCTGACAAGATTTACGATGCAGCTCCTCCGTGGCTTCAGATGAGAGAATATCGAATTCTGTCTGCAAACCTATTTTTCCTTTACTGAGATCCACAGATGGAGCTTCAGAGTTTTTTTGATCAACCTCCTTTATAAAGGAGATCAACTCATTAAGGTGTGCTGACTGTCTTCTCTTTATGCTCACATTATATGATATTATCTGACCATTTAAATACTGTTTCATGGCTTCCCACAGAATAGAGCGGCTTGTTTCTGGTGATTGGTTTGTTTCTAGGAAGAAGTCAATTTGGGTAGACAGGAAATCGACAAAATCTTCATCAGACAAAAGACTGAAGGCTCATTATCCGAAAAACAAAGCTCCATTGTCATTGGGCTATCATCCGATATAATAATGTTCTCATTTTCGCTGGACTTCAGTAGGGGAAGGAGTTTTTTTGTCTAATAAGAAATAATCTATCCTGGAGTAGGAATTATGGGCCGGAGAAAAAAAGCAGCATTGTCAAGAAAGTGAATTTCTGTATCTCCATGCATCAATCACGCCATATGCTTGGAGAAAGCCTTAATAGTCTCTACTTATTTACCAAGTGAACCCCTTGCAGCTCTAGAGCGGTTGCAGTTCGGAGCATAAACGCAGGCCAGCACCATGAGTAAATTCAATGTGTCCTTGAACAATAATAAACCGACCATCTTTATCTTGGATCATGTTTGTTTGAACAAATTGCACTTCTCTATGTACGAGGACAATCGCACCACAACATTTAGCTTTAAATCTGGAGTTGAAAATCTGGGGAAACCCCCTCTCTTAAGCCTGGAGCTATCCTTAATAAGCAGGCGTGTTTCAGTCAAGAATGCAATTTCTGTTCGTAGCTTTGACAGGTGAGAGAACACCTTACTACGCTTCACTGGATGGTTAAGTCAGAGTGGCTGTCAGCCCCTGACTCGAGGGCAACCATCCGGTTATCTAGGGCTTCACTCTTGGCATTATTGGCTAGGTTAATCTCTGCTCTTAGCTGATCAACCTGGTTGCCAACTTCAGCGGATTGTGCCTCTGCTTTAGTGAGCAGTTCTGTCCTCAGTTCGGCGATTGCTGAGAGGATGCTCTGATTTCCGGGTCCTCGGTCAGGTGTAGCATCAGGTGCAGCCTTAGCCTCTGGACTACTTTTGGAGCTAGCCTTTGTGTCTTGCGCTTTCTGTTGGTTTTTAGACATTTTCAGCAAGCGTTTGATCCAAAGATTAAAGCCTTGTTTGTCCTCTTGGCCAGTGTGACTGAAAGTTTTTTCATTAGAAGGGCCAGCACCGCCTGCACTTCCTGCGTCGGATGAAGAGAGCATCCCTCCCGCCCCCCATCCTTCAGACCTTCTACAAAGGGACCATCTAGAGCCTGCTGACCAGCTACATCTCCATCTGTTCTGGGAGCTGGAAGTCTCTACAGAGGGTGGTAAGGACAGGGGAGAAGATCACGGGGGCGCCGCTCCCCTGCATCAAGAACATCGCGGACAGATCCTCTGCGACCCCACCCACCCCAACCATGGACTCTTTTCCCCCCTGGCGTCCAGCAGAAGGTTCCGCAGCATCTTCTGCAGAACGACCAGACTACTGAACAGTTTTTTCCGCCTGGCCATCAGACTGCTTAATGCCACATAATACTCCTCCCCCAATGGACATGGACAATACACGCACCTTAGTTTAGTTTTGTCTTCAATTTAATGTTTCATTTTCAATAACTCTTCAGTGCAATATTCAATAACTCATAACTTATTTATTGATGTTACTTCTTCAATAACTCAGTGCAATATATATATATGTATATATATATACTTTTACCCTGTATATAGCTAGCTCGTACTCATAGAAAACATATTTATTGTGCAGGAATAAGGTCTTAGCTCTATTACACTGGTAGACAAGTAATCAACATTTCGTTGTCAAGATTCACCTTGTGTTTTTTGTGCAATGACAATAGAGGAAGTCTAAGTCTCTAAGTCTAAGTCTTGAATAGCTGCTTCTATATTTATTAATGGTGTTGGTAAGGAGCTGCTCAAACCGGAAGCCCCCTCCGTAGAACTACTGTCGAAATCTTGCCATTAGCGCTTCACAAAAGCATGGTTGAAATACAACATCACCGACTGCAGCTAAATAGTTCTTTATGTACAACTTTTAAATCCAGTTGGGAAGATCATTTTTTGGAAAAGCCCCAAACGCACTGAAATAAAGATCACTTTGGTTCATCAAGAGCAGTCTGGATGATTTCCGGATTGGCATTTTCGTTCCTTGTTGCTATTACTCTGTAACAGAAACAGGTCGAGTAAATTCTCTTTATGACATTAAAACCTTGGAGTTTCCCTGATTTCATAGTTAATAAACCTAAAAAAATAAATAAATAAAGTAATAATAACTCCAAACACCTTTGGACTCGCACTCAGATTATAAAGATAACCCATCACCAACAACTCGCATAGCACAAAGGATAAGGGACTCTACCACCTTCGACGTACAGTCTGCACACAAGAAAAGGAGGGTTAGGTTATTATATATAAAACAAAAAACTACACACATGCAAAATTACTAAACATTAGAAAAAAAAAAAGATTAACTAAGGACAAAAATAGAACAGTGCTAAATTTAAGTAGGTAAACACAACCAAAGAGACATAGACCATTTGTAATTAAAATTTAAACTTTTGGATTAACAGTCTTAAGACCAACAGCAAGACACACTGGATAGAAACAACTAAACAACAGAAAATAGATTTGCACAATTAAAAGCAATAAAACAAAAACAAATCTAAAAACCATCATAAAGCAATAGGGTATCTGCTGAGTTGCTGCACCTTCACGATTTGAAAAGAAATAGAATTTAATAAAGGGTAGTTTAGCAGAGTTGTAATCAGCAGAGTGCAGAGAAAGGAGCAGCTTTTACCAACTAAACCCTCTAAATTATTCTACTTAAAGCAGAGAGGGTTTTCAGGCCCAGTAGAAACAGGACGCTTGCCAGTGATTTCTGGTATGCAAACAGTTTGCATCAAAATAGTTAATTTACAGCAATCCTGGCAATAAGTACAAAACATTCCTCCTCTGTGATGCTTTATTTATCTGTGGAGGACAAGTTACCACACCTCAGCATAAACAGGAGATGGCACTTATCAGTTGTTTCTGACCTCACAAATAAGCAGAGGAGGTACTTACTGCAAGCAGTTGACCTCTGCACACTGCCCAGCAGAAAGATCATGCTGCAAGTGTAACTAGGTCGGAGAGCATGGAGAGGCAGGTGAAAGGGGGTCCTTATTTACCCTCAGCACCGCTGCTGACAGCTAATTGGATTCAACCCAGGGGTGCTGAGTCAATGTGAGCAAGCCTTATTCATCCTGTTCCCCTAAAAATAAAATTACACTCAAACCTGTTTTCAAGCACCAATTCATTTTAATAAAGATGATTTTCCTCTTAAAGCCAATTAAACTTAACAATTAAGATTAGAATACGTCAGACCAGTAAAATTAAAATAAAATTTTTAAAAAGAAAAATGTGGGCTTCATGGAAAGTATGGCTAAAGCCTGCTTAAAGGTTGCTGTTTTCTGAAAATGTGCATCATTGTAAAACATGTTCTGATTTTTATTCCTATGACTATAAGGTCATCTACTGTAAATTAAGCTTTCCAATATCAAAAATTTATATTCTTATCTTAAATTTTGTTTTCATTAGGTGTGATTATACATAACTCAGTGTGTCATTTTTGTTTATAACATGTATAAAATTAATGTTATTTTCAGTAATATTCCAATTTAAATCCATTTGCACCCTCTTCAGGTTATGACTGTGACATGGAAGAGGTAGAGCAACCAAAACCATTGCATAGATATGAGATTTTTCTCCTTTGCGTTATTTTTTAATAACATTCCAGATAAGGTTAAGCATTTGTTCTATATTTTAATTGGTTACGCTTCCAGTTTTTTGTTCATTACTTTTTTTCTGTCTCAATGTAATAAGCTTAGAATTCTACAGCAAGTTTCATGCAGATTTTGTTCTCCGCTGGGCAACAAAATCACTGATGCTGGAGTTTTTGCATCACACACCCGGACAGCATCAGGATGTTGTTCCTAGAGGGCAACTTCGTCACCATCTCTGGCTTAAAAAAATAAAAAATAAAAATGAGAAAGGGGATGGTTTGATAACAGAGACAGAGAGATGGACAGATGGTGGAGTTAATTCTTTCTGTTTTTCCTTCACTTCTAGACACACATTCCCGTGTTTAATCCCACAGCAGATTAGTCAAATATCAACACTTTACCGTACAGTTTCCAAACTCAATATTGATTAAGTTATTTTCCTTTTAAACTTAGAGGCACATTTTGACTTTCTGCGAACAAATGTCCAGTTAGTTACCTGTTCTTGCTGGTTTCATGGTCTATTTTCAAACTAGAGATGCCACTGATGTTTGCAGTGCAAGGATTATAATTATAAACTGATATTTAATTTTGATTAAAAACATTCTGTAATGCTTTTTTGGTTAGGTATGTGCTCCGACTGAAGTGCAACTTATCAGAGGTTACAATTTATATGACAATAATTAGCTCCTCTCTGTCTGACAGGGAAGTACCTCTTTATCTCTGTTCATTAGCTGGTGTGCACGTGTAAAGAATGTGTCCGACATCCTTTGCATGGTGAGAACAGCCACATGCATTTGTTAAACAGCTTGAAATGAATGACTGTCTGTTTTAAGGCCACAGTGGTCTACTGCTCCAATTGAGTTGTAACACACACACGGCATGTCAAAAAGTGCTGTATCCATTTACACTGCAGGTGCAGAATCATATCCAGCCAGCAGACGGCAAGTGATACCAAGCAATCTGTGAGAGGGGTGTAATTGGAGACGATTTGCTTATTCTGATCAGGCCGAATACACTGTAAGGGAGCTTGAGAAGAAACAAAATGCTGTCCCTGTCTGAGGTCTGCAAGGCAAACCTCTGTGGGTAATATGGGAACATGCAGCATGCAGGCAGACAACTGGAAGAGCCGTTTGCAGCCTTTATTTGGACACAGCAAAGTCTCGCTTTGCAGAGGCTAAGGGCTGGGAAGGAAATTTGACACTAAAATAACAGCACTTAAAGTGGGAAATATGGTATGTCATGTTGGTTCAAGGGTTGTGTGTTCAACGGTCACACACTGCATGGTACTTTTTTGTTTGACGGCATGCTAAACTTTGTTCAGACTGGAAACTTTATCGGACTCTGCCTGTTTGTGGATGTAATGTGATCCATATGAGTTATTGAATCTATTTAAAATGAAATCCAGAACATTAAGGGATATACTCTGATGTTTAATGCACACTGGATCTTGAATAAGTGGCTGAGCATTTATGTGGTTCTTTTGACAGAGGTGCACCTGCATTTCCACCTTCTTCTTGTGGGGACACTGTCTTCAGTGTTTAGCTGTCTGTTGATACCTTATGGGGAGAAGGGAGAGTGAAGACAGGCGGATATAGAGTAGGAGAGGACTTTGTAGTGAATAAAATAGATTGTAGAATATTTTTATTCATTTTCCACTGGATCATTTATCATTTCGAAAGTCACAACACATTCATTTTCTGGAAAATGAATGTGTTGTCTCCAAATGACCTTACAGGACAAATCGTACGATGAAGATATCCCAAAACCTTTTATATCAAACCTTTTAGATCATGTTCTTAGTGTTTAATTTCCTTTTCATTCATTTTTTTTTCTCTTAAACTCAATACCTGCTAACTAATTAAAACCTAAAATTTCATAGTTTATTTGCTATTATATTTTATTAATGGATGTATTTGTTTTCATCCTAAACTATTTACTCAACTCAGGATCTTTTTTACTAATCAACCTACTTATTTACTAATCTTACAAGGCATTCCATTTGTTTCTGTATTTAACTTAATTTATTGATTTATTTAACCCACATACTGTGTCTTTTTTGCAAAAATATTTGTTTGACCAATAATTTATTTGTATGCTGCTTTTATATATATATACTTACTTTTTGATTCATCCATCTTCCCATCGGTCTGTATGTTGATCCACTTTCATATCCACATCCACTTCATTAGCTTTAAACTTATGTTATTATTAACCTAACCGTTACTTACTTCCTATGTACTAATCTGCTTCTTTACTTATTAATCCCATATTAAGTTATTAACCTACTTAACCATCCACTGATATCTGCTGATTTAAATGCATGGAATAAGTGGACCAAATGGGAAACTTCCTTTGTAGAGACAAAAGCATGAAGCTGGCTCCTGTTACATGGATTTTATCACCTTTCAGCACTTTGACTGTAACAGCAGAAGCAAGTGTGACATGTGCTGTAAAATGTGCCTACCAGATTTTAAGTACAGGTTTGAGGCACAAGCTGTGCTAAGCAACAGACAGCTACAGAGATGGATTCTATGTTTCACTCTGTAATATCACTCCTGATGAAATTCATCTTATCAAAATGTTCAGAGTGGCGTTACTCCTGATGAAGAGAAACTTAACTACTGCTCTGTTATATATACATATCTTAATGTTACTGTTTATTTTATCTGTAACCAATTTCATTTGTATTTTATGTGTTCTTGGAAAATGTGAAGCCTAACCTATCCAGGTTATGGACAACATGTTCTGTACAATAATATAGCAAACTAATAGCAAACACTCTGTTGCCAATTGCTAGGAAAGAGAGGAATAACATATTCAGTACTTCTCAAATTAAAATTTAGGTACATATCTATCAGCTTCTGTTTTTTTAGTACAAGCTCTAAATTAAATAATGGATTTTTAATAAAATATTTGAAGAATATTAAACTTTGTTTTTACACATTTGTCCGAAAGTATATCTTTCATCTTCTGTTCCTCCCAATAAAGGCATGTCCTTATAATTTAACAATGTAACTTGATTAAAACAAGTTAACATTAAGGAAGCTACAGTCTTAAGTTAAATGTTTCTGCTCTTTCCCTCCACAGGGAGGCAGAAGTGTGTAGATGTAGATAACCTGCAGGTCTTGAAGCCAACTTTAACAATTAGGTGAACATTAATATCACACTGTAAATTTGTTATCCTAAAAATGAAGCCCTCTTCAGGAAGACAATCTGCTTTCAAATTGTATAATCTTGAATTTAAGAATAAAGGTTGTGCTTCTGTATTAGGGCCATTTCAAATTGCTCTTTACAAAAATAAACACCAACCTCTCTCTGTTACATGATTCCACCAAACTCACTGAAATATATTAGCCACATTGTTAATCTAGGACTCAACACAGAAACACAAACTCTAATAAGCAGATGTAAAGAGGTTAAATTATCCAGATGCACATTGCTTCCAGAGAGCATTAGAAAAAACATGATATTGACCTCTGACCTGTGCACACATGCTTACACAACCAACACTATGCTTTAGCATGCACAGATGAGGACAGCTGAGCGATTTCTTGAGTGGTCAGAAGTGTTTATGGAGGGGCTACCTTTGAGTGTCTGCTGGCGGAGCTCTCACTTACAAACACACATATGCATAGTCCAGATCAGATGCATTTCAGTGGCTAATCTTAAAAGTGATAAGACCTTCAATCCACAATATTCAGAAATATATTTATGTGGGAATAAAACACTTGGTAAGGTACACTTGGTAAGACTTCAATTTTCGGTTTTGAGAAGAAAGCTGTCTGAAGACTTCTGCAATAATTAAAAGAATTTTATCATGAAACACTTAAACAGCTACAAGGGAAAATATTCCATCCACATTTGGATGAAAGCACTTTTTCCTCTCTTCTGGGAATTGCCATAGGAAGCTCTTAAATCCTGCATCCCAAAGTAAACCCTCTCACCCTGTCCTGTATGACTAGCCTCCAATGCTGACTGGCATTCATCAGGCCCTGATCCAGTTGCACAGCAGAGGACACATTTCAGTAAAAATGGCACTGTAGCTTCTTCTTAGCTACATTTCAAACAGGTGTAGAAAGAAGTCAAGACACAGAAAAGGCTCCATTTATCTATTAAAGTAAAGAATACAATCATATATATACAGTATGTATACATTGGTTGCAAAATAGTAAATAAAAATAAAGGTAGAAAACTTACCAAAGTTAGGGCAGAAGTAAATAAGGACATTGAGCACTGGCAGGACGGAAAATGGAGAGTGGTAATGAGATGATTATCCAGACGGATGAACAGATGAAAGCAGTAAATAACTGGTACAATCAGTGATCTTCAATAGGCTAAGCTCACCTAACACTGACATCATTTACTGACCCATAATCTACGGTGTGCAAGCTGCCTCCAGGATGCCTCCAGATATTATATTACAATATTATCATATTACATTAAAAAAAACAACCTTGGTGTTAGGGTTATAATTGTTCAGGACTTTTCATTTAAATCGCAAAGCAAACAGCTTTATACAATATCTTTTCATCTCCAAGTGATGAGGAGAAACTAGTTAATGCATGTGGTACCTAAAGTCGTAGGGAACAGTGTGTGAAATACCTGTCAATATTTGGGGAGGTCCACATCTCCCGCTTGTTGCGCAATTTTCTCAATATGCAGTAGGCCTATAACATTACAATGTCAAAGTCAGCTTTAAAGGAATAGTACACCCAAAACATGATTAGCCTTCATTTTCTACTCACCCCCATGCTGAACAACACTCTGGAGTACTTTTTTGATATCTCAAATGCATCTGGAGATCTGGGAGGCTTCTTGCTGTCTGCTGACATTCAAATAATGGAGGTCTATGGCGCCCGAGGCAGAAAGGTCCATAAAAGTCCACAAAAACGTGTCAATATTCCTCCATACTGCTCGTCCAATGTATTCCAAGTGTCCTGAGTGGGTAGCGTCCATAATTTACTCGAAACGAAGTCATTTAGAATGTTTTTAGAGCATAAACAGTAGTGTATAGGATTTCCTAAAAGCGCGTTCACAAGTCTACGGATACCGCGGCAGACCAAACCAGATGAAAGTGCGCATTAAGCGTCTGCTCTGCCGATAATGCAAGCGTAGAAGAAGAAATGTGCTGTTTACCTGTGCAAAGAAAGAAACAACGAAAGAAAAATGTCTGAGGACTTCAGTGTTGAGGAAGAGCATGAGCTCTTTGCCGAGCTGAATGCGCACTTTCATCTGGTTTGGTCTGCTGCGGTTTCCGTAGACTCGTGAACGCGCTTTTAGGAAATCCTATACACTACTGTTTATGCTCTAAAAACATTCTAAATGACTTTGTTTCGAGTAAATTATGGACGCTACCAACTCAGGACACTTGGAATACATTGGACGAGCAGTATGGAGGAATATTGACACGTTTTTTGTGGACTTTTATGGACCTTTCTGCCTCGGGCACCATAGACCTCCATTTTTTGAATGTCAGCAGACAGCAAGAAGCCTCCCAGATCTCCAGATGCATTTGAGATATCAAAAAAGTACTCCAGAGTGTTGTTCAGCATGGGGGTGAGTAGAAAATGAAGGCTAATCATGTTTTGGGTGTACTATTCCTTTAATGTCAATTCTTTACATTCACCAGACGTACGAGGACTGGAGAGGACGTTTCTAATTCACCAACAGAGAAACAGATAAAGTGCACAGGCACAACAGATAAGATCAGTTCCTAATACTAAAATGTAAACATTCAATTTCACAATAAAATATAAAATGTACAATAATATAAAACATACAATACTTATGCTAGTGCAAAAAGGCAGATGGTAATGGCAGCAGAAACATTATTATTATTATTACCAATTATGTAAGATATATTTGTAACAGTAACAGTGCAAAAGAACAGTAAATAAATATAGTAAGAATAGTAGTGGAGGAGACAGTTTGTCCGGAGTGATTTTTTTTGGGGGGGGGTCAGCTTTCTGGATGAAGCTTTCTGTGAATCTGGTGGAGCGGGCAAGAGCCTGAACAGACAGTCGGTTTATTACATGACAACACACACACACACACAGACACTGTCTGTCTGTCTCTCTCTGTCTCTCGCTCTGTCTATTTGTCTCTCTCTTTCACACACACACACACACACACACGCATGCAGCACATATACAATCACTCTCCAACTCCAAGGCTAGGCTGCTTCACTAAGACCACCAAACATAATGTCCTACATACAGGACAATTTATGAAATAGCCTCTTACCTTAAGTTAGAATCGACCAAAGATGCATCGGCTGGACTTCTTGTGGTTACCATAATGGTTTCCAGGAAGAAGAGAGGCGATGTCCTGCTTTAATCCAGCTTCTGACGAATGGAACTGGGTAGAATTTGTCCAGAGGAGGTCCGTTGAGGTCCACAAACAGGAGTGAAGACCTGCTGTCTTTGCGCAATCTGTTCCGCGTCTGGTTACCCTTGTTATTAACTGCGGAAAAGCCTTGTTTGCACTCAGTGGGGAGATACGTGCGACTAGCTATCCACAGTCTTTCAAATGTTTTCCCCGGTGCAGTGCCCTGTAGTTTCCAGTCTCGAAACTGCTCCACGGCCTCCCAGGTTGGTTCTCCAAGGGCTTTCACAAGGCTGTGTACTTCTGGTTCGCAATGCAAAATCAGGTCCTCCTGCTCTTCTGTCCAAAAACACTTACCAAGAGCTTTGAGCATCAGCACCAAATTTGACTCTGTTAATCGCTAAGGTAGAGACGCAATCACTCATTCATAAAACCGAGACCTGTTTATTTTCGCCCTGCCTTCACTCAGCACTATGCCTTTAAAAAGGCCAGATGAGACGGACTGTTCAGCCTTCTTGCTTGATTTCCCCCCACCGGTGGTCTTCATGACCATCAAAACATTGATAGTTTGTTGGATGGCGAGACTTGAATCCACGAGTGACATTTCTCTTTTCTGCAGCTTGAGAGACAGACTCTGTGCTTCAGAAGTCCCTTGTATTTTTGCCTCTAAAGATCAATGGGTGATATATCCTCACTGGCTGTTTGAAATGGAGTGCTAATGTGGGGAAATCTTTCCATACCGCTTTAACTCTTTTAAAGCTGCTGGCAACCCATCTGATGGTGAAGATTTGACATATTTTTCAGTATTATCTTGTCGAGCTCGGCCGCTGCTTCTCTAAGCAATCTGGCGTTCCTGGTTGACTGATTGTAGAGTGACTATAACTTTGAAATAAAGAACTCAAACTGATTAGTGCCAGCCACTTCTTTAAGAGCATCTTTGACAGCCAGTTCTAATCTATGCGCCACGCAGTGAACAGACTGCACGTTCTGAAACTTTTCTTTGTGTCTAACGAAAAGCCCACTGGCTTTTCCTGTGAGTACCGCAGCTCCATTGGTGGCAATGCTTATCAGGTGTGTCTTCAAAAAGTCGTCACCCATTCCAGCTTCATGTAGACTCGCCATCATTGAGTTATAAATGGATTCAGTATCAACCCCATCTGTAAGTTCCACTAGATCCAGGAAAACATTGTCTGCATATCTCTTATCGCTGACATCACATATTATGTAGATTATTAGATGGGGACTGCCATGAATGGTGCTTTCATCAATTGTGATTGACACCCGCGGATCAATTTCTTTCACATTGCAGACGAAATTGCGGCAAATTTTCTTGGCAATGTGACTGATTATTTCTGCTCATGCATGGTCAGATTTGTGGATATTACCAACTTCAGCTCCATTAAGCTCCTGCATTGTCATGAGTGGGTTGAGCTTTTTATATGACAGCCTTTCCTTTGCCACGGTTTAAGCTGTTCTGAACGAGACTGTGGTTTTCTTGAGTAAATCGGACTTTATATCAATGAAAGTGTTGAGGAGGGTGTCTTTCTTTTTCATCTGGGCTATTTCCACTCACCTTGTGTGGGCCTGGCTGTCCCTTTGTATGTAAATCTTTTTTCATAGCCTCTTTGCTTCAGAGCTAATAACATTCTTCTGCGAGGTGTAAACCCAGTCCCTTTTCTAAGAGTAGCAACGTTTCTGATTTTCTAAACACTAAACTCCCCAATTTTCCTACCTTAATGTCAAGCCAAGGGTTGCGGTCTTTCCATTCGCCCACCTGCTTCGTTGTCCAACCAGCCGAGAAGTCACCTGTGCTAGCAGCAGTAGCAGCTAACGTTACCTCTGCCCCAGCTGCGTCTTCTGAGCACTCGGCCTCAACCTCAAGTTGTTCTTCTGGGGAGTCACTGGGTGGGGTAGGATCCTCCGTTTTGGTGACGAGTAGACCCATCTCTTCTTCTCTGAGTGCCACCTTTTTGAATGTGAACCCAAAGTGTGCGAGTGATACACTCTGATTTGGCTTTCGCTTGCTAGCCATTTTTACTATTAATTGTTGTCAACGTTATGTCTTTCTTCTGTTTGGCACGCACATGGATAATTAGCATAGTTGAACAGGATTGGCTGGCTCCACTTGGCAAAAAACAGAACATACTTGTGAATAAATGTTTTGAGTTTTAAATACTGGACATGATGAGCTTAAAAACATTTTAGTGACCATTAGTTACGGGTCTCATGGGTTAATAGGGCACTACTCTGGCAGAGTACAGGCTCTACTCTGAGTCCTCCCCGGATGACTGAGCTCCTCACCCTATCTCTGAAGGAGAGCCCAGACACACTATGGAGAAAACTAATTTCAGCCGCTTGTATCTGGGATCTCGTTCTTTCGGTCATGACCCAAAGCTCATGACCATAGATGAGGGTAGGAACATAGATCGACGGGTAAATCGAGAGCTTTGCTTCCTGGCTCAGCTCTCTGTGCACCACAGCAGACCGGTACAGAGCCTGCTTCACAGCAGACGCCGCACCAATCCGGCTATCAATCTCCTGCTCCATCTTCCCATTCATCCCATTCCCTTCTTCATTCATGAACAATACCCCAAGATACTAAAACTCCTCCGCTAGGGGCAGCACAGGTATGATTATTCTGTAAAAGTGAGTATTAAACCAAGCTGAAAATTTCTAGTGAAATATGCAAATAACAAAACCATGCGACAGAATTATGAGGTGCCATGTCTTTTTTTTTTTTTTTGTTTGTTGATAAAATGGAAGATAGAGAAAATAATGTTGTAAAAGGAGGAAGTGGGGAATGCTCGTAGGTTGCTTTTAAAAAAGCAGTTTTAGGAGGACTGTTTCTTCATCATACCTCTAGCACAGACACTGGCCAGCTGATGCCTCCTCTACCCCGTTCCACCTTTTCTGTCTGCCGGGTAGGCTGTGCTTATCCTCCGCTTTACTCCTTCCACCTCCAGCAGTTAGAAAAATCACGCCAGCAAGACCCGGCCTTCTCTCCCCCCTTTGGTGTGCTGTTCCCTGGATGGGTTCCTCCGATCTCGTGGTGTGGTTCCTTAGCTGTGGGGCCACTGCTGGCAGTCTCATCCTGGTTTTGGCGCTCTTTCTGATGGTGCTCTCACACTTATTTCTTGCCAATCCTGTCTGAGCTACAGATCTTAATCTAACCTAAGAATCAGGTAAACCCAGAACTGTGAATTTTGTTTGGCTTTCAAAAGTAAAAAAAAAAAACACACAAAAAACTGAGTCGCTCTGTAAAATCCCTGCCCTCCATGTTTTCCCCATCCCTGGCAAGTCAGCATCTGAATCTCTCCTTTTAAGGGCAAGATTCATACCCCCTGCCCATTATTATGTTCATTAACCCTCAATTCAAAGTGAAATTGGGACAGCACTACTGCAAAATTTTGAGGTGGGGCTGAAAACTAGGGATAGGAGGTGTATCTGGATCGGGCCTAAGTTATGTTTAACACTCTAAATCTGTGTTTTTTCCTCAAACTTTGTGATGGAATCTGGAAGGTTTTTCCTTCTATGGCTGCTTTCCTTGCTGTCCAGTAGGTAGCACCTGTGCTTTAGTGACTGGGGACTGACAGCTGTTTCCCATTGGAGAGGCCCCAAATGAGTCTGCTGCCAGCACTTCCTTGCCAGAGTGTTAATGAATGTGGTACCTACCTGGTCTCTAGTGCTTCCTCTGAGTCCCTCTCATGCTCCAGTGTTTATGTCTTTTTAGGTTTCCTCCATGCTTCCCGAATCAGATGTTCAGAAAACTCCATCTAGAAGTCATAATTTTCTCTCACCTCCTGAGATCCCACACTGGCAGCTACCTCAACAGGTTCTCCTAGCAAGCCTCTTCCAATCGAACCCTGCTCTCCCTCCATGCCACCCAGGCAGCTCCCATCCCACGGCCATCCTACAACATCCTGGATTCAGTTGCTCCTTCAACAACAGGTTCAACTCTGGTGCCACCTTCCACAATCTCTCTCGGACTCCATTCATTTTTCCCTGATAGTAAATAATCAACCTCTCTGTAAGCCGACTTCGATCTTCACTATTTAGCTATCCATTCGAAACCTAACTTCTCAATCCTTTTTCAGCTGGTCGAAAACCTGTTACTGAGGTTCCAGTATTCAGTTAAACTAATAAACATTTTTTATCTGCTTCAGTCTCCTAAGTGTGTTCTGCATGTGGGCCAAAACTATTGATTAAACTATGTCAACTTGTAGAGGTTGATGTGTAATTTTAGAGAAACCATTGGAGTTATGAATATACAGTTGCCAGTTTTAAGCTGATGAAGGAGTTGTCTACAAAAGCAGTAAAGCTGTATTTTTGGGGAACATTGAACTGAAATGACTCAAAAATAGAGAGTTTAAGTCTTCTTTCTCCCCTCTCACCAATTGCTGCTGTGGTACCTTTGGACATGGCTTTCAGGAATTAAACATGACAAACATTTGTCCACAGAATAGTTACAGATGCCTCCATACATGGACTTTATCATATGTCCCTCTCAGTGCAGGAATTAACTATAGATGGGAAATTTTATTTCTTTTTTTTTTATCAATGTCATGTAAAATTAAGAACGTAAGTGACAGCACACCTTGTGTAATCAATTTTTTTCAGGCAAAAGCAGCAGATGAGATGTTTCAGTTGTATCAGCCTGGCTGCCCGGGCTACAATTTAATCAAAGTGTTAGTCCTAAAATTTACTTTGAATGTGGATGAGAAGAACACAAGGGAAGGAATGACACAGCATGTGTGTCTATTTTATGTTTCAGGTATGTATCTTCAATGGTTGATGAGATACCAATAATTGTGCTCTACTGCTGTCAGGTTGTGTGGAGTCTTGTAGAGGACCCACATGCAGAGACTGTGTTTCAGCGTATTTCAGTGTGCCCATAACTTATACAAAACGGACCCATAACTTATCCAATGTATGCCAGCATTTTTGTACATCAGGAATATGCTGTCTACATCGTTAAGGTGTGACATGGGCTTTTTTATGACTAGAAAATAAATTGGATGAAACTAAATAGAAATAACACTAATGACCTTGGAAAGACAATGCCATAAATCAAAGCGCAACTGGAAACACAAAGTAAAATATGGAACAGGAACAAAAGTCATATTTAGGAGATTATGACAAATGCATTAAACATGATCATCTTATTCTGTGGGTGAGTCTACATGAAACTTTGAAATTCCTTGCGCATAATACAAAGTGGGTATTGGCCTCTCCTACTTTCAGTTTAACTTCCACAGAACAGTTACTGCTTTAATCAGACTAGTAAATTGGAAAACATATTTGTCTTTAGTTTAGGGTGTAACCAAGGAACTCTTCAATGTATTAAGGCCACTAGCACTCAACTAAACCCATAGCAAATAAAAGAAAAACAAGCATTTAAGATACTGGATGTTAGTCAATGAGGAATATCTGGCAAGATCAATTTCAAAGTATTACAATAGCAACCTAAACGCAGTTAGATGTGATCTATGACTAGGGCATTCTAACATCAGATGCTCTAATCCAGTAATTCTATCTCTCTATCAATGTTTACAGAAAGATTAAAAGAAGGACTTTATGGCTGCAATCCTGCCTTTTTCCAACTAAAGTCAGACTTTAAAGCTAGAGCAGCCAGAAAGAACTGATTTCATTGCTAATTTATTATACCAATATATTTAGTCATTATGGCACAGAGTGCTAGCCTCTTTTACTTTGGTTCGTATTAGCTGTGCTTCAATGTTATGTAATGTCTTTTATAATCCACTGCATGTATGCAACTCAAAACATATATATGCAGATCAAAAGTCAGAAACAATTTTAAATATGAACCTAACTTAGTAGCAAATGCTCAAAATCTGAGCTACAAGAAATCTCAGCCTTCTGCAAGCTGATTTATTTAAGATGCAAAATAACGTATATTTATCTGCTGCATGAGATGAGGTTTAAAGAAAAGTTTTTATTCTTCAAGAAATAACCATACTTAAAAAGAACAATGCAGTATCTATATTTTAATCTTCAATGCTTGTGTGGAGCAATTGATGTTTAATTTAAACAGCAACGTACATTCTTTCTCCAAATAAGTCAGAATTGTGTTCAAGAAACAAACCACATCAGCTGTTTGGTGAACGTTTGATGAAACTGAAATTCCTCAAAAATTTGAGAGTTTTAGGTCTCCTTTCTCCCCTTTCGCCAATTGTTGCTACACTAATGTTGGATGTGTTTCTGGCAATTTACATAACAAACTTTTATCTACAGAATAGTAACAGGACTTTACCAATGCATCGCTCTCAGCGCAGGAAAAAACCCATAGATGGAGATTTTTTTGCTCAGTGTCTTGAAAAATGAACCACATACTTGACTGCACATCTTGTATAATCAGATATATTAGGCTAAAACAGCAGAAATTGTTCACTGGAGAGTTTCTTCAACAGCTCGACATGTTTCATGAACTACAAAATTACAAAAACAGAGGGTGTCATGTGGAGTTTTTGCATCATATCTGTAGTTAATGGATTTATTCTAATCTGATGATGGTGACCATGTTTCTCCAGTCTTCTCTACTGGCTTTTTATCAGACCAATACACCATGTATGTGTTGTATCTCGCTGGCTGGCTTGGCTACAATTTAATCAGTGTTGTTCCTAATATGACCTTCGAATGTGGATGAGAAGAACCCATGGTAAGGAGTGAGACAACATGTGTTCCTATTTTCAGTAAATAATGTTTCAATTAAGCACCCTTGATGGTAAATGAGACACCAATAATTTTGCTCTACTGCAGTAATTCCCAACCAGGATCCTCGTAACCCTTGTGCTCCGCGAGTGCATTGCAAGCGGTACATGAAAATATCTTATTTCTTAGGTAGTAAAATAAAATAGGGCTGGGATCTGATTCGCTTTGTGAGGACCCAATAGAAAAAATAACAAGCTTTCATCAACAGAAAAGTACGTTTTTCTGATATGTTTGAGTTCAGCTTCAGCTTTGACACGCATCCAAACCAAGCAGAGAAACAGACTGGATGTAGAGAACAGCCTGGAATCAGCTGTTTTTCACACTGAGCTATCGGAGGTTATCAAAGCAGCTCAGGTATCTTGATATAAACAAAGTAAAACTAGTTAAATCAGTCAGACTATAATTTTTGTTCTGTATTTTGTTCACAATTTATCAAGTTTAAAAGTGATTATAATGGAGTTACTCAGGGGAGATCCCATTTTACAAACACACGTTTATAATATGATTTTATTTTGTATTTATTTTAATTCCTTACTAACTTCCAGGAAACATATTAATGTTTTTCTTTATTTGTGATGGAAAGAATGCAATGCCAAACAATAAAATGCTAAAATTGAAAGATTAAGTAAAATTGTTTTTGTTTTATAATCATTTTATAATTAAAGTATTTTCCACTTTTGGACAATCAACAATACTTTTGACTGAGAGGGGAACTCATAGTAAGACAATTCCCAAAGGGGAACCCAAGTAAAAAAGGAAGGCAAACGCTGCTATACTGCATTAAAAAACATGAATTTAGGTTATCGTTAGCTATGTTATGTATTTTAACTGCTTTATGTTTGTGCTGCTGGATCTTGTAGGGACAACTTTTCCTCATTCTGCTTCATTCTATCTCTATTCTCCCATTCTGAAGTATTTGTTGAGCCTCTAACAATATTGTCTATCTGCTTTTCCTCATCATAGTAGCGTCATTTTGTCTGTTTCTGACTCTACCCTGGATTGAAATATGCCAAAAACTCTCAGTAATAGAAACAAAGTTAGACGAGTAGATTTTCTGTATTTTTACACAGTTTTAAACTGATGAGGTCACAGCGGCAGAAGGGGACCCTTCCAAAGGACAAAAGGTGACTTTCTTCTTTCAGCGGGCCAGAGCATTTGTGATGTCATCATTTAACTATCCAGTATTTCATCAAAGGGGGATCAGTTATACCAACTCTGGTTCATTAAGACTTTTTTTTTGTATTGCATTTGCATTTTGTATTGCATTGCATTTGTTTTGCATTTCAATATTCTGGACTAGTATGCCATCCCACTTTAACATACCCAAAACTCTTTTCATCAATTTTAATCTAATATGCCTTAACCGTATACTTCAGTCTGGCTTGACTTTTTTAAAGTTTGATATGTGGAAAACTTAAAACATTGGCAAAAATGGAAATTGACATAAAATGCTCGACTTCCTGCTAATCTTAGGGTGTGATGTGACAAACTTTTTTCATGGTTTTGGGAGATCTAGAATTGTAACAAATGTCATTCTTTGCAACTAGCAGTTTGGGGTATCTCAATCGTGCCATTTGGCCGCGCTTATTTCTAATTTCTCTGGATTAGACAATTTTGGGTTAAATCTTGGTGCGTTTTTGTATATACGGGCACATCTTTTTAGAAGAGAGAAATAGTAATGAACATTCGAAATAATAATAGACTATTGCCTCACTTTTGCTTCTCAGGCCTAATGAACCAAGAACACAGGAGCAAACTATAAACTTTAGAGAATATAATCAACAGGATAAACATAAGGAACTGATCGTATCCTTGTATGTCTGGTGGATGTGAAGAATTGACATTAAAGCTGACTTTGACTTTGACATTGTAGTGTTATAGGCCTACTGCATATAGAGAAAATTTAGATCGGTATTGCACAATAAGCGGGAGATGGCGACCCCCCCTAATATTGACAGGTATTTCGCACACTGGTTTCAGGTATGTATCTTCAATGGTTGATGAGATACCAATAATTGTGCTCTACTGCTGTCAGGTTGTGTGGAGTCTTGTAGAGGACCCACATGCAGAGACTGTGTTTCAGCGTACTTCAGTGTGCCCATAACTTATACAAAACGGACCCATAACTTATCCAATGTATGCCAGCATTTTTGTACATCAGGCATATGCTGTCTACATCGTTAAGGTGTGACATTGGCTTTTTTATGACTAGAAAATAAATTGGATGAAACTAAATAGAAATAACACTAATGACCTTGGAAAGACAATGCCATAAATCAAAGCGCAACTGGAAACACAAAGTAAAATATGGAACAGGAACAAAAGTCATATTTAGGAGATTATGACAAATGCATTAAACATGATCATCTTATTCTGTGGGTGAGTCTACATGAAACTTTGAAATTCCTTGCGCATAATACAAAGTGGGTAATGGCCTCTCCTACTTTCAGTTTAATTTCCACAGAACAGTTACTGCTTTAATCAGACTAGTAAATTGGAAAACATATTTGTCTTTAGTTTAGGGTGTAACCAAGGAACTCTTCAATGTATTAAGGCCACTAGCACTCAACTAAACCCATAGCAAATAAAAGAAAAACAAGCATTTAAGATACTGGATGTTAGTCAATGAGGAATATCTGGCAAGATCAATTTCAAAGTATTACAATAGCAACCTAAACGCAGTTAGATGTGATCTATGACTAGGGCATTCTAACATCAGATGCTCTAATCCAGTAATTCTATCTCTCTATCAATGTTTACAGAAAGATTAAAAGAAGGACTTTATGGCTGCAATCCTGCCTTTTTCCAACTAAAGTCAGACTTTAAAGCTAAAGCAGCCAGAAAGAACTGATTTAATTAATATCAATAAATTGTAGGTTAGCTAAAATAAATATTTATTTATTATACCAATATATTTAGTCATAATGCCACAGAATACTAGCCTCTTTTACTTTATCTTGACCAAAATGAAGTAATTGAAAAATGTCATTCTGGTTTTAAAATGAACCTGAACCTGTCCTTTAAAAAGTTTTAAATTACCTTCTATAAACTGTTAATGCAGGAAAATCATCTTTTCATTTAATTTTCCTCCTCTTCAAGATTCTCATAAACATAAAGTTTTGATCTATTTTAATCATCACAAAAGCTGCTACACTTTTTGTCATGATTATGTGTCAGAGAGATAGGGCTGGTTGTATTGTATACATGGTGAAGTTGATTCAAAGTCCACTATTTATAATTGACCTCTTTATAGCAGACCAAAGATCACTCCTATCCAATTGAAGACAAATAAGGTGATGCTTGTGTAATTCAGACATATCCAAACTCTGAAATATCAAAATTCTTTACAGTCCCCCACCCACTGCATCCATCCATTAGCTACTTTTTGGTGTTATCTTCAACATCACATTTTTTGTACGATCAAACCCTGTCCGGTGATCTGATTGGTCTAAATCTGCAGGTTTACTAGTGGTTCCTAGAATTTCTAAAAGTAGAATGGGAGGCAGATCTTTTAGTTATCAGGCTCCTCTCCTGTGGAACCAACTACCAGTTTTAGTCCATGAGGCAGACAGTCTGTTTAATTTTAAAAGTAGGCTTTAAATTTTCCTTGTTGATAAAGATGTTAGTTAAAAACAAAGTGATGTGTTCTTAGTCGTGGGGTGAGTAGAGAGGTAGGGGGAGGTAGAGCATTAAGAGCACGATCCGGTGAGGGAGAATTTCAGTCTGGACAGAGGTTTCACCTTTACTTTAAATTGGCCCTATTGTGGTTCTGCTTTTCTTATACCTCATCCAAAACATTTAGGCTATCATTAGCTATGTTATGTATTTTAACTGCTTTATGTTTGTGCTGCTGGATCTTGTAGGGACAACTTTTCCTCATTCTGCTTCATTCTATCTCTATTCTCCCATTCTGAAGTATTTGTTGAGCCTCTAACAATATTGTCTATCTGCTTTTCCTCATCATAGTAGCGTCATTTTGTCTGTTTCTGACTCTACCCTGGATTGAAATATGCCAAAAACTCTTAGTAATAGAAACAAAGTTAGACGAGTAGATTTTCTGTATTTTTACACAGTTTTAAACTGATGAGGTCACAGGGGCAGAAGGGGACCCTTCCAAAGGACAAAAGGTGACTTTCTTCTTTCAGCGGGCCAGAGCATTTGTGATGTCATCATTTAACTATCCAGTATTTCATCAAAGGGGATCAGTTATACCAACTCTGGTTCATTAAGACTTTTTTTTTGTATTGCATTTGCATTTTGTATTGCATTGCATTTGTTTTGCATTTCAATATTCTGGACTAGTATGCCATCCCACTTTAACATACCCAAAACTCTTTTCATCAATTTTAATCTAATATGCCTTAACCGTATACTTCAGTCTGGCTTGACTTTTTTAAAGTTTGATATGTGGAAAACTTAAAACATTGACAAAAATGGAAATTGACATAAAATGCTCGACTTCCTGCTAATCTTAGGGTGTGATGTGACAAACTTTTTTCATGGTTTTGGGAGATCTAGAATTGTAACAAATGTCATTCTTTGCAACTAGCAGTTTGGGGTATCTCAATCGTGCCATTTGGCCGCGCTTATTTCTAATTTCTCTGGATTAGACAATTTTGGGTTAAATCTTGGTGCGTTTTTGTATATACGGGCACATCTTTTTAGAAGAGAGAAATAGTAATGAGCATTCGAAATAATAATAGACTATTGCCTCACTTTTGCTTCTCAGGCCTAATGAACCAAGAACACAGGAGCAAACTATAAACTTTAGAGAATATAATCAACAGGATAAACATAACTTAGATAACAGGACCCTCACTCATTCCCATCAGCATTCAAGGACACACAAGAAAAACAACCTGAACTGAACGGGTAAAGTGGAGGGGGAGATGTATAGTGATAGTTTTTGGTATAGTTGTAATGTTTTCTTAAATTTTTGTTTGTTGGCATTAAAGTAAATTTATATCTCTAAGTAGTTTGATTATGAATTTTCTTTTAAGGCATAGTATTGAAAACTACTTTATACTTTAATTTCTGTGAAGCTGTTTGTGAATCTGGGAATATTTGAAAATCAACTAGAAAAGAAAAAAAAAACTAGAACAGCTTAACTTGGATTGATCTCACCTGCAAAACAATCTGTGCAGATGGTCACAACTTGTTAGCGCTCTGATGGCACAAAAAAACCCCGCTCCACCAGATTCACAAAAAGCTTCATCCACCAAGCTGTCAGGAAGCTAAACTCTCTCCCTTCTCTCTCCCCACAGCCACATTCTCTAGGCTGTCAGGAAGCTGAACCCCCCCCCTAAAAAAAAAATCACTGCAGACAAACTGTCTCCTCCACTACTATTATAACTATATTTATTTACTGTTCTATTGCACTGTTACTGTAACAAAATATCTTACATAATTGGTAATAATAATGATAATAATTATTCTGCTGCCATTACCATCTGCCTTTTTGCACTAGCATAAGTATTGTATATTTTATATTATTGTGCATTTTATACTTTGTTGTGAAATTGAATGTTTAAATTTTAGTGTTAGGAACTGATCTTATCCTTGTATGTCTGGTGGATGTGAAGAATTGACATTAAAGCTGACTTTGACTTTGACATTGTAATGTTATAGGCCTACTGCATATAGAGAAAATTTAGATCGGTATTGCACAATAAGCGGGAGATGGGGACCCCCCCTTATATTGACAGGTATTTCGTACACTGTCTATAAGTAAATAAAAACATGTCAATGTTAAGGTTCTGCTTATATTTCTATTATAAATGGATATCAAGGTGATACATAGTGAAAGGTATAAACTGTATCTGGAAGGTAGTTCACCATACTCTAACATACAGTTTATTACATACAAGTATTAGTTGTATAGGTTTTATTTTGGCAAAATTAGATTTGAAGTGTTTCTTTTTTGTGAGTTTACTGGTTTCCACCAGTATTGTTGAACATTAAAAAAGCGTGTATGGCTGCTGCCTTTCACCACAGTTTTTTTTTTTTTTAACAAGGCTTTATACATGGGGCCCAACAGCAGCAGGAGGGGGGTGCCTGGTTGGTCTTAAGGTCTGTAGCACCAGGTCTACACATCTACCAGTCAAGGCAGAGGCAGACTGACAGCCCAAAAAGGTAAGCCTGCCTCGTTCATTACCAGAACAGGGCTACATGGTACCAGTTCATTTCAGAGCTGCCACAGAGCCAATCAGAGAGAAAAGCTTGATGAGTGTGTGTTCAAATGAACTTGTAGGAACAGTTTCTTTCAAGTAATCTTTGCTAAATGAAGCTACAATCAAGACTGGAACAACAGGTTTTGTCAAGAGGTTGAAATGTTTTGAATTTGACCGACGTGACTACCAGGTGTTTCCAGAGCTCTGTAAGGTGCTGCTGTGCTGGAGGAGAAAAATTGACAACCCTGCTACAGTATAAAGCTTCAACTGCTTAAGAAATAATGTTACCATAATATATTGTCCTGAAATCTAGACATGTCACAGTAGAAGTCCATAAATGGGTTCACTTGTGACTGAAGCAAGTATGGAAAACCAAATCGGCCATACGTGCCAAGATTTCTATAGGCAGAGTGAGAAATATGGGGGAGCTCGACCCCCCCAATTAACCCATGAGACCCCCTGAAAGCCTCAAAAGCAAAATTTAAAAGGGGTCTTAAATTGTGTCAAAAAAATAAAATATTTTTTTGTCACTAATGGTCACTAAAATGTTTTTAAACTCAACATGTCCAGTATTTAAAATTCAAAACATTTATTCACATATGCTTTCTGTTTTTTGCCAATCCTGTTCGCGTATGCAAATTATCCATGTGCGTGCCAAACAGAAGAAAGACATAACGTTGACAACAATTAATATTAAAAATGACTAGCAAGCGAAAGCCAAATCAGAGTGTATCACTCGCACACTTTGGGTTCACATCCAGAAAGGTGGCAATCAGAGAAGAAGAGATGTGTCTACTTGTCACCAAAACGGAGGATCCTATCCGACCCAGTGACTCCCCAGAAGAACAACTTGAAGTTGAGGCCGAGTGCTCCGAAGATGCAGCTGGTGCAGAGGTAACGTTAGCTGCTACTGCTGCTAGCACAGGTGACTTGCCGGCTGGTTGGACAACGAAGCAGGTGGGCGGATGGAAAGACCGCAACCCTTGGCTTGACATTAAGGTAGGAAAATTGGGGAGTTTAGTGTTTAGAAAAGCAAAAACGTTGCTACTCTTAGAAAAGGGACCGGGTTTACACCTCACAGAAGAATGGATCAAGAGTTATGTTATTAGCTCTGAAGCAAAGGTTACGAAAAAATATTTACAAACACAGGGACAGCCAGGCCCACACAAGGTCAGTGGAAATAGCCCAGATGAAAAAGAAAGACACCCTCCCCAACACTTTCATTGATATTCAGTCCAATGTACTCAAGAAAACCACAGTCTCGTTCAGAACAGCTTACACTGTGGCAAAGGAAAGGCTGTCATATAAAAAGCTCAACCCAGTCATGACAATGCAGGAGCTTAATGGAGCTGAAGTTGATAATATCCACAAATCTGACCATGCATGAGCAGAAATAATCAGTCAGATTGCCAAGGAACTGCGCTGCAATTTCGTCTGCAATGTGAAAGAAATTGATTCACGGTTGTCAATCACAATTGATGAAAGCACCATTCATGGCAGTCCCCATCTAATAATCTACATAATATGTGATGTCAGCGGTAAGGGGTAAGTAGACAATGTTTTCCTGGATCTAGTGGAACTTACAGATGGGATCGATGCTGAATCCATTTATAACTCAATGATGGCGAGTCTACATGAAGCTGGAATACGTGACGACTTTTTGAAACGCACCTGATAAGCATTGCCACCGATGGAGCTGCGGTACTCACAGGAAAAGCCAGTGGGCTTTTCGTTAGACACAAAGAAAAGTTTCAGAACGTGCAGTCTGTTCACTGCGTGGCGCATAGATTAGAACTGGCTGTCAAAGATGCTCTTAAAGAAGTGGCTGGCACTAATCAGTTTGAGTTCTTTATTTCAAAGTTAAACTCACTCTACAATCAGTCAACCGGGAATGCCAGATTGCTTAGAGAAGCAGCGGCCGAGCTCGACAAGGAAATACTTAAAATTTGTCAAATCTTTACCATCAGATGGGTTGCCAGCAGCTTTAAAAGAGTTAAAGCAGTATGGAAAGATTTCCCCACATTAGCACTCCATTTCAAACAGCCAGTGAGGATATATCACCCATTGAGCTTTAGAGGCAAAAGTACAAGGAACTTCTGAAGCACCTTGCTAACTCAGGATTTGTGGAAGAGTTGGCTGTCATGTATTAACTCCAGAGTCTGTCTCTCAAGCTGCAGAAAAGAGAAATGTCACTCGTGGATTCAAGTCTCGCCATCCAACAAACTATCAATGTTTTGATGGTCATGAAGACCACCGGTGGGGGGAAATAAAGCAAGAAGGCTGAACAGTCCGTCTCATCTGGCCTTTTTAAAGGCGTAGAGCTGAGTGAAGGCCCTCTACTGGGCACTGGAGCTAGGGAAACTGGCCCTCTACTGGGCACTGGAGCTAGGGAAACTGGCCCTCTAATGGGCACTGGAGCTAGGGAAACTGGCCCTCTAATGGGCACTGGAGCTAGGGAAACTGGACCGATAATGGGCACTGGAGCTAGGGAAACTGGACCGTTAATGGGTTCTGAAGCTGATGGGGGTGGCAGGAAAAGGAAAAGATCTTCCCTCTCCCCATAAAAGAAGGTCCATAATTGAGACTCCTCAATATGGGGAGCTCTGAAGGTAGGGGGTGTAATAATGAGTTTCTTTAAGGATGGGGCTAGCTGTTGGTCATGGAGGTGATGACTGAGATTTAGGGAGAAACTGACCTGGTTATAAGGGGAGCTAAGGCTGGCAGCTGGCTGACCCATGGGAGTGGAGGCGTCAGGCTGACCCGCCGGAGAGGGATTGGAGGCGTCAGGCTGACCCGCCGGAGAGGGAGTGGAGGCGTCCCCCAAGTGGAGGCGTCCCCCAAGGTTCCTGCGTCTGAGACGGCGTCCCCCAAGGTTCCTGCGTCTGAGACGGCGTCCCCCAAGGTTCCTGCGTCAGAGACGGCGTCGCCGCCGGCGGCCTCCAGAGCGTCTGCCACGCCTCCGGCCCCGCGGCCGGCCTCCAGAGCGTCTGCCACGCCTCCGGCCCCGCGGCCGGCCTCCAGAGCGTCTGCCACGCCTCCGGCCCCGCGGCCGGCCTCCAGAGCGTCTGCCACGCCTCCGGCCCCGCGGCCGGACTCCAGAGACTCTTCGTCGCCTCCGGCCCCGCGGCCGGCCTCCAGAGACTCTTTGTTGCCCTCGCCCACCCTGGGTGGGTTGTTTTTGGACTCTGTTTTGTTTTCGTGCCCTCCTTCCTGGTTCCCCCTCCGCCCACCCTGGATGGGTTGTTTTTGGACTCTGTTTTGTTTTCGTGCCCTCCTTCCTTGTTCCCCCTCCGCCCACCCTGGTGGGTTGTTTTTGGACTCTGTTTTGTTTTCGTGCCCTCCTTCCTGGTTCCCCCTCCGCCCACCCTGGGTGGGTTGTTTTTGTTTCTGGACATTTTAGGGCGTCTGGGATCCGCCCTTAAGTGGGGGGCACTGTCATGGTCTTGGTTCTGCTGTTCTTTTCTTTGCTCCTTGTTTTCTAGATTTATTGGTTTAATTCCAGTTTTGTTGTATTTCTAGATTTATATTAGTTCTCATGTTTTTCTGTTGTCCTCTTTTGCCCTCTTGTGTGTGTATGTTCCTTTCCCCTTGGCTCCCTCGTTGTCTCCTCTCACACCTGTTCCTTGTCAGCTCGTTAACCCTCCCTTTGTCTCTCTCTGCTATTTACAGGTGCTGGTCATAAAATTAGAATATCATGAAAAAGTAGATTGATTTCAGTAATTCCATTTAAAAAGTGAAACTTGTATATTATATTCATACATTACATACAAACTCATATATTTCAGATGTTTATTTTGTTTAATTTTGATGATTACAAATGACAACAAATGAAAATCTCAAATTCATCATATCAGAAAATTAGAATATTACTGAAGACCAATAAAAACAAAGGATTTATAGAAATGTTGGCCAACTGAAAATTATGAACATGAAAAGTATGAGCATGTACAGCACTCAGTATTTAGTTGGGCCTCCTTTGGCCTGTATTACTGCAGCAATGCGGCGTGGCATGGAGTCGATCAGTCTGTGGCACTGCTCAGGTGTTATGATAGCCCAGGTTGCTCTTATAGTGGCTTTTAGCTCTTCTGAATTGTTGGGTCTGGTGTATTGCATCTTCTTCTTCACAATACCCCATAGATTTTCTATGGGGTTAAGGTCAGGAGAGTTTGCTGGCCAATTAAGAACAGGGATACCATGGTCCTTCAACCAGGTACTGGTAGCTTTGGCACTGTGTGCAGGTGCCAAGTCCTGTTGGAAAATGAAATCTGCATCTCCAAAAAGTTGGTCAGCTGCAGGAAGCATGAAGTGCTCTAAAACTTCCTGGTATGTGGCTGCGTTGACCCTGGACCTCAGAAAACACAATGGACCAACACCAGCAGATGACATGGCACCCCAAACCATCACTGACTGTGGAAACTTTACACTGGACTTCAAGCAACGTGGATGAAGTGCCTCTCTTCTTTTCCTCCAGACTCTGGGACCTTGATTTCCAAAGGAAATGCAAAATTTACTTTCATCAGAGAACATGACTTTGGACCACTCACCAGCAGTCCAGTCCTGTTTCTCTTTAGCCCAGGCAAGACGCTTCTGACGCTGTCTGTGGTTCAAGAGTGGCTTGACACAAGGAATGCGACAGCAGAAACCCATGTCTTTCATACGTCTGTGTGTGGTGGTTCTTGAAGCACTCACTCCAGCTGCAGTCCACTCTTTGTGAATCTCCCCCACATTTTTGAATGGGTTTTGTTTCACAATCCTCTCCAGGGTGCGGTTATCTCTCTTGCTTGTACACTTTTTTCGACCACATCTTTTCCTTCCCTTCGCCTCTCTATTAATGTGCTTGGACACTGAGCTCTGTGAACAGCCAGCCTCTTTAGCGATGACCTTTTGTGTCTTGCCCTCCTTGTGCAAGGTGTCGATGGTCGTCTTTTGGACAACTGTCAAGTCAGCAGTCTTCCCCATGATTGTGTAGCCTATAGAACTAGACTGAAAGACCATTTAAAGGCTTTTGCAGGTGGTTTGAGTTAATTAGCTGATTAGAGTGTGGCACCAGGGGCCATCAATTTTGAACCTTTTCACAATATTCTAATTTTCTGATATGATGAATTTGAGATTTTCATTTGTTGTCATTTGTAATCATCAAAATTAAACAAAATAAACATCTGAAATATATGAGTTTGTATGTAATGTATGAATATAATATACAAGTTTCACTTTTTAAATGGAATTACTGAAATCAATCTACTTTTTCATGATATTCTAATTTTATGACCAGCACCTGTATGCTCTCCCTCTGCTCTCACTCTTTGTTGGTTCCTTGTCTTTGCTGTCCTCCCGTGCTGTTGTCCACGTTCCTCGTCTCTCCCTGGCTCCTCGTGTTTGGTTTCCCCCAGATGTCTCCATAGTTCTGGTTTGCTTTGATTATTGTTTGGATTTTTGCATTCCTGCCTTTGTTTCTGTTTTTGCCCCATTAAACTACCAAGAAATCTCCTCAGCCTCTCTGCCTCTGCATTTGGGTCCTCTACCACAACCAAACCCTGACAACTAATCCATCCATCCATCCATCCATTCCTCCATCCATCCATCCATTCATCAGTCCATCCATCAATCCAAGAAATTCAATCATTTATGTTACTAAATAATGTGTCACATGCAATATTATGAAAATTAAACTAAGGATAAAGTTTTACACAAAATAAAAAACTGATATATGGTATTATTTATATATATATATATATATATTAATTTATACTTAAATATTGATACCAATGAAAGGTAAAAAGAGCTGATGCTCTGGTATGTTTTCTACTCTGAAAAGTTTTCTCAGGTTTGTTTCAGTCTAATTTTGGCTGTTTGATAGTTGTTGAATTATATAAATCATTGAATTAATATTCTGTTTATTTTTGTAAGTCTGTAATATGCAGCCATCATAGCCTGGGATACTTAATATCTATATAACTAATATCTGCAGTGCCAAATTTCATTTGCCACCCCTATAAAATGTAATCCCCTCCTTTGCCCAGCCCTCCCACAATTCCCCAGAGCTCGATCTAAATGATCCGCTGTGGAGTGGTTTAAAAAAGGAGCTGTACATGCAAAGGAAACCTTCATACAGCTCACAGCTGAAAGTGAGCAGTGGGGCAAACCGACGGAGGGAGGTTTGCCCCACTGCTGTCTGATGAGCAAACCACTGATAGTTTGTCGGTTATGCCAGCCAATAGAGGTAATAGGAAGTAGAAGTAAGGCATCCTAACTTGGACAAAAACTATAAGTACAGATACAGGAGCTAGGTTCGGATTCAAGTGTTTCATGAAGTGGGTGTCTCTGCTGAATTTGAGAGCATCAGTGGCATGCCCACTCCACAGCTGGTCAGATAGAAATAGCTTAGGAAGTAACTGAGCTCAGGAAAAAGGAGGAACAGACATCAGGGAAGACTGAACATAGTGTCTCCTCTGTATTTGCCTCTTAGCAGATATGGTCCCACCGTTTGGCTGTTTGCAAATAAAATCCAGCATACAGTTTGGGGACATTGTTGTCCATTCCACTATATTTCGAAGCAAAATGAGTGGTTGCTAAGGCAATGCACACTGATAAAGATTTAAATAGACTGTATCTGTAAAATTTAGGTCAGTTTTTTTAAGTTATAAAATATTTCAAGCTATACTGAGTCAAAAATGTAAGAAACAAAACTTTGTAAAAACAACAACCTTAAGATGCTTTCCAGCAAAGAAAGAGGATAATATTTAAACCACTTTATTTCAGTTGGATTACTAAGGGTTATATAAATAGATGAATAAGACCTGCCTGAGGTAGTCATCAAGCGTCTTCAGAGCCATAAGGACACTGAAGAGAAGAATTACAACAAACTTTTTAAAAACATGAATTTCTGGTGGTTTGTGGGCAGTGTTGGGCACGCTGCTTTCAAAAAGAAATAGTTACTAGTTACTTCTCCCAAAAAGTAACTGAGTTACTAACTGAGTTACTCCACAATAAAAGTAACTAGTAACTATTGCGTTACTTTTCGTTTCTTGCCCCCGTGACCCTCACCACCCAGCCCCCACCTTCTCGCCGTGTGTTTCCAAAGCCAGCTGAATAGAGCGGATGACAAAGACAAGAACCTGCAGAGAGTTTAGCATTTATTGCAACTCAACGTAAATGACATCGGGGGGGAACGCTATCTGACGGGCCTAACTAACAGTAATTTCTTGAACACAAAACAGAACAGTATTGGTCTGTATTTTCAATTTTCAATACTTTCAATCTTGTAGCCTTGAACATCGGTTGTGCTTTCTGTTTTTCATGATTGGACTTCCGCATACAGTGCACCTTCCCACGATGTCATCATTACTCACCATGGCCGGTTCTAGACAGGGGCCAACGGAGGCCAGAAATTCTAATGATGATCTGGCTGGAACAGACATGGTTACTGATAGGTCCTTTGGAACTACTTCATTCTTTTTCTTTATAAATTCTGTTTAACTAATTATTCAAAAACAATAAGGTGATAGCCTCAGTGGGATTGAGATAGGATCCCACTTTTCATCTGCAAATTTTTTTTTTTCCACAACAAATGAAAAAAAATCCTCTAATTTTGACAGATAAATTCAACAGTTTTTCTTGAGTTCTAATTAAAATTTTATAGAAACGGTAGTTTTAACTTAGATTATAAATGTATATTGACCTCATAAGAAATAGAATCTCTATTGAACCTAATTGAAAAGAAATTTCCCTTCATGCAGATCTCTTAATATATTTGAATCCCTTGCCCTGTTTTTTTTTTTATTTCATGCTTTTTCTGAGTCCTCATGAAAACATGCTGCCCCTCTCCTGGCCCCCTGGTACATTTGGTCTAGATCCGCCCCTGTTCCTCCCCTTCAATAGTCGTGGATATACTTTAGTATATTCTGCTGTAAAATTAGTCTTATATTTCCGTTTTTTACTCGAGGATTAAACCTCTGCCGTTTCCCAGGATGCACAGCTTTGAATGGTAACTAGGTGACTGTCAGAGAGTAACCCAGAGAAACTAATCGGACTGATCCAATCAGCTCTCTGATCAACCAGTCGTCTGGAACGCTGGTTGAACAGAGCATCGCTTTGGACAGATACGCTGCACAGGTTTCACAGCAACCTCCTTCTCACACCCCGCTCTCTCTTGTTGTCTGCGCAATCGCAGTAGTTGCAATCCACACATGACGCATGAATTATTGCCTGCACACTCTCACTCCCAATAAAAAACACCACCTCACAGTGTAAAATCCGGGATCTCTGTCTGTCTGTCTGTCTGTCTGTCTGTCTGTCTGTCTGTCTGTCTGTCTGTCTGTCTGTCTGTCTGTCTGTCTATCTATCTATCTATCTATCTATCTATCTATCTATCTATCTATCTATCTATCTATCTTGATTTCTCCCTTTCTCCATATAGGCTAAAATTTGATCGTTCACACTCTCCTTAGTTCCCCAGTGGCTGCCACTCTCCATCTCTCTGTGTGTGCTGTACGTTAACACCGGCCATGGGAAACACCCACCTACACAACTGACAGACGGAATCTCACTATACATCAGCCAATCTCATCCTCCCCTCTCTCATGACAAGGCGCGCACGAGTCCTATCATGAAAAAAAGGTTCATTGTGCGACCTGAGTAACGCGCAGTAACGGGGTGTCTGCAGTGGTAACTGCGTTATAGTTACAGTCAAAGTAATTAGTTAGATTACTCGTTACGAAAAAAGGTAACGGCGTCAGAAATGCTGTTACTTTCAACGGCGTTACTCCCATCACTGTTTGTGTGCCATCTATTTCCATTGACAACAAAAGTTTTTTCTTGCTGTAACAAGCTTTTCTCTAAAATATTTGTTCCTTTTATTTTGTGCATCTGGACCATCCAACATGTCTGGAAGCCTGTTTCCGGGGTAAACCTGTTTATTTTACTGTGACCAGCAGAAGTGTCTCAGAGCTTGTCTGCCTGGATGTGTGTTTCCTAGAAGGGGTTGCCTGTGGAGCAGGTTGACAGTAACCTTTTGTATCTAGGCTTCTGTCTGTCTGTCTCCTTCTGTCTCCTTGAACCGCAGTTGCCCTCGGCAGATGGCCGCTCACCCTGAGCCTGGTTCTGCTGGAGGTTTCTTCCTGTTAAAAGGAGTTTTCCTCTCCACTGTCTGTACATGCATGCACAAACAACGGTTTCATATAATGAAAAAGACAGCAAGGCAGATGATAACTGGTAGAAGAAATAGAAAGTTAAAAATAATAATGCAAAGATTAAGATTTGAACATAAAGGGCTTATTTTTACAAGTTTTAAAATAATAGGGAAACTCTGACCACTGTATGGAGAATAACATAATATACATATGCACAGTTGTTTGATTTTATTTTCATTTCATAAACTGTAGGTTAAACACACAGATCTGATCTCCTATATTCATAAAATGTATTATAATATTATAATATTAAACATTTAGAAATTCCAACTGATTGCTGAGAAACTCAATTCAATTCAGTTTATTTATATAACGCCAATTCACAACACAAGTCATCTCAAGGCACTTTACAGTTCACCAGATCATCCAGTCAAATTGATACAAAGTTTTCTATCTAAGGAAAACCAGTTGATTGCATCGACTCATTGACTCGAATGCAGTCCCTCACACTAAGCATGCTTGTAGCGACAGTGGAGAGGAAAAACTCTCTTTTAACAGGAAGAAACCTCCAGCAGAACCAGGCTCAGTGTGAGCGGCCATCTGCTGAGGCCGACTGGGGTTCAAGGAGACAGAAGCAGAGATACAAAAAGCAGCTGTAAAAGGCGGCCCCGTCCAGGAAACACACAGCCAGGCAGACGAGCTCCGAGCCAGCTCCCATGCCAGAGGATGAAGAGAGCACAACAAATTCATTTTCTATATTTAGTGACCCGACCTGATGTGGCCTTGGTTTCATCTGGCCCCCCAACTATGAAAGTCTAGCTGCGCCAGTGTCACAAAGGTAGCAGTCGACTGCTGTGACTTGGTTCTAACAATGAGCTTTTTCATGCAGTTTAATCTTTTCATCAGTAAGACATGTTGATGATGCAAACATTTTTTTGATTGTTTTAGATAATTACCTTAAACATATAAAATGTTCCCCTTTTGTGTTTTTAAAAACAGTTCAAATGTCAAATATAGATTCAAGCAATTAAACTTGACTGATAAATAATCACATTTAGAGTTATTTTTTCCCCAAAGTATTATAACAATGATATAGATGATCATACTGCTTAAAAACTGCTAATAAAGCTGTTGAGCATATCATAGTTAATTTGCACAATAGCATCTAATTAGATACCAGGCATCTCATTATTAGGCAACAATTGGAGGCGAGGTACATTTTCCTTTACTTCTAAGGAAGAGGGGTGTCCCACTCCTCCTTAACCATACTAGCGAATTATTGAAATACAGTTCTAGATGCAAATAGCAGAGATGTATCAGAAAATAATTGTTACTGTCAACTCTTGATACAACTACACAACCACTGGCTTTAACTGAATGTCTTATCTTACATTGTGTTAGTGTGATTCAAAATATAATATATAAATCTCTTTAACCAAAGACATTAAGCCCATAGGATAGGACATATTAAAAATTGGCCAAATACAAAAAAATAACACCAAAAGACAGACTAGTAGGAGTTTAAACTGCACCTATAGCCCTAAGATGATGCTTCCTAACATGGAAAAGACCACACAGATAATCACATTTTCAACAAGATTTCTCATATTTTCATTATTTCCAGAAAAACAATGTACAGTGAATACAATACAAAATCAATCATAGAGCAAACAGCACAGGATGCACTTCATGGGACTTACAGAGTCAGACAACTGCACTCTCTGCACACTTAACCCAACTCATAACACCTCCACAAATTCTGGCTCAGTTCACCAAAACAAAACTCTTGGAAAGAGACAATCATGAAACTTTCTCAGATTTTTGACCAACACATCCCACTATTCTCTCCTGTTAGCCTATTTGGTGACCTATAAGCACTAAACATACCACTGCTTGTGCCCTTTAACTGTTGCCAAAAAACAACACTGCTTTGCTTCGAAAACTGAAAAAAAAAAAATCCCAAGATCTCCTCACACAACAAAAATCAATGGAACTACAATCAACAATGTATAAAAATCTATTTGATTTATTAAAATAATTAATTCCACAATCCCAAAGCTCAATTCAAGTGAACTGATGCCATTGAGGAAACAAAGACCAGGGAGGAGAGGGAGAAAGAGAACTTATAACTTGTTTTATTATTCATCTTTTATTATTGGCTTATTTACTCTTTGTTCTGGTATTTACTTATTTTACTTCTTTTTCCATCTCTTACCCACTATTACCCAATATATCCTCGACTTTAAATGAATCAGCACAAGGAATATTAGAGAACGGAAAGTTAGAATCCAAATCACAAGATATCAGTGGGATCGAACGAAAAGAAAGAGAAAATAACATAAAATAACAGAAAGGGAAAGAAAAAAAGGGGGAAATATGACACCATGTTATGTTCTGTGTTTTATCTTTGTCCTGTAGTTTCGTAAGATGTAGTTGTAGCTATTTTTGTTGTCATTTTGCCTGGTAAATATTTATTTTGAAGAATAATGTAACCCCATAAAACCACCAGGTATAATCAAACTTTCTAAAATATTGCACTAGGTTAGTTTTTACATATTAAAATGTCATCATTAAACATAAAACAAAGTTAATCGGCCCAAACTATGTAATTAAACCCAAACCAGCATGGTACTTGACATACTTCCTTAAAGTTAATGTTACATATAAAACAAATTGCTAGGTATGCCATATAAACTGTAAAACACCTACATGTCATTGCAGACCAACCAAATATTTAATGACTTCCATTGCAAAGTAAATGACAGAGAAAAACATAATGAATGAAGTTTCACTTCTGTGTACTTACATGAGGCTCTGTGAAGAATCAAGGAAACCATCTGATAGGTTTGGTGATATTACACAGACAATGCTGCAGGTGCAAACCAAGAATATCAGTGCTTTCTGTTTAGTCATTTTCCCTATTCAACAGGTTCCACTTCCCTAACAGTTGCATGTAGACAGCACAAAAAAACTTGTAGGACAGTAAACGACACCCCCCCCCATCTCGATCCAGCACTGAATATGTTGTCTATTCCTCTATGGTCCTCCCCCCTTCTTCCTCCTCTCTCTCACCTCTCCATCACACAGGAAGTCTGCTCTTCCTGAAAACAAGTCTCAGCACATAGAAGGCACAAGGCCGGCAGGCTCGTACGTGATGGAGAGCAGAGGATGTTTTTGTCGTTTCTCTGCCACCATGGTCAATGCAGGCCTCGGTGTAGTCCATCCTGAGGAAGCTCGTCTTGCGTCACCCTGGTTGGCCCTTGAGTCTGCTCTCTCTGTCTTGTCCTGTAGCACACAAGGACCTGCAAACCTGTTGCACATCTGGATCTTTTATTGGTTAGGATATACATGAAGTAGAAGTGGGTCCAAAAATGGTATTGAAAGATGAGTGTCAGTTGTTATGAAGAACACTAGTCTGATAACAAACATCAGTCCATTTCCTGAATGGAACAACCAGAAACTTCCAGTCCACCTGGAGGTGTGAGAATTCTGAGCATGTTGTTTCCCACATATTTCAATTGACTGATTAATGATAAAAATAGACACTTTAGATTCTATGTGAAAAACAAAACATTTAGTCTCATAAATGAGAAAAGATCGATTAAAGCAAGGGACATTTCAAAATTGGGAGAAACATTAAACTTTAAAATGAGAAACATGAAGATAGATGCCTTTTTTTTTAATACCTTTACTTTTGGTCTCTTATGTCTGCACTAAATTTACAAACAAATAAAGAAACGAAAATTCTACAGATGGAAAAAAAGTTTTCATAAAGATTTTCTTTACATGTGGATTTTTACCTTTCAAATCATATATGTATATTGAGTTCATCCGTGTCTGATGCACGTAGGCATCCCCCCATGCTGACATCATGGTTCTTATAGCGTGAGCTGATTTGCAGCACTTGTCCTGAAGAGGGCATTTATAAATAGTATCTAAAACACTACAGTAAATTGGCTATTGATAATTAAATGATTTATCCATCTATCCTGTTTTGATTTAGCTTGCATCATTTAGATGTTTTTCTGTTAGAAGTTTCTGGTTGCTTTTAACATCCAGCCTGTTTTTGGCAACATTTTGTATGTTCATTCATATACAAAAGAACAACTTAAAGTTAAATTTTCAGTGTCCAGGATGAATGTTATCCAGATCATGCATTTACCTTTTTTTTGTAGATATGTTTCTAATAATAAATAGAGGAAGCCCATGGAGTAAAGCGTTAATGTGACAGAGGTCATAATAACAGGATGTTTACAGCACCTGGCTCAGAAAACACTGTCAGAATGACCACGAACAGGCAGCAACGTTCCAAATTTTAAAAGAGGACCCACTGGCCAAGACAGGTGCTGCTGGATATGACAAAAAAAACTCCTAAAAATATTAACTAAACACTTTTAATCAGATCTCAATTAAAAAAGATGATGCACATCCACACAGATATGCAACCGCTACTATGTGACCCTTCATTCACAAAAGCTCCTTCATCTATCATTCCTCCATTCTAAAGCAAAGAAACACATTTCAGTTAACATGGTAATCCACACTGGCTCCGTGGGATCGCAGCATTGACAACAGTTGCCATCTGTCATCCGTCAGAAATTCTGATTTGTCAGTTTGTGAAAACCAGATCCTACAAAAAGGAAATCAGACATGGACCCTGAAGGTAGTCACTGGGAAACAGGCCCTAGCAACAAAAAGATGGAACTTGATCTGAGGTCACAGAAATAGCCAAAACTGAGAAAATATATGCCGTATACCAATCACAATTTCTTAAATTCTAAATGGTATTTGGTACTATGTATAGCTCCTATGCACATGATACATGCCTGACAACAACGAAGCATGCTTTGTTTGAGATGATGGATGTTGTCTTGTCATGATTAGTGCTGATAAGGCAAGCAAGCAATTACAGAACAAAAGAAGGTTCAAAAACGTTTATTGAAGACTGGGGATAGGAGACAGGTTCGCGTGGAAGTGTTAGACGCATAAATTAACTTAAAATGCAGAAATCTGCCAGCAGAATATGTTCGCTTTTATTATCCTGGTGCCTGCAGTTTAGATTATTTAGATGAAAAACACCTACCAGCCGCCGCGGTGAACCGCAAGGAGGCGACCCGGCCAGAGGCTGCTGATGAAGGGATTCCTACTGTCGGCGAAGCCGCTGGTATGTGGGGGTCTGAGCGGCTCCGAAAGAAAAAATATTGGAAGGCAGGATGGTAATCTAGATGAACTTACTGCACTGATTAAATTTTCAGGTGTATTTTCTCACTTAAAAACATATTAAATCTACTTTATTCCCACTGATCACAGCAAATATAGCTGCAAGGCAGAGAAAGGATAGTGAAGCTCCGCCCAACACGTGTCAGACATACTTTTGCACCGCGCAGCCAGAGCAGCAAAGCTGCTTCAGCCGCATGTCAGAACTAAACTGGTACAAGCAGCAAAAATGAAGCAGCAGACGTGATTTTGCTGCTCTTGCTGCGTCCGGTGTGAACGCAGCATAAGCCCGATGAGCACCCGTTGGACCTGATTACCACAGAATGTGATTTAACCATCACCTGCTCCTCTTTTAAATTCTGACTAATAACCCTCTGAGGAGGCACAGCTGGGGATCAGACCTGTCTGTCACAACCTGCAAAGGGAGGAAGTGAGGAAAAAAGAAAAAACACAACAACATAACTGTCAACCCGCTCCACAGGCGGGCTATCCAGGAAACACACAGCCAGGCAGATGAGCTCCGAGCCAACTCCTGTGTCAGAGGATGAAGAGAGCACAATAAGTTAGTCAAAGTAAACAAAGGTGTCAATGGCAGCAGCACAGCTGATGTTTCTCTCCGAGATGGTGTATTTGGGTTGTGGCTTTTGTATTACCCCTGAGATGTCTGGGGCACCATACAATAACTAGCTAACTTTAGGTTCGTAAGAGAATCAACCGGAATTTAGCCACCAGAAGGTTCCTATAAAATATTTTCATATATAATGGAAGTCATTTCAAAGTGAATTGACAGTTAAATTTTCCTGATGAATTTTTTTTTTTTTTGCAGTTGGATTTTCAATATGAATATGACCATAAAATCATTAATTTTTTTATGCTAAATAAAATGATCAGATTTACTGCAGTTAACATTTTTCATAGGTAAACCTCACTTTGAGACCAGACAAATATATTGGTGTGAGCCGAAGCAGGGCCTCTGGCAGGACTTCTGTAGTCTCCTGGTACGAAGAGGAGGCTGGGTTTTTGCAGTGGCTCAGAGCAGGTCTGGGAGAAGTGTAAAGTTTCTGAGCAAGCAAATTAACCGGACTTTAGTCTGGGAGTCACATTTATTCACAGATAATCTTTCAAGGAGGGGGACAGTGAATGTGGGCCACACCTATTTCTGCTGCAATGTAACTGAAGAAAAGGGGGATTTAATATTTTTAATATCACTGCCAGAACACTGGGAATGTCATGTAAAATAATTTCTAACAGTTTTATTTCATGAACTGCTCAATTACTTTTTTATTTCCTGCACTGTATTACATTTGATCTTGCCTGATGGGTTGTATTCCTGCTGTTAGACATTTGTAATCCAACCACGATACTGAAGACGGGCAGGAATAGTTACAGTATCTTTGGCCGAGTCGTTTGAGGTGAGAGACCTCATTTAACCAGAGCAAATGTTAAAGGCCATAGATTAGATTCACACAGCTAACAGTCTGGAAATAAATCAATGGAATTTATTAGAATTTACCTAGGGAAAGAATGGATCTGGAAATACTCATTTTTTGTTTCTTACTACAGCTGAATCAGATAAAGGATTTTTTAAATCATCAGCTGAAATGTAATTCAAATAATTTAGGCTTAAAACAGCATATTGGATCGTTCAGTCACTGGTCCCTTGTCATGACATTCATAATGTAATTAGTATTGCCATTTAATGTAAGAAACCAATAAAGCAGTCTGCACTACTTCACAGCTACTTCCCCTGCTTTTGCCTATTTTAATCACATTGTTTTGGTACAGACTGTGGCTTTCTGGCTATCATTAAGTTCTCAACTGGTATGTCCGAATATAATGAGGTTGATAATGGCCACAATGATTAGATGGATAATTTTAGCTTTCAAAGATGCATAATAAAGCATCTCAGTTCTTTTTATCTTGATTACGAGAACTGCTCTGAATTCCATAATCCTTGGGTGTTTGGATTGGTTTATCTACTCCTGCTCCCTCAGCTTACTACCTTAATTCTCCCCAGTTGTTTCTTGTTCTCACCTAATTGCTCTTCATGCCTTTCCTTCTTACTTTTATCTGATTGTTATCTGCAGATTGCTATTTGCTGGATTCTGTTGCTACTTGTCTAATCTGTGTCCTTTTTCTATAACTGTTCCCACTGGGGTTTTTAATTTCATTTAGCATCAAATCTTTCAACTCACCATGTGGCTCCAGAGTTTCTGTCTGTGTTTAGGTTCAGTTCCAACTTGACAGCTCATGGCAATGAATAAGTAGAGGAGGTTCAAATATAGAACTGGCATAGTGCACTACAGTGCCTTCAGTAAATGATTACGATGAGATGCTGTTATTTTGAAGTAGTCCTGTTAATCCCCCCCTGGCTTTTGCACACGGTGTGTTCCTAACCTATTTATCCTATAGTTGCCAAAATAATTAAAGGCTTCTTTGTTTGCTTTTGCAATACTTTGTTTAAGTTTTCTGTTTAACTTTGTGTCATCTTTTGTTTTTTAAGAATTAAACCAATTCTTGTGTGTGTGTGTAAATAACAGAGATGCCACGCAATTAAACCAGAAAGCTCATCGTGATGAGAGTTTACATTTACACAACCAGACCAGGCATCAGAGATTGAACATCACTTGAGTGCTAGTAAATGTTTAGCATGATATTTATATTAACTGTCTTTGTACCGTCTTTGTTAAATGCAAACAGATGATCCACCAGCAGCAGCCCTGTCTTTTTAGAGGGGATATTAATGTCTTTCATGGGACCCCAAATTCCTGGCAGCGCCCCTGGATATGGATCGGTCAGTCAGTTGGCCCTTAACCATTAGTTGTTCTAACACAAAAAGTCATTTTACAGTACTTTTAAGCAAGAATGTGCACTTTAAAACCCCCTCTGTGTATCAGTTCATCAAAGTTATGTTTGCACTTTAATTATGCCTTTATAGTGGTGGCGTCCTGCTGACAGTCTGGCAGCTAAGCTAGTTAAGATAACCAGACATTGGTAGCACTGAAGAGAGCGTTATCAAACCCACCCAGGGAATTTCTCTCTTATCCATTTGAAGTGTCTGAAATTAAATATAAAACCTAATGAGGTATGTGGCAAGAATGGAAATGCCAGATTATAAATGCCATGTGATTTACGGGGAAGTTTGGAGATTTTAGGTAAATGTAGAAATTAAATATAAACTGTTTGGGCACAATAAATAATAATATATTTTAATGGAGTAATAGTCTAAAGGACCACAAAAGAGTGCTGACTTTAACTGAACACCCTTTTATGAGTATGGTTACTCTGATGGGTAAGGGAGGTATTGGTTTTGCACCTTACAAATCTGGCCTTAATAAAGTAGTAGAAAGAAGAAATTATCTGTAAAATAAGAAAATAAATAAAAAACATAGATCAAAGCTAGAAGACGTTGAATTTAAAATTTACCACAAGGCATGCAGGAGACACAGTAAACAAAGGCTTTCATCAGATAAGACAAGAACAGAACTTTATGGCCTACATACAACATGCACACACACCATTCCAGAAGTAGAGCACGGTCATGGAAGCCTCATGGCATTTGGAAAAAATATAACTGTGCAATCTTTCTTCCTCTTGCAGCTTGGAAACAGGGATTTCCAAATGGCAGGATAATTAATATGATTTCTATTCTATTCTGTTCTATTCTTTTCTAACTCAGTGTACCGATTTTGTTAACTTCAGGCCTGTTTACCAAAATTTGCTTCTGACCAATAAAAACTCGTTGAACATTTGTGTGACATTGATGTTCTTTTTGCATAATGTTTAAGGTTTTAGTAGCCTGTCACACCAACAGAACAGTTATTACTAATATCTTAACTAAAACTGCAGTTTAATGTTTGCACCATGTATTTACTTTGTCCCCATTTTATCTCATATGTTGTTTTATTAGCAAGGTTGTTCTAATCTAAATATAGAGATATAATTATTATGAACCCAATTAGCTGCCATAAAAAAAAAAATTCAGTTGAAACTAATATAAAGTCACTAGGCCTTAAAACAGGAAGTGCTTTTGTAAAGCCCTATCTGTCAAAGTATTCATTGCTGAATTATGCAAAATCCATCCTGAAAGGCAAAACAAATCAGGAGCAGAAAAACTGCTGGGATCAGTGTAATAAAAAGATCTGATTGATCTTACTGATTATTTGAAATACCTGTAAATGACAACATTAAAGCTGAGCACCCTCCTTACTCTGTGTGGCACTGCAGAGACCAGCAGCCTGTTTGCAGAGTGTGTTTTACCCAAATCAGCAGCGTATATTATTAGCCTTATGCAATATCAAGCAGTTTCGCATAGGCCCACACTTGGCCTACCATTTAAGCATCTTCATTTATGTGTTTATAAATAGAACAGCTCTGTCTACTTGACACATTTTTTTCAACCTGACTTCTTTGCACACAGTGTCCATTACATAGCCTATGCATCATATTTCGGCTGAGTGAACATATATAAGGCAGCAGAAGCTGTCCGGGGGTTCACTGCAGTCGGCTGATTCATCTGAGCGAATCCACTCTAGTCTTAAAGATAACCTTGAGGTGAGTTTCTCTGGAGGGCTGCAGACTTCTAGTCAGATGCTTTCTCTGACACAAAGTTTTCTTTTTGGATTTTTTATGAAGTTAGATATAGATCAAACAAAGGGCGACAAATCTCTGCTTCTTGAACCTCAGGCATCTTTCTTTGGACTGAAAAAGAAACTAAACGGGTGAAAAAAAAACAAACGTTGCCAAGGAGATTTCATCTTTTTCTCTTGGAGGGTTTGGTTTTGGAAAAACATGGACAACCTCAACTAATCATTTTTTTTCGTTGGATTACTAAATTAGTTGGACTGAAAGATATACCTTAAATGGGGAAGATTAAATGTAGATCTATACATCTAAATGTTGTAAACTAAAAAGTGATTTCATTGATTCAGAAACAACTTGTTTCTATCTTTTTGATGTTCCCAAAGCTGATTCCCTGGACTGATGTTCCCTCTGCTTTTCTTTCTCAGTTAAAAATGGCATTCGCCGGATTTCTGAGTGATGCTGACATTACTGCAGCCATTGCAGCTTGCAAAGGTAAACCAAGCAATAAAACTGTCACCACGTGTACATTATTTAACCTTCTCAAACTGTAGATGTAGGAAGCTATACATGTTTGTAGATCAGGTTTGCAAGGCAAGAGATTATAATATAAATCATTTTGGATCGAAATAAAAGGCTGCAGGCTTTTAAAATGCTAAAAGTAGTGACCTGTCCTTTAAAAACAAAAGTCAGTGAGCTTGCAAACCTTAAAGCAGTCTGTATTAAATATTTCCTTACTCCCTAACATGCTCTGCCTCTCCATCTCCCAACAGCCGCTGACTCCTTCAAACATAAGGAATTCTTTGCCAAGGTCGGCCTGGCTGCCAAGTCTGCTGATGACATCAAGAAGGCCTTCGCCATCATTGACCAGGACAAGAGCGGCTTCATTGAGGAGGAGGAGCTGAAGTAAATAATCTCCTTTAAACTTTGCCTATTGAAGGTTTTTGATGTAACTGTTTTAATAAGGGTAAATTCAAAATGACACAGCAGCCTGAAAACATCCAAAAAACCCATGTGCCATTCATTTCTGACACATTTTTGCCATGTTCTAAGGAAAAAGCTTTCAATATAATTTTTAATCATAGAAATATTTATTTTTCAAGCAGTGAATTGAAAAATAAGGCTCCAGTTAGAGACCAACTCTAGCAATAGCAACATTTCATCTCCCTTTGGGATTATTGAGGTATTTTTTATTTGAATTGGGTTGAATTTCTAATGAGCTGGTTCTTCAACCCGAGTTTGAAATTAAACGTTTTTGTAAAAACAATCTAAGTAAATGAACTATGGTATTTTTTAGACACACAGTAAAACAAAGCGTTGTTATATCACATATTCCCCCCCCAATCTTCCTTTCCAGGCTGTTCCTGCAGAACTTTTCTGCCGGTGCCAGGGCTCTGACTGATGCAGAGACCAAGACCTTCCTAAAGGCTGGTGACTCTGATGGCGACGGCAAGATCGGAGTTGATGGTATTTCCTTTTTTTCTCCTTAGATCTAATTATGACAACTGATTTGTAAAGAATGTAAAATAATCAGGATTTTTTTCTGCTCCATGCAGAGTTTGCTGCCATGATCAAGGGGTAAACTGTCCAACACCTGACTTCGCAACTCTAAAGGAACAACTTGAGCCAAAGACACCCTTTTCTTCTCTTCTTCTCCTCTTCCCATTCACTCATCCCTTGTAGACTCTGTAACACTTTTATACGTTTGACTTTTGACCCTGACCATTCGGACAACTCTCTCTCTCTCTCTCTCAGGCCGTGCTCACCCTAGTGATATCCCCAATGAATGTACCTGACTAAATGTATGGCGTGGCTGACTTGTGTCTTTCTCTCTCTCTCTCTCTTACTTCTGTTGTCATTTTACTGTGTGAGTTTTGCATGCTGTGAAATCAACAATGATGCACTTTTATGGAAAACGGACGGACAATGAGACAACAGTAAAGGTTCTTTTTCAATAACAATGGTCTGAATTTGATTTTCTAATGATAAGTTGAAGTGAATTAATGGCTGAGGGTAGTGAAAGACAGGCTGCACCACACTCCACCCATCCATTCACTATACCTGCAATGTTGCAGGCAGTTGCAGGAAGTGCGGCCTGGACCGTTGGCCGGTCCTCTACAGGTCAAGAGAGACAAACAGAACAGAAGACAATGCACAAACACACTTATACCATACGGCAATTTATTCTGGGCCATGCACAGGAATAAATGCAAACTTCATGCAGAGAGAACACTGGCTGGAACTTAAACCCAGGGACTTCATGCTGGAAGACAAGGCCTGCCTAGGAACGATTCATGCTGGAAAATATTTTGAACCTTAGAAAAGAAAGCAGGCTTTGGACCAATAAGCAAAACATAATCTGCTTAAAAATAATAATAATTGAGCATTGCTCAAATCAGTTATCTAACTAGTGAAAGCTAAAATGTTGCCAAAACTTTAAATAAGGCTTTGAAAAGTCATACATTTTACTGTTACTGTATATCAGTGGTTAACTCATATAACATCAGTTAACCACTGATGTTATATGTGACAAAAAGCCTCTGGGATTTCAACCAGCCAATATAAGAAGAGTTAAGGAAATCTAATATGCATACAAAAATTGTACTCGTAATTGTTTCTAAGAAGGCTAATGCCAGAGACTTTGCCAAAATCCTACAGCTTCCAAAAGAAGTAGTGTGTAATCAATGAATAAAAATATCACTACAGTATCTGGCATATAAAAAACTATTTAATCATTGAAAGTTGAATCTATTTCTAATGGAAATCTTAAAAGTTAGCTGGTTTCGAGTCCCTTATGACTTTTTTTCACTGTCTTTAGGTTTTTAATTTCAGTCCATTCCATAGAGGCAACGTTGTAGATTTACCACACGCAAAGTATTTTGGGGTGTTTACTATGTATCTATTTCATGATTTCTTTGGAATGTTTAAAGTTATTTTTTTACAAAGCAGCTGATGTTTGCTAAATAAAGTCATACTGAACTAATTAAAACAAAATTAAGAGTAAAAACATTTATATAACTCATCTCAATAAGTATAGCTTATTAGCTAAATCAAATTTTTGAGCCTATATTCTGTTCATTCTAATACTTTCAGTTTACAGCTGATAGGAACACAGATTTAAGCTTAGAATATCACTTCAGACCAATAGGAAAAAATTATTAATATAGGAACATGAGCTAAGATGGGCTTATGTTTTTATACCTACTTTAGTGTTATTTAAAAAGGTAATTTCATCTATTGACTATTGAGCCTCATGGAAATGCATATTCTGATTAACTGAAAATTAATTCAAAATCTAGTCAACTAATGATTTAAACAAAATGTGTATATTTTGCATAAAATATAATGTGTTTTTATTATTATTAGGACAGTTTTTACTGCTGTTATTTCAAACATTACTATTGCATGTCAGTCTTTAATATGTAAGATTGTTTAATCTGAATTAACTAAAATGAAGGATCTCATTTTGGCTTTTTATATCAAAACCAGTGCTTCCAAAAATGTTATTGGTCCGTATTGCTAACAGAAAGAGGCCTGAAGGGGTATAAAAAGCCATTAGGACCATTAGGATTAGGTTTTATATGGATTTTAATGATGTAATAAATACAAAAACGAATCTTAAGCATAAATTCAATCTTGCAGACCTTGATCAGCCTCACCTGGATCACCTGCTGGAGTCCTACCTGCAAACCTCAGCCAATCATAATCGGGACCGCACCCTTCAAAGAGCCAATTGACTTACAAGGTCTCCTTCTTCAAGCGTCATTCCTTATGTTCCTCCTGCTCACCAGCCACCTGTCTACCCACCTCCACCCCTTCTCCTCCCATTCATCCTTGGCTTATTCCACCATGAGTCCAAACTCCTGGGGGGAAGACTAATTATCTCTTTCATAAATCCATCGATCTGATCATCCATCAGTTCTGAACACGTAGTCTTCAGTCGGTGTCTGAGCCCCAAAGAACTTATATATTATCCATGTCAATAAACTCTTCTAATTGTCAATAAACTCTTCTGATTGCAACGTGTCTCTGTAAATCTGTCCAGGTTAAATTGAACTGAAAACATTGTAAATGTCTTGGTGAACCAAGAACTCTTTAGAGACTGATAGATAATCTCTTTCCGCTATAGAGGGTGAATAAAGTGAGGAATTATCCACATCTGCTATAGATAGTTTAATTGTATGCCCTTTAGTACAGGGAATGAACTGTCACCACATTGCCTAATGTCTAATTCTACATCAGGAAAAATATAAAACAGTTAATAGAAACAACCACAAGGCGGTGCTAGTAAACCACAACCACAAAACTAAGGACCGACTTGTTCTTAGTTTTGTTCTTTTTCATCAATAAGAAGGCACTAAATATTTTTAATTTTGTTATTTTCTGAGTACCTGGTACCATGAAGTATTATCCATGAGATGTATGAAGATATTTAAATATATTTAGAGCTTAACAACAAATAAAAGTTGGAGAAAAGGAAGGATTTATTCCCCTGGCTCTAATAAAAAAAGCAGTTTCCTTCCTCCCCTGCTGCAACTATTATTGCTGACTGTCGTCACCAGAGACAGTGGAGTGTCAGATGGTTCGACAAGGTTTCCCTGGCAGGCGACAAAATCATCAGTATGAAAAGATGGAAACCTCTTATGTTCAAAACATCTTAGGCCCTGCCCTAGCTGACCTTTTTTTTTTGTAAACAATTTATGTATATGCAGAACCTACTTTACCTAGTATAGTATCAGAGCATTGATTGCTTTATCTGTTATTCACGTACTTTATTAGAGCCCTATTGCAACAATCTATGAGAAATTAAGAGGGCCTTACATGTAGATGCTCACCAGAGATGGGAAGTAACGAAGTACAAATACTTTGGTACTGTACTCAAGTAGATTTTTCTGATATTTTTACTTTACTTTACTACTTATTTTTATGGCGACTTTTTACTTCTACTCCTTACATTTTTACACAAATATCTGTTCTTTCTACTCCTTACATTTTTTTAAATTGGCTCGTTACTTTAGTTTTGAATCCTTTCAATGGAGTTACCGTTATTATTTTTCACGTCATCAATACCAAATTCAATCTAATTGGATGGGAATCTACGTTGCATTTGACGCACCACTACAAGATGAATCGACAGATTCGGCGGTATTCATTCGCGGCAAATCACTGCAGCTTGGTGGCGGTGGCGTTAGCATAGTAGCATGGACGACGAGATGATTGAAAATGAACACAACGGAGATCTAGTCCTATTGGCAGACATCCATTTAAAATGTAGGCAACGGCATGAAAAAAGTGGTTTCTACTTTTACTTTTATACTTTAAGTAAATTTATAAGCCTGTACTTTGCTACTTTTACTTGAGTAAAGAAGTTTAATCAGTACTTCCACTTTTACCAGAGTATTTTTTAACACAAGTATCTGTACTTTTACTCAGAAAGTGAGTACTTTTGCCATCTCTGATGCTCACTAAGGGTCAGAAAAAAGATTTAATGTAAAACTGGTAAAACTATAGAACGCAGTAGAGATAGGTTAGCACTTAGAGGCTAATTGGGTAATTGGGTTCCAGGGTCTTAAAAACCTTTAATAGAGAGACCTTTAAATGGTTAAACGTAACTGTTATCATCTGACATGACACCATAGATAATGTCTTATGTTGGCGACAGTCAAAACAACTAAGTCGCCGAGCGGCTGATTAGGGGAATACTTGTTGACGCGCTCAAAAGGTTCAGTCCAATATGCTGTTCAGATCCTTTTATTGATCTTCAAAAAACATGCAGGCAGCATACAAACAAATCCACAGGTTGGAGCCGTGATCAAGCGCAACAATAATCTCCAAAAACTTAAAGCGGTCAGCAAAATGTAGACATCCCCCATCACCCACTCTCTGACACAAACACCAGGTGAACAGAACAGGTGATTTTACCAATCACCGCTGACACCACGTGATCAAAACTATGCCCATCCACCACATTCCGGCCCCTACTTCACTACAAGGTAATAATTACACATCCAGCACACATATGCTGAGATATACATTATATCAGAACACTGAATTAGACATTGTACGTTCAAAGAGTCCATAGACGTCATTTCCTCCTTTCTTCTTTTGTCCATATACAGTAATCAGTCAGTCATAGGCCAGAGGTTACCAGCACTTAGCCTTATAGTCAGTCTGTGATGTACATCAAGTAGTATCAAAGTCAAGTCAAAGAGTCAAGTCAAACTAGGTACAAAAGTGTCTTCATTGGTTGGAACTTTCCGGAAGAAGGGATATCTTTGTGATGGGTCTGCATAGATGGCTGGTTGGAGTCTTAATCCAGACCTGGCATACAAGCCCCCTTTTTTATCTGGTATAGTTTCTGTGATTCTGCCAATGATCCAAGAACCACGAGGTGAAGAGTCGTCCACTATAAGGACCACGTCTCCAGGAACAAAGTTGCGTTTCATTTCCATCCATTTTTGGCGTTGTTGAAGCAGTGTCAAATATTCTTTAATCCATCGTTTCCAAAACAGATCAGATATGTATTGGACTTGTCTCCATCGTTTGCGTGCGTAAAGGTCACCTTTCTGGAATAAACCAGGTGGTAAGCATGGGTTAGACTTGAGCAGAAGGAGGTGGTTCGGTGTTAGAGCTTCCAGATCATTTGGATCAGTAGATTCCAATGTAATAGGTCTACCATTGAGGATCGATTCCACTTCACAGAGAGTAGTTTGAAGTCCTTCCTCGTCCAAGTGCTGTGTCTGCAGGGTGGAATTAAGGACCTTTCTGATGGAACGAATCAATCTCTCCAATGCCCCACCATGGTGCGATCCAGCTGGAGGATTGAAGATCCATTTCACTCCCTTCAACAACAGTGTATCAGAGATCTTTTCCTGATTCCACTTTTCTATGGCTTGTCTCAGCTCACGCTCGGCACCAACAAAGTTGGTCCCATTATCAGATCGCAGCTCTTGAACTTGACCTCGCCTTGCAATAAAACGGCGTAAGGCGTTAATGAAAGAGTCTGTGTCAAGAGATGAGGCGACCTCAATATGCACAGCTCTAACTGCTAAACACGTGAAGAGAACTCCATACCTCTTCACAAGACTTCTCCCACGCTTGACTTCGAATGGACCAAAATAATCTACTCCAAGAAAACTAAAAGGGGGTTTCTCAGGGGTTACTCTGCTGTCAGGTAAGTCAGCCATTTGCTGCTGGCCTGTAGCTCCATGGAGCCGTCTGCAGGTCACACACCTCGACAGAATGGTTCTAATCAAGGCTCCAGCACCAGGAATCCAATATTTCTGATGCAGCTTTGAGAGTATGTAGTTCCTACCCCCATGACCCACACTTTTATGGATATGCTGAAGAATGAGATCAGCAATGTGAAGGTCCTTAGGAATTATGATAGGATGTTTGGAATCTTCAGACATGACAGCCTTGCTGAGACGTCCTCCAACACGCAGCACATTATCCTCCAGAACAGGATTCAACTTGTATATGTGACTGCTTCGCTTCACGCTCATTCCCTTTTGGAGACAGCAGATCTCTTCGGCATATCTTTTCCTTTGACAAAACTTAATTATTCACATCTCAGCATAGACTGAGTTGTATTAGATGCAGTCTGGAAATGTGTCTTGTTCTTTTTGCAACGTAAGAGCAATGTTTTGAACCGCAAAATCCAACTCATCACCCTGATAAGACGAGTCCAGGATGAGGTATGATGAATCAAGGAATCCAAAGGATGATCATGATCATGTGTAGGTGAGACAACCACAGAGGCACACATCTTGACTTCCTGGTCTTCATATGAAAGTTCCTGCAAGTTATCTGGGTTAACAGGCCAATCTGTCTCTGGCTGTGTAAGAAATGCAGGACCAGATAACCATTTAGTGTCACGCAGAAAAGGTTTTACCTTCATACCTCTGGAGGCAAGATCTGCGGGGTTATGTGTTGTGTTCACGTACCTCCACTGTGAGACTCCAGAAGACTTGAGAATCTCAGACACTCTGTTGACCACAAAAACACGAAACCTAGTAGTCTTGTTATTGATGTATTTCAATACTGAGGTGCTGTCCGTCCTAAACACTGAGTCCAAAAGATTTAGCCTGAGCTCTCTTCTCCAAAGCCCGTCCATGCAAACTGCTAGCACAGCCGCTGTCAACTCCATACGGGGAATTGTGACTGATTTTAAAGGTGCCACCCTGGACTTCCCCATTATGAAAGAACTGTGTGCCTGTGAGAGACTGTTGTGTAGCAGCAAATAGGTAACAACCCCATAACCCTTGTCACTTGCATCTGCAAAGTGGTGTAACTGAGCAGAAGTTATTCCTCCAAATTCAGTAGGTTTGAAGCATCGTCTGATGCTGATGTTGTCCAACAGATGCAGTTCTTCCACCCACCTTGTCCACTCTTCAGCAATATCTGATGAAATAGCATCATCCCATCCAATCCCCCTCTGACACAGATCTTGAAGTATCCTTTTAGCTGTGAAGATAACAGGAGCAAGGAATCCCAGAGGGCCGTAGAATGAGCTGACCATAGAAAGAATTCCTCTCCGGGTCAATGGCCTGTTTGGGATGGAAATAGAGAACTTAAATGCATCTGACTGTAAACACCACCAAACTCCCAATGCTCGTTCAGCAGGCAAGAGGTCACAATCCAAATCTAGATTTTTTAATTCCTTGGCTCTCTCCTTCTCAGGTATTACTGCCAGGACCCTGCGGCTGTTACTTATCCACTTTGTTAAATGGAAGCCTCCCTTGGCACAGATGTGTCTGAGGTCTGTGTAAAGAGTGATTGCTTCCTGAAGCAAGGCAATCACGTAGAAATGTAGAATGGTGTCAATCACCTGCTGGTTGAAATGTGCTTTGTTGTCTTCTGCACATTTCTGCAGCGCAAAGTTAGCACAACTCGGAGAGGACGTTGCTCCAAACAAATGAACACCCATTCTATACTCCTGCATGCTCTGATTGAAGTCACCTCCAGGCCACCAGAGAAACCTCAACAGGTCAGCATCTTCCTCTGGTACGTACACCTGATGGAACATGGCTTCAATATCAGACATCAAAACAACATGCTCTTTTCTGAATCTAGTCAGCACACGTACCAATTTATTTGTTAGGTCGGGACCACTCAGGAGCTGTGCATTAAGAGAAATGCCCTGGAATGATGCTGCACAGTCAAATACGACCCGAATATTCCCTTTGGTAGGATGGTAAACCCCATGATGAGGGATATACCACACCTTCCCATCATGTCGCTCCAAGTCTGCAATTGGCACTCTTTTTGCATAACCTCTGGATAGAAGATCTTTCATGAAGGCAGTGTAGTCTTTGTGGAAGTCTTTATCTCTGATGAACCTCTTTTACAAGCTTAAGGCACATTGTTCAGCAATTACACGGTTATCAGGCATTTTTATTTCTCTGTCTTTCAAAGGCAGGGCTATGCTGTAATGTCCATCCTTTAAGGTCACTGTCTTATTAACTAACTCCAGAAACTCAGAGTCTTCCTGTGACATCCCCACAAGCTCATCATAGCTGCTCTCAGGGAAGTCAATCTTGAACTGTTGCTTCCATAACTTGTCCAATGTAATAGCAGAAATCCTATTGGTAGTAACTGTTGACAGACAATTTGGTTTTCCACAGCATTCTTGTTCGAGTGGCCCATTCACTGTCCAACCGAGCATCGTTTTAATGGCAAAGGGTCCATCACATTCACTTCTGATGACCTCCAAAGGTTCTAAAGCTTTGGGCATGTTTAGGCCAATCAGAAGCTCCACCTGAGCTTTTATCTCAGGCAAATGAACACGCTTCAAATGTGGCCATTTATCCAAGTCGCGTTGCTTCGGGATGTTACCTTGGTCTACAGGCATTCTGTGCTGAGTGAAGAGGTCAGGCATGTCACAATACATATTGCTGTCCAATCCAGCAATTTCAAGTTCAGGCACAATAAAGCTGTCCATCACTTTCTCTTGTCCTATGGTGCGCAAAAGAATCTTTGTTTTCCTCCCAGTGAGATTCAACTTGTCCATAAGACCCACTGAACAAAAGGATGCTGAACTCCCTTGGTCCAGAAAGGCATAGGTTTCCACTATTTTTGACCTTTCTTTGATTTCACTTTGACTGGCACAATTGAAAGCTTACAATCTTGTTCCCCGGCCCCAGTAAGACCACTAGTCTGGACGGTGACAGGAGTGTTGTCTGCCTCAGAGTCAAGTTTGACCCGGTTCTTCTTGTCGTGGATATGAAGTATACTTGGATGTCTAAAACCACAGATTTTGCATGAAAGGCGATTTCTGCATTCCTTGCTGATGTGTCCTGTGCCCAAGCAACCAAAACAGACATTATTCTTCATAAAATATGATATCTTCTCATTATGAGGTTTATTACCAAACAGAGAACATAAATCCAATGTGTGTCCACCTTTGCAAAACAAACAAATCTTCACAGCAGTCTGATGTTCTTGAACCTCTGAAGAATTATTTCCCCCCACAGCAGATATGGTTGTGCCAAAGCTAGTCTTTGCTTCAATAACCCTTTTCAAATGTACGCATAAAGGCCTGGAAGTGAAGAGGATCACCATCAAAAGGTTGAATATCTCTTCTAGGTAGAGAAGAAAGGCTTTGTTGACGTACTAACATACAAGTTAATTCATTTTGTTTGTCCATGATGGACAACAGGGTTTCATTGGCTACTGGTTGAACAGCTTCCTGGAGAGGCATATATAAAGGTTTCTTTGTTAGATGATCGGAAGGCCTCCTATAAAGAGGTGTAGTTTTTTCCCTTGTCGCATTCTGTTGCATTGTTTTTACTTGCAGCTCTGCATTTCCAAAAACTGTATTTCTCTTTGGAAGTGTCTGTGGAACAAAAGTCTTTGCGTCTGCTTTAAAAATCTCAAGAGCATTTCCTTTTGTTTTGAAATATGATTCCATTCCATTGGATTTCTGTGAAGCTGTGCTTTGCACTGCAGATCCAGTTTTCAGCACATTTACTTTTGCAGCAGTTGCAGCTATTTCTGCTTCAAGTTGAAGCTGTTCTTTCCTTTTCCTCAGTTGCTCCTCTTGTTCTTCCAGAGCATGTTTTTCTTTCAGCCTATTTTGACGTGTGAGCAAGGCTGCCATTTCAGCTTCAGCCCTGAGACGTGCAGATGCAGTTGATGATACTTTGGAGCTTGACCTGCTCCCTTGATTTGAAATACTATCAGATGGCAACACATCCTCCTGGTTATCATGCTGGGGATTAACAGACTTTCTATGTTCCATGTGCTGTTGAACCTCCGCTTTTCCTCCTACAGGAGATTACTCTGAATGTAGCATGTCAGAGGATGGCCTGCTTGAGCATTTATTGATTTCAGAAAGCCATATTTCAACATCCTCAGTAAACCCTTTATTGTATTTTGTGATGCTTGAGAACCATGTGTTTTGCAGATGTTTTTCATCAGATGGAATTAAAGTCAACAGAGATTCATGCAATGCGTTGGCATCCTTAGAGAGGCGCCTTAACTCATTTAACTCATCCAACTGTAACTTTACTTGTGAGTAATTTTCATCACCTTTCATTAGATCTTTGAGAGAAGCAATTAGACCTTTCATTTTATTTACATGCCTTTTCCGTTCTGTTTGGATAGTTTCAATTTTATTTGCAAGAGCCTTCTCAGTGAGAACGATAGTTCTTTTATCCTTTTCAGGTTTTTCACCAACAGATACAGTAGATGATCCACTCATTTTGCGTCATTTAGTTGCCAAAAATCCAAATCACAGGAAACTTCAAAGCACCAGCTTGCAGAGATTACGCAGAGCCACACACACACACGCGCGCATCAAATCCTGCAGCCAGAGTCCAACAGTAAACGTAGCAGGGGGCGTGTCACGACAGCTTCACCAAACAGAAGCAAACTGGATTTAAACAGCACAAACATGCCGATTACACACCCCCATCGTCTTCTCCTTCTTTATCAAGTTATCCATTTCCGTAGGTGTGGTGTGGGCTCGCGTCCGTTCCTGTGTGCTAGAAGCTCCGTTGCTGTCGTTTCTTTATCCTATTTTGCTGACAATTGTTGGCGACAGTCAAAACAACTAAGTCGCCGAGCGGCTGATTAGGGGAATCCTTGTTGACGCGCTTAAAAGGTTCAGTCCAATATGCTGTTCAGATCCTTTTATTGATCTTCAAAAAACATGCAGGCAGCATACAAACAAATCCACAGGTTGGAGCCGTGATCAAGCGCAACAATAATCTCCAAAAACTTAAAGCGGTCAGCAAAATGTAGACATCCCCCATCACCCACTGTCTGACACAAACACCAGGTGAACAGAACAGGTGATTTTACCAATCACCGCTGACACCACGTGATCAAAGCTATGCCCATCCACCACATCTTAGTTATCCTCAGGGTAAAGCAGATATGTTACCTGTGAACCCAGGATGTAGAGGTAGAGGCAGCCTAATCTGCTGGCCAGGAGAGATCTGGAAAAGCAAAGGTTAGAGTGTCTGTAGACCTCAACCTGGTTTGGATCTGCAAAGTAATAATAACTAAACCCTTTGGGCATGCAGGTGGCGCAGTGGTTATCGTGCACGACCCACGAACGGTAGCCTTAGACTTTGACGCAGCTGACCTGGGTTCGATTCTGACCTGTGGTCTTTTGCTGCATGTCTCTCCCCCTCTCTCATACCCCTTTTCCTGTCAGCCTACTGTGAAAGAAAGAGACATTAGTGCCGTACAAATTCAAAATAAATAAATAAAACCTTTCAGTCTGAATGAGATGGTTGATTCGTCACCCATACCTGTAAACTTTGCCCTCTGCTGGTGGGACAGCTGGTTGCATGGTTAAAATGATCTTTTTCATTCCTCTTTAGATTGTCCAGAGTCCTGAATCATTTCCTACAGTATAAGAAGCTTATCACAGGTTTTCTATGGAATTTAGTTCTGGGGATTTGATCATGAAAGAAAGTTTACATTTACCATTTCTGTGTGACTTTACCCACAATTTTCCAGTTGAACAACCCAATAAAAACACATTTCCTATTTCTCCATAGATTTCCACTTTTTAAACAGCCTGTGATAACTTCAACTATCACTACGGGTGAGCTGGGAGCAAAAAGCTGCATTTGAAGGCATTTGTATTTAGACGTTTAATTGTTTTTTCAAGAATAGTTGATATCCCTACAATTCTAAATCAGTGTTGTAAAGTTGTAAAAACATGTCACGTCTGTCACAGTGGTTGCTAAATAAACAAATATTTAACAGATAATATTATGTAATTCAGTTTTACTCTTATTTAAAAAACATCAATATAACCCAACAAGTAAGATTAACACAGGTAGTTTTAAACCTTTACAATATATTGGCTTCAATTCTCCACCTTTAGGAGATAATCTGGGGTTTTCAGATTGAGCTGCAGAGATGGAGGCTGGATAGGCAGAAAGGGAGGAGAAATAAGCAAAGCATCCAGTAGAATTTAAGGAGTGGAAGGGTAGAGGCAGGGCTGCTTAGTGTATATAAACGGTTAATAAGGCAGGTGAGACAACGGGGAATAGGAGAAGCAGTCTGTTGTGCTTGCAGGAGAATTTGATCTACAGACGCATCAGAAACTCAGGCATCCATCTGAACATTGTGAGTAAAATATATGAGAAACCTGTCAGCAGCTATCAGACTTTTAATGCTGCTGTTGCTGCTGTGTTGGAGCTGGACTTAAAAGAGCTGCCAGTCCCACAGCTGCAAACCTCGGTACAGGAAACCTGTTAGGTGTAAAAATGCTTAAGATATTATGAACTTTAGCTGAACTTCAGCGCATGTTAAAACTTTATTTAAATTTATATTTCATTCTACAGAGAAAAACACAAAAACTTAAATTATAATAAATGAGAGACAAGAAAAGTTACGTGATTATGACTACATAAACAATGTTAGAACTGGAATAATGCTTTATAGTCTGTTTTTTTGTCATTAAGCTGCTGATTCAGTGTAGGGCACTCTAAAAATTACATTTATTTTTTGCATTCAGGTTTAAAACACTAGGAAAACTTGGTATCCTCAGTGAACATTTATTACAATATATCGTCTTTGTAAGCAGGATGGATTCAGGAAATCTTAGGAAATTCATTGCAGGGTTAAAACTCAGAGAAGTCAGTTTCATCATTTTAAGGTGCATCGCTGATTGACACAGTTTTTTGTTGTTTTTTTGTGTGTGATACTTTTAACTTATTTGCACCATCAAAACCAGGAATATTCTGTACAGACATTACACCTTTGAATAAGCTGCTGCAGAGAATCTGATTCAAAAACACAAAAGTTACCATGAAATCAAACAGAGTTAAAGCAGATTAACTATGAATATAAGATATCTGCTATTTCTATTAAAATACATATATTTGTATTTATGTTAATGTTTTAAACAGACGTCACAAGAATTTTTATGGGATCATGATATTAACCTAGATACAACTGAGAGGTTAATCCATCGTGACACCAAAATGGATCTAAAGGAAACACCTAAAGCACGAGTTAGAAAATAAAATAATAATAATAATGATGATGATATTCCTTTGTCTTTCAGAGCCAGAGATTGTGTTGTCCTGTTAATAAAGTACAATCTGTCTTTTTTACATTACAGGATCATCATGTCACTCACCAGCATTCTTAAACCTGAGGACATTAAGAAGGCAGTCGACACCTTTGAAGGTACCTTACTCTAGAAAAACAACCGTCTGTTGAATTTAGATTTAAATGCTGATCAATAAGTTACTAATTCAAAGCGGTTTCCCATACCAGATCAGATTTATTCCGTAATAAATTTAATATAGTGTTCAGCAGAACATTTCCATCATATCAATGTATAACCCTGATAACAGCAGCATTATTTTCCACTATATCCTCCCTGCTAAAGCTGATCTTGGCTTAATTTTAGAATCTAAAAAGATTATTTTGTTTTGTTTTGCACAGTGCATGTGGCTGTAAGCTATAAAACTAAAAGAAAAACAGCCACATGCTGGTATAATCTCACCAACAGCCCCTAACTAGGTGACTGTCAGGGTCATTGTCCTTTCTCTACCTTGCTTTATGTGTGTGTTAAAATGTGTATATGTATGTGTGTGTCTGTTTGGGAAGCTGTAGGCTCGTTTGAGCATAAGGAGTTCTTCAAGATATGTGGCTTGTCCACAATGCGTCCCGAGAAGGTGCGAGAGGTGTTCAAGATCCTTGACAAAGATGAAAGTGGCGCCCTCGACAAATCTGAGCTCAAGTACGTAAAAATATATCTCAGCTCCTCAAAATGCTTCTCAACCAAGATGCTTAACACTTACGATTCTCAAGTTGCAGTATAATTTAAAGCTCCAGTGTGTAAGAATTTCAGTGATTTTCTGATACAAATGTAAAATATTATATATTAGTATGTCACTTATTATCATCTTCGAATTGAACTTCTAAATCTTTATGCCTGTGTTGCCTTAGAAATAGTTTTTTATAGTTACAAAGGATCTCAAATGCATGGAGGCAGACATCACAGAGCTGAAAGACTAGTGACTGTAGAGATGGCCTTTACACTTGAATGTGACGGCGGCAAGTATGGATTAACAACAGTAGCTTGTTCAGTTCAGCTGTATTTATTTGTCCTGTGTATTTTCCCCCATAAGCAGTGTTAGTTGCAGAAGAAAACGATTATCTGTGTCACATTTTCTGGGCTGTAAAGAAGCTCTCCTCCAGACCATCCAGACATAATGGTTTTGTGCCATAAGCAATGATGAGCTAGATTTATAATCCTGCAGCTCCAGGTGGCATTGCTGCAAAGATGATATGTCTCTACAATTGCTATTTCTGAGAGTCCATTTATGTTTAAATAAGCATTGATCTCTCTGCTTTGTTTGTCATTGTCGCAATAATTCATTCCTCTTAAAATAAGCTCTGACAAATTTTCAGACATATGCTCCTGATTTTTTAAATTTCTAAATATAGACCCTAAAAAGCATGAATGATCTGTTTCAGGGTGAGATAAGCTATTACTTTTGCATGTCCTCCTCCCAGTATTCTGCACTTTCTGATGATTTGCCTTTGTTCTAAATATCCATTAAGGCAAAAACACTCAATAGCCACACCTTCTATTTTGTCTATGTCACAGATAAAATAAGCTGGCAAGCCTGACATTGAGAGTTTGGTAATGCAGTAAAAAGTACGGTGGCTGACAGGTGCTGACGCACTGTAAATGATGAAACCAACTGCAAAAATAGTTTGTGATGGAAACTCCAAAATAATAGCAAAAAAAGAATGCAAAAAGGTGAAAACATAAGGCAAACTCGCAAACAGAAAAAAACCTACATGCAACAGAAAAATGCTGCAAACAGAAAAAAACTGCAATTACAAAAAATAGCAGCAAAAACCAACAGTCATTAAAGCAAATGTAAACAAAAAGTGCAGCAGCCACAAACAAAATGCGGAAGTCACAGAGTAAATGATGCAAATTGTCAAAACACAGGAGCAAACTCACCTTTAAAAACAGGAAACAATACATTTCCCTTTTTACCTTCTGAATCAAACTAAACTTTCAAAAAATTCAAAAAGTCCAAGTCCTACTACAATACTGTATAACAACATATTTTAGTGTAGTACTTGATAAACTAGGATGAAATGGCAGCTTTTACTAAACTGTATTATTTTAGAGCAGCAATCTTGCTAAAAGACTGAAAGTAAAGATGCAGTTTGACAGTCACCTATATAGATAGGCTCCACTTCATCCTAATCAATTATAGATAAAGAGCTTTGATTATATTTTGTAATGACATTTATCTGATGTGTTGAAAGCTAGAGATGGCCCACACTGTGCGTTTTACAGATTATTGAGTCAGTGTTTTTTTTTAAGTTGTGTTTGTTTGCAGGGACTTCTTAAAATGGTTCGACCCTAAAGCGCGGGCTCTAACTGATGGAGAAATCGAGAAATTTGTCTCAGGTGATGATAACAACGATGGCGAAATTGACAAAGATGGTCAGTATTAGTTTCCTATTATGTTAGGAGTTGGTTTAGTTGGAGAAATTCTTCCACAGTGGACCTTGAAAAAACTAATATATGTATCTATATATGTTATCTACATTTATGAATAGTGCCCATATGTGTATAATTTATTATCTTCTGTTTAGTGAAGCCATCAGAGTTATGTTAAAGAACAACAGTGATTAATTCCAGTGTGAAGACCTTGAAGCACAAAGACATTTTAGAGATGATGTTTTGATGTGGTTGGGTTCTACACACTTTTCCAGGCTTAAGTCCAACACAAGTGAAAAATGTTGACATGTAGAAGAGATTTTCAGGTACAAGTATTGATTCCCTAGTTCACTTCTAACACTGTATCTGTTACCTGAGGGTTCCACAGGGATGGGTTCTGAGCTCGTGTTGAACTGCGTTTTACACACCCCATTGAACTGTCATCATCTGATCTTTGAATGTCTTTTTTTTTTTAGCTTTTTTTATTGTCATTACACTGTCACAAATACAAAGCAACGAAATGAACTCTGCTTTTAACCCATCTCCTTTGGGGAGCAGTGGGCTGCCATTGTGCGGTGCCCAGTGAGCAGTGTGGAGTTAAGAGTCTTGCTCAGGGAGCCAGAGTGGCACTCCGTGGGAGTGGGGCTTGAACTCAGAACCTCTGGATTCCAAGCACAATGCCCCAACCACTAGACGGCCACCCCCCCTTGCAGATGATATTCAACTGTATAAATCTTTAATGCCTTATTAGCTGGATAAGCTGTCTATCATATTTTATTTTGTTTATTTAAGATCACTGTTTAGCTTTCCAGCAATAATGTGTTTAAACACCAGTAAGAGTGGCACTTTAACCCTAGATCTTATAACATACATACAAAAGTAAATCATGCTCTAATTTTTTCTTTGTCAGACTCATAAACATTCGCTATAAAAACTTTGGTGTAATATTCAGTTTTCAGGCCTTTGACTCAGATGTAAGCTCTCTATCTGTTCCTAATTATCTCTTTCATTTCTATTATGCAACATATATTCTCTTCAGTTAAACTGGAAAAAATGATAAATCATGTTTGTGTCATTTTGTAAAACTATTGGAATCATCCCTTTAAAACCTCCAAGCCAAACAAATGCTGTGAACCGTCTTCTAGTTACACATTTAACCAAGTAAATTCACATGACCTCACATGCAGAGGTGGGTAGTAACTAGTTACATTTACGCAGTTACAATTATTTGAGTAACTTTGAGAAAAAAGTACCCTAAGGAGTAGTTTTATGCATCATACTTTAAACTTTTACTAATAAAGTAAAAATATGATCACTACTCTTAATTGAGTAAAATATCTGGCTGCCATCATTAGTAACTTTATTCAATGAAGAAGAGGCTAGTTAAAAAAAGGTTTTTATCACTAAGCGAGACTGTTTTGTTCTCCAGCTTCTTTGCTTTAATGTATTTTTTATTTGATGATGCAGCCATATAATTTGGTGGGCCAAAGAAAATACAGAAAACAGTTTACTGAATCATGTTACATGTTATAATGAAATCAGAGATTTTATAGCAAAATATCTCGTGTTTCCTCCACTTGATATTATTGTTTAACTACTGAACGTTATTTATTTTAGCTCATTTTCAAAATGCAGATAACTACATGTTTTGTAAATTTACACCAATTTTAAAACATATTATCAGATGATCTTAGGATCAGTTAATCAGTATTCGAGTGGCCTTTTTCCCATTTACGTTTTTACTCTTACTTGAGTAATTTGTTGGCTAGTTTTTTCTTCTACGTGAGTAAAAATATGATGCAGTGCTGCTATTCTTTCTTGGGTACAGTTTTTCTGTACTTTATCCACCTTTGGTTACATGACCCCTTTTTCAGATTTAAGGATTCGTTTTAATACTAGCATGCAAACAAAGAGTCCAGAACAGCCAGAAGCCAAATAATTCACCAACTTCTTTTACTGATATATCCTTTAGAAAGCAATTAAAACTTTCTTATTTAAACATGCTTTTCAATTATGTTTTTTTGCTATTGATGTTTACTTTTGGATTTTTGTGCAGTACTATAAGAACTTTAAAACTTTAATGGTTGTGTCTAAAAGTTGCTTTACAAATAAATAGTAACTGTTTATTATGGGGTATGAATACATACTATACCAAACATTTTCATTTTTTTTATTCTTGGGAATACTGTTAAACCTATGAACTATTCTTTACAAACCCATTGAGCTTCGCAGTTTAAGTTTCATTGAAATTTACATACAAATTCTCATAACTATGCATCTACATGTGAAGAAAGTGTTTTTTAAACAAAACGTCTGCTATTGCAAACAAAATCAAGGTATCAGAAGTGTAAGACAAGTTTAGACATAATTAGTTACATTTTGACGACAGTCTATTGTTTTATGTCACTGACCTGGATTAGGTTAACAGCTGTTAAAGAAATTATTAGTGAATTCAACATAAGTCTTTATGGATGTGTTTCAGGAAATATGGTAACTATATTTCAAAAAAAATTACGGCCTTGTGCCACATTTAATGCAAAATTTAAAGGTAAATCTTTATTTGTTAATTTTATGTTTCATTTTTTCTAGAATTTCTGAAAATGGTCAAGTCCTAAATCTTACCAACAAAAGAAGCCATCTGGAATTTTCCCAACCTTTGGAGCTTCTGATAGCAGCTTCTATTCTGAGGAATTTTTGATGTTTTACATTCATCTAAATTTTAACTGATTTTTCTTAAACTCCACCTTTCAAAGTGTCTTTCCTTTTGGTGCATGGTTTCTTGGCTTTAGAGATCCCCCCTGTCTGTGATAAAGAATGATATAAATAAAGATCAAGCAACATATCTACATATATGAGCAGAGTTTTTATTCATTTATTTATTCACTGATTAATTTTCCACACAAGCTTACAGTATCTTAGCCATTCTGATAGTGCTACAGCCTGACCCAGAGAAAACAGGTAAATTCTAGTCTAGATCAACATTAAGATACACAGTAGCAGCACTGATAACCTTACAGATTGTCCAACAGACTATGAGACAGAGGCGTTTCAAACATCATATAAGAATATTCTATTCTTTCTTAGACCTTTATATACTTTTAAGCTTTTTTTATTGGAAGAGATAATATATTTCTCATAGATTATAAATGTTTTTATTTAAAACTGATTATTTTACTAATTATAAAATGGTTTATCTTTATATGTGAGAAGGAGGATTTTTAATTCTATTCTGGATTTAACAGGAAGCCAATGAAGAGAAGCCAGGATAGGAGAGATATGATCTCTCTTTTTCATTTTCATCAGAACTCTGGCTGCAGCATTTTGGATCAGCTGAAGGCTTTTAACTACAGTTTGTGGACTTCCTGATAGGAAAGAATTACAATAGTCCAGCCTTGAAGGAACCTTGAAGTTCAATAAAGAAAAAGCTCCATACATAAAATGTTTTTAAAAATTGCTAGGATTATTAAGCAGTATGAAGGAGGACTTTGATTTGGACATTAATTCTGGTGCATTTAAAGTAAACTTTTATTTGAAGAGATCCAGCTGAATTTAAATCTGGAGTGGATGGAGAAGCTGTATCAAACTGCAATGATGAGTGTAGGAGCCATTTGTCCTTTCCTGTGTTCATCACCACCAGGGGGCGTATTTCATTTTCCTCATTCAGCCATGATCCTATTCAGGTGTTGTCAATGGAAGGCAGCAACAGTTTTCTATTTTGTTTTGTTTTGATAATTACTACTGCTTGAAAATGATACTTGATAATTTTCTGTGCTAATTCAAAAGTACTGCTATGTTATCGCTATAGAGATGCGATTTCCCATTACATGATGCACTTTTAATCAGAATATATTTTCTCTTACAGTCACTTGAGCTGAAAAGTTGTCATTATTGGAACCAGACAACAAGTTTTTTTAAAAAGAGGTTTAATAAAAAACATGGCCATTTTCTCATCAACCTTTTTTATGTGCTTTACTGTTGGCAAATTAATGCACTGCTCCAACTTCCATACTTATATGTAGACATGTAACCCCATACTTCCCACCCGCCTCGCATCACCTTCCATTAAATGGATTCTCATCAGCATTTATGTATCTCATCTCAACAAGAATAGCTTATTAGCTAAATACATTTTTTCAGCCTATATTCTGTTCATTCTAATCATTTTCAGTTTACAGCTGATAAGAACACAGATTCAAGCTTAGAATGTTACTTCAGACTAATAGGAAAAAATAATGCTTATATTTTTATGCCTACTTTAGTGTTATTATAAAAAAGTACTTTCTTCTGTCAATTGAGCCTCAATGAAATGCATATTATGATTAATGTAAAATGAATATAAAATCCTGTTAAATAGTGATTTAAACTAAATATGCTTATACAGTTGTTACAGAAAGTATTCAGACCCCTTTAAATTTTTCAGTCTTTGTTTCATTGCAGTAATTTGCTAAAATCAATAAAGTTAATTTTACTTCTCATTACTGTACCCCCAGCACCCCATATTGACGGAAAAAAAAGTAGAAATTTTAGCAAATTTTAGCAAATTTATAAAAAAAGAAAAACTGAAATACCACATCGTCATAGTATCCAGACCCTTTACTCAGTATTGAGTAGAAGATGCCTTTTTGAGGTAGTAAAGTCATGAGTCTTCCTCTGAATAATGCAAAAAGTTTTTCACATCTGGATTTGGGGATCCTCTGCCATTCTTCCTCCCAGATCCCATTGATTTCTGTCAGGTTGGATGGTGAGCGCTGGAGGATGGCAACTTTCAGGTCTCTCCAGAGAAGCTAAACTGGGTTTAGATCAGGGCTCTGGCTGGGCCAGTTAAGAATGGTCACAGAGTTGTTCCCAAGCCACTCCTCTATTATTTTAGCTGTGTGTTTAGGATCATTGTCTTATTGGACGGTGAACCTTCAGCCCCTTCAGCAGCTGAAAAACACCCCCATAGCATGATGCTGCCAAGACCATGTTTCACTGTTGGGGTTTTATTGGGCAGGTGATCAGCAGTGCCTGGTTTTCTCCACACATAGCGCTTGGTATTAACACCAAAAAGTTTAATCTTGGTCTCATCAGACCAGAGAATCTTCTCATAGTCTGGGTGTCCCTCATGTGTCTTTTGGCAAACTCTATGCAGGCTTTCATGTCTTGCACTGGGCAGAGGCTTCCGTCGGGCTGCTCTCTCCCATAAAGCCCCGACTGGTGAATGGCTATAGTGATAGTTGACTTTGTGAAACTTTCTCCTATTTCCCTACTGCATCTCTTGAGCTCAGTCACAGTGATCTTTGTGTTCTTCTTTACCTCTCTCACCAAAACTCATCTCCTATGTTTGCTCAGTTTGGCTGGAAGGCCAGGTCTAGGAAGACTCTGGTCGTCCCAAACTTCTGATATTTGAGGATTATGGAGGCCACTGTGCTCTGAGGAACATTGAATGCTGCAGAAATTATTTTGTAACCATGGCCAGATCTGTACCTTGCCACAGTTTTTCTTTTTTAATAAATTTGCAAAAAAAATTTACATTTTGTGTTTTTCTCTGTCAATATGGGGTGCTGAGTGTACATTAATGAGAAATAAAATCAACTTTGTTGATCTTAGCAAATTGATGCAATGAAACAACGAGTGAAAATTTTACAGAGGTCTGAATACTTTCCTGTATGTTTTGCATAAAATATAATTGAAAATATTCTTATTATGATACATTTTACTGCGGTTATTTTAAACATTACTATTGCATATTAGTATTTATTGTAAGATTGTTTAATATAAATAACTATCCCTCTTTAGAGACTTATAGATATACATATCGATATACACTCATCGGCCACTTTATTAGGTACATCTGTCCAACTGCTCGTTAACCCTTAATTTCTAAGCAGCCAATCACATGGCGGCAACTCAGTGCATTTAGGAATGTAGACATGGTCAAGACAATCTCCCGCAGTTCAAACCGAGCATCAGTATGGGGAAGAAAGGTGATTTGAGTGACTTTGAACGTGGCATGATTGTTGGTGCCAGAAGGGCTGGTCTGAGTATTTCAGAAACTGCTGATCTACTGGGATTTTCACGCACAACCATCTCTATGTCATGTTTGGGTTTTCAGTTTCTGAACAGGAGCAATCACGGAGGCAATGATCAGTTAAGGGTTTTATTGAAGTTTTGTGGTGTACAGAGAGGAGTCCGGCAGGCAGGGTTGTCAGGATACTGCTGGAAGAGGTTTGGTGACAGGTGAGAAACAGTTCGGTGCAGGTAGAGGAGTGAGGGATGTGTGAGACTCACACAGAGGAATGCTTGGCGTCTGTTTGGGAGGATGGTGTCCAGTGGTCCAGACTATTGGTGCAGGTCCGGTTGGTGAGATCAGATGGTGGTGTCTGAGGGTGGACAGGCAGGTGAGCTCAGGCAGGAGGGCTTCTTATGGTTCTGAGGCCAGAAGGCTCACTGGTTCCTAGAGGCTGACTTAAAACGCCTCTAACAGGGGTCCAAAGCGAAGAGGTCTCTGGAGTGGTTTCTAGGCTTGGGATCCTGGATTCTAGGAGAAGGGAGCAGAGAGGACAGGGTTAGATTCAGGCAAAGCTAAGATGCTAGGCTTGGTTCTGGATCAGTTGTACCAACGCTGGAGCATTAACGAACTGACGCCCTCCTCCTGGTTCCAGCTCCTTAAAAAGGGTGGGAATAAGCTTGATGAGGAGCACCTGCCCGTCCAGCCCTGCAGAGAGAGAAAAAAGGAAAAACCCAGCCTGCACCCAGGACTGGGAGTATGACAGCACCCCCCCTTTAACGGACGCCCCCTGACGGCCGTGCGGATGGAGAAGACTCAAACTCTGTAATAAGAGAAGGGTCAAGAATAAAAGAGCGAGGAACCCAGGAGCGTTCCTCAGGGCCATAACCCCCCCAATCCACCAGGAACTGGTGGCCTCGACCACGGCGTCTAGAGGCAACAATCTTGCGGACTGTGAAGGCCGGGTGACCATCCACAACCCGGGCGGGTGGAGGGGGCTCGGCAGGAGGGCACAGTCGGCTGGAGGAAACAGGCTTGATCTGGGAAACATGGAAGGTGGGGTGTACACGAAGATGTGGAGGGAGTTTGAGACGGACTGCTGATGGGCTGATGACCTGGTCAATCTTAAATGGACCGAGAAACCGGGGAGCCATCTTTCTGGAAACAGCCTTCAGTGGGAAGTCCTTAGAGGAGAGCCAAACCTCCTGTCCTGGCAAATAAGCGGGTGCAGGAAGGCGTTTGCGATCTGCAAACGCCTTGTCACGGATGGAGGCACGTTCCAGGGCTGCTCGGGTCTGGTCCCAGATTCTACGGCAACGGGAGAGGTGTGATCTGACGGAAGGGAGGACAGAGTCAGGGAAGGATGTGGGGAGGAGAGATGGCTGGTAACCCAGAGAAGCTTCAAATGGGGAAAAACCAGTGGCCGCGGATACGTGGGTATTATGGGTGTATTCAACCCAAGCGAGATGCTGACTCCAGCTGTTGGGGTTCTGGGAACAGAGACAGCGGAGGGTGTTCTCGATTTCCTGGTTGAGCCGCTCGCATTGCCCATTGGACTGTGGGTGAAATCCAGATGAGAGCGAGACCCTAGCTCCCAGACTCTGACAAAAGTCACGCCATACTCTGGGGATGAACTGTGGACCGCGGTCAGAAACAATCTCAGTGGGGAGTCCATGAAGCCTGAAGACGTGGCTGATTAGAAGCTGGGCTGTCTGATGGGCAGACGGGAGGTGGCAGGCCTTGGAGAACCTGTCAATGATGGAGAGGATAACTGTTTTGTGGTTAGAAGGAGGAAGACCAGTGATACAATCTAAGGCAATGTGAGACCAGGGGCGGCTGGGTCTGGGTAAGGGTTGGAGAAGACCAGTAGGTGGTTTGCTGGATCCCTTATTTCTGGCACAGACAGTACAGGCAGAAACAAATTCAGAAACATCTTTATTGAGTGATGGCCACCAGTAATACCGCCGGATAAGGGCGATTGTGCGACTAGAGCCAGGATGACCAGAGAACTTTGAAGAATGACCCCAGCGGATAACTTGGGAACGGACTGTGGAGGGCACATAGCGTCTTCGTGGGGGGCCGCCTCCGGGGTCTGGTTCGCCCACCAGTGCTTGCTGCAACTGTCTCTCTAGCTCCCAGGAGATTGCTCCCACAACGCAGGACTCAGGGATAATGGTTTCTGGATCTCCGGGGTCTTCAGAGGAGGAGAATAGCCGGGACAGGGCGTCAGGCTTAGTGTTCTTAGAGCCAGGGCGATAAGTGATGGTGAAGTTGAAACGGGAGAAAAACAGAGACCAACGACTCGGGCGGGAGTTCAGACGTTTGGCGGACTGGATGTAGGAGAGGTTCTTGTGGTCGGTCCAAATGATGATGGGTAACTCTGTCCCCTCCAGCCAGTGGCGCCATTCCTCCAAGGCCAGCTTGATGGCCAGAAGCTCTCGGTCTCCTATGTCGTAGTTTCGTTCTGCAGAAGAGAAGCGTCTAGAGAAGAAGTCGCAGGGATGGAGTTTCCCGTCGGAGGCTGACATCTGGGACAGAACTGCTCCAACTCCTGTGTCTGAGGCATCAACCTCCAGAGTGAACTGGACCAGTGGGTCAGGGTAGGTGAGGATGGGGGCCTGAGAGAACCTCTCCTTAAGGAGTCTGAAGGCCTGATCTGCTTCTGATGACCACAGGAACGTCCTTTTGGTCGAAGTGAGAGCTGTAAGAGGGGAAGCAATGACACTGTAGTTCTTGATGAACACTCTATAGAAGTTTGAAAACCCGAGGAAGCGCTGAAGTTGCTTTCTGGACGTGGGAGTGGGCCAATCAGTAACTGCTTTGACCTTTCTGGGATCCGTCTTAACCTGTCCACCCTCAAAGATGAAACTGAGGAAGCTGATGGATTCTTGGTGGAACTCACATTTCTCTGCTTTTACGAAGAGTCGATTTTCCAGGAGGCGCTGTAGGACCAAACGGACATGCTGCTTATGTTGTTGGGGATCCTTTGAAAAAATAAGTATATCATCAATGTACACAAAGACAAATTGATTAATGAAGTCTCTGACAATGTCGTTTATGAGTGGCCGATGGGGGTCTTGAACGCCGTCTTCCACTCATCCCCCTCTCGAATCCGGACCAAGTGATAAGCATTGCGGAGGTCCAGTTTAGTGAACACTGTGGCTCCCCGAACCGTATCGAAGGCTGATACCAGGAGGGGAAGAGAGTATTTGTTTTTAATTGTAATCTGATTTAACCCCCGGTAATCTATGCAGGGGCGTAAGGTCTTATCCTTCTTCTCAACAAAGAAAAACCCTGCTCCGAAGGGTGAGGATGACGGGCGAATAATGCCTGCATTTAATGAGTCATTAATGTATTTCTCCATGGCCCCCTGTTCAGACTGGAACAATATGTAAAGACGGGCCGATGGCAGCAGAGCCCCTGGTAGAAGATCTAAGGAACAGTCATAAGGCCGGTGGGTTGGAAGACAGAGAGCCAGATCTTTACTAAAAACCCGATTGTGGTCAATGTACTCAGAGGGTACCAGGGACAGATCAGGGGGGACCTCAGGACAGACTGGGGCGGCCGAAGAACGAGGAAGAGCTGACTGAAGACATGAAGCCAGACAACTGGAGCTCCAGGTCTCTATTCTGGATTCTCTCCAATTAATATGGGGATTGTGAGCTGACAACCAAGGGTAACCAAGGACTACAGGTGAGTGTTTGGTGGGAAAAACAAAAAAGGAAATGGATTCATGGTGATTACCGGAAGTTATAAACTGAAAAGGAAGCGTCTGTTGGGTAATAGTAGCTAAAGGACTACCATCTAAAGCTGCAACAGAAATGGGAGACGGTAACGTGCGAACTGGGATCTGAAAACGATTAACCAAAGTGGGATCTATTAAATTCTGCTCAGAGCCGAGTCCACTAAGGCTGAAACAGGGTGGCGAGAGTCCTGAAGGTAAATAACGGCCTTTAACTGAAACCTAGGACTGGGGTCTTCAATACACGCGCCTGCCAGTTTCCCCAGAGTTACGGGCGGACCTGGTCTTTTGGGCGGAGGGGACACGACAAACGGAAATGACAGGTACTGCCGCAGTAAAGGCAAGCCCTTATGCGCTTATCCCGCTCCTCAGCTGACAGGTGGGCTCTACCTATCTGCATGGGCTCCTCGGTGGGCTGGCTAAGGATGGGCCGGGCTTGGGAAGGCACGGGAGGAACTGAGGGGGAAGAACGTTGTACCGGAGGCTGATCGTCACTCCGCCTCTCACGAACCCTCTCCCTGAGTCGCTCGTCTACCCGAATAGCGAGGTCGATTAAATCCTCAAGAGATGACAATGAGTTCACTGTACTCAAATGGCCTCCACAGTCACCAGATCTCAATCCAATAGAGCATCTTTGGGATGTGGTGGAACGGGAGATTCCCATCATGGATGTGCAGCCGACAAATCTGCGGCAACTGTGTGATGCCATCATGTCAATATGGACCAAACTCCCTGAGGAATGCTTACAGCACCTTGTTGAATCTATGCCACGAAGAATTGAGGCAGTTCAGAAGGCAATAGGGGGTTACTAGCAAGGGGTACCTGGCCGGTGAGTGTAGATATACTCTCTCTATTGGAGAGTGAATGAATTGTGAAGAAGTGTCCAGATTTGCAATAGATAAACTATCCAAATGCATTTCCCTTAGCACAGGGTGTTGAGATTATCCTTAATGATGATGTGTGAGTCTGTTAAACCCTTATAATACCTGCCAGTTGTTTGTGAGAACTAATGTTTTACCAAGTAGTTTATTTAATTAGGACAGTTCCTCTATTCAACTATAGCTATCATCTTCATTACGTGGCAAAGATTTGGGGATGGAATGAGAGCAGTGTCCTTGATCTAATAACATAGTGTAATATTTTGATATAGCTGGAGCCATGGATGTTTTCCCACTCCAAACATGTATGATGTAAGGATGTGATGATGCAGCAGACTGGAAATGTATAAAATGCTTCTTTAACTGTGAATCGGGGCCACTTTAATGAGAGGTTAGCCCGTTGGTAAGCAGCTTCTCTGATCTAAGTAAGATTGCAATTTCTATCAAAATCTGTTGTCATGTCTCATGGTTATTTAATATATATATATTATGAAGTTTTATTTAAAGAGTTTGTCCCGAGTTATCTCTTTTCAGGAAAAAGAGCCAGAGGGAGAAAGCTTCAAGGTTTAAAAAACAGAGCTTTCCTTAACAAGGGAATGAACTGTCATCACATAACCTACTTTCTAACTAACTCTACATCAGGAAAAGGCTAAAACAGTGAAAAGAAGCAACCACAGGGTGGTGCTAGTAAACCATTTGTAAATGTGTTCTTTATCATGAATATGAAGAGACACAAAGTATTTTAGATTTAGTTGTTTATTGATTGTCAAATAAGATGAAGTATTATCCATGAGATGTACGAAGATATTTAAAAATATTTAGAGCTTAACAACAAATAAATGTTGGAGAAAAGAAGGGATTTATTCCCCTGGCTCTAATTAAAAAAGCAGTTTCCTTCCTCCCCTGCTGCAACTATTATTGCTGACTGTCGTCACCAGAGACAGTGGAGTGTCAGATGGTTCGACAAGGTTTCCCTGGCAGGCGACAAAATCATCAGTATGAAAAGAAGGAAACCTATTATGTTCAAAACATCTTAGGGCCTGCCCTAGCTGAACTTAAACAAGCAACTGCATAAACTACAACAACTGATCTGAAAATAAGTTTTAAAATCCTTCTTATATTAAGCAAGTGAAGGAGAGAATTTAACAATGGAATTAGTATTTTTCCCGTAAAAAATAGATAATAAGTTATTATGTTTGCCATACAAATGCTGGTGGGTTGTCTTTTTTCTTTTTTTCAACATAAATAATTTTATTCCAATTGCAAATTGTCTTACCTCCTTAAATCCAAGAAAAATACACATAATTAAATATTTGCAGTGAGATTATTTACTTTCCCCCACTAAATAATAAAGTAAGTTGACATTCTTAATATGAATTTATCTTTTAAATTGAGAATGCATAAGACGTATAATTCAAATGTTGCTCTATCTGAAGTGGCTATTTATTGTTTTCTGGAAACAAAAACTTGGCTAATTGGGTTCCAGGGTCTTAAAAACCTTTAATAGAGAGACCTTTAAATGGTTAAACATAACTGTTATCATCTTGCATGAGACCATAGATAATGTCTTAGTTATCCTCAGGGTAAAGCAGATATGTTACCTGTGAACCAGGGATGTAGAGGTAGAGGCAGCCTAATCTGCTGGCCAGGAGAGATGTGGAAAAGCAAAGGTTAGAGTGTCTGTAGACCTCAGCCTGGTTTGGATGTGCAAAGTATTCATAAAGGAAACCCTTCAGTCTGAGTAAGATTAATTAATTCATTACCCATACTGGCAAGACTTTTCCCTCTGCTGGTGGGACAGCTGGTCGCATGGGTAAAGGGATCCTTTTTTATTCCTCTCTACATTGTCCAGAGTCCTGAATCATTTCCCATAAGAAGCTTATTACAGGTTTTCTATGGGATTTAGTTCTGGGTATTTGATCATGAAAGAAAGTTTACATTTTTTTCTGAACCATTTCTGTCTGACTTTACCCACAATTTTCCAGTTGAACAACCCAATAAAAACACATTTCCTATTTCTCCATAGATTTCAACTTTTTAAACAGCCTGTGATAACTTCAACTATCACTACGGGTAAGCTGGGAGCAAAAAGTTGTATTTTAAGGCATTTGTATTTAGACGTTTAATATTTTTTTCAAGAATAGTTGAAATCATTACAATTTTAAATCAATGTTGTAATTCTCTAAAAAGTAAAAACAAGTCACATCTGTCACAGTGGCAACTAAATAAACAAATATTTAACAGATAATATTATTTAATTCAGTTTTAGTTTATTCATAAAACATCAATGTAACCAAACAAGTAAGATTAACACAGGTAGTTTTAAACCTTTACAATATATTAGGTTCAATTCTCCACCTTTAGGAGATAATCTGGGGTTTTCAGATTGAGCTACAGAGATGGAGGCTGGATAGGCAGAAAGGGAGGAGAAATAAGCAAAGCACAAAAAAGTTGATTGGATAAAACCTATCCAGTAGAATTTAAGGAGTGGAAGGGTAGAGGCAGGGCTGCTTAGTGTATATAAACGGTTAATAAGACAGGTGAGACAACGGGGAATACGAGAAGCAGTCTGTTGTGCTTGCAGGAGAATTTGATCTACAGACGCATCAGAAACTCAGGCATCCATCTGAACATTGTGAGTAGAATATATGAGAAACCTGTCAGCAGCTATCAGACTTTTAATTGCTGCTGTTGCTGCTGTGTTGGAGCTGGACTTAAAAGAGCTGCCACTGGGGAGTCTCACAGCTTCACAGAGTTTTAGCTGAGGCATATTAAACTTCAGCGCATGTTAAAAATGCATGTAATTTATGTCCGTTCTTGAGAATACACTAAAACTTTATAAAATTTTTAAAATTGTTGATTAAGTGCATGGCACTCTAAAGATGACGGTTATTCTTTGCATTCAGTTTTAAAACACTAGGAACTTGATTAGGTTCTACTAGGTCTTTATTAGCAGGATGGATTCATTAAATTTTTTTAAGCACATTGCATGGTTAGCACTCAGAGATGTCTGCTTCCTCGTTTAATTTTTTGTTGGGCTTTTTTGCATGATGCTTGTAACTTATTTGCACAATTAAAACCAGGAATATTCTGTACAGACATTACATTTTTGAATAAGCTGCTGGAGAGATTCTAATAAAAAAAAAAATAGAGTTATTATGAATTCAAACAGAATTATTTAAGTTAAAAAGCAGATTAACTATGAATTTAAAATAACTATTATTTCTATTTGAAATATATATTTATACTTGTGCATTTTATTAACAGGCACTAAAGGAATTGTTATGGGATCATGATATTAACCTAGATACAACTGAGAGGTTAATCCATTGTGACACCAAAATGGATCTAAAGGAAACACCTAAAGCACGAGTCAGAAAAAAAATAATAATTATGATATTATTCCTTTGTCTTTCAGAGCCAGATATTGTGTTGTGCTGTTCATAAAGTACAATCTGTCTTTTTTACATTACAGGATCATCATGTCACTCACCAGCATTCTTAAACCTGAGGACATTAAGAAGGCAGTCGACACCTTTGAAGGTATCTTACTCTAGAAAAACAACAGTTTGTTGAATTTAGATTTAAGTTAATATCAATATGTTCCTAATTTAAAGAGCTTTCCCCTACCAGATCAGATTTATGCTATAATACATTTTATATTGTGTTCAACAGATAATTTCCATCATATCAATGTATAACCCTGATAACAGCAGCATTATTTTCCACTATATCCTCCCAGCTAAAGTTGCTCTTGGCTTAATTTTAGAATCTAAAAAGATTATTTTGTTTTGTTTTGCACAGTGCATGTGGCTGTAAGCTATAAAATTAAAAGAAAAACAGCCACATGCTGGTATAATCTCCACAACAGCCCCCAACTAGGTGACTCTCAGGGTTATTGTCCTGTCTCTACCTTGCTTTACGTGTGTGTTTATGGTGTTTCTATGTATGTGTGTGTCTGTTTGAAAAGCTGTAGGCTCATTCAAGCATAAGGAGTTCTTCAAGATATGTGGCTTGTCCACAACGCCTCCAGAGAAGGTGCGAGAGGTGTTCAGGATCCTTGATGGGGACAATAGTGGCTACCTTGAAGAATCTGAGCTCAAGTACGTAAAAATATATATCAGCGCCTCAAAATGCCACTTAACCAAGATGGTTAACATTCTTGATTCTCAAGTTGAAGTATTATTTAAAGCTGTGTAAGAATTTCGAGATTTACTGAAAGAGATGTGACATATACATTAGTATGTTATTTAATATCTTCTGAGAACAGAACTTCTCAATCTTTATGTCTTAGAAATTGTTTTTTATAATTACAAAGGAGTTGGTCTCTGGAATGTATGGAGGCAGACATCTTTGCGCTATGGCGGCACAGAGCTGACAGACTAGTGACTGTACAGATTGCCTTTACACTTGAATGTGACCACGGAGTAACAACAACTGTACCTTTGTGTCATGTTTGGTTTAAGGTTTCTAACCCACATGCAGAACACTCAGAGGCAGGAGAAAAGTTCAAAGATTTATTGATAAGTTCGAACACAATAAATGAACAGGTCCAGAGGGGAACTCGTTTGGTCACGAGTGGGTTCTGAAAAGCACACAGAATAATCAGATCCAGGACTGGTCACGAATGGGTTCACTGCAGAGGGGGACAGAGGAGTTAGTGGAGGTCCAAGTATTTTGCAGGGTGAGAGAGTGTGCAGGGCTGTACCTGTTCTGGAGTTGAGCAGAGCGGCAGAGGGGGGGAACCTTGAGAGTCCAGAGGCTGTCGGCAGGCTGAGGGCTAGGCTGTCGGCAGAGCTTAATTTGAGTGCTGGCAGATCACAGATTTGAGTTTCTTTCCAGTGTCTTCTGAGAGCGGGCAGGCAGATCTTTGACAGGAATAATTATCCAGAGTTCTTCTGAGAACGGACAGGCAGATCACCGGCAGAGAAACTCTTCAGGGTTTCAGGTTTCAGGCAGGTTCAATCTAGGAAGCAGAGAGGAGAAAACAGATCAGGTTCAGGTTTTCAGGGAGTCAGAGGTTCAGACAGGCTGGTTGGCTCAGGCTTGCTAACTGTTAATGGCAAACACTCTGGCACTGGAGAGAAGTCCTCCGCCTCCTTAAATACGGATCTCCTGATGAGCAGATGAGCGACAGGTGGTGCAATCAGCTCCGGCTCCAGGAGATCTCGTACGCCCTCTGGTGGAGAAAGTGGACAGACCTCCAGATCCCAACAGTACCCCCCCTCAACGACCGCCTCCTGGCGGTCCAAAAGAAGTACATGGCAGAGACTCACGGTATTCCTTAATCAGAGCAGGGTTGAGAATGAAGGATCCAGGAACCCAAGTGCGATCCTCCGGACCATAGCCCTCCCAGTCGACCAGGTACTGCCAGCCGCGGCCCCGGTGACGGGAGTCTACGATCCGGTAGACGGTGAAGGCAGGGTGACCATCAATGTCCCAGGCGGGTGGAGGGGAGTTGGACAGAGGGCAAAAAGGGCTGGTCAGAACAGGTTTGATCTGAGAGACGTGGAATGTTGGATGAATCTGGAGTGAGGATGGCAGATGCAGGCGGACGGCAGACGGGTTGATGATGGACTCGATTTTATACGGACCGATGAACCTGGGAGACAGTTTACGGGACATGGATTTGAGAGGGATGTCACGTGTGGAGAGCCAAACCTGTTGTCCGGGTGTGTAGGTGGGAGCAGGTCGTCGTCTTATTTTGGGCAGATGTCCGGTTCAGAGCAGAAATTGTGTCTTTCCAGATCTTACGGCAACGGCAGATGTGGTGCTGAACTGATGGAACAGAGATTTCCTTTTCGTCGGCAGCGAACAAGGGTGGCTGATATCCTAGGGAGATTTCGAAAGGGGTCAGACCGGTTGCAGAAGATGTGTGGGAGTTGTGTGTGTACATTACCCAGTGAAGGTATTGGCTCCAGTAGATCGGGTTGGTTGAAGTGAAGCATTGGAGGGTTGATTCTAGTTCCTGGTTTAGTCATTCTGTTTGACCATTGGATTGTGGGTGATAACCTGATTGTAAGAGCCATAAAGCAGAAAAGATAGAATATGCAAGAAATAAGTACAGTTCATAGTTGCAGTTCATATTGTCTTTCATTCTTAGTTCATGTCATTGTGTATTTCATAGTTCTAAGAAAACAGTTATTGATATAAAAAATATTTGATGACTGCCCCTTTAAGTGATGTAACTGAGAACGTGCAGGTGCTGTTTTTGCAGAGCTGCACAAGGCATAGGAGCATAAAGTTTTCTTACCGTGCGTCTTCTGATTTTGTAACCCTTTTATTTCTAAGTAAAGACATCAAAACTTTAAGAACTTGTCATGTCGTCCGAGTGAAGAAATTACTGTGTCTGTAGCTCTAAGTGGTATTTGGGAAAATGAAGAAAGATTGCCACTACATTTAGTAAGAAAACTGCTCATAGATGGATCAGGAGGAGCTGAAAACTGAACTTTTTGGATGCTAACAAAGAGACAACCAGCAGTTAACACCTCTGAACGGTCTGTCAGATTGGAGCAACAATCTGGAGAGGATTTAATCAAAGCAAACGAGGTGGTAAGCCTTCTTAATTTATATATGAAAAAGGACAGTCTCTGGAAATATGAATGAACAAATTGCCATTAAAGACTTGTTTTGCTAAATGGAAGGAATCTACAAGCTGTGCTAGTATAAAGCCAAGTGAAGCCAAGAAGCTAACGCTAGCTAGCTACTGAATGATTTGCAGTTTGAGCCCAGAAGCTAATGCTATTTAGCTACTCAGTGACTTGCAGATTCATCCTAACTTGTTAACTGAAGCCTGAAACCGAAATTTAATGGAGCTCTGTGTGTTTTGAATGCTGTGAAGCATATTTTGGATGAAGAAGAGTGTTGGTGGAATACTTTTTATTCATATGCACACAGTTTGCACTCGGCTTCATTGAGAAAAGAAGTATGGAGGAAGGTATGTTTAAACAGTTAGCACTGAAGAAACAGCCATTAAACGGCCAGTCAAGTTAACTGAGAAGGCTGTTGAAGAGAAACTGCACAGGTTGCTGCGCACCAGGAGAGGATTTCTAGCTCGACTTACAACTCTAAGGAGGGAAGTTACCAGTTTAATCACTTTAGCTGATAATTTGCCAACAGTGAAAGCGATAATACAGGAAGAATTTATTCCAGTTCTCCAAGATTTTATTGACATCACTGAACAATTAGGTAAACTTTTACCTGAAGATGAGAAAGAGGCAGATATTAACAACTGGTTTGAGCCTAAAATGATAGTTATCAGACAGTTTATTGAAGAAACTGAAAAATGGATGGAGCTGGAGACATCGAGCTTCCAAAAGGCAAATCAAGAAACACAAGCTGAGGAGGAGATAAACCCTGATGATAGTGTGTCACAAATGAGCTATGAGTGACCAAGGGTCCGAATGCTGGACGCTCAACTGTTGTGTCTTCTCGTGCATCAGCTTGTGCTATTGAAGAGGCCGAGCTCTCTGTTCTAGTGGAGCGTGCTGCTATTCTAGAAAAGAAACAAGAGTTAGAAATGGAAGAAGTGCGTATCAAAGCAGCCAAAGAAAAGTTGGATCTAGAGGCAGCTATTGTGGAAAAAAAACAAGTCAGAATATTAAAACAGTATGAGAAATCAGAGGATGGCATAGGTGGTGCAAGAGTGAAGGAAGAGGAAAGCCCCTTCCCTTTCACCCAGAGCAGGCCTTCTTACAGAGGCCAGGCATCACCCAGGCCATTGCAAGGTGCTAGACATCAGGTGGCTACAATAAACACTGCAGTGCAACATCATGATGGAAGCATGAGTGGCCTTCTGAAAGTAATGGAAAACCAAAACGCTATAACAGAGATGCTTGTTAAGCAACAGCAATATGCTAAGCTTCCAGACAAAGAAATAGCAGTGTTTAAGGGTGATCCACTTACCTATAGATCTTTCATTAGAGCTTTCGAACAAGCTATTGAACAGAAGACGGACAGTGAACAAGACAAGCTGTATTACTTACAACAGTTTACTTCAGGAGAGCCACAGGAGCTTGTCCGAAGCTGTGAACACAGACCATCACACAAGGGGTTAAAAGAAGCAAAAGAACTCTTAAAGAAACATTACGGAGATGAGTTGGTGATTGGAAGCGCTTATATGGATAAAGCTTTAAAGTGGCCGCAAATCAAGGCTGAAGATGGAAAAGCACTTAAGACCTATGCTTTATTCCTAACTGGTTGTTGCAACACAATGCAGGATGTCAAATCGATGGAGGAAATGGATAATCCCACAAATATGAGGATGGTGGTTTCCAAACTGCCTTATAAGATGCGAGAAAGTTGGCGCAATGAAGCATTTAAAATCAAGGAGAAAAGAGGGCTCAGAGCACGATTTGCTGATCTCGTCGCCTTCATTGACCGACAGTCTAAGGTAGCCACGGATCCGCTCTTTGGAGACCTCCAAGGCAAAAACCCACAACCAATAGGAACAAGCAAGGAAACTGGAACAGTGGCCAAGAGTGGAGCAAAAGGATCAAGCTTCGCAACCAACGTGGCGGTGGAAAAGAAAAATGCAGCTTCAACACCAAAGCAAGGAAGCTTATCGAAGATAGGAACTTCTTTTGAAACTCCATGTTTATTTTGTCAAGGAAATCACACCTTGGAAGTTTGTAACAAGATCAAAGAGAAAATGAACCAGGAACATCTTGACTTTTTAAAGTCAAAGGGACTGTGTTTCGGGTGTTTGAGAAAAGGTCATATTAGCCAGAACTGTAAGAAGAAGACAGTATGCAATCAGTGCTCACGAAAACACCCAGACATTCTTCATCAGAATGAAGAACCTAAGAACGCAACTTCTGTACCAGAACAGGGTAATAGGTCGAAGGAAGAGGTGTCTGTGACTCTAGGTCCTGACAAGAAAGAAGTGTGTGGCTACACTGGGGCCGGAGAAACAGACTGTCTACTACCTATAGTTCCTGTGAAGGTGAAGTCCCGCAGCAGTGGAAGATCAATAGTGACATACGCGTTTATGGATCCTGGGAGTACAGCCACGTTCTGTACGGAGGACCTTAGAAAGAAGCTGAATGAGAAGGGAAAGCCAACTCAGATCTCCTTGAGCACAATGTGTCAGAACGAAGCAGAGAAACGAAAGTTGGTCAACACCTACCTACTTACGGACCTTGAAGTGTGTAGTCTTAATGGAGAGTAGTACTTTCGGCTACCTAAAGTTTTCACACACAACGACATTCCTGTGCAGAGAGAAAACATTCCCAGTCAGCATCATCTACAGAAGTGGTCCTACCTGAATGAGGTACATTTACCATGTATCGATGCAAGTGTAGACCTTCTCATTGGCGCCAATAACTCTAAAGTAATGGAGCCCTGGCATGTAATTAACAGCCAAGAGGAAGGACCCTATGCTGTAAAGACGGTTCTCGGTTGGATGGTGTATGGTGTATGGTCCAGTGACGAATGAAAACCCGCTTGTCAGAGTCAAGACAACTCCTTACAGTGTTAACCGAATTGCAGTTGAAGAAGTGGAACAGCTACTTATACAGCAATACAACACAGATTTTCCAGAACTTGTATATGATGATAAAGAGGAAATGTCACAAGAGGACAAGTTGTTCATGGAATCAGTGCAAAGCACAACCAAGTTCAAAGACGGACATTACAGTGTGGGGCTCCCACTGAGAGACAAGGCTGTGAAAATGCCCAACAACCGCTGTGTGGCCGAACAGCGAGCTGCTGGCCTTAGAAGAAAATTAACAAGGAACCAAGAGTTTCTTGAGGACTACAAAGGCTTTATGGAAAGTATTCTGGGAAAAGGCTATGCCATGGAAGTGCCTCAAGACCAGCTTGCCCGTGATGACAACAGGGTTTGGTATGTTCCACACCACGGGGTGTACCACCCGAAGAAAAAGAAAATATGAGTAGTTTTTGATTGCAATACCAGCTTCCAGGATGTCTCACTCAATGGTCAGTTGATGCAGGGACCTGACTTAACCAACACGCTCATTGGTGCCTTAGTGAGGTTTCGAGAAGAACCAATAGCTGTGATGGCAGACATAGAGTCCATGTTTTATCAGGTGAGAGTCCCAGAGACAGACGCTGACCTGTTGCGATTTCTGTGGTGGCCGGCTGGTGATCTTAGCACACCTGTAAAGGAGTACAGGATGATGGTCCATCTGTTTGGAGCGAGAAGTGTCTTCACCTAGCGTTGCATCCTATGTTCTACGAAGAACCGCAGAAGATCGAAGAGATACCGCAACCCCAGAAGCTGTGGAAACAGTTCTACATAATTTCGATGTAGATGACTGTCTTAAATCGGTGGCGACCGAGGAGGAAGCAGTCTTCTTGGTGAAGAATCTTCGAGACCTGTGTGCTGAAGGAGGTTTTACCCTCACCAAGTGGGTTAGCAACAGCAGGAGAGTCTTGTCTTCCATTCCTGAAGAACTTCGAGCCACTGAGTTAAGAGACCTCGACCTCACACAGGATGCTTTGCCCACCGAACGAGCTCTCGGTGTACAATAGTGTAGAGAGGATGATGTGTTCACGTACAGCATCAAGCCACAAGACAAGCCCAAGACAAGAAGAGGTGTTCTTTCTGTTGTAAATTCCACCTATGACCCTCTTGGCTTCCTGGCACCACTGATACTCCCCGCTAAGCTTCTCCTTAGAGACCTGTGTAAAGAAAAGCTAGGATGGGATGAAGAGATAAGTGACTCACAAAAAGAACAGTGGAGTAAGTGGTTGGAAGATCTCAGTCTCCTCTCAGGCTTCAATGTCAGAAGATGTGTCAAACCTCAGGCCTTTGGAACCAGATTAGTTGCCAGGTTACACCATTTTTCAGATGCGAGTGAGGTCGCCTATGGCACAGCATCTTACCTTTTTCTGATGAATGACCTAGGCAGAATCCATTGTTCCTTGATGATGGGGAAGTCTCGAGTGTCCCCACTCAAGCAGATCACTGTGCCAAGGCTGGAGTTGACTGCAGCGGTGGTTGCAGTCAAGGTGGATAGGATGCTGCAAGCTGAAATGCAGATCCCACTTCAGCAGTCAATCTTTTGGACTGACAGCACAATGGTTCTGAAGTACATCGATAGTGACACAGCCCGTTACAAGACCTTTGTGGCAAATAGAATCACACTTATACGAGAGGCCACTAAACCATCTCAGTGGAGGTACGTCAGAACGTCGCAGAACCCAGCTGATAAAGCAACCAGAGGTATGAAAGCAAAAAAGTTCATGGAAGATAAAGACTGGATAAATGGCCCAGAATTCCTTTCACGGCCAGAAAGCGAATGGCCACAAAGACCTGACAATCTGAATCAGAGCATGCAGAATGACCCAGAGGTGAAAAGTGTCACAGTAAACACCATCACAATGGAAGAAAAGCTTGATTGCATGAACAAGTTAATCGAGTACTATGACAGTTGGAACCGACTGAAAAGGCCGACTGCATTGATTCTGAAAGTTAGAAAACTTTTGTTCAATCTGAAAAACAAAAGAAAAGAGTTTCAAAATGAAATCAGTCAAACAGAAAAGGATCCAGTGAAGCAGAAGTTGCTTGTGCAAAAAAACATGGAAAGGTACAGGAGTACCATGGAAAAGAAAGCACTTACCTTGGAACAGCTGACAACGGCAGAAGCAGAAATCATCCGGAACAGCCAAGCCCAATGCTTTCCTGAGGAGATTAATGCGCTCTGCAATAATAAGTCTGTAAAGAAGAGCAGCCAGCTGCATAAACTTGATCCCATGCTGAAAGATGGCATTCTTAGGGTAGGAGGACGGCTAGCTAAATCTGCCATGCCAGTGGACACAAAATATCCTGTGATACTGTCCAAACATTCAAGAGTTGCATTTCTCATCCTGAGTGACATCCATGAGAGGATCGGTCACTGTGGGCGTACCTATATGTTATCGCAGTTAATTCAATTCAATTCAGTTTATTTATATAGCGCCAAATTCACAACACATGTCATCTCAAGGCACTTTACAGTTCAACCAGATCATACAGTCAAATTGATACAAAGTTTTCTATCTAAGGAAAACCAGTTGATTGCATTGACTCATTGACTCAAATACAATCCCTCACACTAAGCATGCTTGTAGCGACAGTGGAGAGGAAAAACTCCCTTTTAACAGGAAGAAACCTCCAGCAGAACCAGGCTCAGTGCGAGCGGCCATCTGCCGAGGCCGACTGGGGATCAAGGAGACAGAAGCAGAGACACAAAAGCAGCTGTAAAAGGCGGCCCCGTCCAGGAAACACACAGGAAACACACAGCCAGGCAGACGAGCTCCAAGGCAGCTCCCATGCCAGAGGATGAAGAGAGCACATCCACCCAGCCACGGCCAGAGAAACAGGACCACACCTGAAGACAGGCCGATCTCCAACATCTACAAACAAGGGTGTTGATGGAAGCAGCACAGCTGATGTTTCTTTCCTGGATGACGTCACAGCCAAACAGGAACAGACGAGGCAAAGCTACTCTGAGGAAAAGCAGAGAGAGCAGAAGGTTAGAGATTGAACAAACAGATTCTGCAGAATAGGAGAACAGAGAGAGAATGAAGCAGAATGATGAAATGGGGGTCCCTATGTCCTCCAAAAGTCTAAGCCTATAGCAGCATAACTTTAAAGACAGCTCAGGATAACCTGAGCCACCCTAACTATAAGCTTTATCAAAAAGGAAAGTTTTAAGCCTAGCCTTAAAAGTAGACAGGGTGTCTGCCTCATGGACTAAAATTGGTAGTTGGTTCCACAGGAGAGGAGCCTGATAACTAAAAGATCTGCCTCCCATTCTACTTTTAGAAATTCTAGGAACCACTAGTAAACCTGCAGATTGAGAGCGAAGTGCTCTGTTGGGAACATAAGGAACAATCAGATCTCTGATATAAGATGGAGCTTGGCCATTTAAGGCTTTATATGTGAGAAGGAGGATTTTAAATTCTATTCTTGATTTAACAGGAAGCCAATGAAGAGAAGCCAGGATAGGAGAGATATGATCTCTCTTTTTAATTTTCATCAGAACTCTGGCTGCAGCATTTTGGATCAGCTGAAGGCTTTTAACTACAGTTTGTGGACTTCCTGATAGTAAAGAATTACAATAGTCCAGCCTAGAAGAAACAAATGCATGGACTAGTTTCTCAGCATCACCCCTGGACAGGAGATTTCTAATTTTTGCAATGTTCCTCAGATGAAAGAAGGAAATTCTAGAAACCTCTTTGATCTGGGATTTAAATGACAGGTCCTGATCAAAAATAACACCAAGATTTTTTACTTTATTATCTGAAATCAGTTTAATTCCATCCAAATGAAGTGACTGGCTAATCAGCTTCTTTTTCAGAGACTCTGGTCCGAAGATTATAACTTCTGTTTTTTCTGCATTCAGAAGCAGAAAGTTAAGAGTCATCCAGGTTTTTATGTCTTCAAGACATGCCTGTAATCTATGTAATGGGTTAGCTTCATCTGGATTTATAGACAGATATAGCTGGGTATCATCAGCATAACAGTGGAAATTAATCCCATGCTGTCTAATAACTCTACCAATTGGGAGCAAACAAAGTAAAGAGAATTGGTCCTAGCACTGATCCCTGTGGTACTCCACAGGTAACCTTTGAGCGTGTTGAAGATCTATCATTAACATAAACAAACTGAATTCGATCAGATAGATAAGATTTAAACCAGTCTAGAGCTGTTCCTTTAATTCCAACAAAATATTCAAGTCTTTCTAAAAGAATATTATGGTCAACTGTATCAAATGCAGCACTAAGATCCAACAGGACGAGCACAGATACAAGTCCATTATCTGAGGCCATGAGAATATCATTAGTGACTTTCACCAGAGCTGTTTCAGTGCTATGATGAGCTCTAAAGGCAGACTGAAACTCTTCAAAAAGTTCATTATGGTGTAAGTGGTCGCAAACTTGTTTGGCAACTACTTTCTCAAGAATTTTGGATAAGAAAGGAAGATTAGATATAGGTCTATAATTAACAAAGTCATCTGGGTCAAGAGACGGTTTTTTAAGCAGAGGTTTAATTACAGCAACCTTAAAAGTTTTAGGTACAAATCCCTGTAACAGAGATAGATTAATCACATCTAAAATGGAGGAGGAGATCAAAGGGAATACCTCCTTAAATAACCTGGTTGGAACTGGATCTAACATACAAGTTGAAGGCTTAGATGAAGACAATAATTTTGCTAATTCAGAAAGTTCAACTGGATCAAAGCAGTCTAAACCCGGTTCAGATTCCATGACTACCTCAGGTACAATCGCGGATAGAGGAGTGCTTATGATCTTATTTTTAATAAGATCAATCTTATTTATAAAGAATCCCATAAAATCATTGCTGCTAAGAGCAGGTGGAATGGACGGTTCAACAGAGCTATGGCTCTGGGTGAGTTTGGCAACTGTATTAAAAAGAAATCTAGGATTATTCTTATTCTCCTCTATTAATGAGAAGTATGCTGCTCTTGCTTTACAAAGGGTCCTCCTATACAGCAGTAAACCATTTTTCTAGACTAGGAAGGACTCCCGCAGGCCTGTGGAGCGATATTTTCTCTCCAGTTTCCTAGCATTTTGCTTCAAAGTACGCAGCTCTGCATTAAACCAAGGAGCAAGCTTTCTATTTTCAACGGTTTTCATTTTCAAGGGAGCTGCATTGTCTAAGGCAGTACGCAGAGAACTAGCAACCCCATCAACAAAATCATCAACCTGTGAAGGGGAATAAGCTATGCTTTTGCACTCTGCATTACTGCTCAGCGACACAGAGTCTCAGTTAAGAGAGAAGTTTTGGATCCCACAAGCAGTCTCCACCATCAGAAAGCTCATATCCAAATGCACGGTCTGCAGAAGACTACAAGGACGAGTTGGTGAACAGAAAATGGCACCTCTGCCCAAAGATAGTCTTGTACCAGACAAACCACCATTCACTAATGTTGGAATTGATTACTTCGGCCCATTTGAAGTGAAACGGGGCCGGGGCACTGTCAAAAGATATGGTGTGATGTTCACCTGCCTCACCATCAGGGCAGTGCACATTGAGGTGGCTGATAGTCTGGACACAAGTGCCTGTATCAATGTCCTTCGTCGCTTTGTGAGTAGAAGAGGACAGGTCTCCATAATCCGATCCGACAATGGCACCAATTTTGTTGGTGCCGAGAAGGAATTGAGAGAGGCACTGAAAAACCTGAACCAATCAGAGATTGAGAAGACAATGCAAAAGAAAGGCATCCAGTGGATTTTTAATAGTCCGGCAGCATCACATGAAGGCGGGACTTGGGAACGGCAAATCCGTTCAGTTCGTAGAATTCTTAGTGCCCTTCTCAAGGAACAGACCCTCACCGACGTCAGCCTTCAAACGCTTCTTTGTGAGGTTGAAAGCATAATAAATGGCCGACCCATAACTAGCATGTCAGATGATCCATATGATTTAGATCCTCTGACCCCTAACCACCTGTTGTTGATGAAGGTACAGCCTAACCTGCCACCAGGAATCTTCAACCAGGATGATCTATACGCAAGAAAGCGCTGGAGGCAAGTACAGTATCTTGCGGAATCTATTCTGGCGCAGATGGACTCTCGAATACCTCCCCCTCCTCCAAGAATGTCAGAAGTGGACGAGACAGAAAAAGGAATTTTGAACCTGGAGATGTGGTGCTAGTAGTAGACAGTTCATCTCCACGCAACTCATGGATCATGGGAAGAATAGTTCAAGTCCTACCTGACTCCAGTGGAACTGTACGTCGTGTCAAGTTGCAAACGAAGAACAGCATCCTGGAGAGATCTGTGCATAAGCTATGCTTATTGCAAGAAGCCATATGAAGAGAAAGAAGATAAAAGGACTCTTTTACTTTAAGATTGTTTATTTGTAGTTTATTAATAGTCTTGATTTGATGGCTCTTAGTTTAAGTTAATTATAATTGAGTAATCTTACAATAAACCCAATTAGGGGCCGGATATGTAAGAGCCATAAAGCAGAAAAGATAGAATATGCAAGAAATAAGTACAGTTCATAGTTGCAGTTCATATTTTCTTTCATTCTTAGTTCATTTCATTGTGTATTTCATAGTTCTAAGAAAACAGTTATTGATATAAAAAATATTTGATGACTGCCCCTTTAAGTGATGTAACTGAGAATGTGCAGGTGCTGTTTTTGGCAGAGCTGCACAAGGCATAGGAGCATAAAGTTTTCTTACCGTGCGTCTTCTGATTTTGTAACCCTTTTATTTCTAAGTAAAGACATCAAAACTTTAAGAACTTGTCATGTCGTGCGAGTGAAGAAATTATTGTGTCTGCAGCTCTAAGTGGTATTTGGGAAAATGAAGAAAGATTGAGAGAGATGAGAGATGTTAGTGTCAAGAGCAGAACAAAAGTGTTTCCAGACCTGTGCGGTGAATTGAGGCCCTCTGTCCGACAAAACTTCCTGGGGGATACCATGGAGTTTGAAAATGTTTTTAATGAGGAGCTGCGCTGTCTGGAAGGCCGTCGGAAGTTTTCTGAGGGGAGCAAGATGGCAGGCTTTTGAGAATCGATCTATGATTGTAAAGATGGTGGTCATACCTCTGGATATGGGCAAACCGGTTACAAAATCCACGGCGATGTGGGACCAGGGGCGAGATGGAACAGGTAGCGGATGGAGAACACCAGAGGGAGGTTGATGTGATGGTTTGTTGCGAGCGCAGACGGGACAGGCTAGGACATACTCCTTCGTATCCTTATGAAGGGATGGCCACCAGAAACGGCGAGAGATCAGGGCTATGGTTCTGCTTACACCGGGGTGAGCAGAAAACTTTGCAGAATGCATCCAGTGGATGAGACGGGACCTGACTGAAGAGGGAACATACGTTTTGTTGGGTGGACCGTTACCAGGGTCGGGTTCAGAAGCTTGGGCCAGTTTTATCAGGTCAGATATTTCCCAGGAGACAGTAGCCACCGTGCAGCTGGCAGGGACAATGGAGTCCGGAGTTTCAGGTTTGTCAGGAGAATAGAGGCGTGAAAGAGAGTCGGGTTTGATGTTCTTGGAACCAGGCCGGTAGGAGATAATCAGGTTGAATCTTAAGAAAAACAGTGACCAACGGGACTGACGGGGATTAGATCTCTTTGCAGACTGAATGTAAGATAAGTTTTTGTGATCTGTCCATACCAGAATGGGATGCTCTGCGCCCTCCAGCAAATGCCGCCATTCTTCCAGAGCCAGTTTAATTGCGAGGAGTTCTCTGTCTCCGACGTCATAATTTTGCTCTGCGGGCGAAAGTCTGCCGGAAAAAAATGCGCATGGATGAGCTCTTCGGTCAGAATCAGATACTTGGGACAAGACTACCCCCACCCCAGAATCAGAAGCATCCACCTCCAAGATGAACTGCTTGGAGGGGTCAGGTTGGATTAGGATGGGTGCACTAGAAAACAGAGCCTTGAGTTTATTAAATGCAGCCTTAGCCTCCGCAGACCAGTGAAAAGTCCTTTTAACAGATGTCAGGGCAGTCAGAGGCTGTAGTTGCGGATGAACCTTCTGTAAAAATTTGCAAACCCCAGAAACCTTTGTAGTTGTTTTCGGTTCTCGGGAGTGGGCCAGTCCAGAACCGCCTTGATCTTGTCCTCAGACGGCTTCACCTGCCCGCCCTTGAGCACAAAACCTAGAAAGGTGACAGATGGACGATGAAACTCACATTTCTCAGCTTTGACAAACAGCTTGTTTTCAAGGAGTCTTTGAAGAACCAAACAGACGTGTCTTTTATGTTCAGACAGGTTTTTGGAGTAGATCAGAATGTCATCTATATAGACAAAAAACGAAAATGTTCAAAAAATCTCTCAGAACATCGTTAACCAGGGCCTGGAAACAGGCAGGGGCGTTGATCAGACCAAAAGGCATTACTAGATACTCAAATTGCCCTATAGGAGTTTTAAATGCAGTTTTCCATTCATCTTCTTCTCTGATTCTGAGGAGATGATAGGCGTTTCTTAAGTCCAACTTAGTGAAAATCGTAGCTCCTTGGACGGGTTCAAAGGCAGAGGCTAACAAGGGTAAAGGGTATTTGTTCTTAATTGTAATTTGATTTAGACCATTGTAATCGATACAAGGTCACAGAGATCCATCCTTCTTTCCCACAAAGAAGAAACCGGCCCCGAGAGGAGATGAGGAAGGTAGAATTATACTGGCAGCTAAGGACTCATTAAATATATTTTTCCATGGTCTCCCTCTCGGGCTTGGAGATATTATAGAGCCGACTGTTAGGGAGGGGGGCTCCAGGTAGAAGATCAATTGCACAGTCATAAGGTCTATGTGGGGGAAGAGAAAGTGCACTAACCTTACTGAAGACAGGTGCCAGGTCATGGTAGTCTGGAGGTACTAAGGAAAGATCAGGCGGGTCAGCCTCCTGATGGCTGGCCGGAGACTGAGTCGAAGGTGCGGCGGAGCGGAGACAGGAAACATGGCAGGATGCAGACCAGGACTCAACATGTCTTTTGGACCAATTGATGTGTGGGTTATGATGTTGAAGCCACTCAAATCCAAGGACTATGGCTGAGCTGGCTGATGGAAACACGAAAAAGGATATGGTCTCTCTGTGGTTACCAGAGATTAAAAGTTTGAGCGGCTTGGTTTGGTGTGTGACCTGAGGTAATCTTTTACCGTCGAGGGCTGAGACTCTCAGAGGCTTATTCAATGGGGTGGTTTCTATGTTCAATTGTTGAACCAGACTGGAGTCAATTAGATTCTTCTCACAGCCAGAGTCTATCAATGCTGATAACGTGAAGAATTGATCCGTGAGAAACAGAGTTGCAGGTAACAGCAGGCGAGGAGATTTCTCAGTTTGAAGATGGTCTGCCAGACTCCTCATTTCCTCTGGCGGACCCCAGCTTTTACCTTAGCTGGGCAGGTTAAAACAAAGTGACCTGGTTCTCCACAGTACATGCAAAGGTTCCCCTTAAACCTCCTTTGCCTCTCCTCGGATGTGAGCCTGGTGTGACCGATCTGCATTGGCTCAACTTCTGAGGATTCTGTGGAAGGAGAGACGTAATGAGTCTTAGATACAGGGACAGACACAGGTGGATTTCGGCTCTTAGATCTGGACTCAGCTTCTGAGGAAACAGAGGAGAAAGAGATGTCATTTGACTTAGTCGCTGGGGCAGAAACAGAAAAAACATGGCTTCTAAATCTAGACTTGAATCTGGCTCGTAGTCTGTTATCCAAACAGATTGTTAACTTTATGAGTCCCTCCAAGGTTGCTGGCTCTTCGAGAGTGGCCAGCTCATCCTTTATTGATTCGTCTAGAGCATGGAAATAAGCGCTTTTGAGCGCAGATTCGTTCCATCCGGAAGCTGCAGCTTTAACCCGGAAGTCGGTTGAAAATTCGGCAACAGTTCTATTTCCCTGTTTTAGCTCCAAAAGTCCACGAGATTCAGTGGACTTATCAGTGTCTTTGTTGAATACTTGCATGAACTCTTGGATAAAATCCTCAAATGAACAATCAAAACTAGATTCTGAAGAAAATCTGGCTTCCGCCCATACGAGGGCTTTTCCGGACAACTGAAACAGAATAAAGGCTGTTTTCCTCTTGTCATTAGGAAAACTTGACGGCGAATGCTCAAAAATGAGCTTACACTGGAACAATAATCCCTTGCACTTACTTGGATTGCATAAAAAAACTTTTCAGGAAGTGAAGGGCGGAATTCACGAAACGATTCTGACCTGACGTTCTGACCTGGGTGGAGGATTAGTATCTTGAACCGGAGGTTGAACGGTCTCCGTTCCGTGTGTAGCATTCTGAAGATAGCCGGCTATTTCCTGTAATGAGCGATTTGTTTGGTCATGGCGTGTGTTTAACTCACGGAGGGCAGTGTCGTGGCTCTGAATGAGGGTTTGTTGTTGCTCCAACATCCTCCTGAGTGATTCCGCTGGGTTAGTCTGTTGGCCAGAGTGTTCTGTCATGTTTGGTTTAAGGTTTCTAACCCACATGCAGAACACTCAGAGGCAGGAGAAAAGTTCAAAGATTTATTGATAAGTTCGAACACAATAAATGAACAGGTCCAGAGGGGAACTCGTTTGGTCACGAGTGGGTTCTGAAAAGCACACAGAATAATCAGATCCAGGACTGGTTACAAATGGGTTCACTGCAGAGGGGGACAGAGGAGTTAGTGGAGGTCCAAGTATTTTGCAGGGTGAGAGAGTGTGCAGAGCTGTACCTGTTCTGGAGTTGAGCAGAGCGGCAGAGGGGGGGAACCTTGAGGTTCCAGAGGCTGTCGGCAGGCTGAGGGCTAGGCGGAGGCAGAGCTTAATTTGAGTGCTGGCAGATCACAGATTTGAGTTTCTTTCCAGTGTCTTCTGAGAGCGGGCAGGCAGATCTTTGACAGGAATAATTCTCCAGAGTTCTTCTGAGAATGCACAGGCAGACCACCGGCAGAGAAACTCTTCAGGGTTTCAGGCAGGTTCAATCTAGGAAGCAGAGAGGAGAAAACAGATCAGGTTCAGGTTTTCAGGGAGTCAGAGGTTCAGACAGGCTGGTTGGCTCAGGCTTGCTAACCGTTACTGGCAAACACTCTGGCACTGGAGAGAAGTCCTCCGCCTCCTTAAATACGGATCTCCTGATGAGCAGATGAGCGACAGGTGGTGCAATCAGCTCCGGCTCCAGGAGATCTCGTACGCCCTCTGGTGGAGAAAGTGGACAGACCTCCAGATCCCAACACTTTGCTACATGTAATGCGCAGAACTTGTTCAGTCCAGCTGTTTCTATTAGTCCTGCGTCCTGTCCTCCCATATGTGTGGGAGTCGCAGCAGAAAACGATTATCTGTGTCACATTTTCTGGGCTGTAAAGGAGCACACAACACTGCCAGAAAATAACTTCAAAGACACAAAATTACAAAGAAACTAAAAACAAACTCTAAACAAAGGGCAGAACCCTGACAGTACCCCTCCCTCACGGCAGATACCAGATGCCCTCAGAGTCCAAAGGCAGAAGCTGGAGTCCAAAAAACACCAAACAACCCAACCAGGGTGGGCAGACACGGCCCTAGATGGAGTGCCAGAATAAAAAAAAAAAATCAGAGTCTAATAAACTAAAACAATCCAAAAACAAAACCACCAACAAAAGTGGGGAACGGTGAGGCAGAGTATCTGGAGGCCGGCTTTAAAGCTGGAGATGAGGCAGAGTCTCTTCTATAATGACTGTATCCTAATCAATTATAGATAAAGAGCTTTGATTATATTTTTGTTATGACATTTATCTGATGTGTTGAAAGCTAGAGATGGTCAAAACTGTGGTTTTAGCGATGGTTGTGTCAGTCTCTTTTTTTATATTTGTGTTTGTTTGCAGGGACTTCTTAAAATGGTTCAACCCTGAAGCACGGACTCTAACTGAAGAAGAAATAAGATTTGTTTTATCGGGTGACGAAAACGATGATGGCAAAATTGGAGAAGATGGTCAGTATCTAATTCTTCCCATTAGCCAAGTTTAAAACATTATGTCAGGAGCTGAGTTAGTTGGAAAAAACCCTCCACAGTGGAACTCGGAAAAAAACACAAGTTAACAAGATTTAAGGGTTAATATATTTATACATGATATACAACATATATGTAGTCTTATAGTTTGTCTAAATTAAAAACTCAAAATTGTGAATAAGAAAAAATGATATATAGTTTTATAATATATTCAGAAAAATACTGCTAAGTGGAATTTATCTAAATTAATGAATAGCACCCATATGTGTATAATTTATTATCTGCTGTTTAGTGAAGCCATCAGAGTTATGTTGAAGAACAACAGTGATTAATTGTAACATGAAGACCTCGAAGCACAAAAGACATTTTAGAGATGATGTTTTGATGTGGTTGGGTTCTACACACTTTTCCAGGCTTAAGTCTAACACAAGTGAAAAATGTTGACATGTAGAAGAGATTTTCAGGTACAAGTATTGATTCCCTAGTTCACTTCTAACACTGTATCTGTTACCTGAGGGTTCCACAGGGATGGGTTCTGAGCTCGTGTTGAATTGCTTTTTACACACCCCATTGAACTGTCATCATCTGATCTTTGAATGGGATTTGTTGTGACTTTTATGCAGATGATGTTCAACTGTATAAATATTTAGAGTCTCATTAGCTGGACAAACTGTCTACCATATTGCATATTGTCTACTTAAAATCAGTGTTTAGCTTTCCAGCAATAATGGGTTTTAAACACCAGTAAGCCATAACCCTAAATCCTCCTAACGTAGAGACAAAAATAAATCATGCTCTTAGTTTTTGGTTTTGTTTTAATATTCAATTTTCAGGCCTTTGACTCACATGTAAGCTCTCTATCTGTTCCTAATTCTCTCTTTCATTTCTATTATGCAACATGTATTCTCTTCAGTTAAACTGGAAAAAAAGATAAATCATACGTTTGTGTCATTCTCACTTTAAAGCCTAAAACACTCGTTTAGTTACACGTTCTACCAAGCAAATTTAAATGACCTCACATGCAGAGGTTGGTAGTAACTAGTTACACTTACTCAGTTACATTTATTTGAATAACTTTGAGAAAAACATACCTTAAGGAGTAGTTTTTCTTCATCGTGCTTTGTACTTTTACTGGAGGAAAATATGATGAGGTATCTCTAATCTTACTTGAGTAGAATATCTGGCTGCCATCTTGAGTAACTTCACTCGATGAAGAACAGCTTGTTTAAAAAAAATGCACCAGAGAGAAAAACAACTACAGTTATAACTAAGCGAGACTCCAGCTTCTTTGTTTTAATGTATTTTTATTTGCACTTCCTGCTGTGTGAGTTTGAGGTCATGTTACACGAAGTAACTTTCCATACTCTTACCCACATACATAACATACTATCAATAATGATATCAGAGATTTTATACCAAAATATCTTGTGCTTCCTCCACTTATTATATTATTTGAGTAGCCTTTTTCTCAATTTGTTTTACTCTTGTTTCAGCGGCTAGTTTTTACTTCTGCGTGAGCAAAAATATAATGAAGTGGTGCTACTCTTACTTGAGTAAAATTTTTTGGTACTTTATCCAACTTTGATCAAATAACCCTTTATGAGATTTAATTATTTATTTTAATACTCACACGCAAAAAAACGTAAGCCCAGAACAGCAAAAAGCCAAATAATTCACTAACATTTTTTTTTATATATATAGATGTATATAAATATATATTTCTACTTTAGAAAGCAATTAAAACTTTCTTATTTAAACAAGCCTTTCATTTAAATGTTTTTTTTTTTATGGTGTCCTATTTTTTATAGTTTTATGTGATGTTTTGTCTAAAATTTGCTTCACAAATAAACTGTAACTGTTTATTATGGGGTATGAATACAAATTTAACCAACACTTTTCCATTTTATTCTTAGAAAAATTGTTAAACCTATGAAACTATTCTTTACCAACCCATTGACCTTTGCGGTTTAAATTTCACCAAAATTTAGATGCAAGTTGCAAAAAAGGGCAAAAAAGGAATAAATGTCTCCTTTTGCAAAGTGAACTAAGGTATTAGGTGTGTAAAACAGGTTTACACATAATGTATCATAATACTTCATCATAATATTTTTGTCATAATTTTGACAATAGTCTATTTATTGTTCTAATGTCACGACCCTGGATTAAGTTCATTCAACATGATTCTCTATAGATGTAGGCTTCAGCAAATATGGTTACTAGATTTGAAAGAAATAATGCAGCCTGGTGTTGCATGTAATGCAAAATGTGAGTAAAATTTTATTTGTTCATTTTATGTTTCACTTTTCTCTAGAATTCCTAGAAATGGTCAAGTCCTGAGTATTACCAACAAAAGAAGCCATCTGGAATTTTACCAACCTTTGGAGTTTCTGATAGCAGCTTCTATTCCCAGGAATTTTTGATGATTTCTTTTCATCTAATTTTTAACTGGTATTTCTTAAACTCCACCTTTCATAGTGTCTTTCCTTTTGATGCATAGTTTCTTGGCTTTAGAGATTTCCCCTGTCTGTGATAAAGAATGATATAAATAAAGATCAAGAGACATATATCTACATATATGAGCAGAGTTTTTATTCATTTATGTTTTCATTGATTAATTTCCCCACAAGTGTTGTGCCAAATGCCATGATCATGGTTTTTGGACATTGGGAACCGGTGTCCATGTTCCATCTTGACATGATGACCAGAGAAGAAGCAGCTTTGGTGAATAAACAGCTGAGGAATCTCTGCAATACCCCCCCCCCCCCCCCCCCCCCCCCCCCCTTCTTTTTTTTTATTTTTTTAGCGAAGGCATGCACAGGCCAGTCACATGGTAAGCCATAGGGGTGTGACCAACCACCCCCCTCTGTGTGAGAACAGCCAAAACCACAGAGGACGCAGAATCTCTTTTTCTTTGCCTCCTCTCCCTTGCCTGTGAAGCTGGGGTCCACTTTGACCCGGATCTTCACTGTGGTGGAGAATCAAGGCCCAGGGGGAACCAGATATCCAGAACCATCACCAATAGGTCAGAACCTTTCAGAACCAAACTGCTGCAAAACAAACCTTTTGCAACACATTTCTCTTGAGTTTCAGAACTTATAGAGCCAGACTGTACGAGAAAACCTGCCTTGATGAGCTACTGAGATAAAGAGGACCCCTGCTGTGAGCCACTGAGACAGATAGAGATTGCCTTGCTGTTGCCTGCCTGCTAAGCTCCCGCTGGATGGAAACTCAACCTTCCAAATGGACATGGACAAAAAGGTTTGCAGGTCTGGTGAGATTAGGGACAGAACAAACAACATGTCTTTTGATGATGAGTAGAGACAAGCTAACAGGATGGACTGCATGCTCTGCTATGCGGCAGTAATATGTTTTGAGCTGTTGTTGAAGCTTTGACAAGCTTTATTTCAATAAGGGTTTAAACACTGATATAACATTAGTGTTCATGTTTTCCTCAGATGCTCATTACATTTCCATTACCAAATATGACCAAGAGTCATTTAGTGGAATCCTGATGTCTATTCGCTGCTAGCTATTTCAAAGAGGGTAAAGAATCATTAACTAAAGGTTATTGGTTCCTGATTAAGCAAATAATTTAATAAAACATTATTTGGCCAAATAATATTTTATTCACCTCATGGATTTGCATTGTGAATTGGTCTGAAAACATTCCAAATGTTCTAAATTAGTGAAAAAGTAATTTGATCGTATCCCAAATTATTCCAGATAAACTTTGGTTTCAAACATGAAATCCATCTTAAACTCTAATATGGTTTTCAACCATGTTTCCCCTTCATCTTTGTACAAAATAGTTAGTTTAGTTCAGTTTCACTAGTTTTAGTTAAGAGTGTTAAACTGAAATAGGTTTGACTTGGAGCTGAATGATTTTTGTTAATAAAATCTTATATTTTGAACAGAAGTTGTGGTGAATTTATTCCATGTTCCATCTACATTCCATCTATGTGCAGAATTAACTATTTAACCATGATTAGTGCCATACTTGTATGTACATATACACAATATAAAACAGCTGAAATAATATCTGATTAAATAAGATGTTTTACACCAACCCCCACCCCACCCCACTGAGGAGGACAATAAACATCTTAAAGTATCAGAAATATAAATTCCAAGCTGGCTGGGAATTGAATAGAATATAAATCCACAACATTAATGTGACATCCTACCTGGATGGGCATTGAATTTAATTTCCCAACACGAGCTTACAGTATCTTAGCCAGTCTGATAGTGCTACAGCCTGACCCAGAGACAACAGGCAAATTCTAGTCTAGATCAAAATTAAGATACACAGTAGCAGCACTGATAACCTTGCAGACTGTCCAACAGACTATGAGACAGAGGCAGTTTCAAACATCATGTAAAAATATGCTATAGTTTCTTAGACCTTTATATACTTTTAAGCGTTTTTATTGGAAGTGATGTCATATTTCTCATAGATTATAAATGATTTTATTTATAACTGAATATATTACTAATTATAAAATGGTTATCTTCATGTGAAGACAGGCCAAAGCTTAATCATGATCCTAATATGTTTAATTTTATATAATTCAGTTTATTTATATAGAGCCAATTCACAACACATGTCATCTAAAGGCACTTTACAGTTCACCAGATTATACAGTCAGATTGATTCAGTTTTCTATCTAAGGAAAACCAGTTGATTGCATCAACTCATTGACTCGAAGGCAATCCCTCACATCAAGGATGCTTGTAGGGACAGTGGACAGGAAAACTCCCTTTTAGCAGAAAGAAACCTTCAGCAGAACCAGGCTCAGTGTGAGCGGCCATCTGCTGAGGCCGACTGGGGTTCAAGGAGACAGAAGCAGAGATACAGAAAGACTCAACCAGCTCCACAGGCGGCCCCATCCAGGAAACACACAGCCAGGCAGACGACCTCCGAGCCAGCTCCCATGTCAGAGGATGAAGAGAGCACATCCAGCTAGTCACGGTCAGAGAAACAGGACTACACTGAACAACAGGCCGAAATCCAACATATTCAAAAAAAAAAAGGAAAAAGGTTGATGGCAGCAGCACAGCTGATATTTCTCTCCAGGATGGAGTCACAGCCAAACAGGAACAGACCAGATGAAGCTACTATGAGAAAAAGCAGAGAGAGCAGAATGTCAGAGATTGAACTAACAGATTCTGCAGAGTGGGAGAATCAAGCAGAATGATGAAAAAGGGACCATATGTCCTCCAAAGCCTATAGCAGCATAACTATAGAGATAGCTCAGAATAACCTGAGCCACCCTAACTATAAGCTTTATCAAAAAGGAAAGTTTTAAGCCTAGCCTTAAAAGTAGACAGGGTGTCTGCCTCACGGACTAAAACTGGTAGTTGGTTCCACAGGAGAGGAGCCTGATAACTAAAAGATCTGCCTCCCATTCTACTTTTAGAAATTCTAGGAACCACTAGTAAACCTGCAGATTGAGAGTGAAGTGCTCTGTTAGGAACATAAGGAACAATCAGATCTCTGATATCAGATGGAGCTTGGCCATTTAAGGCTTTATATGTGAGAAGGAGGATTTTAAATTCTATTCTGGATTTAACAGGAAGCCAATGAAGAGAACCTAGGATGATCTCTCTTTTTCATTTTCATCAGAACTCTGGCTGCAGCATTTTGGATCAGCTGAAGGCTTTTAACTACAGTTTGTGGACTTCCTGATTGTAAAGAATTACAATAGTCCAGCCTTGAATAGATGTTTTGCTTGTTAATTTTCCTTTTGGAACAGTGTAGACTGACCCTGAGGTTCTGATGCCTATCCGCTTTCGGCCACCCCTCACTGTACATTGGTTATTGCCTGGCCACCCTTATAAACATGTTCTGGCTAAGCCTCTGATGTTTAGTTGAAGAGATTCATCCAACCTTATGCGTTTGAGACAGAGTTTGATTGCGATGACCCCTGAGTCCTGATTAAAGCTGCAGTGGATGGAGAAGCTGAATCAAACTGCAATGAGAATGATCAACTAAAATTGAACTGTTGCTAATTCTATAGGCCTACTGCTTGATAATCTTCTGTGCAGATTACGTCCAAAAGTATAGCCTATGTTATCACGATAGAGATGTGATTTCCCAGTGCATGATGTTCTATAAACAGAATATATTTTTTTGAATCAGACAACATGTTTTTTTAGATAGTTTGTTTTAAAACAGGGGAATTTTCTCATCAACCTTTTTCATGTGCTTTACTGTTCCCAAATTCATGCACTGTTCTTAATCCATACTTGTATGTACACCTGTAACCCCATACTTCCCACCTGCCCAGCGTTCCCTTAAAAAAATAAATAGGAAAGACAAGAACAACATGAAAAATCCTATCGGCTTCATTGTGCCTTTGGTAATGTTGCCAGACGAACTTGTGCAACACACTGTGACTGCAGTCGGAACCTTAATTAGTGGGAAGTCCCCATTACCCGGACATCTGAGTGTGTGACCCCGCACTGTCAAAAGCAGGAAATGAACGCTTAAAAGTGCTATAATGTGAGCGATGTGAGTTATTTCCCCCCTATTCTCCTTTATTTACACAATATCTAGGTGCATCTGAACGTGTGGGTCGCATTGTCTGGAAGGTGAGTGCTTACTTTATTTTTTAACGAACGTGTAAAGTTAGGTTCGGTAACCCGGTTAGCATGTTGGCTAGGTTCTGCTAGCTGTGTCAGTGGCTCAGCTACACATAATGGGAAGAAGTTGGTGGATTCTCGTCAGGTTTCTAACTCTGTGACATCTGAATGCACGTTGTAACATTTTAGTACAACACTCTGGCTTTGAAAGACATTTGACGCTCATTTTTTGGTACATTTTCTTCTTTTCGTGAGATTTGGCCGGCTTGTCAGCTTCACTCTTTTATAGACTTTACTAAGCATCAAACAGCAAACTACTGGAGATCAATCCTTTTTAGAAAGCAGTTATTTTCGAATAAAATTATATTTTTCCCTCTGTGGAGATCTAAAACTAAGTTAATAAACTCTTGACATCTAGAGCTGCTTAGAAAAACGCTAAGGACTTTGAGAGATGTCTCACATTTCTCCTAAACTGATTATTTGCACTTATCTCTAAAGCAAAATTAAGTATCAAAACCTCATGTCTTAGAGAAATGATCTGACTATGTATAAAGTAGGAAAAAAAAATAATAAAGATAACACCGACATTATTTTTATTTTCCAGAAAACATGGACTTTTACTTCAGATGGTCATGTTGGGTCTGGTTTCCTCATGTTTTATTATTATTATTATTATTATTATTATTATTATTATTATTATTATTATTATTATTCATGAAATGATGTACAGACAAGAGGTTACTGCTAGAGTTGTAACCAAACATTAGGTTTTCTTATATCATGCTGCTGCTTCTATAGCTCCCCATTGACTCCAGATAAGTCTTTAAGATGTTATTCTCACTTATTGGGCTTTGACCAGTTAAGCATCAGCTAACATCTCATTCCCTTTACATCAGTATATCCTTAGCAGGTGATTTGAACCATCTGCTATTTAGTTTGAGGTCAGTGGAATCTGTTAAGATTTTGAAGAACCAACTAAAAGCCAATAACTTAGAAATCACTGAATTACTTATTTTGATGTACTGACCTTTTAATGGTTTTGGTTTTCTTCCATACAGCACTTTTTTATTATTCTATTGATTTTACACCATTTTACACAAATATCATCCAATAAAAGAACGTAAAGCTATCATGTTTTTGCAGAAGATTTACACCCCATTCTTTTAAGCATAATATATATGAAGAGAATTATGGTTCTGTAAAAAAATTCAAACAAACTTTCTAGTGTAGATATTTATCAAACAAACTATGAACTCTAACCATTTTTTATTTAAATGAATTAAAGGGAAAAATGTCTCTCTTTAAAGGTTGCTGAGCTTTGGTGCTGACTAACATCTCACTGCATTTTAATGAGAGATGAAGCTTAGAAGTTCTATTTAATTATTTTGTCCTGTAGGCAAACGGCATGGTACCCAGATTGTTACTGGAAGAAAGGACACCCAGATACAGTTTACACTAATGCTAATGATAAGGTAAGAGGGATTCAGAGATCGTATTAGTGTGACCTAATTGAAACTGAAGGGTGTTTTTTTTTTTTTTGTCTTTTTGCCTTTCCAGTCCCAAAATGGCCTCAGGAGCGCAAGAGAAACAGTTCACACAATCCCTTCTGAGTTTTTTCATTTATAACCCTACGCTTGGACCACGCGAAGGAGAGGTGAGCAGGACTTTCAGTGGATGGCGTCCTTTTATCTTGTTTTTGAATGATTTTAATTAATTTAAATATTTCCACTTAGGAAGAGAAAAAGATTTTGTTTTACCACCCGAGTGAGGTCGAGAAGAATGAGAAAATCCGAAATGTGGGCCTTTGTGAAGCAATTGTGCAGTTCACCAGGTAAACGCCGCATTAATACTTTTTATAGGAAATGCCTTTGCAAAAATATTCCTTCTTTTTGGTAACATCAAAACCTAAAATTAATGGATGTTTTCTGTGATATAAAAACACTGTCATGCATAAATGGTTTTGAATGTTTTCTAGATACGAATCTGAAAAGTGTGTTGTTGCAATGGTATCCTCCTCTCATTGATCAATATTGCACTAACAGCTGGAAGGCCATTGTGGCGTGTATTTTACCAGCCTGCTCATCATAAGACTCATCATGTCCTTTTTTGTTTGTAAAATGGCTGAAGATACACTTGACTAAATGAAGTGTCTGAAAATCAGCTTTTCAGTATTGCTGCAAATTCTTTGATGGATTTAGGTCTCTTCATTGACTGGATCAGTTTAACCCTGGGATATGTTTTGAGCTACACTATTCTATGGTGTAATCGTTAGCACTCTGGACTCTGAATCCAGAGATCTGAGTTTAAATCTCAGTAGGACCTTCTTTCTTGGGGGAGTCTTGGCCTAGTGGTTAGAGCAGTGCACTGGTGCTCTAACAAAGTTGAAAGTACTTGGTTCGATTCCCACATCCTGCATTCTGGGTCTTTGAGCAAAACTCTTAACCCCACACTGCTCCCGGGCACCCCATGATGGTGGCCCAATGCTCAAAGAATTGAGCATTAATGCCTGCTGTCTGAGTGTAGCCATAAAGTGTAGTTTTCATCCATGAAGTGATCTTTGACAGAACAGGGAAATTATTTAATTAGTGTGTGTTTGCGCACTGACGCATATCAGAACTATTATAGAGAACAAATGAGCTTTGTTTTTTGTTCTATATTTTTCCATTCCCCTTCCTTTTGTGTTTCAGGACTTTCTGTCCAACAAAACCAGCAAAATCTCTGCACACACAGAAGAATCGGCAGTTTTTCTTTGAGCCAGAGGAACATTTTTGGATAGTCATGGTAAATAACATTTAAAGATTTCTTGATCGGTGTAGACTTGTTTCCATCTTTAGTAACTTTAATGCTTTGTGGAGTGTTTTTTTATTTTCCTGTTTATGTTTTCCTTAGGTTGTTCGAAACCCAATGATTGAGAAGCCGAACAAAGATGGCAAACCTCCAACGATAGAGTATCAAGAAGAGGAAATACTCGTGAGTTGGTGCTTGTAAAAAGGCTAGGGCTGCGGATGAACTGAGAAAATTAACTCAGTTTAAGTATCATAGGTCTGTAACAAAAAAAACAAAAACAAAATGATTGTATTACTTTTATAAAAGACAAAAAAAAGCAATAAATGTTTATTTCTGTTGAGATTTATGCTTTTTTTTCTGCTATTATATTCTAAAACATGAAGGGAATCTCTTTCATTTTGTGATAGTTCAGAATTGCTTTTTGCTCTCAGGGCACCAAAATTGCATTTACAGGTCTAGCACCTCTAGTGGTGAAAGGTGACCGAGGGTTTTATTAATTATTAGTTGCAAATAAATATATCTTAACTATGAATTATTGTTTGACCCACAGACTAAAGCAGAAATATAGATTAAATACTGGTGAAAGGATATTATCAGGTTCTTATTGTCCAGGATATGTTCTGCTCTTTATTGAGTAAAAATAAGATTTAAAAAAAAGTTTTTAAAAGGGGCATATTTTAAATTATTAATACCCTTTTAAAAAGTCAAACCCTCTCTGGGATTAATGAACCTGCCAGTATTATGATAATTTATCTCCAGGAGAGAGTTTCAAACCTTTGGGGTTGAAGGCCCTCTGTACCATCTCCCTAATTTTTAGCTCGCTCTAATGATTGTTAGATTCACTTTGTTACTCTGGATGGGGCAATCCAAAAGCATGAATCAATTCGTTCAGTGAGAGAATATGTTGACTGAATAAAAATACTTTGAAACCAAATCTTTTCGAATTCAACTTAACTGTATTAGTGGATCTTAATTAGGAGCCGGTTAATCAGAATCACTTTATTAATTAATCTGCTGCTTAAGAAGCACTGGAATCACACAAAAAAAACAGATACTTTTCATTCATTTTATTCATTTACCTATTGATGCAATTTTTTCCTAAACTTCTCATTTCAATTTTCCACCATGTTTTCCTTGTAGGATACGGTTTATGGTGCAGTGGTTCGGCAGTGCTACAGCATGTACAAGGTAAGAATTATTCCTACATCAGAGGCTGCTTCACCTTAGGGTTAACATTTGAATAAAGAAAAAGATCTTTGCACAAATTAAATTAATAGCATATCACAGAGTAATTAAAGGGTAAATAATATCCGATCATGCTAAATTAATTTTGCACATATATTAATTAACATTTTTTTTAAAGTCAAGATATATTATACTTTTTTAAATGTTTCTTTTTATCCATGCAGTTTTGTCTTAATTACTGCTGTAAGTAGGTTATTCTTTCAGCAGGTGCCATGTTTTAGAGTCTGTACTATTACAGCAGGAAAGAATTTGATTAGTAAATCATTAGACAATTTTGATATTTTTTTTCAAATTGGTTAATCTTGATTAATCACCAAATAGTTCGCATTAACAACGCTGCGTCCTTGAAGGTGAAAGCTACAGCTTTAACTCCTCTCAGTCGCTCTCGTTCCGTACTGTTCGCCTGCCGGTTGCCAGGTATCCAAATACTAACCTTTAGTTAACTTTACCAAATACAGGTGCTGGTCATAAAATTAGAATATCATGAAAAAGTAGATTGATTTCAGTAATTCCATTTAAAAAGTGAAACTTGTATATTATATTCATACATTACATACAAACTCATATATTTCAGATGTTTATTTTGTTTAATTTTGATGATTACAAATGACAACAAATGAAAATCTCAAATTCATCATATCAGAAAATTAGAATATTACTGAAGACCAATAAAAACAAAGGATTTATAGAAATGTTGGCCAACTGAAAAGTATGAACATGAAAAGTATGAGCATGTACAGCACTCAGTATTTAGTTGGGCCTCCTTTGGCCTGTATTACTGCAGCAATGCGGCGTGGCATGGAGTCGATCAGTCTGTGGCACTGCTCAGGTGTTATGATAGCCCAGGTTGCTCTAATAGTGGCTTTTAGCTCTTCTGAATTGTTGGGTCTGGTGTATTGCATCTTCTTCTTCACAATACCCCATAGATTTTCTATGGGGTTAAGGTCAGGAGAGTTTGCTGGCCAATTAAGAACAGGGATACCATGGTCCTTCAACCAGGTACTGGTAGCTTTGGCACTGTGTGCAGGTGCCAAGTCCTGTTGGAAAATGAAATCTGCATCTCCAAAAAGTTGGTCAGCTGCAGGAAGCATGAAGTGCTCTAAAACTTCCTGGTATGTGGCTGCGTTGACCCTGGACCTCAGAAAACACAATGGACCAACACCAGGAGATGACATGGCACCCCAAACCATCACTGACTGTGGAAACTTTACACTGGACTTCAAGCTACGTGGATGAAGTGCCTCTCTTCTTTTCCTCCAGACTCTGGGACCTTGATTTCCAAAGGAAATGCAAAATTTACTTTCATCAGAGAACATGACTTTGGACCACTCACCAGCAGTCCAGTCCTGTTTCTCTTTAGCCCAGGCAAGACGCTTCTGACGCTGTCTGTGGTTCAAGAGTGGCTTGACACAAGGAATGCGACAGCAGAAACCCATGTCTTTCATACGTCTGTGTGTGGTGGTTCTTGAAGCACTCACTCCAGCTGCAGTCCACTCTTTGTGAATCTCCCCCACATTTTTGAATGGGTTTTGTTTCACAATCCTCTCCAGGGTGCGGTTATCTCTCTTGCTTGTACACTTTTTTCGACCACATCTTTTCCTTCCCTTCGCCTCTCTATTAATGTGCTTGGACACTGAGCTCTGTGAACAGCCAGCCTCTTTAGCGATGACCTTTTGTGTCTTGCCCTCCTTGTGCAAGGTGTCGATGGTCGTCTTTTGGACAACTGTCAAGTCAGCAGTCTTCCCCATGATTGTGTAGCCTATAGAACTAGACTGAAAGACCATTTAAAGGCTTTTGCAGGTGGTTTGAGTTAATTAGCTGATTAGAGTGTGGCACCAGGGGCCATCAATTTTGAACCTTTTCACAATATTCTAATTTTCTGATATGATGAATTTGAGATTTTCATTTGTTGTCATTTGTAATCATCAAAATTAAACAAAATAAACATCTGAAATATATGAGTTTGTATGTAATGTATGAATATAATATACAAGTTTCACTTTTTAAATGGAATTACTGAAATCAATCTACTTTTTCATGATATTCTAATTTTATGACCAGCACCTGTATGTTTTATCTGCCTGTTCAGAAGAAATGTGGGAACATCTGCGTAGCTTCTAAGCCCCTATTCTTTTTTAAGTTGTCACTGATTAAAATCTTGACATGTTCACCGTCGATTTGTTTCCTGTTTGGCATTTTTGGCTTTAATTTCCAATGTTGAAAATCAGGGAGGACATTCAAGCGAATGTACAGGTGCGTAATAATTAGTTCCATCAGAATAGTTCTTTTAGTTAGGAAGGAGCTAGGAAAGGGAAGCAGTATACTTCCTATCACCAGTTCATAAAGCATAGGAAGCTCCCCTGCTAAGAGCTAAAAGGTTTCCCACAATCCTTTGTGTGACAGAACATAAAGGTACAGCCCACCTCACAGAGTTTTGGAAAAATGCATTACTTCTTCACCTGTATTTGTGTGACACATGCTAATTCAATTCAGATTTATTTATATAGCGCCAATTCACAACACATGTCATCTCAAGGCACTTTACAGTTCAACCAGATCATCCAGTCAAATTGATTCAAAGTTTTCTATCTAAGGAAAACCAGTTGATTGCATTGACTCTTCAGCGACAGGGGAGAGGAAAAACTCCCTTTTAACAGGAAGAAACCTCCAGCAGAACCAGGCTCAGTGTGAGCGGCCATCTGCTGAGGCCGACTGGGGTTCAAGGAGACAGAAGCAGAGACACAAAAAGCAGCTGTAAAAGGCGGCCCCGTCCAGGAAACACAGCCAGGCAGACGAGCTGTGAGTCAGCTCCCATGTCAGAGGATGAAGAGAGCACATCCAGCCAGTCACAGTCAGAAAAACAGGTCTACACTGGAAAATAGGCCAAGCTCCAACATCTATAAACAAAGGAGTCACAGCCAAACAGGAACAGACCAGATGAAGCTACTATGAGAAAAAGCAGAGAGAGCAGAACGTTAGAGATTGTGCAGAATAGGAGAACAGAGAGAGAATGAAGCAGAATGATGAAATGGGGGTCCCTATGTCCTCCAGCAGTCTAAGCCTATAGCAGCATAACTATAGAGATAGCTCAGGATAACCTGAGCCACTCTAACTATAAGCTTGATCAAAAAGGAAAGTTTTAAGCCTAGCCTTAAAAGTAGACAGGGTGTCTGCCTCACGGACTAAAACTGGTAGTTGGTTCCACAGGAGAGGAGCCTGATAACTAAAAGATCTGCCTCCCATTCTACTTTTAGAAATTCTAGGAACCACTAGTAAACCTGCAGATTGAGAGCGAAGTGCTCTGTTAGGAACATAAGGAACAATCAGATCTCTGATATCAGATGGAGCTTGGCCATTTAAGGCTTTATATGTGAGAAGGATTACGGTAAATAAATGTTCACACCTTTACAGGTTTGGGTTTTTTAATGGAGAGTTTCAGTCGTTTGTTCCTTTTGTCGAATGGTTCTTTTCTGTAAAGCAAACATCCTTCCTGTGTTCTTCTTCTATTGGCTGAACGCCGTTCAGATTCAGCACAGCGGTTTGGAGTTACTGATCTAACCTGGATAGTGTTCCTATTGTTGACCCCATGAAAGGTGAAGGAACAGAATGGAGGGGCTACAATTTAATGTGGTCAGAAGGAGGCTGGGAAACGTAACTCATAGAAAAGCCAGCTCTATCAAGGAGAAATCTCTCACATGACTTTAACCTGCTTTCCTATTGGTGCAGAATCTTTCATGCTGACGTTGGCTTCACAACCCGATGTAAATATTTAATGCAGCTGTCAAAATTTATAAAGCTGTTTTTAAACCTTTTTTTTCAGTGAAATGGATGCTTTTATTTTTCACCTCTAGACATATTTCTAATATTTTTGAGAAGTTGATCGTTTTGATGAAAAGTTATAGCTATGGCTTTAATATCCTGATAACCTGAACCCTCAGATGTGCTTAGAGTTTAACAATGACTTCTCTTTTTCAGCTATTTAACGGCACCTTTGGTCGAGCGATGGAAGCGGGTGGAGTGGAGCTGCTCATTCAGAAGCTTGCAAAGTTTTTCTACAGGGTAAATATCGCTGACATCTGTCCAATGACTCTTTTCTACTGGCTGTTGTTGCTAGGTGTATTTATGTTTTGACTTGTTTTTGACTGTACATATTGTCTTTAGCACAGTGTGTCAAATTAACTCCACCATGGCTTCCATAAAAAGTCACCAGAGCCTGACGGCTGGTGTTTTCACAAGCACTGAGATCCTCTCTGAGTATTTGATGATTATTTCAGGTGGCTCCTTTAGTGCCTTTGTAAACAGTTGGGACCTGTTTGCAGTCGTGTTTAATTTCTTGGTCATTCCGTAAAAATTCAAAAAATATCCACTGGACTTGGTTTTCAAGATTTGAAGACGTTTCGCCACCTCTCCAGGAAGCTTTCTCAATTCAAATGTCTGGATCCGCAGTGCCATTTGCATGTCTCCAAGCAATACAAGGCCTTGTCCATATAAGACTCAAACTCACTGCGGATCCAGACATTTGAATTGAGAAAGCTTCCTGGAGAGGTGGAGAAACGTCTTCAAATCTTGAAAACCAAGTCCAGTGGATATTTTTTGAATTTTTACGGAATGACTATGACCTGGATGACTGAGAACCTTCATCAGCATAATTTCTTGTTCCTTCCCGACCCGCATTATACGTTTCTTTCTCAGCAGCAACAGAACTGTTGGATTAAACACTGTAGAAAAGTTTTAAAAATTCATTTCTAATTAGGAAACACCCGAAGTGGATCCAGGCTTCCCTCTCCGATGTGTAATCTACACACGGAGGGAAAGTAGATGTTACGGTGTTCTGTATCTGACCTTGATTGTCAGATGGATATCTTATCCTTTTAATGATGCAGAAGCTTCTGCAGCCGACCGGTCAAGATCTGCTTAGTCTGCTGTCTTTATTGCCTTGTAAACAAGCTTTTGTAAACTAATCCGTTTCTTTTTTTTTTTTTGTGTCTGTATGTGTCTGCGTGTTCTCTCTGGGCATTCCAGTATCTGCAGACGCTCCACTTGCAGTCCTGTGACCTGTTGGATGTATTCGGAGGCATCAGCTTCTTTCCGCTGGACAAGATGACCTATCTGAAGATTCAGTCATTTGTTAACAGAGTGGAGGAGAGCCTCAGCCTCATCAAATACACGTCCTTCCTCTATAACGACCAGCTTATCTGGTATGAATTGTTAAAACTTTGCAAGCTTGTCCAACTAATCTAGTTTCTGTGAATATTGTCCGCTCCCACTCCTCTAAGAACAAACACTGCATATTTGCAGCTTCTCTCAATGGTAGAATCACAATATTAGTGTGTAAACTAATAATTAAACACTGAATAAACAGAGGTGGTACTAGACATTAACCTAATCCTCTTTGTGGTTTGACTAGTCACATAATGTTAGCCTCCATAATCCGTAGGTAAATACATGGCTGTCAACTAAAGGAATTCACAGAAAACCTTCTACAGACAGTGAAAAGGTTCTTTGATTATTACTGTATAAGTGATATGCTCTCTGTTGCAAAAGAGGAAGCTTTTTAATGATTATTTCAATGGTTTAAAAGTGATTGGTTCTATTTTTTGTCTCCATGTTTGTGCAGGAGTGGGCTGGAACAGGACGACATGAGGATCCTTTACAAATACTTGACCACGTCTCTTTTTCCCAGGCATTCGGAGCCTGAGGTAGATGGAAGTGTAACTGTGTCACTGTGCCTGGCAAACTTTATTGCATTTTATCGGTTCAACCAAAAATGTTTAAATTCTAAGGTAAAAAAGGTTTCTGCTGTTAGGAAGCTTCTCAGCAGCGACGTGGAAGCTGATCAAGGTTTAATGGAAACAACAAATACAGAACCATCCTATGAGAAACTCTGTTAGATGCTGAGAGGAGATGGGTCACCATCAGGCTATTAGATAGCACATTGTCAAAAATGACCCTTTTTTCTCCTCTGAAAAATTCACTCTAATGTTAAAAATTTCACAGGCAAAAAAAGCTGGAGTTGGAAAATTAGAACTTTTGCTGCTTGATGCATGACATGAACCAATGAGAGGAGCTTATCTGGTAGCAGGCAGGGAGACAGACAGCGCTGCTGATGAAGATCACTGAACTGAAAATTTTATTAATGCCTAAACTAACTTAAAAAATCCAAACCTGCCAGCAAAATGTGTTCTTTTATTATTGTGGTGCCTGCAGTTTGAGTCACATACCTGAAAAACACTAACATCTACTTCCAGCCGCCACCAACAGCAGGGGAGGGCCTAACGCAGTATGTGGAGGTTTGAGCGGCTCTGACAGAGAAATAATATTTTAAGAAAGGATCATAATCTTGATGAACTGACTGCACAGACCATGTTTTCAGGTGGACTTTCTCACATAAAAATATTAAAGCTACTTTTTACCCACTGATCACAGCAAAATATAGCAAATCTGCTCTCTGTCATTGAACACAGGACCAGCAGAAGCATCAGATGCATCTTAACACACTTTGATGGATGTCTAACCTTAATGTGGACAAGTATAATAAATGAAGCAGCAGAAACTTTGTTGCTGCTGAAATCACGTGCCGTCTGAACGTAGCATTAGATTTTCTGGGTGTTTGAATTAACCTATGAATCAGAATATTCTACCTAAAAATCTAATGTCTTCATTATGAAATTTCCACCTCTAGTCAAGCAAACATACTTCCCATAATCAGGACAAAATTAGTGTTGGAACAAAGACAAAAAGTTAGCTACATTCCACCTCAGAATGCAGGAAATGCCGCTTCATAGAGTCTAAATTTTAAATTTTTAGCCACCTACGACCTGCAAAGCCTAAAAATATGGTACACCAAGGTGTACAAATTATGAAATATTCCTAGCTAAAAGCCTGGTCAACAATAGTAGGATGATGACCTCATGAAATGGAAAAGATCAACTCAAACTTGGAACATTGTGAACAAATTAAACATCTCATCTCCCATTTTAGAAAATTGACTTTTGAATTTGAACTTTTTTAAGAGATTATTATGGCTTACAGAAAATGGACACTCGTTCAGTCTCAGATAATTAAAAAATTGTGTGAGATCAATGGAAGAGAGATGAGTTTGCTGTCCATTTATAATTCTTTTCTTTCCAAAATGTACTAATACTAGATGATCTAATCAGTGTTGGGAAAGTTCTCTTTCTACGTGAACTAGTTCAAAGTTCAGTTCACACATTTTAAAATGAACTAGTTCAGTTCATAGTTCATAATTCAAAATTTTGAACTAAGTTCACAGTTCAAAAAAAGAACTAGTTCATAGTTCTTTTTTATATATATATATATATATATATATATATATATATATATATATATATATATATATATATATATATATTGCTCAATTACATCATAGCCTACTGACAGCAATTATTTTATCAGTTGTAACTCTGAAACTGTGCGTCAGATTTTATCTTCATATCCACTTTTGAATCCTAATCCAACCAGGGTTTACATTAGCATTGAGGGGACAGCATTTCCCCATTGTTGCTGTAAATTCACTTCACACTAGTAGCAGCTGCAGCTTTCACCCCTACAGTATATTCTCAAAAACATCAGGAAAAATGTGCTGCTTGAATTGTCTTCTTTTATGAGGAATTATTATTAAAAGAAAAACAGGAAAGTAGTCTTCAAGGTGCAAATGTATTTTTTATTTTAATAATTTTTTTCAATTTGAAATTCCATTTCAGTGCATACTAAAAAGGAATACTGGAAAATTATACCAGGCAGGTTTACATGAATAGTAAAACCCTCAAGAACATTTTACTAACACAAACTGAGGGACCAGGCTGAGGTAGGAATTTAAGGTCACTGAAGTGCGGATTTTTTTACTGAAAGCCGGCGGGCAAAATTTGCGGAGAAATGTAAGATTGTTGCCATCATCCTCACCGACCACCTGGTCATAAACCTGTTTTAAGTGATCATACTGCTGCTTTGTCGCCTCCACGGTCGCCTCCATGCTGCTGTGGCTTCCACGCTGCATTTTGTTTTGATGACGCACGCGGCTGTAGGCTACGACGCTGGTAGCTGGTGTTGCCAGATTGGGTGTTTTTCACGCTACATATTAAGGCCTGTTTACGGTGTGATTTAGCCGGGGTTTCGCCTGGAGGGCTCTATAGAAATTTGGCAACCTGTTGAACTGAGAGAGCGTGCCGTTCACAGACACCAGAATGAACGAGTTCACAATAACGTTCATCCGGCAGTAATGCAGTACGTTCAGTTCACGTTCGCCCAAAATATGAACGAGTTCATGAACTTTCGTTCAATGAACACGTTCAGGCACAACACTGGATCTAATTACATGTGTTCAGATATCAGTGGGTTTGAAAACTTTTGCAAGGTGCTAAAGTAAACAAATTCATTGAACTAAATTATTTGAACAGATCACAGGAAGCCAGAGACACTAGAATGTAACAATGAATTTAGTTGGTTCCTAAACCTTTAAATCCTGTATCAGCATCTAAAACATTATTTTTTTCAAAATAATATGATTTCTGAAACCTTTTTTATTTGTCTCTCTGTCCCTCTGCAGTTGGCTGGTAGAGACTCTCCTCTGAGGCCTGAAGTCACGGGAAATCTGTTGCACTATGGGAGGTAAGTCCTCCTCTATCCTTAATCCTGCCTCCTGCAGTGCTGTAATCTGGCAGAAAATGTGATTTTATTTATTCTGCCACTGTCATCTGTGTACATCACAAAGCAGGCAGGTTATAATTCATCTCTTAGATTCCTTTCAGCTTGTGTAAAATCAGCCTTTCAATCATAATGCAGGTGTTTTCTCGGTATTTAATTTGTGAAAATTAACACTATTTGTGTTCCAGTGGATTTAGCCTCATCTGTTCTTCAGTAAGGAAAACACATTTTCCAACCATTGTACTTCTGTTGGCCTGGACTAAAGCTTTCATTGTAATGACATGTATACTTTAATAGTTTTCATGGAAACTCTTAAATCAAGAAAGATTTAAAACCAATTTGTTCAGGTTTATCCAAACATTTTGGATTCTTGACTGTTTGTGTTTTTTCAGAGGACTGAACATTTCCTCATAGATTCAGAGTCATGACAGTTATTCAAGCGGCGGATGGATGAACTGTCTCATCTGTCAGCTGCTTCATAAAAAATACTGCTAGAGTTATAATGTTTGAAACTTGAAATCTGATTCTAGATTGAGCCACCTTATATATTCAATTATTTGAGTGTGAGACAGTTTGTTTGTTTTTCTTGCTGTAAAGCATTCTATCAACAAACCAATTAAGAAGCGTTTTTAATTTTTAACTAAAACCTTATTAAATATTTATTTACAAGCTTCTGCAAGTTAAGTTCCTGTTTCTAACTGTAGTAAAGGTCAGTTAAAGTAAAAGGAATAATAATTTTAAATGGTTTTTTGGTCGTGTAGTTATTTTGTCTCGCATTAGAGTGTAGGCTTCAAGGAAAAAAATACAAAATAGTAGCGCCAGTACTGGATTTTTTTTTTCTTTCTATTTTATTTTATTTTTTGGCATGGATCCTAGTTTTTTTTGTTACTATTGGTTTGCTCCTGCTCCCGTCTGCTCCCGTTAATGTTTAATCCTGTACCGTCCCAATCACGTGATCGTTACTGACTCCCATCCCACAGGAATCCCGTGACCCGTGGGATTCCCGAAAAAATGTCAGTCTCTAGTTTTCATGTATTGTGGCCCCATGTGTTACAAAGACAAGCACATTGTTTAGACTATAAAAAATAAAACTCATTGTTTGGCTAATGCTAAACGTTTGGCTAATGCTAAACGTTTTAACAGTTTGGTAAGAAGAGAAAATTAATGGGGGTGATTTATTTTTTTAAGTCCTCAAAAATTGACCGCCTTTTTTTGAATATCTGTTCTAACAAGTAGTAAATTTTGTGTAACATAGTCAGGTTATGTTTGGGGGATCTAACATTTTTTTATATTACATGAGCTTCTAAACTTTCCTTCTAAATCGTTTCCTATCTGACCGCACAGCTGATAACATGTGGTGCTTTGTTTGGGAAGTGGGGGGTGCAGTTGACTCTTCTATGTCCAACTGCTGAAAAAATATGCTAATGTTGGCTGAGGGAAATGTCTAAATTAAAAATCGGCTTTAAGGTCTCACCCTGGTCTCCATTTGTTCTCTTAGGTTTCTGACAGGACCTACTAACCTTAAAGATCCAGAGGCTAAGTTCCGATTTCCAAAAATATTTGTCAGTGCAGAGGATGGCTATGAAGAGCTGCATCTGATCGTTTATAAGGTGTGTGGAAATAAACCAGTCTCTGTTCTATTTTATTTTTTTAAGTTCCTACTGTATGCTCATATTTTGTCAATTCATGGATGATTTTCTAAACTAATCTGTAATGGAGGGGATTTTAGTTTTTTTTTATTACACTAGATTTAGGATTAAATATTTTCCTCTCTGTTGATGGGTTTTTCTGGATTAGATGGCTCAATTTTAAAATGAAGCATTTCCCGCAGTGCTTATCATCTGATTAGTGTGAATTTTTAACCTTTTTGACCTAGATTCTCCATGAAACCTGTACCAATGTGTTTTATGCTTTGGTTTTCTTTTGCAGGCGATGAGCGCTGCTGCTTGTTTTATGATCAGTGGTAAGTTTAAACCTTTATTCTTATAACTGTTTTCGATTTTTATCACATTTAAGCCTTTTTTTTCATCTAAAGCTAAAACAAGGCATCTTATCCACTTCTTCATAAAATGAACTGACTTTCTTCTTCTAACCATATTTCTCCAGCCTCTGTTGAGCTGACCAGGGACTTCTGTGAGCAGCTGGACAGCTTGGTGGGCCCCCAGCTCACTCTGCTGGCATCAGATATATGTGAACAGTTCACAATAAACCGCAGGATTTCTGGGTCAGTGCAGATCTCTCAGTTAGTCCTCATCTTCTGAACAGTATCAGTCATCCACGTTGTTCTGACATTTAATTTAGTCCTGAAAAGGATCAGAAACCATCTTAAAAACCTCTATGTGATCTATGAGCTTCTAATTGATGTCCTGTTATAAACTGACTCATAAATTGTCCCGGCATCAAAAAGTTTGTGTTCCACAAATTAAGCTTCAGTCAGAGGTTTATGCATCCGGATCCACAGCATAAATTATTTATTGATTTGGGGATTTTAAAGACATTTGAGCTTTTCATTGTTCCATCATAATACAAAAACATTTGTAAAGATGTTAACAACATAAAGGTGAATTTATCTGTTGTGGATATTCTGTGATCCACATATCCTGAAAAGTAAACATTGTCTCATAAATGAGCTTTACTAGCAGCAAACAACGATCCTCTTAGAAGCCATTAAGAATCCCTGAGCCAGCTCTGACTGACTCAATTGTTTGGTTTCTGTCATAGGCCGTCTTAAAAGTATAGTCTGAACATTTTCAGGTTAAAGGTTTAGTGGAGGAGTTTTGTAAATAAAAAAATAAATAAAAAAATTCACATACTCAACCTGTACCCACTCCTGAGAGGGAACGCCTATTAAACGTGTGTGAGAGTGTGCAAAAGCCCATTTCTCCTCGTGCACCCTCTGTTTAAAAGTTGCTGTTTGCAACGCTCATACAAGCTTACTTTCCATAAGAAGTAAGCAATTTTTTTCCTATGTCAGACTTACCACCAGTAAGTGAAAATGGGGACGAGCACGTAGGACGGCGTTACGTAAACATATCAACAGAATGATTAAAAATTAGGAGGACCACTTATTTTGATGATCCACCCGGAAAAAGAACATCCTCCACTATACCTTTAATCTACCTCATCGATTACTAAACTAGTTTTTATCATTTATTATTTTGCATATAATGGTGTCTAAAATTAAAGCATTTTGCTGCTGATATCAGTTATTCTTAGTTTATTATTATTATTATCAAACCTTTTTTTTTTTTTTTACAGTTACTTTCAGTGAGACACAAGTTCTCATTTGTCAGAGAGACCTGTTGGCACAGTTTAAAAGTTTGAACACATTTATCCTAATCTGTGTCACAAGATGAAGATAAACATTTAAGATCCAGGACTGGTAAATGGTGGAGGTCACCATATCCCATGGTTATTTCATCCACCCTGTGTAACGTGCCCGTAGGCCTGCCAGCATCAGTGGACCCTCACCATGTTGCTGCTATAACCACGCTTAGCAGTTGGATCTTCCTTTAGAGAACCTCACCCCGACTGTTTAGAATACAACAATGAAACAGTTCCAATGTTAGTGAAGCTGGAGCTAAGGTCAGGCTTTGGCCCGAGCTGAGAAAGAGCTGAGAAAGACTCCACAGCTGAATAACTGATAATGGTTGTCTAAGGGTAATATTTTGGATCAGTTTAGGAGAGTTTTTGCACAGTGATGCCAACAGGAAGGCTCTCCCAGCCCACATCATCACTGCTTCTTGGATGGTTATTGCAGGCTAACGTTGATACTTTGGAATAACCATTGAAAACCCTTCAAACTGTCTGTTGCATCAGACTAACTCATTTGATTAAACTCTCCAGTTCCTGACAGGAAGAGGAGTCAGGCATCAAATTAATGTTTTTCCAGAAGCTTTATACCAACTACAGAAAGTTAAAGGTTACCAGCAATTTGCTCAAAAGGAATCAGTTGGTATCTGCGTATGTCTGAGCCTGTATGTGTAGGTTTAGATCCTTTGTGAATGAGGGGAAAAAAAAAAAAACAGAAGACATTTTTTCCTTGCTGTTTACTATAAACACTTTGGTAAATTAATGTTTTTTCATTATAGAATAAAACCTACATCTGCTTGCAACTGGCTCATGTTTTGAGGAAGAACCCTTTTCTGCTCCAACTTTAGCCTGAAACTGTGCAAGATTTTTACATGACATCATACCAATAGATTCTTAATTTAATTATTTTAAGGCTGAGCAGTTGGTTTTTCTATAAATAACGCCCCATTAAGGCCGATGATATTTAAGATTAGATTAAATGAGCAACAGGAAGCTGATAATGATGAATTGGCTGTCAACATGTTAGCTCTGCCTAGCTGGCAGCAGCAAACAGAACTCTAACCTTACTGCAGATCATCGCTCCAGGTAACACAAGCATGCCATCATTAAGGACCGGTCCGCTGCACTGGCAGCTAGCTCCTGATCCGTAATCTTAGACCGGCTTTTGCAATCTGATGGACTCCTTACTAATCAACTTGGTAAAGAATGCACTGAATAAATAACAAGGCTCCAAATTCCTCAGCCGGTATTTTACATCATTCCTGAATTTCTCCTCCTAAGGATAGAAACCCAGGGCTTGTTTGAATTAAGCAACTGATTCAATCCAGTTTCAGAGGAGCTGTAATCCAAGGTTGAAATGTTTTTGTTCATCTGGTTCCTGTAGGCCGGAGAAGGAGCCCCAGTTTAAGTTCATCTACTTTAACCACATGAATCTGGCGGAGAAGAGCACTATTCACATGAGAAAAACCGCCAGTGTGTGTCTCACCTCAGTCCACCCTGACCTCATGAAGATATTGGGCGACATCAACTGTGACTTTGCGAGGTACAGCATTTTCTGTAACAAAGCTTTATGAAATGTTTTTTATTACTTAATGGGATGTTTGTTAAAGTAGATAGAAGGAGAAACTCCACCTTTTCAATTCATGTGCATGTAAGGGAGCAATGCCATGAATTAAAGTTAATATATGTTGTTTTGCTGCTTTAAAAGTAACTTAAGCTCTTGTAAACAAATCTTAAAGGACTTTTAAGCTTCCATGGTTTGTTTCATTATTAGAAGTTCTTTAGATGCGCTAAAACAGCCGCTTTGTCTCGACTTTGCACAGAAATGATCACCGTCTGCCTCACATCAACACTTTTCTCTGACGCCTCTGTTTATTTTGCTCAAAACCAGCACACCAACTCTTTGGCAGATGTCAGATTTAGCTAAATAAACAAAATTACATGCTGTGAGGTTATAGGGGTACCTCTAAATTATTTATTTTAAAATGTTAGAAAATGACTTCTAGAATGATACTCATACAGCACATTTTATAAAACATCAAGAAGTCTGAGTATAACCACAATTAAAAACTGTTTAAATTCTCTTATTTCCGCTAATCTGCCTCCTAGGGTTGATGAAGACGAGGAAATCATCGTGAAAGCTATGACCGACTACTGGGTTGTCGGTAAGAAGTCCGACCAGCGAGAGCTGTATGTGATCTTAAACCAAAAAAATGCCAATCTCATTGAAGTAAATGGTACGTCTTCACCACCAGGAAATGTACATTTGAATTTTCTTTCCAGAATATGGTGTAATGATCCCAACCTTCTCCTGTTTTTATTTTAATTTCAGAGGAAGTAAAGAGGCTTTGTGCATCACAGTTCAACAACATTTTCTTTTTGGACTGAGCAGACACTCTAACCACTCTAAAGACTCTCAGCTTTGCAGGTTTGCAGATTCAGCGTAATGCAATAATTGCATTGTAAAATAAACAAGTTGAAAAGCTTTCTCACCAAGTTTTTTATTTAACAGAAAAATTGTAATTTTATCTTGTAAGTACCTGTAAAAACACAGATTGGATTCATGTACTTCATCTCATCTCTATGTAAATAATTGTTGGATTTTATCATCTTTTTAAGTTTCCCCACATATTTCTGCATATGTTTAATTCGATCATATCTCACTTTAATGTAAAAATTGTTATGTTCATTCCAGTTTTATTTGAGTATCAGTTTTGGTTTTGAGATGTCCTGCCAGAACTATTGTGGGGTTTGTAAAACACTGCACTAACTTGAAATAAAGGAAGAAATCATTTTCCTAATTGTATGCACTGCATTTTACTTTTGGTTTAGTTTTAAACTAAAGTTTATGAAACATGCAAAGTGTGATGTCAGTATAATAATAGAAATTAACACATAAATTAAAACTTTACCACATCTAAACATTAAGTGAAACTTATAAGACTCAAACTCACTGTGGATCCAGACATTTGAATTGAGAAAGCTTCCTGGAGAGGTGGCAAAACGTTTTCAAATCTTGGAAACCAAGTCCAGTGGATATTTTTTGAATTTTTAAAAAAATAGTTGAAACAGAAATTACCTTCATGCAGTCGTTTAGATTAGAAAATTGTGTTTATAGACCTACAGGGTATTTTATTCCAGATTTTGTTATGACAGTCTTATTACATATGGCAGTAGTTGGTCTTTATCAAACTTATAAGCTAAATCTACAGTGAAATGGTTCACAAACATATCCAGATGGCCAAGTCAAAGTCCTCACCGAATCCAATCAACACTCTGTGGAAAGAAATGAAAAGTGCTTTTAACAAACGCTCTCCATCCAACCTGTCTGAGCTCCAGCTGTTTGGAGGAAGAAGGGGCAAAAATTTCAGTCTCTTCTGTGCAAAACTGACAGACATGCCAGCATTAAAAGGTGGTGCTAAAAGTATTAACTCAAGGGGGCTGAATAATGTTGCACACCTCAAGGCACTATATCATGATTTCCATTTCTTTTAATATTATAATTTTCAATTATTGCTGTTGCCAATTTCAATTTGTTTTACTGGCAGCTGTTTTTGTTCTGTCTTTAATGGAAGGGTGTGCAAACTTTCAAGCACAACTGTACATCCAGGACTAAAAAATATGAGGAAAATAATATTTTATAAGTGAAGCTGTAAAACGGGAGAAAAATTATATCAAAGGGAAAAAAATCTGCAGTTGTAAATATAGATGATCATAGGTAAAACTGAATTATTTTAATGTAAAAAAAAAAAAAAATAGTTCCTTATTAATTTTGCAAAATATAGACAACATAAGGGAATAAAGACAAAATCAGGGACACAACAAACATTAAACAAATAATTAGCAAACAAAACAGAAAAGGCAGGATTACATGTTTTTTTACAACATAACTTGGGGAGACGGTTACCTCATACAAGTAACATTCGGCCAAAAACATCTTGCATGTTGGGGATCTTGAAATACTTATTGGCACAACCCAAGAAGTTATATCATAATTTTACTATGTAGATTATCTCAATGCGCTCTGTCAGACATACCTTCCATATGCAACTGTCCTTTCCATAGAGGTGCAGAAATTCAAAAATAAAGGTAACCCTGTTAATACACTGGATCAGGATCACACACTTTTTTTTTTTTTTTTTTCCAGAACACCAGACCAATACTGTCAGACCTTAGGTCAGGAGTTAATGAGACAGCGATCCATCAGCAGACTGATATCTATGGCATTCAGTGGAGATGGATTGAAATAATCTTTGAATTAACCTTAACCTGAATAAACTAATGTTTTACATTAATGGAGAAAGAATTAATCCTCTTCAGGCTCTCCTCCAAAACGCCATTCTCAATCTTTATTCCCTGTTTCTCCTCCCATGCAGCCTAAAGGGAGCTTGAGGCAAGTTTAGATTTCTCTATAAATATGTCAACAAAGCCTGAAACCAGTTTTGTTTTCACTATGGAGAACCAAGAAGCAACTTGCAAATCTTTTTTGGGGGAGAAATTTGGAAAGTTATGTTGGACATAAATTTGAACAAGTAAAAATCTGAATAAGCGAGTGTTGATGGGGAAAAATGGTCCCTAAACTTACTAAATGAAGCAAATATTTGATTAACATACACATTTTTCTAAGCATTAATACCTTTTATCACCTAACTATTAAAGGATGAATCTGTACCCTTATTTATAGGCAACATAGCGATTAGAAGAGAGATGCCATTCTTCACACTAATATTTTCAATGATGGTCTTGGTTGTTGTCTCTGTCCTATTCTCCAGGGAATAGCCTTCTTGCCTTCTGATAAAATATTGTAAACATGGTAACTCCAGTCCTCTCCTATCGCTTGTGTTTTGGAAATGAATATCAGAATCAGAAATACTTTAATAATCCCAGAGGGAAATTACTTCTGTTACACGCTCCATATATATCCACATATATATGTGTATGTATGTATATATATGCATATGTAAAACTAAATCCAAGTAAAGTTATAGATCCAAGTAAAGTGATACGTGACGTGCAAAAATAGTGCATAAATGTCCACATATATTTGATACATGGTGGGCTTTGAAACCACAGACAAAATACATTATTAAATCTAGCTTTATAAAAACACCCTGGTTTAATGGATGGGTAGACCCTGAAGAAAGAACAAACAAAAGAAACTGCAATAGTCAACTACTATAGACATTAACATACGTCAAAACAATATTGAGCAGGTCTTAATCAGAAAAATGCATGGTTTTAAACACCATCTGGTCTGCTGGGAGCAGAAAAGGTTCTACAATCTAACAGCATCTGAGAGAAAGACTGCCTAGGGTTCCAGTCTTTTCCTGAATGCGTTCTCCAGCTTTCCAATGGCTCTGTCAATTAAATGGCATTTTCCAACTGTGTTGTGTCTAATGATCCCAGGGATGACCCTCCTAATTTAGTTGCCAATAAACTGTTCCTCAGCAGGTAGAACCTGCTCTGCCTATCTCTGTAAGGAGCACCAGTGCTGTTCATCCAATCCAGTTCATTGTTGAGGTCAACACCTAGATGTCTAACATTAGTTCCCTGGTGGTTCCGCATCTGTGGAGGTTATTTTGACTTGCATTTCCCGTAGGAAAAAGTAGTATACTTGAGGTAAATTCTATTAAGAAAGAATACTTAAGTATAAGTTTAGAAAGTATACTGAACAATGTACTTTTAGTGTACTTGAACTATTACAAAAGTAATACTTCTTCAAACTAAATTGGGACATTTTTAAGTTTACTAAAGTATACTTGAAGTATACTTGTCAAGTACACTTGACTGTACTATTGTTAAGTATATGAAATATACTTTAGTAAACTCTAAGTGCACTGCCTGATGTATTATGAAGTATGAAATTAGTGCACTCTTAGTATACTTGAATAAACTACTTTTTGCTAAGGGTTAACTAAACATGGTTCTACTGTCTAGTCATCTGAGAACTTCTACAGTTGGGATCCAGATTTTATATATATATATATATATATATATATATATATATATATATATATATATATATATATATATATATATATATATATATATATAAATATATATAATGTGTGGTTATATATATTTATATATCTAGCAATGACTGAATCATAAAACATAAAAAAAAATTTTTTTGCAATACTAAATAATAAAATGTAACATTTTATTACGCAGTCTACATCTGGAGCAAAGTACCAATCGAGCAAATAAGTTTTCTTATGCATCATTCGCTGTCACTTTAAGTGTTGTTGAAAATGTCTTCCTGTATGGTAGGTAAGAACACCAATCACAGGCCGATGTCGTAGTGGCAGGCAGCCAATCAGCGTCACCTTGACAGAATTTGAAAAAATTCACCCGCCATGATTGTTTTGTTTCTGGTTCAGGCAGCGTTAAGGTCGGAACGACTGGCTTTAGAAGAGATATTTTAAAACGAAACGCGTTTTTTCCCCCTGCTTTGTGTTAAAAGAGAAGAACTCGGGTAAAGTGTTGATTTGCTATCTTTATGTTGTTTTGGTGGCGGTTAAAGACTTGGAAGACTTGCTGTTATTTTCTAATGAACAATCCTGCTGGTTGGAGCAGCTAAGCTAGCTTTGGGTCAGTGCGTTGAGCTAGCTTGGTGGGTTACAATAAATATCCCGATTTGTTCAATGGTTTAGTTTTATTTACTTGCTTATTACAGCATTTTTATTTTCACAAAATAACAAATTTGTTGTAGCTCTCAGTTTGGTATATAATTACTCTGTATTAGTGCTGTGTTTTAGATTTGAACGTTAACTAATGAAAGGCTTATTTTTTCTTAATCTACCTGTAGATAGAAATAACATATTTGATTTAGACAACGTAATTTTCTTTTTATGTACTGAGTAGTATTAAACAGTTTATTTCCCTTGTATCAGGATCAACCCTTTTTTTAATCTGTCAGACTTTAATGCTCTACCTAGGAACTATATCTTGGTTATTCTTATCATGTTTGTGTTTTTATTTTAGTAAGTTTGTCATGGTCTGTTGTGAGTTTTGCATTTATTTGATTATTTATATTAGACATGATGTTTTGTTTGTAGAGACAATGATAATTCAACTGGTTATTTAAAATAAATGAGCTTAGATTAACCTAAGAGCAACAGAATAAATAAAAAGTTTCTAAAAAATGAACTAAAGTCCTGTCACATGAAGCCAGATTAGTGATGGTTTTATCCTCTTAATTTTATATCTTGGTAACTGAACTATAAGACTCTGGTTAAAGATGTATATTTCCAGTTGTTATATGTGTTTATATCTCATGAAACCTAGCTGCTGAGTTACAGAGATTCAGCAATCATCCCTCTGTGCAAACTTACAATGATTGCTGAGCTTTAACGGGAAGAAACATCCAGCAGAACCTGACTCAGTGGTAGCAGCCAAACCAACAGAGCATGGAGAAGACAGAACGCACACAAAAATCACAGAGGAAAAGATCCTGAAGTATTACCTTAATCTTAAAGGAGAAAATAAAGGATTTCATATTAGTTCCTGTAGTGGCTTCATCAATGACAGATTAGTTCTGAGTTGATTTTAAAGTCTGTACGATGAAAACAAACAGTTTAGCTTTTAGTTAAGTTGCAAAAGTTAATCCAGTTGATGTGTTTCAGAGTCCATATTACTAAAGGTTGTATATTCATTTGTTAATCCATCCATCAGTTCATTCAATACAGTTTTATATATTTTTTCTTTCTTTTTTTTTGACACCCATCCATCCATCCATAAATGTTTTATCAGTGTCCCACTTACTATGTACTAGTAACATGTGAATGTCAAACATATTTTATTATTTTTGTTTACTCCAGATCTCTAAACATGGAGTCGCGGTTTGCTGACCTGCGGTGGCGTGACACAAGTGTGTCGATGCTCAGAGTAAAGCAGTCTCGCAGGAGGTCTCAGTCCCAAAAGGAGAACCGCGAGCGGTTGGTGAACGCTCGCAGGCAGCTGGAGAAGCTCCCAGAAATGGATATCTCTTCTCTGGACGCCTCCATCATGACAGCCAATATGTCGACTATTCAGGAGAATACGCAGCTCAATCCTAAACCTGTTAAAAGTACGGCCTAAATTCTCAACAGTAACGCATTTCTAGAAATTTTGATGCTTTTTAGTATTTCAAAGATGTACGTTATCTTCTGTAAATATCTGGCTTGCTAATGTTTGTTTGTAGGCTTCTTTTAAAAAAAAATGTTTTGCTTTATGAATGTTTTTTTCTCCAAAAGCTGCAGCACTGGATAGGCTGAAACGGCTTCAGAGCTGGAAAGAACAAAAGGAACTAAAGAAGGAGAAGGAAAGAAGAGAGAAGGAGGCCAAAGGAGTCTTTAAGATTGGGCTGTATCAACCGAAGGACACGTTTACTCTCGCGCCGCTGCCTGCCGTTCCACTTGCCGCATGTAAAGTGAAAGAGTTGGTGAGCTGCCTGATTCAGACGTATATTCTTTATTAGATCAACAGAAAAATGTTTGTACACTTCTCTTGGGAAATGATTAAGAAAAGAATCTACTCAATTGCTCTAAAAATGTTCAGAAAAAGGTGAGCACTGCTGCGCCCCAAAGCACCAGAGTCACACGGTCCATGAAGCAGCCTCAGCAGGAACAAAAAAAGGTAAATCATAATTTTTCTAATTCTTCATATTTTTCTCATGATCACTGTTACATTATTTAAAACATCTAACGTTTTATCACTCTTATGCAAATATCCATGCAGCCTTTGGCGACACAGCATCCGAATACTCGGACAAACAAAGGTAAATGAGGAACAAGAACAACATTTAAGAATATTATTTACGGTTTGATTAAAAAATGAGACTAATTGTAAATATCACTACTTTTAGAGACATTTATTGAAGGTTTTTTAAAGCTACAGTGTGTAACTTTTAGCGACATCTAGCGGTCAGACTGCAGCAACATGAACACCCCCCCCCATCGCTTCTCCCCCCCAACAGTACGGCGAGCGATACGGGACAAAATGTCTTCCACGACGTCCTCATCACCTACCTTCTCAAGTGATGAGGTTTGTTTACATAGATAATTTTACAGATAGTATTTCATTAGTCTGTGTAGGGTATAGATTTCATGTAGACTTAAGATAATAAATATACCCGTTATTTTTTCTACATCGTGACGTTTTGGCGATCTCGCAATCGCTAGTTTGTTGGCTCTGCGCTGCCGTAGCGCAAAGATGTCTGCCTCCATGGCTGCGAGACCCGCTCCTATGTAATTATAAATAACGAATTCTAAGGCAACGCAAATATTAAGGTTAAGAGGCTGAGCTCGTAGATGATGATAAATAACATAGTTATGTATAATATATTACATTTCTGACTGTATATCCCTGTAATTATTACACACTGTAGCTTTAAGAGGATTACAAAAATCCTAAATGAGGATTTTTTTTTTTCTTGTTTTGTTTGTTTTGAGAAATAAGTGACAATTGAAATGGACAACAGTGACTAAATGCTTTACCTCAGCCTCTGGGCTTTAGGAAGAATCTTATTTCCTTTTCTAACCTTTATTATGAATCTATGGAGAAAGATAATGGCCACCAGAGCCATTAAACCAGAACCAAAGGAGTCTGATCATCTCCCTCCAACACCTCACTGATGCTGGAAATCCTCCAAAAGGAGCTCTAAATAGGACTTTGACCTCTGACCTTTAATCAGCAGATATTCTTGTGTTTAAATCCATCCATCCATTTTCCATCATGCTGATCTCTGCTGGGGTTGCTAGGGCTGCTGGTTTCTATCCGCAGCTGTCAGTTGGTGAGAGGTGGGGTACACCTAGGGTTGGGAATTGATTCCAAATGCCTTATCCATTCTGTGAAACAATTTGATTCCTTATCGATTCCCTTATCGGTTCTGTGAACGCATCGATTCCTTATTGGTTCTCTTATTGATTCTGTGAAACGATGAACTTGGTAAGTGCACGGTGACATTCGTCTACCTTCTCCTGGGACATTCTATTTCTGCCTGCCTCGGCGAAAACAGAAGGCAGTGAACGGGAGCTGCAGCCTCTGATCCAGCCAGGCTACCCGTCTCCTCACAGTCATCTAAATATAATGGAGAAGGCATCTGTTTAATGAAAAAGCATTACTGTAGAATTTTGGGAAATAAACTAATCTCCACCTGATTTAAATAAACGAGCATCAACTTTCTCTCTCTCCCTGAACTGTGGAGAAACTTCGTAGCATGTTTTATAACCCCATTTCTGGTTTATTTCCAGTAATGGCATCTGATTTACTAGGAACCACATTAAGCACAGCCAGTGATATAAAACTAGCTACTTACCACCAGAGTTTCCTTCCATGCTGGTCGTAACTGCAGCTTCTGTCCAGAGGCATCAAAAACATGGCATTCGTTAAAATGTATGCCACCTTGTGTGTGCAGGTGTTTCTGCATGTTGGATGTATTTCCTCCTGCGGATGTAATTGCCACTTTACATCCAAACTTTCAATCGGTTTACCAGATAGGACGACATTTTTTGTTTTGTTTTGCTTTTCTAGACTAACACTACGTACTTGCTTACTGAATGCAGTGTGTGTAACTTGCATTAAAAAACATGACATAACTTGCGCAAACAAGGTGACGTAACTTACGTAGAAAACGTGACGTAAGTCGTGCTGCCCAGCGCTAGGCTCTGGTGCTGCCTGGAATCGTTAAGAGAATCATTAAGCAAGCTGCCAAACGGTGCTATGGAATTGGAAGACAGGCAACCGGTTCTGAAGAGGAACCGGTTTTCGATTCCCATCCCTAGGTTCACCCTGGACAGGTCGCCAGTCTTTCGCAGGGCAACACAGAGACAAACAGGACAAACAACCACACACTCACACCTAAGGAGAATTTAGAGAAGCCAATTAACCTAACAGTCATGTTTTTGGACTGTGGGAGGAAGCCGGAGTACCCAGAGAGAACCCACACATGCTCAAGGAGAACATGCTAACTCCATGCAACAGCAGGGCTAGCTAGTGCCACTGAGCAGCATATATTCTAATTCAATCAAGGGATGATCAGTTTCCAAAAACAGTGTTTTCATCTGATATAAAAGTATGTAATGTATGTATGGTTTAAATGTATCCCCCTATGTGTGTGATTATTTCTGACTATGAATTGGATGAACGAAAGTCTTCCAGGACGTTTTAACCAAAAACTTCCCTTTTCCTTTTTAGCACAACCTGCTGCCGCAACATTGAGCAGGAGCCGAGCAGCTCCCGTCAAACCTGCACCAGCTGCCACCAAGACCAGTGCTGGTAACTCTTTGGAGAGAACCAAAGAACCTCAGCAGCTGTTTTCTTTCCATTTAAGTCCTTTAATATGTGCATCTCTGTCAGGCTATCCTGCAGCATCAGGGCCGACTGGGCGAGCTACATTAACTAGATCAGCCACCAGGCCTGCTGTTACAAAAGCTCCTGTAGTGAAAGACAATCCTAAAGCCAAATGTGCAGGTACACATTAAACATTCGCATGCTTGGTACCTGCTTCTAACCAGCTCTTTTAAATGTGTTTGGTGGAGAAAAAGAGGCTTTCTATATGAAACTGTATGAATCTTTCTGTTTTTAGATGTAAGGGCTGCAAGGAACATAAAAGCTGCCAACCCCTCTGCTCCTCGGTCTAAAGGAGTGAGGAACTGTAAAGGTACATACGATTCTGCCCTGTTTGCCTGTTTAGGGACTACCGGTAAGCTTCCTGATACGTTTTTGTGTTTGTGTCTCTGCAGCCGTCAGCGTCACCGCTCAGCCTGATGACCACCAGGTGGGTGGTTTCTGTTTGTGTCGAAGCACAAGATAAAGGTTTGATTAAAGCGCTTCAGTTTCTTTAAATTCCTGTTTGTTTTCATAGGAGATTGGAGTCACGGAGTCTCAGATCGAGGAACAGCAGACGAGCATTTGTCCACCAAGCCCGACGCCGTGTCCTGAAGAAAACAACGATGTGGCGAACCCAGACCCTGCTGCTGCTTCTGCTCCTTCGTTTGCTCCAGAAGGTTTTCTCTTTCAGGCCCCCTCTGGTTTGTCATCCTTCAAGTTTGAGCCTCTCACCCCTCGATCAGCTGATGCCTTCCTCACACCAAGGTATTTCCCCCTCCCAACAGTTTCCTGTTCTTTATGATGTTTGGTAAGAAAGCACAAGATATTGGCAATGATGGCGACATCTGTCAGTGTTCTTTAGTTGTATTTATGCTTTTTATTTTTTGTTTAATATATTTTCAGTGTTATTGTATATAGTGTCGTTAGTACAAGGTTATACTAGGAATACTTGGTAATACTAGGATATTACTTAAGTGTCGATTAAAAACAAAATAAAAGCCTCAGAAAGATGCTGAGAATGCCCAAAACAGAATCCTGTACAAAATAAAGATATTTTGCCACTTTTAGAAAACTCTAATATATAATTTTAGGAATGTTTGCTTTAGAAGATAAATGCTACCCCACACCAATAGAGGACCTACTAATTCAATTCCAAAAAGGCAAAGAGGATAAGAAGCTGATAACTAAACTATATAATGAGTTTCTGGCCAAACTTTAGTGGGCCCACTTGGACAAAACAAAGATGGTAGGCAGAAACGGCCAAAAGCATTTCTGATGAAATATGAGAAGGAGACTAGACTGAGGCACACAGAGTTACAAGCTCTAATATGTGGCGGGAATATAAATGGGAAATTGTCAGTAGATATTTCAGGACCTTAAATTTAGTAGCTGAGATGGATCGTAAAGATCCATGTTTGTGGTCCAGTAATCCATAATCATACACATGTGTTTTGGTCACGCTCCAAATGACAAAAGTTTTGGGATGACATGAACAAGGTTATAAAGCAGATCTTTCAGGAGGTTGTCCCAACGGATGTTACAGTTGCATCACTCTGTATCTTTCCAACTGGATGACAAGGATGAGCCCAATCCTACATCTTAAATGCTTCTCTTAAGGCAGCCCTGAAATGCATTACAATAAGTGGAAGCAATTAAAGCCGCCTTCTTACCACCACAGGCTCAAATAATAAGGGAATTGTACCAAATGGAAATGATAACATAACTTATTAAGACTTAAAAAATCCTCTTTTAGCTGACACTGGGGCCCACTGGAAGATCTACTTAAACAAGTTCTATAACTGTTGCATTATAGTACTTAGCACTCTTGTGTTAGGTTTATTTTGTGATGCTTTTTTTTTGTAAAATGTCCTGCTGAGATGTTTAATATATGGTATTATTTCAGAATAGTTAAAAATTATAATTATTATATATATGGTTTTAAAATTGCTCTGTTTCTAAAATCCATAAAAATTTAAGTTCTACAAAAAGTATAAATGCTCTAATTATGGACAGTTGTGTATGTTAAAATATTGGAGATGTCATATAAGTATTATTAAATAAAACTATCGCTATATATTAGGGGTGGAACGGTTCACAAAATCAACGGTTCGGTTCACGGTTTCATGGTCACGGTTTTCGGTTCCGTTTATGTTGATTGTTAGCCTGACATGTTGGTCATGTTGCTGTTAGCATAAACAACACGTGTTGCACAATGCTTGCACACTGTTGCACTTTTATCCACCACTTTCTTTCCGCCGTCACTGTAGGTCACTAAATGCAAAATGGTCCCATACAGCAGACCTATATAGTAGTGTTGTCACGATACTAAACTTTTCAACTCGATACCGATACTAAGGAAAATATTCGATACTCGATACCATTTTCGATACCACAAGGATAAAAACAAAGACTCCAAAATTCTACAGAAATATTTTCATTAATAAATCAAATACAATAAAAAATAAGAACAATATTTTGAGGTTGTATGCTTTGCACAATATTAAGCAAGCTTGATAAAAAACTTATTAAATTAAAATTAAGTGTTCCTTCCTTGGCTATGCTTTGAACACATAACAATGATCAGCAGCAACAAAAAAAAACAACTCTGTGCACAGAATTATTCAATCACACAGTGTTCAGAAAGTGCATTGTCCTCTATTCTGCACTTTAGATGAATGACTGCTTAAGTGCCACTGGTGGTAGCACTGTATCGATACTTTTAAAAACGAGTATTGTATCCGGATACAACGTCAGTATCGATACTTTTTTAAGTATCGATACTTTTGACAACCCTACTATAAAGTGCTGCTGGCGCGTCTTCCAACTCCTGTTCTTTCCCACTCGCCATACCCACACAATTCTCCACTACAACTGATTTTTTTCTGCTACACCCGGCTACGCTGCTTCGCTTCTTCTTCTTCTTCTGGTTTACTACTGGTGGTTGGCTTTGGTCGCAGTACCGCCACCTTCTGCTCTGGAGTGTAAACGCTTCGTCTATGAGAAAAAGGAGCAGCGCATGAACCGAACGCAACACACGCGAACCGAACCGAGACAGTCGAACCGAACGGTTCGGACGGTTTTCAAAAACCGTTCCATTCCTACTATATATGTATTTATATAAGCTATTGTCCACCCTTAGGCGCAGTCGAATACTATGCCTTTAAAAAAGGAAACCCAGATGTTTATGTGAAAATGAAGCTATATTTATGCCAACCATTAATCCTGTTTATGTTTACTAGTCCTTATTTTTTATGCCAGGAGTGATCAGTGGACCTAATTGTTGCAATCTGTCACCATCTGCTGGCAATGCGAACTCACAACTCCATCAACTCAGCAGCTTTAGCTCAATCTTGAGTTAACATTAATGCTCCTGTGTTTTTCTGACGGCTGCTTCTGATTGAACCCTCTTGGCTTCTAACATTCTGTGCACTTTTTCACCCTTATGGTTTGACTTTTTTGCTTTTGCACGTCTGCTTGGTGTCCCTTTGCTCTCATTCTTGTTTAACCATTGAGCTCATTTACATCATACCAACATACCTTTGGTCTCGTTATGATAAATACAGAAGAAGCTTAAGTTTATTAACACATGGAGAAAACCTAATGGTAAAACAAATAATATTTAACAAGTAGAGATGGAAGTTAACAATTAATGAATTGATCTAACCTTGATTGATCCTTTCGACTGACGATTAATTGATGCAAGGCCACGTTCTTCAAAACCCGAGGTTTCTCTTGTAATAAGAGAATCTTTCCATTAACATGACGAGCTAAATATAATTTCAATATGCTAAATTTAAAAAGTAAAAGTTTAAGATGTATTAAATACTAACTGAATAAACAAAGTTTTCTGACACCTTAAACCAAACACATTTACAAGGAACAATAAAACCGGAACCTATAAAGTCACTGAATAGAAAAGATAAAGAAAATGCATGGAGGAGGTATAGTTTAAAATGTACAGAGATGTAAAAGTATCTTTAATAGTCGTGGTCTGTCGCCCTGACATGCTGTCAGTCTATTTGTTACTTTGTTTTAATGAGCTGGAAGCCAACTGTGATGTTTAGTCCATTAATCAGTGCTGGGAGAGTTCTGTGTAATGCACTCCACATCATCATTGCGTCCTCGCCATCCAAGCGCCTCAGAAGGTGCACCGCTCCTCCATGCAGCACGGCTGAATGGCCGCTAATTAGGTGATGACTGAAGGAGCTTATCTAGTGTTTATATTTAAAAAGTAGAACTGCATAAAGTTCATTCTGCATCTTTTTCTGCATCCACCGCTGGGAATAATCGCAGAATGGACTCTGCATCAGTTTGCTGTTCTCATCTTAGCAGACCTCCACTTTGGCATTACCAGTGATGCTCTCCTTAAAAATTATAATCATCAATCATAAATCTATTATTACAAGCCAACAGAATGCATTAATGTAATCGAAAACTTTTATATGCAACCAGAAGAGCTGCTGGTATAGAAATTCATAAAGTCTCAGTTTGAGACTGATCCTCTTAATCAACAATATCAGCCCAAAGTAGTTTATCTTACTGTGCTTGTTTTCTGACACTTATGGTTTGACCTTATTAATAATGTTCTTTAGTATGAAAATGTGTCTTAAGGCAATCAGGGGTCATATTTTTCTTTTTTTTTGCAAAAGGTAATTTAAAAATGCCACCTGTTTCTGATCTAAATGTTTTACGCTGTGGCTCTTTCTGCCCAGTCCCAGTTTCAATCTCCCAGCAGCCCCGGTGTTCAGTGCAGAGGCTCCTGCTGAGTGTGAAGAACCGCTTCCTCCTAAGACTCCCAGCTGCTCCTCTCTTCATACGTCTCCAACCTCAGGCAGTCCTCAGGAATTAAAGCATGATGTTCCTTACTTCAGGTAGTGCAAGGTTTTTATTAATTTTGTTTTTATTCCTATCACCATAACTGTCTTATGACTAAGAAAATTAAAGTATTTTCTGTTTTGTTCAGGTCAGAAATTTCCAATGAGACGGACAGACTAACAAGCCTTTGTCTCCACTGGGAATCCAAAGTGGAGGACGAATCCATCCCAGAGGAAAGTGAGTATCTTCTTCTCTAGAAGAACATTGACCAAGTTGATCAACAGAGCCGTATTCAGTTCAGTGCTCCTGTGTGACAGTGAGAGACCGAATGCGCACAGCCGTAGGCCAAGCCAGGCTGCTGATGAAGGAGCGTTTCAACCAGTTCAGTGGTCTGGTGGATGACTGTGAACTGGGCCGTGGAGAGAAGATTACCACCTGCACCGACCTGCAGGGCTTCTGGGACATGGTTTATTTCCAGGTATGAACCTGTCGGAGGCAGAAACAAATTAGGTTTGAATTCAGAAACTACCACCATAACCAGATGTGTTGGACTGCTGTTGGGCTTTCAGGTAGAAGATGTCCAAAAGAAGTTTGATTCTCTCAAAGAAGCAGAGAGCCGTGGCTGGGTGGAGGAGCAGAAACTTCCACCAAGGCGGAGGAAAGTCAAGGTGAGGCTCCACAATTCAACAGCAGCCTTAATGTTGTTGTTTTTTTCTGCTAAATATTTATTTTAATTATATTTTCTATCATTCATATGCAGGTGCAATCAGAGATTTAAAGGCCAATTTCAATCATGTTTTCTGAATCTCTTTTCTGACTGTACATGTTTTAGCAGATTGGTTTAATAACTGTTACTTTAATAACTGTAAAGCACAAGTTTCTCCTTTTTATTTTAAATTTATTCTTTTTTTTTTCATCTGAAAATCTCAAAATACATTAAAATCCTCCACATAATGGGACACAATGTAGAGTGATGGGCTAGTGCAGGGGTTGGCAACCCAAACTGCCCAAAGAGCAAAAAAATAAAATGTAAAAGTCTTAAATATGCCTGGTATGGCAACACAGGCTCTTAGTGTATTATCTCACTATAGAAAAGGATGATGTGGGCTTAAATATATAATAAACATTCATGTTTACATGTTTATCCTGCAGCAAATGTCACATAGCAGCATGAGGTGAGGGACGAGCAGTGAAGCTCCCATCCCGCGGCGCTTCACCGCTCGGCGCTTAGCCGCCATTCACCGTGCGGTTTAAGTTTTGTTGCATTCATGAAATTATAGAAACACGATAAAGAAATCTTTCTATGGTGGACACGTTTCTATTGGTAGGAGTTGATTGAGTCATGAGGAACCGAGCAGGAACTGAAATCCCACATCCTCCGTCACCAGCGCTCCTTGGTTTAATTTATATTTTTAGGATTCGGGGAAAAAATGGAAGAAAGTTCACATGCATCAGAACGCTACCTGTTTGATCTGAGGACGGTTTTCCATCCTTGTAACTAAACTAGCAGCAGTTGTGGAGTTTGGAGATGCAAACTTCTGAAATCTATCTTTGCGCTCCTCTAATTTATACAGAAGGTTTGCAATCGCACTTTTTCTCTCCCTCCCAGCTTGGTGATCGGCTGCATATTTAGCCTTCCCTGGAAATGCCTTTCCAAATTACTTTTTATTTTTTGACAACCTCTCATGACGAAGCAGAAATGCAGGCAATCCTTCCGCGTTGATGATGAAAGCAATTGATTCGGTCTGTTTGAATCCTCTTTTCTCATCGGCTATCTTCTTTTTTTCCCCTCTGGGTTCCATGGTCTGAGACTCACCTGCAGCTTTGGTTGCCTGGCACTGGCATTGCAAGTTGTAACCGCTGATCTCTATGGCTATGAAACAAATTGTTGTTTAAATTTATTTATAATACAATTGTTTACAGTATTGGAAAACATTATTACTTTTTGTTTGACCTCCTGCACACTATATTGAAACAAACAAACAAAATAAAATTATTTTCCATAAATTTTTGAAAAGGCTCCAGGGAGCCGCAAGGGGGACGCTAAAGAGCCGCATGCTGCTCCGGAGCAGCGGTTTGTCGACCCCCGGCCTAGTGGTTAGAGCAGTGCGCTTGTGCTCTGCAAAGGTTGCAAGTACCCAGGTTCGATCCCCACAGACTGCCACTCTGGGTCTCTGAACAAGACCCTTAACCTCAGACTGCTCACTGGCCGCCCACTGCTCCCTATAGGGGAGGTTTTATATCAGAGGTGAACTTCTCCATTGTGAGATCAATAAAGTTCAATTTCTATTTCTTTGTGTTTCTGAAAATCAACATCTAACTTAAATGAATAAAAGCATTTCACATGCAGTCTGTTACAGACAATATATTATTTGTCTAAAACAGAGGCCTTCAACAGGGTGTCCGGGACACCTAGGGGTCCACGGAGGTACCGGATGGTTTGGGGGTCCTTGGCCTGGAAAACGTTGAAGACCCTGCTCTAAAAGATCAACCAGTGTCAAACTCTGGTTTAGTTTCCCGTAGTTTGCTAAATGCTTCTGCTGTCTTCATGTTTTAAAAGCTGATAGTTGAAACATGTGAATCTTGGTTCAGTAACATAATTCACACTGAGGGGAGGATTCACCTGGATCTGGCCTAACCAGGATTCATTTTGGAAAAGATTAGATTCACTTTGTCCACTTCCCTTCCATGTTGATTTGCTCAACCACCAGCCTTAAAGATTGGATTCAAACCAATCCACCAACTAACAAACTTCAAGCTGTTCTTTTATTTATTTTTTTAAGACGACCTCAGTAGCTCCCACCAAGCCAACGGGAAACAAAACTGCAGCCAGATCTCGTCTGGCGGCTGTGAAAGCTGCAATGAAAGCTCGCCAGGAGGCAGCTGAAGCAGAGAAGACATCCAAAGACGCTGATGTGCCGCAGCCACAGGTGGAAGGCCAAACGGTCGTCTTTGACGGAGGTTTCTTCCAGGTGGAGAGCCCAGCCAAACCATCAGGTGAGCCACTTCTTTTCTGTTCATTACCGTTAATCTTCACATCATTTTTACAATAGTTCCATATTTTAGTGCTTTCAGTACGGAGATCTAGCCGCCTAAGCGCTGCTGCGCTGCCCTGCGCTTCTCCGTGCTCCAGCTACTTCTCACCCAGGAGAGTCATCCGGCGGTCCCTCGCATTGGTCCAGACATCTGTTGAAGCAAACGCTTCCCCTGCTCAGCCAGTCCACTCTGCAGAGAGGTTCTGCCTTACTCTTGAGCAAACTCCAAGACCAAAGTCTCAACCAGGAACTCCTCAGATGTCCCAGAAAAAGAGCCACACGGTGAATCTCTCTCCTGTGAAAGATGTGCTTTCAGAGGAGGCCCAGTCAGTCCAAAGTCCTCATCCATCAGAAATCTCCTCTCCTGCTGAGCAGGTTCCAATGGAGACAAAGCCGTCTGTCTGTCCCACACCAGATGGTTCCGTCATTGAGGTACGGTCGAAATAGTTCTCTTTATATTAACCCTACTCCTTGTTATATACTGTAAATGATTTTTGTATATTTGTTTATCAATGCAGGAAATCCCTGGTTTGGACTTTGAACGTTATCTCCAGCCATCACTGAGGTGCAGTTTATCACCAAGAGGCAGCGTTGCCATAGAGATGTTATCTATGGGAACAGATGTAGAGATGGAGAGTCCTAAAGGAGAGGCTGAGGAACTGCTGACTCATCTAGAGCCAGGTATGAAAAAGGGCTAGAAGAACACTGCACACGCCGGCTTTTGGCATTCTCACAGGGTGACACTTCACTAAGCAACAACCTTGAAAATTGTTCATACGCCCAATTTCTGTTTTAATTATTACCATAATCTTTAAATCAATTAAAAGAAAGGTGGATCCAGATGTTTTTTTTCTCTTCCACTTTAGCCATGCCGTCCTTTATTACATAAATCTCAAAGAATATATGTTTTTGGTGTTAAAGTGAGAAATTGTCTGTATGAACAGTTTTTATCAAGGCGTTCTAATGTTGGTTAAAAACCCAAATCTGTGGAAATCACTTCTCATTTTTAATCTACTCCTGCTTATTGCTGCCTGTCTGGTTGCTTCGGGGGAATAAACTCTTAGTCACGGTTTTGTTCATGTGTCACAACAGCACCGTCAGCGGCGTCCTTGGTGTCCACTCCTCAAACTCCACAGGTTAATGTTTCACTTGTTCTTTTCGATTGAAAATAACATACTAACTTAGATCAACACCCCACCCTTCTTTGTGCTTTTAGTGGTTCATTCATTCAAGCATTGTTTTTCTATTTTCACCTGAACACATTTTCTTTGTGTTTTGGTGCAGACTGCAGCGTCAGCCCTGCTTCTCTTCACCCCCGACCTCACGGACAGGATCCGCCAATCCACCTGCCCCAGTGACCTAATGGTCTTCACCCCTCCTATGATTTAAAGAATATCTTGCGTTGGCTTTACATGATCATTGACGATCCTCTGTGTTTTAAAACTCTTTTAAAAATAAAGTTGTAGTTAAAGTCTATATACATCCAGTGCTTTTGGGTTGATTCACTTTTTCATACAGTGGATAATGCTGAACAAGCTGTTGGTTTATGTTGAATATGGGTCTAGTGACATCTAGTGGCGCAGCTGTGCAAGGTCAAGTACTGATATGCAAAGTCTGGTTTTGTTGTCTACAGAAACTTGTCAGACTTCATGTTGTAGAGCTGTTTTCTTTTGTGGCATTCATTTTTTTATATATATATATATATAATTTGGCTTTTCATACATTTTTTCACATGGACCTAATATTTTATTTTGAATTTTAATAGAAAATTAAACTCACTGAAACCGAAGATTCTGTCAAACTTTACAATGGCTTCTGAAAGTATTGTATTCAGAATTGTAATAAAAAAAAAAATTGGAATAAAGGCATAGTTCATTGGAATCAATACTCACCATTCGCACAAAAGTCCGCTGTTTGGTCAGACTGAGTTTTTACTTCAGCTTCTCTGCTGGGTTTAATTCAAACCTTTTGGAGAACACTTGGAAATGCTTTGATCTAAAGCACTACACTACAGCTCTGGCTGCTTGTTTCAGCTTCCAAAACCTTTTTGTCCAGTTCTCTGCTCAGTTAAGCTTTCATTCAACTCTGACCCGCTCCCCCAAAGAAAAGGGTCCAAACAGAATGATGCTGCCACCACCTTGTAACGAGGTGAGAATGGTGATTTCAGCATAGTTTGTGCATAGCATGTTACATGTAGGCCAAATGTCCTCAGACTTCCACTTTCATAAGGGCTGGATTTGTAGGGTGGGGATACCAAGACTCCAGAGGTTCTTAGGGGCTTCTCTGTCGTCTGTCATTACTGATGTTCAATTCAGTTTATTTGTATAGCGCCAATTCCCAACACAAGTCATCTCAAGGCACTTTACAGTTCAACCAGATCATCCAGTCAGATTGATTCAAAGTTTTCTATCTAAGGGAAACCAGTTGATTGACTCTTCAGCCATCTCTCACACTAAGCATGCTTGTAGCGACAGTGGAGAGGAAAAACTCCCTTTTAACAGGAAGAAACCTCCAGCAGAACCAGGCTCAGTGTGAGCGGCCATCTGCTGAGGCTGACTGGGGTTCAAGGAGACAGAAGCAGAGATACAGAAAGCAGCTGTAAAAGGCGGCCCCGTCCAGGAAACACACAGCCAGGCACACAAGCTCTAAGCCAGTTCCCATGCCAGACGATGAAGAGAACACATCCAGCCAGTTCTCTAATGAATTAGGTCATCAGAATTTTAAGTGATGCAGTCAGACCCTTTTAACTGAAAAATTTATTTTCCAAGAAAGATAACTTGGAAAGTGGATTAATTTCCATTCATTTCTACAGTTTTGTGTTGATCTACCTCAGGTTGTGACAAAAAAGGTTTGGTCTTTGAAAAAAGTTGTAAGACATTTTAACATGAAAATCTCCAAGGAGGTTGTTTTTGCTAGTCGCCGCAGGAAAAAAAAAAGTGTCATTCCAACCTTAAAAGAAATTTAATTTTCTGACAGTTAAGGCTTTCTGATTTCAGTGAAATAATTCATGGCTGAGTACAAAGCTAATAGTACTTTGGTACTTAGTTTTAATAATACTATTTAAGCCTAAAAGATCAGAGGGAAGAAGGACTGGTGACCTGTCCAGGGTTTACCCCGCCTCTGGCCTGGAGATAGACACCAGCACCCCTCGTGACCACAGCTGGGATAACGCGTGGGAAAATGGATCAGTAGGAAAAAAACCTGGGCCTGAGATGAGATAAAAATATATACAACATACAGTAATTGATCAATAGCAAATTCTGGATAAGACATACTTTACAAATTGTACCTTTTATTACAATTCTATTAAAAATAATGTCAAATAATATAGTATTTTCTGTGTATAGGTTTGGTTACTTCAGTAACATGATTCAGTGTACTGTTTACCGTCTGTTCACTTGGCCTTAAAATGACAGAAGAATAGAAAATATGAAAACCGTGAAGTTTAATTACAAAAGGTTTCAAGCAAACAAGCTTGTTCTTTTCTGAGAGAAGTTGCAAAGGTAAGAGTTGTGAGACTTTATATTGTTACTCAAGTAAAACTAATAAGTGCAATGGAACGACAGTAAAACTACTAATACTAAAGGAAATGTTACTAGTCAGTAGCTACAGTGATATCATTTTTTTAACTATGTATTTGTATGATAGAGCTCCAAATAAATATTACCACCTTGAGGAAAGGTGTGGAAGGCGCCTTGATTAAAGGGGGGGGGGGGGTGTTAAGCGAGAATGGGACAGCCTCTCCCCTCCAATGGAAAAAGAAAGCAGTTGTTGCCAAGGCAACACAGTGATGATGGGTGTAGCTCTGTGGCACATGGTGACATAAAATATAGCATTTGCCCCTTTCTTAAAACAAAAGTATAAGGTTAAACTTTCAAAGGCAACCTTCTAGTTTGAAATTGTACTTATACCCAGGCATGGCAAATGCCCGGTACGCCCGATTACCAGGGGCGTACTGGGCATTTGCCCGGTGGGCCAACATGCTGTTTGGGTCGGCAGGCCAACGTGCTGTTTGGGTCGGCAGACCTGACATTAATAATTAATAATATGTAATACATATTAATAATATGTATTATTATTATTATATATCGTCCTCGTTATATTTGCATAATGCATGAAGAAAAATAAAATCAGGAGCGCAAGAGTCTGTTCCGATCATCCGGCCCTTACCACAGGCTACTGCAGCCCATTGGTTATCATCCCTGACAGTCTAAAGGGCTAGGCCAATCAGAAAGTAGAAAACACCTTCACTGTCCATTGGAACTTTGTGCAGCGGTGTTCACAGTAGTAATGGAGAAGAAAGTTCTTCAAACGGACACTGCGAACTGTGTCAAACTGACTGACATGTTCCGAACAGCAGGCCCTTCATCTGCTCTGGTGTCTGATGTTAAATATGATGGTGGTGGAGGTTTTAGTGGAGGCGACGGCGAACCGAGCAGTGAACATGTCAGTGTTTTCATGGGGGCCCAGAAAAGCATGAAATAAATAATCAGGGCAAGAGATTCAAATATATAAAGAGAGCTGCATGAAGGGAAATTTCTTTTCAATGAGGTTAAATAAAAATTCTATTTCTTATGAGGTCAATATACATTTATTATTTAAGAATTTTAAATATTTTTGCATTAATTTAAGTTAAAGCTACAGTTTTCTATAAATTTGAACTCAAGAAGAACTGTTAAATTCATCTGTAAAAATTATAGCATTTTTTTTATTTTTTTGTGGAAAAAAAAAACATTTGACAGATGAAAACTGGGATCCTATCTCAGTACCACTGAAACTATCACCTCATTGTTTTTGAATAATTAGTAAAACAGAATTTATAATGAAACAATGAAATAGATCCAAAGGGCCTATCAGTAATCATGTCTGTTCCAGCCCAGATCATCATTAAAATATCTTTTAAGTATCATGTCTTTAGTACAGGGGCCATAACAGGGACCAGGACATGATCTACAGGGGCACTGGCCCCCGTTGGCCCCTGTCTAGAACCGGCCATGGTGAGGAATGATGACACCGTGGCGAGGTGCACTGTATGCTGAAGTCTCATGAAAAACAGAAAGCACAACCGATGTTCAAGGCTACAAGATTGAAAGTATTAAAAATAAAAGACCAATACTGTTCTGTTTAGTGTTTAAGAAATGACTGTCAGTTAATAAACAGTTGTTGAAAAGCTGCTGGCCTTAAGTGTGTGTGTATGGGGCACGGTGTGGGTCCGTTGTCCCTTGGGGCGGGGGGGTTGGGGTATAAGCATCTCCCTAAATTGAGTTTTTGGAACCCTTGATGAATATGATAAAATATCATAACCCCAATAAAAATATGTTGGTTAATGTTCCATGGTAAAGTTAGTTTAGTAAACACAGGTGCTGCTACCCATAAACTTCATGCTAGCACTGGTGGCTAATGATGATTTCTTGTAGCCTACACTGAGTCCATCCTCTCTGACAGGATTTCTAATGGTTCATCATTTTGTCATTGACACCCTTTTTTCCACAATGAGTGCACAGTAGTCCAATGTTACCCTACAGTATCTGGAAGACTGAATAGATCTGATGAGCAACTTACAATAACTTCTTATAAAGATATAACGTGATAAAATGTGTGATTGACTGTGACATTTTTTCTTTCTCTCCCTCTCTCTGATCTCAGAATTGTTCCTGTGCAGTGGTGGAGTTCACATTTTACAGTGTTAACAAACTAAGATTTTGGAAGTATTTTAAGTGTCCACTCTCACTAATTTCCATTAACCTGGCCTCAATGTATTGCACAGTTGGTATACACATTCAGTACACCAAAAAAAATGTGGTGGGCCAGTGTAGCCCAAAATGCCAGGACCGATTTTTTGTCCCAGTCCACCCCTGCTTATACCTAACTTGTGATAAAGATGTATCAAACCAGTAGAATTTCCATTTAAATGCACACGTTTACTCCAACCATTAAACCACTGTTACACCTGCTGCCACGTTTCAGCAATTCTGCACTTTACGCAGACTCTCTATTTAAGGGCTGAACGGTCCACTCGCCATACTCAATACTGGGTTTGGGGTTTGGAGGAAGAAGAATGATGAGCATCATCCTAAGAACACCTCCCTACTGTGAAGCATGGGGGTGGTAGTGTCATACCTTGGGGATATTTATCATAATAATAATAAAACATTTTATTTAACAGCGCCTTTCTAGACACTCAAGGTCACTTTACAAACAATAAAAATGGAGACAGACAAGAACAGTGTATTTACAAATACGCAGGCTGGAACAGGTGGGGTTTGAGTGTGGTTTTGGGGGGGGCAGGGGTCAATTCTGCAGAGGTCAGGTGACAGTGAGTTCCAGAGCTGGGGAGCAGGGCGGCTGAAGGCTTCCCTCCGTTAGAGCAATGAAAATGGGTCGAGGCTGAGTCTTCCAGCATCACAATGACCTGAAGCACACCTGAAGGAGCGGCTCTGAAAGAAGCATATCAAGATTCTGGCATGGCCTAGCCAGTCTCCAGACCTAAACCAAATAGAAAATGTTTTGGAGGGAGCTCAAATTCTGTTTTCTCAGTGACAGCCCATAAACCTGACTGATCTGGATAAGATCTGTGTGGAGGAATGGGCCAAAATCCCTCCTGCAGTGTGTGCAAACCTGGTGAAAAACTACAGGAAACGTTTGACCTTTGTAATTGCAAACAAAAGCTACTGTACCAAATATTAACATTGATTCATATACTTATTTGCAGCTGCATCATACAAATAAATAGTAAGAAATTAATCTTGTGATTTCTAGATTTTTTGTTTTTCAAATTATTTCTCTCACAGTCTACATGCACCTATGATGACAGTTTCAGACCCCTCCATGATTTCTAAGTGGGAGAATTTGCAAAATGCAGGGTGTTCAAATACTTATTTTCCTCATTGTATTTGCTGTTGGATGAAATGAACACGAAACTGCCACTAAGTTAAATATTGTGGAGATTAAAATAACTGTTATGTAAAATTAAATTCTGACTCGGCACATTTTCCTCAGTGTATTAACCAGGGCGTGAATTATTTGCACTGTGATTTCAAACTGTTCTAGAGTTCTAGATCAATGCCATTTAGGTACAACACTACTTGGGAAATCAACCCTCTGCAGAATTTCTGCTGTGTTTCATTTTTTCCAGTTTATTTTTAGACCGCCAATTCACAACACCTATAATCCCAAGGCATATTACACTCAATTGAATCCAATCATACAGACATATCGGGTTAACTTTTTTTTTTAGATCACATCGAGTCATTGACTTTGCAGAAATTACTTTTCCTGGATAAGCATGTTGCAACATGGACACCTAATGCATTGTTTTGTTGACTTTGCAGCAATTCCTCATACCAAACATGAATATAGACACATTGGAGAGGAAAGCTCCACTTATGCGGATGATGCCCCATCATAACCGAGCAAAATGTTTTATAAAGGTCATCACCATAATTTGCTTTCATTTAATAAAGCCTCCTGTGGTCTTTGTCCTTTCAAATACAAAAACACAGACCTCACTCAGTTCAAACACCTGCAAACCAGAAACCACAATTATTTCAGAGCTGTAATTTGCCACTTAATCTAAAGAGATGGAAATAATGGCACATGCAAGATTTCAGCTAGATCAAACAACAGGAAGTGGGTCAGGGGCAGTACTTATTGAACACCCCTCGTAGCATCGCTTTACTGCTAAAGTGTCACTAAAGGCATCATTGTTTCTTATTCCTGCCTTCCACCCAGTCCAACTTATTGAAAGTATTCAGTTTTTGCCAGGCCGTTGAACATTAACCTCACAGAGAGCAGGGAGATCTGGAACATCTAAATGCTTCACCTGTAGTGAAATTAGCATTACTCTGTTATTTTTATAGAGCTTAGCCCCGTTAGATTGCTTCACTTTTTAATCCAGAACATGAAAATGTCCGTGGTCTCCTCTTTGTCTGCCTCCTCCTCCAAATCCTCACCTTTCTACCTCTGAGCTTAACACACGCTTTAGTGTCTGAACTGATTTGCTTTATTTTCATTAAACGCATTGACTTTATTCTCCCAGGTTCACAGAATATTAAGGCCAGCATACATGTTCAAACTCACAGTAGCAGGCATTCAAAATGGCCCTTCCCAGTTGAACGCCAGCCAATTGCCAACTCACTTCCCTCCAACTTCCAGCCACTGGAGTTGCATGTTTTTTTACCCTGACTCCTCACTTTCACTGGATTACAGGGTCTGACCAGGAGATGACGCTTCTCTTTAGATCTTAATGTTCACAAATTATGACAGAAAGAATATTTTAGCACAGATATTTATGTTTAGAAAGAAATGGAAGGGAACCAGCTAAGGAAAGTGGGGAAATTTTGAATGGCTACTACTTTAAGCTTCATAGTAGTCACAGCATGCTAACCTACAGAGGTGTCAAAAGTATTCATGTTTATCACTCAAGTAGAAGTATAAATCCTACTGTTAAAAAACAATTTGTAGAAGTTAAGAGTAGGAAGCTTTTTACTCAAGTAAAAGTACCAGTATTAAAACTGCTTAAAGTATAAAAGTAAAAATAATGCAGAAAAAAAATGCTTTACTGCACCACCCTGTTAAAGGAAAATGTTTCTACAATGCTGGATGATAACTTCTTTATACTAAATTTTCTCAGCTTTATAATAATGGTAACAGTCTCAAATTTAACTTTGAAAAACTATTTATTTTGTTATGTGGTGAACAACAAGTTGGTGCAGCACTGAGGCCAACCACAATTACATTATTTTGATGATTTTTATTTTCTTTAAATGCCGTAACTTAAATTAGCTTAAATTAAAACAAAACTAACGCATCTATTTTCAAATGTAAGGAATGGAAAGTTAAGATAATTGCAAAGAAATATAACAAGTAAAAGTTTGTCTAAAATAATAACTCCAGTAAAGTACAGATACCCAAAATCTCTACTTAAATAAGGTAAAACATATTTGTACTTTGTTACCTCTGCTAACCAGGGCATGCATTGTTCACCCTGTCTGCTTCACTCAAATATGATCAATCTTGAATGTTTTTAAACTGTGAATGAAACCTCCTCTGTAGGATGACGGCCATATCAGCCAAACAATCTCAGATTGTTCCTTTTGTCCTTCTGCTTTGGTATAAACACGCCTTCCTCACAATATGTTCATACCTCTCATCTCAGTTCAACAGAAACAGGAATCCTTTTTTGCCATGTAAAATGATTTATTGGAAATAACAAATAAAAACACAGATCTTCTATTTAAAAGAACAAAAAAATATATCAAACAGTATCCAACCAGTGACTGTGAACAAGTCTAAATGTTCTAAGGGTTTCCATGACTGAACTGACTTACAGAGGCTAAAACGGTGTGATCAGTGTAAGTGTCCATGCATGGGGTCAGTCCTGTGAGATCATTTCCAGGTTGGCGAGGTGTCGCATGGTGGGTCTGCCGTGAGGACAGTTCCACGGATGCTTGATCTCCCCCATGTGAAGCACGAGCTTCTTCATCTCACCGACTCTTAGAGCCGTCCCGATCATCACCTGAAGGTAATTACAACCAGAGGTACGCTGGTGAAGATTCTGTCATCCAGGTCATAGTCATTCCAAAAACGTTAAACAACCCATTGGAGTTGTTTAACGTTGGAGACGTTTCGCTTCCCATCCAGGAAGCTTTTTTTAATTCAAAATGTCAGATATAGCGTTGAGTTCCAGGCTTTGTAGAGTGGACCAAAAACAAAGCCTGCTTTTGGCGTAGAAAACATGCAAACTGAACCGGAAGAACGGGGCCACCCCTTAAGAATGGGCAGGTGTTTGGCTTCTTTGTTAGCCTGCCATACCAAATACTGGTCTATCCCTTTGAAAGTGGGGTCTTTAGGGGGAATTCTTGGCCTGGCTGAACAGGCTATGTTCTATTCTGCTGTATAGGCATGGGGATTGAGATGGTAGCGGAAAGAATTCAACTCCATCGCTGCATTGTAGATTTTTTAAAGCTGAAACCCGCTCTGTTTAAGGTTGGTTTTACTTAACTCTCAAACCACCTGTCTTCTTTGTCTAAAATGTGAACATTCAGGTCTTTAGAAGAATGTTCTTTGTCCATCGGTGGTACATTTACACCTTATGGAAGCGAAACGTCTTCAAGCTTGGAAACAAAGTCCAATGGTTTGTTTTTTTAAACATTTTTGGTACAACCAAAATCAGAAAAAATATCTCTCAACATTACTAAGAAAACATCAATTCATTTTGAGTTGATTGGCTTTTATTAAAGCAGGAATGATGGAGAGAAAGATCTGTGTGTTGAAAGTGAGCTGAACTCAACTGATTTCCTGCACGCTCGAGAGGCAAACATCTGCCTGACTCTGGATGGGCGGCACATGACGCCTGGGCTGTCAGTCAACATGAAGATCAGCTCTTCAATGTCTGCTGGGCCGAAAGTCCAGTTTTTACTGGTGGGCAAAGAGACCAGCTTCACCCTCTCCATCACCTGAGCTGAGGTAAAAGTTTCAGTGAGAACAGGAGCAAACACTGATTCCAGCCTGGAGATGATTGAAAGCGTCCTACCGTTCTCATCGATCAGAAATTCAAAGCCGTTCTTCTGGAAGATCTCCAGGTTCTCTATGAGCACGTTCTCACTGACTGCAGTGAGGTGAAGTTTCTGTGGGCTTTAAGGGTTCATCAAATTTGCCGGTGAGACTCTGGTCACATCAGTGCGTAGCAGTGCAGCATTTCAAACACTTACACGATAAGTTTCTGCCCCTGAAGCATCGTGTGCTGCTGCAGCATCTCAAAGTTGTATTTCTCATCGCTGGCGTGCTGATCGATCATAAAGATGTCCGAGTTCAGCTTGGTGATGATAAAACCCAGGTTAAACTGACCGATGATCTCCATTTCTTTAAACATTTCCTTACTGGAAGAAGAAAGAAACTTTTACTATTTTCAAGCTGCATGCTACCCCTGCTAAGTTTGGTCAGACACATAATAAAGCTTAAAGTTTCCACCTTTATGTTAAAACGTAAAAGCTTTAAAGCGTTTTATTGACATATATGTAGCAGAACAACACAAAGTAATGAGTTATTGTGAAAATGTAGGAGAATGACTCATGGATTCATTTGCTAATAAAAACATAGGAAGAGAATTGATCTCTGGGCTTTGACTAGGCCAATCTGTTTCATTTAACCCAAAGGATAATAGGAGGTCACTAGGCTTATGTTGGGTTGTTAGGCTCCACAAACATGGAGGAGGGTTTGTCTTCTGGAGGAAATGAGGGGGGGGTTAAGTTTCTGTGGAGGAGGCCGGCGGCTCAGAGTCGCCTGCTCCAGAGATTCCAGGGGAATCAGACCATAGAGTGGAACTGGTTTCTGTTGGTGTTTTAGATGCTAGGTTTTATGTTAACTGTTAATACTGAGGTAATTATCTAGACTAGGTTCGAACAATTTCGCCAAAAATCTAAATTGCTATTTTTTTTAACCCAAATTGCAATGCCATTTTGTTTCAATTTTCCTTTCCAATAACCCAGAGATTGTAGATGTTTCATCCAAGGCTTTCGGTTTTTAAAGCTTGCTTGCCCAGAGTCCATTGCTACACAAACTTATTGTAACCATTATGTGAAAAAAGTGTTTTCTTCTACTTGCATGGATCTGCGAGCTAGCTGCTACTCTGTCTACATTTCTGTATGGCAACCAGAGATGGGAAGTAACGAAGTACAAATACTTCGTTACTGTACTCAAGTAGATTTTTCTGATATTTTTACTTTACTACTTATTTTTATGGCGACTTTTTACTTCTACTCCTTACATTTTTACACAAATATCTGTACTTTCTACTCCTTACATTTAAAAAAATTGGCTCGTTACTTTAGTTTTGAATCATTTCAATGGAGTTACCGTTATTATTTTTCACGTCATCAATACCAAATTCAGTCTAATTGGATGGGAATCTACGTTGCATTTGACGCACCGCTACAAGATGAATCGACAGATATTCATTGGCGGCAAATCATTGCAGCTTGGTGGCGGTGGCGTTAGCATAGTAGCATGGACGACGAGATGATTGAAAATGAACACAACGGAGATCTAGTCCTATTGGCAGACATCCATTTAAAATGTAGGCAACGGCATGAAAAAAGTGGTTTCTACTTTTACTTTTATACTTTAAGTAAATTTACAAGCCTGTACTTTGCTTTTACTTGTGTAAAGACGTTTAATCAGTACTTCCACTTTTACCAGAGTATTTTTTAACACAAGTATCTGTACTTTTACTCAAGTACGGAAAGTGAGTACTTTTGCCATCTCTGATGGCAACTAACTCACTTCAAGCATTTAACCACCACTTAAAGGGCTGGAGGGAGAAATGTGTTTTTTTAAATTGCGATTATATTATAAATGCAATTAATTTTCCATCCCTAATCTAGACTCACTTCAGCGTCCTACAGAGGCCCAGGGCTGCTGATGCCAGTTTCTCTGGGTTAATTCCCAATACTGGGCAATGCGACAGTAAATGATCAGATGCAGTAACACAGCTTAAACATGGGGAGAGCGCCAAACAAAGTGTTTCCAGACACAAAAACAGGATGTGCAGTAAGCAGTATAAGACGACCATGAATGCTGTTTTGGTCTATCCAGCTGATTGGTTTAACTTTCTCGCTGACCTGCCTGCTGTGTTCCTTGTTTGAAGCCATTTGTTCATCAGTGTTTACTAAAGGACTCTTTGAGGCTGTAATCTGGAATATTTTACCTAATCTCTCTGCGGAGCTCATCCTCTGCGCTTTGGTTTTCTCCAGGGTTGATCTTGGCCCTGAAGCGCCTGTAGTGCAGCTTCTCTCCAACTCTCTGTCTCTGCTGTTCCTGCAGCCTCTTCATGCTAGCCGTCAGGTCTTGGAGTGAGAAACGCAAAGGCACCGCCTTCCTCTGCAGAGAGACAGGGACGTCCACTGTAGAAGGAGGTGTATCTGAAAGGTTTTCAGAACTTTGTTCCACCTTGAGAAGTGGAGAATCTGTTCTGGGCCTTTTAGCTTCCGGGCTAATCATGGAGTCCTCCGTAGCTGAACCTGCTTTAGTTTGTAGATCCAGGTCCTCAGCTTCGTTTTGGCTGACTGACGAGTCATTTTCTACACTTTCAACAACCGGTCCAGTGACTTCGGAGTACTCTGTAGATGGAGACTGTTCTGCACTGTCACCAGTGGGCTCAGCCTGGTCTCCCTCATTGTCCGGTTTATCCTGGTTCCATGTCCCTCCATACCTAAACGCATCGAGCACAGACCTCCCCCCTGTGCTGCGTTTAGCTTCATCTGTTCTGGGCTGTAAAGGTGACTTCATACACAGGGTGGTGCTGGCAGATTTAACAGGATCTTTAAAGAAACACTGCAGCGTCCTCTGGCTCAGCCCACTACCAGACGCTTTTTCAGTCCCCGCCTTACTCCCACAGGGGGAACTGTTCTGGTTTGAAAAAGCAGCTTTGAGGGCAGCCAGGTTCATGGTTGACTTTGAACTGGGAGCCACAGGTTGGTCACTCTCTGCTGGTTCTCCCTTGTTTTCTTCTTTAGATGCAGCTGCAACAACTGGAGAGAAATAACAGAGACATAACTTTCTAATTAAAAGAGGTCAAATAAATTAAATAAGAGAATAATATAAAGATATCTTCTCACTCTGAGTTGGTGTACAGTTCAGACTGATCTTATTAACTCCAGCTTCATACATAGCGATGAGGGAAGTCTTTAGGATGGCAAGTAGGAGTTTCTCCTCTTGAAGGAAGATTTGTCGTTTATCAGGGGTTACATTCACATCCACACAGTCTGGAAAAAAGCAACAACAAAAACAGACTGGATGGATAAGTGGACAGACAGATGGAACGTTTAGAGATAAGAATAAGGAACAAAGAAAGAAAGAAAAAAAATCGTTTTATACAGAAAGTACCCCTCCTCCAACTTACACTACAGTCAATTTAACATGTTTTAATGCCCTAAAAAGAAGTCAGCTGCGGTTGATGAATACCATTTATTTGTGATACTCCAGTTTATTCATGTTCATAAGAAATTCACAAACTCTGATTACTTCTGGAGAACCACCAGGTTCAGTGTTAGGGCCAGTTCTCTTGGCCTTATCCTGGTGCTGCATGGATTTGCATCATTTCCTGTGAAGCAGACTACGTCAGTGGGGATGATAGGATTTAAAATTCAACAGGACATCATGTTGAACATTTTTACAATCTGATCCTTGGGTTTCCCCTTTAAAACTAATAAAGACACTTTGGCACCATGGTGAAAAGTCTGTAGTGTGATTTTAATTAATCACTTTCTAGTTGTATTCAAACATTTTACCGCAATTTGAAGGATCACTTTATCATGAGATTTGAAGACATATATACCGTATTTTCACGACTATAAGGCGCACATGAATGTCTTTTTTTTCCCTCAAAATGTGCGGTGCGCCCTTTGGTGCGGTGCGCCCTATGTGTGATTTATAACTGCGACTTTTGAGACCACCTCATTGAGGAGATGATGAAAGAGTGGCTCAATGTAAGGAGACCAGGTGTTTTTTTCCACTCATCACCATCGCTGTTAATCTGTGACTCCATGCGTGCCCATCTCACAGCTGATGTGAAAAACATGGTGAAACAAATGAATGCTGTGCTCGCTGTTATTCAACCGCTTGACATCGGTGTGAACCGGACGCAGCAGGTGCAGCAGAAGCAGCGAGTTTACGTGCAAAGTCAATGGTTGACGTGCGTTTAGGCGCAGCAAAAGGTCCCGCAGCGCGTTTTGAGCAGCAGGTGCAGCGCGTCGGGAGCGTTTAAGCATCTGACGCGCTGCTGCTGCTCGAGATGGAAAAATTGAAGTTTTGCTGCTGGAAGGTTTTGCTGCGCCGCATCAACCAATCAGAGAAGCTGATCTGGGAGCTGACAGCGAGACAGACACATCGCTCTGATGACACATGATATTAAGGCAAATGAAAAGGGCTGGATGGATGAGGAGATGATGAAAGCGTGGCTGAGGCAGGTGTATGTGAGGAGACCAGGTGTTTTTTTTCCACACATCACCATCGCTGTTAATCTGTGACTCCATGCGTGCCCATCTCGGCCGTTCAAAGTAAGGCTGCGAGCGGCGTGGGAGCGATGGATGACACACGGAGACCACAGTTTCAGGAAAATTGGAAGGCAGCGCCGGCAAGTTACGCCACCGTTTGCGGATGGATTGTAGATGCTTGGACTAAGGTCTCTGATGGCACTGTTGTTCGAGCTTTCGCAAAAGCCGGCATTATTTCCGAGGAGCCGCACGGCACGGAAAGTGACTCTGACAGCGAAGAAGGGGAAACTGGCATGTCTGATTTAGAACAGCTGTTTAATTCAGAAACAGAGGATGATGACTTTGATGGGTTTGATTAATACTTTGTGGCAGGTGGCAGGTGTTTTTCATCTAAATAATTTAAACTGCAGGCACCAGGATACCGGTAATAAAAGCGAACATGTTTCAGGATTTTAAGTTAATTTAGGAGTGATCACAGCGCTCTGTCATCAGCGATGTGTCTGTCTCACGGCCAGCTCCCAGGTTTGATTAATACTTTGTAATAAATACATGAATAAAGCACAATCATACTCAGTTTTGCTCCCGCTGTATTTTTAAATACGCAGTAGAGGTATTAAAAGGTAGTAGAGGACATGTACCTGTATATAAAAAACGCGCCCTATAGTCCGCGCCTTATGTGTGTGTTAAATACAGAAATGGCACACATAACTGAGCCTGCGCCCTTTAGTATGGTGCGCCTTATGGTCGTGAAAATACGGTATATCAATAGTCACGAAAGTCTCACACTTAATCCATAAAGTCAACTGCAATAGGATGGAGGAAATTCCCTTTATGTCCTCATTAGAAATTTAAAATGATAATAAAAACATCAAACTTTGTTTTCTTCCAAGAATCCTCCATTTGCAGCAATTACAGCATTGCAGACCTTTGGCATTCTAGCTGTTGATTTGTTGAGGTAATCTGGAGAAATTGCCCCCACGCTTCCAGAAGCAGCTCCCACAAGTTAGATTGGTTGGATGGGCACTTCTTGCGTACCATACGGTCAAGCTGCCACAACAGCTCAATGAGGTTCAGATCTGGTGGCTGCGCTGGCCACTCCATTACCCATAGAATACCAGCTGCCTGCTTCTGCTCTAAATAGTTCTTGCACAATTTGGAGGTGTGTTTAGGGTCATTGTCCTGTTGTAGGATCAAATTGGCTCCAATCAAGTGCTGTCCACTGGGTATGGCATGGCGTTGCAAAATGGAGTGATACCCTTCCTTATTCAGAATCCCTTTTACCCTGTACAAATCTCCCACCTTACCAGCACCAAAGCAACCCCAGACCATCACATTACCTCCACCACGCTTAACAGATGGCGTCAGGCATTCTTCCAGCATCTTTTCATTTGTTCTGTGTCTCACAAACGTTCTTCTTTGTGATCCAAACACCTCAAACTTGGATGAATCCGTCCACAACACTTTTTTCCAGTCTTCCTCTGTCCAATGTCTGTGTTCTTTTGCCCATCTTAATCTTTTTCTTTTATTGACCAGTCTCAGATGTGGTTTTTCTTTGCCACTCTGCCCTGAAGCCCAGAATCCCGCAGCCGCCTCCTCACCGTAGATGTTGACACTGGTGTTTTGCGGGTACTCTTTTAATGAAGATGCCAGTTGGGGACCTGTGAGGCGTCTGTTTCTCAAACTAGAGACTGATGTACTTATCTTCTTGCTCAGTTGTGCAACGCGGCCTCCCACTTCTTTTTCTACTCTGCTTAGAGCCTGTTTGTGCTGTCCTCTGAAGGGAGTAGTACACACCATTGTAGGAAATCTTTAATTTCTTAGCAATTTCTCGCATGGAATAGCCTTCATTTCTAAGAAGAAGAATAGACTGTCGAGTTTCAGATGAAAGTTCACTTTTTCTGGCCATTTTGAGCGTTTAATTGACCCCACAAATGTGATGCTCCAGAAACTCAATCTGCTCAAAGGAAGGTCAGTTTTGTAGCTTCTGTAACGAGCTAAACTGTTTTCAGATGTGTGAACATGATTGCACAAGGGTTTTCTAATCATCAATTAGCCTTCTGAGCCAATGAGCAAACACATTGTACCATTAGAACACTGGAGTGATAGTTGCTGGAAATGGGCTTCTATACACCTATGTAGATATTGCACCAAAAACCAGACATTTGCAGCTAGAATAGTCATTTACCACATTAGCAACGTATAGAGTGTATTTCTTTAAAGTTAAGACTAGTTTAAAGTTATTTTCATTGAAAAGTACAGCGCTTTTCCTTAAATAATAAGGACATTTCAATGTGACCCCAAACTTTTGAACGGTAGTGTATATAAACAGAAATCCAGTTCATTGTGCCCTTCCCCTTTAATAGAGAGCATCTATTAAAGGACTTAGTTTTGATAAGTAGTCAGAGACGAATGTATGAGCAACTCTGATAAAGGTATAAATCATCAGTTTTAGAAGAGTAATCTCAAGTAGTATAATTGGATGTATTTAGAGAAGACAAAACAAGTGTTATATTTACAAAGACACACACGTGTAAAAAGTGTGTGTATATAATAACTGAACCAAACTTCCAGAAGTGACATATGAACTGTAAGAGTGTGTAAACATACCTTCCCCTCACAATGACAGTAGAGTCATCTTGAGCCGATAAACTGCTTCTTCTTATCACATACTTGGATTGTATGATGGGTTGCTAATGGTTGCTAATTCTGAACAAGGAGGTCTCTTTGCTAACATATGGTTTATTTTTGCAACTGTGTGCCTGGCCTGTTTAGGTCTAACGCCATGGATCTTTGCCTTGCATATCTGTGTCTGGGGTGCAGTTGGTACAAGATGGCAGCACCCATGAAAGGCACAGACAAGTGAAAAATACAAAAAAAAAATAGTATCGCTTTATATTTTCACACATTTGTTAAAATGATAAGTGATAGCACTTGAAGTCTGCCATTTAATGAGGCTAAAACAGAAAATCTCCAGGGTTCAACAAATCATATCTTATAAAATGAACTAAACTGATTTGGGAAAATGTAAAAGTCCATGCAAACTCACACATTGCAATATAACCAATTAAACTAGCCATTAATAACCTCTTCTTGTTTGGTTTCTTTTCTCACCTGAGGCCACAGCTATGTTGAGAGCAACGAATGGATACTGATGTCTGTTATACATGTGGTAGACTTCATTCACAAGTTTGCTGACCTACAAAGTAAAAAAAGGGGGATAAGATGAAAGACAAACATGAACAAACACGGTTTAATGCATTCAACAGAAATCACCTTAATGGGGTCACATGGGCGGCTGTTGATAAAGAAGAACTGCCTGTCTGAGACACTCCGCCCAACGCCGTGGTCCCCGGCAGACACGAAGCCTGTGATTCTGCCCAAAGCATTGGAATTTGAAGCCCGGACCAATTAAAGAATATTATCACTTAATTAATGCAGCGATCCCACTCACGAAAAAGCCGGTGTGGGTAAATCTCCAGCTTTAAGTCCGTATTCCTCCAGAATGTTCTCTGCAGCATATACTTGGTGGAAAGCAAGAAGACTCTGAAGCTGCAGAGCAAAGAATTTAAATCAGAGACCAAGATTTCTGCAGAATATTTTGATGCTGCTGCCTTAAAATAAAAGAACCATAAATGAATCAGAACCTGTTTTGGTCCGAATATGGCGCCGATGTTGTCTCTCATACTTTGGCTGGCGCTGGTGCTGAGGACAGTGCTACGCTTCCCCTGCCCATTTTGGTTGGAGCAGGTGATACGCACTCCTGTGGAGATGATGCAGTAGGCCTGCAGGACGTGGATCATTTTGGCGTACTCCTGAAGAAGCAGCAGCAACATGTTCAAAATGAGAGAAAAATGCAGCTGGGTAGGGTTTCAGCAGCAATTAAACAGCAAAGAGTTTAAAGGGTCTGGTTCAACATTAGGGGTGAGTATTGGCATGTGTATTGCGATATGAACAGAGTCATGACACTTGGGGCACAGAACAATATTATCATGATATTGCAATATCACCATATCTTGCAATACATTTCCCAGACATTAAATTAAATGTGCAGATAAAAAAAGAAAGAGAAAGAGATCCCATTTGGGTGCTAAGATCCTATCCAGATCCGTCTGACATCACTGCTGCCAAGCAAACGTGAATGATGTGCTTTCCTCAACTAGATATAGTGACTTAATGTCACCGTGTTTTTTCTTTTTTTTTTTTTTTTTTAAATCGCTGCTGCTTGCCTTGTCAAGGCTGCACTTGAAGAATGAGATGCTTTAGAGTGCTGTTCTGAACAAAATTTCTTTTTGTTTACACTTGTTTATACAAAATGACAAAATAAATGTCTAAGTCGAATATGTTCAGCAGAATCAGTCCTGTTTAGGGTTTGAGTCAGTCCACGTCTTCCACTGTGACTGCTTAGACTACAGATATGGTGCTTCACTGCACAGCAAAAGGGCTCCATGGCGCCATCTGCCAGAGTGGCGGTGCAGAGCTAGCCCATTTTCCCTCATTGTTTTAGGTAAAAATTTCTTTTTTTTTTTTCTTCATCGGGGCACCTGAAAATCACGATATACTGCCAAATAAATTTTTTCCCACATCCCTATCCGACATTAAAGGAAAAGTCCACTCCTATTCCGAGTCAAACTTCTGAAAGTACTTTAAATAGGAAATTATTCTTTACTGGAGGCATCCATGTTTGTCAAAGAACACTACTGCCACCTACTGGTTAGTGACGTCACGGTGCGGTATCGGCTGTTGATCAAGTCCCAGTGCTGTATCTGGTGTTTGTCACAACGCGCTATTATCCAAGTCATCTTGAAAACATTCTTCTTCCAAATGTTGGCTACATATTACGTGTTTTTTCTCTGTCCAGAAGTTCGATGGCAAATCCTCCCTCTTCAAGTTGGCGATCCAACGACCAACCCGTCCGTGAGGATCAGGAATCAGAAAGGTGAAATAACTCTTTTTTTCCACTTTTCCCCGATGTATTCCAGCATCCAGCTGCCATGCACGTGGGCATTGTCAGTTTCACTATAGCTCTGGTGAATTTCAATGGTGAAGTCCTCTGGAAATCTTTGTCGTGGAAAATGTCCTCCCAACGACTTAAAATTGGTGCTAAGTCTTATAAAAATTCTAAGTTCTTAAAAAACAGTTGAGAAGTCTTCAAACAATGATCAAAAATCAGGCAGAGGCAGCTGGGTCCAGGTCCAGAGTGGTTCATTGCAAAATACAGATGAACCACCCGAGATGCGTACCGGTCCACATCTGACTTACATGCAGGAACTGTCACACTTATATACACTCGAGGAGCATTATTTTTAAAGCCTTTCTTTTGATCTATCAAAGCCTTTTCTTTACTCTTTCATGGTGACATTTATTGCAGTTAAATCAAAACTCAATATGTCAAAACAACGCTTTCATCCAGTGTGACTTATGTTTTCATAACATCTCATTAAAAAAGTCGGCATAACCTTGATGCTCAAAATTTCAGTAACACATCACTCATATGTCGCTCAGTACCTGCTCAGTACCGCACAGTATCACTTTGGATATGACAACTCATATATCACAATTAGTGCAGCTGGCCTGTGCAACCTTGATAGTCCAAATAATTCATTTTTAATGAGTGTGACTTCATCATCAAAAGGCCTTATCTCTGTAGCTCTGCAGTACCAACACCTTGGATTCAATCCAATATTTCTGTCCCCTTTCTAATACCTGCATCTTACTTGGATCCCAAAACTTCAAAGGGCCAGCTGCAGAGAGCCTTACACACACTGCTCTCTTTCTCTCTCTTTGGCCTTAATAACATAAATATATTCATTGTGAAACAACTCTATATGCATTGTAAAACATTTAATTCCATTTTATTCTAATCATTGGTGCAGATTAATTCACTACATCTTCAATAATTGTTGTTGATTGCAGATGTGTCTAGTAGTTCCCATTGATTTTGCTTGTAAAGCGGGGAGAATGGCGCTAGGCTTACCGCACCGTGACGTCACTGCTGGAAGATGGCAGGAGGGAGGGGTTACTATATTTGGGCAAAAATGCCGATCCCAGACTCGGTGATTGTGATGAAAAATATTATTTTTATTTTTTTACTGATTAACGCTAAATTCATTAAATCACCTCGAAGGTATTAGTTCTAGTTAAAGATAATGATCCATTGATTATTCCTTGCTGACTGGACTTCTTCTTTAAGAAAAGTCTGAGTTTGTCTCTAATTCCTAAAAAGGTTGTTTAAACCAAAAAAACTTCTTCAATTAGATAATGGGTGATGTTGATACAGGTGCATACTGTACCTATGAAATGCAGAAGAAGAGTAGTCATTGTTGATCTGTGATTAAGAAATCTGAAAAGATTTCATTTCTGGTTTTCTTTTCTTTTTTTGTTACTTATAAAAATGTCTTTGCTCACATAAATAACGGAACAAAATTCCCTCCATATCCTTTCACTTCTGTTTTAGCAGCAAATGTCCACAGGATAGTAAAAGGTGCTTTGCTTTTATTACAGATCAAATATTTTTTTCATTGTATGATTTAGATTTATTTAGTTTGGATGTTTTTCCTCATCTGCTGTCATACTCCAGGTGATGCCATGGCATAAATATATTTGAGAAGCAAGATACAGGATATTCTGCAACTTTTAAGAACCTTTCTTACTGAGCTAAATAACCTGCTGAAATCAAAATTTACCACCATATTGATACCTGATTTAACATATGTACTTTAAGAGCAGACAAAATAAGAAATGTTCCTCCAGTAAATTACAAAAAGGAAACAGTTAAAGGGTTTTAATATGTAAAATCTCAAGTATTTCACACACTGATCCCATCAGTATGTCTAAAATCTGTCAGGATGGTTTGGCTGCTGACCTTCTTGATGTTACGCTGGAACTCCTTGTGTCTAACAGGCAGAGTGTAGAAGAGCTGCTGCAGAGTGACGGTGGTGCCTGGCTGCCTGGGACAGGGCGACTGCTGCACAAGATGGCCTTTGTGGTCAAACACCAGTTTGGTGCCTACTTGGCTGGACTGATGGCATGTAATCACACTTAGGTCACTGCAGTATGAAGGTGGGAAAAAGAATAACCAACAAACGGACAGTTACTGCCAGCTTCATGAACAAAGTAAATGTGAGCAGTGAAGACTTTACCTTAGAGCACACAGAGAGCTCAGGGCTTCACCTCGAAAGCCAAATGTTTCCACATGGATCAGATCAGAGAAATCTCTCAGCTTTGATGTGTGATGCTTTAGAGCTGTGGGACAGACAGAATGAGAAACCTCACGTTTACAGGGTTCATACGCATTTTAGGCACCAACATCTGCTCATCTTCTAAACAGACATGTCCAGAGTTCAGACTTAAGTTTATGGTGGGCTGGTATTTATGGATGGATGGATGGATGGATGGATGATAAATGAATGAATGAATGATTGGATGGATGAGTGATTGGATGATGGATGGATAGAACATTTAGACAGTAGGTGAAGGAAAAACACCAGAAACCACCTATATTTTTTCATACTAATTGTAGAGGACAATATGGCAAAAACTTACGGTTCCATTTATTTCGATAAGATTGAATTTTGATGTAAATATTGCAAAATAAAAGCATCAGAAGGACTGCCGAGAATGCCTGTACAAACTTATAATTATTTTACCATGCTTATAAAACTCTAACATAAAATTTTAGAAATTGTTGCTTTAAAAAACAAAAACACATAAAACTACATAAAACCCTGAATGTCACTTGGTGATGAATGCTGTATCCATAGAGTGTAATGTAGACATAAATATCAGAGAAAGCTTTCAAAGTCATATCACTAATAATGAATGAAATTACATTGCGATATATAAATATTGTCCAGCCCTCACTTATTGCTACTTCAATAATAGTAGGACTGAACTCCTTACTTTTCCTGATAGTTCTTGACTACCCAGAAAATAAACCGATCCTACGTACTCAGTCCTTCAAAGTTTGCTTCTTCAACACCTCTGCCGTTGTCTGATACTTCGATTTGTTCAGCGCCACACTCCTTCAGCTTGACCTCTGCAACGATGCATGGGATGTTATAGAGGAAAGCAGTATATTAATAATAATTTAATTAGCATTTAATTCAGTCAAATATTTCTGAGAATGATTTATATGAATTTAAAGTGTAGGCTGAAAAGCTGAAACATAAAACCTCGAACTATATGGTGAGCTATACCTTATATCTTATATTTCCCCGGGCTGTAAAATTAGCAACAAACGGTTTTATATTTCAGAGGGACTGTGCTGTGTGCTTTCCTTACCAACATTGGTGGCTCCTGCATCTATGCTGTTCTCCACCAACTCTTTCACAGCTGTGGCCAAACTCAGAACTACTTGTCCTGAGCAGATCTGATGGACTGAGTGACGGTCAATGGCCTTTATAGCCCCAGCAGACTCAGAGGTGCTGAAAAGATAAAAAGACAAGAGGGAGAGAGTTCACCTTAACAATAGCTATTATTACATTTACCTAGAGTTGCAATTGGGTGGTGATTAAAGCTAAATTCTGTGCAGTGCGACTCAGTCCAATCAATCAAAATCTATTTTTGAATTGAAAAAACTTCCTGGATGGGAAGCGAAATGTCTTCAAACTTGGAAACAAAGTACAGTGGATTGTTTTTTAACTTTTTGGAACTCCTGATGTGAATCTAATTGAGGGTCTGTTGAAATGTGGTGTCCCAGAGAGCAACAGCTGTTCATTCAATGTTGAATTGTGGTCAAAAAGAGTTAGTTTTGGTTAATATTAGATGACTGATGGTGGGTCAGCCATCAAGCAATCATCAAATTCTAGACAAAGCATTGAAATGATGTCCCTAAATCAACATTTTGTGGTTGAATCCTAATGATTGAAATGGCAGCATCTAACCAATATTAAACCAATCTATGCCGTTTGCAATGTACCTCATCCTCATCTCCTACATTATAAGCTCTGTGGGAGAGTATTTTATCATTGACCAGGGTTATCATGTTTTAAATGAAACCCCATACGTTGAAGACAGTGAGTTTTGCCTTTCTCTGTACATTTTCTTACTTGTCTGTAAATATTATTCCTAATCATTTGCACATAAATGGTCATCACAAAAACATCTACAGCAACCACCTATTTACACATTTAATGACTTTTTTATGTACATACATCAACATTGATTCCTTAACTTTTAATATAGAAGCAGCACAAATGTGCATGCAGAGCCAGATTTAGATAGTGGCTAATTCAACAATGACATAGTATCAGTTATAGTTGAAAACATTGATTTAACAAACAGTCACTAACCACTTTTACAGGATTATATTATACTCAGGGCGGATTAAGGACATTTGGGGCCCTAGGCAAAGACAGGCAGAGGGCCCCTCTGAATTGAGAAGACAACACATAAAACAGACCCATTATACAGATTTTTTTCTAGAATAGACATACATTATTTGCTCTAGGTTTTGTCCCTCTCTTCTTCTTGTTTTCCTCTCTATGTTTTGTACTCAGCTGACTTTTCATGCTGTCTCTAAAGGAATGAAAGATTTTTTCCAAGCACTAAGCTCACTTAGCTGATTGCTCCCTCCTGTGTTTCCAAAAAGGCCAAAGTAAATAACCCAGTCCTTCTTTTCACTGTAGACAAGCCATGATCTGCTTATCTGTTCTCCATTTTTCATTTGGATGAAATAATAGCTGCGTGATAAGGAATAGTTGTATTAACCATACATGTAAACAGACTTTTATGGGGCCCCCAGGAACTTGGGGCCCTAGGCAACTGCCTAGTATTGCCTAATGTTAAATCCCCCCCTGATTTTACTATAACCACATCCCAACGGTGAACCTCTTATTTAGTCTACCTGTGTTGTGCAGACTTTCCTTTCGATCAGACTCAATTTAAACTATTTTGCAAATAGATAATGGCAGACATGTCAATGTACATGAACAGAAAGTGGAGACATAAACACTAGAATGAGTAACTCCAGTGATAATCTGAGCTTTATATCTAATTTAGAGCTTGAATGTAAACATTTGCCATTTGTTAATTCTAAGGTTTATAGTTTTATTTCTCATTAAACACTATTAGGTTTGTGGTTAACGTCACCAGAAGTGAAGGATTTAAAGGAATGAATATTTCTTAAAGGCAGTTTATGTAACATTCATACAGCAACGATAAAGTCCGCTTAAAATCTGAGCACTTCAGTTTTGACTACATCACAAAATGACAAACTAATTCCAAGTTATAAGAGACAGAGTTTTCTGGCAGGGAAAAATTAAGGTCTGTCTTACCAAACATCTGACATCTTTCAGCGGGTTTCTACTGGTTCTCTGCTATCCACACGGATCTAAATCTCACTTTAAACGGACAGGAACACCGGCTGATTATTTGCCATGATGAATGAAAGAGGTTTGTTTTCACTTATTCCTTCCTCTCAGCGTGATAAACACAAAACTGAACCTCTCGCGCGCCGTTTAACTACATTGTTCGTGAGTATTACTAATGCGCAACACTGCGCATCTTACTTTTACTAAAAACAAATAAAAATGTGTATATACATAGCTCTAAAATAAAAATTAAAACATATGTAAAGTTATCAAAAATATGAATCAGAAAATAAATGGTTTCTTTCCTTTTTTTTTAAATACCGGTATGTTTCCGAAATCATTGTTGAATTTCATCACCGGGACGTTAGGGCTCATCTGTAATCATGTAGCTTCGAAAAAAACGAATATATCTGTGTTAGTCAAAGTGTTTCACCATATCCTTTTAAACATAGTGTGCTTTTATTTAATTTTCCACCTCAGTTTTTATGGATGTGTTTATTTTGTGTAGGATGATTGGGAAGAAACAATCTGTTTGGTCTGTTTTTATAGTTCACACTTTGTATGACGGTGCCTTGAGCCGTCTGTTACTCCAACATGGCCGACAGTTCATACGGAACGTGAGGGACTTTTCTCAAAGCTATCATTTCTGACAAGTTCTTGGCATGTTGATGTGTCAAGAGCGACTATCCCGTCATAGTTAGCGTAAACCATGAGGTTAGCTCATGTGAATTTGGTGGCGCTTTGGGAAAAAATGTTTTAAGTTTATTTTATCGTTATTTACGTCTAGAATGTATAGTTCACCGGACAGCGGCCCAATGCGATCGGAGGAATGTTCTGGCAGTTGTAGCAACCTGTTGGTTCACTGCAACCTAACAGCTGTCCGGAGACAGCAGGCTGACAGCAGTATTAGCTTTTTAAGTTTGGCCAGCGAAGAGGACGAAGACGTTCAATTTGACAGTAAGATGGTTTGCTTTATGTTTTGATTTGTTATTATCATAAATTTCGTTTACAACGAGCAGGTGTCTTGCATTTACCCTGCTTATTTACAATAGAAGCATTTCTAAGATCTCGCGAGATTAACTGCTGCTCGTTTATGGAGACAACTGCGACCTGTTTATAATCTATTAGTGGAACATCCTATGGAAATGTCTATTTGAACTGATTTGGATTTAACCAATAGTTCTTGACTTCGCAGGGTGTAATTTATCAATATATTGTACATACACATTCTAGGATATAAACATATGCAAAAACAGAGAATAACTTGCTGTACTCTATCTATTTTTTGACATATTTTTCATTCTTGTAAATGTAAAGAAATATGCAACTCCAGTGATAGGTTTAAAAAAATAAAACAAAAACGTATAAGTTTATCTGTGGGGAAGAAAAACAAACCTTCCTATTTACAAGAATGGAAAAATATGTCAACATATGGATATAAACCCATATAGAGGTTGTTAGGAGCACTGATGGTTTTAACTGCTGCAGGGAGAAAGGATCTGCAGTAACGCTGCTTTGTGCACTTAGGATGCAGCAGTCTGTTACTGTATATCCTGTCAATTTCTGCAACAATTTCATTCAAGAGATAGTAGATATTGTAAATCAGTGATTTTGTTTTTCATTTGTTTCTTTGTCTTCCACCACCTGCACTGATTTGGGGAGTGGATCCTAGGTCAAAGCCGGCCTTCCTGGTGAGCTTTGTCAGATATAAAAGCAAGTGCTCTAATAAACTGCTACACAGAAGATGGCTGATGACATCATAGAGTTAAAAACAATTATTCTAGTTGAAATAGCACAAGTTTCGAGCGTAAGCTTAAATAGAATGTACTGAGGGGATGGGCCATGAAGAACTTTACATAATAAACTGTTCCTTATATTCCGAAATTTATTTACCATTTCAGAGATGAGAACTGCTATTCAGAAAAGGGTTGACTAAAGGGTTAGAGGGCATTCACTACTAAAATTTGTTTTGGAATCCTGAGGTTCTGGGTTCGAGCCCCACCCCCACAGAATGCCACTCTGGGACTCTGAGCAAGATCCTTAACCCCACACTGCTCCCCGGGCCCTGCACAGAGGCAGCCCACTGCTCCCCAAGGAAATGGTTTAAATGCAGAGGTATATTTCTTCAATGTGAGATCAATAAAGTTTAATTAATTTTAAAGTCAGTAGTAGGGCTGCAACTAACAATTATTTTGATAATCTATTAATCTGTTGATCATTTTTTTAAAATAAAACCAGTTAAAAATCGGATAGTAAAAGCTCCCTTAAAGAAGATTTTATACAGAATAAAACCAGGTGAAACTAAAACCTTTAGACTTGTGGAGTTCTGGATAGAGAATATTGACAGGAAAAAAAGTTTTTTTTTTTATCTTAAATGCAAAATATTAATTTATTTTTTCCACAATTTTGGTATAATTCCTGCTCTAAGTGGTTCGCTCTGTCAGCTAAAGGCATGTTTTACAGTCTCTATACTCCAGTTAACGATTAATCGATTACCAAATTAGTTGATGATTATTTTAATAATCAATTTACCACGATTAATCCGATTGCTTCAGCCCTTCTCAGTAGTAATGTCTACTATTCATAGACTGGGATACTCATGATATGAATATATATAGCAGAAACAAACTCTGCAATGGGGTAGTTACTCAACACAATGTAAAATATTAGCTATTACTTGGAGAAGTAATCACTTAAAAATTTACTGTAAAATTAACCAAAACAATTGTCATTTATCACCCAGTATGGGAGTAACATTACTTATGGAAAATCATTCTTCTCCATCAATAACGTTATCCATGTTCTTCTCCTTTCAAACCTAAAGGTATAGCGCAGTATTGGTGCCAGATACCGGCTCCGGCATCTCATTTGCCAGTCCTTGCTGCTCAATAACTGGTGCCAGCCTATCATTAATTAGATTAGTAGCTTGCATCAGAATAGATAAAGCCTCCAGCGCAGAGGAAGTCGGTGTAGCTGGGTGTGCAGTAGTCTTGATTGTGTCACCAATACTGTACCAGAGTCCATAACCAATTCATAGCAGTGTGTAGATGGCGTTTACTTCCTGGTTCCTGAGATAATCCTGTGACAAGTCCTAGGGTTGCCTAGAAGGAGCACATGGTATGTTGGCAGAAAGAGCAGCAGCCTGCAAACATGGAACAGCTAGCAGGAGAATGAAAATAGAATTAGTCTCCACATTTGTAGTTAGCTGGAATGTCTAACCTCAGCCTCCTTCAGAGGAATCAGCTACAACTTCTCCATTTTAGCTGCGTTAAAGTTTTATGTGTTTTAACTATAAGAATAGAAATGGATTTAAAAAGCTATTCTCCAAACCGAATGAAGACCCCCCCGATAGTGACAGGCTGCCCCCCCTCCCCCCAAATGAACAAAGTAGCGTCATCGTATGATGTCCTACTAGCAGGCGTTGCATCAATGTTCGAAAGAAGCCTGATTAAATGTTTATATTGCTGCAATTCTTAGATAAGGTTACCATATACCTAAAAATGTTCTACTTTTGGAACAAATATCAACATCTCTATCAGTTTTGAACTATTTTTATTACAGATTAATCAATACAGGTTCACTGTTGCTAATTATTTAGATGTTCCTCTAACCTGATATGTGCTGTCAATTTCTTGGGGACGATTTTTGAATTTCACATTGCTTTTTATTTCTCCATTTACGTGATAAAAAATGACACAGGTCTCATATGTATATATGGAAGGAAAATATTTCATCTTGAGTAGTAAAAGTTTTTTTGTAGAGTTTTGTTTATTACTGCTGTAAGTGGGTTATTCTTTCAGACATGCTTTAGATTCTCTGTCCCTTTACTGTAGCTAACAAACGGTTATTTACAGCAATTAGTTGACGATTATTTCAACAATAGATTAATCAGGATTAGTCAAATCAGTCCTGTGCATTTTTAATACTTATTTATATCCGCATAGTTTTACCTCTTATTACTAGTGCAGTCTCTACTTTTTTATTATTCTTTAATCTTTATCTGCGTGATTCTAAACCAGGAAACAATTCAAATTTTTCAGCACTTCCTCCAAAAAATACTTAACCTGTAAGAACAGCTTTATTAAAAATGATTGTTTTTTAACCTATTTTTAACTAACAATACGCCTTGCTACCAATAATATGTTTAGACTGTTTTAAGATTACATTTATAAAGAGGGCTTGTTATTCAGTCTTTAGTACTTAAAGCAAGGATTTTTAGTAGTTTATATCAACCACACACCTTGCATCATGGCGAGCAAACGCTCAGGCCCCTCCTTCCTGTTTTGGCACACTAAACATCTCCAATCACCCGTGTGTGTGTGTGTTATGCTGCAGTGAGGGTGGGTTGGCCTCTACTGGACATAGCAGATAAGCATGAATGCTGGGTACACTCCCGTATGTAAAAGTAAGATGAGTTCATTATATGGACCGCTGGAAGGGAATAATCATTATTAAAGCGTGGAGTGCGCAGTATTCTGCCAGAAGGCTTTCCATTCTTAGCCATGGACCTAGAAGAGAAAAACATAGTAGAAATGATAGCAAAAGTAATTGAAGAAGGTATGTGGCTAAGCTTAAATATGCTCTTTATTTTTATTATGCTGTCTTCCATATGATCACCGAACAGTTGTGTTTTTGTTTGCTTCCCTTTTTTATGAGACAATGAGCTGCTTTTGTTTCTTTGCTTTGTATTTTGTTCAGCTTCAGATTCAGAAAATAACCATGAGCTACTGATGGCTGGAAGGCAATACTCAACCATCCAAGAGTTTGCTTCAGCAATCCCCAACCACCTTCTCATTGGCTCCCTGCTGGAGCATCTTTGCTTCGTCTATGAGAGCAATCCTTCCCGTTCACGTAGGCTGTTTAAAGGTGGATGCTTTAAATCCCCCGTGTTTCTGCTATTCTTCATTGAAATGTACTCCTATCATACTTCTAAGTTCTCCTTTTTTATTTCTAACAGCCATTGGCAACCGTTTGGCAGCCATGAACCTTGTCTCCCCTTTGGCCATAAGTGATGAATTCAGCACCATTAGACTCCAGCATAACCGAGCTTTCACTGAGTTACTTAATGCTGCAAGTTCCTCGCTCTTTCGACAGGTAACGACCTACTCGTTAGTTTCTTAGCCTACTCCGCGCATCTCTCGCATTTTGCCTGATTAAAACCACAGTGAATTTCTTCCATTATTGTTGTAGCAAAGAATATGTTTTGAAAATTGAAATTTGAAAAAAAAAAACATAATCCAAGAACGAAACTTCAAATAACTTCTTAATCATAATTTTTTTTATTTATTATTGTTTTTAATTATTATTTATAGTTTATTTTTTCAATTGTATATTTTTTCCACTGCTACTATATTTCTGAATTTTATCTGCTCAAATTTCCCTTTTTCAGGTTGAGTTTTAGAAGTTGCATTCTTTTCAAATTGAGTTTTATAGATCGTTTTCTCTTCACTTTAGGCCCAATGCAAACTTTCCCTAGAAGTGAGGAGAATAAGATCAATAAAACACTATTTGAAATATCTGTAATTCATCTGAAAAAGAGAAATTTGAAAAAATAAGATTTTGAAAAATAAACTGAAAAAAAAATACATTTTCCTTCCATTTCTTGTTAAGCACATCAGGCTGTTTACTGATTGATTTATTCTTCTTCTTTGTATTGTCTCCCTTTTCTGCAATTATGCCTGCTAGTATGTTGGGGAATGTTACTGCCGTTATGTTCTGCTAAGTGTTGCTCCATCACTCAAAATCCTAATAATCCCAATCAAAGGTTATTTTACTTTCCCCTAATCCGAAGAAGTTGAACGCTTTGGCTAGTAGCTGTTTTTTCATAGAGATGTAGTTTGATATTGTGGGTGAATGAAAAATCTTATTGTTTGTAACTTTTGATTTGTTTGCAGGGCCAGCAACGTCTTGGCACAAATACACACAATCCAGCTGTAAGGTAACGTGTAGTTAAGAGTAATCTTTTTTTTTTTCTAATATGTTTTGTATATTTAAAATGACTGATTGGTCACAGGTCAAAAGAGGGACTCTTCCAGGCTCAGACATCTCGGTATCTCAGTGAGTTTGATGAAATCTGTCTGCTTGGAAAAGGTTCCTATGGAAATGTTTTTAAGGTAACACATTTTTCTATTTTATTATTATTTTTCTAACTAATGTTGGAACTTGTGTCATGTTCAAAATGTAATTTATTTGTTCCAAATGTTTTTTTCTTTAACACCATTTTGTAGGTTGTGAACAAACTGGATGGTCAGTTTTATGCTGTGAAGAAGATTCTGATTAAGAGAGTGTCAAAGGAGGATTGCATGAAGGTTAGATTCCACATTATTCTTTATAACCAAAAGACTACAGACCATACTGCCTGCTGGGACAATGATTTAAGGTTTATTACGCATAAAAACTCTCTATGTGCTGATTAATTGTTCATTATCATCAAACCTTTAAACATGTTTTAACTCTACACCAACAAAGTGTAATGTCATTTATTAGGGTATATGTATTTGACCAAACAGAGTTGTGAATAGTTGTTACATTGGAGGAACAGATTATTTTTTATGGAATTTTACACAAATACTTTGCTTTATTTTAGCAGGGAGGAAATTAAAACTTGTTAGAGTTGATAGGAAATGTTTTTTTTTTTCTGTTCAGTCCTGTTAGTCTGTTAAAATGCTGGGAAAGTCATATTTAAATGTCAAATCATTCTAGCTCAAACATGTATATAAATGTACTCTTTATCAGACTATATTGTCCTAAAAGTTAGAAAATGTCTATTTTTAAAATAATCCTGTCTTAAAATCTGTGGGTTTTTTCGTTATCTTAAGCAGGCCAGTTAGTTATACGTCAGCTTTTTTTCAGCCAATCATTTATCAACAGTCATCTGTCAATCAAATTTTGTCAGTCATAGCATCTTGATTCATATGTCGCAGCTAAAAAACGCAACGGTTGAAATAAGAAATAAAAATAATCTCCTTTCCCATTGAGTTGCGTCCCAGTGTTCACGGGGATGGACGTCTGTGTCTTCAGCAGGCGTAGAGCTAACAGAACTGGCAGCGTTGCGAGGCAAGGGCTCAAACATGTACGGCTGGAAGCCTTCTACACCAGTGTTTTTCAATCCTGGTCCTCAAGGCACCCTGCCCTGCATGTTTTAGATGTTTCCCAGCTTTCACACACCTGTTATCAATTGATAGCAGATTATCAGGCTTTGCTGAACTGCAATCGTCTGAATCAGGTGTGCTGAACCTCAGAAACATCCAAAACATACAGAGCAGGGTGCCTTGAGGACCTGGATTGAAAAACACTGTTCTACACCAAACCAAGCTTCTGCCGCCCTGGCGTCCTCTTCCACAACATCTTCATCCCCGCTTTCCTCCTCTAAATAAAACATGTACGATTGAGACTCATTCAAGACCTCCGACACTAAACTCTCCTCCTCTTGCATGTTTCCGCTGTCCATAGCGTTCCTTGACAGTGTCGTTGGTAAGTGCTACTGGGTCCTAATGTAATTTTCCATTGAGAACCTACCAGCACTAAGTTGCTAACTGTTTAGCAAGATGCTGCTGACAAACCGGCCACAACCAAATAGCTTGGGAACCTTCCACCACAACAATCCCGCCCCCTTGATAAACGACCAATAACATTCACTTTATTGACTTGTGTAAGTCGGGCACCACTTCGGAGAATTTGGAAATGCAATGGTTGGAACAGCCGCTTCCATACAACTTTAAAAGTGAGGTGGAGACCAATGTAGCCGTATAGCCAGAGCTCCAATGTAATGGATTGGATCTAAGTTTATTCATATATTACAATGATCCAGTAATATCTTAAACCTAAATATCATCAGGAATCTGTGGCAGGAAATCAAACATGGTGTTAAAAACACTCCATCAAACCTGACTGGATGAGCAAAAATTCAGTTTCTATTTGAAAATGAACTATCTCTGTCAGTTTAATTCACTTTATTTATAAAGCACCACTTTACAACGATCCCATCTCAAGGCAGGGAAAGTTTACAGCATATTTCAGTGGCAAGACAGTTCAAAGTGCTGTACATGAGAGAACAAAAAGTAGATTGCAGTGGTATAGAGGCAACAAAACTAATTCAAGAGGGAAAAAAAGTTAATTAAAATAAGTTGACTGTATTAAAGAAAAGTTTAATGATTAAGTAAAAGGGAAAGAAAGCTTGAACTGACGACTCATAATGTTTAGACCGCTCATTCAAAAGCTTTTAAACAAATATGTTTTTAATCTCGGGGCAGTGGCAGACTACTGGGTAGGGCATAGAGCTTGGAATCCTGAGGTTCTGAGTTCCAACCCCATTGCCACAGACTGCTACTCTGGGTGTCTGAGCAAGACCCTTAACCCCACATTGCTCCCAGGGCGCCACTGCTCCCCAAGGGGATGGGTTAAATGCATGGGTGAATTTCTCCAATGTGAGATCAATAAAGTTGAATTTTATTTTTTATTATCTTAATTAGTAGAGACTAAGGGTTTCAGTTTCAGGGAGTTTGTTTCAGATTAGTGACATTTAAGAACTGATTGCTGCTTCTCCATGTTTGATTCTGGTTCTGGGTATGCAGAGTAAATTTGAGCCAGAAGACCTGAGGTTTGGTTTGTTGGTCCAAACCTCAGGTCTTCAGTGGTAATACATTGCTCAAAATAATAAAGGGAACGCTCAAATAACATCCTAGATCTGAATTTAATATTCTCTGTGAATGCTGAATGTGCTAACAACAAAATCACAAAAAAATTATCAATAGAAATCACATTTTTTAACCAAAGGAAGCCTGGATTTGGAGTCACACACAACATGCGTGGAAAAACAAACTTTGATTTTATGTCCTTAAAACATGACAAAATGAGGCTCTGTATTGAATATAGCCTCTACGTGCCTGTATGATCTCCCCACCATGCCTGGTCATGCTCCTGATGAGGTGGCAGATGTCTCCTCCTAGAACTGGACTAAAGCATCTGCCGACTCCTGGACAGTCTGTGGTGCAAAGTGACGTTAGCGGATGGATCAAAACATGATGTCTGGGGAACGTTGGGCCAGTCCATACTTCAATGCCTTCATCTTGCAGGAACTGCTGACAGACTCCAGACACATGAGGTCTTACAATGTTCTACATTAGGAGGAATCCAGGGCTTCTCATCTTGTTAGCTAATGGCAGTCATGCTACCCCTGGCGAGCATATGGGGGGCTCTGCGGCCCACCAGACAAATGCCCCCCACACCATTACTGACCCACTGCTAAATCAGTCTTGCTGAAGGATTTTGGAGGCAGCAGATTGCTCTCCATGGTGTCTCCAAACTCTGTCATACTAAGAATCTTCTTGACAAAAGCATAGGAAAGTATGGACTCTGAATTAATCGGGGTTAGTTGGAAAGTTGGAAGCTTGTTGTCCCTCTTTTTTTTTTTTGTTTGTTTTTTTTGAATATTCAGTGAAAAAAAAAAGGGAAACGAAAATGCATTTTCATTTTTTTTGTTTTTATAGAAATACAAGGTTAATATTTGCCAAAGATCTATTGCTGACTTTCCAGCTGACAGGTAATTGTGTTTATTTTAGGTTCTTAGGGAAGTCAAAATGTTATCCAGCTTGCAACATGTAAATATTGTTGGATATCACACAGCATGGATGGAACATGTTCAGCCAACAGCCTGTGAGTATTTATCTGCTATCCTGAAGCAAAATGTCTTCAAAACGAAAATTCCTGTAAAAAAATCTGTACAAAAGTTTGGTTTGCTGCAGATCCTGACTCGCACCTTCCTGCTCTGGAATCCCCTGGAGAAAAAGATGGGTACGACTAGTCATTAGCTAAACTTTCACAAAAGCCTTTTTATTGCATTCCCCTGTACATGAACAGAACAGCAAATATATCAGTTGTACTTTACGTCTTAACTCCCTAATTCACAGTTCGGATGAAAGCCCCGACAACAGTGGCAACAGCTTTTCTGTGGTTTTCCAGAGCCAAAGTCAAGCAGAGAGTGCAAATGGACTTCCATCCGAGAGCCAGTCTTTAGTTTCAAGACCAGACTGCAAGATTATGTGTCCCAAGGAGAAGAACCGTATGCAGGATTATGTTCCCTGCGTGTTCCTTGAACAGGAAGAGCCCAGAAATGGCTCCAAATGTCCCGCCATGAGTCACGACCAGTCGGCAGTGTTAGGCGAGGAGGCCAGTAGGAGCAGCATTGAACAGAACAATAACTCCTGCATTGAAAAGGAGCATCAACAGTGCGCTGAAATACACTCAAGAAAACCCTCTAAAGATGTAGGTGTTTTAACTCTTTCAATTTCATTTAATTTACCAAAGAAAAAAATGTAATGTACAGTAAAAATCTGTATCGTTTTCTTCTTGGTTCCTCCCGATGTGCTCAGGTTCAGATCCACCTGATGCTCTACATTCAGATGCAGCTGTGTGAGCGCTCACTAAAGGACTGGATCAATGAGAGGAACTTCAGGCCCAAAGAGGACCAGCTCTCTGACTGTATTCCTCTTAAATTGTCTATAGATTAGTCATCTATTTGTAACAATATACAAATGGTTGTCTGTGAAATGAAATGAATTGCTGACTTTCAGTCCCGCTCTGAAACATAAATGTCTCCCTCTTGTGTTTTCTGCAGCGCCTTATGCTTGTGTTGATGCTGAACACACACTGAACTTGCTCAGGAACATTCTGGAAGGGGTGGCATACATTCACTCCAGAGGAATCATGCACAGAGACTTGAAGGTAACATTTAGAGTTTGTATTTTAGCATTTCATTGTGAAGCGGAAGGAGAATCCAAAGCTTCAAAGGTTTTAATGCGTTTCAGCTCCTTTATGCTTCAGTACGGTTGATTAACCTTTTGTCATTGTTTATTCCTGCAAGTCTTACTGGCATCTGTAAGCTTTGTACCTTTAGTCACTGAAACATTTCTCATTTCTCTATGCAAAATCACTGAAATTCAAATTGGATTAAAAGCCTCTGTGAATATACATTGCTACATTTTGCCAAACCTAATTAGCCTTTTACTTTCAGATTGTTGCCCCAATCATTGTCAAATAGCACATATATAGAATACCTTCACAACAACTCCCTTATAAAATTAAATTGTTATTTAACAAAAATTATTCAACTTCAAGTCAAACATATTTTGGTTGAAAAAAAGCTTGACTAAACAAATGAAACTCGAATAAACTAATTAGCTACTGTTTACACAAAGAAGAAGAATTGAAAAGGGTTGAGAACCATGATCAATAACATTATTTAATGACATCGCAGGTCAGGATTTTATGTTTGAGAACCAAAGTTTATCTCGATGAGTTTAAAATGTGGTCAAATTAGCTGCTAACGTATTTAGATCAATTGGAATGTGTTCATAACAATTCATAGCGCCGGTAAATAATACATTACTTGTTAGGATTATATTTTATTAAATGATTTGCCAAAATCAGACCTTAATAGCCTTTTATTTAAATTAGTCTAAATCGTCTGTGATTGTTCGTTAGAGAATCATTCAGCTTATGGACCACCTAGTAGGGCTGGGTGATATGACCTCAAATCAATATCATGATAATTTGGGCAGTTTTACCTCGATAACGAAGCAGAATTAAGTTCATTACTTTTACCGACATGGGAAAATTGTCACCAGTTATTATAGTGAATGACGGCAACGACTAAAATCGGGTGTAGTATTAGTAAGTAGTAGGGGTGTAAATAATAATCGTTTTGTATCGATGCATCGATCCAACAGCCGATGATCCGATGCATCGACACGTCCACAAGATAATCGATTCATGTTTTTTTCCCCCTCCGATCTATTTTTATCCATTTGCTGCTGGGAGTAATTCTCCTCCCGTGCTGCGGTGGCGCTAAACCTATTTTGCCCTCCTACCTCGCTTCCTGGTTATACTCCTGCAGCGGTCTTTTGCAGTGAGCTTGACGCAGACATTTTTGATTTATGCTCAATATTGAAGCGTGGTCTGTGCTACACGCTGTGGGTCTAGATACGGCCGAGGCGGCGAGGAAGTGGGGGCGAGTTTAGTCCGACGACGGAGGGACATGAGGGCCAAAAAGAGCGGAGATCCAGGTGGAAAAAGGGTCCCAGCGTTCTCGCGCACCTCGCTCTTCTAGCGGGTCAAACTTCACGAGTTGTTTTCCGCAATTTCGGTCATAAAAACAAAACAAGCCGGCCTCCTGTCTGCGGCACTGTTTGCCATCAGCTACAATTTGGGAGAGGAGCATTTTTTGCTGTATTTTCTGATGCAACTTTTCTACTTCTGTTATTTGCTGTTGTTTCTAAAAAAAAAAATTCATAACGATATTACAGCTTTCATTGATTTATTTCAAACTTGAAACTTTGTTTAGCCTGTAAGGTCTAAAAAAAAAAAAAAAAAAAAAATCGATTAATCGAATCGTGGTGTATTCTTGAGTATCGCAAATAATAGAATCGTTGGGTCAGGAAATCGATACTGAATCGAATCTCCAAGTAGTAATATGCATGCGCAAGACGTCAGATTTGCATACACATTTGCAAACGCATATGCTAGTATACTAGCATACCCCGTCAGGCCAGAATACCCATAGTAATACGCATTACATAGAGCAGGGGTTTTCAAAGTATGAAAGGGGGAGCCCCCCTCCAGGGAGCACTATGCCTGCTGCCCCCCCCCCAAAAAAAAAAAAACAACCCACACACAAACAAATGCCACTACAAAAAACCTCTTTTAAAATGACACTATCTGAATGAAATTTAACGCATGAACATTTTAAAACATTTCCTCCCATTTTAATTATTTATCGGGGCCTTTGTATGGCAAATACGCCCTTTTTTCATTTTTCTAATACTCACTTTTCAACTGTTTTCTCAAACAGACGTTACATCTGAGATTCTGAGTTTAATGTTTAAGATACCAACAGTGTTTTCACATCTTAGCAACAACATTTTGATCAGATCTTAATTGAGAGCTGTGGAAATTCAGTCCCTACTGACAGCCAAAAGTCACTCATCCTCTGTTTCAAGTCCATGTCACAGCTCAGCTCAGCCAGAGCCTCTTCCTCTCCTGCTTAAAGTCCATCTTTGAGTGTCACAGGGAAGGAAAATGGGTTTCTCACCCACTGGTTTGCCATTGTCTCCTCTCCAAAATACTCTCCAAACTGCTTGCGCATCCCCTCCAAATGCGCGCAGACAGCCTGCTGTAAAAACTCCACCTTCAGCCCCGCTCTGGCCAAAACATCCTCTAAGGTGGGAAACATTTCCACTGATCCCCGCTCCACACGCGCACCCCACAGTTCCAACTTTGTCCTAAATCCATATTTATTTTTTTCCCTCACACCGCGCCTCCCCTAATGTGACCGAGGGTAGAGGCTGGGAGATCTGTGACAGTTCATAAGAAGTTGGCTCTTTTAGAGAACAAAAAGGTGCAAACAGATCAAGCAAACATGTTTTATTTTTGCATAAAGAGGTATTTACTGTATTCCTTCAATGAGCTGAAGCTGTAGAGATGATTTTGCTTCCTATAAATAATGCTTGAGCTCTCTGAGGAAAGGATTCTGGATAAGCAGGAGATCACCTTCCTATAGATGATTTTATTTTTTGAGGAAAATCTATTTCACTCGACCACAAAGGAAAGGTTTTTGATCTCCCACTGGTTAAAGACAAAAGCATACAAGCTTTCAGGAAGGATTTTTTAAAGTTCTTTCTGTCGTCCTCTGATACATTTTAGATAGATATGACTTTTGCAAATATTCTGAAGTGTCTTTGGCTGCTGAGTTAGGTTGAACAGTTGTTCTCTCTGTTTAAGGAAACATTGTTGATTTAAGGTTGAAGGTAAGCAGCCGTTCTGGTTGCAGACTGTGAGCGGGGAGCTCAGACTAAGCAGTTTCATCAGGAGAGAGTTGTTCCTCAGATTAGGTCGCTGGTCCAGAAACAGAAACAGACAGCTCTCGCCTGCTCCGCTCAGTTTATTGACGCTAGCTCCGTATCTTAGCAGCAGATCCAGCAGCTCCTCACTGCCAAGGCTGCATGCTTGATGTAATGGTGACATCCCCGCCTTGTTTATGGTGTTTGCATTCGCTCCCTGCTCCAACAGCTCAGAGATGCAGCTGATGTCCTCCTCCAGGATTTTAGTGGTCTTTGTCATCACAGCAACTACGGCAATATGCAGAGGAGTGTTCCCAGACTCCTGCATCCTCTTTGGAAAATAAAAAAATTTATGAAAACTACAATTTTCAAGACTTTGCTACATTTAAGAAATTAACCAACTGAGCAAATGCAATTTTATGTGTAATAAGAATAACTTTTATTGCACTATTCTAGCAAGCAAAAAACCACATGTAAATAGAAATGTGATGAGAAAAACACTTTGTAAATGGAAATTTGAAAAAATATATCATCCAGCAGAAATTGAACATAGAAAAGAATTTAAATAAAAAAAGGTTTTAAGAGTAACTTTTCCTTTTCTTTTTATTTCTAATTAATGTTTATCCTATTTTTTTTTCTTTAGAATTATTTTTTTCTTCAAATTTTTGTTTTCCATTTATGTTTTTTATTTTGCTTATCTTTTTAGATTGAGTTTTCTGAATTGCTTTCTTTTCAAATTGAATTTTTTTTTAAATTCCAATGACTTCTGAGGATTTTCTTCTGGAGTGAAGAGCAAAGACGCGTTTCTATTGATGAGCATGGATGTGGCGAGCAAGCGTTTTGATTGGGCTTAAAGTGCAACTTAAGAGAAAGCAATTAATAAAACTCAATTTGAAAAACCTCAATAAAAAGAAAATAGATCAAAGTAAAATCTGTCAAAAGTAATAATTATATAACATAGAAAATAGGAAATTGATTTAAAAAAGGATGACAAAAAATGAAAGTTAAGACATAGAGTTAAAAAAATATATATAATGTGAGAAAACAGCAAAGTTACTCTCCAAACCTTTTAATGATTAAAATGTTTTTGAAAGTTTAATTTCTGGCTTGTTTTATTTTTTAAATTCCCATTTGCAGAATTTGCTCTTGGAGCAAACTCACTCCATAATTTTAAACAAAGATGCAGAACAAACCATGTTCACATCAGCTCCCTGACGAATCAACCTTGCGGTTATATCCTGATGGAGGATCCCTGCCACCATGTGCAGCGGCGTCATCCCTCTGCTGTCAACAGCGTTTACATCAGCACCATAGCTGATCAGGATGGAGACAGCAGGCAGGGCTTTGTAACGTACCGAGACATGAAGAGCCGTTGGCTGACCTTTTTCATCCATCTACCAACATATATACATTAGTAAGATGATGTCTTACAGTGAATTTGATACTTTATTTTGGGTAAGAAGTGTCAGACCTCCTTACCCGTGTGTTGACATTAGCTCCATGATCACAGAGGAGCCATAAGCAGGCCTCAGCCTGCCTGCTTTCTCTCAGCATAGAGGTCCATTGAAACATTTTTGTGTTTTCTTACTTACTTAAAGTCTGCATCAGCTCCTGCTGACAGCAAACTCTGAATGCTCCGTGCTCTTCTGAAGGCAGCAGCCAGGTGAAGGGGACAGACGGAGCCCTAAGGCAGTAAAAGTTCTGTCTTTGAGCCTCTGCTTTGTTAGCTTTGAAATGCTTCTAAGCATAAACTGAGTTATAGCATTTCTGTGTTTAGATTGTTAAAATATTTATTACTGATGATGTGTGAGTCTGTTAAACCCTCATAGTTACTGCCAAGTGTGTGTCAGAACTAATGTTTTCCCAAGTAGTTGATCTAATAACATTGTAGTATTTTGATAAGACCATGGATGCCTCCAAATTTACAAATGTATATGTTGTAATTATGTGATAGTGTGGCAGACTGGAGTTGTATAAAATGCTTTTTAACTGTGATTGGTAAGCAGCTGCCTTCTGTAACTTTAAGCAGGTTCTCTGGTCTGAGTAAGATTATAATTTATGTCAAAATCTGTTGTCACGTCTCCTGGTTGTTAAAAGAATTTGTACTGAGTGATCTCTTCTCAGGAAAAGAAATGGAGATAGAAAGTTTCAATGTGTAAACACAGATCTTTCCATAACAAGGTGCACATTATTAAGGCGGTATTATTAATCTTGATTTAGAGATGTATTTCCATAGAAGCTTGTGTTACATTTACCTTCCAGAATGCTCCAGATGCACCTTCCTGTATCTCAATCTGACAGTTGCTCCCATATTTCCTCACCATCTCTTCAATTCCTCTGACGTTCTCATTCATGACAGCAGTGTAGAATTCATTACCGTACGTTTTGGTGACCCTACCTTTCCCATATCTGTCTTTGCGCTGCTCCTCGCCCATTGCAGGTTTTCGTATACTTACTTCCTTCAGTTTCTTCTTTAAAGAGATGGTGGCTTCGAATCAAGTAATTCTGGTTATTTTGCTCCAGCTCTGAAGACTTATTGTAGAATAATCTGCAGCTTCCTCTTTTTTTGTGTTCAGTGTTTTCTTTTACTACTTCTGCTTTAGTGTTTTTGGTTTGTTTTTTTACGTCTAATTTCATCATATTGAGCTGTACTGGTCTAACCTTGATGCTCAGGCTTCTCCTACATCTGATAACTCCTGGCTGCAGTCGGGGCCTCTTTAGGGGGGGTGTTGACACCCTCCCTCTGTGTTTGTGTCTCTTGTTTTTGTATTTTTGGGATGCGGTTACTACTTTGCAAAAACTGCCAGTGTAGCATTTATTTTTGTTACGAAAAACTAGGGTTTTATTTATTAATAGTGGTTGATTTGGTATTCTCTCCTGTTTTAAATTTTAACATTTGCATGAATGCCCTGTAGTTCATTATTGTTATAAAAAAGTACTTGTAAAAACAATGCAGACATAAGCCTCGATTAGATGAAACAGGATGTTTTTGAAGCTGTTAAAGTTCTCTGTTCACCTGGCTTGGTGACAAAAACCAGTAGAGCGTTGTGGCTTTATTGATGCATCCCACATCTAATAAATATTTATCCTTATTTTTTAGAATAAGTTAAATATTTAACTGTGGCAGCAAGGATAATGGAGGATCAGGGTGAGATTTTCATAACATAACTTTATATAAAAATATCACGATAAATAAATCCAGTCTATTCATTATTTTTGAGATTTAAAAATGATGCTCAGTGGTTTGTTGGCGTGAGTTATTAATAGCCATGGACAACTCTGGAGCTGCAGGTTGCACACTGTTGCTTTACGCTATGTAGAAAGAAATGTTCCTCTGGTTTTTCATTTAGGGATTTTCAAACTATGATTTTTTAATTTTTTACTTTAATATAACGTTCACGTGTTTAGTTTAAATGGAGTAACTGAAGTCCCATTTACCCTGCCCACTGAAAACTGATCCATGCCGAGGTTAGATCAGTTAACCGTGCCAAGCTCGGTAACCAACATTTTCTGCATCACACTAGTGGTGATCTACAGCAGCGGGCCCCAACCACCGGTCCGTGGGTCATTTGGTAGCGGGCCGCACAGAAAAAAGTATATATATATATATATATATAATTTATCGACGATCAGAGCCTGAGTGATGTTTTATTTTGAAAAATATAAAAAAAATTGCGGTATTCTCTCCCAATTACATCAGTCGGTGCATCTGTGCCTCTTAACACAGGTCAATTCAGGTCAAGACTCATCCTATCTATAACATCCTATCAAAACAAAGCTACGGAGCAGACTGGACATCAGGAGCACACTTCGTCTGTCATTGTGTCCATTTACGCCTAGATGGGACCGGCTTGTTGTTTTATTTTTATGCTGTTTGTATTTGATTTTATGCCAGTCGTATCATTTTACTTGATCGTATCTTCCCCCCCTCGGCCGTTCTGTGAAAATATTGTCTGACATATAGCGGTCCGTTGTGCAAAAAAGGTTGGGGACCGCGGATCTACAGTACTACTGCTCTCTAGAGGTAAACAAGTAAACCAACATGGCGGCACCTGTTACATTCAGGAAGTTTGCAGAGTTAGGCAAAGAAGGCAGCTTTTGGTGAATTTACTTGACAGAGTTGGCTTTTGGGAAGTGGATACGACAAACGATAGCCTAATCAGGGTTTACAGAAGCAGGAAACAACAACAGACGTTGAGGTTCATCACACTGCTAAACAGAATCATCACTGGAAATTGAGCGGCACGGTGGGAAAGCTAGTATTTTTATGAATATCTGAAGTTTCATGATTATGGAGGCTGTACCAGTTTAGCACGGTTTGGTTGTGTCTGGTGCGGTCCGGTTCAGTTGTGTGTGCCACTAACACTCTACAGTTATCTCGGTATCTGTGCTCGGACCGATCTCGGCACGGTTTCAAAAGGGTAGTGTAAATCGGGCTATAGTGTTGTGTAAAAGCAGTTTAATTAAAAGAAGATGAGCTAGACTTTAAAAAATGTTTGGATCCTCTGTTTAGAGAAATAAATATGCCAATTATAGCTTTTTAAAATCATGGACAGATTATGTTAGGGAGGAAACTGGCTTCTGATGTTTTAAATTAGTGGCTTATGAACATAAAGGTATTTTTAAAATATAAATGAACTGACTATTAGGTGGTTTACAAAAAAGGAAATATTTGGGCATGCTCCGGCGGCGCAGTGGTTAGTGCACACCATCCATGTATGAGGGGGGGTTCGAATCCCCCTTTCCTGTCAGCCTACTGTCCATAAAAACAAGCCACTAGTGCTGTAAAACAATTTCAGGTAGCTCTTTTTCTCTTTTATGATCTTTATGTCAAAGTTCCTCGACAATCATAACAGGTAACATAACCAGAGGTGAGGCTCAACTTGGACTTAAATCAGACTCCAGTCATTTATTTTATGACTTAAGACTTGATTTATAAAAATGTTCAAAGACTTGGAGTTTTAAAACAGGGACTCCAGACTCGAACATGTTTACTAGAAAATACCTAACATTCTAGACTTAACTTTCTATGTTAGACATCAAATTTTACACAAAATCTAGTGTTGAATGCCTGTTATAGAAAAAAGTTTGCACGTTTGAGCCCGGTTCATATCAGCTGCGTTCAACTTTTTGATCTTGCATCCATGTATTTTTATTTCTTTGTTTCTGTCACACTGACTGCAGTGCATACAGAGAGGCTGCGGCTGCACAGGGTGGGCAGATCTGTCTCTGTGCCACACAATTTAATACAATTTCCTACATTTGACTTGAATAGATAATGAAAATGTATTATTTATAAAAACACTAGTGCAGCTACAAAAAAAAAGCCCCACCTAATGAGCCTGTGCAGTATCTTGTTAGGAAAGTTATCATTGATGTGTGAGTTTATTACACCTTAATATTGCCAGAACTGATGTTTTTCGCAATTTTTTATCTAATTATGACAGTTCCTCTGTTCGGATATACAGTGATAATCTTCATTTTGTATGTGGCAAATATTTGGAAATGGAATGAGAGCAGTGACGTTCAGCTAAGAATAAAGTGTAATATTTTGATAAGGCTGGAGCCATGGATGTCTCCTAATCTGCTAACGTGAATGATGTAATGATGTGGCAGACTGGAGATGTATAAAATGCCTTTTTAACTTTTAATCGGGGCCTCTTCCTGCGACGTGAGCCCAGTTTGTAGCAGCTGCCTTTTGTAGCTTCTCTGATCTGAGAAAGATTACAATTTCTGTCAAAATCTGTTGTCAGGTCTCCTGGTTATTTAATACATATACAGTATGAAGTGTTATTTAAAGAGTTTGTCCCGAGTGATCTCTTTTCAGGAAAAAGAACTGGAGAGACAGCGCTTCAAGGTGTAGACACACAGAGAGCCTATCTTTAACAATCTCTTAAAGCAGAATTGTTATTGGCCTGAATTAAAAACATAATGGGAACAATGTTTAAGAAAAGGAAAACGCAGCAGTTAAGGCTGTGGGACGGTTTATATGCTGGCTGAGGAAGTGAGAGGAGATTCTCAGAGGGATCTGGGAAGTTTGTTTAAATTTTTCAATTTTTTTTGTTCATAGAGTGGAGAGTGATCAGCTGTTTTTCTACACCCTCTACCCCTAGATTTTTTTTTCTTTTTTTGTGAGGCTCAAAGAGGATCCCTATATATATCCATATCTATTTTCTATCCTGAAGTTGCTGCACTTTCTAGTGTCCTTCACTGTTTTTGCAAGACTTAGAGAGAATCATTACTTTATCTGTTTTCTGTCCTCCTGAACTCCTACAATAGTTAAAATATTCTTTCATTCATTCATTCATTCGTCTTCCATGTGTGCTTTATGTGCGCTGTTCGACTCCAGACTGACCATATTTTATTTTGTATTTCCTCCCAAAGTTGTGTGTTTTACTTAGTAACTGCGTCTCTCTCTTCCTGTCAGACCAATGGCATTCCCGCTGAATTGATGCATAGTCTGATTAAAAGGGGTCGGCCTCAGTCTGAGCTATGCAAACCCTCTGTAGAACATTATGTTTGATGTCATCCTCTCCATTTACTTTCAATGAACGCTTAATGCAAATCCGACACGATTTTCTGTTGGATTGGACACAAAATCTGATTCTGTGTGTTCAGGGCTTTACTGAAAACCTGCAAAACACCATTGCATAACACTGTAGCACCAATGCCTCAATTTTCCTCAAAATCTGTTTGCCAGGTTTCAACGGCTACACTGAAACAAAACATTTTTAAATATCTGCTTCAAAAAGAATTTTGCAATTTTTCACTTTTTTCGGACTGAATAAATTGCCTCTGGCATGTGGACAATATGATACAGTGTCTTTTTACTTATAACTACTTAATATATAACTCTGCGGTTAGATCTCACACATTTTAATAGCTTTTGTTTTGTTTTGTTTTTCCAGCCGAGGAACATTTTCCTCCATGGTCATGAGTGCCACGTTCGGATTGGAGACTTTGGTTTGGCATGTAGGGATATGATAGTAGATGACCATAAAACAATTTCTCCTGGTGGCGGTAATTAATAAACTCTTAAAGGAATAGTACACCCAAAACATGATTAGCCTTCATTTTCTACTCACCCCCATGCTGAACAACACTCTGGAGTACTTTTTTGATATCTCAAATGCATCTGAAGATCTGGGAGGCTTCTTGCTGTCTGCTGACATTCAAATAATGGAGGTCCATGGCGCCCGAGGCAGAAAGGTCCATAAAAGTCCACAAAAAACGTGTCAATATTCCTCCATACTGCTCGTCCAATGTATTCCATGTGTCCTGAGTTGGTAGCGTCCATAATTTACTCGAAACAAAGTCATTTAGAATGTTTTTAGAGCATAAACAGTAGTGTATAGGATTTCCTAAAAGCGGGTTCACGAGTCTACGGAAACCGCGGCAGACCAAACCAGACGAAAGTGCGCATTCAGCTCGGCAAAGAGCTCATGCTCTTCCTCAACACTGAAGTCCTCAGACATTTTTCTTTCGTTGTTTCTTTCTTTGCACAGGTAAACAGCACATTTCTTCTTCTACGCTTGCATTATCAAGAGCAGACGCTGAATGCGCACTTTCATCTGGTTTGGTCTGCCGCGGTTTCCGTAGACTCGTGAACGCGCTTTTAGGAAATCCTATACACTACTGTTTATGCTCTAAAAACATTCTAAATGACTTCGTTTCAAGTAAATTATGGACGCTACCCACTCAGGACACTTGGAATACATTGGACGAGCAGTATGGAGGAATATTGACACGTTTTTTGTGGACTTTTCTGGACCTTTCTGCCTCGGGCGCCATGGACCTCCATTATTTGAATGTCAGCAGACAGCAAGAAGCCTCCCAGATCTCCAGATGCATTTGAGATATCAAAAAAGTACTCCAGAGTGTTGTTCAGCATGGGGGTGAGTAGAAAATGAAGGCTAATCATGTTTTGGGTGTACTATTCCTTTAACTCTCTACATGTTCATAACATACCAGTAGATGGCACAATTTACGCTGAATGGATCTTTTTGTGTTTTGCAGATTTCCCCCACACATCAGGGGTTGGAACATTTGTTTATGCTGCACCAGAACAGCTAGAAGGCTCTTATTATGATTCAAAGGTAATTATGATGAAATATCCTTAGATGACCTTAATTATTACAATGTTTTTAGTTCTGTGATTATGTTTTTTTTTGTAATATAAAATAAAACACAGAATTCTTTGCATGTTTTAATACAAAGTGTGAATCTGGTCCTCTTGCAGTCAGACATGTACAGCATTGGGGTTCTGGCTCTTGAACTGTTCCAGCCTTTTGGGACAGAGATGGAGCGTGTCCGAACCCTCGGGGACCTGAGAAAAGGGAAAATTCCTGACTCCTTCTGCCACCGATGGCCAGTTCTCACCAAATACATCAGAAACCTGACAAATAAAGACCCCAGTTTTCGGCCAGCAGCCAGACAACTTCTAGAGAGTGAACTTTTCTTCAATAAAGACATGGTAGATTGGGATAAGTATTTACCTAATATTGTATATGTTAGTTTAATTTAGGTTTTTTGTTATCATACTGCCCCAAGCCTTGTTTTAAGTTGGAAACAAAAAAGTTTGGACCTGCAGGGCTAATGCGTCTGTATCTACCAACTAGCTTTAATACACATTTCCACCCCTTTCAGGTAATCCACGGTTTACAGAAGAGAGTGGAAGAACAGGAGGAGGAGATCATGCAGCTGAGGATGCAGATCAGCCGGCTTCAGAACTCCACTCTGTCAGCTTCCCCGAACTGAAAAAGACCCGAGCCTTAAAAAAAATTATAAAACTTATTTTATGAGCCACTGTTTCAAATTTTTTTTTTGACTTGATACAGGTGTGAACATTTGTGCCTTCTACACCTAGATATATTATCGTTTTTTTTTGTATTATATTTATTTCCATCCAGCTGCTAAATAAAAGCTTTTTCAAGGGTTGCAAGATGCTTTTGTTGCATTTGAGTCTTGTGATATTGGTTTTTGGTGGCATTGTAAAGTTTTTTTTTCAATCTAGATTTTCCATTCTCCACCTATCAATATAAAAAGTACTTTAAATTGTATTTTCCAAACATTCATGTATTTTGATTATCTCCTGGCTATTGTCTCTTGTGGCAAACCTCAATATTTTACATCTCAAAAGGCTTAATTTAATGGGATCTTAGTTGAAGGTTTTTTCTTTGTAGTTAAGTTGAAATGTCAGTGTTTATAGTGCAACATGACTTGTGTCACTGTGGCGCACAAAGCACAATAAGGTCAGAGTTAAGAACATGCGTCGGATATTTCCGAAACACGTTCCTCACGGATCTGTGTCGGATGGACCTATCAGAGGCGCCGTTTCATGGCAGGTACCCGGATGTAGCCGTGGGGCAATTAGCTACGTCATTGTTCACCGGCGGACACCCGCTGGAAATAAGAAATGGATTTAAAACGGCTATTAAGATGTTCATAACAGACTCCAGGTGAGTGTTGATTTGCTTTAACGATCTCACGTTAGAAGTAGTGACGCGCTGGGGGGCAGCAGTTGGCCCGAACCGCTGGGATTCGCTGTAGTAGCGCTGTACCGGTTCTGTCATGTCGGAGAGCAACGCAGTAAGCACGCACAGGCGCCGGTGTGCTGCCCAGCCCTTTATTATCCTGAGGGACAAATCTTTTATAAAACCCGTAGAGTTGAAAGCCAGTATAAATAAAAATGATCTCTATTGCCTTCCCGCTAAAACCCCAGTTCATAGCTACAGGGCTTTTCTCGGCGTTAGCAAGCACCAACTGACTGCTAGCTAGCCAACCCGTTAGCCGCATTAGCAGGAATTGTCTCGTTTCTATTGGTTCCATTCTTCGTCTCCTTAACGACAATCGGCTTGGTAACCCGCCAGTCGTCGCAAATCAGTATTTTTCCAATGTTCGTCAAAATTTATTTGTTTTATCTGGGCTTCCCTTCTCGCACAGAGTCGGTCTTACTGCGTGTTCTCTTTCGGTTTTAAAGGCGCTGCGTGTTAAAGGCCTCGCTAATGTCTGTTAGCCGATGTAAGTCAGTCTGTCTGCGGGAGCAGGTGGGAGGGAACAGCTGCAGCTAACAAGGAAATGTCTGGGTTGTGTAACTTGTAGTAAGGCAGCTATGCGCCACTAACAGGAGCAATATAGTTCAAACTCAGTCATTTTCAAAGCAAATAATGATTCTAATATTCTCTATTTCATCCTTGAGACATGTATCTGGAAAATACCCTGAGTGGAATTTAAATACAACCACCTGATTTTTTTTTCTTCGATGTTGTGAAATATTAGGGTGTAATAAAACTTGTAAATGGGGAAGAAAACAGCAAGCAGCGTTAAGACTGCAAACTACTTAGCTCTACTGTGATTTTAATTCAAGTGTTCTCATTTTTATTGCATTTTCTACACAAGTCAAAGTAACCTTCAGTGACTAATAAATGAGAAAACATTTAAAGTGCATTGTCAAAAAAAGCTCTGTGAACATCCTCAGTGTTTATTAATGGTTTTCCCTTACCCATTTTATTGTTGTAGAGCTAGCAGGTTTGACAATGGATACAATCTTTACACTTTTTATTATACTTAGACCAGAAAACACCTCTGAGAAGGTACTTTGGTAACTTCATCCAGTCCCTCCCCCCAAGCAGACTTCTTCAAAAACTGAGCAACTAACTGTCCTACTGGAGTATTCTGGAAGGAATTATAATGCAATCAAAATTATATGTAATTCCTTTAGTTTCAAATAAAACAAAAAAATGCTATGGAAATGTGTTAAATTATCTTTACCATTAATTTGTTGCTTTGATTTTCCCATGTAGAAATGGGAAAACCCTTTATTGTTCCACAGTGTGGAAATTCAAGTGTACCAGCTGCAAAGTGAGAGCCAAATGGAAGCATGCAGATTCCCACAAAGGTACACAATATTCAAGCAAACAAAAGCAGTAATATACTGAACACTAAAATGAAATTTAGGATATAAGAAATACTGTGAAATTATTATTAATGGAATGCTAGTATTAAAAAAAAATGTAATGTAATTTTGAAAATGTACAAAAGATGAAATATCTGAGAAGAGCAAATCAATCAGCTTAGGTGTGAACCTGACTTGATTGGGAGATGAAATACTGGAAAATTATTAATCGCATCAATTTTTTTTAATTAAATGTATCAAAACTTGAGAACTCGCATTTTAATTGATGCTTTTTGTTTGTCCTGCGTGTGTGCCCAGAGAAATCTGATCATGCTAGCTATTTCTCTGGTATCTCATTAATATTTTAAGAACCATTTGAGAGACAAACGCTGAACTTCTGAAGATGTTTTGATGCAAGTAACTGGTAAATGACTAATCCTTCAAACCACTGAATGCAAGGATAGCTGCCCACAGATCTTCCAAAGTCATCTTGAATACAGTCCCACCACAGCGGTGCATTTTCAGTCTCATCCTCTAGCTCTAAATAAAAATAAGTAGCCTTCAAAGTGCCTCTACCTTATTTCTGACATCATCTCCTTCCCCCTTTTGTCATTAAGAAACAAAACATGTTTATCCTTAGGCTCTAAGATTACACATGTAATGCTACTGTATTATGTGAAAAAAAGGGTTCCATCAACTTTTTAAGTTTTGATATGTTATTCTTATTATATTACTGTTTTAATTTAGCATTTTTGTATTTTTTTTCTCCATTGATATGTATCTGTGTTTCATTGTTTTTAGGAACTGTAATCTAACAAAAAATCATTGTGTATTTCTCCCTTTCTGCCTCATATAATTTTGTGTAGTTTTGTGTTTCTCTATTGCAGCTATGAACAATGACCATAGTTGACAGATTGTCAGAAAAATCTGACCACGAGTCAGTTGGATTTAACCGATCCTTCACCAGTGGAGAAGTGGGGATGGACGGCAGTTGTTCCAGTAGTTGGGCGGTGGGTCCCGGCATGGCCGGTGACTCTCCGAGGCTCAAGTCTCCAGGAGGCTGCCTGGGTCCGACGCCAGGGGCTGCCGTCTATAACGGCACTCACCCCACTGTGGACTGTCCCAAGGACCAAGGTACAAGGAGAGACCTTTATTTTCTGCTGTTTTATGTGCGGATGAGAGGGGAATAGAAGAAGAATCTAAGAAGGGTTATGTTTCGTCTTTAAAGGCCAGATCTATTGATCTAATTCTACACACATCAGTCAGAGTATACGCTGGGGTTGTATAGCAGATAATCTAAAACTGCTCACATATGTTAGCTAATGGTCAGTTTTCCTATTCCAAATGGAAGTGGGGAAATTGTGTTATGTTTTTTTTTTAAACCCACATTAAACAAAGGTAACGTTTTCTTTAGTTTTTTTTTTCCGTTTTTGTTTTTTTTACTACAAATTGGTTTATATATTAGTGAACTATAATAAAGCTGAACTCAGTTATAGGGAAGTGTTTATCAGCTGTGTTTGCACACGCACGACACAATAGTCTTTGTGCCCGGCTTGTTCTCCTCTTTCATTCATCCAGTTACATAACAAAGCTAGTTTAAAAACAGGAGCACAATCAGTCACTTAAGCCTCTGATGCCATCAGTGGATTGGGATAAAATTAGAAACAAAAGAGATTTCTGTAATTTTAGCTCTTGTTCTGTTTGCCCAGTGATGAGCAGTGAGGATGGCATCGACTCACCCCAGAAGGTCCTGTTTCCTCCGGAGCGGCTCAGCTTAAAGTGGACACAGGTTCACCGCATTGGTGCTGGCCTGCAGAACATGGGGAACACATGCTTCCTCAACTCAGCCCTGCAATGCCTCACTTACACTCCGCCGTTAACCAACTTCATGCTGTCAAGGGAGCACTCCAAAACCTGTAAGTCTGTCCTTTTGGTAATTGTTTACCAAAAAGTATTAGAATATATTTGTTTTCCTTACTAGTCCAGCAGCATTTGTGGGAGTTTTTTTTGTTGTTTGTTTTTGTTGTAATTTTTGCCCATTAATCAGTTTTTCTTCCCCTTTAGGTCATGAGCCTGGGTTCTGTATGATGTGCACAATGCAAAACCATATCATTCAGGTTTTTGCCAACTCTGGGAATGTCATTAAGCCCATCGGTGTCCTCAATGAGCTTAAACGTAAGTGGATGTTTACAATGCCTCCAGGTGAAATCACTCACTGTAAAGATCGGCCTGTAGCGGGCGCTGTTGGGCCTTTTTGTTAATGGAGGGAAAATTTTCTGACCACATTTAGTATTTGCACTGAGAAGAACTTTACTCTTATGCTTTTTAAGTGCTATATTTAACCACACCCAATCACTTTCTTTTGGTTTTATAATAAAAAATTTTTTTTTTTTTTACCCAGGAATAGCAAAGCACTTCCGCTACGGAAGCCAGGAGGATGCACATGAGTTCCTGCGGTACACGGTGGACGCTATGCAAAAGTCCTGCTTACCTGGAACTAAGTAAGTGTGGTCATGCTTTCAACTGGCCAACCACAGTAATTATGTTATTTATAGTTAATTTTAATACATGACTTCAATAAATTACGTGTCTAGGCAAAGACACCTTTAATAACTTCCTTTATTATGAAGTACAACACCTTTGAAAATGTTTAAAGTTGTCATGAAGGGGCTATTAGTTGAGACAGGTCCTGGTAAAGATTTCATCAAATTAAAGCTGCTTCTTTTTTAATTTAACATCTAAATTAATTCACTTAGGTCTCTCCTTAAACAACACTTTATGCTGGATCATTTTTTATTTCCTCAATTAATAAACCATTAGTATCATGTTAACACGTTAGAAGTCCTTGGTTTTTACTTAATCTAATGGTGTTTCTGATTTAAGTTTTTACGATCCATTTGGATTTTTTGCATCAAATCTTATTTATATTAAGATCTAGTTTGATCATTCAGATTACACACAGTTCTATGTTGTGTTTTTGATTTGGTTCCTAATTTACTAAATATTAGTCTTTAATTTACCTAAAACCCAAAGGATTTAAAAATTACACAATATGGCAACTTCCTATGCAAACCTCACTTAATAAATCTGGGATTTTATTTAGCGCTGCAACTAACTCTTATTTTGTAAATTGATTAATCTGTCAATCGTTTTTTTCAATTAATCAATTAATAATCGGATAGAAAAGGTTCCTTAAAGAAAATTCAGTTACGAAAGTAAACCAGGTGAAGCTAAAATGTTTCCACTTGAGGAGTTCTGGATAGAGCATAATGACAGATGAAAAGGTTCTTTTTTTAATCTTAAATGCAAAATGTTTCCATATTTATTTTAACAATTTCAGTATGTTTTGCTGCTCAAGATGGGTCACTCTGAAAGCTAAAGAAACACACTTTAGAGTCTCTACACTCCAGTTAACAATCAATTAGTAAAATAGTTGATTATTTAATTAATTGATTAATCACAATTAATCTGATTCTTTGTTTAAACCCTAGTTTTTATTTAAATCTACAGTGTCTGTTGTCCGCCAGCAGTTTATTCATACAGAATTGGTCCAGTAAACCTATAAGTACATGAAGCTCCCCTTCATATTTATTGACTGAAACATTGAGTGACACTTTTGTCTGTGACAGATTGGACCGGCAAACGCAAGCCACCACTTTCATCCATCAAGTATTTGGAGGGTACCTCAGGTCCAGAGGTAAATATTGCTGCTGTTTGGTTTCTTTTCAAGTAGTTTTATTTCAGTTTCACATTCTTCTTTTTTTTTTTGTTTGTCTTTCAGTAAAATGTCTGAACTGCAAATCAGTTTCTGATACATTCGATCCTTTTCTGGATATCACTCTGGAAATTAAGGTAATCGGGACTAAATTCATTGTCCAACACAAATGTTTTATACGTCATCATCAAATGTTAAGGCAGAACCAGAGAATGTATTTATTTATTTTTTTTGTTCTTTTTATTTAGACGGCACCGAGTGTCTCCAAAGCTCTGGAGCAGTTTGTCAAACCAGAACAGCTAGATGGTGAAAATGCCTACAAGTGCACAAAGTAAATATTAAAGACAACAAGCACAGTCCTGTGTTTTGTTTATATCCTTCTCTTTCTTTATGAAACTGAAAGAAATATTGTGTTTTTTTCCCCCAGGTGCAAAAAAATGGTTACAGCCTCGAAGAGATTCACAATCCACCGCAGCCCCAATGTGCTCACCCTTTCACTAAAACGATTCGCAAACTTCACTGGAGGAAAAATCACAAAGGTTGGAAAAAACATAGATATTTATTATTTATTTATTTTTTTTATTGCGTTCAGCAGCAACATGCAAAATTTCCTTTCATGATGTCACAGATTATCCTAAGTACTGGTAACATCACACTGTTTGTGTAAAGCCGCGCTTATACTGCAGTTTTTTATTTATTTTTGCCCTATTCAGGGCGACTTTCCAGACGAGCGAGAATTTTCTGATCGGCCCGACTTTCAGCCTGATCGTGCGTCGTGCATCATGTAGTGTACAGGGGGTAACGAGGGGCGATAAGCCAGGAATCGTGAGGTTGGGAGAAAATCAAACATTTGATTTTCAATCGACCATCCTTGGCAAATCCCTCAGTGGGCAAACAAGGATTCTTCTTTTTCTTCTTCCTCTTAGATGAAAACACAGAATCATGGCGGGGGTGCAATGAGTGAAATTGAGTTCGTTCTTTAAAATTGACAGACCGTAGTAGCAATGTTTGCTCAGCCATGTCTTCGTCCAAATACGTCGTCTGTACTTTTCTTCTTGGGTTTTTCAGCAAACACAATTTCACAAATAGCCAAGGCAGCGCATTTCATACTAGTTAGCTTCATATTGGTATACTGGTTTGGCTTCCGGATAGACGAGTCAAAGTAGCACCATCTCACTGCAAAGCCGAGTTCGACATGCGTTAGGCCGCACAGTGTGAGAACATACATCGTGAGCTGTAGCTGTGTGCAACAACTGAAAGAATCGCACACTGTATGATCGGCTTAAAGGGTCAACTTTTTCACCTTCCCCTACTGTAATCCGTCCATCTAATGTCCTCATGAACGAACATTTAGTAGAACTGAGCTCATGTAAACCTCCCAGTTCACATGGGGTCTGGTGAACTGTAAAGTGCTTTGAGATGATATGTGCTGTGAATTGGCGCTGTATAAATAAACAGACTTTAATTTAACTGAGGTTAAAGTTAACATCCTATTTTTCTCTTCCTTTCTTCCAGCCTATTTCTGAATTGATCCTTTCTTTGTGTGTTCAGGATGTTAAATATCCAGAATACCTGGACCTGCGGCCCTTCATGTCTCAGTCCCAAGGAGAGCCCCAGATCTACGGCCTGTACGCTGTGCTGGTCCACTCTGGTTTCAGCTGCCATGCTGGACATTACTTCTGCTACATTAAGGTGAACGCTAAAAGTTACCATGAAAATTCATCTGGTTTGCACTTTGACAAATTGGCGTGCCTCCTCTTGTTTATTTCAAATAAGAATAATTCAAGCTTTTCCAGACATCGAGCTTCATTAGGTTATGTTAGGTTTTACTTGTCAACATGCAGAGAAGCTAACGGATACTGAAGGTATATCAGAGTAGAAATGCATTGTGTCAGGGATCAACCTTGCTTTGGCTTTGCTTCATGTGTTCATACTTTTCTATCTTAGAACAGAAGCAAAGCTGACATCTCTGTATTCTCACAGGCTAGCAATGGTCAGTGGTACCACATGAACGACTCCTCTGTGTCTATGAGTGACGTCCGCTCTGTCCTCAACCAACAGGCCTATGTGCTTTTCTACATTAAGTAAGTAAATCATGACTCAGCTTGGTATAAATACAAAAAGCTAGAAAGTGTGCAGTGAGGACTGCAGCACAGCAGAGAGAAGTGGCTTGAAGTGTGGTAGTTCAGATTCTTAGGCCAAGTCTTGTTTTCTCACAACTTCTGACTGCAACTTTAATAATCCGATGGGAAAGTCAAAATTGTTGAAAATTGTAGGACTGTTTATGCATTTTTAATAGTTTTTTTTTCTGATAGATCATGTGATGCGAAGAAGTCTGGGGACTACAGCAATCTGAGCCATAACCCAGGTATCCCTGGTCAGTCATCTCCCCGGCCGGTGGTAACCCAGCGCATCCACACCGCCATCCCCCACAGCAACACAGGCTTCATAGGTCCCCAGCTACCACCACACATGACCAAGGTAATGCCAAGAAGCTCACTGCAATGTTTGACATTCCTTATTAAGGATTCAAAGAGTTCTGTTTTCTTTTTCAGACTCCTCTCCATGTTAATGGGAATGGATCTCTGAGGGACTATCCCAGCAACTCTAAAGCCAGCAGCAGTGCAGTTGGAAAACCTAACCATGGGGGGGCTTCTTCCTCAGCCTCCCACTCAATCAGCCGACCCACGTCGATTCCAGACCAAGAGAAGCGTCAGAAACTGTCGTTCTTTATCGGACAAGGCAAACAGAACCGACCATCTTCCTCCTCCTCCTACAGCCACCCATCCTCAGCAAGCGGCTCCTCCTCCAGCTCTTTATCTGCCTCACAGTCTACCTCAGACGTTCGCTTTGTTCCACGTCAGCTAAACCATGTTAACGGCACGTCTTGCAGTAACGGGGATCAACCTGCCGGTGGCAGTGGGTCCTCTTTCTTGGTGCCGTACAGTCAAGAGTCTTCGGAAGAGTCCGACCAGGAGAGCTGTAGCACTCAGGATATGGGCTGCACGTCCAAGCTTCAGGCTAAGGGCAGTAATGCCACAGGAGAAGTCTTCGCCTCCTCTTCCAAAAGCATTAACGGTGAAATAAATCTGCATCATAACAGTAGTGAATTAAATGGATCAGCCTCTGAATTAACTAAAAAAACCCAAAATGGACAATTTAATGGGCACCACAGAGTAAATGGACAAACCCCTGATAAGGTAAATTATCTATTCATCATAGTTAAAACCTGCAAATGATCTGTTGCTAGTGTAGCTGATGTCAGTCATAGCCGTCCTCTGGTTCTCCACAGGTATCCACCCATAATCACACCAGTTCATCTGTGAATGCTGTTGCCAATGGACTTGGCAGTGACCATAAGGAAGCAAAGTAAGGTTAATGTGTCTGGTTGGTTGGAAAACAGCTCTGTGTCCTTCAACATGAAGTGATTCTTTTTCACTGTGGTCAAAGTTTTAAAAATTAACCATACAGCTCCCGCTCACGTACGTCATGCGTAGTACTCGTCTGTTATGTTAATCGTTGAGAGCTGTTCCACATCCACCGCTACTCCTCCGCACGTCACCGTCCACGTACGTCTTCCCCGTCCGATGCCGTCTAAATACGGAGCAGAGCTATTTTTTGCTCAGTCAAGATCCGCAATTGCAATCGCACCAAATAGAAAAAAGAACATAGAGAACATCCGGTTTGTCAAATTAAAATATTGTAACTACAAATTATAGCATAATTTATATAAATTCCCAAATACTAAGGGTGTTTAATTAAATTATTGGATGCAAACTATTGGTACTTAAACATACCAGGAATCAGACTTCTCATCTTTATCAAAATATTTATTTTATACATAGAGGCTTAAACATTTTATCAAATCAGTTTTTTATGCAGCTGTAGAGCCTCTAATACTTTTTGAGCACTTGTCAACGTTTGTCACTGTAAAGGTGGAACCGACAGGAGAAGTTAACTACCTGTGATTGGCTACTTGTTCAGGTCGTACTACTTTCTTCCGAAGACAAGAGTTTAAAATTGGTTAAATGAAGACAGCGTTAAATCGCTTAGTCCAACACAGTAATGAATGTGTTCTGACAGAAAAACACCCCTATGTAGCCTGAGAGGGTTGGATCTGTTGCTGATGGGGATTCCCATTGACAGCGCACCGCCTTTATGTGGAAGATCTGAGTGGCTCCGCAGCAAAATATTTTAACGCAGCATCGTAATCTGGATAACCGACTGCACAGACGATGTTTTCAGCTTTACTTTCTTGCTTAAAATATATTAAAATGACTTTTTCTCAGCGTATCCCAGCAAATATAGCAAAGCCGATCTTTGCCATTTAACACAGGAGCAGCAGACGCATCTGGAAACACTTTACTGGACGCACTTCAGGAGCGCCAAGAATGCTCTTAACGTGCGTCTGACCTTAATCTATACAAGCTTTAAAAATGAAGCAGCAGAAGCTTTTTTGCTGCCCATAGCACTTCCAGTGTGAACGTAGCATAAGTCAGAAATGCCACATTAGGATTTCTTGGTAAAGACTATTCACAGGAAAAGATAATATTTTATCTTAAAAGCAAAACGCATATGTTTTTTGTGCTTTTAGTTGTTCTTTCAGACAATGAGATGTTTTAGAGCCTGTATTCTGCAGATTACAATTATTGGATTACTAAAATAGATTCTGTATTCAATTAATTACAATTAATCTATTTATTTATCTTAGCTCTGATTAATGGTCTGACAAATGATCTTAAAATGCATAACAAATATATTACTGCCTGTAACTTTGCAAACTTTTCTTTTATTCGCTGATGCGTTTTTCCTAAAGAATAAAGCCTTACTGACTCTGCTCTGTTTGCTAATGTTTCCAGCAGAGACTCCGCCTCATCCCAGGCCGCTTCAGAGAACATTCATCCTGCCGCTAAAGAAAGCCAACCTCTCCCTGCTGCTGATGAAAGGGTTAAAGTGCTGCCCGAACCCCTTCCTCACCAAACACCATCCTCTGCTGTCAGCGCTTCACCTTCAGCCACTTTATCCAAGACCCAGTCTGTTGCATCTAGAGACTCTGCTAATTCTGGGTGTCCCGTGAACTTCTCAAACGTATCCTCAGAACCAGCCCGCTTTGAAAGAGGTAACGAGGTTTCAGCAGCTGCTGAGAATTTTAGCAAGAATGAGGAAGTTAAGGATTCCCCACAGAACAATGGTCCATCAGCCAGGACTGAAACTAACATGGAGGACAGGGGACAGTGCCAGTCCAAGTCAGGTTCTAGAGGCATTGAAAGACAGACCTCCCATGACAGGGAGAGACTTTACTCTGACCACAGCAGAGACAGAGAGAAACACTACAGGGACAGAAGTCCGACACGGGAAAGTCACAGCGACCGCCTTCGCTACAGACGAGATTACCGAGATCACCATCGCTCATATAGGGACCGTTATCCTCCTCCTGAACGCAGCTACAGGGACTGGGACTATGACCGGCGCAAGGACCGAGCTGGCTGGCCCTCCTGGGAGCCTGATCGTGACCGACGCTCTTACCATTACAGCCATTACCATCACAGGTTTGATTTGAGCCAGGAGAGGAGAGGACACCCCCGTCTTCAAGAGCCTCACGGTCGCTGCAGGTGGCAACAGGACGGTAGGGAGTCCTGGCCAATGAAGGACAAAAGGAATGGGTGGGACAGGGACAGTTACTATTCAAAGGAAAGGAGTCCCTCTCCTGGTGGTACCGGCCTAGAATCAAACAAGTCCAAGGTCTCCCCCCATCGGAATCATCTCTCTAATGTTTCTTCAACTCATAAGAGGGATGATCAAAGTGATAAGAAGACAGCTGCTTATCTGAGAAAGGACAGAGAGGACAGCTCAGAGGGACATCGCTCGAAAAAGCATAAAAAGAGCAAGAAGAAGAAGAAGTCGAAGGATAAAGACCGGCACCACGAAAGCAGGTAGGCCACAATTACAAGTCCCAGGTGTTTTTGTTGACTTTGAATAGAGCTGATTCCAATCTTAACTTCATTCTGGGACTTCTTGAGAGTTTCTGGGGGTTCTTTAAGAGGTCATTTAAATATCTAGTTCAAGCTTAATGGTACGTTCAGACCGCACGCAGCAGAAGCAGCAAAAACGCATTTCATTTATGATGCCTGTACAAGTTTAGTTCTGATGCGCGGCTGAAGCATCTTTGCTGCTTGAGCTGCGCTGTCAAAAAGTGGGTCTGATGTGCGTTGGACAGAGCTACCCTATCCTTTCTTTGCCTGGAACAATGGCAGCTATATTTGCTGTTATAATTGGGTAAAAAGTAGTTTCAATATGTTTTTATGTGATAAAGTCCACCTGAGAGCTTAATCTGTGCAGTCAGTTCATCCAGATTACCATCCTGCCTTTAAATATAATTTCTCTGTCTGAGCCGCTCAGACCTCCGTACACCAGCGGTGCTCTGTGACTGGAAATCATGTTTAACGGCAGCCTCTGGCCTGGGCACCTCTTCGCATTTTTACGCTACTGTTCGCGGCGGCTGGAAGATGTTCGTAATCCAAACTGCAGCACCCAGAATGTTCAAATAAATCAATTTTTGCCAGTAGGTTTTGACATTTTGAGTAAATTTAGGCATCGATAAACTGTTTTAGTGGAGTGATCATAGCGCTCTGCATCAGCAGCAATGTGTCTGTCTCCCTGCCAGCTCCCAGATCAGCTTCTCTGATTGGTTTATGTGGCGCGTCCAGCAGCAAAAGTTCTATTTTTCCGTCTCCAGCAGCTGCTGCTTCTGAAGCGCATCCCGCTCCTGCTGCTCAAAACTCGCTGCAGGACCTTTTGCTCCACCTTGATGCGTGTCAACCATTTACTTTGCATGTAAACCTGCTGCTTCTGCTGCTTGCGGTGTGAACCTAGCATAAGGGCCATGAATCATGAACAAAATGGTTACCTTTCAGTTCCAGGGACTTGATATTCATGTTTGAATGTTGGACTGCTATCAATCATGTTTTGTTTTCTGTCGCTCTGCTTGAAGCTCTGATCTGGATTCGGACAGAGCAGCTGAAACCAGGAAGAGGAAGAAGAAGAAGAGACGGCACAGGGACAGTGATTCAGATTCAGGGCGAGGCCACACCAACAGGAGCAGCAAAGACAGGGAGAATCGAAAACGGCATCACTCTGACATGAAGGACTCGAGGTACGAAAAAGACTTTTTACCGGAAAAACGTCACCGCAGCGACTTAGCAGTGGGAGGCAGGGACCACCCATCACCATCTCACCATAATCCCTCCTCAAACCATTCAGTGCACCAACATCTTAACGGATACACAGGTACACCTGATTTTTACAGACATTATTTGCTTTAATTAAAAGTGGATCATTTAACTTAGAGTCTCCTTGTTTCTCAGGAAATGGTCGAACCAATGGTGACTTCAATGGATTTTCAAGTGGCCTCAAGTAGGGAAATTGTAAGTAAAAAACCCCTTTGAGTTACAATTTATACTCAAACATGCATCTAAGATGACCTCTTGTTAATTTCATTACAGAATCCATCTACAACTTTGATAACAGCAGTGGAATGATATCACACAACTCTTTGAAGTGGTGCTTCTTCACTGGGAATAAAACCTTTTTTTTTTTTTTTTAACAAGACTAGTGTTTTAAATGTGTAAAAATCCAACATTTTAACAGTGTTCTTTTTTATTTCTGTTTATTATCATATGGTTGAAAACAAAACCACCTGTTAAACATTCATAAATCAAAATATAATATATAGTTATTTGAGTACCAACCAAGCCTGGAGCTTAAACATCCCAATTGCTGCTCAGTGAAACTCAGGACTCAAACACATTTATCACTTATCCACATGCTTCAAGTAATAATGAGACAAAGGGAGAATGTGTCGTCTAAAGAAAAAACAGAAGACTGCTTGTCATTATGTTAAGAAGTTTAAGATGTCACCATATCTGCAGAGCTGCAGTGTTTTCAGTTTGAAGCTGTTCTGTGTTGTTGAACTAACAGGAGATATTTATGAGGGCAGCGGTGCGAACATGGGTTTCACTCATACCTCCATGTTAACCCTGGACAGACTTGAGGACATTTTTCTGCTTTTGTTTGGTTTTTGTTTCTTTATTTTCCCCCAACTTTCTCAGTTATCCTCTGATGCCTAAGAATCCCATTTAAACCATTTGATTTCTTTCTCATTTTCATTTCTGTCTCCTGTCTTCTATGGCATTCAGAAAGAAAATGCGTTTTTTGTCACAGTTGTGGACCATTTGTGTTTAGTTATTTTTCTTTTTTTTTTTTTTATAAAAAATACTGTTTGTCTTCTAGCATCATCAAATATACTGTGAAGTTATGTTTGAACTGTAATATCAGTTATTTTTATAAGTAAAAAGCCTGTATCAGGATCCTTATGCTTTGTCTGTAGAAGGATTTGTGTTGGTTTCGGCCATGTTCTCTGGACATAAGTCAGTAGTGGGTATGATGAGACTTTTGGGGGGAGGTTGGGGGGTATTTCTTTGTTTTTCAACTTTAGGAGGACGATCAAACTGCTGTTATACCTTTTTAATTTAGCATGTCTGAATTTATACATTGTATAAGGTAAAAGCCTTAAATACATTTATTGTCAGAAATTGTAATTTCTGTCTTGGAATTTGTTTACAAGCTGTATTGAATGACAAATGTCGATTGATGTTTTGCATTTATTTACCTTTTGTATTATAGAGAACTGATTGATTGTACGGAAGCCTTTTTGTTTAACAAACATATCTACACATAGTTCAGTTGAAATGTAGATGATAAACCTACCATATATTCAGGGTTCCTTAAATAACAAAAACTGGATGACTTTGCTCAGTATTATGTCTTGAGTAACAAATGTATTCTTAAGCGTTTCCATATATGAAATAACCAAAGACTGGATATATTCAGTGAGCTCTCCATTGAGTTCATATCCACACAAAACCTATAAGCACTAATTGCATGTATTTAAATTCACATTTTATATCAAAGTACTTGTGTGCAATTTCCCCAACTAACCTTTAACCAAGGTAAATTAAACTTCTGCAGCAGTTTTGGGCTTTTTTTAATCTGGTCAGTAATAATCTAAGCTCCTCTAGATCCCTTTAATGAGTAATGGCTAAACAAAGGTAATATTATGGTACAAAAAAGTAAGATATTTGCATCCAGAGTGACCTACACACTAAGATAATCCTATATTGGCAGAAACTGATATACCCCCCTACTTTAATGTCCTTAAAATACTTGTTGACTAATTGCGTTTTGGTTGAAGAGCCTTTTTATAGCTCTGATATAAAAGATGAATTTACCTAATTTAAACATGATTCATAAGAGCCTTAACATATTTCAGTTCTGTCTACATTAAAGAGAAAACGGTGATTGTGAAGTTTAAGGATTTGGGTTTTTCCTTAAAGCTACAGTGTGTAATAATTACAGGGATATACAGTCAGAAATGTAATATATTATACATAACTATGTTATTTATCATCTACGAGCTCAGCCACTTAACCTTAATATTTGCGTTGCCTTAGAATTCGTTATTTATAATTACATAGGAGCGGGTCTCGCAGCCATGGAGGCAGACATCTTTGCGCTACGGCAGCGCAGAGCCAACAAACTAGCGATTGCGAGATCGCCCATTACGCTCGAAAGTAACTACGGCAAGTTGAGAGAGATGAACTGAGACGGTACTGAACAATAGATGGCAGTATTAAAATTATCTATGTAAACAAACCTCATCACTTGAGAAGGTAGGTGATGCGGACGTTCTGGAAGACATTTTGTCCCGTAACGCTCGCTGTACTGTTGGGGGGGAGAAGCGGTGGGGGGGAGATGTTCATGTTGCTGCAGTCTGGACGTTAGATGTCGCTGAAAATTACACACTGTAGCTTTAAGGGGCCACACTATTAAAATAGAGTTCACATTGCATCCATTCTGTCAGGTCAGGAAATGATGAACTGGATGCCATGAGGAGAAGATTTCTGAATATAACTGGTACTTTGAACGGAGAGAGTGTTATGAATAATATCTGGGTGACTTCCTGTCATAAATTGGCTTTTTTTCCAAATCTATAAGCCTAGATATTGCAGATTACAATAAGAAGGACATTTAAAAAGACATTTTACTGAGGGATGAAAAGGAAGAATGATGGGGAGACCAGGAAGGTCACAAGTGAAGGCAGCCACTGAAAGAACAGGAAGAAATCAATTTTAAGAAAATTGTTGGCAAGGGTGCAGAAGATGAGACGTTTTCAGTCACAGAGGATGATAGGGAGAGTGAATGTGAATTGAAACATTTTTTATTCCATTACATATAATAGAATATTTGTATTTAAATGAAAACATCCAGCATTTCCACCCTCTTGCGGCAAAGTTTTCCAGAATCATCACTGCCTGCTCCAGATCCAAAGAGGAGCCACCAATCCATCCATCAACTGGGTCAAAAACAAGTCGGCGCCACTGTTTGACCATTTAACTATGTCCTTAGGGGCTGTCCTTTGGGAGCCATGTTTCAGTGAGACACTTATGACAGGAAACTGCTACTTCTGACCACAGTGAAGTTCTTTTCCTAGCTGATTGGTTTAGATGTTTTTAATTCCTCCTTCCCCCCCTAACCCCTCAGATTAAATCTATTCAATAAAGATGGTGTAAATGATCAAAGTGTAAATGAGGTGATTGTTAATACATTCCTAAATTGATCTTTAATCCAAGTTTTACTTAAATGCAGGGTGTCAGACTGGTCCACAATAACATCCTCCATAAGATGAAGCCACAATATGTTTTTTTTCTGGTTGTCATCTTAGCTGCTATTGTTTATGTTGTAATAATACCAGTTGTTCTAATGTTATAAAGTATGATTGTGAAACAGCAAACCTTAAAATGTGTGAATCTTAGTTTCCATTTTGACAGGACATGGTGATGGTGTTGAGGTTGTGGTTTATGGTTTAATATTTTCAGAGTTTATAATGTGATTCAACATGTTTTTGTATGAATCCTTGTAGAACCAGCTCACTGGGATCTATATGAGAAATCAAATGAATATAAATGCAGTTCTGAACAACTTTAGTCAAGAATATTCTGTTTAGACAAATATAGACTAAATATCATGGTCTTTATAAACCTTTTTAACATAATTAACATGTCTTCCCCCAGGCTGTCTAGTGAATATAATGGTAGATTTCAGGCTTCAAACATAAAGATCTAAGTTTGTACATTTTTGTGAAGAATCATCAATAAGGAGCACGCAATTATGAAGTGGAACAAAATTTCTTTTAAACCTATTTTAAGGCTTTGAGGACCCCGAAGCTTATTGGTGCTCTCAGTTTTGGACTGAAACCCTTTCAGGAAGATTTAAGAGCTGTAAAAGATTTTTGAACCACTTTAACCTGGATGCCTTTGTGCATCACAAGCTCTACAACTTCTATGGATCCAAATATATCAACCAAAAAGGACGTAACCCTGCACACCTGTTGGGTAGAATGCATGGCACTACTACAACAGATGCATGTTGAACAGATTTTGCATGTGTACATTTTGTCATCTGGGCCATGTCAACAAAAAAGTGCTTGAATCAGAGAAAACCAGACTTTACCTCAGTTTTTTTAAATTTAAAGAAGAACAAAAGGAAAAAAAACACTGTAAAAGACGTCACCATAAAACTTCAGATTGCTCTAGTGCAAGCCGATGGCACTGACTGGTTAAATCCCAAAATGCTCCCTAACCACTAACGCTCAACTATCAGGTCTCATTGGCAGCTGTGGATGGCGCCTCGATTAAAGGTGGGGGGGGTATAAGTGAGAATGGGACATCCTCTTCCCTCCAACTGAAAAAGAAAGCAATCGTTGCTAAGGCAACACAGTGATGCCCCATGTGCATGGCTGTAGCTCTGTGGCGCAAGGTGACAAAATATAACATTTGCCCCTTTCTTAAAACAAAAGTATACGGTCAAATAAAACCATTTCGAAGGGGACCTTCTATTTTGGAATGAATTTTTTCTGATACCTAACTGGTGATTTTTCGTCAGTGTGATGAACATTCAGCAAACTGGTGGAACTTAGATTTTAATGCATGCACTTCCTCCAACCTTTAAGCCACTGTTACACCTGCTGCCAAATTGCAGTGAGACTTGCTATTTAAGGGCTGGACGGTCCACTCTAACTACCAACTATGGGATTTGGTATGGTATAGAGGACTATCTTTTATTTCCAGCTGGATCATCTAATGAAGTGGTCCTCCTAATTGTCAATCATTCTGTTGATATGCTTACGTAAGGCCGCCCTACGTGCTCGTCCCGTTAGCTATCTTTTTGTGTTAATGCGCACCTTCAGGCGTATATATCTGTGGTGAGCTACGGTTTTAGACAGTCATTGAAACGCACCTTTCTCACCGAGGTACTTCGAAAATGCCAAGGATCGTAAGAGAAAAGTCTCTACGAAGTGTATGAGATGAAAAGAAGCTTGTATGAGCTATGAGAACAGCAAATTGTAAACAGCGTGCATGAGGAGAAATGGATTTGTTCAGGCTGTTGCAGCGTGTACAGGGTTGTGCATGTGCATTTTTTTAAGTAAAAAAATTGACAAAGATCCTCCACAATACCTTTAATGTGGTTTACCCTGTGCAGGAATGCGCAGATGTGATTAGTGCTTAGGGGCCAGTATGGGATTGGGCCAAAGACTCCTGGGTCGATGTCAAAATGTCTTCAGAAAACTGAGCTGGTTTAGCCCATTTTGTGGCATAACAGTTTTTACTTGACAGTATTTTTAAACCTTAAATCAAACAAAATCTGTGGTGTTGGAATCTCAGTTTAAATTGCTGCTCAAACAGTTCTTGATCACAGCATTTATTTCAGTGCCTAATAGTCTGTCAAAGGAAGTCAGAAATAACTCTTAGGCATGATTCCATATTGAAACCTAGGAAATATGTGGGACGAGTCATGGATTAATGTTTACATTATGAGGATCCCATTTCCTGACAAACCCTTCGTAGACGAAAGTGATGCTTTGCTTTGAAGGGTATGGATGAAGGAAAGTATGTTCTGTTTGTTTTTAAATTTAACTTGAGGTGGGAAAAGGTTTGTCTTGTGTGAAAATGTGTTCATACACATGTAACATGTGTCTGAGGAACTCTTAATCTTTTCGGGTTTTAAGGAAATGCCTACAGAGTTCCGGAAAAAGTCAGCCTGCTGATCAGAAAGTTGTGTGCCTGGGATTTTTACAACAGTAAAAACTTCAGGTAAAATGACTTCTGTGTTCAATGCATGTTAAATTTTTTTTAACTTTTATGACTTGGGCTGGGCAAAGCGAGTCCATAAGCCAGTTGGGCAGTCTGTGTCCTATGCTGTGCAGGATTAAAAGAGCGCACCACAGGAGATTGGTCACACCCAATACTACCTGCAGTTATATAAAGATCAACATGCAGGTAACCGTGGTGGAGCCAATCCTGCTTTCTATGGAGCTATCTGTGAGGTTGTGTCGCTTTCAGTATCAACACCCGGTGCATTATGAGGATCTTGTGCACTCATCTGCACAAGATCAACAATGCAGGAGTCTGTGACCTCTGACATTGGTAATATCTAAATATTCTCACTTTATAATGCAAACGAGTGTAGTATTTAACATTTGGTTCTGATTTTTACCAGAATCTGTCCTAAACTTCCTGTTAAATGTGGCCATCCTTCCTGATCTCTGGAGATGGGGAGTGTTGAGTAGAAGCACTCTTCCAGAGAGATGCAACACTGTTGGGTGGAAACTTGGGTAGGACTAAATTAAAATTGGTACTTGCAGATCCCACCCAGGCAAAAGACTATTTAAACATCATCCACCATGAAAACACAGGAACAAAGAATCTAAAAAACTTCCCCAGCAGTGTGCGAAATACCTGTCAATATTTGGGGGGGTCCCCATCTCCCGATTGTTGCGCAATACCGATCTAAATTTTCTAAATATGCAGTAGGCCTATAACATTTCAAAGTCAAAGTCAGCTTTAATGTCAATTCTTCAGATTCACCAGACATACAAGGACTCGAGAGGACGTTCGTTTCTCATTCACCAACAGTGAAACCGATAAAGTGCACAAGCACAACAGATCAGTTCCTAATACTAAAATTTAAGCATTTAATTTCACGATAAAATATAAAAAAAATAAATAATTTGTCCAGAGGAGGTCCGTTGAGGTCCACAAACAGGAGTGAAGACCTGCTGTCTTCACGCAATCTGTTCCGTTGCCCGTGTTATTAACTGCGAAAAACGCACATGGCTAATTTGCATAGGCGAACAGGATTGGCTGGCTCCACTTCGCAAAAAACAGAGCATATTTGTGAATAAAGGTTTTGAATTGTAATACTGGACATGTTGAGCTTAACAACATTTTAGTGACCATTAGCGACAAAAAAATTATTTATGTCCTGCCCTCACTCTTAGCTTAGCAGGTAGATAACCATCATTTCCAATAACCACACTGTAAGCCTTTTGTTTGGATTTATTGGCTGGTATGGATGGATGAATGAATGGTAAAACTGCAAAAAAGAAATAAGGTGCATAAAGTCTTTGTGTAAACAGGCACAATTCCAAATAAAAAGGCAAAATTCGCCTAAATAATAAACTCAACAAACACATAATGACATAAACAACATGTTAACATTAGCCGCTAGCTAGCGGCATCGCTAACGGCTAGTTAGCGCGTATGCTAGCGTCTTTTTAAACGTCTGTTCTCGGTGACCTTCCTTGCAATAAACCTCAAAACACAACATGAAACATAGTACTATATGTACATAAACGAAATACACCCTTCACATCAAATTACATGCTGTACCGGCCATAAACGCAGCACAGAGAGAACAGATTTAGCTATGCAGTGTTTACTCGTTTAACAGGAAGACACCAACTGCTCAACTTCCGGTGCTTTCAAAATAAGACTATATCAAATATTATACATAAGAAAGCTGTTATACGGACCCCCCCATATTTCGCACTCTGTTCCCCAGATCTGTAGATGCCACTCCTTTCAAATTGGATACATGCTTTTTCCAGCAAGTACAGTCTTAACTTCTCTACAGTGATAGGAGTCACTGCTGCATAAAATTCAATTCTTATTTTAAAACACTTTATTAATGCCAAAGGGAAATAAAGTGTTGCAATAACTCATAACTTATTTTTTTACACAGGAGTAGTAGGAGTGAATAGCTGTAGGCCGGAAGGATCTTCTCTAGCGGTCTGTCTTGCACCAAATCTGGAGAAGCCTCGTCATGAAGAATTGTTCTTTGTGAAATGATCTCCCGAGGTTCTAGAGCAATTCCTGGAGCAGAGGAACTTCTATACTAGCTTGTCGAGGTTGAGTCTAACTCTGTGTGGCAGCTAATCGTACAGGACCTCTCCACACATGTGACGTCTACAATTCTGTAGAAGCTGAAGCCGTTTTGAAGTAACATTTCATTTTTATTTGCACAGCATGAACAAATTCATGGAGTTCAAATAGAGCATTTCCCTCTTTACCTGGAAAGGCTCTCGATGCATTCCCCCGGCCTGAAGTGCTCCAGGATGCCTTAGGCACAAATTAAGTAAACGCCAGTTATCTAATGAAATACTTTGACCCCAACCCAAAGTGGCTGAAAGAGCAAAATGTAAAAGAGATCCTTTGATGGCCTGAATTCAACCAAGTTCCTCCAATTCCTGAGGGTTATCCCGAGGATATCTATGCAGAATTTAACTTAAAAAAAAAAACTGATGTAATCTTGTGTTTAAATATATGATGCTAATAAAAGCTTTTAATCCATTTTGTCTCAATGAATGAATGAATGAATACCTTCAACTCCAGTTGGTGTCTGCATTGGTACCCTGTTAAAGTCCCTATATTTCAAGAAATTACGTATGAGCCTCTTTTCGATATCATTGTAGCCTATTAAAAGGAAACTCCACATATTTTGTTAGTGCTCATGACATGTATGTTGGGAATGTTTACTGCAAAAAAGCATTTCCACATACTACTCTACTAGATGATAAAGCCCATTGTTTTTGTTTTACTAATACAGCTCTGGGAATTGATGTCCCAGAGCTAGATGATTTCACAAGCAGAACACTATGGTTGTTGACATAAGGTTCCACTGAGGACTTGTACATGAAACTTTATTAATAATGATTTGGGGAGTAAAATGTAAACAATGAAAACAAAACCGGAAAGAGATCTGAGAAAGAGAGAAGGGTTAAAAAATTAGGGGGGAAAGAGCGCATGCAAAGAGAAAAAAACAAAACAGCAAAATTAGACAACACAGAAGATATACAGTAACTCCTTGAAGTTTGCTTCCTCACATGTATGAGATGAAAGGAACAGAACAGCAAAAAGAAGACAACAGACAACTAAAGTTAAATTCAAAAACTCTTCCAGAGCAGCAGGTATCGTTTAGATATCTATGTAAGCAAAACCTTTTGTGATTACACAAAATTATTCATGGAGGTATTTATCTGATGCTGCAGCTTAGTATTTAGTATTAGTTTGTATTTGTGAAATAGTAAAATATGCTTAATAGCAGGTGTGGGCGGCACCCGACGTACCCTACAGGTCCCAGGACAGAAAAAGAGGCGATCCTGGCTCCAGATATCCAGAGATCACTGGGACACAAAGAGGGCAGACATAGGGATAGGCACCCACACCAGAGAAGGGCATACGAAAGTACCTGGAGCCAAACCCCCAAGGGGCCAAATCATAAAGGGGCCCAGTTCCTGAGAGTCCCAACCACAGAGGCCATAGAGCCTAGGTCCTGCTGGTCCATTGCAATGAGCCCATAGGCTCCCCCGGCGGCTAGTCGCACCCAAGGTAGACCTGGATTAGAGCTCAGGACTCTGAAGCCCGCAGACGCACCACCCCTTGGTGGGGACCCCATGGGGCCAGGGGGCTCAAGCCCAGCCTGAAGCCACCAGGAATGAGACAGGGCCCACTGAAATACCCTACCCCGTATATACAGAACCACCAGAATGCCAGGCACACAGGCACCTGTAACCGGCAGGGAGCAAAAGAAGGGGGTGCAGACAAGAGTTAATATTTTTAAAGAGGTCTGACTCAGGGCAATAACTTAAAATACAGAGGAATGCAACATGATCAGAGTGCAGATTTTGATTAAAATGCTAAAACAAGTTTGTTTTAGGGAAGAATGGGTTCCAGGTGCGTTTTGGAATTAGCTTCACCAGAAACATATTTCCAAAATCAAAAGAGGGATTAAATTGGGATATTCCAGATTTTGTGGCTCAATTTATTATTGTCCCGTTTTCCACTGGGAATCATGTGGACCATAGATGTTGCCATAAGATTTTACTTGGTAACTTTCTAAAATATTATAAGTAGGAGATTAGGGGACAAAAATAATTTGCAGAGGTGACTGAAAGGGTGGGGAGAAAGGGGATAAGAATTAAGGGAGAGAAAATATAAAATACAGAATAACTCAGAAATCTGCTTCCAGATTTCTGAGTTAGGAAAGAAAATCCACAACACACCAAGCAGGAGTATCCCATGGTCATGGAGTAAATGTGTGTACACATCAAATGCAAAACCTATGAGATTACATAATGTTATTCAGAGTTATATTTTTAGCTGCAGCTTGGCATTAAACATTATGGTTTCCATGTGCAACTGGACTTAAACACCTGTGGTGCATGTATACATTAGGCTCCATCAGCAGGAAAATGTATGAGAGGCCCCAGGGCTGCAGTAAAGGAGATTAACGCCCAAGATATTCAAAGGCCCCCAGAATAAAAGGACACAGGGACGACAGCACCCACTTAAGATCGGCAGACGAGATCCCCAGGCCCGGAACCCAGAGGCTATGGTGCTGAAGCCCCAAGAAGCTGCAGCTCCTTCTCTCTGCATCCACTATCCTTGCATGTCTGACCACCAACCCCCTGGAACCCCCATCCCCCACACCAAGGAGGATATCCCGATGCAATCCTGGGAAGGAAAGAGGGAGGGAACTAGAGTTATTTATTCAAAAAGGGACTGAGCGCTACCTGAGGGATAGAGTGCGAATGCAGCCCAAGTTGAACGCCAAAATCTCCCAGTTAAATAAATTCTCCACCCAAGATGCAGGAGAGGGTAGCCACCCCACAGCAGGACCCACCACACCATTTATTCTGGCCTAATTAAGTAGTAACACAAGTTACCACCATGCTTTATTCTAGCTGCTAGCCTGCTCCTGACCTGGTAAACAACCAGGCAAGCTCACTCCTTGTTTCATATCTGCTCAGTCAGAGAAACACCAACCAGTGAGTTTTGTCAGTGATTCCAGTTTTTCCTTTGAGGCTTTTTTTTCAAACTGCCTGCAATAAAATTCCACAAATATCTATTGTTATATTGTCGAGGTATCATATACCATTATTCAGTGTCTAATTTTTCTATATGATCATTATTGTTGTTTGAGAACATGGATGATGTTCTAAGTTTAAAAGACCTTCAATAGACCATCCTTTTTGTTGAAGGCATTTGAGAAATGAAGATAAAGAAATAAAGAAGCAAAGGTGTTGTCCATAAGTCAGGCCATAAAAGCTGTTCCAAACCCGTTTCTTCCTTTACAAAGTCATGTCCATTTTTTTAATTTTCCAGACAATTACCTGCATGATTATTATCGATTTTCTAGGGACGACATCTGCTACATGTCCACAGCTGCTACATGCATTTTCGCTGTGAGGGATTGTTGTCGAGTCAATGATTCGACACAATCAGCTGGTATTTGATAGGTACCTTTGAGGCAATCTGACTGGATGATCTGGTTTAATTGTAATGTGCTCTGGAATGACACATATTATATAAATAAACTGAACTGAATTGAATGTGCAGACTGCAAGGTCACAAAATTCAGCACTGCACAGAATGGGGCCCTGGTTTGACCATTACTCTGATGATCTCTGCTGGGCTTAGATTTTCCATCTCTTAGGAGATGCTAAAATGACTGATGTTATGAGATGAGCTCAGGCTTTGTAGTGCAAGTCAAGTAATAGCAGGAGCGTTTCCGCAAAGGGTCCGAAAGCATAAAAATATATGCAAGAATCAAAGATTATATTACGAACTATGATTATGCACTCTGTCAATAGGTGGTGCCATGTGCACATGATGCTCCAAGAAGTGACCCCTTTGCTGGAACAAGGGGCTTAAATCAGGGTTCTTGAATTACAGTCCTCGAGGGGACCATTGCAGCCATGCCTCTAGTGCTCACCACCTTCAGTCTCCTCATGAATCCAAATATGCCATGTCAGTCTTTGTTCTTTCTTTCTGAGGAAAATCCCAACTGCTCTGCGGAGGAGCAAACAGTCTGTACGCTGGCTGGAACTAACACACCAACCCATTGGTGCGGGAAACTTTATGGTGAAGGTAAATTCCAGAATATATCTCCTCTACAAATAGGTCTTTACATGTTCTGTTTGCCTTGCAAGGTGTTTTAATTTAATATTTTGCAAGTTTTTCATAATGTAAGCACCCTCTTTAGACCATCTTTATGCTGCACTCTTATAAATGGGTCTAGTTTTGGCAATAAGCTTCTCTTCTATTGCATCATTTTGTTGCAGTACTCAGGTTTACAACATGGTTTAGTCTCATTACCTGAGCAGAGGTGTGTCTTCATTGCAGAATGTTGAGTTGCAGTAGTTTTAAGCCATCAAAATCCTTCATGAACAGCTAATGACTTTAATATAATTTTGTAAGGATTAGATGTTACAGCAGAGCTTGAGTCGTTTACTGATTAATTTCATATGCATGAAATTAAATTGTTAAATTGTTAGGTTAAGACACTCTTGTGTGACGTTGGCTGTTTATTTTTTTAAAGGGGATCCCCTGACAGTTTAAAGGCATCAAACACACTATTCAATGAAGCGTTATGGATTAACCCAATGAAAATTGGTTGGGTTAATCTGGGCTGCACGGACTAACTGACTAATAAAAACTTTGCCTGGGCGAAAATTTCAATGTTGATTAATAGTGTGCTGTAATTAATGCATCACTCCGTGTGTCACACTGTCTGCAGAGCAGAATCAAGCTGGCCAGTTGACCACAGTGAGGCACCATTTTCATAGAAAATTGTGTAAAACTCAACAACTGACTGACTCGGAAAAATAGTTTGAGCCAAATCCTAAAAGGAATGAAAACACTTTGTGCATCACAAAATTCCAAAAGGGTTAACATGCTAGGTGATGATGCGAGGCCTTAAACAACATGTAGGCTCAAAGAGGGAGATGGCAACTCAACAGAAGCATGAGACGCCACAGTATTCTACATTTGCTCTTTTTTTACGATGAAGAAACACAGACAGCAGTTTGCTGAAAATTGTGTGTTAACTCGTGTTTTTCAAACACTGGTCAAACTGCTAACAATCGGCATTTGTCCCCCTACTGTCAAAAAAAGCTGGTCTAACCCCCCGCTGATAGCAGCATGGGCCATCGCTGCATGTCTGGTGACACCATCACGCTGTGTAAGCGTTGATGCTGTGACCAGTAAGGCAGAAATCAGGGAAGCAAACAATGGAGAGCAACATGTTAGGAAGCCAGGCCATGGTAAGTGTGCTTTATTATTTCACTCTTTTATCTGTCTGAATCTCTCTCACCAGTGCTGCGCCATGTTTAACAAATGTAAACAGCTTGTTAGATCGGAAGCAACTGGTGTGGTGTGTTGACGTTCGTACGTTGCGTTCAATGGTGTCATGTAATTTAGTGGGTAAACCTGGCTCCGATCAGAGCCGAGGCAATTTTAACACGAGTCGCTTGCTGAGCCATTTGACTCGGGTAGACACATATCAGTTAGCTGTTCCTACTGCCACTAAAAGCCGTTTGTTTCCGGGTTTAAAGGGGTTTTTCGGGCAGTGGGAAAGGGGTATAAGTCTCTCTGATTGCTTGTTTGCTACTGTTCGCTGGTTAGTGACACTGGATATATTTACTTGCACTAAATGCACTGATTTAACTGAAATAAGTTGTTGGGGATTAAAATAATCTGAACCTGCGGATGGTTACCTCATCGCCTGAGGACTCTTAAGCTGCTGACTGTCACTACCTCGATGCCAGAGTGTTTGCCAGTTTTGGGTACTCTAGCCAAGCTGAGTTTTTCTGAGTCAAACTGAGTTTTTGTCAACCTGAGTCTTAACCTTGTTGTTTTTTTGTCTTTGCCTCTCAGCAGGAAGTCATCCTGCAAACTGGATGTTTTGGACCTTCTTCCCCTTAAAGGATCATCTGAGCTTCAAACTGAGCTGGGGATTCAAACAGGAGGTTTGGATCTACTTTTCCCCAAAGGATAGTTTGAGCTTCACACTGAGCAGGGGATTCATCTCCACAAGAATCAGTTCAAGTACAATTGGAAATCTAAGTGGCAGTCAGCTCCTCCGTTCCTCAAGGAAACACCTCAACCTGGTTAAACCCTGTCCGCCCTCCAACGAGCAAGTCAATTACCAGAACAACCCACACCGACTGGATTCAGAGAAAGACACCTTTACTGGAAACGTGAGTCATGTTGACTTTATTCCCTTTTGCAAATCAAAGCTAAAATTTCCCACTTAGCCTGAACTAATCACAGGAACTACCCCTTCACTTTTCAGTCCCGGTTTGCCAGTGTTCAGAGCAGCATTGGTCCCATCTCCACCAGTTCTCAATAAACCTGTTACATCTTCCCTTGGTCTCTCTGTTTGGTTTTCTGCATGTGGGTCAGATCTTAAAATAAAATCATGACAACTTGTACCAATCCATCTCCTAAAGTTTAATTTATCAAATATTATTTTAGAAACTAATCTGACTGTAAACTGAGAAATCAGATCAGACTTTGATTAGATAAATAAATCAAGAAAGACGAGGTATGTGGAGTTAAATACTGTGGAGACCATGCTATAATATGGAGCTTTAGGTAAATGAGGTGTTTGTATTAATCAAACAACATCAACATCAGCATTGTTACTGAATTTAATACTTTTTTGTAAAAAAAATAGGTAGGGTTATGGGTCAAAATTAGGTTTTTCTTTTTCAGGTAGGATTTTTACCACTGTTGCATGTTGGCTGTCTCTGTTTTGTTAAGTGTAAGGTTTTACTCTGTTATAAAGAGATGAAGGCAAAGCCTGTCTGAACTTGTGCGTTTGGGTCATGGCACGGCAGGCTACCAGTTCAAAGGAGAAAAATGTCTCCTGTCTCATGTGTTTGATGACTAAGAAAGAAGTAAAGAATTCTATACAAGCTGGAGCCAATGGAGAGAAGAGCCAAATGAGATTCCCCTGCAGAAGAGCCAACTTTCTCAATCTTTTTTCTCAAGCTACAATGAACAGTAATCAAATCAAAGAGATTGTTCAGCTTGAAAAAAATCATACTAAACCAGTGTTTAGGCAAAATTAACAAATTTATTTGATTTTAGTAAACTCTGCTGTATGGAAATGTTTCAATATTTAAACTACCCTATATTTAAGTGCTCACAATGTGCCGTCTACATATATTATCTACTAAACAAGATAAATATCCTGAAAGCTTTTAGATCCCCTTGAGTTTTCGTGTTTAAATGTCTGCACAGGATCATCGTGCAGCAGTATGGTGCCTCTGATCCTGGTAACGACATGGTGCTCCTTCACTCCTACTATCCTGTTCACCTCTGCATGTGAGGCCACTGGTGGAAACACTTCCAGAAAGTACAACTCCTTGGCGGGATTAAATTAAAATAATCCTAGAGTACTGTCTGTTTTTGAGAATATTTTTAGTGCCACATGTATCTGTAAAACATTACTAAGAAGTTACCCTGCTCATGCAACAGATCGTTTTATAGAGAAACATATGAAGCACCTCCAAAAAAGTAAAAGAAAAAGTTAAAAAACAAACCCCTGAACTTTGTTTTCCAAGTTTGAATTTATTTATTTATTTATTTTTTTTTGGAATGACTATGACCTGGATGACGGAGGATCTTCACAAGCACATGAAGCCCCTCTACCAGGCCTACAGAGGAGCACTTTGACCCTCAGGCAGACTGCTATAATTCTGGAAACATAAAACAAACATACATCATGCAAGTCTTCCCTCATTTTAACAAAGACGTTAAAGTAAATCATAATTAGAAAATGGATGGTGCAGCAGGTTCTGTGCTGCAAAACCATCTAGGCAAGTCTTACAAGTTTAGATGTATCCAAAAAGTCTTTTTAAACTTGTTTTGAGATTAATAGGCTAAACAACAGATTCTGTTTGATTGATAATCTTTTGAGAAGATTCTATTTAAAATAAATGCAATAATTTTCCTGCGCAGTATGACGATTGCACTTGGTAAGAGTTCTTGAAATCATCTTTTATAAACAAAAGTCTTTCAAAACACTTTTGTCTGACTGGAGTGGGAGATTAGAGATTATCAGTCTAACAGAATCTGCTCATATTTATTATATTAATCTGAAATCAAAAAGACTTTTTGGAAGGAGAAGTTAGATTTATATAATGTGTTAATTTGATGGTCATGTTTTTATACAATGTGAGGTTAAGTTAAGTGGGGAGTAGATTTCATCTGTAGTTAAGACAAATTAATCAGGCATGCAAATTAACTATGGTGTAAATGAATATGACAGGCTGAATTATTGTTTTTCTTTTGGGGTTAATTTGTTGATTTAATCCTACAGTTCCTGTTTTATTTCAGTTCACGTTATTTATACAATGTCAACTAACAACACATCACCTTAAAGAATCAATTCAAACACACATATAGTTTTCTATCTAAGGAAACCCAGCTGATTCACTGAGTCGCCGACTTTGTAGAAACACTCCTCCTGGATGAACATGTAGAGAAAATAGACGTTCATTTGCTTTACATTGTTATGAGAAACTTTACAGTGTAGCCTATAAAAGACAGACCCTCTGCATATTGGTGACGTCTACCATTTTTTTGGAGATAGAGCAATTCTAAAAGAGGAACCATGACTTTAATACACAGCACCAACAGGACTTGAGTTTTAAAAGGACTGATGATTCCATGCATTATTCTATCTCCTCGATTCAGACTCCTCCAAACTTAGGCCTCTTATTAAGTATGTGACAGAACAGAAAGAGAATGAGCCCTCGGATGGCCTGATACTGAACCATCCATAAGGATATTGATGCAGAACTAAAAGTAATTTTATTGGAGTGAGGAAGGCTTAAGGGCATGTTCTGCTGTTGAGTTTTGTTCTGATTTCCTAAAGCTTGAAAAGTATTTCTTTCTACCTGAAAATTGAGATGTCAGACCGAACCCTGCAGTAAAAACTGAAGCACTCACTTGTAAATGCACTATTGAACAGTTGTCCAGGATTTTTAAAGTATGTCTTTCCCTAGAAATAAGCCAGTGTAGGAGCAACTAGCTCTGCCCCTGTTCTGCAGAGAAAAGTGGTTGAACATCCATAGGAATGGGGCTGTAACTCTTTATGTTTTTACTTCATCTTTTATGGTGTTAATACATTTTATTTTCATTATGGTTACATAATGGAAACAAAGACTCAAAGATTTCTCTAAGTGTGACATGTAAAATGATTTCATCCTCCACCATGTTGCTAGGTCAACATTTTCAAGTTTTCCTTGCAGTTACAGCCACACGTTTTTGGGTTTCTCTTTATCACATTATTACATCTAGACTTTGAATTCATTGGGTTGTATCCAACAAAGTGCAGTCAAACTGAGATTGGATGGCTTATATTTGAAAAGCACTTTATGCCTTATATTTAACTACATCAAGGTCTGGAGTTTAATCCATGAACATAATTTTGATGTGTATAGTTTTGCTAGTAGAGGCGGTGCATTGGGTAGCACTGCAGCCTTGCAGCAAGGAGGTTCTGGGTTCGTCCCGGGGTCTTTCTGCAAGGAGTTTGCATGTTCTCCTTGTGCATGCGTGGGATAAGTGTGGAAGAAAATGGCTGGGTGGATGTTTTGCTTGTTTACGAAGTGCTGGTGCAGTAGGAAGATGAAACTGCCTCAGTCTCAAGACTTCTACGGGTTTTCCTTTCTGCATTTTGCTCTGTGCATCTTCATTTCAACAAAGACCTGTTTACCTGTTCCAGAAAAAGAAAGAATACCCCTGTAGCAACATGCTGCCAACACCATGATGTAGGATGTTTTTAATGCGATATAAGTTCTCACCAGAAGAGGGCGATGTTGCATCAGAAATGACTGCCTGCAGATATCCTAATAAGGCAGATATCCTAATAAAAAACCAAAAAAGCACTTCTACTAATTGTAACAGTGGAATATAAGTCATATCAATGTATTTTAAACCGATATAAAGGAAACAAAATGCGACCCAGGGTCTACATTTGCTTCAAACTGGCATCGCGTAAAACTGAATTATTTCATGAAGCTTTTCAACCACAGGGTGGCGCTGTGGACCATGCTGTTGACATGGATAAGCGTTTATGTCTGAAAAAAGGATAAGAAAATACGCTTTAATAAAGCTAGGTGAGTAAATGTAATAATTTAAACTAGAGGGTGTGTCTCCTTTCCATCTATAGCTGTTCCTGTGTTCCTCTCCCGTAAACTTCTAGCAGAGCTGGTTGCTTATAGCCATCTAAGATGGATGGAGCATCGGAATTCACCCTCAGGCTCTATCAGTTCAACTAGTTTGTTTTTAAACCCCTTTTCTTCTCCTCCTATCTCTTTCATCGCATTTTACATAAAATTCTCGGTCCGCCAGCAGCTTTAAATAACAATAGCAGTCTCAGGGGGGGCGGCTGGCAGCACATCAGTAGGCTCAATAAAGTGTGATCTCGATCCTGTTAAGAAAACATTGCATAAAACATTAGGGAGACAGTCTGGCTGCAGGATTAGGCTTTAGAAAAACATACCGGCTGCTCTGTGTGGCAATGAGCGGCACTCAGCTTCAAAATCAGCTCATTTTTAAAGTGTGTGGAGCTGAATGGTTCACAGGTAAATATTGCAATAAAATTATAATAAAAGTGATTGTGGGGTGGGAGTGTGAGAGCGTCCTTGCAGAAGGCTGGATTTCATCAGGGCGCCTCAGTGAGCGCGCGGGGGGGGTTCCAGCCAATAGGAGGGCGGGCTGCAGCTCAGCTCGGTATAACTCTGTGTCACAGCAGCTGAGGCATGCATTAAGAAAGTTTCTGCAGCTGGAGGAGTTTCAGAGGACTATAACCTCAGCATCCTTGAAGCGCCAGCACCGTTTTCTCTGCCTCTCCTTAAAGCAAACCAACAGGAAGGAGGATTTCTCTCTCTTTTTTATTTTTTCTTTTATTCCCGGAGCGCTTCTTTCACCATGAGCGCCGGACAGAACTACGAGAAGAAGATCGCGAGTATTCTAACAGATCTACCCGGATCTATGAGCTGCCATCCGAGCTCCAAGGACTCCCCGACTCTCCCCGAGTCCTCGGTGACGGACATGGGCTACTACAGCGGACAGACGTCCCACGGCCACCATGAGTATTACCAGAGCCAGGCGTACGGACAGCCGATCAACTCTTACCACCATCAGTTTAATTTGAACGGGATGGGAGCTGCTGGAGCCTATCCAACCAAATCAGAGTATCCCTACACGAACAGCTACAGACAGTACGGACATTACAACAGAGATCACCTGCAGGCCTCCCCTCCGGGTTCAGGTAAATCATGTCCTGATCCAGGAAAATTCCCATCATCTCAAGACGGATTTTTTTTATGATTATTTTAATATTTCTCACTAAATGTCTGAGGAAATTAAGAAATTTCCTCTCAGAATCGTAGAACATAAAATATACAAATAAATAAATATCATAAATTGGGAAATATATGTTCTAAAATTACAATTGGAATTGATGTATTGAGTATATAAAGGATAAGTTTTAATTTTTTTAAAGGGTTCTCTTTGCGACCTCAAAGTCCATACTCAAAGAGGACGAAATTAATGTTTCATAAGCCTTTAATTTTTTGCAGGTTTGACATTCACAGTTTTTGTTTTAAACTCTTTTTTTCTGGTGATTTTATTATATGTTTTTTTTTAATTCACTTCTTACCTGTATTGTTACTTATTTCAGTTACTTTTGGATCTTATAAACATAGTTTTTTATTTGTATTATTATATACAATTATCCTGTTTAGGGTTTGAAATGGTTTGGGGCAGATATGCTTTTCCTATTGCTCTTTTTTTCTCCTTGTTTTGTTTTTGACGTGTTGATTTATACGATCAGCTGGATTTATTCGGACTTTGTTGTTGTGAATTTCCAGTGAAAGAGGAGCCAGAGCCTGAGGTCCGCATGGTGAACGGAAAGCCAAAAAAGATCCGCAAACCGAGGACGATATACTCGAGTTACCAGCTGGCTGCCCTGCAGAGGCGCTTCCAGAAGGCGCAGTACCTGGCGCTTCCTGAGCGCGCGGAGCTGGCGGCCCAGCTGGGCCTCACTCAGACACAGGTGAGGTTCCTCTCCCCATCTCCAGTCATTTTAAGCAAACTTACCAGTTTAGAATATAAAAACAATAGATTATATAAAAAATAACTCTTTATATTTATATATTTTATTATTTATTATTATTATATTTATTTTATATATTTAATCAGTCGATTTACATCAATATTCAATCAAATGTTTTAAATTAACACTCTCGTTTCTTTTTCCTTCTAAGGTCAAAATCTGGTTCCAGAACCGGAGATCCAAGTTCAAGAAGTTGTACAAAAACGGTGAAGTCCCCTTGGAGCATAGTCCCAATGCCAGCGACTCCATGGCCTGTAACTCTCCGCCCTCCCCCGCCGTGTGGGACAGCAGCAACCCCCCTCAGAACACGCCGATCGGCCGGCCTCAGGTGCAGCAGCCGGCGCACAGCGCGTCTCCGCCCTACCTGGAGGATTATTCCAACCACTGGTACCAGCAGGGGTCACACCTACAGCACCCGGGCACCGTGCACCACCCGGTGCCGCAGCAGAGCGTGGGAGCTGTTTACTAACTCGGACTCAGGCGCAGATCCACGAGCTCTACCCACAGACAGTGACTCTTCAGAGCAAACTTTCCTGGAGCCAGAGGAGGTCGGAAACTTTCTGTCTCTCCATGATCGCAGAGTTTTCAGAGCTGGGAATCCAGTTTTAAAAAGCACATAAGGGATTTCTAATCACTTTTGGCAGCATATTTAACAGACATCTGGTGTGTTCTTTAAATTATTTATCTTTTTTTTTCTTTATATGTTTAACTTCTTTTGTAAATTAATATGCAAAGAATTTGAATAAAAAAACAAAACAAAAAAAAAATAAGTAGCCTGAACACAAAATCACAAAACTGTGCTGCAACCAATTATGCATGTGGGTTTGTGGAGAACTCTAAAAAAAACAGAGAAAAGAACTCAGGACATATTTATAAGGATTTGTACAAAAAAAAAAAAAAAATCTGAAGGTTGTAAATAAGTGTTTATATATAAATATATATATGCAGAACCACTATGATCATATTTGAACCAGAAAGACTGCACCATGGTGCTATCAGACCGTTTTTATATTCATGTAATGACTCAAAAATGTTGCCTTCCTGTCTAATGAATAAAAGTGTTAATTGTATGTTTTGTGTGAAGCCCTTTTCTCCGGGGAAAAAACATCCAGTGGGTCTGCAGGGGAATTCAGGACACTGTTTAAGGCTCGCTTGAAAGGGAGCACTATAGGCAATCCGACCGAAAATAAAGATTAGAATATGAGCAAATATAAAAAGTCAAAATGAAATACAAGTTTTTTGGGTTTTTTTTTAAACAAGTGACCAACTTGTACGTAAAAATACATCTACTCAAATAGTCTAAATTCATTTGAAACAGTTTTTTTTGTAACTTTTTGGTGACAAACACTGGAGAAAAAAGCTGCTTAAGTCACAGATTTTAAATTTGTCCGCAAATTTAACAACCTACAGTAGTAATAATAATGCTTCCCGCTTGGCTTTTGTATTTTGGGTGCTATAGCTGCAGACATGTCACTGGTTTTAATTGCATTTCTGCTGCAGAACATGTTGGCACAAAGAGACCACCAACGCATTTCACTGAATAGAGTTATACTTTTTCATTCTGCGATGTTAAACATCGTTTAAACAATACTTTAGTTTTAGAGGAAGAGGAAAATCTGTGCAGATTAATTGTGGCTGTGGGCCGGAGTGTTGTTTATGTCAGCAGAGTGGGGCTAGTTTGGAAAACTAGGAGGAACCAGTGTTACCTTCTGACCGCCGGGATCCCAGTGACATATTTATAAAGAAGCACAGAGACAATAAAACAGCTGCTCTCCTAAATCTGATAATTATTTTAAATGTGAGCTCAGGCTGCTTGGTCCTGCTCTATCACACAGAATAAAATAATAACATGATGGAGAAAGCGCTGATTTTGAGTCTGTCCACATGGACCACCACTGCGCCACGGAGATAAAATGTCGGCTGCCCACGGCGCCTTTTTCCTTTTTTCCTAATGAAGGTTTCTGCTGCCTTTGGTAATTAAATGGGACGCGCTCAGCCGTGGAGGCGTTTCTGTGAGCGCAGCTCTGGTGGACAGCCGTCTTTAGTGTCTGTTTAACGTTTGCACTTCTTTTCTTTATCAATCCCTACAATTACGCCAAAATCTGTCCTTGTGCTCCATAGATCCCAACCAAACATATTAAGACTTTTGGATAATCTTATAATTTTGACCACAATTAAAACCCACTGAAATCATTATGTGGGCTTGTTTATAGCTTTCTGTTTTTACTCGCTTTAATACAAATGAGAACGTCTTCATGCAAACTTTTTCTTTTGTTGCATTTGAGTTTTCAGACAATTTAAAATATTCCAGCAAACATCTCTCACTTTTATTTATTTTTTTCTCTTTTTTTAATACGTAGATCTCTTTGTCTTTCAGTTTTCCTTATCTAAACCTTTTGGTATTTCACTTTTCCGCATTTTTTCATATTGTTTAGCCAGACAAAGGTCTTTTCTTCACGTATTTGGAATCATTTCCTGTGAATACTAGCAGTGCTTCCCCCGACGTGGCTGCCTTGTAGGCAAAGCCAAAAGATCAAGTCACTCATAATTGTTATTACTGTCATTATTGTCAAGGCATAAAATTACAATATTATATTTGAAATATCGGTTTATTCCTGTTTGTCAAGTCAAACATCAAAAGCAATAACAGCCTTGGAGGTTTAAACGGGTTCATAAGAGGCTAAGAAAGGATAATTCAGACAGACACAACAATGATGACTGTAACACCCATTTAAGGTTTAAATTAAATACAAAAGTGGAGAATGAATTAATTATGTTTGACCTTAATTAAGATTTATTTTCACTATAGCACACTATAAACCTATAAAATCATAGTAAACTATAATATTCAATATGTGTGTGTGTGTTCATTAAAGACAATATTTTATCTTTGTTTGCAAATAAAAAAAAATATTTAAAGCATCTTTTTTACGACATTTATAAAGGAGATTTTTTTTCCTCCCTTCTAGCTTATAATTTTCTGGGCACCACCTCCCCAGCACATGTTTACAGATTCAGCTGCAAGCAGCTTAACGTTTCCCAGCCCTTAATCCCATTTCCCTGGTGTGGCCTTCGTGTTTTATGTCCCCTAAACTCAACACCAGTTGTCTATGGCATCAGTCAGCATGGAAATGCACCCAGTGCTGATTTGACAAAAGCGGCATGATGACTATTGCCTTTTGATATCAATGAAATCTCATCACAAAGTATGTGATCCCCCCCCTGGTGGCTCCCTCAGTGTGTGTGGGCTCTCCGGACTGTGGCTGTGTACTGTCAGGGGAAACATTTGTGCGGAGGACAAACATGCATTCACCAGCAAGTGGGCCGGGGGCTTTCAGGCATGTCCATATATGTCATCTCTGAATATGTCAAGTGTTAGAGCAATGGAGGGTGTGGGAGTGTGGCTGGAGAACTGTTGAACTTGAGCATACCGTGAGAATTATTTGTACATTTGTCAGGAAAAAGCAAAATATTTACTTAATATATTCTTTTACTTAAGCACATTTTTTTTCATGTTAGCAGGGTAGGACATACAACAACAGTGTTAAGTTAACTAAATATGATTAAGTAGATGCCAAAAATTGTTGCATTATTTTTTTTACTACACATTTGATTAAAAATATAAAGATAATAAGACAAATAGTAAGATAATAGTAAGATAATAAGACAATAATGCCAAAAATAATGTTAAGAAGTAGAAGGGAAAATGACATGCTTTAACCATGAAAGGTGAAAAGAGACACATATATATAAGTCTAATAATGAAGTATAATTTGACTAAATACATGTATGAATCTTTAAATGTGTTTAAAAAGTGGAACATGAATACACACACACTGAGGTTTCCATAAAATGGTGTGAAATTTGAAAAAGCATGTCTGTAAAGAGATATCTGGTTGCTATAAAGTTATGGAAAGTGACACCTGATGTAGAAGGCAAAATGTGGTTGAAAAGTGAAACTTTAAATTTGTTCTACATAAAGAGGTGTGGTTGAAAGTGAGATAGGTGTTTACTTTAAGATGCCTTTAGCTGACAAGGCCTGGTTTTCAACAATTTAGCCAAAATGTGGACAGCTCCATTGAGCTAAAACTCCTCTACTTTATAGAAGGTGGTATTGATCTTAAATAGGCTAGTCATTAAATAGAAATGTGCGTGAACATGTAGTGTTTTGCAGGGAGCACATCTCAACACCCCAAGTGTTAGAGCTTGTCTCCTGAGTGCATGCAGGCGGGTTGAGGCAGAGGTCGGGCTCTGCAGCCACGGAAAGACTCCCAGCAGCTGTCCCGCTGTCCCCGGCTGCATTAGGATCACTCAGGCTGGTCATTTCGCTGTAAACCTGGGTGAAATGAAGGGAGGAAGGCATCACGGACAGCTGCGGAGCCATGAACTCTACATGACCTTTGTTTTAGGCCAAGATAGGACAAGTCCAGGCTGGAGAAGAGCAGGCAAAGCATGCGTCACTGTATTTCCGATGCCTTCCCTTATAGGCCATCCTTATTTAAAGGCCTTTATTCCACACATCTCCAAATGTTTTTGTGCAACATGCCCTGAAACTGTAAGCCAAGGTATATTTATGAAACCATGCATTCACTCTCTTCCAGGGGGGAAGAGAGTGAATTTGCAATTACCATGCATGTCAGATCCTTCAAGTTAATAACAATAATCGCCCCGGAGACCTGCTTTGCCATTCACCCATTCACAGCAACGGAGATTTAATAACAAGCTATTTTCCCTCTTATTGCTATCCTGCAATTAAAACCCATCAGGCTGCTCATATCTGATAAGCAGAAGCATCCACATCATTGATACAGCCAGAGCTGCCGTCATGCCAGCCTTCCATCCGCTCCTCTCAGCTTGTCTAATACACAGGGAAGGCCTTTTCACTTTGGCTTACGTGATAATTGCCCCCCCTCCTTTTGAAAGCTCCCACTCTTCTCTGTCCAACTCCACAGAGCCATTATTCTAATCTAGAGATGTGAAATTACCTATAATTTTCCCCGATGCCCCCCTCCGTCAGCTGGGTTCAGCATACAGCAGCGCTCGCCTCTTATTCCCGCATGTTTATTAACAAGGCAGCATAATGATCAGGAGTGAGGAGGTGAAAAGGGTGTACAAAGAAGGAGATGTTAATATGTCACAAAACGGCTCGTTATGAGAGGAAAAATCAGCTCGGAGGGGTTGAAAAACTGCGCGCCTCTGGTGCGCGTTTTGTTCTTCACAGAAACAGACGGCTGAGGAGCTCCTGCGCGCCTCAGGCCAGGTAAGAGCTGAAGGAGATGATGTTCTGCTCAAACCTTGTTTTTCTCTTAAAACTAACAGCTAGAACCTGTAGACATAAAATGTAAAATTTAAATAGCAGTTTTCTTCCTCCATGGAGCAACAAGAATGAGGGTTTGCTAAATGAGAGCGTCTTAAATGATGTGGCTGTAAAATTACACTATAAAAAAAAGCTTTTTATTGGCCTTTAAGCACCCTCCATTCAAAATCTAAAAGACGTGTTACGTTATTGATTTAATATTCAGTAATGGGTCTAAAAAAGACTATCCTGAATATCTTTGATCAGAATTCACCTTAATGATCTGTCAATCATCTGGCTTCCAGCATTTTGTTCTTTCATTTTGCAGGAAACATTTGAATCTGTTTATGAATTTACGTAGAAAAAGTATTTTAATGGAACAGATCAAATAGTATTTTCATATCTGATATCATATCATATGTTTAAGTTTCAGTTCTAAAGTCAAAGTTGATAAATAAACATGATAGACCTTTAAAAAAATGTAGTAGATTTCAGAAAATACTAATGAGCAAAATTCTCTTTCATGTAACAAACTCTTGAATGAACTCAAATTTAAAAAATTTAAAAATGTTCTTCCTTTGTAAAATCAGATAAAACCAAACTTTCATTGCTACAGAGTGTCTGAACTTTAAGGAGATTTTTTTTAAAATATTATATTAGCCATTGTAATTATAAAATTGCAACCAACCATACTAATGTGGAAAAATATCTTCAGAATTATTTTAAATTTAACATCATTATTTTATTTTTGGTGTCAACTTCTAGCTAAATATTTTGAAAAGAATTCATCGTAATATTAAGGTTAAATCTATCGCTTTTTTGTCAGTTTTGTTTTGTGTCCAACAAAAAAAAGAAATAAAAATGTTTTTTGGGTTGTTGTTGCTGAATTATGTTTTGAATAAACTATTTAAATATGTTAAAAGTAAATGATTGTAATAAGACATATAACTGTGATAGTTTCTGTGTTCACATTCAGTTTGAGCTTTTTTAGCAGCATAGCTAGTTTGTTAGCAATACCAGCTTCAGAGGCTAATGTGGTCAAATCTGAAGTGTTGCCTTGACAACCGTAAAATGTGTGATTAGGGTTTTACTGTTTTTTTTAAGCATTAGCCCTGTCATTAGGCTAGTAAAACAAGTGTATTCTTGCTCCAACATAGACAACACTTTCTTAAAATAAACATTCTAACTCTTATTAGGATATCTATTTATTAGGCAACTCAAACAAAATATATAAAATAAAGAAAATAACTGTTTCCTGCTACAGAGAATAGATATCGTAAAAAATATTAATATGTGACAGAACCAAGTTTTACCAAATAGAAGCTGCTGATGTTGGTGGAAATTGACTAATTTTAAAATGTTTTTTTACACAACCGATATAGCTTATGAAAATATTTTTATATTTATCCTTGCTAATATTCAACAGCCTACCCAAGATAATTTTTTACAGTGTAGCTCTTAAGTCTAACCTCTTTTAAGCAGAGCTAGAAAGATAGATTGAATTACCATCTAATTTTATTAGGTTTAAAAAGTTTGCTGTTTTTTTTTAGCTTAGTTTATTTTAAACAATGGAGATGTATGGGATTAGCTCTTGTTGACCTAATTTAATGCTTTAAACGAGATGCTTAAAATTTCACTTTATCCAGTGTTTCTTAGCTTTTAAATCAGAAACACTCTCAAACATTGCTTCCCTGTTTAACAGTTACAAACAGTTAGACCAACAGTAGTTATTGAATTTTAAGTTTGCCTTGACGGTGACGGTATTTTAATTCAGATAACCCCAGAGGATTTCCCACTAATATTAGGGTAAACATCGTGGGGAAAACTGAATGCATGGTTTGTTATTCCTCTAATCCCTGTATGTGACATCAGACAAATTGCTCTTAATGTTTGCCAGACCCGAAATGTTCAGGGTGATGAATGAAAAACATTAAATAAAGTTACTGGATGGCTCTGTACGAACTTTTCAGCTTCATTAATCAGAAATCAGCTCTCGATTTAATCAAGAGCACCAGCAGAGAGATAAACGCTCCAATCTGAGTGTGATTAAACTGTAAGCAGCGGGATTTGCAATCCGCGCAGTGTGTTGCAGGCCTGGCGCGCTCATTTGTCACTGTATTATGACAGCAGTGATTTTGTTGTTTGAACTCACTGCTCAAACGTGCGCTCTTCCCCTCTCACGGCATGGAACCAGATGCATGTCACCTTGTTCTTCTTTTCCGACAAAGATGCAACGGCCTCTTTGCTTTTTTGAAAATGAGAGGAAAATGCTTTCCTCCAATCTAAAATTAGATCAAACGGCGAGACTCGTGTATTTGATCTAAATGAAGGGTTTAAATTCGTGCGTAAAAGTTGCACAAAAACACACTAAAACGCTTAAACTTTGGATTATAAAAAAAAAAAACACACTCAGATCCAGGAACATAATCTAGCCATTAATCTAATTAATATACGGCTACAAAACCTCTAAAAACTGCAATCAAATGTTTCGCAAAGCAGAAAAGGATGATCCAATATGTATTCAAAAGGTTGATCCTAAGTTTTGACTTTGCATTCAAGTATTAATTAATTCGGAATAACCCAGAAGGTTTTGGATGCTCTTACAAGCACATAACACTTAAAAACTCATAAATCATTCAGAAGTTATTGCATTGAAATGATCTAGAGCTTAAGATTGTCCAAGAAAAGAGCAATAGATGAGTTATTAAAGGATGAACTCTTACGCAGCAGGTGAAATGAATCAACCCACACATTACATTCTCTAAAATTCCTTTATACAGATTGTCTATTTCAGCTGCAAACACAAAGTCCACAAACATGTGATCTGATGTCCTGCAGAAAGAGCTGCAATGACTTTCAAAAACAGTTGAGCATCATAGAATGTTGCAGCAAAAACTGAATTTAGTAAAAAGCACGTGCACGAGGAACCATAGAGTTTATCCCCACGAGATATCAGTCATTTCCTGTCCTGTGGGTTGATATTGGCCGGTCAACCGTTGGTTGTCCATTCACATTAGATGCGGCCTCTGTAAGGCGTCCTGGTCAGGGTGGTGGTGGTGGTTCGGGTACCAGTGGCCAAAACTATTCATATAATTGTTCGGGTGCATCTGGGTTCCTTTGGTTGCCATAGAGACCTCCCAGAGCTGGGGTAAGGAAGGAGAGCAAGGGGAGATGGAGTTGGAGCTGTGGATGTGCTCCCCCTCTGAGCCTCCGCCATGCTTCATGATCTTTTTGTACTTGGAGCGTTTATTCTGAAACCATATTTTCACCTAAAACACGGAAAAACAAAGATTAAAACACACAACTTTCATTGGAGGGGAAATACTTGATCCGTTTTTCACCAGATCTGTGACTTCCTAATTTTTTTTGTTAAATCCCAGACCTCCTGTGAGGTAAATTTGCTTAATAGTTGATTGAAAATAGATTCCTTGCGTGGGTGTAACTGATACAAACTTAGATTAGGAATAAGAAATAAAGCCAAGCCTAGGGCGCTGGGGAAGCTTAGAAGAATGTAAGGCAAAAATGTTTTATACAATTTATATTTAATTAATAACTTATTAGTAACATCTCTCTCTATTTGTTGTTCTTTCTTTCTTTCTTTCTTTCTTTCTTTCTTTCTTTCTTTCTTTCTTTCTTTCTTTCTTTCTTTCTTTCTTTCTTTCTTTCTTTCTAGCTGAGATTAAAATAGGCCTACATATGTCGAGGAGACCTTAGGATGATCAGATGTCCTGTTGCACCTGCCGCTTTATGAAATATATGTGCACAGCAGCTAAATCTGGGCGCAAACTGTCGACATTTACCAAATACAATCCAGGAAAGTATAGTTGAATAAATAAACAATTCAATAAATAAACAGATAAATACATACACGTTTGAGTTTTACTAAATAACCCAGTAAATTAAGACGAGCTCATTAAAGGATTAATTAACAATTTTACTCCATGACCCATCATATCCTTGCAGGACAAAATGTTTTCCTTATTTTCTTAGCTGTGATTCCTGTCATATGAACAATATACATGCATGTTAAGATAATCAGTGGGCTGCGCAGTTAATCTATATGCATGAGACAGACTTTCAATCAACTGGATCCTTCACAGATTCCCAAAGTGCATCAAACACCATTTTAACAGCGATTAGTTCCCCTGCAGGAGCAGGAGACCCACCTGAGTTTGCGTGAGCCCCAGTTTGGCTGCCAGGTCTGCGCGCTCCGGGAGGGCCAGGTACTGGGTCTGCTGAAAGCGCTGGTGCAGAGCCTGCAGCTGCAGGCTGGAGTAGATGGTTCGGGGTTTCCGCATCTTTTTCCCCTTTCCGTTCACCAGACGGATGTCCCTGCTCTCATTGATCGCGGACTTGTTGGGATCTTAGAGATAAGAGACAGAAAACAAAGTTTTAGGAGGCACATTTTGAACTTTTGACTGGCGGGTCTCATGCTGCGGGCTGAACAGGTCACATTTGACTGTGCAGTCCTTTTAATCAAACAGCCCCAAGAAAAACAAAAACAAAAAACAAACAAAAAAAAACAATACAAAACAAAACAACCCCAGAACAAAAAACAAACAAATAATAAAAAAACAAAAAGAAAAACAAAACGACAGCTGCTCATTCACCGTTCAAAGCTGTATGCATCGAAATTTCGTTTTGTATACAGTCTGTGTCCAAAATGACAATAAAGTTTAAGTTACGTGGTCCATCTTTATTGAAGCAGGATTATGCGCACGGATACAGCATCTAAAACCTGTGATTAAAAGATTTAAGTAACAGTTTCTTAGACCATGCGAGTAAAAACAATCATTTACCGCGATTTTAATAAAAACACTGGATAATGCAAAAGGAGAATTTTTATTTCATTATAATAACAATAACAGACGCCCCGATATACATTTTTCGAAATGCGCCCCTTATGCGTATTTACGCTTTGGTCCAATGTGTTGTTTTGTTGTTGTAGTTTGTTTTGCTTGTTTCACATACCTGTCCTCTCTAATCTGCTGTGGCTCAGGCCGCCGCTGCTGTGCTGGTAGGGGGACATGTAGGCGGATGATGGATGCGCGTTCATCGCACCCGGGTACGAGTATCCCAGCGGGGGGCCGTAAGACGCATTGCCAGGAAAGGGGGCTTCGTGCTGAGAATGTCCGGAAACGTGGAGGCCATGCACGGGGTAAATATGTGAGAGTCCCGCGGAGTGCTGCTGGTGCGCCGGGTGTCCGTGGCCGAACTCCAGGAAGGCCGACTTGGAGGGATCGGAGCCGTTCAAACTGTCGGGCATAAAACCCACAGACATCATTTAGTTAATGCGCGAGTTCATAAAGCCGCCGCTCTCAGGAGGATTTCATCAGGTTCTGTCAGAAAGCAAAGGAGATCTGGAGCAGTTCCACCCTTAAATCCAACGCGCTGTTTGAAAGGTAAACGTCCACGCAGGACAAAGTCACAGTGGGCATGTTTTTGGCAGGTGTTTCTGGAGGTAAAAGGAAGCAAAAGCGAAAGATGTTTAGATCAGAAGAGGAGCTGACATGGTTCTTCAAACAGATCCTGCGTGCAGCGCGACTAACAGGCAGCTCTCCACCATAGAGCTCTCTGATTGGTCTGCAGCAGCAGGCTGTCACCGGAGCAGCACCATTAACTTCATTAATATGGGAGAGAGCGCCTCCTCCCATTGGTTAACAAATGGACGGAACAGCACACCGCTCCGAGCGGATTGACTAATAAAATATTACTGTTTTTTAATAAACTAAAAAAGGATAGAAAATATAAAAGTCCCCATATGCTGGCGGGAAACAAAACAACATGTTTTTCTAATAAAACCTCTTGTTTGAATAAAAATTAAAACAGGTTTAGACATTATTACATAATAAATAACTATTCATGCAACTAAAAGCATTGCTTAATTTGATGTTGTGGTTCAAAGTCATATGATACACTATTTAATGTTAACATGTGTAATTAAATAAAATGAAAGCAAAAAAGCAAGTTCATGATAGACTGAAAAGTGTCAAAGAATCAAGCCTTATTACTTCTTTATTTTATTTCTACATAAACTCCAGGAGATGTTGAAGAACACTCCATTAGGTCAAATATAGCTGTTAGACAATAAAAATAGCCTCAATATGTTAAATTTGTGTCCTTTGTTTAAAAAAAAAATCTAATTTACATTGTGAACATGCTTGTCCTTCTTTGTTAATTTATTTTTACCAATTTACTTCCAAAATCGATTTAAATCTTTGTGATAAACATTTCTTTTTTTCTTTAAAAAAGTAATTTCAGTTCTCATTTTGCTTCTTTTAAACACCGCTTAGAGGAATATGAGTTTATGCTTTTTTCATTACCAGTGCAACATTAAGCTCTAGTAAAGTGTGGAATGTGTATGAATATATCATGTGTTGCATCATAACAATTTAAATAATGTAATTTAATTTTCTGATCTTTATAATAAACAGTTATATTATTTTCTGTTTCATATTATTTCCTGTATAACTTCTGTTCATCAGGAATGCAGTGAACTATTATGTTTTACTGCATGTTCGTCCAAAGTTTCTGTCTGACATCCTCTGTTCAGTCCTTGTTCAGTTTTTTGTTCTTACAATTATTAGTTTTTAATTTCTTTATTGTAAACTATAATATACCTTTCCACTGCCACCCAACTTTCTAAAGCAGTATAATATTTTATCACGTGCAAATAAAGTAAGTTTTAGACTCTAATGAAATAAATTACATTTCTAGATAAAAAAGATTTAGGATCTACATATCTTTACACACTGCTATTATTCTTCAGTAAATCAGGCAACATTTATCTGCGCATGTTGCAAGATTGGTTTATTCCATTTCTTTACTATTATTGCCAAAGTTAGGGGGCATCCTCTATGATTAAGTATTTTATCATCAGAAGAATTTAGGCATAATGCTGCTGAGTAGGTTATTAAAATGTGTTTAACTTCAAAATGTTAAAATTAAATCCATGACAATCCAAAAATAAATATAGGAATTGGTTTACAAAAAAGGAAATAATACATCACTTGTCATTTATTATTTCCATAAAAAAATAAAAATTTAGAATTTAAGCAAAAATTGAGAACAGATAACAAATTGTGATTTCAGACTCTGAACGTCCAACAATAGCGAGTATAAGGGGGGGAAACTGCAGCCTAAAAGAATCTGCAGCATGCATTTACTTTCTCCACAGGGCCTAATGAATCCACAGGTGGAGAAAAGTTTCCACACAGTGACAGGATGCACTCTCACATTGTGTCCCTGCTCATTCAGATAGCTCATCTACTCTGATATAAATCACACGGCCTTCAATATGTGCTGGAGGGAAATTACAAGCAGAGCTTTGGTGGGTTGAGCAGCAGTGCTGAGCCGCTGTCCAACCCCATCATTTTGGTCATGTCATTCCCTGTGTGCTGCTACTGAGAATCCGCGGGTATTAAAGGATGGTAGGGGGTGGTTAGATCAGTTTCCAAGCTTTTAGGCTGGAACAAAACCACAAATTATTATCCTTGTGAACATTTTGGCAAAATAAAACAATGAGGAGAAGCGAGGACAAATGTATGACCTAATCCACGAGTCCTTGAAGATTCAACACATCCCTGTGCCTGTGGGAATGGTGGAAATACACAGGTACAGACTAGTCTCTCTGCTTTGTTTAGTTCAGGAAAAAACTGGCTTGAAATTCCATTTTAAATACATGAATTGTCTAAACAAAAGCAAAATAGAACTCTTTGAAGACCTGGAAGTCTGGGGCGGCTGTCCTCAGGCATCTTCTTCAGCTGAAAAGCACAGAAAACAAACCAGACTGTGAGATTCAAACAGAGTTCATAGGAGGTGTCTGGACAGAGAGACTAAGGTGAGGAGTTTTTTTTTTTTTTTTTAAAGCTTGTAATTATGTCAGCATTACAGGTGGAGAACAAAGATTAACCCTGCAGTCATGATACAGGGCCGTTCTGGACCTGGCCCTGGTCGTCGCCCTGCCAACACACCCTAAAAGGGCGTGAAGTGTGTAACAGTCACAGTCCTGAATGCAGGTCAGACTCTCTGGCGTCTGTTTGCTGCAAAGTTGGCATGGTTCATGCAGCTGCTTTTTTTGATAGAGGTGTGCACTCATACACACCCCTTGAATACGTATGTCAAGCTGCTTTGATGCAGAGGGACAGCATTCTTTGAGTACAAACTAAAAGCACATTCCCATGCAACTGCCGCAGCTGTGATCTTCTTCGCTGGTACGTCATGTTCTACAAGTAACTCTGTTACTGGGGCCGAACTCAGGCTACTATGTTGACCCACGTCTTTTTTTTTTTTTGACATCAGCTTTGAGATGTATAGCAGCAAAACCAGCTATTAGAAACAGGAAGGTAACCATACTCTTGAACCAAATTCTGTTTACGGTAAAGTCCAATTTGAATGAGTGTAGATATGCTTTCTGCTCTCCTCCTTTATTTTGTTGTGTGTGAAAGAATAGAAAACTTTGACTGGCAGTGAAACACACTAAACAAGGCGGCTGTCAGTCCTTTATGGATCAACAAAGCCAAAGCAAAGAGAAAGGCTGACATTTTTCTATGACTGTTTTCTGCCGCAGGGGAAAAAAAGCAAGGAGTAAAGGGAGCAGAGGAGGAGCAACAGCAAGGGCAGAAGATGAACGGCCCTAATCTTTCCTCTGGGCGTCTTCACACAGGAACATTCATACTTCCATCAGCCCCAGTCTCATTCCTCAAGTGCAGCCATTTTTCTGTTGAATTCTTTCTGTTAGCGGGCCGGGGGCTCAGAGAGTTCAGCACAATCCAGAATCTCATGAATAAAATCCACCCTCCAGCAGATTACTGCTGACATGTCTGTGTTAAAACAGAAATACATGCTTTTATTAGCATTTATGATCATATCATTTCTTTCTGTCATCTTGTTTTATGCTGTTTGACAGGCTTATGTCTGAAGAATTTTAAATATTCTTTTAGATAAAAAAGTTAATGGTTTTCTGCTGGTGTGATTTAAGTCAAAATGTGCTCTAAAATAAAATCATTTTAATTACTTGAATTCTGTTTCATCTAAGGAATTGTTTCACCAAAAGAATAAAAGTATGTTTTAATTCTCAGAATAGAAAAACATATTTACAATTTTCTGTGGCTTAAAAATATGAAATTTTGTTTATTTATTTTAGTAAACTTTGTGCTTCATTTGAAATTGAGATAGAATACCTTTTCTATTAAATGTACTTTCATTTTCCCTTTAATTTTATGTATTTTGCTGCAAAATATTCATCCTAATAATTTCATTTTGACTACTGATAATTATTGTAATTAGATTCTAGCTTCTAATTTCTATCTGCATATAAGAAGAAGAGAGAAATCAAGAAAAATAAGATATTAGTTCAGGAACAACAAAAAAGATAATTTAACTGACGGTTAAAATATAAATACCTGAATCAGTATAAGAGCTTATGATATTCGACTCAAATCCTCCTTTCAATAGAAAAGACAACAAAATATTAGATAAAAAGGAGAAAAATTCAAGTTATGGATAAAGCTTTAGAGGCGAGCATAGAAATTATTCTGTACTAATAACAGCGATATATCTGATTTAATTTTATAATTTTTTTTAGAGAGAGATAAAGCTACTGCATGAACATTAAAATTCTGAATCTCAGGATTTTTTTTTAAAATGTTTTATTTCAGTCCGACCTTTGAGTTTGCCTAATCGCTGCCAGGCAGTGTGTGACGCCAGAAACGCGCGCCAACGCTCACAGCTCTTTCCTAAATGGTTTAATGGAGGACTAAAGGAAAAAAAGAAAAGAAAAATCTGGAATCCGTTTAATGCAACCATAAACTTTAGTCCATCGTGCTGAGCCTGTTGTCATGTGGGGGAAGCTGATTAACTTGTGTTATTTGTCTCAACTCTGCAGGGCTTTGAATTTGGTAAAACCTCCAGATCTGTCTGATTCTACTCCATGACAGGTAGGCTACAGACGTCAGACTTCCCTAAGGCTGCAGCAATGGAAGACCTCAGCGGGGACGGCATTGGCACCGCTTTGGGGCTTAAAGCTCTGGGCTGAACTGACAGCTTTGTGCCTGCTCCACATCTGGATCAAGGAACCCTGTCTGGGACCATACCCTTGGTGTTTACAGCCCTGTTGTTTTTTCACACTCCTCACATTAAAAGGCAAATCTCGCCCAACGCACATTCCAGAGTCACCAGCTCAACGTGGGAGAGAAGCTGTGCAGTTTTCCGGTGTAAAGGCTGCTCACAGTACATCATGGTGGTGAAGTAAAGAAGTAAAGAAGATGGTTCAGATGACGGCTAAAAACACACTCTGGGAATCTTGCTTCCTCTCTGAACTGGGGTTAAACCAGCTGTTGCTGACTGGCCTTCTGAGGAGAAAGCAACATTTTCTTTATAAAAGACAACCACCTTGGTGTGAGCTAACAAACTATTAATCTACTCCACAGAAGTGAGACAAACTTCCAATAAAATCATTAAAAAAGACTGACATTTTTAACAAACTAGATATTTGAAGACAACAAAGCTGTTCAGAATGTGTAAAACTGTCAACACGTGCAGTTTGTTTTCATTTTAGATAGCTGAGCTCACAGGTGGTGGTGGTGGTAATGTTTAACACAATAATTTACCCAGGGGAATCACACACACATATGCACACCAAATCAACACACAAACACACGGCTCCAGGTTGAAGACCGGTTTACCAGGTCGTAGGATTATCCATCTGAAGTTACCTGGCCCTTTAGTAATGTGAGGCCCCCTTTTTCTGTGGTTTGCAGGTTTTCAGGCTGGGATGCCGGGGGTTAAAGTGGGAAACACTTTGAATGATGCTGTGTGTTGGCAGCAGGACAGTTCATCTCTGAATTGTTACCAGGTTAAGTGAGATAGCAGCAGATCGTTCATACCTACATGAAATATTTTGGTGGGCTCCAACTGTCAAACCTGGCTCTTGATTATTTCACACACAATCTTATCTTATCCATATAATACACTGATAAAGTCCTAAAAAGCATATAAGTATTTTGTGGTACATAGAGCTTTTAAAGCTGTGAGGTCAAAGCCTTTTCTTTATAGCTCTTCAATGAGAACAACTTGACAGGATCAAGTTCAGCTCCTGACAACAAGGCCTGGCTCTGTCAAGTGTTAAGTTCCATTGTGACCTACAATGGAACACAAAGGCCCCACAGGGCCCAGCAGCTAACATGCTGCCTATCAGGTGTCTCCCAGAAGAAAAAACTAAACAAAACCAAGCTTGGCAAATGCAGATCAAGAAAGGTGAATACAGTATGTAAGGGAAGTATTAAGACCCCTTCAAATGTTGCTATTTGTTTTCATTGCAGCCATTTGTTAAAGACAAAAAGTTCATTTTATTTCTCAGGAAACTCAGACATGTCATCTCTGGATCATCTTGACAGAAAAAAACTGAAATGTAGAAAATTTTGCAAATTCATGAAAAGAGAAAAATAGAAATATCACATTATCAAAGCATTCAGACCCTTTGCTCAGTGTATAGTTTAAAAAAAAACTTATTATAACTAGCACAGGGAATGATTCAACAAATTTTCCACACCTGAATATGGGGATCCTCTGCAATTCTTCCTTGCAGGTCCTCTTCAGTTATGTTATGTGGGATGGTGAACAATGGTGGACTGCCACCAATGTTGACCATCCAGGTATCTCAAGAGTCAGGTATCTCTAGATGCCGTCTAGTATCTCCAGATGCTTATTTGGTTTTAGGTCAGGGCTCTGGCTGGGCCAGTCAAGAATAGTCTCAGAGTTTATGTTTTTAGCTGTGTGCTTAGGATGTTTGTCTTGTTGGTAGGCGAATCTTTGGTCCAGCCTGAGGTCCAGTACGCTCCGGAAGAGGTTTTCTTGCAGGACAAGTGTGGTTGACTGCATTCATCTTAACTTCAGCCCTGTCTCTGCAGCTGAAAAACAAACCCATTGCATGATACTGCCACCACCGTGACTAGTGCACTTAGAATTAATAACAAAAAGTTCAATAAGTTGGTCTCATTAGACCAACTTATTACAATATAGGTCATGGATTAGCGGATCTGGGTCCGGATCCGGATCCACCTGCTGACTAATCCAGACCCCACTTGATTCAAAACACTTATAAATTAACGCATGTTATCCGACATCATTGTCTAAATTCACTTGTGCCGCTTCTCCTGTTAATATGGTAAAGCCCTCCAACAACATCAGGGACCAGGCTACATGTGATCCAAATGATCCAATGAGCTGCTGTCAGTCTGGGTTGCTGCTGCTACTTTTAGACACAGCAGGCAAACATGTGGCAAGCCAGGTGATGGGAAGAAGAAGAAGAAGATGATGAGAAAAAGAGAGCAGAGAAAGTGTGGACTGCTGGAAGAAGCGCAGTGATCTGGTGAAAGAAAAGTGAAATGGTGTGCTCAAAGATGACCCACGCATGTTCAGTATGTTTGGCTCAACCTGGTGCTGTGAAGCACGATTCTCCACCATGAACAGAATCAACAATAACCATTGATCGAGGTTCACGAATGAGCACCTTGATATCTGATTGAGAATGGCTTTGTCGTCAATCAAACCCAGGTTTAAAGCCTTGTAGGGCAGCATAAAGCCCGCTGCCAACATTAAGCCATAAAAAGGAAGAAAAAAACAGGTGTTTAATGTGAATCAGGAAATTGTCTATATAACAAACCGAACGATTGTTGTTCTCTACTTCAAAAAACACATTAGATTTTAAAATGGAAAAGTTTTCTATTTTATTTTAATTTTTTTATTTTATTTAAAAAGTCAATGTATTACATGGATGCATAAACATTTCATTTTATTTCAATGTTAAATGCTGTTCAAAGTAACAGATTATGATTAAAAATGTCTCCGGACCTTTAATGGTGGATGATTTTCTTTACACGGACCCCGATGATTCTTAATTGCTTACCCCTGTTATACATAGCCTGGGGGACCTTCATGTGTTTTTGGCAAACTCTTTGTGGGCTTTCATATGTCTTGCACTAAGGACAGGTTTCCGGTCGGCCAGACTGGTGAAGGGCAGCTGTGATAGTTGACTTTCTCAGAGGTCTCTATCTCTGGAGCTTAGCCACAGTGATTCTAGGTTTCTTATTTGCCTCCTTCACCAAGGCTGTTCTCTATTGAGTGCTCAGTTTGGCTGAACGGCCAGGTCTAGACTTTGAGTCATCCAAAATTTCTTCCATTTCCGGATTATGGATGCCACTGTTCTGTTAGGAATGAGTGCTGCAGAAATGTCCTTTGCAACCTTGGCCATTATATCGACAGCTGTGTGCCTTCCCTTATCAAGCCCAATCAGTTTAATTAAACTCAGCTGGACTTTATTAAAGGAGTAGAAACTTCTCAAAGAGGATCAAAAGAAATGGACAGCATGCGAGTGAAATATGATTATCACAGCAAAAGGCCTGAATACTTATCACCATGAAATATTTCATTTTTTCTTCTTTTATCAACTTCCATGTCTGTTTCTTCGGTCAAGATGGGCTTCTATGTTAATGAGAAATTAAATTAACCTTTTTGTGTTATTATCAAATGGCTGAATGGGGAGAAAGAGTGGAAAATGTAACAGGGTCTGTATGTTTTCCATTCCCACTGTATGTGTAAAATCTGCTTTTAATTTGAAGATATCAATTATTATGTTCACAAGTTATTAATATCTAAATAGCCTAAATCTTCACTACTTATTTGTGTCACACACATATAAAGTTATTTCAGGGGAGCCATCTGCTGTTCTCAAACATCGCTACCGGATGATGATGAAAGCAAGCCTTGATATTAACTTTGGGGAGTGCTGGCCTAGTGGTTAGGACATATAGCTTGGAATCTTGAGGTTCTGAGCACAGACTGCCACTCTTGCTCCCTCAGCAAAGACCCATAACCCCACACTGCTCCCCGGGCACAGCACAACAGTAGCCCACTGCTCCCACAGGCGATGGGTCAAATGCAGAGAGTGGATTTTGTTGCTCTGTACTTGTGACAGTAATGGCAAGAAAAGCTGGAAAAAACAAATAAAAAGATAACAAAAAAAAACTTTGTCCAAATTCAATGCTCATGATGGAAACTGGACTCACTTCCTGTTGGGGAAAAGTAGTAGTTAAGGTTTATAGTATTTCTAAAGTGCCATTAGAAAGTATTATCTGTTTTTTTGAAGGTTTGAAATTTCTGCAGACTAAGTGTCATTGACTACAGAAACCTGGGACTATGTTTACATTGGAACTGGCTGCACTGATGTCATTAAATTACCATACTGTTTTCCTGAACTGCAGTCACTGAGAAAGCAAACAAAAATACAGTGTGGAAAAGGTTGTTGTGTATTGGAGAGTTAGCTTTTCAGATATTCTAGGGGTGAAGTTGTGAAAAGTTCCAGTTTAATCCAACTGTTTGTAGGTTCCCAAAGATTCAAATCCAGTTTGACACAAGTCAGATGTGTAATTTAGAGTGAGCTGAAGATAAATCAATAACAGCCACGGTGTAGGTCAGGATTAAGCATCAACTTGTTGTGTGTTATGAGACACTGCTTGAAACATGTATGAAGGAGAATGTAAAGAGGACATCCACCAGTGAAACAAGTCACTTCCTGTTTTAAAGAAGCGGTGTCACTTCTGTCTCAGAAGCACCATCACGAATGCTCATACAAATATACATCCGGGCTGCCTTCGATTTAATTTTGTAAAAAAGACCAAAATTATGTTTTCCGCTCCCCCAAAATAGTAAGCATAGTAATTTTAATATGTTAACGGTTAATAATGTATTTCCTGAGAAAATATATGCATTAAAATCCTTTCTGTTTTATCACTCGTCTGTGCCCGATCTGTTCCAGAAATGGAATCAAACGCTACATCCGGGAGCTAACGTTTTCGGCTCTGGATTTAAACCTAGTCTTTTTGATTTTTATGTTTTCCTTTTCTGTTCACATTATGGTATACATATAGCTATATGTTTAGTGAAGACTATAAACTGAAATATGTTTGACTTGAAGCTGAACTTTTGCTAATAAACTCATATAAGTCATGGTGAAATTATTTCATACATGTGCAAAGTTTTATGTCTGACCAAGATCTGAACTCGATACACACTTTCATTTATTGTTCTAACACACAGCCTGTAGGGTCCGTGTTCACAGAACAGCATATGAACGTCTGAATATTATCAGTGGCGTCTGGCCAATAGAGGGCGCTAGGGCGTCGCCCCACTCACCCAGTGACCTTCATTAAGACATAGAAAACAAATACATTTCTATTATAAAATTAAAATATTTTAAAGGCATATTAATATAATTAATATAATGACGAGTAAAGCTGTTTTGTTTATCTTCAGACTGGTGACGTATTTCCGCCCTGGAACACAAAAATCTTTTCCCAAAGTCACTCAATAAAAGTTATGCATGCACAGTAGTTCTTTAGCAATGCCAAAGATCGGACCATCCTGGGGAGCAGCTCTCCTGCACCCAGAGCTGAATGTAAATTTATTTGCGCACCCCCTCCCCCACAGCGCTTACGTCACAGTTGTCTGTTATAAAGTGCGGTTGATTGACAGGTTTATATAATTATTTAGCAACAAGGCTTGAGTGACTGCATGCAGCGAGGCTAACTCTTTATTCTGCTTTCCCTGCCTCCCTTTTCAAATGTCAGGATCTGATCAAGCATGAATTAAGGCAGTTATGAGAGCACTTTGAAATAAAGCACTTTTATAATGTGTTTTGTTGTTGGCATTCATGTAAATATACTGGTGTGTTAACTTTGTATATATTTGATTGGATTTCGGTATACACCTAATTTGTAGTTATAGCTCCCACTGGAGAAAACACCAGCCGCCACTGAGTATTTGATTACTAACATGTTTTTAGCTCATATTTTATGAGCACATATTTTATGCCCACATATTTAATTTCCACAAATGAAAAGAAATTGTTTTAAAATTATTCCAAATACCTGAGAAGAAAAAAAAGCTGGTTGACGATTATTTGGAAATCTATCACAATAAATCTTCCTTCCAGAATAGGTGAGTATACTTTTATCTAAAGATACATATGGTGGCAAGTGAAATGAAACTAAAGACACGTTAACAGCAACTTTAAGCTCCTAATCAAATTAAAGCTGCTCCACTGACCCTGGCTTCATTAGGACATCTTGCTGCAGTGCTACAGGTGGTTAACCTTGTCATATTAAAGAGTCTGTCTCTGGAGGGCTAGACTACTGAGGCTGTGACAGACCATGCATTCAAGAAAAACACCTCCCCGCTCCACACCCCTCACCTCACTCCCAGATCAGAGGATTGTCAGTGACTCCCTGAAGCCTGCCAAAGAACATCAAAGTCTCCGATACCAAGTGCATTTTTGAACCTCACCATAACCCCACCCTCCCAGTTTCCCCTGCAGCCTGCCTCCCTCCCTCAGTCACCAGCTCTAAATGATTTGAGAAAATGAAAAAACGGAGGGAAAATAAAATCTGAGGAAGTCCTTCGCAGATTTTGTTGTTGCTTTTAGTGAGTTTCTATATGACATGACAGGTTTGCTGCTTTGTTAAGGGAAAGAGGTAGCCCAAAGTGATAGGGAACAGCCTGTTCTCAGCTACTGAGCAAGATTAATGGCCGTGAAAGAGTTACCTGAGGCAGACATCAAAGTCAGACAAGATACATATGCTTCAGAGTTTAACTCATCTATCTGTTGACTCTTTTTATTAGTCATGTTTCTCCTTTTGTCTCTTCACCCTCCAGGTAATAAAAGCTGTTGTCCCCAAATGTTGATAGACAAGGGCAGTTTAGTCTAAAATGAAATAAAAGTGTAAAACAAACTTGCAATTCTATGATCTGTTGTATTCTAGAATACTAATTCAGTTTTCACCCATAATTGTGTGCTCTTTTTTTTTTCAGCGCAAGGAGGTCTGGAGTGGAGGCTATTAGCATTCCAGCTGTAAGAGTAAGGACAATTAAGCCATTTCCCCTCCAATCTATCTCCTTCCAGCAAGCAACGCAGACATCTCAGGACATCAATGAGAAGCCCAGCTGCAAGGCCCATGTGTGCCAGGCTGTGAAGGTGAGAGGAGAAGATTGGGGTTAAAATCTCCCCTGGCCCCAGACTGGCTTCATACCGGAGTCAAAGGTCCTTCAAGCCTACAACTGCTGCCAGACAGAAGTTCTCTTCCAATCTGTTAAAGTATAAATCAGTTTCTGGCTTTTGCTCATTTTCTTTTCTTTATGACTTGGAGAGAAAACACTGTATTTTATAGTTAATAGGATAGAGTGCTTGATTGATGCACTGAGTTAATTTTACCCAGTGCACCAACCAAGCTCTTTGTTCCACTCCAGGCAATCTTAGATGGGCCACTCCAAAACCAATTACCTAAATCACATTTCACAAAAGAAGTTGGGTTCTTCTTTCAGTGGCCACAGGCCCAAAGGTGTAATAGAATCAGCTTAAAGTGTGCAGACAGTGGGATTTGGTTTGGATTAGAAGGGATTAAAACAAACAACGAGCTACAGATATCTCACATCTGTTCAACTTGCTCAAGATGTTTTTACAGCTTTGACTTGGGACACGTGAAAAGTTGGATGGGCAGACCGAGAGGGCCAATCATGAGGTTGAGAACAAGCTCCGCTTGCTCTGTGAGTTTGATCCCACTAGATGGGAACAAAATTTACCCTGAGTCGAGCACACTATCAATTCCCTGCCTTCTAGCTGGTCCACTGGTCTTTCTTTGGATTCCAGTCCCCGGTGTTCACCATTCCAGTGAAGGATTTTAAAGTCCCTTCTACTGTCAATGTTCGAGGTCCAGTTCCAGGCTTCCAATAGTCATAGCCTGTCAGCACCACAGTACCAAGTGGGTCAAAAGGTGGAGAGCAGGAAATTGGCTCCTTGAATCATTGGTCACTTCCCAATTAATAAAGTGGTGAAACCGGTGGCTGGGCGCCTCCAGCTCCCTTGGACTATGAAGATCTATCCCAACTTTTACATGTACCGGGTCAAACCTGTCAAGTCATCTTGAAACTGTTTTCCTGCCTGCCTGATTCCGGACCTGATTCTGCCTCCTGAACTGTATTTGACCCGCCACAGTGTGTTTTTGGATCCCTGACCCGTCTTCTTTGCCCTGACCTCACTCTCAGATTGTCTCTGGATCTCAAATCCCCTGGTTTTGACTCTGGACCTGCTATCTGACTCCAAACTCTTATTTGTCCTCTTGATCATTCTGTCTGTCTCTGCTCCAACAGATCTGACTCTGTGGATTCCCTTTGACCAACGATTAACTGTCAAAAAAGGATTCCTTCAAATCAGCCTTACAGATTTTGGAATCCTCTTAGGATCACCAGTGATGTCACACACCAACCAGAATCATCAGAAACTCTGAAAGATTTTCTCAAACACAGAGAGGGTTAGTGAACAGGAACACATTGGAGATATAGAGACAAGATGGGTGAACAACATTAGAGACATCTCTCTCTGTTTCTTTCTGGTCTCTCAACTGTTCAATCTCCCTCCAGAAATTCCAGTTGCTGACTCTGGTGAATCCCTCCCAATACACTGTTATGGATGTTAATGGATGATCTTTAGAAAGAGGAAGCTTTTCTAATTCCACAGAAGTCAATACCCAAGCTTTTTGTAGGCCTTTACAGATGTGTCTTCACTATTTTCAATAGTAGTTCAGGGATTTTGACATAGTTGCAGATATTTTATGACTGAAAAACAATTACCTTAATTTGTTGTTCCACACATTTCTTCTTCTCCATTTATTCCATCACTCAGGGTGTAGCTTGCATCACCAGGGAGCTAGAGTGACAGATAAGTATTTAGTTGCCAATCTTGTGGCCTCCCTAGGATTCTCCATTCTACATTCGCTGTTGAACAGGACCCACCAATTGAGGCAGGAATTCTCCATCAAATTGTAGGGTCAAGTCCAGTGGTGGATAACCCAGGTCCAGAGAGTAAAAAGCCATTACACAAATAACTTGTCGCAGGTATGTCGCAGATATTTTTGAATGATGCCCAATTTTGAAGCTTGGTCTATGCTATATCATTCCACACCACAAAGCAAGAGAGACAATCACGAACTAGCTGAGGGTCTAGATACGGCTGAGGCAGAAGAAGTGGAAAAATGTGACATGAGGGTGAAAAAGAACGGGATCCAGGTGGAAAAACAGTCCAAGTGTTCTCACACACCTTGCTCTTCTAGCTGTTCGATCTGCACGAGTTGTTTCCACAATGGCAGGCATACAAATAGAACAAGCCGGTAAGGTACCGAACAGGAAAGGTGCATATTGTAGTGCGGATGTAGATTTGACCAGAGCATCAGAGGCCTCCTGTCTGTGGCACTGTCTGTGGTCACTTACAATTTTGGAGAGGTACAGAAGGGACGGGGGCATATCTGCATTAACTGCGACACACACGCAGACAAACTGGTTTCTGAGTATAAAACAGCCATTACTGCTGACAATATGGACTGAACTCCACCCCTGATTGGACAGCAACCGGATTACATCTAGTAGAGCATCACCAACTCCATACACCTGGAAAATCACCCCGCAGGGCGACAAAAGGGACAAGGTAAATAGTCTTCTGCATGTTCACAAAACACATGTAGACAAGTTGGTCAAACTCCAACGAACCCTTATACACCCTTCAGAGGGTGTAAAACTGGTTCAGTGTTAAACAGTTTAAACAAAAACCTAAGCGTTCTTCCTGAAGCTAAATTTTGAGTGTCCACTCTATTCTAGGTAGAGAACACAGTCTACTCATGCTCTATGTAATCAGCCTTCCATGCAATCTGAGAAGAAGCTCTACCAGAAGTGGAGGTTAAATGCGTCCCAGAATGAGGGCTCCGCCAGACATTCTCATCAGAACCTCACTATTTGCTTGGCCATGCCATCTATCCAGTTTCCTCCTCTATCAACTTACCCAACTCACCACCAGGTGTTTATCAGTGGACAGCTCTGCTGGCTTAGTCCGCACATGATAGCATTTTAATGCAAGTTCTTCCACAGGTTCTTTTGGCACATTTGGAAAGTCTATTTCACAATTTCAAGATCTGACCAATAACATGGCTCTTCTGAGGTTCTGTTTTGACTTGTCGCATGGATGTTTGTTGATTATAATTGTCTATATCTGTCTCTAATTGAAATTTAAAGAATTTTGAATGTGTACTTAATAGAGAACATGAGTATTAAAAATTCCTACAGGTAGAGACATATTTCAAACGTTTAGCCCAATCACAAATCCTACACATTCTACCATCTCCACATAAACTATTGTTGTGATATTAAGTTCAATGCAACTCCCAGCCAGCTGGGAATTTATATTTCTGAAAGTTTAAGACGTTCATTGCCCTCCCCGGAGGGGTGGAAAATATATTATTTAATCAGATATTATTTGGGCTGTTATATATTGTTTATGAACACACACCCTACTAGCTGTGTGTTAGAACAATAAATGAAAGAGTGATTTAAGCACTAATCATGGTCAAACAGTTAATTCTGCACATACATGGAATAAATTCACCACAACTGTTCAAAATATAAGAGTTTATTCACAAAAATCATTCAGCTCCAAGTCAAACATATTTCAGTTTACCACTCTCAACTAAGACAAGTGAAACTAAACTAAACTACTATGTACAAAGAGGAAGGGGAAACATGGTTGAAAAGTATATTACGGTTTAAGATAGATCTTTTGTTTGAAACCAAAGTTTATCTGGAAGAATTTGGGATATGATCAAATTACTTTTTCACTGATTTAATGAAATTGGAATATTTTCAGGCCAATTCAAGGTCTGTTTTGCTGCAGTTTGGTTCTGAAAGGTCCATGATGACTTATCTTTGAGGACTCTGGAGATCCGGGTCTTCTGGGGCCCAGATCTCCATCCTGTCGGAGCTGGACCCCAGCTTCATGGGCAAAGGAGAGGAGGCAAAGAGAGAAGAGATCCTGTGTGCTCTGTGATTTTGTCTTTCCTCACATGGAAGGGGGTGGTTGGTCACACTTCTGTAGGCTGTGATGTGACCTGCCTGTGGAGGCCTTGACTGAAAAGGGGGGCTCGCAGAGGTCCCCCAGCTGTTATTCACTAAAGCTGTGTGTTCTCCTCTGGTCATAATGTCAAGATGAAAGATGGACTTCCCAATTTCCAAAAACCCTGATCATTGCATATGGCAAAACAATATTATAACCACTGCTCTTTTCAATCTTCTGGCTTGGTCTATAAATGAACATATGTTTATTACAAGATGTTCCAATAAAAGGGCTCCTCTGAGGTTTGGATGCCACTTGTTTCAATTTCAATACAGTTTCAATTCAGTTTATTTGTATAGCATCAATTCACAACACACGTGATCTTAAGGCACATTACATTTCACCAGATCAGAAAAAAACATACATACTGTATATGTCCCACTATCTCCACACTGTTCTGAATTGGTTATCCTGTGGAGTTTCACATAACACAGAATTCAAACCCCCATGTCTACCAGGGTTTTGCTGAAACACATCCTTGTAGTTGGACCGAATAATTAGAAAAAAATATTGGAGCAACAGCACTACAGCTGCAACTGAGAAGGAGAGGACTAGGGGAAATTGCTGCTTGAGTTAATGTGTGAGTAAATGTGTAGTCTGGTATGGCAGGTTGTTTCGATATTTATTAAGAGCATTCTCCTTTCTGTTGTTCCATTTCTAGATCACTTATAGGACTTCATGTTGCTATTGGCTTAAACTGTTGGAGGACATGAGAACCTCTTTTCATCATTCTGCTTCATTATATCTCAATTGTCCCATTCTGCAGTATTTGTTAGTTCAACCTCTAACTTTTAATCAGCTAGTTTTCTTTAGATAGAAAACTTAGAATCAATCCAACTTTATGATCTGGTTAAATTGTAAAGTGCCTTGAGATGACGTGTTGTGAATTGGCGCTTGACTGAATATCTTATGACATCTAAAATACATTTCTTCTGTGGCAAAAATAATACAAATTGACTTGTAACATTAGCAATATGGAAAGCTAAAATGTATTTTTTATACATTCATAATGGTTATTTTAGATATTAAAAATTTCCACTTGTTTAAAATGTTCATTTTGACAAGGATTGTTTTTCAGGTATGAGAAATACATATTCAGACAAACTAATGAATATTAAAATAGCCCGCCACAGGCTGTAACTGCAATTACAGTAGGGATGGAAATAATTTAATGCTTGAACACTAGTGGATCAATGTTCACTACTTAAAAAAATAAAGGAACACTTTGTGATCAGAGTATAGCATCAAGTTAATTCAACTTCTTGGATATTGATTTGGTCAGGTAAGTACTAGTGGGGGTTTTTAATCAGTTTCAGCTGCTTTGGTGTTAATGAAATTAACAATAGGTGCACCAGAGGGGCAACAACGAGACGATCATCAAAACAGGAATGGTTTTACAGGTGGAGGCCACTGAAATTTTTCCCCCTCCTCATCTTTTCTGACTCTTTTTCACCAGTTTAGCATTTGGCTAGGGTCACTGTCACTACTGTTATCATGAGGGCTACCTGGACCCTACAGAGGTTGCACAGGCAGTCCAACTCCTCCAGGATGGCACATCAATACGTGCCATTGCCAGAAGGTTTGCTGTGTCTCCCAGCACAATCTCAAGAGCATGGAGGAGGTTCCAGGAGACAGACAGTTACTCCAGGAGAGTTGGACAGGGCCTTAGAAGGTCTACAACCCATCAGCAGGACTAGTATCTGCTATCATACACATCAGTGTTCTCTTACTAATATGAAGTTCTGTTAAATAAGTAAATGCCACAAATGTGAAAAGGACATGCTCGGTCTGAGAACCCTCTCCCTGTAAATATTTATTTCTCTGTGAATTAATGCCACTCAGTCTTTAATTAGATCCTCATCAGAAACACATGCTGTGTTTATGTTTTTAAAAAATGTGCCTAAAGGACCTAAAGGACTGATTTCCTTTTTGTTGTTTTCACAGTATGACAAAACTCTCCTGACTAACTGAGGAAATAAAACATTGTGATTTCCTATAAAGGCACACTAGACTTTGTGACCTACAGAGTTGATGCATATGAGTTATTTAAATGATTCTTCAGGCCAATATACAGTACCTGACAATATTATTCGTACGAGTGGGGCTCCCCTCTTGAAATACTGCCTATGTAAGTTGGGAGAAGACGGACCGTCGTTGGCCAGGTCATGCGACCTGGAGGAATCGCTTTACAGACACAGGCTCTTATGTACACAGCTAAGGCTTTTGCTCTTGTATTTTTTCGCCTGCTTGAATACTGGTCATGGCTTTGGCATGGAAAAAGTTTAAACCTTCTGTGGAGGCTTAAAAACAAAACTGGAAAGGGATCAAGCAGGTAAAACAAGAATCGATCTTGAAAAGGATTTTGTTCATTGGAGCAAGCTGAAAGTAGAAGCCGGATGTAAATCCGATTATCCTTTTTTAACTTTATCATTAGACTGGTAAGTTAACACTTTGCTCCTAGTATACATTCATTTATCTTTGTTTTTAATTTCGATGTTTAGTAGAAGCAAAATATGGGCAGAGAAAGCTAACAGGCTACAAACAAAAGCTAACCCAGATGCTTGGTCCAACAGTTGTTTTTCAGTGGAGCTCTGCCGCTGGTCCTCCGAGCTGATCGGCGCGGTCAGGCCAGCTTTATTGATCAAAGCCTGCTCCTGACCAGGTTAGCTCTGGGGAGAATGTCCTAACGGTAACAGACACAGAGGTTGAACAAGTTCTCTACAAGAAAGGAAGGTTTAAAAAACATAGACATTTTAGTAGACCTGCTTTGTGAAACGGGGCCACTGGTAGGTGTAGAAAAGAAATTGAAATGAAATGAAATGAGGAATAGAGAGTTTTCACTGAGGACATACAGACGATGAGGTAAGAAGTGCTCCTAACAACCCTAACTCCTGGTGTACACTTCCTGGTTGCCACCATTACAGGCACCACAAACCTTACTGCCACAAATATGGGTAACAAATCAACAAGTAGAAAAGCACTTGGAGACGGTAGACCTCCGTCAACCAGAAAATCTTGCCGCAAATTGTAACTTATACCTACAGCTAAAACTCACAGATGATCTGGATCATTACCATATTTAAATGAATTGTTCCTTGGCATAAGGCACAGCTCTATTAAAATACAATCTGTAAATAGGTTTTCAATTGATCATACTAACAAACCAAAAAACTTTTTTTGTGTTTTTATCTTCAGTGAAATATCTCCTGACTTTTTGATGCTGAGGCTGTCAATAGTCACTGCTGCCACCCTATGATTTAGTGGGGAACTGCTTGTTCCGCCAAATATCCCTGCCTCAGAACACACTTGTTCCGTGGCAAGAGGCACACCTCTGACAAAAAATTCATTAAAATCCATCCATAACTTTTCAAGTTACCCTGTGCACAGACAGACAAACACACATACAGCCCCCCCCTTAAAACATAACTTCCTTGGAAGAGGTAATAAAAGCAGAGAACATGGTCAGACTCTGGCTTGATCTAAATGAATCAAATAATAGCCCCTACCTTCTGTTCCAGCTCCTTTCCCTTAACCATTTACTAATCTAGATATTCAAAATAAAACAAAAACTAAAATCAAATGCAATGTTTGTTTGGACAGCTTTGACTCACTGGGTCACAGAAAGACCAAGATTTTTTAAACAGTATTTTGTTTAAGAGTCACAATGACAGATTAGTTAAACCGTCACTCTTTAACTCAAGTGGCTCAATTGGCTGTAGACTGGCCAAGCACTCATACATTTGAGGTCATAACAAAGGATTACAAAGTAGCAACAAACATCCCATTGTAAGGTGATATTGTGGTTACTACATGGTAAGGGAACAAAAATGGTTTTCAAACAAAAATCTTAATCTCCCTACATTACAGTGGCACAAATGACTTTACATAAAAAAAAAAAAAGGAAAATCAGCAAGTCCCAAACAATGCTTTCCCACACTGAAGCAGTGCTCATACCAGGGCAGGATAATGCTGAAATACCAATGCTCAATAATCCACCTGTCACCTGAGGGGTATAGGTGTGGTGCTACAGGGCTCAGGAAGAAGGGGCGGGTGGGGGGATTACGTGCAGGCTACCGTGACTTATGTGGATTCGTCCAGCCACCACCTCAGAGCCCCGGGGGGGTGAGCGAGCGTTTAAAAGAGCCTGTCTGGGGCCTAAGTTGGGGCCTAAGGTTTTCTCAGCACAAAGTTGCTGAGCTTTGAAGAGGCAGGTCTGGCAATGAATTAGAGTGATGTCCTTTTTGCAAGGAGAAGCCTCTGGGTGCAACATCAAAGGAGGTTTTATTAGCTATATTGTCAAATAAGGTATGCAACTGGACAGGGCAGCGAGTAAACACACACACACCCTCAAAATTGACCTCTTAGCAAGTTGACATGAATGTCTGGGATGAGAGGGGTTTTATTAAACTGGTGAAGTACCTATAGATTTTGCCAGCAGAAAGCTTCAACACTTTCAATATTTAAATGATCATTTAAAAAAATTATTACTGGATAATTTGTTACATCCTGTTTAACTGTTTTTAAACTAAAAGGAAAATAATCACTTAACTAAGCATTTTAACTTGTCATGAATGTTGACTTTCAAGAAATCCTCGTTGACTTGGTTGAAAGTCAGAAGAGGGTGTACATTTTGTACAGACAGTGTCCCTTCGAATTGCATCAGTGATCCTATTTAGTTTCACTGTTCCCGTAAAAATGGAAGAAAATTAGATTGAAAATATATATGATATTTGTAACCATGATCCTTTTTTTATGGTGTGTGTGTATTAACTTGAAGTAGAGTTTATAGTGCATTGTTCAAGTCTAAATACTCAATGTTTGAACACTATCTAATTTCTCATTCTTATTATTTTCTATTTCAGTTGAAGCTAAATCGACTGCCATTGTCAATGCATGCCTTGAATAAATAAAATACAAGTCTTTAAAGGTAGCCTATAGCATAGTTAGTCTATAGCATAGTTATTGTCAAACATTTCTTGACACATTTTGGTGATTTATTTTTGTGAACGAAGTCAAAAGATGAATAATAAAGGACTTCAACTATAAAAACACATATTGTCTTTGTGTTAAAACCTCTTTGATTAATCAGGCGCTTCCAGCTTTACAGAGGAATGACTCTTTTCAAGCATCTTTTACATTGTCTTGGGCTGGACTGACCTCTTGGATGGGTCATTCTCCCGTGACATTCTTGTGGAGCATGGAGAGGGAACAACACAACGCTTTAGTTTCACAGAGGTCGTGTTCAGTGGATGGGGCACCGACGCAAGAGTTACAAACACCTGGATGCTGCAGGACTGCAAAGGAATGCAGCTTGGGTTTTAGAGAGCAGATGTTTTATCTGAAACAGAGGCATAAACATGTTTTACGTTCTAAAACTCCCATAGGATTGTTGTGTGCATCAGACTTTCAATTAAAGTGCCAGACAACTTCGCCTAACAATTTGCTGTCAATAAAGTTGTAAGTTGCTGCAAAAATTATGTTGTGCTCAGAGCCTGTTTTTATGGTGATTGGTTATATGGTAATATTTTTTATATGTTTTGTTATCATCCCAAGACAAATGTGGAGCTATAACACACCTACTAAGGCAAAATTATTTACTTAAAATGATCTAAAATAGGTACAATATCCATAGCAGTTGGAGTATGTACCACAAAATAAAAGAAAATGTTTTTCGGTTTATTTAATCCTTCTGTTGTGTTAATTATCCACCCTATACTTCAGTCTTCTGGTCTGCTTTAACTGCTCTCCAGTTAACACAAAAAGACTCTTTAGATGTGAAAATGTCTCAAATTATTGGCTAAATCTAACAATTCACTTTAATTCAATTCAGTTTATTTATATAGCACCAATTCACAACACAAGTCATGTCAAGGCAACAACCACCTTGAAAGGACAAACAGATGATATAATGTCGAAATGTATGTTTTACAAAAGACATGTGAAAGCAGAATCCTGGCATCACATGGCATCCGAATCTTTATTCCATACTTCCCTAGTTTGCTTGTGAGGTACACTTTGAAAGAACGGTTATGTCGGAAGTAACAAGACATTCATCAAATGTCACCTCAGAACCTTCAAGCCTGCCAGACTCTGCATCCAACAAAATCTTTGTAGCTTCATTGGTTAAAGGATCCGCTCCTACAAGAATCAACTAACACATTCTCACTGAAAATAGTGTGTTTTTCAAACATGACTCGACCGGCTAACAATCGCCATTTGGCTCCCTTCTAATTGGCAAAAAAAGCTGGGTCTAACCCCTCGCTGACAGCTGCATGGCCTCTGTTCCTCCTGCGGCTGCATGTCTGTTAACACCATCATTCTGGGTTAGCGTTGATGCTGTCACCAGTGTAACAGAAATCAGGAAAGTAAACAATGGAGAGCAACAGGTAAGTAAGCCAGGGTGTAACAAGTGTGCTTTATTGTTTCGCTCTTTTATCTCTCCTAATCCCTCTCACCAGAGCTGCGCCATGTTTATCTAAGGTAAGGGCTTGTTAGATCAGATGTGGCTGGAGAGAGTTGATGTTTGTACGCTGCACTCTATGGTATCATGTAAATTAGCATGTCAACCCGGTTCTGGTGTTCCCAAAGCAGGCCGATCAGAGCATGATCGGGTTGCTTGCGTCGTTTGACCCGGGTAGACATGCGTCAGTGATTTTTTCCCACTGCCATTAAAAGCAGATTGTTCCCGGGTTTAAGCTGGGAAAAGGGTATTAGAGATCTACTTGTGGTCCTACTGTCTTATTTGTTTTACTACCTGCTTTTATCATGTTTTTTTAATTTAGTTTGCTTTGATTCTGCATTTTTTTCTTCTAGTTTATTGTTTAATTCATGTAAAGCACTTTGAATTGTCCTTGTATTGAATTGTGCTATACAAATAGGCTTGCCTTGCCTTTCTAGGTACATTTCTTTAAAGGTGTATTCACACAGCTCCAGGTTTGTCATCTGTACAATAATCCCTTCAATGGACTCTTGTAATGAAATAAGAGAAAGCTTAACTTGATGTTCTTCACCTCAGATTTTGCATTGCATGCAAGTCTGGTCTCATCATTATGATATTTTCCAGTCTTGCGCTACAACTCACCCCATCTGTAAAGACCTGATCAAACCTCCCCTCTTGGTTTGGAATATGGTGTTAAGGTGTGTCCTCTTCAGTAGTTAGTCTCCTCAAAATCTGGATCCAATTCAGAGGTGTTTTCACTTTTTGTCCTGTTCTAAAATCTGGTCCAGAAGGCCACCTGGTCAGTCACCTCCTCATTCTGCTAAGATTAAAATAGTGCCAGACAAACAAAAGGCTATATACTGGGGGTCTGTGTGAGGATACAATTCAATACTCTGGAGGGTGTGGTTCACATGTTGAGCACAAAAAGCACACCTGTCAGTGTGTGTGGAGATATGATACATAGGGGCTGATTTTTGGAAGGTTTGTACATCTTAAAACAGATGTGTTGCGCAGAGTGGAGCTTTAAAGAAGACATGAAGTTACTTGAATTTGCAATTCTGTGTGCAAAACATGTTTGTGTGTGCCTTCATCAATATGCATATCATATTCTAACGCAAATCCAATCAGAAACATAACTGCAGGTGCATCATTTATTTATTTTTGAATACCTCTGAGAGTCACCTGCAAACTGACTCACTAAGATATCTGCTGTCATCATGACATTGCTACAATAAAAAAGGAGAGAGAAAATGTGCCCATGTTAATATATCTTGAAAAATGAATGTAGTGGGATGGAAGACAATCTTTATAAGATTAAAGCGAAACCTAAGTTAATTCTGCAGTAACCTCTGATCTAGAGCCATTAAGACCACTGTGCATGTAGTGGATTGCTTTCCTAATAGTGTAGTTTTCCTGATTCTTTTCCAAGCTGGGACTACTGCTCAACCACCAAACCATAATGTCATAATTGTCTTGTTCTTCTGCTCCTCTTCAACATCCAGGACACAACAGCGAGCAGCTTAGGGGATACGTGTGAAAGGCATCTCCAGCAACCTGGGCGGTTCCAAGATTATTCCCAAACCTGCTGCTCTCCCATCAGCCCTTTTTGTTTTGTCAAGGAATATGGGACATTTGATCAGTCCTCTAAAAATAGCAACATTGAGTTTAAATATAAGGATGTTTCTTTGTTGGTATCAAAACAAGTGGTTTTCCCACAAGCACAGTATTGCATATGATTTATCTATTATTATCATCTATGCTGGCCAAACAGATGTCATGTAACAAACTACCATTAGAAATCAAATACAAATCATCTTCCTCTGAAGTGTCCCAGGTCTCAATTAAGCGTGATGACTTACCTAAAGGGAGTTTGTATTTAAATTAACTTAGAGGTTTAACACCGGGGAGGCAAAATAACCACATAACAATTACTGATCACTTATTTCTATTTGTCTGCTTACACAACAGGGTTTTGCAATAGGGGATCAGGGAGGCAAACAAAAGTGATCACAGGAGAGAAAATCTCACAGGGGATCAATCAGACTGCATTGAAGTCTCATCATGTTACAATACCATTCAAAGTATTCAAACCCTTCAACCTTTGCCCACTTGTCAGGTTACACCCACAACAGCCCACCTGTTGGTAGTTAACCTCAGTTGGCCTGGAAAGCTCTGGGACCTAATGGTGTTTCCACCTTCTACCTGACCAACGGGCCCCCATCTTCACTTTGATCTTTCAAATAAAGATAATAATAAAAATTCTTTATTAAATTTACAATTTTTACAAAGAGCGCAATGTAAAGCACTTCAGATGGATAAAACATACAAAAAATGTAAAGATCAAGTTTTGCTCTGAAAAGTGAAAGCAACAGTTGCTTCGACAATCCTAGATTCCTGGAAGAAGTGGGGAGTAAGAGGCTCAGAAAGATGTGGAGGGCCAGGATCCATATGATTTGATCTTAGCGCTGATGACTGGCTTAATTGCTCATTCTCTCGCTCATCTGATCCACTTGCTTCGTCCTCAATTTAATGTACTTGCTATCAGTGCCAGATTTGCTATCAGTGTCTGATTTCCTGATCCTGACCTGTTCTGCCTCTCGACCACTGATCCTGCCTCTTCCCATCTGGGTGGTCTGCCTGGGCTGTCTGTGGACTACTGGAGCCATGAACCAGCCTGTTCCTGTTCTGGTCTGTGTCCCTTGCTGGGTTTCGGACTTCTGGACCTCTGAGCCTTCCTGTTCTGATCTGTTTCCCTGATCTGTCTCGGACACCTGCTTGTCCTCCGGGACATTGTGGGCCTTTCTTGTTCTCTGGCAATGGACTGACTCACATGCCTAATGATCTTCTGTCAGATTATCATGGTCACTAACCTGTGTTTTTCTCCAACAGAGTTTCCAGTGATAGGCGCTCTAGTCGCTGACACCGTGGACCCACAGCCTGCTCTGGTTTAAATAAATTGAATTATTCCACTGTCTGTCTTGCTTTGAATACTGGGTGCTTCTGTTTTGTGTCCTGACACAATCTTAGGTTTAAAAAAAAAAACAACACAATTTTAAAACCAAACATTTTAAATTAAAACAGATAGCAATTTGAGTGAAGCTATGTTTGGAAAATGTCTTTGTATCTGTGGTAAATGCATTTTTAAAGTATGTACAGAAGTGAAAGAGATGACTTAGATAACTTTGTGATTTTGTATACACAGAGTGTATACAAAACGACAGCTTTTCAGACAGTAAATGAACATTTCCATTCCATAAAGTGCAGCAGTGACCAAATGTAAACAGTGTGGGAGAATGGTAAAAAAAAAAAAACTGATGGAAGATCTGAGCATTAATATATATGTTGAGAATATGCAGTATTTTTTGGTTTGGTCTTATCAGTGTGATGCAGAGTTTGTGACATGATTTAGAGTTTTTTCCAACATTTCAGCAGTCTGATGGCAGTGGGGAAGAAACTGTTGCAGAATATGCTCAACCTGCATCGAATGCAGGTGTAATTTTTGAGGGTTGGAAAAACAAATATATATATTCTTGATATTACTGAAGTCTATGGAGCTGTGTGTGTTATATTACTGCCTAAAAAAGGTTCCACATTTATCTCAGTCCCCATCACATGATTAAATCACTGACGGCCCAAGGCTTAGACATCAGTGAGGATAAAACCTGTTTTTCTGTGTGAACACCTGAAGCACATCACAGGCTACCTGCTGGGCCCCCTGTGATTTTCTTATTGGGCAAACAGGTCAGAGGAGGATCCAGTCACACCAGAGCTGCACCATATTTTGCACAACCTTGAACAATTAGGGGCGTACGCTGGGATCCTGTTTTGTACTTTATCATCTCCAACATCCAGGGGTGAGTATTAATTAGTTTGATGTGTTCAGTTATATTTACATACTTATTGGAGTAAGTTTACTGTTAAGTATTTCTTACTTGTAGTTGAATAATATTCTTGTAAAGTATCTGTCTTCCTAATTAAGTAAAATCTCTGACTTCTCTGTCCTGTTTGAATCATTTGAACTATTCCAAAACCAGGTAAACAAACAGTAAACATAAGATATTGACAGTGGAAGTTTGTTACCCTGCCCTAACATATATGCAGTTCTCATTGCAAGGAATTGTTTTCTAAGTTTTATGTTGGAAAAAAAATTGTAAATATATTTCTTCTGCATGAAGTTGTTCTTTTGTATTCATAACATGTATTTGTATTCTTTAAGCATTTAGTCTTTAAAATGCAAGAACTTGCACATAAAGTGTGTTTGCCAGCATCATTTATGATGCTGGCAAACAGCGATTATTCAACAATGTTATTATTCAACAATTACTCAGTACTTAAGTAGCCGTTCAATTAAATACTTTCTTAGTTTCACTTGAGTCATTTCTTTGATGACTAAATGTTCTTTTACTTCAGTAAAAAAATGTAAAAGTAGTGCTACTTTTACTTGAGTACAATTTTATGGTACTATACCCACCTCTGCTGACTCCACTGAGGCTCACATTTGATAATCAAATCTGTGACGAAGATGAGGTAGGAGCATTTTCTTCTGCACAAGAATACAATATATTGTCATGCACATTCACAAATACAGTGTCATTGAAGTGCATCGCCATCAAGCATATAGTCATATAAATAGCTAACTAAAATAACTTTATTTAAAAAATCAACTTAAAAAGAATCTCTACATGCTCATAATTAACCCTGTGCATTCACTCTCTTTATTAAGTTATGGGACCTCATAACCCGGGGATAGAAATTGTTCCTGAGCCTGTTAGTTAGGCACCTGTACCTCCTGCAAACAGGTGCTGCTCCGGGTTTGAGGGTCCAGCAGGGATTTCCCATGCTCTCTTGAGACACCTCATGCTGGCAATATCGTCTAGCAAGGAAGTAATTCGAGCTCTGTTGTTTGGTTAACGGCAAGTAATGTAGACATATGAATAACACACAACAATCCAAAATAATTGAAATTTATTAAAGAAATAATTTGACTTTAAATTAATTGAAATAAACACATTAATTCTAACTAATATGCATCACTCAAATAACTACACTGAAAAAAAAATTACTTGATCACATGTAGTTTCTTTAATTCAATTATTTCATGTTCGCAGGGTATGACATGAAAGTGTACCAAGTAAAATAGATAAGAATAAAGAAAGATATTCAAAAATAAAAGCAAAAGCAAAAAATATTATTATTTGAAAACCATTACAATTAAAAGATCCAATGATATCACAGTTCATGTGGGTTATTAGGTTTGAGAATTAATATGTATCCTAAGAATTTAGAGTGCAATCAATTTAGCTTTTAAACTAATTTAGAAAAGCAATGGGTTTGTGTTCATGCCAATTAACATCGTAAATCAGAAGGGTAGAAAAAACTATCTTAAAAATATAATACTTTAAAGAAGCATAACAAGAGCTCCAGAATTATTGCAGAAGTTTGAGTCCAGGGTATTAATATGGCCAAACTCCTACTAAAACTTCTTGATTAAGCCAAAATGTTACCATTGCATGTTTTTACTCCTTTCCCTGGTGTTCTGGTGCAATGCTGCTTCTTTCAAGATCGTCTCCAAAGCTCACTGTGCTCAGATATGAAACTCCTTCATGTGGACCCAAGAGAAGTATCCTGTCAAGCTCTCAGAACTTACCTCTGGAAAACCTGGTCCAATTCAATTTAGTTTATTTATATAGTGCCAATTAAATTCAGTTGATTGCCACGACTCATTGACTTTAGTGCAATCCCTCACGCTAAGCATGCTTGTAGCGACAGTGGAGAGGAAAAACTCCCTTTTAACAGGAAGAAACCTCCAGCAGAACCAGGCTCAGTGTGAGCGGCCATCTGCCGAGGCCAACTGGGGTTCAAGGAGACAGAAGCAGAGATACAAAAAGCAGCTGTAAAAGGCGGCCCCGTCCAGGAAACACACAGCCAGGCAGACGAGCTCCGAGCCAGCTCCCATGTCAGAGGATAAAGAGAGCACATCCAGCCAGTCACAGTCAGAGAAACAGGACTACAGTGAAAAATAGGGAGAGCTCAATTATCTATAAACAAAGGTGTTGACGGCAGCAGCACAGCTGATATTTCTCTCCTGGATGGAGTCACAGCCAAACAGAAGCAGGCCAGATGAAGTTACAATGAGAAAAAGCAGAGAGAGCAGAAAGTTAGAGATTGAACTAACAGATTCTGCAGAGTGGGAGAATAGAGTTAGATTAAAGCAGAATGATGAAAAAGGGGTCCCTATGTCCTCCAGAAGTCTAAGCCTATAGCAGCATAATTATAGAGATAGCTCAGGATAACCTGAGCCCCTCTATCTATAAGCTTTATCAAAAAAAGTTTTAAACCTACCCTTGTCCTATGAACCCTTGATGGTCAGCGTTGTCTCTGTCAATCTGAGGCTGGACCAGACTAACAATCAAACACTTGAGAATAAAGTGACTTGGACCCTGGTAGACCCAGCTTAGGTTTACGGAGCCAATGTAACAGTAAATAGTAAATTTCTCCACTGTCAGATCAATAAAGTCAGTCAATTTGTTTAGCATCCGGCCCAGCATCTATCATTTTGGCTCTGTCCCATGTGTCCTTAATAAGCATCTGAGAAGTACTAGTCCATATGTCCTCCAGCAGTCTAAGCCTATAGCAGCATAACCATACAGATAGCACTGGATAACCTGAGCCACACTAACTATAAGCTTAATCAAAAAGGAATTATTTAAGCCTACTCTTAGAAGTGCCTTATGGACTAAAACGGGTAGTTGGTTCCACAGGAAAGGAGCCTTATGACTTAAAGATCTGCCTCCCATTCTACTTTTAGAAATTCTAGGAACCACTAGTAAACCTGCAGATTGAGAGCGAAGTGCTCTGTTAGGAACATAAGGAACAATCAGATCTCTGATATCAGATGGAGCTTGGCCATTTAAGGCTTTATATGTGAGAAGGAGGATTTTAAATTCTATTCTTGATTTAACAGGAAGCCAATGAAGAGAAGCCAGGATAGGAGAGATATGATCTCTCTTTTTAATTTTCATCAGAACTCTGGCTGCAGCATTTTGGATCAGCTGAAGGCTTTTAACTACAGTTTGTGGACTTCCTGATAGTGAAGAATTACAATAGTCCAGCCTTGAAGTAACAAATGCATTGACTAGTTCCTCAGCTTGAGCCCAGGACAGGATATTTCAGATTTTTTGCAATTATCCTCAGATGAAAGAAGGAAATTCTAGAAACCTCTTTGATCTGGGATTTAAATGACAGGTCCTGATCAAAAATAACACCAAGATTTTTTACTTTATTATCTGAAATCAGTTTAATCCCATCCAAATGAAGTGACTGACTAATCAGCTTATTTTTCAAAGACTCTGGTCCAAAGACTATAACTTCTGTCATCCGGGATTTAATTTCTTCAAGACATGCCTGTAATCTATGTAATGGTTTAGCTTAATCTGGATTTATAGACAGATATAGCTGGGTATCATTAGCATAACAGTGGAAATTAATTCCATGCTGTTTAATAACTCTACCGATTGGGAGCATGTATACAGTATATATAACAAAGTTATCCAATGTTATAAATACTCAAGTTATCTTCCCAAAATACCAATGGTGAGTCAGAATCAACAGACTAATTGATTTTCTATAAGTATCCTTAGAAAATTGAGTTTTTGCTGAACAGGCTTTACTTATTTCTGTCGACATATGTCTCCTAAGGAATCTAAAAGAAGACAACCACTGAGGACTGGTGATGCTCAGCGGGGCTCGATCCTCTATGTGTTTCCTGTAGCTGATCTCAGATTCCTTCATTTTGCTGGTATTGCTGGTATCTTTGTTACTGGGATACTAAAAGCTCATGTCAAACATCACTTATGGGTAGCCTGTCAGATGTTGAACACCTTGGGCATAAATATCTCTAGCTGGTAAGTACATTTGCATAGTACTTTCTGAAGTACACATTCTGGACTGGCAGCTTTCATGATATCCACAGGCCACCGCAAGAGTTTCACTTAGTGTTGCTGGAGTATCAGTGTCCTGAAGCTAGAAACGTGGTGACCGAAACAACCATCAGCACTGATGGCCTACCAAGAGTCTACTCTTTCTTTCTCCATCCCTAATCTTTAAACACAAAGTACTTAAGCAAATCAGTCTTTAAAACTCATGGGGTTTGCAGGTAACACCACTAATACTGGCCTAATACAGGACACTGAGGAGGTACATTGGCTGGTCCACTGGTACAATCTCAAACACCTGGAGTTAAACGTACTAAAAACAGTAGGTTTTAAGTAGATCCATAAAAATCTACTGTGGACAACTGACTTTTTAAGAGCATCGTCTGTAAAAGCCCCCTTCACAATCCTAAACATGGTTGTATCAACTGAAGGAGACATGTTCTCTAGCTAAAAAGACACCCTTTCTCAAGACCTGCAGTGGTCTCCAAACCCACAAGACTGTACTTCTTGCAGGACCTCAAGAATTAAAAGCTACCACAGGAGCACCTGGTTGTCTTCTGTTGCCATTATTTGGTGTGAACACCCTCACAGTGTGATTTGACTCATCGACAAAATGTGAGAGACTGGCACAAAACCAGATAGAGCAGCAGAGAGGTGCCATACCCACCGAGCTGTGTTCATTTTTTTTGGTTTGGTTTGGTTTGGTTCTTTTCTTTGTTCCTTCTTCAGGGTGCAACTGGCAGATGCAGCTCCACTGATGTGATTCATTTACCCCAATCAGAGTGGTCTTTTGAAGGATCTGCGAGTAGGAGGGAAACATCAGACAGCTTCCAGTGTGTTAATCTGGCCATAGTCCTAACTAAACTCCTGCTTTGACCTTGGAGCTTACCTCTGTGTGTTTTTACACCAGGTTCTGGTGTTAACCTGCTTATTTCAATATTTTGTGCTTCCCTCTGTGCTCAGAGGAGAAACTCCTTAATGTGGGGTCAAGCTCTTTGAACCTACCTCTGGAGCACCAGTCCTTCAGCACCTGCCTGTCCACCATTTGCCATCAATTACATCAGGAAAAGACAGAGATCCTATCCAACAAGACACATACCATGCTAGATTCAGTCTCTTTGGTTACTTACCACCTCTCGGGAACACTCCACATGGTTAGCCTAAAAAAATAAATTAAAGCTTTAGTTGTCTATCTGACTCTTTTTTTTGCTTCCTTGTTCTGATTTACATACTTTACATTACATCAACAGGATGATCAGGGTTGACCATCCTTTCCTTCTGGAATATTACTGGTCTAGAATGACAAACAAGGACAGCAAGATCGCGGCATATCACTCACATTCTGGGCGCAAACTGTTTAGACCTCTACCTTTATGTCGGTGAAGCTGAACAAAAATGACAGACATGATGGAGACTTCCCCCGGGCTGTCTCTGTGATAGTCATAATGAACGCCTTTCAGCTTGAGTAGCCAGTTTCTCTACTGGGAAACAAAAGCCTCTTCTTGTTTTTCTTGTCTTTATATGGCTGTACATATACATACAAATACACGCCGTACGTTTGATCTTTTTTTTTGTTTTCTCCAAAATATGTATTTATGTTTCATGTCTGCACACAGAGTGAGCTTAATGCCAAAGTCAAATTCCTTATCTTCACACACAATCTCACATTTATCAATATAGCTGATGATGACTAAGATTCTGAATATTTTTACAGAATATTAATAAACAGCATCAAAGAAAAACAAGGAACAAAGCAGAAAGTTCAGCGAGGAATTTAGATTCAGAATGTTTTATTGGAGCCTAGGCAGAAGTTCAATTGAATAAACTCATTATTTACCCTCATTAGCCTCCAACAAAAGCTAATCAGCTTTCAACCACACCTCCACCAAAACCCAATCAGCATCCAGATTTCATTTTTAAAGGTGGCCAATCCACAACTCCGTTTGTTACCCAAAGCTCAGGCAGTGGTTACGCTATATCTGACTTCGATTTGGATGACCCTGATTCAACCCACCCCCCGCCCCTCCTCCGCCATTGCAGCTAATGCTTCATCAGAGCGTCATTCCTCCCGGACTCTTACTGCGTTCCCTGTCTCATCTCAACCGGTCAGCAGAAGACCGCCATGTTGAGCCTGGTTCTGCCAGAGGTTTCTTCCCAAAGGGGAGTTTTTCCTCTCCACTGTCACTTCATTCTTGCTCTTCATGGACAGGTTCTTGTAACCAGTGTCATCCAAGCTGGACTTCCAACTTCCAGGTCCCAGAGTGAAGCACTAGTATAAGCTCACGCAGTCCAGTGGATCACTCCATACAGCTCAAGCACACCATCTGTCCAACCAGCAGTCTCTGGACTGACCAACTTCATCTATCTCCACTTCAATAGTTTCAAGTTTCAAGCCTTTTTCAAGGGGGAAAAAATCCCTGATCGTTACTCATATTTATGCATATCAGACAAAATTCAGCACTGAAGTTTGCTGCCAAGGTTTGAGCAGCAAAGACTAAAGTAATTGTATCAAAAAAAATCTTCTAATTGTCTTTTTCTTTCTGGGTTAGCTTTTCGTTGAAATGAAATAAATCTCATAAGAAATTTCCGTTGGTGAAATAAGTCCATATTATCTTACTCCAATCAGAATCTGTGGCAGGAACTGAAAGGTCTTGTTAGCAACAACCTCTTTGCCCAATCTGAGTTTTAAACTAGAATGCACTTTGTGGTCTCAATACAAATACATAACTCACTTTTCACATTTTATATTTGTAAACATTTTGAAAACCATATTGTTTTCCTTTACAGTTATATACTTATCTTATGTTTGTCTATCACTGCAAACGTACCTGAACATAAATGAACAAATATTAACTTATCTTTAAGGGGTGTGAATAGTACCTAAGGAAGATGATGTGTTAAAAGTGCTAAAAAACAAATATGAAAAAATGCTGTGTTAACCCAAATCCTACTTTCCAAGATTTCCTTATAAGTCCTTTGAGATTATTTGTAGCAGACGTGACTGGCGTCAGCAATGATGTATTTCCTGTGGGTTTGTACCTTAGTCTGTTCCATGAAGAGATCCCGTGATAAAAGCTCAAACCCGGGCCTGTTTCTCGCCAGCTGCCTCCTCCAGTCACGTTAAGTTGGACATCATTAGTCATAAACTGCTCCTCAGGGAACGTCTTAAAAAACCTCAGCCTGGCAACTGCACAGATACGCTACAAGGGAAATGTTCTTGTTCCTAACCCAAAGAAATGCACTTTTATCTTACAGATCGACCTTAAATAGTTTGCCCATTTGAAAAACATAGTTTGGAACTTTTTGACAGATGTACTGGTACAAATAGCTCAAAATGTAGGCCCTGAAAAATCTGTTTAACTTTTACATAGGAATGAAAGGACACCAAACAATTAGCCAAACAAAGGTAAACTAATTATGTTATTATACATAACTATTTGTGACAACTAATGCACTTGACATTTCTTTAAAAATACAACATGAAACTGGAGAAGCAGGAGATCACCTGAGTTAAAATTAGAATTAGCTTGAACAGGCATGACGAAATGGGGGAGATAACATTGACAGGTTGACTGATCCTGCTCATAGCCAAACACGTAACCTCTTCATAAGGCTGTGTTTGAGTTGCCGGACTTCAAACACATTCATATTTCAGTGACAGAAAGCCTAAGGGTAAAATAGCCCATTTACCAGTTAACTCAAAAAAATACACCTGGCAAAGGCCAAGCCGCCCTTGTAATGCTGGCTGTCTTTCAATTCAATTCAATTTTCAATTCAGTTTATTTATATAGCGCCAAATTCACAACACATGTCATCTCAAGGCACTTTACAGTTCAACCAGATCATACAGTCAAATTGATACAAAGTTTTCTATCTAAGGAAAACCAGTTGATTGCATTGACTCATTGACTCAAATACAATCCCTCACACTAAGCATGCTTGTAGCGACAGTGGAGAGGAAAAACTCCCTTTTAACAGCAAGAAACCTCCAGCAGAACCAGGCTCAGTGTGAGCGGCCATCTGCCGAGGCCGACTGGGGTTCAAGGAGACAGAAGCAGAGATACAAAAAGCAGCTGTAAAAGGCGGCCCCGTCCAGGAAACACACAGCCAGGCAGACGAGCTCCAAGGCAGCTCCCATGCCAGAGGATGAAGAGAGCACATCCACCCAGCCACGGCCAGAGAAACAGGACCACACCTGAAGACAGGCTGATCTCCAACATCTACAAACAAGGGTGTTGATGGAAGCAGCACAGAGACGCTCTGATTGGGAAAACTGTGTCAAGATCGGAAAAACAGCAAGATGAGGGTTTTGTTAGTCTTAATTGACCCCATTAGTCCAAGGCAAGACAGTTCAGGCACATGAAAAATTTTTTTTTTTTTTCTGTTATTTTAAGTTGGTTATTTAAAAGAAAGTTTTAAAAAGCAATTAGCCCAACCAAGTCTTTAAGAGGAGCATGAAACCCTTTGAAGAATAATTACCTGTAGATGGCAAAAATCCAAGATGTGCATGTAGCAAACGTTTCATACTGACAAAGTACTAATGTCAACAAGTTATTATGATTTTATAAGAGCATTTTACATTTACTAAAATAAATAAATAATGAATGAAATAATTTACAAAATAAGGTTTCATCTTCAGATTGAAACTTAAAGCATCTTTTATGTCTTATTCACCAGATTATAAATGTCACCCCCATCTGTTTCTGAGATAACCCCATGTGAGATATTTTATCTGAGAGATCATAAATAAAACCAATCTGCCTTCCAGTTGATATGTCAGGGTCGTGGCGGGGCTGGTGCCTTTCACTAGTAGTCCATGGGAAAAAGGCGGGGTACACCCTGGACAGGTCGCCATTCCAGCAAGGCAATACAGACACAAACAAGGATATAAACACAAACTTGTCTCACTATCTTTGTTGGGTCTTTTATATTGATCTCCGTTCATTTCTACAGCATAACTGTGACCTTTACACTAAACCTTACCGTTATGGGTGAATACCTAACCCCAACCTAAACTCAATTCACACCTTATTCTAATTGTGACCCCTGACACACAAAGAGCTATTCCCCTCATTGGGTCCAGGCATCTGGCCCCACAAGGAGCAAGTCAGTCCAGCTTTTTTTTCCAGAAAATGTGTCGAACATTTAAATTCAATTCAGTTCATTTGTATAGTGGTAATTCACAACACATGTCACCTCAAGGCACTTTACAATGACAATTTCAACCAGGGGCGAGAGTAGCGTTGGATTAATAAGTTTGCCCTACAACCGGAGGGTTGTCGGTTCAATTCCTGACTCTGGCTTTCAGTGTTGTTGTGTTCCTGGGCAAGAGACTTCACCTGCATTGCCTACTGATGATTGTTGGAGGGCGGGTGGTGCCAGTGTGCCGCTGCCTTGCTACTGTCAGTGAGCTCCATGGCAGCTGTGGCTACATTGTGACAGCCACCACCAGTGTGTGCATGAATGGGTGAATGACCGAATAAAGCGTAAAGCGCTCAAGTCTTCTGACTTGATCAAACCTCTACAGGCCATTTATTTACCAGATCATACAGTCTGATTGGTTCAAAGTTTTCTAAGGAAAACCAGCTTAGAATTTGGAGATGCACTAAACCTGTTTTTTTGCCCCTGGAAGGCCAAAAAAAGGAGCATGCAAAGAGAACCCACACATGCACGGGGAGAACATGCAAATTTCATGTAGAAAGACCCTGTGTTGGGAACTGAACCCACAACATTCTTGCTGCAAGGCAACAACAGTGCTAAAAACTGTGCTACCATGCAGCCATCATAACAAAACATTCCATTTTGTGTGCCTCTTTCAGAATTTACTTAAAAAAAAAATTTTGAACAACAAACTTGCACACATATACAGAAAAAACAGAAAACAGTTTGTCTCTAAAATCCTTAGAATGCTTGAAAATACTTAAATTCGCAGTCAAAATACTCAAGTCAAGAATCCTCTAAACTAAGTTTGTAACATCTAACTATATAGATGTTTAATAACCTATATATTTTTTTCTTTGAGGGGTTATGGAAAATACAGCACCATTTTACTAAAATAATGTTTCAAAAATATAATAAATAACTGTATACATTGTCTACCCTAGGGAAGCAAAATAATAGATAGATAGAGACTGAAATAATGATACGTTTATTTAAACAAATGTATTTCATGCAACATGTATTATTTGATTGAACATTTAATATTTTAGTGGTACATTTCATTATATTCACGAGGTGTTAAATTAATAAGTGGTACGTTTATTTCATAAATCAGAGGAGTGGCGTAAGAGTAGGCAAAAAGTTACCTGAAGGACAGAAACCTTCCTGGGCTGCCCTCTGGATTCGGTGGAGGAAGTGACTGAGAGGAGGATGCTGTCCAAACTCACATCCATCATGGACAACACCTCTCACCCTCTGCACCAGACTGTAGAGGAGCTGAGCAGCTCCTTTAGTCAGAGACTTAGACACCCTGTCTGTAAGAAGTAGCGCTACCGCAGGTCATTCATTCCTGCTGCCACCAGACTCTGGACTATAACCACAATAACTCCTGAAAAAACAAATAACTCCAGTAAAAACCACTGTGCAGCTACACTCACCGGCCACTTTATTAGGTACCCCATGCTAGTAACGGGTTGGACCCCCTTTTGCCTTCAGAACTGCCTCAATTCTTCGTGGCATAGATTCAACAAGGTGCTGGAAGCATTCCTCGGGGAGTTTGGTCCATATTGACATGATGGCATCACACAGTTGCCGCAGATTTGTCGGATGCACATCCATGATGCGAATCTCCTGTTCCACCACATCCCAAAGATGCTCTATTGGATTGAGATCTGGTGACTGTGGAGGCCATTTGAGTACAGTGAACTCATTGTCATGTTCAAGAAACCAGTCTGAGATGATTCCAGCTTTATGACATGGCACATTATCCTGCTGAAAGTAGCCATCAGAAGTTGGGTACATTGTGGTCATAAAGGGATGGACATGGTCAGCAACAATACTCAGGTAGGCTGTGGCGTTGCAACGATGCTCAATTGGTACCAAGGGGCCCAAAGTGTGCCAAGAAAATATTCCCCACACCATGACACCACCACCACCAGCCTGAATCGTTGATACAAGGCAGGATGGATCCATGCTTTCATGTTGTAGACGCCAAATTCTGACCCTACCATCGTAATTTGTCACAGCAGAAATCGAGACTCATCAGACGTTTTTCAAATCTTCTATTGTCCAATTTCGATGAGCTTGTGCAAATTGTAGCCTCAGTTTCCTGTTCTTAGCTGAAAGGAGTGGCACCCGGTGTGGTCTTCTGCTGCTGTAGCCCATCTGCCTCAAAGTTCGACGTACTGTGCGTTCAGAGATGCTATTCTGCCCACCTTGGTTGTAACGGGTGGTTATTTGAGTCACTGTTGCCCTTCTATCAGCTCGAACCAGTCTGGCCATTCTCCTTTGACCTCTGGCATCAACAAGGCATTTCCGCCCACAGAACTGCCGCTCACTGGATGTTTTTTCTTTTTCGGATCCTTCTCTGTAAACCCTAGAGATGGTTGTGCGTGAAAATCCCAGTTGATCAGCAGTTTCTGAAATACTCAGACCAGCCCTTCTGGCACCAACAATCATGCCACGTTCAAAGTCACTCAAATCACCTTTCTTCCCCATACTGATGCTCGGTTTGAACTGCAGGAGATTGTCTTGACCATGTCTACATGCCTAAATGCACTGAGTTGCCGCCATGTGATTGGCTGCTTAGAAATTAAGTGTTAACGAGCAGTTGGACAGGTGTACCTAATAAAGTGGCCGGTGAGTGTATATTACAGTTTTTTTATTTATTGACTGTGCAATATTCTGTGCAATATGCTGACTGTGCAATATATGTGAATAGAATAGTCATACCACTACCTCACCGCTGCTCCTCACCTACTACACTTTAACGTGAAAGTAAATCCACCTGTATAAAAGCCATCCTGATTGTACATATGACACCTCAAACCTCTGTGCTACTCCCTTGTATTTTTTTTTATTTCTTATTTTTATTTTGCTTTCCATTGTGTGTGATACATGTACACTTGCACCTTGATCCTTATTTATCTTGACCTACTGTATATACTTTGATATACTGTATACATATTGTTTATTCTTAATGCACCTTTTTCCTCCTTGTTTGCACCTTCTTTCATTACTATGCCAATATGTGACCAGTGAATTTCTCCGCTGCGAGATCTAAATCTAATCTAAAACCAATTTGTAGTAGTAAATAATATAAAATCTGATATACACCACATAAGTTGTGGAGTACCACAATGTTCAGTCCTCACACCGTTACTTTTTCTTTTGTATATGAATGACATCCCTCAACTGTCTAAGTTAGTTAAGTTTATTTTGTTTGCAGATGACACAATCTTGTTTTATTCAGGGGATATAGAAAAGGTGCTTGAAGTGGTTGAAACTGGATTTGTAGGAAAAAAAATTGTTATAATAAGAAGAAATTATCCTTAAAGTTCAAGTTTTTTTATGTACACCTGTCATTTATTTTAATGTATCTATGTTTCTTATGTAACTTTGCTGCCTCTTGGCCAGGACTCCCTTGAAAAGAGGTTTTTAATCTCAATGGGATTTTTCCCCCTGGTTAAATAAAGGTTAAATAAAAATAACTCACTGATTGTACCATATCTGACATATTGTGTGGAGGTATGGGATATTTATTGCAGACAAGAGACATAAAAGTTATAAGTGGAAATGGATACAGAGATCACACAAATCAGATATTTATTAAGTTGAATACATTCAAACTGAATGAGTTGATAGAGTATAATATTCTAAAATACATGTATAAGGCACATAAAAAGCTCTATCAAACAACATTCTAAACAGATTTTCTAAAAGAAAAAGTGAGTATAACTTAAAAGGAATAGATATTTTCACCTCGGTTGGCTCCCCCTACCCCCTCTCGCATTTAGACATCGAGGGTTCTGGGTTGTCCATTGCAGGGGGTGTACTGGCACCGCCTGTCATCCGGAGGGTGGGTGGACTGTGCCGGACCCCTTTGGTACTCCCAGTTTTAATTACAGGAACAACACGCAACAACAGAACATTTGAGCGGGCGCAGGGAGGATCAGGGTCTTCTCATAGCCCTGTTCTCCATCTGCTCTTCCTCCAGGCCCCAGTCTGGGGTCTGGAGGAAGAGCGGGCCGGTGCCGGGGCTTTCATTTTTGCTCTCCCCAAAGGTGGATGGAGGGGTGACTAGTGTATTGAGGGGTAGGAAGTGGCTGGGTGGAGTATTTAAGGTGGGGACGGGGTGGGGGCGGATTCGTCCCCGTGTCTCCCGGGGCTATGGCGTTCCCTTGGTGGGGGGTAAGATTTCCTTGGTTGTCCCCACTGGGCGCCTTTGCTCTTGTGGTCCCTTTGGGCGTCTTGGGCTTTGGGTCCCCCGACGATTGCCTCGGTGCTCTGGTGGTAGTGGTGGTGGTGGTGGTGGTGGGGTGTTCTTCGGCTCTTCACAACCATTATTGAGCATTTTTCCTTTGGCTAAACTTTACATGCACAAGTGCATTTTCACAAATAACTTCAGGTGCTTGGTTCCAGGTACTTAGAGATTCACTTCCATCCAGAAATCCCAAATTCTGATCTTCAGCTACCACAGTATACATGTCAGATTAAATGTAAATATAAATATTTATATGCCTAAATTAAGCGGAACACTATGGCGATAGCCCTACTGCTCCACTTGTGAAAGTAAAATCTGTTGGACTCTTTCTGGCATCAAGACAATTATTCTTATTGCCACATTGCCAGACAGGAGACTGTTGAAAAAAAAAAAAAAAGAAATCCATACAAAAATGTAAAAATAACAGGCAGAAATAAATAATATTGAAGAAATATGTAAATAGGGTAAAAAAATACAAAGGAAGAATAAACAGACAAAAATATTATAGCATGCACATAAATAAATACTTTAAAAAATAAGTAATAAATAAATAAAGTTGAAGTTTATGATGGACAATGAATAAATAAGGCAACTTGAGTTCTTCTTACATTTATTTGTTTATTGTATTTTTTGGGGCAATTAATTGTATGCTTATTTATTTTTTGGGCGTATATGGGCAAATATGGTAGAGCTGATCCTCCATTCTCCTTAAGGTTACACCATAAAAATGTGGGATGTTTTTTCTATGAAATTATAAAATTGTATTAATTCCATAGACTTTATAAGAGGTTTAAAGGGTACAGTTAAATTATATAGGAGGAATGTTAAATCATGCAACAATATAAAAATTAAAAGATAACATCAAAACAACATAAAATGATAAATCTCCAACATAAAGACATAAGTCAGACTCATATATTTACAGAATAATAAACAAAAGTCTTCGTTTACACTACACAATAGACTCTTATGAAAAAGAACCAGGAGTTAACAAGATAACACAGAGTTTTGACAGCTGCCATACTTCTTGTTTGGGGAACTTGGATTTTTTTTACATTTTATTAAACTTAGAAGATTAACAAATACCTTTTGAATTAATTGTCTCTATTACTTTTTAGTGAGTCACATAAAATGTGTTTGTTCCATTTACCTTTATTTGATGCAGTTTTCTGGTTGAGGCCCTAAAGGTCTTGAGGGCCCAATACTGCTCAAGGGGCCACCTTCTATTGTTTCCAGTCAGATTTAGAAAAAAACATTTGTTTTGACATCTCTCCCCCCTTACTGGTACCTTTCTTAACTACGCACCCACTAAGGAATGTTGAATTAAGTCTTAGCCAACAATGACGAGAAAAATTGACAAAGGCCAAAGGACCAAACCCGACTAAGTCACCTCCCCTAGATTTACAATGCCCATCCCTACCTCAATGCTTCACCCTGCTCTTCCATTTCAACCCAACCCTCGCCCCCCTACCAAGTCTGGAATGCTTAGGGGGCAGTGACCCTTTTCCCCAAGTGTCTCACCTTGGTTTCTCAGGGAGATTAAGAGGTGGCAGAGGAACTGGGAGTGTCTCATGAAGCAAAGTGCTGATTCGGCCTTGGGAATATTTTGGACAAAGATGAGGTCTGGAACACACAAGTCTTAAATTTCATGCTGTACTGCAGCAACCTTGTAGACTTTTCTTTGCCTTACTGGTTTGGCGATTTTTCAAATGTGAGGCCAGTGCAACTGCTGCACAGCCGTTTTGTATTATGTAGCCTGCCATTATTTATAACTGAACGCAGCCTTATTAACAGAAGCCTTTCTCAGTGGCAACACTCTGAAGAAAAACATGAAAGTGTGACTTGTGATTTTATGAGGTTCTTTTCAAACTTTGGTTTCCCTTGACTTCCATGTTGATGTTGGAGCCCTGCTCAAAACCAGCATCCCAGCTGTGTGCCAGGTTCCATGGTCAAATAAACAACAGGGAGCAGCACCAGGTGTATTTGTCCTGCTGAGGCACTACTCAGGTGGGATAGGGTCCAAAAATATGTGTCTAGGTGGGATCAGAGGGACCCCAACTGTTTATACCTCATGGTCCCCACTGCTTCTGATGGACGTTTGACACCATAACCACACTCTTTAGTAAGTATGCATCATACTTCTAATAGTATTGTCACACATCTCTAATTCAGTTAATGCGGGGTCCAATCACTTCCAGTGCAGTAGGTATTTTAAGGTTGGTGTGAAGAAAATTGACTGGACTGCAGAGAAACCTGGCCTTTACCTTATAAAACATCTTTGGAATGAATTAAATTAGAGGTTAAATTCTTTTTTTTTTTTTTTTTTTTTTTACATCTAATTATAAAAACACTCCTAAACGATGAGGAATATATTAATATTGTTATATCAGGGAATGCAGCCCATCAACAATTTAGATCCTACTCTCAAAGCAATGCTGGGTGGTTTTAACCCAATCTCTAGGTTGTGCTTGTTGTGTAATTTAATTTGGTTATTTTTATCTAATTGCATTGTATGCTGAGAACTTAAGTCGATGGACTACCTAACAACTTGGGTTGATGTTCCTGCATGTGCAACCACACACCGCCCACTAACTGGATCTGAACAACATCTGATCAGACCAGACCAAATAGACTCAATTCAGCACGAAGCAAGGTATGTGACATACTCAGCTTTTTTAGATTGAAACTTATATTTGATTTCATATTATACAAAGCTTCAGATAGGGGTTAAGATGTAGGTTTATGAGGCACTATGCAGGACTAGCTTCGGTTGTGTTGTACTTACATATGAGTAAGTAATAGTTCTAATATATTCAAATAATGAACATAATTAGTAGTAGTAAAATATATTATATATCAAATAATAATAACATATTAACAACCCAACAGTGCAGTCAATGTGACCTCTTGATTGGGTTTTATAACAAACAACCCAATTGTTGTATTAAGGTAACCAACTCAAATAGTTGGGTTAAATTAACCCAACATATGTTCTCTTCAATATGTAACTAGTGCTGGGTTGGAAAACTACCCAAATTGGGTTTGTTTTTAACTAACATTTTAAGAGTGTATAAATTAGGAATGGGGTGTTTTCAAACTTCATGATCACATAAAAGCAGATGAAGAAATACTTTAGGCAATACAGTATAGTGCATTGTTTTACAGTGGCAGGCAACACTATTTTATACTATACGACACCCCAACATTGACCAAGATTCTTGTCTGTGTTTAATGAATTTTTCTCCACAGCATAATGCTGCCAGTATGACCTTGATGTATTTTCTAAAGGCTGTGTTCGTGCTTAGATTACATTTCACATGTGGACGTATTTTACTAACTTCTGAATTACAATTATCACACTGGTGTATAAGAATGATTACAAATGCAAGTCTAAATTTTTATAGATAAAGAAAATGTTAAAACTATCCATAACTCTTCTGCCACAACATCAAAAACCGGGAAAAGCTACAAATAAGTAGGAATACTTTTGTAGACCAATGTATATAACTTGACTAATACATAGGTGAATGCAGGTATAGGATGAACTAAAACCAATTTTCTAAAGTCATCACATTTACATCTATAAAATTGATACACATCAAAACTATTTCAGTGAAGGAAAGAAAAAGAATGTAATAAAATCTACTGCATCTGCACAGCACATTTACAGATTACCTCAACCACATAAAGTCACACCATGTTACACACAAGTGAAAGACAAACAACAGCAGTAGTGGCAAGAAAAGCTTGTGATGTAGTCCAGATTTCAGGCCCTGACAACAGCTGGGTGTTAGCTTAGTAAGTCCAACCAAAAAGGAAAATGTCAGAATTTTCTACAATGAAAGCTTTCACAGAGCACAGACTCTGAAATTCCAACAATGAGATAAAAGAGTAATTCACATTGCTCGGTCCAGATAACCAGGGTTAAAAGCCATTATTACAAATTATTGCCAGATGCAGCTGCAACATATTCATTTGTCTGCAGACTTTCTTTCCTTAGTTTCTTTGTGCCCTGTTTTCCTTGTCATGCTTTTGTATCCATCAGGTAGGATGAAAACATTGAGGTTCTTCACATCAGCTAGTTTATCAGTTAAGAATGTTTATATATATATATATATATATATATATATATATATATATATATATATATATATATATATATATATATATATATATATATATATATATATATATATATATATATATATAAAGAAATTCTAATTGCATTACAGAAACATGCACCCAACATGTATAGAGAGAGGATATGTCAGCTGTCATATGAAGGGAAACCTTTACAATTATGAGTCAATCTTAGACAAATAGTGAAGAGAAAATATCTCACAATTAATATTATAGCTTATGAAAATCACCAAACCCTAAATCCAACTACAACTTTAAAGCCCTTTGTTTTTGAGGCTGACATTGCCAGCTTATTGATAATATGGCTGGTTGGTAACTCAAAATTAAAATATTTTGTGTAAGCGTTAATAAATTGCAGTTGTAACTGCAGTCAGTGGGGAAGTTGTAAGATATAGAATTGTGCAGAGGTAACCAGAGGTAAAACCCACTCTTTTTTTTTTTTTTATCTAATATGCTCACTGTATCATGCAAAATAATACATTCAAGGAAAGGTAAATAAATTTATTTTATGTACATCTGCACTGAAACTATAAGAGGAACTGACACTGAACATTTGAAATATTAACTTCACTATACAAGTTGTACATCTGGGCTGTAGTTACTCTGTGTTGCCTATTTCATATATTTTATCTAGGGCTGAAACAATCAATCATATTAATGGATTATTTAAATACCGGTAATTATCAACTAATTTAGTGATTGGTTAATCGTTAACTGGAGTATAGGGCCACTAAAATGTGCCTTTAGCCGGCAGAGCGACCCATTTAGAGCAGGAATTATACCAAGATTGTAAAAAAATATGTAAACATTTTGCATTTAAGATTAAAAAAAAGTTTTTGTCTTTTAATATTCTCCATCCAGAACTGCTCAAGATGAAAAGTTTCTGTGTCACCTGGCTTCATTTAGTAAAACATCTTCTTTAAGGAATCTTTGTCTATCTGATTATTAATCGATTCATCGAAAAAATAATTAACAGATTCATCAATTTGCAAAATAATCATTAGTTGCAGCCCTAATTTTATGGTAACTTTCCAAACACATTTCTTCCAACATGCAGCACTGAAGGGCAGCTGCTTCACCCTGAGGCTGCCCTGCAGCATTATATCTGTGTTTACTATAGTCATATGATGTTTCTGTACAAGTGCGTTTTTAATAGTAAAGTATTAAATGTAACACAACCTTTCATCATCATCCTATATTGCTTACTGTCTGAATGTTTAAATAGCTCCTTAGACAACAACGCTGTATTGTAAATTATAAACATGTTGTTGACATCTAATTATTGGTAAATACAAGTGGGTCGATCCAACATTTTCTAACATGTCCCTATGGTCCCTATGCAAACCTACGTCCATGGTCTTTCATGACTTTATTTACAGCTCTTCATGTAAATAAATGTGGAATCAATATTATTGTCCTAGTCTGGTGGGATCTTTGCCATCTTCAAGCAAATTCTTACTTTCTGGGAACTGGTCATGATGACTGGTTCACCCTGAAGTTCATGATGATTTTTTATCAAAGTATGAAAAAAAGGAATCACATAATTATCACCTAACAAGGCTTAATAATATAATGCGTTGCTCTCAAGTGAATACCTATTTTCTATCCTTCAGTGATTCATTTCTACAGGAAGCTGCAGGTTTGTGTTCATCACAGTGTAGGCGAAATTCAATCCATCAGGTTAAGGCGAAACGGGTGGGCTTCTGCTGTTTGACAATATCCAGACACCTTTCTGACAGCCTTACATTCACAGCTGACATCAAGCTGTTTCTTAAAGCACTCGTAGGAACCGGGGAAGGAAAAAGAGAAAGAACAGAAACTTATTTTGTACACGCCCACTGAAATATGAGATTATAATGATGTAAAAGATGTGCTACATTTAATTTAAAGTATGTGATGTACAGTATAAATTAAATACATGAATCTATTACATAGAAACTGAAAAATAGAAGTCTAATAAAACGGTTAGACAATACATACTCTGAATCACATCCTTATAGTTTTAATCTAATTTCAGAATTCTGTTTCTATTAGTTTTTTATTGTACCAAATCTTGAGCTGCCGATAATTGCCTAATGTACCTTTTAAGGTTTCTAAATCCCTCATTAGCTTTCTTCACAACTCTGAAACTTAAAGGTTATTTTGCTGATAACATTCTTCCGTGGATGTTGATAAATAGACAAGGTCATGGTTGTGCTGATTGATCAAATCTCTCTTTATCTTCAGCTTTCTGGTAGACACTGGAAGCTTTTTCAATGAAACAAACGTGTATTACTCTAAATAATTTTAAGGAAAATCCCCATATATGGTACCTTATCATGTTTTGTTGTCAGAATGGTTTCCTTTAGTGCTTGTGCCAAATCATTCTCTGGAAACGTAGCCTAAGCATGCAACAACATCAAATATTTTCCATAAAGGTTTTTGTGTCTTTTTTGTCTTGCAACCTTATTTCTTAGTCCAGGCATAATAAGAATATGATCCACTATGATTGTATTTATTTTGCCTATATGCATTTTATATGGTCCTGCTTTGTATTTTGTCCCTTATGTTGTACAGCATTGTGTGACGCTTGTCTGAGAAAGGTGCTATAAAAAAACCCTTACTTACTTACTTACAATCACTTATTGTTGGAAATTCCTGCAACTCCTTCAGCAAATACTATTTTGTACTCTTCTCTTTGCTGAAACTTTTGTACATTTAGATGCTTTCTAACACCTGGGAGAACCACCACTTTAGCCGGAGCATGCAAATTAACACATTTCTAAAATATCCTGCTAAGATAGCTGAAATTTATTTTACTTCTATATCAGACTTAAAGAAAATCCTTCACATATTATGTTTGTCTGGATTCTTACTTTAATCCACTCAACCAGTTTCCTATTAAGATTAAACCTTTGTAAACATCTCCCTAAAGCTGGCCTGGTCTGCTGCTTTATTTCAACCTTCTTCTGACCACAAATGGGCCTAAATCGACCCAATTACTTAGTGCTTCCTTAAAGATTTTCTGATATTCTCCAGTGTTATCGGCTTTATCTGTTGTCTTCCTGTAACATGGCTTCCTGTGTGAGCAAAATCCTTCCAACCCCTGAAGCAATCAAATAAAACTTGTTGTTTTGACTCTCCTAAACAATTAAATTAGATGATTTAGTCTTATATAGTATAGAATATAGTCTATATATTTAGACTTTCCTGCTAAAATTAAAGCTAGTTGCTGCTTTTATGATGACATTTAGAAATCCCCACATAGCACATTTTTAAAGCATCACAGAGGTTATTACAGCGGTACCCACCAGCTGTAGCATTCCATCCAGCAATGCTTTGTAAACTAAAAAAAAACTGGACAGACAGTGAAGGTGACAGATGAGACTCCTCCTTGGGTTAGCATGTGGTAACAATTGGGGAAAGTGAGGGTCTTTTGGTCCAGCTGTAATTAGCAGACGGCCTCATGTTCATGTTTCTTTTAATAGCTTGACGCGGCCCACTGTGGACTAAAAATAAACACAGCAATTAGAGGCAGCAAGGAAGGCCATCATTTGAGGGTCTGACCCCTGAACCCCGGGTCAGAACCCATACTGAGGTGTCCATGCTGACCACCTGCAACCCTCTGGGTAGGTGAGGAAAGGAGCCATGTTGTGTTTACTCTAGGGGTCAGGGGCAGAGGTAGGGTGCTGTTTGGTGAACTAGATGCTTGATTAAACAGTTTCTATTTTTATCATGCAAAGAATTTCTTGGCCTGTTTTGTTTGAATCAGGATCTCTGCTGCTTTACTAGCTTTTTGGATGCAAAAACTCACCAGTTCAGTTATAAGTGTTTGTGGTTGATGACCATTTGCAAAAATGTAGATGTCTTTAAAACCTCAGTGGTTTGGAAAAAAAGGACAATGATAAGGGATTAGGAGTAAAAACTGATGTTGCACCTCTCAGTAGAAATGAAACTTTACAATGAATCTGTCTATTACTGCATTACCATAATCTTATATTAGAAAATATATAACCGCTCTCTTACAGTGGGTCCCCACTGCCCTGAACAGAGTTAGGGTTACCGGTGTGATGAGTCCATCACTTAGAGTAAAAAAAGAGAAGGACAGCATAATGTGTGATAGTGGGAACATGACTGTGTGCTTTTTAACCACTGGGGTAGATAAACTGTTAAAAGTAAAGGCATCACCTCAAAAACGCAATGTAGGAAAAAACAAAAAACAAAAAAAAGGTTAGCAGTGAAAATCATAAACACTACTGGCAGACCATTTGGAGCATTAAGTTGAAAGAAAATTCTATGGGAGGTAAAAACAGGAATGATGGCAAAAAGTCCTCACAGTATCAAAGTCTGATGAGATGATCAGAAATATCAACAAAGACCAACAGAAAGGTCCCTTCAGTTATAAGATTCTCGCTGTTTCTGGCTTTTTTCCCTACAATAATTGCTGTTTGTACATAGTCTTATCTTTTGTAAGATGTTTTTGTCAGTTGAAATTCAAAAACAATTTCTTGCTGGAATAAAATTACTTTCTATCTTAAATCTACCAGAGGTGTGAATAGTTAGACTATTCACACCTCTGGTAGATTGAATTGTAGGCAGTTTGAGAGCGGCTTTAAACGAAAGAAGAAGTTCTAAACCATGGAGCTGATGATAATGAAAAATGATTCAAGAAAAAAAATGACAATACTAAATAATATTTGTAATATTTTCATAGAAAAAATATGTTCATTTATATTTTCTTTTGTTTAGTAGAATTTTGTTATTTCTGGCAGCCAAATATCTCTAGATGTACACATCATCCCTCTTTATCGTCTGGCATTGTATCAATATGCAACAATTAGCATAGATTTTTTTTCATGTCACCTGACTTTCAAAAGTACTAAAAAAGACAAAAACGACAATCTCAGTTGGTTTTCCAATTTAGAAAATCTTTTTAAGTGTGATAAATGTTTACATTTGCATATTGTCCACCCATGAATTTGTACAGTTTTTTTGATTAGAATATGTTCTGCATTCTTATGAAGCCACAAACACAAAAAACACTTTGCACACGCATTTCTGCTGAAATCAAACACAAATCACTTTGCACCTACTTCAAAGATCTGTTCTGCATGTACAAACACATTTGCACTATTTTAGGACACAAACATTCTGAAGATCAGAACCCAGATACTTTTTGCAGAACCTCTGCATTTCGTAGCTCCCACTTGACAGGGTTTTTTTTATTTTTATTTTTTTCACCTTACCAGGAGTTGCCATTGGTGTCTGAGATGAGTTGGATGTTGGAAGCTTCTGAGTATCCATGAAACCCATCTTGAATATAACGCTTCAGTTGTGTGCTAGATCGGACCCATTCAAAATGGACGCTACAGATTCCACATCTGCTTAACAGTGCGGCAACTTCTGGCAGTAAATGCAGAAGAATAGACTACAAGCTTATAGATGCATTGGAACTAAACTACTGAGGTGTCAGTCTACTCATCAAACAATTTTTTTTAGTAATTAAGCAACGCATTAAAAAGTGGATTTTAGACATTAACATGATGTCTAAAGCTAAAGCAGAGGTCCATCAGGAGCTGCCATGATAAGTGCTGTCTGATTAGCGTTGGCAGTAAGGAAACAGGTAGGAAAAGAAACCAGGATGCTTCCCATCCATAGCTCACTCAGCATAGGGACCTCTTAAAGTTTATATCCCCGCATAAGAGCTATAAGGTTACCCACACTCTTTTGTCTGACCAACTCATGCCAGCCTGATCCCATGCATTTAATGAAAAAACTTTATTTCTTCGTGTCTACTTAGTGTGAGAATCTTCATATGTTTTGGGTTTTATAAAGAGAGCAGAGGTGTCAAAAGTACACACATTTTTTACTTAAGTAGAAGTAATGGAGCCTAGGCGGAAGTTCAACTGAAGAAACTGATTGCTCTCTATATCAACCTGCGACACAGATCAGCTTTGAACCACACCTCTATGGAAGCCGATCGGCATCCAAAGTTCATCTTAAATGATCCGCACTGTCTGCTCCTGTGCTCAGGCTGTGGATGCAATGTGACTTCATTCAGATGACCCCGTTTCAACCCACCTCCAGGCCCTCCTCCACCATCGTAGCTAAAACTTCATCAGAGTGTCATTACTCCGGGACTCTTACTGCATTCCTTGTCTGATCTCAACCGGTCTGGCAGAAGACCGCCATGTTGAGCCTGGTTCTGCCAGAGGTTTCTTTCAAATGGGGAGTTTTTCTCTCCACTGTCGCTTCATGCTTGCTCGTCATGGACAGGTTCTCTCAACCTGTGTTATCCAACTGGACTTCCATCTTCCCTGAGTGAAGCTCTAGTATCAGCTCACACAGTCCACTGGATCTCCCCATAAAGCTCAGCAGACCGTCTTACTAACCAGCAGTCTACAGACTGACCATCTTCATCTATCTCCACTCCACCACCAGTTTCAGGCCTGGGGGGGGGGGGGGGGGGGCACCCCTATTCTTTGCTCCTGTTCATGTATATCTATCAAAATTAAGCGCCATGTTTCCTGCAATGGTCTGAGCGCCAAAGACAATGTATTGTATCATTAAATGACTTCTAATTGTCTTTTCTATTTGTGTGAGTTTTTTCAGATTGAACTGCAGTTTAAAAACACTCTGGCAAAAGTTGAAGAGTTAACATGACCTCTTTACTCAAGCAAAAGTGAAAAAGTATTTTTTCCAAAAACTACTTAAAGTATAAAAGTATAAAGTAATCTTGAAAACAAACAGCCAGATGCCACTATATGAACTAAAGCTCAATTTTCTTGTTGGTCTCCGTCTCCCGATACGCTCTCCCCTGTGTCCGACCTTTCAGACATTTCGACATCTTTATCTGAATCCATCATTGTAGCATGGCATAGACAATTTACGTTTGCAGTTTGAAGAACACCTGCTTGCTTCTGATGATTTCCTTTAGCTAACCAATGAGTGTTTGCGTTCTATGACTCATCCAATTACACTAGTTTTAACTAGATGTGGATGGAGCCACTGATCAGTATGGCACACATGATGGGAAACAAATATTTATAAACATTAAACCGAAGCCAAGCGTAACAAGTAAGGTTTGTATGAAAAATGTAAGGGATAGAAAGTACAGATACTTGTGTGAAAATGTAATGAGTAGAAGTCAGAAGTAGAAAGAAAAATAAGTAATGGAGTAAAATATAGATACCTAAAAAGTGTACTTAAGTATTTGTACTTCATTACTTTACACCTCTGAAAGAGAGCAACTGGTGACTTGATTGTGGAGGAGCCACCCAGGTTTGTTTCTTAGTTAAGGGAACAGCCAAATAGAAAAAAGGAAACCTGCATAATATAAATGTGGGTTAATATATATTACTAGGAGCAACATCAAAGAGTTTTATTCCCTCCTGGTCTCTGCACCTAAAAGCTGTTTTCTTTAAACTGCTAGGATTGTATAAGGGCGAAGTCTTGAATATTCTTCCACAGCACTTTTCAGTCCACTTGCTATTTAGAGTTGCACAGATGTTCACATGGGCCCAAGAAAAACAAGAAAAGCTTTTCACACCTGGCAACTCTCAAACTAAAATCGGCACCAAAGAATCTGCAAGGTTGGCCCAGACTGACCTTTAACTTCTTCATGATGTCAAAGATCCTTTGGACCAATTAGATGCTGGAAGCTGGCCTTGGACTTGCCGACTCCAGACACAAAGACAAATGATTCTATCAGATTAAATGTTTTTTAATGGCAGGCAAAGAGGCCAAACGTGGGTCTTTCACTAACCATATGTTCCTTTCTAAACTTATCATGCAAAATGAGGCTCATTTGTCGCAACAATGTGAAAGAAAGGCTAACCTCTTGTTTTTTATTTGTCCACAAAGACAAAACACAGCAAATAACGGCAAAATAACAGCTGAGTTTCTTTAGTCAACATTGTTAAATGAACATGTAGCTTGTGGACTCTAACAACACATGAAAAATGAATCTTTGCATATGAATAGAACCAGGGTAATGTTCTCAGACCTTAGTCTGCCAAGAGAAACAGTAAGAGCAAGCCACACTTCCAGAGGCCTCTCTATTTATAACCCAACATTTGGACTCACATATTGGCCACCACAGGAAAGGTTGTTTAAGTCTGTATGGAACGCTACACAAAAACACTGACCCTAAGACTGGGGCTTCAAAGAGTGGCAAGGGGTCAAAACATTGCATTTTTATTTCAGTTCTAAGTTTCCATTCTTCTCTGTTAAATACGTATTTTGTAATACATCACCTTGCAAAAGTATTTACACTCCTTGACAATTTGTCATGTCAAAACTACAAATTAGAATTTTAAAGTAACAACCAGACCTTAAAGTATATTTTTAAACTTAAAAAATAAAACAAATGCTTTGCAATTTAGCTAAAACTGTCTATACTGTCTATGTCTAGACAGTATAATAAGACAGATAATCTTAGACAATCTGAAAGAATAAGCTCTTCCACCTCTTCCCAGTGATCTTATTGACTTTTGCAGCTAATCAGAAATAAGCGAAGATGCACACAGAAAGGTGAAGATGAGCCTATAGGAATCTCTTTTAAATAAAAGGTTTAAAAAGAACTTTGCATTTCCAAGGAAAACCTGTTTGCTTTACATACCGGGGGTTGTGGTTTTAGAATATTGACTGGGGAAGTGCTAAACTGTGATGACCATAAAATTATCTGTTATTCTGACAAGATAAAGCCCTTGGCAGCATGTAGAGAGAGAGAGAATAACGACACACCCAGGCTGTGTCCGGACGTCCGCCCTAACCCCTAAACAGAGCACTACATAGTATTTACGCTATTTTACAGTATATGAGTGTCCGCATGTCTAGTGAATAAAAAAAAAATGGTGGACTCAAAGTTCCTCACAATGCACCTTGAAGAAAAATGTGCAACCATGGTCACTAGATGAGCAGATCTTTCCCATAATCTTTGCAAGAGCTCTCCTTGCAAAGCATGATGGGATTTGTTATTGTGGTGAGAAAGAGGAAAGATGACATAGGCGAGGAGTGGGAGTCATGTGACCAACAGGGAGTGAAAAGTAGTGATCATATGTCTGAACGGTTCGTTAACCAAGTTCACTATAAAGTTCATTATATAGTCCCAGCTCTATATAGTGATTGAGGGGTTAGGAGTTAGTGTGGAGGTTTAGCGACAGCTCCCATGACGTTGATAGATTGGGATGCGGAACTCAGGTGGGTCATGGAACTGCAGACCATTCCCAAAGGCAATAGTTCCAGCATTTACTGCTGTTCATTCTGTGTTTCTGAATCTTTTCCTCCAGTAAGTTGATGAAATCACAACATTTCTTGGCACTGTGGAGGTTCAACTCACTACTCTGTACTCAAATTAGTCCGCATGGACGTTTCACATAGCCAGTTTTAATAAACTAATCTCGCTAACAAGCTGTTGTTAAACTGCAGCAAGCAGCTTCCATATGCAGCACAGCCAACAATGGTAAGGTAGTCAACCTATCACGTGATAAGTTTGCATTCAAAACAGTTGAATAAGTAAGAAATAAAATTAATGAATAATTTAATGTCCCACAGTAGTGAAATTTGTTTTCAAACACACACCGTGCGACTTTTGGCCACTAGGGGCACTAGTGGCCAAAAGCGTCTAAACATAGAAAATAATAACAAAGGTATTTGACTGTATACTAGGAGCAAAATGTTAACTTACCAATCCAATAATAAAGTTGAGAAGAGAATAGTTTTACAACCAGCTTCTCTTTTGCAAGATCAACTCTGTTTTTCTAATCCCATGTTTTCTCTATTTAGCCTCCTCCGAAGGTTTAAACTTGTTCCTTATCTCAGCCATGACCAGTAGTCGAGCAGGTGTGAAAATCTTAGCTCCATGACTTTATAAGAGCCTGTTGCCGTAAAGTGATACCTTCTTCCAGGTTATATGACCAGGCCAATGATGGTGTGTCTTCTCCCAATTTACATAGTTTGTATTTCAAGAGGGGAGCCCAGCTAGTAGCCTTGATTGTGTCAAGTGCTGTATATTGGCCTGAGGAATCATTTAAAATAACTCATATGCATCAACTCTTTAGGAATAATTAAGAATAGAAATAATGAAAGGAGTAAATTTGCATTTAAAATATATCTTTTGTCATGATTATATCAGAGCTCGGACCCACATGCAGATAAACCAGTCCAGAGAGACAAGGGAAAAAGTTTAACAGGTTTATTGAGCAGTTTTGTGGAGGTTTTAGTGTTGCTCTGAACACTGCTCAACCGGAACTGAAAGGTGAGGGGAAGACACTGCGGTTAGTTCAGGTTCAGTGGAAGAATTGATTCTCGAACTTGAAGAGGAGAAAAGGTTGGTAGACTCACATTTCCAGAGATTAGGTTTACTCTTAGACTCCAGCATGTGAGGAAAGTGTTCCGGTGTTTGTCTCATACAGAGGAGGGCGGGCAGGGTTACCCAGAATGCGGTTGCTTGTAGATGAACGGAGAAAGACTGACTGCCACTTAGATTTACGTGAACGGACTGTTGTGCAGATGAATCCCTTCCTCAGTGTGAAGCTCAAACATTTCCTCGGGGAAAAGTGGATCCAAACCTCCGATTTGGATCCTCAGCTCAGTTTGAAGCTCAGTTAATCCTTCCAGGGGGAGAAGGTCCAAAAAATCCAGTTTGTAGGATGACTTCCTGCCGAGAGGCAAAGACAAAAAACAATGTTAAGACTCAGGTTGACAAAAAACTCAGTTTGACTCAGCAAAACTCAGCTTGGCTAGAGTACCCAAAACAGGCAAATACTCTGGCGTCGAGGTAGTGGCAGTCAGCAGCTTAAGAGCACTCCGTTAACGAGGTAACCCTCTGCAGGTGTGTGAGGAGGAGAATCAGAACCAGGCGCTGCCTGGTGGAGGAAGGAAGACAAACACACAAAAACACAGATCACACAGACACAGACTTCAAAGTAATGCATTTAGCCACCTTTTTTCACTATTGCTTTGCAGCTTTGATAATATTTTTTTTCTGGAGTGTTCCTCTATTCTTGTCTTCAGGGAGGTCTGCTGGTGGTCAATTTCAAAGGGAGCTTGTCTCAGAGACGTCAAGTATAACCACGTCATTAGGACTTCAGAAAATGTACACATTGTTCATTTTTTACATTTTATTGTTGAAGCTATGACTTAAATTATTCTTAAAGTACTCCTGTATCAAAGTTCTCTTTTACATTTTGCATAACACTGTATGATACAATCTTTTGTTATTTGTTTATATTATTAATTTAACCTTTATTAACCATAAAGTACCATTGAGAGTCTGAATCCATTTTACAAGTGAGACATGACCAAGGTAGCAACCAAATGACAAGTAATACATACATAATAAACACCAGGTTACTTTTTCATGATAAAACAATCAGGTGTTTTTTTCAATTTGGTTGCAGCTCGTGGTATATTTAAAAGCAACCACTTTGAGGAGCATCGTGGGTCGGTACCAGAGCCAGTAGAGAATGATTGTTTTCTACAGAAAAGAAGAATTAAACCCTGGATCGTCAGTCTAAGCTTTTACAGTTGGAGACTTTATTCCAAGACTTCTTTAAAATCGTTTTGATCATTTTCATCTGATATGAAGCAGAGAACAGACAGACTAAATAACATTTGCTCCACATGGGTACCAAAGGAGTAAATCCTGAAAATGAAAATATTGACGCTTTCAAAGGATTTAGTAAATCGAGCATCATTAACTACATAGGAGGACCATGTTACGCTAGTATGCAGACAACCTCTAAAAGATGTTTAAATAATAATTATAATATTACTCGCATTTGATTTTCTTTCTTATGTGCATAACTTAATCATAAACCACTGTTGATGTTCTTATATTAGTATATCGCATAAACAGTTAATTTTATCCATAAATACGTTCAGTACTCTCTTCAACAATGCTCGCCATATTACTTCCATCAAAGTTTTAGAAAAGTGTTAAATCTTCCTGTTGTAGACAGAGAAACTAATAAAATTGTCATGATCTGCTCTGATAGCTGGCCTTATTTGCTCTTTTCACTCACCTGCCTAGTTCTGCCCAGTTACTAATAATCTCTGATCTTATCCACCTGTAGGTTCTGCTTTACATTCAGTTCAGCCTAGCTATCAAGGCCAGATCATCGCATGATTTCTGTATGTTTCTTGTTTGCCTTCTGTTAGTGTCCTGTCTGTCTGTTTTGATTACTTTTGTTATTTTCAAGGTTCATGTCCCAATTTCCAGTAGGAGATTATTTTTGAGCCCAAGTCTTCAGGATAGTTTATTCCATAACCAGTGGTGACAGCGTCAAGAGTGATTCAGATTTTCTGATTCCATTCCCTCTCATCCACCTGTCTGCCCCCCTCTGATCTGTTCACCTGAACCTCTGTTGGACTCCTGCTGGATTCTGTCTCTCTGGTTGAGCTGGTTGCTCGATACACGGGACTCTGAACCTGTCCTCCCAGTTGCGTTTCTGTCTGAGCTGGATGCTCGACGAATGGGACCCTGAACCTGCCTTCACTCTCTGGTGGATTCCTGGAACCCGGATCTGTTCATTCCTGAGTGGATCAGAACCTGTGTGGACTCCTGGATTCTAGAATTACTAGCTCACCATGCTCACTGGGGTTGCTGCATCTGGGACACTCTAGACGGCTCAGGGCTGCATCTGGTTGGCAGTGCATCGGCTGATCCTGCCTATCATTGAGAGGATGGACTGAACTGTTAAGCCAGGTAAGTGACTCACTCTGATAATCATCTCCTTTTCAGATTATTGTGCTCAATTACCTGTGTTTCTCCCTAAACCAGAGTGTCAGTGATTGGGCGGTGCCCCGCCCCCCCCTGCAGTCGCTACAGGTCCGCAGATCCTCAGCAGCCTGCTTCAGTTCTGTCAATGTGCTTGTTTTAATAAATGTTTAGAACTTTATTATTGACTGTCTCATCTTTAATACTGGGACCATCTGTTCTGTTTTATGAAAAAAATGCTATGAGTCAGGGAAGTAATCAATTAACATTATTGGTAAATTGTTACCAAACATTGTGGGAGAAATTAGAAATTTGTTTTCTTCTTTATCTTTGTCATGCCAGCAGCCGTTCAAACTAACTGACAGCGCTGAGTGAATGTTTTGGAACTATTTTGGGCTGCATGAACCACGTGACTGGGTGTCGGCGAGTTCAAAGTCTGTGGTAATTCTCTCATTCTATGGCGCTGGGCCTTTGGATAATCTAATCAATGCCATAGTTTCTACTTTAGGAGAATAAGAGATGAGATGTTTGAAGTGTCTGTTCCTCCTGTCAACCTTCAAATTGAGGATAATTGTGTCTTTAAGATCTTTTTCACCTGTGATCTGCGATCCATTGAACTCAGAAGGGATTTAATATCACTTAAGGTTGGAGAAATGCGCAAATATCCATATGAACCAGGAATATCTTCATAGTTGATTCAAATAGTTCATCTGGATCCTTTAGTGGATCAGTTATCCAGTCTGGTGCAAAGTGTGCCCCTCAAAATCCTTTAATCCTTATTTGACTCTGACAATCTTCTCCTGGTTTTGCTTTTCTTGTCACACAACGTACATCAGGCTATCAAGCATTTTATAATACCAGGCAAAGCACAGCTTGGTTAAGGTGAAAAAAGGAAGATTTTTTTTCAAATAAGTATTTCATTAAAGGGTAATAAAGCTACTTAAACTAACTGGGTCCTTTATGATAACATGAATGCCCATCATACAAAGGTTTGCACTGCATTGTTGTCCTACTTTATCCTTTGCAAATACTTGCTCTAAATTCAATTAGGCCAGGTTAAAATTAATCACACAAAAATATATTTTATAGTTGCAGAAATCCAATTGACTGCTACCATTAGTATATTTGAACATGATCGACCAAAGAGAAAACTGTGATTTGGACCAGTATGTCCTCTTGACCTAAAAATCATCTTCAAACTGTGCTGCTTCTGAGACAAGGCCACCCATAAAGCTAGCCCACCATTATATTCTCTAAATTTAAATGATTCGTATCAGTTTTTCTGTTTATTTTGTATATCATCCTCTGTCTTTGCACTGAGTCTGACTCTGCTGGAGGTTTATTCCTGTTAAAAGTGTCTACATGGTATTAGGAATTGTTGCAAAGTCAACAACACCATGCATTAAGTATCCATGTTGCAACATGCTTATCCAGGAAAAGTAAATTCTGCAAAGTCAATAATTTGATGCGATCTCTTCAGTTTACTTAGAAAAATAAAACAGTTTGAGCGATATAATGATAAGTGAACTTTATTAATCTCACACTGGAGAATTTCACATCTGCATTTAACCCATCCCCTTGGGGAGCATTGGGCTGCCATTGTGCGGCGCTTAGTGTGCAGTCTGGTTTTAATGGTCTTTTTATTTAGGGACGTAGAGTGGCAGTCCATGGGAGTGGGGCTTGAACTCAGAACAATGCCCAAACCACTAGGACATGACTCCAGATATGTCTGTATGATTGGATTCAATTGACTATAATATGTATGTTGGATCTACATGTGTTGTGAGTTGGCTCTCTAAAAATAAACTGAATTAAATTGAATACAAAGGAAATGCTGCAGAGGGTCAATTTGCCAAGTAGTGCTATACCAAAAGGATATTGATCATCTTCCTCTTGTTCAGTTTGAATTAATCACCCGACAAACTATTCACACCCTGATTAATACACTTAGGAAAATGTGCTCAGAGTGGTGCTGTGTTAGTTTGGTGCATTTCTCACAAAATTAAACGTTAAACAGTTACAGCAACCTCCACAATATTTAGTTTTTTGGGTGCAAACTATTGGCAGATTTATGTTCATTTCATCCAACAGCATATACATTTGGACATGAAGCAATTGAGTAAAGGATATATCTTCAGTATGATCACTTTTGACTTACCTATGTTCACTATTATCTTGCTTTTATCATGTTTGTCAAAATTAACTATACATATACAGGCTGAATGGGTCTTTATTCTTAAAACTAATATTCTTCAATTCATCAATTCCTTCATTGGAAACAAAATTGTTAAAAACGTAAAAAAATGTTATACGTCAACTCTAAATATATTTTAGTGTGCTTCCATAAAAATGTCCAACAACAACCCTCTATTATACAAAAGGAGGTAGAGAAAACAGGTGCATGAATTATAACTTGCAACCAAGTATACAAGTATGTGTAAATACGGAGACGGCATCGACATGAGGCCAGCCTTCCTGGAAGAGAAGATTGAGGATGGATGACAGGGAAAAACCAAAGATGAATAGGAGGCCAACCACACAGACGTATGAAGAAATCAGGGAAACAATTATGATCATGTGGTAAATCATGGTCTCTAAATGCCTGAGGCTGATAAAAGGGAGCAGCCAAATGTCAGGAGAAATGTTAGCAATTCAATAATTCAGGTGTTTGGTCAAGAGGAAGGTGGGAATACTGGGATCTATGGATAATCAGCACAACCTAATTTGCTGTGCACAAGAGATTTGCATTTTGACATGATCTTGTACACCTTTATATGAGGACTGACATTTTATAGTCAATATTACTGTATTAGGGTACTGTAAAAAAATAGCTTGTTTACTTTTGCTCTGCACCTCAAACCTGCACCATTGAAGACAACTAAGAGCAATGCCATAAACTGAAATTGACAATATCTTTGAAAATATTCAATCAATATCAATTTCTACAACTGACATTGGTCTTAGACAGAATGATATGTCCATGAAACTGTCACAGATGGACCCAGAATTCAAGGTGAGACAGCCTGTAGGAGAGTTCAAAACGTTTATTAAAATAAAAACAGACAGACCAGAACTGAAGCGGGCTGCTGAGGATCTGCGGATGCGACTGTAGGAGGGAGGCGGGGCACTGCCCAATCGCTGATTCTGTAGAGAGAAACACAGGTAAGTGACCACGATCATCTGAACAGAAGATGATAATTTGAGTGAGTCACTTACCTGATTTAACAGTACAGTCCACTCAGGAACGGACAGATCCGGGTTCCAGAAATCCATCAGAGCGTGAAAGCAGGTTCAGAGTCAATTCAATTCAGTTTATTTCTATAGCGCCAATTCACAACACAAGTCATTTCAAGGCACTTTACACTTTAACCAGATCATACAGTCAGATTGATACAAAGTTTTCTATCTAAGGAAAACCAGTTGATTGCATCGACTCATTGACTCAAATGCAATCCCTCACACTAAGCATGCTTGTAGCGACAGTGGAGAGGAAGAACTCCCTTTCATGGTCCCTTTCATGGCTTTTCCCATGCGTCGAGCATCCAGCTCAGACAGAAACGCACCTTGGAGGACAGGTTCAGAGTCCCGTGCGTCGAGCAACTAGCTCAGACAGAAACGCACCTTGGAGGACAGGTTCAGAGTCCCGTGCGTCGAGCAACTAGCTCAGACAGAAACGCACAGAGAGGCAGAATCCAGCAGGAGTCCAACTGAGGTTAAGGCGGGCAGATCAGGCAGGGACAGACAGGGCCAGTGGGTGAGAGGGAACGGAATCAGGAAAACAAAATCACTAGGGAAACGTTGAAACGCTCTCACCAACCGGTTAGGGGATATAACCCGCCTGTTGGCACTGCCTTGAGATTAAACCCATCACTGGAACAGGAACCTTGGAACTAGTGTTGGGCACGTTACTTTGAAAAAATAATTAGTTATAGTTACTAGTTACTTCTCCCAAAAAGTAACTGAGTTAGTAACTGAGTTACTCCACAATAAAAGTAACTAGTTACTAGTAAAAGTAACTATTGCGTTACTTTTGCGAGTGTATGAAATTAATAACTGGGGATGTCTAATTCTGAAATCCTGTGTTTGGGTTGTTATAGATACTGCAACATGTAGCTATATCTATCTATTCCATCCATCCATCCATCCATCCATCCATCCATCCATCCATCCATCCATCCATCCATCCATCCATCCATCCATCCATATTTCTCTCTTTCTCTATATAGGCTAATGATCGTTCACGCTCTCCATAGTTCTCCTGTGCGAGCACAGGGCGGCTGTTACGCGCCTTTAGCGAGCATGTGCGTTTCCTGTCGCTTGCGCGGTGAATCATGTCGCCTGCGCTGTGCGGAGATGCAGGGGAAACCGTATCTGATGGGGAAACGCAGCTCGACGTAACACCGGTATTTCCCTCTGGAAAACGCTGTTTTGCTGCTGGAGTCCTCCTCACTCTCCATCCTCCCCTCTCTCATGACGCGCACACGAGTCCTATCATGAAGAAAGGTTAATTGTGCGACCTGAGTAACGTGCAGTAACGGGGTGTTGGCAATTGTAACTGCGTTATAGTTACAGTCAAAGTAATTAGATTACTCGTTACTAAAAAAAGGTACCGGCGTTAGTAACGCCGTTACTTTCAACGCCGTTACTCCCATTACTGCTTGGAACTAACTAATGTTAACAAAACTGACTGACTGGAGAATCAGAAGTCAAACAGGGAACAAACAGAAGTCAAACAGGCAATGATCTGGCCATGATAGCTGGAACTGAGCCCATTAGGAAAACCGGCAGGTGGATGAGATGAGTGATAATTAAAGCCTGGATAGAGTTGAAGGCATGAGTAATTAAGGCCAGCTAACAGAGCAGATCATGACAGAAATAATTGTACAATTTCCTGCTTGAACAGAACAGTGACTGAGTGATCAGTATGTACAGGTAAAACTTGAATACATTCTTTACTCTGTTTAATGCTTTACTCTACAGTGTTTATGTATTCCCCTATATACTTATGTAAGTGTTCTCTTACATAGTCATAGATTTAGTTTGTGATGACCTCACAGCAGAGCCCTGCAAAGGGGGGATTCAGCACTCAAGAAGATACTTTCCTCAGGGCAATGGCACAGCTCATATTCACTGTGATGTAGATCAAAACATGCGGCCTGACAGACAGGAGCTTCTAGGTCAGGCATGCTCAAAGTCAGTCCTGGAGGGCTGCCCTCCTGCAGGTTTTAGAGGTTTCCTGCTTCAGCACAACTGCTAGAAAAAGAGATCTAGGTTGGTTCAGACTCATTTTAAGGGAAAGCTTATTATCCATGTGCATTAATATCAGTTATAGCTCCTCTGTTTCCTCGTGTTTTTGTTTTACAGTTTGATTTTCATTAGTCAAATGAGTTAGTGACATTAGTCTCAGTTGGTGGGTTGATTTTATTTTGAAATTGACTTGAACTCTTTCCTATCTGGAGCCTGACTTTTCCTGTTTGGCCTGTGAAATTCAGTAGCTTGATGCGGAGGCCACTCCACCGTCCGGCCAAACATCCATCTTGTGGAAAAGTTCCACTGAGTTGCACGGCTTCTGTAACCAGAGCTGTTCTGCACCGTGCCTCATGTGAGTTTAAACAGGTATTTTAAACGTTTTGGCTCCTGGCAAGCCCACATTAACATGGTGTCGAAGTGGCAGAGCATCATTAATACTGCTACACATGTATTAAAATACAAGCATACGTCTTTGCTCAAGCAAAGCAAATCTTGTGGCCACTAAAGAGCCATTGGTACAAAGACAGATTATGGAGAGAGATTTTGTTTTTCAGAAATACAAAAATTTAAGCAGACCAGCCCAGTAAATGTAGCAGAGAACAGCAATTTTAATGCAATGAAACCAAAATAAAAAACACAATGACTGAACTTCAATATTGAAGCATCTTTATATCATAAAAACAGAATATCTACAGCCACCAGAGAGGACCCTGAGAAAGGACATGGGAAGCGAGTGAAAGTGTGAAACTCTAACTTATGGAAAAATGAATTTTTTGGCCTCTCTCAGTATCTATTTAGAGGCTCCACACAGAGCATAATAGTGTATTATCAAATTTATAGAGGAGACAAAGATAACTTTTCCACAGTTTATGAGTGATATTTAGTCTTATTTATTTATGATTTTATTTTTATACATAAATAAATTGCACATACTTATTATCATCATTATTTCTTAGTTCTTATATGCTATCATAAATTACTTTTCACTTTTGTCACTAATAGCTTTACTAAAAGCCTCTCAAACTGCCTGTGGTATAGATAATTTGCTCATTTAAATGAGCTGGAACCAAACCAGTTGGATCACTTTTTTTGTTAAAATATTTTAAAGCTTCTTAATTACAGGATCAGGTGATCCCAAGTGGGGGTGCTGAGGGTACAGCAGCATTCCCTTGTGGCAAGAGGGAAATAAAAAAATTTATTAAAAATACTTTGCAGAATTTATACATTTCTTATGAATATTTTGGGAAATGATTTTGACATTTTTTTTTTATTTACTGTTTTTATTTACTATCCCGCTCGGGGCAGCAGACTATTACATTTACACAGTTTAATGACAGAAAATAGGAGGAAATATGGCGTAGAAACGCATTACAGATTTGTCTGCTCATGAGAGACTTCATCTATACGACCCTGCCTGTAGCTCAAAGAGCAGCGCACTTTCTTATCTATTCGTGTAAATTAACGTAACTATACTATTTTAGAGTGTTGTTTTGATCTTGTGTTCTTTGTGTCATGGAGAACTGTTCAATACATTTTAAATAGTATAATATAATAATTTCCTTGTGGTTTGCATTAAAGGATTATGGAGCTAATAGTCACATGTGACATTGACTCAGGTTCATGCCAGCTGACCAAATCTAGTTTGTAATAGTGTTATTGTGAAGTTTATTTAATAGTGAATATATTCCCCTGAGAACTGATGTCTGTGCGTTACAGACCCTGGTTGCGTACATTGAAGTATATACAAAAATAAAGCAGTGAATCTCAATCTATTTACTTATCTTTTCATTGTATTTTAAATAGGCCAATAGGCTCATAGGTCTTTTCTCCCCAAAAAAAAGAAAAAAAATGTCACAGCACCCCCTGTTCATAATTACTTCCAGCGGCCCTGTAAGATAAGGTTTTAAATGTAAACTAAACCATGCTTGTCTATTTCTACTAAAAAGAAACTAAAAATGCAGTTGCATAAACTGAATGTTTTGGAAGTAAAATTACTATAAACAAACATCTTAAATGAACTGAGACAAACGAAACAGTAAGTGGGAACTGTTAAAAAGTTTTATCCATTTCGTCATCAATTCTGTTACACCAGTTAGTCACAGTTATGTTCGTCACAGTGTGTGTATTAATAGGTATGTTCGTCTCACTCACGTCACTATGAGGGCTTGTCTGTTATATCAGTACAAAAAAGTGCCGTGGTGACATTCCACAAATCCTGTTGGTTGGGAAATTTGGATAGTAAAAATACTGGGATCATATTTCAATTGCATATTAAAAATACATTAATAATATTTAATACACATAGCAAAAATACTGTAATAATATTTGATACGCATAGTAAAACTACTGTAATATTTGATAACAGTAAAAGTACTGGAATAATATTTAATATGCATAATAAAAATTCTGGGATAATATTTAATATGCATAGTAGAAATACTAGAATAATATTTAATATGCATAGTAAAAATTCTGGGATAATATTTAATATGCATAGTAGAAATACTGGAATAATATTTAATATGCATAGTAGAAATACTGGAATAATATTTAATATGCATATCAGAAATACTGGAATAATATTTAATATGCATAATAAAAATTCTGGGATAATATTTAATATGCATAGTACAAATACTGGAATAATATTTAATATGCATAATAAAAATTCTGGGATAATATTTAATATGCATATCAGAAATACTGGAATAATATTTAATATGCATAATAAAAATTCTGGGATAATATTTAATATGCATAGTAGAAATACTGGAATAATATTTAATATGCATAGTGAAAATACTGTCATAATATTTGATATGCATAGTAAGAATACTAAAATAATATTTAATATGCATAGTAGAAATACTGGAATAATATTTAATATGCATATCAGAAATACTGGAATAATATTTAATATGCATAATAAAAATTCTGGGATAATATTTAATATGCATAGTAGAAATACTGGGATAATATTTAATATGCATAGTGAAAATACTGTAATAATATTTGATATGCATAGTAAGAATACTAAAATAATATTTAATATGCATAATAAAAATATTGGGATCATATTTAATATGCGTAGTAAAAATACTGAAATAATATTTAATATGCATTGTAAAAATACTGTAATAATATTTAATATGCATTGTAAAAATACTGTAATAACATTTAACATGCATAGTAAAAATTGTGGGATAATATTTAATATGCATAGTAGAAATACTGGAATAATATTTAATATGCATATCAGAAATACTGGAATAATATTTAATATGCATAGAAAAAATACTGGGATAATATTTCATATGCGTAGTAAAACTACTGAAATAATACTTAATATGCATTGTAAAAATACTGTAATATATTTAACATGCTTAGCAAAAATTGTGGGATAATATTTAACATGCATTGAAAAAATACTGGGTTTATGCTGTGAGTGATGAACATTATTTCCTATTTTCAAGAAGTTCCTTAATTCCATGAAGAAGTTACGAAAATATGGAGTCATAATATTCAATTCAATTCAATACTACTTTATGAATTCCAAAGGGGAATTAAATGTTGCAGTAACTGTAGGCTTAATGTCTTTTTTTCCTTTTTCAATTTAATTTTTGTAGGTGCTGATAGCTGTTGGCAGGAATGATCTTCTTTAGAGGTCTGTACCAGATCTGGAGAAGCATCTAGGTGAATGACGCAGATCATGGTGGGATTTGGGGTTGAAACTTAAGAAAAACAAGAATCCCTTCTTAAAGTTTAGCTCCTTGCTCTTTACTGTGGATGTATTTGGGCAGGATAGCAGACAATAGCGTTTTATCAAAATACCCTTTCTTGACTATCTTAGCATTAGTGTAAAAGGTAAAAAATATTTAATAATTTTCTTGAAACAGAATTGTATTTGTTCATAGTCTTCAATTCAATCCTCCAAGGGTCTTCCTTCAATACTTTAAGGTTTCTAACAGCGATGTTTCTGCACGTTTTGCCTTAGCTGCTCCACCTGCAGCTGGCCGGGTCACATAATCAGCTCCCAACAGCAGTCCTGTAGCAAAACAGCTGTGGTTCACTGAGAGCATGTGGGAAATTAGCATAAGCTAAGCCCCTCAATTGGTCTGTGCGTCTGCACAACGTAACAACATAATCATTTTCAAGCCTTTAAATGTAGTCTGGTTATTGCCTCGGTTCTTGGGGGTCATACACATACCCACACAACACATAAACACACCGCCCCTCTTTCTTCCTCGCTATCATTCCATCTTCCATACACACTCAAATACGTGCGCACACACACGCACATGCATGGGTCAGACCTCATGTGGCGACAATGTGTGCGCTGTGCTGTGGCGGTAGTTTGTGCATTCAGTCTGTAAAAAGAGGAAGTGGTGCAGCATACCCCGGAGGAGTAAAGTCCTGAGGAGGAATGTTTATCCTGTCCATAGTCTTTGATCTTTTACTGTTAATCACTTCCTGCAGCCTCTAGATGAACTAAGTGGCTCAGGGCAGCATCAGTCCAGCAGTGACAGACATTGAAAGAGGAAGGGATGAAAGGAGAAATCATGTTCACACTAGTTTGATGATGCATCAAAGTTTGGAGCGTCCGATCCTCCTTTGACATGTAGAGGGATGCAAATCCTGATGTGAAATTTTCAGGAAAAGCAAGATCAGACAGGTACAGTAAAGCTGGCTAGTATGGGACTTATGAGTCCCTCAAATAAATAAGGGTGCTGTTTGAGGCCATCATTACCCAGAATCTTTAACACGAGTGACAGAGAATAATGAAAGCAGAGATGACCTTTACTGGTGTCCAATTACACTTTTTTTTAATCTTTTCTTCCAGCTACAACAAAGGAGCTAAGATGCTTTCCTTTGCTACAGGTTGTTGATAGATATTAAGGGTTCTCAAGATTTTAATTAGTGAAAGAAATAATTAAAAACAACATAACAAAATTGCTAAGGACGGACAATTCTACAGCAAAACCATTCTGTTTATTTGAAAGGAAAATGACCCCTATAATTTTAATGTTTTTGCAGCCAACTCAGCTATTTATTTACACATTTACTTCTGCCCACTCTCTTTTGAGCATAACAGGCAGGTTTGCTGTCTAGAAGGCGTACATGTTGATGTTTTGCTGCGTCTGCTTTGTTGTCTTCCTGTCTTTCATTTTATTTTGCATTGTTTGAAATAAATCAAAATGAAGTTGTTCCACTTTGACCCTTTGATGCCTTCTTGCTGTTTTGTTTGTTGTGAGTGCTGCACGATCTACATTCATGTGTTCACAGTTTGTTTTGTTTTGTTGAGAAAATGTAATTCTAAGGAATACTGGCTGATTCTGCATTTTTGAAAGATTTTGTTTTGAGGCACAGAGTCAAAAAACTATCTGTTGATTGACAATCTTTTTGGTCAAATATCTTGCCTGAAGAGAAAATTTTTATGATCTTTTAATATTGAAAAATGGCAGTAGATGATCATTGATGGCCTCTTTCTGTGTTTTTGATATAATTTGTTTGGAGCTGGGTTTAAATCATTTAAAAACTACAGGGACATCTGCTTCTGTGCCTTCTGACAGTCGCCTTATAACACTTATTAATCATATTCAAATCAAATCATATCAGTCTGTAATTAACAATATAGCACTATGCATTGCACTCCATAGGAAAAAAAAAAAATCAAAATCACCAAATGGACATCATGCTGTGAGAAAGATTTTAAACTCACATCCTCTCGAAAAAATAAGCGTGGTTTCTGCTTTCTGCATGATTACTTACTGTCTTTACAGTTTTCTTCTATTTTTACAAATACATCAAGGCAACAGAGATTTATCCTGGAATCCCAAATGATGTTGTAATTAGACTTCATGACCTACATTAAAAAAAGAGTATATGTGTGTAGCTCGAGTGCCTGAACACTCCATATTCTATAACATCTTTTAACAAGGGATTTTATCTGTCTAATGTTAAAGCTGTTTCATGATCTAAAATATTACGTTTTCAAAAAACAAAACAACAAAAGCTTTTGGAAAAAAGCTTTCGGCAGCACTATGCTAAAGAAGTGGACCATTTGAATTTGATATCATGCTTGATAATGGGAAATTTACTGTATTATACCCCATGCAATAACCTGTTTCTCTATATTTGACACCCAGTGCAATAACTATATATATATATATATATATATATATATATATATATATATATATATATATATATATATATATATATATATATATATATATATATATTAGGGTTGTCACGATACTAAACTTTTGAACTCGATACCGATACTAAGGAAAATATTCGATACTCGATACCATTTTCGATACCACAAGGATAAAAACAAAGACTCCAAAATTCTACAGAAATTTTTTCATTAATAAACAAAATACAATAAATAGATAAATAAATACAATAAACAATATGTATGCTGTGCACAATATTAAGCAAGCTTGATAAAAAACTTACAAATTAAAATGAAGTGTTCCTTCCTTGGCTATGCTTTGCACACATAACAATGACACTAGCCAAACCGGTTAAGAAACAAAAATCATTCTCAGCAGCTGCACCTGTTACAAAAAAAAGTCTGAAACTGAAAAGTGCGTAGAATTATTCAATCACACGGTGTTCTGAAAGTGCATTGTCCTCTATTCTGCACTTTAGATGAATGACTGCTTAGTTGCCACTGGTGGTGCCACTGTATCGATACTTTTGAAAATGAGTATTGTATCCGGATACAGCGTTTCAGTATCGATACAGTTTTGAATATCGATATATTTTTGACAACCCTAATATATATATATATATATATATATATATATATATATATATATATATATATATATATATATATATATATATATATATATATATATTAGGGTTTATATGCATAAAAATATCAATCTATATAAATACCAATGTAAACACCCTGTGAAATAACCCTGTATAATAAATCCTACTATATAAAAAAAGAGAAATAAAAAAAAAGATACATATCTTTTAGGCACATTTCTCTTCTTTGACTATTTGAGCTGATGTAATGAGTACATTTCTCCACTGTGAGATCAATAAAGACAATTAATCAATCAATGCTTACCTCTTAAAACAAAGTTACATTTATTTTCTTAGTGGGATATATTTGATGGCTAATCATTAAATCTAACACCATTATATGGTTAATGGCTTGCTCTGAAATCAGTAAATATCAAAAATGTACAAATTTGGTTAGAAGATACGTATAAGGCGTATGGTGTTATTTCACGTCTCTGAAAGTTTGACATTAGACAACTTGGACTTGCTCTCAGAGACTTCAGGCCTGACTTGGACTTGTTAAAAAATAACATGAGAATAACTGTGGTTACCATCCAGCTCATCTGTGGCCTGCCCATCTTAACCCCATCCCATCTGAGAGCATTTATGCAACTGGGGAGTTCAGAGGGGCCCAAACCCACACCTGGCATCTGAAATTACAACTAGCAGCCAAGGACATTCAAAACTTAAAGATGACCTTTCCTGACCCGCATCCAGACCCCTGCTTTTTGTCTTACTGGTTCTGAGAGCACTAAAAATACACTGGCACATTAAATGACCAAGTTGACAACAGGTTGAAAATCACTCCCTGCTTGTTTTGTGGCAGTTTCTGCTCTTTTTTTTGTCATGTGCCAGTGGAGTGAAGCTACAAGGAAAGAAGAGGCCTTTGTCTCATTATCATTGAGAAGCACTGCAGCCGAGCAAGCAGCAAGTGCTGTGAAAAACAACACACATGAAAAAGCAAGGAGACATTTGGAAGATTTAAGGATATTTTTTGATTTTCTTTTGTATGAAGAGTTTTAACCAAGTGGATCTGTTAGACATTATTTGAAGAGGTCTCCTCCATTGCTCATCCAGCAGTGCCCTGCAGCTTTTGTAAAGCATGCAGCTTGTGTGCATTTGTCTCTCACACATGAAAAATAACAAACACCCATACACCCACTGAAAGTTGTTATTCTTGTTATCATTTGTTGATTGTGTTCTTTTGATTCCAGAAGTTGTTGGAACTGCAGCTAATACCGTTTCAGGTTGAGATAATTATGCCTCTAAATTATCAAATTACAAATTATGCTACAAAAATAAACTAACAGAAAAGCTCAAAAAGCCACATACATTCCTGCCAAAGCTGTAAAACACCATTCAGTTTACCATCAGGTTGTACATTGACTCATCCTGTTTAAGGTTTTTGGTAAGTGTGTGCATGAACCTATGTCTGACAGGTCTTGCGTGACTAGCGGGGAGCGTGAGCACATACTGGGAGGGTTCCTCTTCTGCCTGAGGGGAATAGCACTGTGTTGTATGCACCTAACCTCATTTAATCCCACAGAAACTTTTTAAAGACCATGTAAAACAGCATGCCCCCTCTGGTAGCCGCGCACATATGCAGTATGGGAATGCTAACACGCATGAATGTTACAGTTCTTCCAGAAAGCCTTTGAGCTACCGTGTCAGAGGAGTACAAAGACGGCATCCCGACCAGATTTAAGGCTTTAATAACTCAGTTTTAAACTCTGCAGTATGATCTTTAAAGTCTTTATATTAAACCTTCAATAGCTTTTTTCTACTTCTTGACACAGTTGATCAACCCAGAGTGAGTTACTCCTCCGCTTTCAGTCAAATTCATCATATCTAGCGCCTGTTCTTCTTAAGGCATCAAAGAGGCAGTTTAGTCGAATCATACAGACAGGTTCTAAGTTAATTACACAATCAAATGGATCCTAATGATTTTGAATGTGGATTTATGTTTTTAGTTGCTGAATGAAACCATAATCTATACACAAACACTGAAAGAAGTGTAGAAATGTAAAGTCTGTTTTGATCTCTCCTTCCTTCAATGGTGTTTGTATAGAACTACATACAAAAGAAAATAAAGAATGAAATAAATATTTGCCATTCTATAGCCATTCTTATATTTACCCTTTTTTTCATATATCTTAATAACACGACTCATGTATGGAGGTCTTAGTCCTCAACGTGGGTGACCTGGGTTCGGATCTGGCCTGTGGTCCTTTCCCACATGTCTCTCCCTCTCTCTCAGGCCCCCTTCCCTGTCAGCCTTATTTCTTAATATTGGCATAACTTCTAATATGTGTTAAATTATAAACAATAAATATAGTTTTATGTTTTGACAGTTTCAGTGTACTGAGCTGTGAGGTCAGTGTGATCCTAGCAGTCTACTTAATACTTTATGCATCTTGCTCTCGTTAAAGGATGTAGGAAAGTCTTGCGGTTATTAACCCAAAGTGATGCACAGTAACTTAAAGGTGGAGAGACCAAGGCAGAGTCAGAAGTGTGATGTGATTTAAGGTCAAGTACAAGCTTTACTTAACTTCTATTAAAGACAAAGATCATTATTCACAGTTTTAATAGATATCTAAAGTTTACAGTCCCCATTTTTTTTTTCGTTCAACCTTTTGATTTCTACACAATTAATCATCAACGTAATTTCATTATTAGTTATTTTATTCTCCAGGCGCAAGAGGAGAGCATAACAGACTTTACAATTCTACGCTCCTTTCAGGCGCACAGTTCTATATTGTTAAGAGACTTTACAGTACAGTATTTTACTGTTTATGTTTAACTCTTCACTCGTATGCTGTTCTTATACATTTTTCTCTGCTGCTGTAAACACCAGAATGTCCCTATTGTGGGACACTAAAGGGATTTTCTATTTCTATTAGTTTACTAAATGAAAATGCCATTTTTGTTTTGCTTTGTTTAAATTTAAGGACCGTTTTTTAATTTAAAAAAAAATATTTAAATTTGTTAATTTATTTTATCTTATCCGCAATATTTAAATTAGATCAAATTAATTTTTAAAAAACTATCAAAAGGTTTTCCATCAAAGAAAACCCTAGAAAACTGCAACGAGTCATTGGCCTTTTGCCTGGTATTCCAGATTGATAATCTACTGTAAAGCTCCCAGGCTCTCATGCATCTGTGAATGAATAACTACTGATATTTATAGGCAAGATAGACATAAACCTGCAAAACCTTTCTTATTATTTAAAAACTACAATAGAGAGACTATTTTAAAAGGTTGATCACATAAGACAAGGTAACGTTTTTACGGATGGCATTTTCAGTTAAAACACTCCTAGTTCTGCATTAGTGTTTTAATGTCTTATCTGCAGACATGTTAATAATGTTTTTATAACAGTCAAACATTGTAAGCTGCAAATCTAAAGTTGTCCTACCTTGCAAAAAAATTTGATTAAAGTTGTCCTACCTTGCAAAAAATTTAATTAAAGTTGTCCTACCTTGCAAAAAATTTAATTAAAGTTGTCCTACCTTGCAAAAAATTTAATTAAAGTTGTCCTACCTTGCAAACCGTTGACTTTTTTTCACAATATCTAACTCTGTAATCACATACCTCAAAAATATGTCACAAGGATTTGAAAGGTTCAACTGTTGACACATGTTTTTAGAAGTCTTTACAAACAAAAACCTACAGCATGCATGTGTGTAAGGTTGTTTTTTTTTTGCCATTACCAGGCTACTGCACAGAGTTGTAGAATTGTAAAAGTAAAAAAAGCCCTTGACCGAAAAAGGTTTTACTGTTGCAAACATACTAATTATCCAGAAGTGCAAAACACATAATTTTACAATAATGGCCACAGCTCCTTTATAAGGCTTCTGACAGAGAAGCTGAAAAAATATTCAATGGTTTTGCAAGAGCAAAGAAGAACTTCCACAGGGTCTCTTCGATAATCTGTGGTAAGACTTTCAATACCAAAATAAACCAAGAAGCTAACTTCCAGCTAATTAAGTGCTGCTTTTTCAAAAATTGTCTGAAAGCAGTGGATAGAGAAGGAAGAAAAAGGGAACAGATTCTTTAAAATGTATTACTTCTTTATTTGATAATGATCTGCTAAAGTGAAACCTTTGTGTGGATGGACAGACAGAGATGAATGGACGGATGGGTGGATGGATCCAAACAGGCGGGTATACAGATACCTTCAAACTATAGGGAGAAATAACCGCTGTTTAGAATGACAATATATTTGTTTACAATCCCCAGTTTATTACCCAGATCTAATTTTTTTGTCTATTATAACATCAATGTTCTCGGCCATGGTCTTAATATTTATTTTCCTTAATTAAAGCTCCTTTAAAATTTTAAAAAGCCTTACATTCCCATTTTAAAATAGTTATTAGGGGTGTTCTGTTTGAAAATGTCTTAAATAAACAGAATATGGAAATAAAATGAGGAAAGGTGCATTCATGACAAAGTTTGAGCACTATGCATGTAGCCAGGAGGGACGAAAAGGGGGCGGGTGGAACAGCGAAGCTGCCAGTAAAAGGTGGGACGGGTGGAGGGAGGCTCCCTGCTGTTTCTCAAACCAAGGAACAGGTGGAGGGGGACGAATTTTCTGTGTTTGTGTGTTCAAGCAAACAAGAATGGGGCCTTGGGGATGGGGGGGTTAACCTGCAGAGCTCATGTCCTGACAGGTAACATTTGCCTCCCACCCCCTGCCAACAACCCTCCCAGCCAACTGCTGCCATCCATTTCTCTCACAGCGCCCAAAAGTCGATTTCCATTCAATCTGTTTGGATGAACCTCCCCATTATTCCCTGTGTGGGCAGATGTGCGGCGGCTCTCAGATTCCCATCTGCTGTACCTGACTCAGAATATTGAAAAGGTTTTGCTTTTAGCCACGCTATGCTACAGCCTGCTTTTTGTTTGGAATGGAAATATAGAATTAAATACATTAAAATATAAAAATCATCAAGATAGCTTGTTTGCTTTCTAAACAGCTATCCAAAAAACGTGATACGATCAATCTATCTACCTTTGCATGATTCTGATAAGGGCTAGATGACACGTCCTTCAATGTTTTTGGGAAAAAAGCTGAAAAGCTTGCATTCTTATGCATTTATAATTTCCATAATTTTCAATCTGGATGTTGGACCACTCAAACATATAGAGCACATACTTTAAGACTGTTTGCCTACTTCAGGAAACCTTTAACTTTAATCTCAGGTCTTTTACAACTTATGTTTTTTTGTGCTTACCTTGTATTTAGCTCTACGGATCTTTCTGAGGAAAACTATCCCCCCTTTAATTTCAATTGAGTTTATTCATATAGCACCAATTCACAACACTCTAGAGTTAATCAGATCATACAGTCAGATTGATTAGAAGTTTTCTATCTAAGGAATTTCACTAATACAGGCTTGGGATATAAGTTATATACCTTAAACATATTGTGTGTATTTTCTTTTTTCTTGGTGTTTTAACAAATACTGAATTCCAAAAACATTGTTTTTTTTTATTGCAGTCTACGAAAGCCAGTTTCTGGTTCTTTGAAAATTGTTCTGAAATCATTTTCATTTTCAATGTATAAGTGTCCTATAAAAATTAAAACAATAGCATTTTAACACTTAAGTGCACATATTATGTCTGACAATAGAAAGCTCATTTTGCTTATCTTTGTCCTGCATGTGTTAAAGCTCTCCACTACAGGAGAGAGGGAAGTAGTCACTTGGTTGTGCTAAACACAGAGCTTTTGTTTGCGGGAATCACCCTCAGGTGCAGTTGACCCCTGACCTATTAGACTGCAAGTTGAACAAAGGACTACTAAGGAGAGCTTTATGGAGTGACTGAGACAGAGAGATTGACATGGGGTCAGAATATCAGATATAAAATAATATATAAAGGAGTTATAAACCTTAGGCTGAAAAGGATGATTAACCCAGATAAAACAAATAAGATAGAGAATAAATATCGCTAAACAAAACCAGTTAGCAGTATAAGTGGGTTCTTGTGTGGCAACCATCCATCAAACAAGTGCAAACAGCTGCCGTCAACACTTCCGAATCCATACCAGGTCATTTCATTATCATCTTATTATCAAAACAAGGTTCCCTTGGAGGTATCCTCTTATCACTGTTATAGCAAAGTAGAGACAGCGGCTCTCTTCTGTGGGCCGGAGGTGCTGAAATCTAAGTTCCTTCAGAATAAAGAGCTACACACAATGCTTTCAGTCAGGGTCAGAACAATAGGGTCATCCAGTTGGAAACAACGTTTTGCATTTAGGACAGCCTGCACAATCACTGCCTTTACATTCGAAAGTGACATTTCACAGTTAAAGATTTTTTGAATCAGAGCTGTATTTTCTGAGCACTTTTTATGTGTGGATTTTGTGGTACCATTCTCATTTACATCAAGCCTGCAGAGAACACGCTGTCCAAAAAGGACTTTCTCTTCAGTTTTGGCTCAACACTGCCACCCAGTGATCGTGGCGTGTAAAATAACTGGATCTCCTGAGTCATTGCTCTTCAGTTATAAGACCTTATACTTACTGAAGGGTAAAGATAGTCAAGGAAACAATGACAGAATTTAGTTTCAAAGAGCGTGTTCCTTGGTAGGCCTTTCAGGATTTGGTGTTAAACAATAAGAATCTTAAAGTCTTAGTTTTGAGGCTTTAGTTGCATATAGACATACACTATATTGCCAAAAGTATTTGCTCACCTGCCTTGACTCACATATGAGCTTAAGTGACATCCCGTTCCTAATCCATAGGGTTCAATATGACGTCGGTCCACCCTTTGCAGCTAGAACAGCTTCAACTCTTCTGGGAAGGCTGTCCACAAGGTTTAGGAGTGTGTTTATGGGAATTTTTGACCATTCTTCCAGAAGCGCATTTGTGAGGTCGCACACTGATGTTGGACGAGAAGGCCTGGCTCTCAGTCTCCGCTCTAATTCATCCCAAAGGTGTTCTATCGGGTTGAGGTCAGGACTCTGTGCAGGCCAGTCAAGTTCATCCACACCAGACTCTGTCATCCATGTCTTTATGGACCTTGCTTTGTGCACTGGTGCACAGTCATGTTGGAAGAGGAAGGGGCCAGCTCCAAACTGTTCCCACAAAGTTGGGAGCATGGAATTGTCCAAAATGTCTTGGTATGCTGAAGCATTCAGAGTTCCTTTCACTGGAACTAAGGGGCCAAGCCCAGCTCCTGAAAAACAACCCCACACCATAATCCCCCCTCCACCAAACTTTACACTTGGCACAATGCAGTCAGACAAGTACCGTTCTCCTGGCAACCGCCAAACCCAGACCCGTCCATCAGATTGCCAGATGGAGAAGCGCGATTCGTCACTCCAGAGAACGCGTCTCCACTGCTCTAGAGTCCAGTGGCGGCGTGCTTTACACCACCGCATCCGACGCTTTGCATTGCACTTGGTTATGTATGGCTTGGATGCAGCTGCTCGACCATGGAAACCCATTCCATGAAGCTCTCTGCGCACTGTTCTTGAGCTAATCTGAAGGCCACATGAAGTTTGGAGGTCTGTAGTGATTGACTCTGCAGAAAGTTGGCGACCTCTTCGCACTATGCGCTTCAGCATCCGCTGACCCCGCTCCGTCAGTTTACGTGGCCTACCACTTCGTGGCTGAGTTGCTGTCGTTCCCAAACACTTCCATTTTCTTATAATACAGCTGACAGTTGACTGTGGAATATTTAGGAGCGAGGAAATTTCACGACTGGATTTGTTGCACAGGTGGCATCCTATCACAGTTCCACGCTGGAATTCACTGAGCTCCTGAGAGCGACCCATTCTTTCACAAATGTTTGTAAAAACAGTCTGCATGCCTAGGTGCTTGAATTTATACACCTGTGGCCATGGAAGTGATTGGAACACCTGATTCCAATAATTTGGATGGGTGAGCAAATACTTTTGGCAATATAGTGTATCTATGAATATTCCTACAACCACTAATGCTTTGTGTGATTTGTGTTCATAACTTTCAGATCAGTATTCTAACATTTGTCAGCATTTCCACATCATATACACTGAAAAATTAATGCAACCTCTTTTGGCATTTACTTAACCATATTAAGTGACTTTAACACATTTGTAATAATATGAAACAATTGTATTATAGTAACTATATATGATTAAGTAAATGCCAAAAAAACGGTTGCATTATTTTTTTCAGTAAAAAACAACTGCGGTACATTTTGCACACAAACCAGAAATGTTAAAATGTATTACAAAGTAGCACCTTCTTCATAATGCTAAACATGTTCAGGCTTTGCTTATGGTATGATTTTGAGTTAAATGCAAGCAGTGGGCCGCTCATGTGTTACAGAGATGGGGCAATATGCTAGTCATACAGTAATTACATGGAGGAAGGTTATAATAATTGAATTAGATTTTGATCTAGTGCTTTCCATGCTTTTAAGTTTGCTAATAGTTCCTTTATATTTGCCTTTTTAGGTTACTTATTTTTTCTGAAGACAAAACACTTAAAGCAGCGCTGGTAATCCCTCTAAGATGCTGATCTTATTTCTCTGATCATAGCCTGACCACAATGTAGGTCTCCAGTCACATTTTATTCCCATTCTGATAATACCAGATGGAAACTGAACCACTGATAGCAGGAACAAAGAGCTTATACTGAAGCAATGAAACTAATGGACATTCCCTCAATTGTTTTAATTGACTTTCCTTTCTTTTAACTAACAGCCAGTTCTTACAATAGATCAAATAAGAAAGCTGGCAGTAAAATCCTTCATCAATAGATGTATGGTTGGCATTTTTACAGTGTCTCTAAGTTCTAAAATGTTGTTTTTGCTCTAAGTATTTCTGTGTTGGCGTTTGAAGCTATTCTCACTGCTATCATGTTTTTGTCTAAGCCTGTAGCATAAAGGTGTCTAAACCAAATGCTTTCATCACTCTACCTGTCATTATCACCCTGACAGTTTTCCTTCCTAAGTAGCCTTTTAAAAAAACACACCAATGGGGTGCACAGATTCTGGGGCATTAAAGTTAAAAACATTTCAAGAGATTTATAGTTGGCATCTTTACAGTTGATTGAGCATTTAAAAAAGCACTTTATTGAAAAACAAAACTTTGCGTGCGATTGAACCAGATAAAAAAAAAGAAAAACCTACACTCAGCTGAGCGCAGCCTGATCCCAAACTGCCCTGCACCATGTAGAGATTACTGGTGTTAGTTTTCTTTCCACAGTGAAAGAATAACCACAGCTCTACCCTGGGCCAGAGGATTTTTATGTGTGCAACAACAGCCGAAACTTGATCATATTTAATAATTCACAGCAACTGTGTAACCCCTCCGACACATCTATCGCTTCCCCTCAAACCTCTGGCCCAATGCTGCTTTGTAAGTTCTTGAAAACAAGAGAGCGTGTCGGACTATCGCCTTCATCAGTGCAGAGCACGGCTCTCTCTTGCTAATTTCAGCTTTTACATGCACTTCAGCTTTGAGTGGAGCTGAGCACTAATCAGCTTTATCTTCACGCACTCTAACTCTTTGGCAAAATATGCTATCAAGTTACAAGTGTGGTCTGGAAACATTTTATCTCAATTTTCTTAATGAAGGCGTTCTTCTCTGTCCTGCGAGTCACACCAGCAGTATAAATCCTAGCTGATGATGACAGCGTACATAGCATCAGGATGGTTAGGAGTGAAAAGCGAGCCTAGTGATAAATAATACACATGGCACACCTCAGAGTGTGACTAATCCGAACCTATTGACATGGGATGGCCTAGGCTTACCAGTGACATTACCCTTGACACTTCCTCTTCTTTGCCACCCTAGAGCCCCTGAAGTGCATGGATTTTGTCCTCGTTTGTACAAGTATTCCAATGTTAGTGTATAAAAACAAGATACATGCCATAATAGGACTAAAAGGAAAAAAAATTAATAATCCTATATTCCCCTACAGCAAGTTCCATCTAGAGTAACGTGCTGGCAGCAAAACAAAGGAAGAGCTAACTGGAAACATGCCCTGAGCACAAGGCGAACTTAAGAGTCAGGTTCATTTGAGGTGAATACATTGTGTTTGTTTGCTGGTTGTTTGCCAGGATGCCATCCCTGTTCTGTCAGCAGTGACAACGGCATTGTTGGAGGAGAGCTTAGAGATCAACACAACTGAAAAAAAGAATGCAATGCATTTCACTTCTGGATCTCCATTGTATGATGGCACTTTTATCTGCATGGATGAAAAAAATAATACTTTCTGAAATGCTTTAACCTGCTATGGATCCAAGTTGTGCTCCAGCACCAAACAAAGCCAATAAATCTGGATTTTGCATCCATTGATACTAAGGGGTTTAATTTCCACTTTACCTTTAGGATATCGGTCAAACATTATAGAGAAGATTTGTTGCAGCTTTGTTGTTTTGTTATACAGAAAGGGTTAAAACATAATTTCCCAGAAAATCCAATTGATTAAAATTATTAGGGGAGTTAAGTTAACGTCTGACTCTTGCTCTTGAGTCAAAGATATAAGACAACATTAGGCAGCGTGTGATGTTATTTGTACGGAAGAGGATTAGGGCCACTGAAAAAAAAAAAAAAGTTAACTGATTTTTAAATTTTATTTCAGTTTAGTATGGGAAAAAAGTCAGAATTCTGACTTTAATCTCAGAATTCTGACTTTAATCTCAGAATTCTGACTTTAATATCAGAATTCTGACATTTTTCTCAGAATTCTGACTGAATTCTGATTATTAAAAAACTCAGAATTCTGAGATTAAAGTCAGAATTCTGACTTTTTCCCATACTAAACTGAAATAAAATTTAAAAATCTTTTTTTTTTCCAGTTGCCCTAATCCTCTTCCGTATATTTGGAGCTAAAAGTGGATGTAAATATGTTTAAATTGAATTAATGAGTCACCAGAATAATTAACTGAAGAAAATTAAAATTTTAAGGATTTGAGTTCACAATGTGAAATCAGCCAGTGATGTTCAGACAGTGATCCAGTGATTCTGTCCTTCTTAAAGGACGCTTTCTTCATCTTACAAAACAGTGTAAAAAAAAAAAGCCCAAAACCTCTGGAATTTCTTTTTTTTTTTACTGCCAACATACTTCATAACTTAAATAATTTAAGCTGCCAATGCGCTAAAATTGAGTGAAAAAACATCCCCAAAGCTTCTACAGCAAGTCATGTGTAATGGAGTAGCACTGGAGGCTTCTTCAGTGTTTTTAGCATTGTTAGCCACATTCTAAAGCAGCAAATATCAGCTCAGCTCTCTTAACAACAAAATCAAAAACTATTTCCTTTCTTACATGGAAATAAGAGTCTAAAATAAAGTTTTGTTTTTTCACTTAAATTCAGTTATCAAATTAAAATTCCTTTAACCAGATGAAGTCACATGCCAATAAATTTGCAACTTTGCAAAACAGACTTAACTTTGATGAGAACGGCGCCATCCATCACAGCGAACAATTATCCTAACATGCATGTTAGAGGAAGCCAGAGTACAAGGTACTCACGCATGGTTTAGGTCAATATGCAAATTCACTGCCATTATGGTATTCAAAAACAATTCCCTCTGCTGCTAGGCAACAGCCGTACACAGAGACAGCTACCTAACATATTGGATCACTGAATGAAGGGATACTCATTGTTAGGATCCTGGGTCAACAGTCAACAAATGTCTCTTCTTTTTTAATTCTCTAACTACAATATATTCAACTGTGAATGTGAATGACCTTATCTGCATTAATGTTTGATCAAAACAACAACATTAAGAAGAAGAGGATTCCACTGTTGCAAACTTTTTTTTTTAACCAAAGCCCTTTTCTGCAACTAAATAAGCCCAATAATCTGATAACTTGTAAACATTTACTAACTAGCATCCTTCCATTTTGTATACCCAGGTGAGTGATGGGGGACCTGTGTTGATTAGCAGTACTCTTTGGATGAAAGGCGGGGTATAACCCGGACAGTCCGCCAGCCCAGAGAGAGCCCATGCATGCCCTTTACTCCATGTCAAAGGACCACAGCCAGAGCTCAAACCCAAAACCTTTGTCCTGCATATCAACAGTGCAAAAATGGAGCCACTGTGTAACCCATGTAAAACATGCACATATTCTTAAAGTTGATCTTTTTTTTTTAATTTTATGCAAATTGTATCTAGTAAAACTTAGTTAACAAATATTTTGTGGCTAAAAACTTTATGCATATTTTCCTTCTTACGCAACATTATTTTAAGCATATAGGGCATAAAGTTCAAAGATTGTAAGCTGTAGCTATTAATAGCCCGTTTTGGTGTTAAGAATAAGCAGCTAATGGTCCATGTAATGACATAACACACATCAGGACCTTGTTGACTTTACCCTCCCACAATAATACAGGTTTCCCTTGATAATTACGGCAATTAGAGATTCCCCATGCTGCACTATCTCTAGTAATGAAAGAACCCTGCTATTATTGTTATTACACAACTCTGCAAGGAAAACTATTAGCTTTACTTAATTATCATATCAGGATGTTTTAACTTGGCTCTTTCCTGAGCAATGCATGACAAAGGGCACTGATGCATTCTGCTGACAGAGATCAGTTTTCATGCATTTGTTTTCTTATACCAGTTGTTTTATGAGAGGAAGGTTTGTCTGAGATTGCAGCAACAAAGCTGTCATAAAAAAGTTCAGGAAACATTGTATAGTACATAGAGACATTACAGCAAATTTAGTTAAATGAACTCACCTTTTTTTTTTCTTCCCAAAAATAATAATAATAATAATAATAATAAAAAAAAAAAGCACTTCTGTAGTGCATCTACAACGCTGCTTTTACTGCACCACTCATTTTACTTCTGACTTAGTTAAATTCATGGATTCTACTCCACAGGATTACTTCACTGTAACTAATACATTTTAAGCAAACATGACCAGAAACAGTCAGACTTGTTTGTACATAAGCTTCATTGTTATAATGTTCTTTTCTATCTGCTGAGTTATTTGGAGGTCAAAGTGGATATTTCACAGAAAACACGACACAGCATTACAGGAGAGTCTTTACCTTATTGCCAAGTGGAAGGATTTGCTTCAAAAGTATTAGGTTGAAAAAAAAGTTTCTTCTGCCTGAAGTTTTAAATCATATAACTACAAATGAATAAGTATAAAAATTTTCTTTTTAGTCTTCAAAAATACCAGAATTTGCAAATTAAAGGTTTGTCAAGATTATTATTATTATTTCAAATATCAAATTAGCTACTTTAAACAGCTACTCGCAACTTGACGACCAATTTCTCATAGCATAATTTTATTCTTGAATAAGCTATTTTAATTATTACTTTTTACTTTTACTTTAGTAAAAAAATCTTAAGTAGTGCTTTGCTAACTTGAGTATAATTTTAGATACTTAACTTAATACTTTAATACTCGAGAGTTTTCAAAAGGACAGGATTAATTTTGCAATTATTCATTTTGCAGACGTCCATTAGAAGATTCTCTGAGGCATTTAATGTTTAATATCCTAAAGCTTGAAAGGCCCATTTCAGTTCCAACAATGGAATCACTGTTTTTTTAAATGTCCAGTGAACAAAGAGTGTGATTTGACAGTTTTCATGTCAAGAGGAGGGAAAGGCAAGCATGAATTTGACAACGCTGGTTTTCCATGTGACTGCATACTTTTGACTGAAGCAACAACCATGTAGAAAAACCAGTTTGCATCAGTGGAAGAAACAAAGTTAAAAGACGAGACAAAGCAGGGCTCTACAGGTGAGCCAAAACACAACAAGATTATATTTAAATACTAATAGAACACAATGAAAAATAATAAAGTAGCGGTAGACCTCACAGAAAGAGAGAGTTAGGTGCTGCAGTGAAAAGGAACCATCTCCCCCGACACAAGCTTAATCTAAGAACCACAAAGATACCTGATATTTAGATCGCAGAGCTCTACAGGGTAAATAAGTAAGTAAATAAGTAAAATCAATCCATAATAAAATATTGACATAAAATGTTATATAAATAAGAGCTCAGAGACATAAAAAAACTAATCAATACCTAAATCTTCTGTTATAGAAAAATGACAATCAGCTGTATATCTCACAAAATATATGAATTTATAAAGTAAAGGTTTTTTGTTCAGAAGAAGGTTTTGTTTTAACATAAAATCAAAAATATTTAAGAACTGAAACCAACTATATCTGTAAACTGTTAGATGATAAACATTTTACATTCTGTCATAATCCTTGTGAGATCCTTGGTTTTGTGTTTTGTCACTTTTCTTTATTTACTTGTTTGATTTTAAGATTCCTCTACAATAGTTCTGAACGGTTCTGGTTTGCGGTACTCTGGACCTTACTGTGGATTTAGTTTGCTTTTCTTTCCACTTTCCCTTTAGTTTAGTAATTTCTAACTTTGACTGTTTTCCTCCTTTTAGATGGGGAATAGGGGTGTTGCCTTTTCAGAAAATTTAGCCTATTTCATACGGCCTCAGAGATTCTATTTGTGGGATTTATTGATTCTACAGGTCCTGCAAATAAATGGGTCATCATAGGTCATTTGTGATTTCACAGGTGAGCAATCACTTTTTGATCAGTTGAGCAGGTTTTCTTTTCTCCTTAAGTAGGAAATCATTATTGCAAACCACTGCTGTAATATATTTACTTGTATTTACTGTATTCATTCATGTTTTTTTGTCTTATTCCAACAGTTATTTGATTTTCTCAAATATTTATGTGTGACAAAAGCTAAAAAAACCAATGTAGATGAAATCTGTGCAAACACTTTTTCACAGCTCTGTAAAACGTAATTTTGTCATAGATAGAGAATGCAGTGCTGCCACAACGCCTCCGAAGTACTTCAAACAGAAAACGATCTTTAGGTGTGGTGTTGGGACACCTTTGCAGCAGTTCAGTTTTTCTGAAGAGTCGTTTCATCTCACGCCTCATGACAGATGATGGCAATCTTTGCTTTTCTTTGCTATGTCAGTTGAAGACCTCACAGATTCTCACACATAAGGCTTTTCTTTTGACTCCAGACTGACAAGTACAGATTAATACTCCTCACACACCTTTACCTCTTATTTCTGCTTGACTTCAGAGAAAAATGGCATGAGAGAGGAAAAAAGAAAACAAGAGGAATATTGTGAGCAGAACCCAAAACAAACATGAGATATGTAACGAAAAGCTCAGAGCCTGGCTTTCAGATCAGAAGTACTTTTCAGATCCAGTGTCTAAACTAAAGCTTTTGTTTTGCAGTACACATAGATGGAGACAGCAGACACAGTGGGTAAGTGTTTGTGTCGGGCCAGGCTAAGCCCCTTAGACTCTCTGTTAGTCTCTTGACGTCTACTCAGGTTCCTCAGGTTCTCAGGCTTGGACCTATACTCAGTTCTCTTAACGCCATTATGACATTGGCCCTGAAAGGCCACAAACACAAACAATAATTGTGATGCACCCACACAAACAGGCCAATACACACACAGTCTAACGCGCACACGAAATAGTTTATAACGCCCCTCCCCTTTCATGGAGAGCATCCCAGTGGAATGTAGCGGTGTGTGTGTCTGACGCCACGCTAAGCCACCTCAGTCCTGCTGAGGAGTCTACTTTTGCAAGTCTTGTCGTCTGCGTCTGGCCATCACAGTCATGAGAAAATCACTAGGTGCCTGCGGGGCGCATCTCCCAGGTTACAGGTATGCCTGTTGACACATGCCAAATCCCCCTCTTTCTCCCTGGTTGGCGGTGAGCACATTGGAACGCCCTGTCTAAACCGCAGACATCACATAGGATGCAAGGCAGGGTAGGACATGTTGGGTCACGTGGTCAAACCGCTGCCTGCGTCGATGCCTCGTAAACACGCATGACTTAAAGCCCAATGAGTTGGGCTCTACCTGTACGCAAAAAGACAGATTCATACACAAAAACACTCTGGTCTATCAGCCAGGTAAGGCGGGCGGAGCTCCCCTCAGGGGCCTTCTGTGCCCTGCAGTGGGCCACAGTTAGGCCTGATCAAGTCAAGCTGCTGAAGGATGGGAGTGCTGGCACATTCCTCTGACAGGTGATGGAAGTAGAGCCTTTTTGATCTGCCTTAAAGTGCAGAGAGAAGAGGAAGAACCACAGAAAAATAGCACAGCCCCAAATATGTTCCTGCTGAAAAGAGCGGTGAGATTTTGCAAAAGTTACAACTAAGGAGTGGAAAATAAGAAAGTGCATCAAATACATTTAACTTTGACTGGATGAATATTTATCTGTTAAGACAAATGTGAATTACAGTGTAGATTATGATTGTTTAGGAAAATATGCAGTATGGAAATGCAGAGTCTTACTCCTGGTTCTAATTTGATTTTAAGGAAAACTTTTTTGAATAAAAAACAAAAAACAAAACAAAACAGCAAATACAAAAAGAGCTTAAAATTCAAAATATGCATATGGTCTTTGATGCTTATTATAAAGTTAATTTGATAATATGAAAAACATCAATACTTATTTGCAAAGAAATTCTATGAAGACTAGAAGCAAACATAACGTTTGAATTGCTTTTATTTAAAACAGAGCAGCAACAATTGTTTTTATAACCACTAGAAAAATATTATAGTATATTGGTTCGTAGTCAGGGGCTGCACAGTGGCGCAGTGGGTAGCGCTGTTGTCTTGCAGGCAGTAGGTTCTGGGTTAGATTACTGGCCTGGGGTCTTTCTACATGAAGTTTGCATGTTCTCCCTGCGCATGAGTGGGTTCTCTCCAGGTACTCCGGCTTCCTCCCACAGTCTAAAAACATTACTGTTAGGGTAATTGACTTCTCTTTAGATGTGAGTGTGTGCCTTTGTGTGTCTCTGTGTTGCCCTGCGACAGACCGGCGACCTGTCCAGGGTGTACCCCACCTGTACACTGCAGGAGATAGGCACCGCCCCGTCTGCAACTCTGACAGGGACTGAATGGGAGAAAATAGATGATGAATGGATGGATGCCAACCTTTCTACGATGCACCCTGCCTTTATCCCATAGACTGCCGGAGACCGTTACCCTGATAGATAAGCAGAAGAAGGTGGATGGATGGATGGATGGATGGATGGATGATGGTTATAACTCAGCAATTTAATATGTGACTTTATCAAAAGTATAAAAAGAAATTCCTATTCTAGTTTCCTTATCTAATCTTTATCTAATCAATTAGGCAATTTGCTCACATTGCTAGTCTACAGCTGTGTGCCTAGCAGGAGTAGTGTTTTAGTTTTCACATCATTTTTTACTACAGTTAAGAGTTAAAAGAATCTTTCTTAAAAGCTAACAAAAACCCATTCAGTATATTATTTTTCTTCATCGGTTTAGAGCAGGGGTGCTAAAGTCCAGTCATCAAGAACTACTATCCTGCAACTTTTTGATGGACCCCATTTTTAAAACACCTGAATCAAATGTAGCTCGTTCCCATGCCTCTGCTGAGCTTTATGAGGGGATTGAGCCTTTAGATTCAGGTATGTTAGAGAAGAGATGCATCTGAAAGTTACAGGATGGGAGCTCTTGAGGACTGGACTTGAGGACTGGCACCCCTTGGTTTACAGTATGCAGCATGCTGTGGGGTAAGGGCGAACTTTATGATCAAGTCAGCTGGAAAATCTCTCTCATTGATAGGATTTAAACTATAGTAAAACTATAATGAAGTTTTTAGAGAATTTGTTTAAGAGATACTCTCCAGCTGACGTGTTCTTAAAGTTCCCCCTTCCACCAATGATTTGATGGAAAAAAATTATGGTTTTAATAATTCAATAAAAAAATCATATTCAATGAAAAATTCACAAAAACAGGAAAAATATAAAAGAAAATTTCAGAAAAAAAAGCCAATGAATGATTAAACCATCACCTTTAGAAGACTTTAGAGAAATTATTGTTGTACTGGGCAGTAACACTTCTCACACAGAGATCCAAATCCAATATCAGTCCACTGGAATTTATAGTGAGAGCAAATACAGACCAGGTGGTCCAGTTAGCTTGATCCTCTAACTCTGCACCTTCTTCTCTCCATTGATTTTCTCTGCACTGTCTACATTCTCTACCTTTGACTTTGCAATCTTCTCATCTTCACTGATTATGCTAAAAGCATTTTCTTCACCCTTTCTCACTTCAATTGTTTTACTTAAGTGGCCTCCTTCATCTGTGACCCTTCTGGTGTATTATTCTTCCTTACTCAAATCCCTCCAGTCATTTCTTTCTTCTCAGCCTGTTATCTATCAAGTCTAGTTTTGCTGAGTATCATCAGTAAAACTGAGAATAGATCTTATGCTGTCTAGTATTTCTACCAACTGGAAACAAGCATAGTGAAGAGTAATAGCCCTAGCAATGTGGGACTCCACCATTAACCCTGAAGCCTTAAAAAGGTCATTGACATGAACAAGCATTTCATGCATTCTGTGAGGAAGCTAAGATTTAAAACCAGTTCCCTTGATTCCTACTGTACAGCACGTTTTTGCCTTTTCTGTAAAAATATTGTGATTGAATATATCAAATGCACCATCCAGAACAGGATAAGTAGAGATAAAAGTCTGAGGCCATAAGAATATCATTGGTGACTATCACCAGTGCTGGTGTAGGTCCACATTTGATTAGCAACCATTTTCTTAAGAATTTTAGACTAAGAGAAAAAATTTAATTATGACTGATCAAGTTGTTTTGATTGAAGGTGAAATAAATAATTATAAACAATAAACCGAAGCCAAGAGTAACGAGTAACGTTTGTTTTAAAAATGTAAGGAATAGAAAGAACAGATGCTTGTGTGAAAATGTGATGAGTAGAAGTCAGAAGTAGAAAGGAAAATAAGTAATGGAGTAAAGTATAGATACCTAAAAAGTGTACTTAAGTACGGAAAGGAAGTATTTGTAATTCTTTACTTGATACCTCTGTTGATAAGCTATAGAGGTGGTAAACCTAAGGCTAGGCTAGCAGCCACTTACCAACAGAAATAAAAAAGAACATGTGACACACAGTGTCCCAGTTCCCAGGAGTTCCCAGAAGAAAGGTGCAGAAAAAGAAAACGTGTTATAGCTCAAAGTTATAGAAGGGAATTCAAATCACATTTATAGTGACTTTAATAGTTAAAATATGAATTAGGTCTTAACATCAGACCTTGTGTTTGGATGGAAGAAACTTTAAGTGGAAATCTGGCCTAGTGTCACAACTTCCAGAGGAATTAATTCCAATATGGATTTTTTTTTTTTTTATATGCCTCTTTGGCACTACGTTCTCACTTTAGTGGTTGATTTTAGAATTGAGACAGGATTTGAGCGCTTTGCAATCATTTTACTGTGTGGATGAGCACTTTTGAGACTGAGATATATTGTTGAAGTGCCTCCTAAATGGAATTGGATTTGGAGCAAGTAGGTACAACTGCATGGGCCAAGGACAGGTTGAATTAGCCAGTCAAAAACCCCACAATATCCCCGACAGAAGTTCTGAGCACATGTCCAGGGATATCAATAAGACCTGCAGGTTTGTAGGAAGCATTTCCTGCTGATCTCAGTGGAAGAAAGTTTTAAAGTTAGTAATTATGAGTCAGCATTGGTTGCAGATGGTTGTTTTTGTCACAATATAATTTCAGAAGGCTTGATTTTATATCAAATCTGAGAGCATACAGCTTGTTCATCTCAAGTTTAACAAAGTACCAGACATTAAGAACCTTCATACCTTCATAAGTACAGCAGCAGAAATATGCTGATATAATATAAACCATGATTTGTACATACGAAAATTAAAGTAAAATAAAAGTTAATTAAGCCAAATGCAAATGAAGCTGTCTTTGACTTTGTGCAAAGCTTTTTCTTCTGATTCATTGTTTACAGATCTTTTTGTGGACATAATTATTTTTTTACTTTTTGTTTAAGCTAGAAAGAATTGCTTCTTGCTGACCTGGACCATGCCACAGATACTTATACTTTACTTTTTTCTTACTTCTTAAACTTATGAGGACAAAATGTTTCCTAGTTCAGCCACTTATGGTGATGGGAAAAAATCTGTGTTATTTACTTTCCCCACATAAAATACTCTGCATGCATAAAAAAGAGAGAATCAAAGACATAAAGATAAATTGGCTGAGATCAGACTAAGAATAATGAGATCAAGATTCACAGATCAGGCTGGTTAACAGCCTCCACCTTGTCTACCAAAGAAATAAATAAACATATTTTATTTCCTGTTTATGGTGAGCTTAACTTGTAAAGGAGGAAATTGGACAGTATTGTCTATAGTAAGAACTAAATGTAAACTCTTAAAACAATCCCATTTCTGTCAAAGCATATCACATTGCATGCAGTTACGGTTACAGTCTGCTCATATTACTGGTACCATTATAACAGTTCACATGTTACATCACAGAGTTCTCCCATTTATCCTCAGTTATGCATGAAACCACAGAGTATACATCAACATAGTCCCTAAGTCTGCCAACCACAAACACGAGCAATGCCGTGGAGCCTTTTTTGAACCTTAATGCTTCATTGTCTCTGCTCATCAACCATGATATCCTTTAATGTCTGTAGAAAACGTAGGTTTTTGTGACTGAAATGCTACTGCTAATGCAGGTATTTGTTTTGCCGTCATAGTGACTAAACCCAAGTGTAGGTGGGAACAAGACTGAACAGAGAAACAGGAACAAAGAGATTCAGATGATCAGCTTGGAATTATAAGCACTGAGGAATAAATGTCAGAACGTGGCACCGACTGTATGTGAATCTATCGGCAGTGGCTCTAAAGCTGTTTGTTTTCCCCTCGCAGGTATCTGTCATTCTCATTCGCAGAGACACAACAGGTTCACTGACAGCCTGCAGATGTATTACATTTCAAAGCTAGGGATGACATATAGACAGGCAAGAGCAAGTCTAAAGCAATATAAAGTTCAGTGGTGAGAGAAAAAATGGCAATAAAAGTCTTACATCCACATCAAAAGAACTACCTATTGTGCTTGCTGCAGACTGGAAAAGATGTGTTTAATTAAATTTACTCTCTTGTGGCACCATTTTTTTTTTCTCTGGCTTGTGCAGTTCCTGAATTACACGCAGTCCTCGTAAAGGAGCCAGAAGTATATTTTCTCTTGCCGCAGGCCTGGCACGCCATCTATCTGAACCGTCCTTGCACATAAGCCAAAAAAACGATGAGAAGATGTGGTAGTTTAAGCCTGTGCGTTTCTGTAAAACTCCTCCACTCAGCTGTATGTGTGTTTGGGGAGTTCAGGCTGGTGGAACAGTAGAGGGAAGGTGGTTCAGCTTCCACTCTGACTGACTTCCAAGCTCCTCAAACAGAACCGCGAACCCTCTGCTCTTCCCTCCCACCCCACACCCGCAACCCCTACCGCCTTTAGGTTCTTTCCTGCAGCGGCCAACGCCAGATTCAACACAGCATCCATGAAACAAACAGAAACTCCCACTGCTCTCCTCTTCGTGGCTCACTGTGGTTGTGCAAGACGTTTGGTAGAAAATCCTTGTTTATATCGCAACCATAATACGGCACAACTACAGAGAGAAACTCAAGCCCACGCTAGAACTGCTCAAAACATTACTGACCAACTTCTAAACACTGCCTTGTTGCACTTTAAATGACTTTTAAATTCATAAATGCGTTAACCAGGGTACTTTCTATGAATTTTGTAGGTGAACTTAAGTTTGAAGCTACGGTAGAACCTGATTCTGAGTCATATTTCAGCTGGAAATCTTGGTATTTAAGCCTGTACATCAAATTGTACTGGGCTCAGGAGGGCTGGTACCTCCATGTCCCCACTCCCTTATGTCCCCCTCCAAAAACCTCCAGCACGCCTCCCAGTCTAAGCACTGCAGCTCTGTAATTGTGGGGAAACCACAGCACACAGCCCCATATATAAATACTCTATTCTCCTAGCCTTGTCAAAATAAAGGTTGTGTAGGGGGAAGAAAGAGGGCTTTTAAGGTGGCCCTCACCCCCACTATGGAACTATTTTGAGGCCAAATAACTCCGTTTCTATGGGCAAAGCTCCAGAGAACTAGTAAGACACACAAAGTCGTGTTTAAGGAGGTTCCTTTTCTCCTTTTAGTATGTTTGAGCACAGCTCAGCATCAAATATCTAAAAATAATACTGCCACCCTAACTAAGAGTTTTGAAATGTGCTTAGTAAAGTGACAAAAAAGCTACTACAAGCATTTATGTTGACACATACTATAGAATTACTGACATGGCACCTTTGTTGCAACATGGCTACTGATGTGACAGAGTCAAAAAGGCATGAAGGTTTTAAGTAGAGGCAAAGACAGACATACAGATCTGCAAAGAAACAAATTTGTATGCACTCGACAAGCCTGTTGATGAGCGGGTAGCTTTGATCTGCACATCCAGGAAGAGGAGACTTCCGTGTTGACTTTGCAACCCATTCACCTGTCTGTGTCCACAGCAGGATGTGTCCCTTAAAGGAACAAAATACAATAAGGACTCTTTGTCAACAGCTAAACACAAACTCCTCAGTGTCACATATTTACGCCAACAGTTGGTCAGTAAGGATACTAGTTTTCATGGTATTAAAGAGATGTGAGTTTAAGTTTAGTTCCTTTACTGTGGTGTGTTTATTTATTTATTTTTTTTCTCACACACCAGGATGGGACAGTGATATAGTATTTTTTCGAGAGCTCATGATCTAGATTCAGCATCCTCAAACTTTTGTATTTTCATTATCTGGTAAACTTCCAATTTGAATGTGCTGTATACTCATTCTTTAGCCTACTAAATTATATGAGATATAGTTAGCTTTTAATGGATTTAGGTGTTATTTACTAAACCTCTTCATGCTTTGATGTTGTATAGTAAACATTGTCTGTTATAAAACTTCAAAATCAAAACCAAAGTATAAAGATTTAATCTTTCACAATCGATAAAAAATATGTTTGATTTGTCTTTGATGAATCAAAGACAAAGTCAACACAACCTACTTTTCTATACAAATAAAACTTTTGAAACCAGAATTAGTTAGCTTTAAACACTGATCTAATTTGAGCTTGTAGTTTAGGAACATTTCAGTGCACTAAGCAGAAAGAAGTGAAGCATTTCAATGTTTTTTTTTTGAAGATTTGTTGCTGCTATATTTCTTCAGAGTCAAGACAACCCGACATAGTTAATACAGCTATGGGGTGTGCGCTCTATCAAAACTCATGTAAAAGGATCAAAGGCTGTTAGTTTTATTTCAAACTGCTGAGTAGTAGCCTGTGTCAATGTGAGGACAAACCAGGTTCAAGTCCATCTATGGTATTGGAGTGGTCTGGTCAAAGGCTGGATTTAAATCAGATAAAGTTCAAGAAGGTTGCCTTAAAAAGCTCAGAAATGTTAAAATATTTGCCATCTTTGGTGAATAAAAAAAGAAACAGAAAATAATTGTGGGGCAGATTTACCCGCAGTTATGTAAAAGACATTTGTTTGCAGTTTACAACCAAGGGTGTCACACCGAGTGATCAGTATTAAGATGAATTACCTTATCGCCCAGGGAGATTAATTGCTCTTATTTTCTCAATTTTTATGAAAACATGTCTTTTTTTAAAATTGTGTTTTTTATGCTAATTGTGCTTTTTATGTTATTTATCCTCTGATGAATTTAAACTGTTTGAAGGTGAAAAAAGCAAATAAAAAAATAATTAAAAAGTGTGAGAGGGGCAAACCAATTTTGATAGCAGCATACCTGAAGAGCAAAGTGTCAATAGATTTACGAAGAGTTCAAGAAAACAAAGAACCCGTGACTGTGGTGATCTTTGCCTGTAGGTGTGACACATGAAAACAACTGACTCATCAAAACATCTGATGTGGCTCAAGAAACACACATAAAAATTCCCCCCAAATGTTACAGAAAGTAATCTTAGTTTTGAGGAATCACAAAAAGCTGCTGAGGAAGACAATGAAAGAAGCTGAAGAATGATGATATTCCACAACCAAAACAACAATAAAAAAAACAACATTGAGTCATTTAGGAAGATAATTTTTATTAACCACATTTACAAACCATTTTTTTATTCTGTAAAGTAAATAAAATATCAATAATTAAAATATAACAGTAAAGCTAAATAAAGTTTTACAATAGGTGTAGTCTCGTTTTTAATAATTCTCCATTCTCTCCACTATTGAATAAGCCTTTCAGTGTTACCAGATATTTTGAAAGGAAAAAAGAAAAACTTTGCAAACTACTTTTAATTTACTTTTGTTTGAAAACCTTTGTTTGAAAAAACCTTAGAAACCGTATAAAATTATGTGCGATGTGAAATATGTGAGAGTCAGATTTTCAGTATACCTAATAATGAACTTTTGGCCAAAAGAATAAAAAAGCAAACTAGGATGCTGCTCTGGGTGCCAGTAAGGGACCTCCATTAACCCTCAAACTCTCACACAGTATGAAGGAAGGAAGGAAGGAAGGAAGGAAGGAAGGAAGGAAGGAAGGAAGGAAGGAAGGAAGGAAGGAAGGAAGGAAGGAAGGAAGGAAGGAAGGAAAAACATCATCTAGACAACATGTAGAACATGAAGACATTCTGCTTGCATATCCCTATAAACATTAACAAACTTCACATCTTAACACATTTCCCTCCTTCATTTCCCTCCCTCATACACACACAAGCAGGGAAGCTATGGGAGGAGGGAATGCAAAGAATGCTTCAAACCCCGGGCTGGTGTTCTGACTCGTCCCAGACTTCATGCCGTCACCGCCGGGGTCTGTGGCCAGACCTCCCTGTGCCAGACCCACTGGCTCCAACACCCGCCCAGGCCAGCCGAGCAGCAGCTCGCGACCCATAATTAACCAGCAAGCCGCACAGTAGAGCACCCCCCACCACCACTCTTCATACTTATACAGCGGGGCCCCTCTAAAACTTACAGGAAGCGCATGTGGCCCTCCTTGTAACTTGTAGATATGGATGCTTGAACACCTGTGAAGAATTTGTGCAACTTAATTTGTCACAACTTAAAGTTTTGCTATCCAGCAATGCAAATTCCTTGGTTTCATTTTAATTACAGCTGGTGATTCTGATCAAAGTTAGAGTTAAAGTTTTTTTTCTCAAAACTTGAGATAACAGGACCATAGTTGTTTTTTTAAGTAATTGTGTTTGAGTCTCACTGTATACTGAAAGTAATGCCAGGGTACCTGTAATTCTCCCAGACTGGTATAATTACAGCCAAGACATGGAGGGTGCACTTGAAGAGCAGGCAGTGATCATCTTCATTCTTCTAACGGCTTTTCTCTCCTGTTCAGGCAAGAAGGGCCTTCATTCAAGGTGTAGTTTCCTTAGATCAGTCAGGGGAATCTTAGACCAACAAAGTCTGGTATGCATGAGGATTAACATAAAAGTGTGATAAAATGCAAAATCACAAAGCACCATTTTTTTATTTTTGCATGCAGTCCCTCAGATGAATGAAACATCTGAATGCGCTAACTCAACTAGGCACTGGAGACAAACGGAAAATCTTTAAGCTAAGCATCCTCTCTTCTGTCAGAAGAGTATCCTTCCCGCTGAGGTGGGGTCATGGCTTGTAAATTTTACAGGGCTTCCATGAGGAATACCTCATCCTTTGAAAGAGAAACAGGAAAATTGCATGCTAGCCAACCCACTCAGTTTTTTCACCCCTCTCCTGCACTGTAATTTGGTTCTGCAGCAAGTTGGCCTAAAATAACCTTAACCCAATATTCACAACATAGGATGACTGAGTGATGCCGGAGGTCTCCCCTTGGGTGGCGCTGGACACTCTTTATCCTGTGGGCATTAACAGATTGTTTACTTGCTTACCTCTATAAAGATACATCAGAAAGCAACCATGAAAGGTAACTATTTGGGCTGCAGTAGATAAAGCAAACCTCTTACACTAAAAGGTGGTCATGTTTGTATAACTGTTGAAGAAGGGTTTTAAACTGCTCAGCATTTTTTTTCACAAACTCTGCTGCTTTATTGCCATTGATTCATTTTGCATGACATTTGTAATGAGGTGCTGGTATAATGAAGTACACTTTAAATACTAAACTTATTTCAAATGCATTTATTGAGAAAAACATCTAGTTTAGGCAAACCAATAATAGGTTACCAATGAACTGTCAATGAACTGGAGTCCAAAGGGATTACAGTGGTCGTATAATGCCAATAGCCTAAGTCATTCCTTCTGAGTGTCTGTCCTTTGTGTTTTTCTTGCTGTTGCTCCTTATGGCATTCCTAAGGCAGCTCTCGCTGGTGGAAAACCAATCCCTTCGTAAAGTTCTCTTGAGGAAATAGTTTGACGTCCTCTGACTATCTGCACCTTTCAGTTCACTCTTCATAAGATTTCTAATGATGTAATGAATGGTTAATGTGGATATCTAATCTTGCTTTGAGTAACATTGTAGATGCATAGCATGTATTTCCTTGAAGGTGAACATTGAGGAGAAAGCTAAAGGAGTGCAAGCACCACTTCCTTTTGAAAGAAATTACTCTGCTCGTTAAATTAAGAGGCCAGAAAATGCCTTGAAGGTTTTGGCATTATTTATTGAGATTATGTTGTTAAGTTTCCTGGACCCACCAAGTGTTGCATAAGTGTGAAGGTGTTTGAGGGATCAGGACAAGTACACTATATTGCCAAAAGTATTTGCTCACCCATCCAAATTATTGGAATCAGGTGTTCCAATCACTTCCATGGCCACAGGTGTATAAATTCAAGCACCTAGGCATGCAGACTGTTTTTACAAACATTTGTGAAAGAATGGGTCGCTCTCAGGAGCTCAGTGAATTCCAGCGTGGAACTGTGATAGGATGCCACCTGTGCAACAAATCCAGTCGTGAAATTTCCTCGCTCCTAAATATTCCACAGTCAACTGTCAGCTGTATTATAAGAAAATGGAAGTGTTTGGGAACGACAGCAACTCAGCCACGAAGTGGTAGGCCACGTAAACTGACGGAGCGGGGTCAGCGGATGCTGAAGCGCATAGTGCGAAGAGGTCGCCAACTTTCTGCAGAGTCAATCACTACAGACCTCCAAACTTCATGTGGCCTTCAGATTAGCTCAAGAACAGTGCGCAGAGAGCTTCATGGAATGGGTTTCCATGGTCGAGCAGCTGCATCCAAGCCATACATAACCAAGTGCAATGCAAAGCGTCGGATGCGGTGGTGTAAAGCACGCCGCCACTGGACTCTAGAGCAGTGGAGACGCGTTCTCTGGAGTGACGAATCGCGCTTCTCCATCTGGCAATCTGATGGACGGGTCTGGGTTTGGCGGTTGCCAGGAGAACGGTACTTGTCTGACTGCATTGTGCCAAGTGTAAAGTTTGGTGGAGGGGGGATTATGGTGTGGGGTTGTTTTTCAGGAGCTGGGCTTGGCCCCTTAGTTCCAGTGAAAGGAACTCTGAATGCTTCAGCATACCAAGACATTTTGGACAATTCCATGCTCCCAACTTTGTGAGAACAGTTTGGAGCTGGCCCCTTCCTCTTCCAACATGACTGTGCACCAGTGCACAAAGCAAGGTCCATAAAGACATGGATGACAGAGTCTGGTGTGGATGAACTTGACTGGCCTGCACAGAGTCCTGACCTCAACCCGATAGAACACCTTTGGGATGAATTAGAGCGGAGACTGAGAGCCAGGCCTTCTCGTCCAACATCAGTGTGCGACCTCACAAATGCGCTTCTGGAAGAATGGTCAAAAATTCCCATAAACACACTCCTAAACCTTGTGGACAGCCTTCCCAGAAGAGTTGAAGCTGTTCTAGCTGCAAAGGGTGGACCGACGTCATATTGAACCCTATGGATTAGGAACGGGATGTCACTTAAGCTCATATGTGAGTCAAGGCAGGTGAGCAAATACTTTTGGCAATATAGTGTATCTGCAAAGGTCAGAATACTAAAAACAGCTAGTAGGTAAGTGGTATTATTAAGATAAAAAATTTCCAGTTTAATTCTGTTTATCTACATATCTAGAATTCACAACACATGTCATCTCTTTACAGGAGCACTTTACAGGGACAATTCAATCAGATCATACAGTCAGATTGGTAAAAAAGGTTATATCTAAGAAAAGACCAGCTGATTGCATCGAATCATTGACTTCCAGGACAAACATGGTGATAATATTTGCTAGAGTTTTGTTGTTGACTCTGCTGGGGTCTCTCACACCAAACATTCATACACTAATACCTCTGCTTAAGAAACCATCTCTTGACCCAGATGACTTGGTCAATTATAGACCTATATCCAATCTTCCTTTCTTATCCAAAATTCTTGAGAAAGTAGTTGCCAAACAGGTTTGCGACCACTTACACCATAATGAACTTTTTGAAGAGTTTCAGTCTGGCTTTAGAGCTCATCATAGCACTGAAACAGCTCTGGTGAAAGTCACTAATGATATTCTCATGGCCTCAGATAATGGACTTGTTTCTGTGCTCGTCCTGTTGGATCTTAGTGCTGCATTTGATACAGTTGACCATAATATTCTTTTAGAAAGACTTGAATATTTTGTTGGAATTAAAGGAACAGCACTAGACTGGTTTAAATCTTATCTATCTGATCGAATTCAGTTTGTTCATGTTAATGATAGATCTTCAACACGCTCAAAGGTTACCTGTGGAGTACCACAGGGATCAGTACTAGGACCAATTCTCTTTACTTTATACATGCTCCCAATTGGTAGAGTTATTAGACAGCATGGGATTCATTTTCACTGTTATGCTGATGATACCCAGCTATATCTGTCTATAAATCCAGATGAAGCTAACCCATTACATAGATTACAGGCATGTCTTGAAGACATAAAAACCTGGATGACTCTTAACTTTCTGCTTCTGAATGCAGACAAAACAGAAGTTATAGTCTTTGCACCAGAGTCTCTGAAAAAGAAGCTGATTAGCCAGTCACTTCATTTGGATGGGATTAAACTGATTTCAGATAATAAAGTAAAAAATCTTGGTGTTATTTTTGATCAGGACCTGTCATTTAAATCCCATATCAAAGAGGTTTCTAGAATTTCCTTCTTTCATCTGAGGAACATTGCAAAAATTAGAAATCTCCTGTCCAGGGGTGATGCTGAGAAACTAGTCCATGCATTTGTTACTTCAAGGCTGGACTATTGTAATTCTTTACTATCAGGAAGTCCACAAACTGTAGTTAAAAGCCTTCAGCTGATCCAAAATGCTGCAGCCAGAGTTCTGATGAAAATTAAAAAGAGAGATCATATCTCTCCTATCCTGGCTTCTCTTCATTGGCTTCCTGTTAAATCAAGAATAGAATTTAAAATCCTCCTTCTCACATATAAAGCCTTAAATGGCCAAGCTCCATCTTATATCAGAGATCTGATTGTTCCTTATGTTCCAAACAGAGCACTTCGCTCTCAATCTGCAGGTTTACTAGTGGTTCCTAGAATTTCTAAAAGTAGAATGGGAGGCAGATCTTTTACTTATCAGGCTCCTCTCCTGTGGAACCAACTACCAGTTTTAGTCCGTGAGGCAGACACCCTGTCTACTTTTAAGGCTAGACGTAAAACTTTCCTTTTTGATAAAGCTTATAGTTAGGGTGGCTCAGGTTATCCTGAGCTATCGCTATAGTTATGCTGCTATAGGCTTAGACTCTTTTGGAGGACATAGGGACCCCCATTTCATCATTCTGCTTCATTCTCTCTCTGTTCTCCTATTCTGCAGAATCTGTTTGTTCAATCTCTAACCTTCTGCTCTCTCTGCTTTTCCTCAGAGTAGCTTTGCCTCGTCTGTTCCTGTTTGGCTGTGACGTCATCCTGGAAAGAAACATCAGCTGTGCTGCTTCCATCAACACCCTTGTTTATAGATGTTGGAGATCGGCCTGTTTTCCAGTGTGGTCCTGTTTCTCTGACCGTGACTGAGTGGATGTGCTCTCTTCGTCTTCTGACATGGGAGCTGCCTTGGAGCTCGTCTGCCTGGCTGTGTGTTTCCTGGACGGCGCCGCCTTTTACAGCTGCTTTTTGTATCTCTGCTTCTGTCTCCTTGAACCCCAGTCGGCATCGGCAGATGGCCGCTCACACAGAGCCTGGTTCTGTTGGAGGTTTCTTCCTGTTAAAAGGGAGTTTTTCCTCTCCACTGTCGCTACAAGCATGCTTATTGTGAGGAATTGTATTTGAGTCAATGAGTCAATGCAATCAACTGGTTTTCCTTAGATAGAAAACTTTGTATCAATTTGACTGTATGATCTGGTTGAACTGTAAAGTGCCTTGAGATGACGTGTTGTGAATTTGGCGCTATATAAATAAACTGAATTAATAGTGGAGAGAAAAACAATGCCTTTCTAACAACAAATAAACTCAAGAGGAATCAGGGTCAGTGGTAGCGGCCTTCTGCCAAGGTCGTCTGGGGGTTCAAAAAGAGAGAGAAGCAGACTTAAAAATGTAACATAGAAGCACTGAACCATAAATATATTGTATGTTAAAAAAGGTAATGGTAAACTAGCTCCACGGGTGGCCCTTCTAGGAAATAAAAAAAGCAAATAAGCTCTGAGACAGTTTTTGCGTCAAAGGTGGGAAGAAAATACAGTTAGTCACAGTAAAAGCTGAGCTGAGCAATGACTAGGAGAGAAACAGGACTAAACACTAAACAAATACACTCACCGGCCACTTTATTAGGTACACCTGTCCAACTGCTCGTTATCACTTAATTTCTAAGCAGCCAATCACATGGCGGCAACTCAGTGCATTTAGGCATGTAGACATGGTTAAGACAATCTCCTGCAGTTCAAACCGAGCATCAGTATGGGGAAGAAAGGTGATTTGAGTGACTTTGAACGTGGCATGATTGTTGGTGCCAGAAGGGCTGGTCTGAGTATTTCAGAAACTGCTGATCTACTGGGATTTTCACGCACAACCATCTCTAGGGTTTACAGAGAATGGTCTGAAAAAGAAAAAACATCCAGTGAGCGGCAGTTCTGTGGGCGGAAATGCCTTGTTGATGCCAGAGGTCAGAGGCCAGACTGGTTCGAGCTGATAGAAGGGCAACAGTAGAGACTGACATTTTTTCGGGAATCCCACGGGTCACGGGATTCCCGTGGGATTCCCGTGGGATGGGAGTCAGTATTAGTAACGATCACGGGATTGGGACGGTACAGGATTAAACATTAACGGGAGCAGACGGGAGCGGGAGCTAACCAATAGTAACTTCCGCTCTGAGTTTTTCACCCGCGCTCAAAACCAACAAGAATGGGAGTGGTGCGAGAGCGGGAGTCATTCTGAATGGGAGCGGGATGGGAGTGGGAGTAATTTCACCAGGAGTGGGACGGGACAGGATTTAGATTTCTACTCTGGCCCGGGATTGGGACACAATTTTTTTCTGTGGGAGTGGGACAGGACAGGAGTGAAAATCCGCTCCCGTGTCAGTCTCTAGGCAACAGTGACTCAAATAACCACCCGTTACAACCATGGTGGGCAGAAGAGCATCTCTGAACACACAGTACGTCGAACTTTAAGGCAGATGGGCTACAGCAGCAGAAGACCACACCGGGTGCCAGTCCTTTCAGCTAAGAACAGGAAACTGAGGCTATAATTTGCACAAGCTCATCGAAATTGGACAATAGAAGATTGGAAAAACGTTGCCTGGTCTGATGAGTCTCCATTTCTGCTGCGACATTCGGATGGTAGGGTCAGAATTTGGCGTCTACAACATGAAAGCATGGATCCATCCTGCCTTGTATCAACGGTTCAGGCTGGTGGTGGTGGTGTCATGGTGTGGGGAATATTTTCTTGGCACTCTTTGGGCCCCTTGGTACCAATTGAGCTTCGTTGCAACGCCACAGCCTACCTGAGTATTGTTGCTGACCATGTCCATCCCTTTATGACCACAATGTACCCAACTTCTGATGGCTACTTTCAGCAGGATAATGCGCCATGTCATAAAGCTGGAATCATCTCAGACTGGTTTCTTGAACATGACAATGAGTTCACTGTACTCAAATGGCCTCCACAGTCACCACATCTCAATCCAATAGAGCATCTTTGGGATGTGGTGGAACGGGAGATTCGCATCATGGATGTGCAGCCGAGAAATCTGCGGCAACTGTGTGATGCCATCATGTCAATATGGACCAAACTCCCTGAGGAATGCTTCCAGCACCTTGTTGAATCTATGCCACAAAGAATTGGGGCAAAAGGGGGTCCAACCCGTTACTAGCATGGGGTACCTAATAAAGTGGCCGGTGAGTGTATACCGAACTCTCTATAATCAAAGGTACAGTGCATGGCAACAGCCCAGTTGATATCACTCTCCAGGATGGTGTCACAGCCAAACAGGAATAGACCAGATTAAGTTAATATGAGAAGAAAAAGCAGAGAGAGCATTAGGGTTTGAGCTAACAAATACTACATAGATAGATAGATAGATAGATAGATAGATAGATAGATAGATAGATAGATAGATAGATAGATAGATAGATAGATAGATAGATAGATAGATAGATAGATAGATAGATAGATAGATAGATAGATAGATAGATAGATAGATAGATAGATAGATAGATAGATAGATAGATAGATAGATAGATAGATAGATCGATCGATCGATCGATCAGAGAAGCTGCTGCTATAAGTCAAATTCTTGATTTACAGGTGTCTACTACTAAGTCTGGATCAAGACCAACAAGAACGAGATTCCGGATACAAGAGGCCAAAATCTTTTTTGGATGTCCCCTGGGCGCATCCATTGGGACTTATGTCCCACCAGAAGGAGGCCCAGGAGATGACCCATGACATTTTGGGGAGACTATGTCTCTTGACTGACCTGGGAGTATCTCAGGCATCCCCCAGCAGAGCTGGTAAAGATGTCTGGGAAGAGGGAAGTCTGGGAGTATGGCATCCTAGGCTTAACACAAATTGTCATGACACAAACAGAAGAAAGATCATAAAAATTAAGATTCTGGTTTAAAAAACCTTTCACTGTGACTGTATGCATTAAGCATGATAAAGTTAACAGAAAAAAACATGATTGATTGTGAGTGAATCCACAGAACCACTGTGGTATATTTTTAATGTCTGAACTAGAAAACCACTTAATCCAAGAGACAGGCCCATGATCTCACTTCAACCAAAGTTTCCAACAGGAAGGGTTTCTCATCTAACTGACTCTCTTCTACTCTCCAGATTCTCAATGAATTTTAATCAGCAGCAATGACCAAAGTGGTAACTGGAGCAACATGTTCTTTAAGGGTTAGATAAATAAAAATGGCGAGCTCAATTTTAAGAAAATATCAACATCAACAAAACTGATGTGATGTAGGCTTTGTTCCAATGGAAATCATTTGAGTTTATTACAAAGTTTGTTGATCATTGCTTTTAGGATTTGCAAACTTTAAAAGGCTTAGTTTCTGTTAGTGAAATGAATAGTTGAAAATTTACAGATGCATGAACTTGCTTTATATATTCACACATTTGTGTGCCACTATATACAAAGAATGCCTGCTGACAAAATTTTAAACCAGAAATCCCTCATAAAGTTACTCCTCCTTTTCATACACATCCACACACTGACTTACCTCCCTCCCTATTTCCCCTTTCTACAACCCCCAATACTCACATGCACCGCAAGCACCACACGCATACTGGTTCTCATATGGAATATCGTGGGTGGTGCTGGACCGGTAGAGGGCTCTGTAAATAGCTAGGGAGCAACCCCTCCATTTCAGCGACCCAAATTTCCTTTTCTGAGGTCGGCAGCCTGGGTTGGAAGTGCTGTGCAGCAAGCATCCAGTCGCCACGGCAGACCACAACGGCCACGCTGACAGCACTTCACAGGGACCATAGCATGGTAGGGGTGACCAGATGGCCCTCCCTATGAATCCAATAACATGAATCAACTCAGTCACAACATACACCTCCTTCATGCATGGATACTCTGCATACTAGGCTGCATTTTACTTATATGAGCAGAGAGAAATCTCTTAAGCCATGAACACAAACCATGCAGCAGCATTCTGTCTCAGACATGTCAGGAACTGAGACAGCGTGTGGGAAGTGGGAGGATGCGGTGCATGTTTGTTTTGTTTGCAACGGACTATGAAAGAGGCAAATCCTTTTATTACAAGATTGTTTTGCATGATATATATGGATAATTTAGTTTTTTCAGGAAGCTGAAAACTTTACAGACAACAAATAAAGATAACCGGTCTGTCCTTCCATGCAGCCATAACTGCAGGGCTTCTAAGGGGCTGTTTCCTACCACCATCAGTTATTTTATTGGAAGCAGAATACATAATCGTCAAGTTGCCAGACCATCAGAGAGACACACAGCTCCACCAATCATCCACACCTAAGGGTGATTTAGAGCAATCAGAGAATGGACCACTCTATTTTTTGTTTTTAGAAGTGTCCAGTAATTCACCAACATGCATATTTTTAGTCTGCCTGGTAAAGCTGCAGGATCAAGAGAAAGACCATGGTGTGAAATGATCAGTACCTGCATTTGATGAAAAAAATAAAACAGGAAATCTGAGTAAGCAGCTTTCCTCTGTGTATAAATGGGTGACAAATGTTTGGCTACATCAGTTTATTTTGCCTGGATTTTTCCTAATCTCTCTGAATACATATATTATCTTTGATATTTAATAAGATGACTGAGGTATTAGAGCAACATATATTGTTTTAACTATATATCTTACTAAGTTGGTTATTCATATTTATTTGTGTTTCTTTAGAACTGTGAACCCAGCTACTCTTCCCTTTTTTTCCTCATGTCAGCTGTGTCCAGTGCACTGACCTCCTTCTGTTAATCAGTTGTGATAAACATGGATGGTGTGTCTGGTGAGTCGGTCTCTCTAATATCGGATCCAACACATACTATATTCCAAAGCAATACTCTTAAAAAGTTTAATCTGCTCAAAACGCAGTCACAATTAGAGGCCAGGAAACCTTGGTAATCCCTAAAAATGTCACATTTTTAACAACTCCAGCAGAGTCATTGCATCCATTAATGACCATTAAACACAGTTTCACAACAGGAATGTATCACAACTTGTTAGATTTATGTTTTTGTCTTTGGTAAGTCTCACTCTTACCACAGACGTGGAGACCAAATTGATGTGAGAAAAAGTTTACATTTTAGGCGCATTTTGATCCAGAATTTCAGCTGGCTAATAAACATATCTTTAGTTATCCCCTGAGACCCAGAAGAAAAACAGAATAGGTATTTTGATCTTTTTTTTGGTAGTTTAATCTACGAGTCTGAAGAAGCAGAATGAATCTTCCTTTTTTCATTAAATATGATTTATTTAAATTTTATTTCATGTCTCTTGCAAAGAACCTACTTGCTGATACACCTTATTGAATTACATGTAAGCAAAAAATCGGTTTAAGTTCTTAATTTTCTAAATAAGTGTTAATTTGTTTCTTTACTTTTATAGTTATATAGAATATAGAAGGTAGATTAATGGCAGTCAAACTGCTGATGTGGACTACCGTATGCCCAAGAAATCTCTCCTTAATGTAGTTCGTACAGTAACATGAAGTCAAAATATCTGTAATATTAACCTTTTCTGGTTTTGTTGGCCTGAATTAATCTGCTTGTAGGAGACACGTCAAAAGTGTATGTGACACAAATGGAAAGACATCCATTTTGGTTGACCCGTACAAACAGAACTCAACCATGTTTTTGTTTTACTCAGCTACAACAGTGGGTCTAACCATCTGATGATTCTTTTTAGATGAGCCTCCGCCATGTTGATTTATATTTTTAGCATCTGATATCTTTGACTTTGTAGATATTCTGTTTTCAAAAATAGTCATTATTACAAAAAAATATTTGTCTTAGCAAAAAAAAAATTCTTTGATCAGGGTAAAATATCAAGGCATCTGTTCCTCTGAATCTGAATGAGTGCATTCCTGCAAATTCACAGCCATGGAGCAGTGAATGATATTCTGTTCTTAAAAATCAAAACCAAACACCAAGTCAGTTTGACTGGAAAGAATGCTTTCAGACCAGTGTGATCTTTTTTCTTGGTACAAACAGGAGAGCGGCACATAAAGGAAAATAACTGCCCATCTCCACACTCTTATGTTTCCATAAAATGTTAAGAAAACGTTTAAAATGTGTCAAGAATGAAAAAGCAATTACCTATAAGCAGAGATGGGAAGTAACGAAGTACAAATACTTCGTTACTGTACTCAAATGGATTTTTCTGATATTTTTACTTTACTTTACTACTTATTTTTATGGCGACTTTTTACTTCTACTCCTTACATTTTTACACAAATATCTGTACTTTCTACTCCTTACATTTTAAAAAATTGGCTCGTTACTTTATTTTTGAATCATTTCAATGGAGTTACCGTTATTATTTTTCACGTCATCAATACCAAATTCAATCTAATTGGATGGAAATCTACACTCACCGGCCGCTTTATTAGGTACCCCATGCTAGTAACAGGTTGGACCCCCTTTTGCCTTCAGAACTGCCTCAATTCTTCGTGGTGTAGATTCAACAAGGTGCTGGAAGCATTCCTCAGGGAGTTTGGTCCATATTGACATGATGGCATCACACAGTTGCCGCAGATTTGTCGGCTGCACATCCATGATGCGAATCTCCCGTTCCACCACATCCCAAAGATGCTCTATTGGATTGAGATCTGGTGACTGTGGAGGCCATTTGAGTACAGTGAACTCATTGTCATGTTCAAGAAACCAGTCTGAGATGATTCCAGCTTTATGACATGGCGCATTATCCTGCTGAAAGTAGCCATCAGAAGTTGGGTACATTGTGGTCATAAAGGGATGGACATGGTCAGCAACAATACTCAGGTAGGCTGTGGCGTTGCAACGATGCCCAATTGGTACCAAGGGGCCCAAAGAGTGCCAAGAAAATATTCGACACCATGACACCACCACCACCAGCCTGAACCGTTGATACAAGGCAGGATGGATCCATGCTTTCACGTTGTAGACGCCAAATTCTGACCCTACCATCCGAATGTCGCAGCAGAAATCGAGACTCATCAGACCAGGCAACGTTTTTCCAATCTTCTATTGTCCAATTTCGATGAGCTTGTGCAAATTGTAGCCTCAGTTTCCTGTTCTTAGCTGAAAGGAGTGGCACCCGGTGTGGTCTTCTGCTGCTGTAGCCCATCTGCCTCAAAGTTCGACGTACTGTGCGTTCAGAGATGCTCTTCTGCCCACCTTGGTTGTAACGGGTGGTTATTTGAGTCACTGTTGCCCTTCTATCAGCTCGAACCAGTCTGGCCATTCTCCTCTGACCTCTGGCATCAACAAGGCATTTCCGCCCACAGAACTGCCGCTCACTGGATGTTTTATCTTTTTCGGACCATTCTCTGTAAACCCTAGAGATGGTTGTGCGTGAAAATCCCAGTAGATCAGCAGTTTCTGAAATACTCAGACCAGCCCTTCTGGCACCAACAATCATGCCACGTTCAGAGTCACTCAAATCACCTTTCTTCCCCAAACTGATGCTCGGTTTGAACTGCAGGAGATTGTCTTGACCATGTCTACATGCCTAAATGCACTTAGTTGCCGCCATGTGATTGGCTGCTTAGAAATTAAGTGTTAACGAGCAGTTGGACAGGTGTACCTAATAAAGTGGCCAGTGAGTGTATGTTGCATTTGACGCACCACTACAAGATGAATCGACAGATTCGGCGGTATTCATTCGCGGCAAATCATTGCAGCTTGGTGGCGGTGGCGTTAGCATAGTAGCATGGACGACGAGATGATTGAAAATGAACACAACGGAGATCAAGTCCTATTGGCAGACATCCATTTAAAATGTAGGCAACGGCATGAAAAAAGTGGTTTCTACTTTTACTTTGATACTTTAAGTAAATTTACACGCCTGTACTTTGTTACTTTTACTTGAGTAAAGAAGTTTAATCAGTACTTCCACTTTTACCAGAGTATTGTTTAACACAAGTATGTGTACTTTTACTCAAGTACGGAAAGTGAGTACTTTTGCCATCTCTGCCTATAAGACACAGAGGTCTTAAACTAGCATGGACCACACAATCCGAATAAGATGGAGAAAGGTGTGGTATTTCTATTAAGTCAACTAGCATTAGTGATGTTACATGCAGTGGAGAAAGGGAGAAAGAAATGTTATTTTAATGTCAAATAGGGGAAGATATATTAGAGATTTAGCCATCTCCAAGAAACCTTTCTAATGTGATACTTCAAAATTCTTTTACAAAACTACCAATGGAAACACGGCCACCGTAGATTCTTGGTTTTGGCAGATTTAGGAACCATTTTTGCACAAAATATAAATGTTTCTCTTGCACTAGCTCTCACCTTGTTAGCATGTGGTCGCAAGTGGAAATATACCAATTACCATTTGTGGATATAGAAAAAATACAGCTTGTACCTTGCTGCTCATGTATTATTTGCTGTTGATGCTCCTTCCTGTTTTCCTGTAGGTTTGTTCTTCTAAAGCTGTTGTACTGACTTAGACAACTTTTATTGTCATTTTGTATACACACAGATATAGTCTGTGTATGCAGAATGACAATAAAAGTTGTCTAAGTCTAAGTCAGAACAACAAAATGAAGTTTCCTTTGGTACAGCTTTTAGACAGTGAATGAGCAGCAGCGTAGCAGTAAAATGAACATTTCCATTTCATACAGTGCAGCAGTGATCACATGTAAACAGTGTGGGAGAAAAAAATACATTGTGCAAAAGCGCATTGATATGGAAGTTCAGAGCATTCCACGACAAATATATATGGTGCAAATGTATTTTGGTTTGGTATTATCAGTGTGATTCAGAGTCTGTGACTTGATTTAGTTTTTTCAACAGTTCAGCAGTCAGAGGGCAGCAGGGAGAACAGTCCATGGTGGGGGTGTGAGGGCTCATTGATGATGTTACAGGCTCGGGACACGCAGCACTGGGATGAGATCTGTCCTTAATGGAGGGAACAGGAGCCCTGATGATTCTCTATGCTGTTCTCACTTTCTTCCAGTCTGAGGCGCTGCAGCCTCCACACCACCCAGTGAGACAGCTGGTCAGAACGCTCTCTATGGTGTTCCATAAGGTTTCAGTTTTCTACACTATTTGTCCTTTCTTCTCATCATCTTGATGTTTGACTTCCCTAACATAATTTTAAAATGTTTATGCCTCACTATGCCTCAAAATAACAAGTCCCGTTGGTGTTGTAGTCAAGACCACACACACAAGACCAAGAGGCCAAGAACAAAACAAGACTGTATATGATCCTATATTCCTTTATATTTACATATAGCTAAATAAAGGAGAGAATATGAAGACATTATTAAAAGGTTTAACATACAACAAACACAACAGGGACATTACAAATGAAGCTTTGGAATAAACATATACATATTATGATTAATGTTAAAACAAGAAATATAGGGTTTCATTTATAATAGGCTATATTCAGTAATTTTCCAATTCAGTTTATCTATATAGCGATAATTCACAACATGTCATCTTAAAGGGGAACACTGATTTCTTTACATTGGGCCCTTGATTTTACGTTATTACATCATGTTCTACTCTCCCATATGAGTTTTGTATCATTTGGATCCGTTCTGAAGATATTCCGTTAGGTTATCCAAGTAACGTCTTCCTATGGGCAACGACTTGAAGGCACAAACTAAACTGTTCATAATTTATTCTTTATGGTACGCCAGCATTTATAACATGTAGGCCATTCACTGTCCCCCAGACATCCACAGTTATATTTTTTATATTTATTTATTTTTTTAAACATAGCGGAGTGTGTATGGGTCATCCGCGTGCCGGACTGGAGTTGTGACAGGCAGACTGGCCTGCAAGCGGCTACGCACTTTACAATGACAAATTAATTAAATCATGTAGGTTGATTTAAAGTTTTCTGTCAAATGAAAGCAGCTGATTGCATCAATTCATTGACTTTGCAGATGATTCACTCCTCCTAGATGAGACATTTTCTTGCTTTGTGTTGATGACTCTCCAACAATTCCTCACACTGAGCATACATGCAGCAGCAGTGGAGAGGAAAAACTCCCTCCTAACTGCTGAGGCTCAGACACTACATGCAGAAAAACAAACATTTAAACACACACATTTACTAAACTCGAGAACCAGTTCAATCAGAGTAGACAGATTGGTTCAGAACTTTTCCATCTAAGGAAACACAGCTGATTGCATTGTGTCATTGCTGCAGAAATCCCTGCTCCTTGATGAACATGAAGCAGACTGTCGCTTACATTTTGCCGCTGACTTCCTAATCCCTCATACCAAGCATGCACATAGGAAGGAACCTCCTGCAGAACCAGGCTGTGTGTGATTGGTTCTCTGCCATGACTGATGACATCACATGACATTCCTGTATGAGTTGACATGGTGGTATTACTGACTTTCCTCAAGCAAGAAGGACTTTAAAATGTAAAATAAATGTAAAACAAAATTCTATAAAGGATAAATGTAGTTTTAATAATTTGTTGCATGGATCACAAGTGGTATTAAAATTTTTAAAGTTACAAAAACCAAAATGTCCAATTCTCAGATTTGTTTAAAGTTTGTAGCTTGCTTGGTTTTCCATAGTTGTGTAGAAATATTTTTTTAATATAAGGTATTTGTTTGTGTGACATATTTGAATTTAAGCTGAAAATGTCATGAGCAAAACATTTCTTTAGCAGGTGAACTTCTACACCACTATCTTCTTTTATTTCTCCAGTCTAAATCCTGTGTTTAGGTCCAGTATTAAGGATGCGCCACAGAGAAGAAGGAATATTTAAGTATATATTAGAAACAAATGGGATAAGATTCGTAAATGGCTTTTCCAATACACCAGTGAGTGTGTTTATGAATGAGTGGTTGAATATCTCGAAAAAAGAGAAGAAAACAAACAGAGCTATGCAAGTACAGGCGTTTTACATCTTTATCAAATGTCTGTTTATTTTATTCTCCCCACAGTGGTCACAACTTCCTATATTATGTTTGTGTTAAAAAAAAAAATCCAGAAGGAAGCCCTTTATATCTGAATCTGAGTTGTTTATTTTCTTCTCTCTGCTCCTTTTCCAGTTATTAAAACCTTCTCCTTTACTTTCCCCCATCCCACCTTTTCTGATATTCTTTGTTTAGTTTTTTGATCAATAATTAATGTTCCCTCTTTACTACTAAGCACTATAAAGTCCTCTAGTTGAGTCGATTTACTCCAACCCTTTTCATTGCATAGAAGCGGGTGGAAAGTTTACAGCTATGTAAAAAAAAAGAAAAAGCTGTCATATGTGGACGCACTGTATATACTGTATATATTCCATGCAGCTTTTTCTTCCTTTGGCACCTTCTTCTTCTCTTTTTGACTATTTGAGCTCATGTAACAAGTAAATTTGTCAACTGTGAGATCAATAAAGTACACCAACCAATCAATTAATCAAACAATAAATATCTACTGCTTTTGATTAGAATGCCAATTAGATTAAGTTGAAAACAGCTGATTTCTGGAGATTTTTCCTGTTCAAGGGAGGTTTTCCCTTTCCACTGTCGCTGCATGCATGCTTGGTGTGAGGGATTGCTGTGGAGTCAATGAGGCGCTGCAATCAAGAGGTTTTCCTACTTTTAACAAATCTGATTGTATTATCTGGTTGAATTGTCTCTGTAAAGTGCCTTGAGAAGAAATGTGTTGTGAACTGGCGCATTATAAATAATGGATGCTGTTGCACTGCGGCAGATTGGCGACCTGGATGGATGGATGGATGGATGGATGGATGGATGGATGGATGGATGGATGGATGGATGGATGGATGGATGGATGCTAAAAAAAAAAACTAAATACTGCAGCTATTATACCTCCCAAAATGTATAAATGTCATATGTGACATATATAAATAGTATTTTTGTGCTGTATTTTTTCATAAAAGTGCTCTTTTAATTATTGATTAACAGTTTAAAACCAATATCTCATCTTTTCCTTTGAGAAATAGACCAGAAGGATTTTTTCAGTGTTAAAATTAACTTGAATTATTGTAACATTTATTCAAGTTACATTTTGCACTGTTAACTTCTATTTCACTACATTTTTTTTATAAAAGTCACTTGAGTGAATTTATTTATTTTATTGCAGTATTAATTAAATGAGTAGTAACTTATTTTATAGGAGTTTGTTAAACGACTTGTTCTAGGTTTTCATTGCTGTTGACGGAAAGGATTTCCTGTGGTTGTAAGTGCGGCAAGTTCAGAATTTAAAAATTACTTATCAAACAAATTTGATTTTAAAGCTTTTGAGCACTTGCTTCTTTAAAATTATAAAACATTTATTATTAGATGTTTTAAATTGATTTAAACCCTTTAATTTGGTTAACAGTCAACTGCCAATAAAGAGAAATGAGACTTTAAAGGTCTGGTACAGCGTAGCTCACCATGATTAGAATCTCTTCCAGAAAACAGCTCTGGCTAAAAACACAGATGAATTACGAGAAATCATAAAACACAAGAGCCAGGGCATGGAAGCAGCAAAAATAAACACATCAGTGACTACCTCATGTCTGTCCTTCAAAGGCCTTTTGTTTGCAGTGGAGGAGCTGAATGTTGCCATTCACGTCCGACATTTTAACCCGAGACAATATTTTATAAGCCCTTCAGAGAGAACCTTTAGCTTCCTTTTCCTGTGGTTTTGCCAAGGCTGTGCTGTTGGGAGAAGAGAACAGCCAAACCCAAATGTGAATGCTCAACTTGGCAGGCTCTGCTCGGGGTGTCCTGACCAGACAAAAGCAGGGAGAGGAATAAAGCCATTTATTTATATTTTCTGTGGTTTTGCGTGTTGGATCCTAGACTTCCAGACACTGAGTGAATTCTCCGTCTGAGGACAAAGACAGATGGATGGCTTTCCATCCACTAACATGAAGGAACCTTTGGGATTAATGTCAGATCCATATGTGTTAATGATGTGTGAGTATTTGATGTGTGGTCTGCCTCCATACACCAACATGCCTCTCTTCCTTTTTTTCCTCAGAACTGTAGGCCTGTCTTTCAGAAAGGCTTCATGGTAAAAAAGCAGCATCGTCTTATAAAGGAAAGATATCCTCTGTGATGATCTATAGTGGCAGCATTAAAAATCTGATGAAACTGAATCAGATCTTTCTCCATGGAGATGACCTCACCCCTGTCAGCCAAGGCATGGAAACAATTTAGAGGAGCTCCCCAGGATTGTTTGTGTGTCAAACTCAACTACGTCTGGGCCAGCTTCTACTTCAGCTGAACACATACTGTAGCATTGAGGAGAATGGAGGTTATGACAAAAGGTGAAAATTCCTCCAACGGAAATTACTGTTTTACATCCGTCTTACTCACACCCAAGTGCTGCGTCTATGTGGGAGAGCCCATAAATGAGTCAGCCATAGATTTTTCTATACGGTCTTGGAAGCTGTAAGGGGAGTCGTAGCGGTGGAGGTGGGGGTTATATATGTTCACACAAATCCACACACATATACGTTTGCTGTGGCTAACTCAGCCTCTCTGGTCAGGAGAGGAAGCCAAGAGCAAGCCCAACAGTGGAACACTGGGAGTCTTGTGCCTGATTTTGGAGTGGCTGGCTCTCTCCCGACTCTGCTTCAAAATACACTGCGGCTTCAAGGAACAGCACTCTCAGCAGTGGGGAGGCCAGGCATGGAAAATTTAAACACAACAAAAAAAAGGGGGGGAAAGGAGGGGTGGGGGTGCATGTGAAATTTATGTGCTCATTCAGTTTTGCAGCGAGCATTTTCCTAATGCTTTTAACACACTTTCTGTTTCTGAGGGCTCAAACAGAAAATTCCAAATCCGAAAGTGAAAGAATAAAACATGCTAATGAATTGCAGTTTGTGATCCTGCAAACAATTCAGAACTAATAGCGTTTACAAATCTCAATATTAGAGTGATAACTGTTCCAATTTAAAATAAACTAGTAAAAAGAAAGAAATTATCTGTTGAGAAAAGATTCATATTGGCTGCTTTGTGAATGTGTTTGTGTTCCTGACTTGTTGCAGAGTAAAGCTGCTGATCCAGCAATTAGGAGCATGACACAGATTAGTTGCTCTGACATCTCACCTGACACCAGCAGCATAATAACACCTTGTCTGGCTAATAGTGTGTGTTACTGCCGCTGCACCCTGTAATCTCTTCCCTTTCTGACGCTGGTTATGACTTCAAATATGAAACTGGCCTACAGGTGATGTGATCCACACAGGTACAAATATTGTGTCATTTGCTCCCGGAGAGACACACACCAACACACATCAGGTGAGTTTACCTGAGCAGGAACAGACCACTTTCTTCAGTCAACAAGTGACAGCTTTTTTGTTTTGTTGAGTCTTCTGGCAGGAGGTATTGATGCTGCAGTGTTATTTTCAGTCAGGGTGTTTAAACACTACAGCTAAGCCAAAAACTATTCACACACCTTAGATTTAAAAATATTAACATTCATTAAAGAGTGTTATTATTTATTAGGAAATGAGATGGGCATGTTTCACAGGATAATAAAAACATAAAGGTCGTATCATTTAAGAAAAAATCTGTTTTTATTTACATATTTGGAAAAATAGCACTTTAAAAATACTCTGCACCTTTACTCATCTATAAATTCTTTTTGTCAATTACAGCAGTAAAACATTTTTTAATCAAACTGATCTCTTGTTTTTTTGTTTTTTTTTACATTGCTATTTTGATCATTCAAGGCCTCTTCACCATAACCGTAATCTTTAGTTTCCCGCCTGATTTAAACATTTTCTCATATTAAGGTTTATTTAACATATATTTCAAAACAAATACCTCAAAGATTTCTAGGGGATTTAATGTTCATTTACTAAGTATTTAGATAAGTAAGAAGAAAAACACAAACAACAGTTTGTTCTGGTTTAGTTTGTTAAAATCTACTTATTTTTATTTTCAACCAGGGAAAAAGAAGGACAATAAATATCTTAAAGAGATCTGATGATGGGAAAGAAAAACAGGAATTATCTGCATTACTTTTTTGCAGAAATTAAATGAAAGAAGCAGTTCTTGGTCAACTAAATTGGAAAATACATTATATATATAATTTCATTACAGCTGTGGAATCTGTAAAATGTTTAAAGGTTTCTTGGGGCTTTTGTTTTGTGATCTATGCTAATGCATAAAGGAAGGGGAGTCTCAACAAAGTAGCCATTAGAACAGGAGCGCAGCGCATCACACCAACCCACATGATCTGGAAATATGACCCAAATCACTTTCATGGACTGACTGATGGTGCCTAGAGAGGCAACTGCAGTAAACAGAAGAAAACTCAAATTCATGTCAGGTAATTATAAAAACATGCATTGAAAAAAATCACCTGCAAACTTGGGCAAAGCTCCTAAGTCACATCTATGAAAGTTAGCTGGTAGAGAGTAATTTCCATTACAGACTGGCCGAGATATGTATATTTGGAAGAGCAAAGGTTCCGTTTTCTTTTTTACATTTCTAATTGTTGGCTGTGAGCATCACATAGAGCACCTTGTGTTTTAATGTTTCAAAGAATTAAAGACACAGACCAATTTAGCTCATCCAACAGAGCATATCTGGTCGGATGTTTGATCCTTTCCTTGTGGCCCCATCCTGTCTACCTCAGTGCTAATCCCACTACTTTGATACTTGAATTATAGTACACAAACCCAGCATTCCTCCAGTGGGAATAAAAACCATGAAAGCATCTAAAGGGATTGGTTTTAATGGGTTGTATGCCTTTCTGGATCAAGCATGAAATAACCAATGATTTAAAATATTTTTAAAAAAGCTATCCAAACCAACAGGGCCGTATGTAGAAATGTCAATTCTAATCTTGTTGAATCCTAAATCAACATTGAGGAAATTGGTTGGATTTCCCAAACCAAGCGTGGGCCTTCATTGTTATAATTAGGAAATCACAAAGTCTGTGGCATCTGTCAGTCTGATAAAAGGTTACATGAATTATAAAGCTTTGTGTCTCCAATGAACCACAGTGAGAGCTGCTATCTTAAAAACAGAACAGAGGCAAAGCTTTCCTGAAGAGCCTGGCCCAACAAAATGACTCCAAGAATACATCTAGGACCTGTCTAAATACACCTTACCTCTGTTACTTGGTGTTCATTGTTCAATAATTGCAAAGAGGATGGGAAAAAATGCCCCCAACAGGAATGTTTCAATGCTGGGTCCTTTTCTTTCTCCCCAAATACCAAAGATCTTTTACTTTTTCTAAAAAAAAAAAGTGTTGGTTGGCCAGAAAACAAAGACAATTTTTAAAAAGGGAGGAGAAAAGAAAAAAAAGAAGAAAGCAAGAAAAGAATGGGAAGGTTCTTGAGCAGTGATGGGACTAACGGCGTTGAAAGTAAGGGCGTTACTAACGCCGTTACCTTGTTTTAGTAACGAGTAATCTAACTTATTACTTTGACTGTAACTATAACGCAGTTACCATTGCAGACACCCCGTTACTGCGCGTTACTCAGGTCGCACAATGAACCTTTTTTCATGATAGGACTCGTGCGCAGCTGCGTGAAGCTGACACCCCACCCACGTCAAAAAACTCTGCAAATAGACTGAATGGTTAGTGCAACGTTAGTGCAGATTTGTGCAGAAAAAAATATTGTTTGTGCTACTTTTGTTTAAGAGATATTAAAGATGATTTTTTAGGTCATCCAGAGGTGCGCGCCTTGTCATGAGAGAGGGGAGGATGAGAATGGCTGATGTATAGTGAGATTCCGTCTGTCAGTTGGTAGGTGGGTGTTTCCGCTGGTGGGTGTTAACGTACAGCACACACAGAGAGATGGAGAGTGAGGAGGATCCAGCAGCAAAACAGCGTTTTCCACATGGAAATACCGGTGTTACGTCGAGCTGCGTTTCCCCATCACATAACGGTTTCCTCTGCATCTCCGCACAGCGCAGGAGGCACGATTCACCGCGCAAGCGACAGGAAACGCGCATGCTCACTAAAGGCGCGCAACAGTCGCCCTGTGCTCGCGCCACAGGAGAACTATGGAGAGCGTGAACGATCAAATGAAAGGGAGAAATGTGGATGGATGGATGGATGGATGGATGGATGGATGGATGGATGGATGGATGGACACTCTGCCTTTTCAACCTACTGTATTTTTTATTTTAAACATTATTTGATGGCCTTTGTGGTGGGGATGGAGATCCATATTTTATGTCACACACAGAGTATACATCTAGATAGATAGATAGATAGATAGATAGATAGATAGATAGATAGATAGATAGATAGATAGATAGATAGATAGATAGATAGATAGATAGATAGATAGATGTTGCAGTATCTATAACAACCCAAACACACAGGATTTCAGAATTAGACATCCCCAGTTATTAATTTCACCAGATCTGAATGCCCTGTTAAAAAACTTCACATCTCGTTCCCCCCTGATGTCATTTACGTTGAGTTGCAATAAATGCTAAACTCTCTACAGGTTCTTGTCTTTGTCGTCCGCACTATTCAGCTGGCTTTGGAAACACACCGCGAGAAGGTGGGGGCTGGGTGGTGAGGTTTACGGGGGCGAGAAACGCAAAAGTAACGCAATAGTTACTTTTACTAGTAACTAGTTACTTTTATTGTGGAGTAACTCAGTTAGTAACTCAGTTACTTTTTGGGAGAAGTAACTAGTAACTATAACTAATTACTTTTTCAAAGTAACGTGCCCAACACTGTTCTTGAGTCACATAGTCAAAAACCTTTGTTATTTATAGCATACATTTTGTGATAGTGTTTGCTATAGTCGTTTTGTTTTCACTAAGGGTTGGATTCGAAAGCTGGATTTTTCTTTTTAAATGAAAACTATTTGAAAAGACACCTTTTTATATTTACTCAGATATCGACAATTTCATTAGCTAGTCACCAGTTGCATCAACATTTCATATAGGCTGTCTAGCCTACATATCAATATGCCATTGCCCTCTTATGGAGTTGGCACTCTTTACTAGGTGCAGCATTTGTAGGTTTCTGCTGAGTTTTGACACACAGGTTGTGAAAGAAATTGGCAAGGGGATCATTTAATGTCCCTTTCCTGGGAAAGGGATCAATATCAACCCAACACAGTTAGTTTGCCAAGTAAATCAAATCATTGGTAGCTCCTAAACAAACTGCATTTTAGAATCAACTTTAATTGGCATGTTGGTTTTTACAAACAAATTATTTTATTTTATTTTCCTTTATATTTCGTCATAATCAGTGGTAAAACAAACAAAAACCAGAGTGTGAAAAATACATGAAAAAAAGCATAATTAAGATGGATAAAACAAATGATTATGGTATGTATACGTTTTGTTGGGGTTGTTGAGTTCAATGGAAGGTGTAAGTGGGTGGTGATGGAGCAAAAGACTACTTTTCTATCAGTGTCTGCCAAGACTGTGAGGTGGTCATTGTGATCAACAGAGAGACGGGCTCCGTCTTGATTCCTTTTTGAACCACCTCCATTTCTATTTTGAACAGCCTCTCACCAGTTTAGGTGGAGTTGGCAGAGATGTACGTTGTTTTTTATTGACGGCAGACTAATACAGGTGATGTCCTGTCTTGTTTGGTAGATGGGCCAAACCAAAGGGCGGTTTCTATCGAAGTGCACACTCACCTCTATCGTTTTGGTTTTTATGTGGGTGTAGCTAAAGGTGGTTTTGATCTATTGTTGCCAGAGTTGGTGGTCCCTGAGGAACTCTGGGTGGTCGAGATGGTGCCGCATGACGTGTACGCCTCGGTTATCTGCAAAATTTAATTATTTTCTTACCACATTCATGTAACTGTGAATCTAGATAACAGCTCATGGCTTATTTGGGTTGCATCACTGAAAAAATCTGCAAAAGATAAAGATATGAGGCTGTGTTATCTGTTAGAGCCTAAAATTGTTATGTAGGGTATAGCTTTTTAAGATATATACAATGAGATGCTAACTGTTTGTAATCAACGTTATTTTTATTCAATATAGCCAGTAATACTCAATGCATTGTTTTCTATCCATTTCAATGTATCTTAGTATTGGTGTTTCTGATTCACTGATAAAACACAAGGCTGCACATAACACCTACCATATAGAGAGGTACAATAGAGACACAGCAAAGCTTTATGAAAGGTAGTAGTTGTTTATAGGCAAAAAAGGGACCTGTTTAAGTCTAGTCATCTTTAATTTAAAGAAGAATATCCTGGTCAGTCAGTGTATGTTATGATATATGAGCTGATGTCTGGCTTAATTATTAATTTTATTCACCTGTCTTACTGCCTGGTTTCTATGCACTGCACATCTGATCCACCCGCTTCTGCCTCTATTTAAGGTGCTTGCATCCAGTTATCAACCCCAGATTATCTTCTTCTCTCCAGCCAGTGGTGAGAGTGTTTTTAGTGTTCCTTGATGTTTCTGATTTCCTGATTTTGACCTTGTCTGCCTCTCAACCACTGAGCCTGCCTGTTCCTGTCTGATCTCAGCAGCAAGAGTGTTTTTAGCATTAGCTTAATGTTTCTGAGTACCTGATCCGGACGTGTTCTGCCTCTCAATCTTTGAGCCTGTCTGTTCCTCTTCTGATCTTTTGCCTGACTTGCCTTTAGAATTCTGGACCTCTAAGCCTACCTTTTCTTGTTCTAATCTGTTTGCCTGACTTGGCTTCAGACTCCTGGATCTCTGAGCCTGCCTGTTCCTGTTCTGATCGGTTTGCCTGACCTGTCTTTGGACTCCTGCATGTTCTCTGAGGCTTCAGCATCTGGGACACTCTGGGCGGCAACCACCGCATCTTGTTAGTTACAGCCAACTGGCTGGATCCTACCTCGTTGTCTGGACATTGGCTGAACTTGTAAACCAGGTTAGTGACTCACATGGATCCTCTGTCAGATTATCATGGTCACTAACCTATGTTTCTCACCTGCAGAGGTTTCAGCTGTAGATGCCCTAGCCACTGCTACTTTGATCATCTGGTCTCAAATAAATGCTTGTTGAGTAGTCCCACTGTCTGCCTTGCTTGAATATTGGTGCTTCAGTTCTGTGTTGTGACGGTGTAGTTGTGTGAATTGATCAATTGTGCTCATTTTCTTTTTCCGTGAAATTGTTACAGACAGGGGTACCTTATCAATTATAAAATCAGTATCTAATGTGTATCTAATGTGAAAACCTTGAGCTGCTAATAAGTTGTGAGCCAAATTAGCCTCGTGAAATGTTAGCTAGCACACACACGTTTTGTGATCTCTCTCTAGTCTGTAAATCTTCTGCGAGTTCAATGTGTTTTTCTTGCCTTTCGCTGATTTAAACAAAATACAGTATGTTGAAACGGAGGACAGCAATTTGTTAAAGTACCAAAATGTAGGTGAACTCTTGTTTTTTAGAATCTTTTCCAAATGACTGAGCTATGATGCCAAGGGACTAAACGCAGAAGATGTTTGCCAGAAACGTCCATTATTCCACGGCCTTCATTCTCAGTTGGTGGTAAAACCTTAAAGGATTCCCTTTTTCTCTTGTGAGGAATTGTTTTCTATCTCATGTGAGATCACTGTTATATTTGGTACTTTCCCAGGACTGCCTGTGTGACTGGTGCTAAAGTTGTTTGCTGAACTTAAACATCTGAGCGTCACAAAGTGGTATGAAGGCATGTAGAACATTTTTACAGCAACATGTGTGAATTTATGCTTAAAAGAAATAACAGAACCTTTCCAATGATATTCTATCTTAAATGGATCTATATGTAATGTACATGTATGTATGTATGTATATGTATGTACCTTTTTAATATTACAAAAATACTGACCTAAATACTAGGACTTTTTTTCTCCTTCCAGAGAAACTGCTCCCTGAAATAGTTTTAGTGATACTGCATACATTGTGACCTGATACGGCATCATTTATGAGAAAGAAAAAATGTTTGCTCCTCTCCGCTCTCTCACGAAAAGGATGAGTAATGCCCGGGGATAACGAAATCAAACATGTTTGGTCTGCAACTCACTCACAGTTTACACCTCAGCACACCTCAGCACACTTCAACGCAGAGTGAGTTATGATGCATGGGCACGCCTGTGGGCGCGGGAGACTGACAAGTCCTGAAAGAAGAGCATAAAGAAAGAGAAAACTCAGTTTTGGAAATTCACATGATAGAAACTAGGAGGGGAGAGGAGTGAAATAAAGCATATGGAAGAGGAAAAAGGAGGGGATAAGACATCAGGGGCAAGTGAGTGAAGAGAGGATGAATGGAAGAAGGACGGAGGAGGGGAGTTGCTTCCTGTCGCCATTCCTGCCTGCCCACATAGACAGGCGAAGAAAAGAGCGGTAGAACCAGAGGATCTGGGCGGACTTCAGGCCACATGACATTCCCTCTCTGGGTCCCTCGCTTTTCCTCGGCACTGAGTGATGTGCACCCTCCCTCCTCCCCTTCCCGTTCCCACCCCCTCTCCCTCCCTTCCCCTGCCCTTCAAAGCTTCGACATGTCATCTTCCACCACAAAAACAGAGGTGGGAAGACTTGCTGGCGCTACCACTGCCTCAGGGTGTCTGGCACTAAAGCTGACTGCAAATACAGCATGGAGAGGAGGAGGAGTAGCAGGAGTGAAGAGACAGAGAGAGAGAGAGACGGAAGGAGGAAAAAGAAGATCGGAGACAGAAGACTCAGAAGAAAGACACATACTGGTGTAGCGAGCAGGACGGCATGCATTAAAGAAAACTCATAAAGCCCTGGGCGTCAGTGGGTGTATGCATGTGTGTGTGTGTCAGTGCAAAGAAGCAGTTATTAAGGTAGAGAGACAGGATGAGTCCTGTCTGTTTTGTCTTTTTGAGGTGACACTGCTGCAGCCGCATTATGTCCCAGCTCTGTCCATCAAGTTCACGCAGAAACAGACTTGGGGCAGTTAGTTGCAAACTGAAACTGATTTGGGGAAGCCTTCTAGATGCAGAACGGAGCTGTTTTCCTCACCGTGTGGCCTCTACAATCACAACTACAACAACTCAATGATACTCATAAACCCAGGCACCAATCCAAACAGGCTAATGTGAAATGTATAGAAACCTCAGGCATGTCATTGAATATATCTTTCCTAATTCATATGTAATTTTCTTCAGGATCTTGTCATATTTTCTCCAACTAAGTATCCATTTGCGGATGGACTAGTGACCTCTTCCTGGGTCAACTGTTTGCAGCTTGGATACCACAAAATTTGCAGATTGATTTAAAGAGCAATTATGCACTTGGCTTTTGAACCTCTGAGGCTTTGGGAATGAAATGATGATTGGCTCCTGGACAAAGTAAGCATATCTGACCAGAAGGAGGCCTCACCATGAAGGGAGAGTGCTTGAGAAGCCACAAGAAACCAGCAAACAAGAACATGGGTAAAGAGGATAAGTATGGCCTTCAGGGAACCCGATGGGTTCTAACCTAAGAACCAACAGGTGAGCACGGTAGAGGCTCTGGTTAACACTAAACGCAATTATACAGGGGCAGTGCTGTCTGATTTAATCCCTGTCTTGTGGTTGCTGTGACCGAAATGACTGAAAATTGGTACAGCCAAGTGGTGTCTAAAATACAGAATTACTTATGAGGTCAACAAGTGAACCAAATCAGAACAATTTGAGAATGACTGGGTTGATATAGAAGATTTATGCCACGCTTATCCCCAGAGGCTAATTATGAACATAAAGATGCGTTCACATGCCACGGTTACCATAATTGCAAGTTTTCTATATGGAGATAGAATTTGTGTTTTGACTCATCTTGTAGTTAAGAGAGAGAAATGTTCTGTTTTCTAATCTAATGGAAAAAGTATTCCTATCTCTTAAAGTTTTTTTTCTTATGGACAGATTACAACCACATATGTTTGCATATTTTAATGGGAGTTAAATATGGTTATATTGGAGAAACCAAACAACCGCTCCACAGACGCATGGCCCAACACAGAAGAGCGGCCGCCTCGGGACAAGACTCCGCAGTACACCTACACCTTGTGGACAAAGGACATTCTTTTGAGGACCAGAATGTCCATATTCTGGATAAAGAAAATAGGTGGTTTGAGAGGAAGGAAGCCATCTATGTTAAGAGAGAAAAAACAACTTTAAACAGAGGTGGTGGACTCAGATTCCAGCTTCCAAAAACATACAATTCAATCATAGACATGATCCCTTCCAGATATTACCAAACCCCCCACCCCATCACAGAGGAACGAGGGACCTACCCGCTCCAGCCGGTGAACAATACCTCCTTAACGACGCACCCTTAACAATCATAGACAGGTTTCAGGTATTACAGGAGACAATCCCCCCCTTAATTGCAATCCCCCCTTTAACGACCGACCCCTAGAATCATAGACAGGTTCAGATATTACAGGCTAACGATGGAACTAAACGACCCATTCATCGGTTCCCATTTGTATGTTTCCAAGCAATACAAGGCCTTGTCCATATAAGACTCAAACTCACTGCGGATCCAGACATTTGAATTGAGAAAGCTTCCTGGAGAGGTGGCGAAACGTCTTCAAATCTTGAAAACCAAGTCCAGTGGATATTTTCTGAATTTTTACGGAAAGAGTTAAATATGTGTTATGTAAAATTTGTGCCTAATTTGGAGAGGGAGACAAAGGTACACTACAGAAATCTGGTAACCTCATGATGTGCTGTTGTATTCAGTCCCCATGTTTTCCCACAATTCCAACAGTTTGGCCAGAATAGAAGAGATAGAATGTGCTCAACACATGTTTAACGTCTAAATTGGATTCGGTTTTGAGCTTTGACTGGTCCATTTTAACACTTCGATACAGTTTGATTCAAACCCATTTTATCGTGACTATAAACTTTTCATCAGTAAAGTAAAGTGGAACAGGTATTATGCCTGTTGCTGCATTTAACAAGTTTTCCTTTGTATTTCCTTGTAGTTTGACAAACTCATAATAGAACAGCTATTTGAAAGTAAAAGTAGAGTAGGAGGAAGATCTTTCAGTTATCAGGCTCCTCTCCTATGGAACCAGTTACCAGTTTTAAAATGCTGAAAGTTAGCATGTAAAACTAAAGTATATTAATTCAGTGGCTTAAAAAAACACCTACCTTTAGAAATAATGTTTCCATCAAGTTACAGTTAAAGTAAGCGTGGGGAGTGTTGGCCTAGTGGTTAGAGCATTGCTCTTGTGCTCTGAGAAGGTTGCAAGTACCTGGTTCAATCCCCACAGTCTCCACTCTGGGTTCCTAAGTAAGACCCTTAACCCCACACTGCTCCCCGATGCCACACAATGGCAGCCCACTGCTCCCCAAGTGGATGGGTTAAAATGCAGAGCGTGAATTTCCCCATTGTGGGACAATAAAGGGATTTACATACGTAAGTGGCACCTGAGACAGAATGGAATCAATGTAACCAACTTTATTTATTCTTAGGTCATTTTATTGAATATTTGATTTTAAAAATGTTTTCAGTTCAGTTCAGTTATGACTACAGTTCAACACACTTTCACTTTTCATTGTCATGCAGCAAATCTCAGAGGAAGAAACAAAGCCTGTTTTTCTGAGCTTTGGGCTAAGAATAGCATATATGTTGCTGTTTCTGTGAACAAGTGCTTTGTAATAAAATTTTCTGACCAGATTCTATCAGACACCATTTTTGTCGTCAAAGTTTGTCCACATCAGCTTTCCATCCTTCTTCAGTGGCTAGTTTGCTGTGAAAATGTCCTGGCCTACCTAAAATGCACCACAGAGAAAAATACATGAGCCCATTTAGCTCAAACTTGTTAAGTTCTCCTGGCAGTTGGGTCACACCACAGTAAGGCTGTGTTCAGACATCAGCTATTGCACAGCAGAGTTTCGCTTTGTTGTGCATTAGACTCCCATTGTGCTTTCACACTGACCCAAACTGGACCAAATTCAGCTAAAGCTGCAGGTGTGACAATGCACTGAAGAAAACCAGCTGATTCAATCAAGTCTCTGACTTTGCAGAATTGACTCCTCCTGGTATAGCATTTGCAGACGATGGACATTCGTCCACATTGTGCTATGCCTTTAAAACAATCCCTCACACTAAGAATGCATGCAGCGACAGTCGAGAGAAAAAAGTCCCTCCTAACATCAAGAAACCTTCCACAGGTCAGTGTGAGCGGCCTCCTGCCTGTTCCTTTGCAGTAGAAATATGACATTACAGAAATGGAGGAAAGTGAGTCATTAAATACCTTCTTGACTAAACTTTTTATGGTTGTGGTTCACCACATTACAGTTATCTTATCAGAATGGGAAAATACACATACCAGTACTGTTATAATTAACTATATCATCTTTTTATTAGTAAAAGTTAGAATTAATATTGCATTTACACATTAAAAAACCCAAACCTACCAACATGCAAATATCTTTCATTCTCTGGCACATCGAGTCCTGCTGTGTGATCAAATCTGCTCTGCTGCATAGCAGGATATTCAGTTTGAGGCTTTAGCTTTTACTTTGAGTGCAGTCTGCTTTTCTACTTTTGAGTGCAAATATGTATCTCTTTTAAGTAAAAAAGGGAAATCTTTGGCTCTTTGACAGTTGTCAGCTAGTAGCACACTCAGAAACTACTTATTACTGACAGATGACTTAAACTTTATTAATGTTAGGTTTATTCTTTTATCCATCATGTGCATTGTTACTTTGTTAGCCAGATGAAAGAGAGTAGATGGCCTTCCTTCACATTGTGGATGTCACTGTGTGTACGGAGGTCATCTAAATAGGACAGCCTTCTTGTCTTTTAAAGATACACAGGATATGGGCACATCTTGGAGCCAGACTGATAGAGGAGAGCTATCTGTAATCCTTGGGCATGGATGGCGTGTCAGTTTCTGATACGGACAGCAAAGCGTCCACCTGATCCAACACATAGACTCATGAGGTATAAGAAGCAGGAGATGACCTTGTTTGGAGCTCAATCTTTGCCGGACGCTCGCTGACGTTTTTTGAGCCCACAGCTGTGCAAACTCCAAGCATTTTCTCTGTCCTGTAACGACCAGATCTGGAATACTCCTGTTTTTATAGTCCTTTTTTATATGATTTAACCCAGTTTGAGTTAAGAGTAGTTCAATTCAGTTTATTTATATAGCGCCAAATTCACAACACATGTCATCTCAAGGTACTTTACAGTTCAACCGGATCATACAGTCAAATTGATTCAAAGTTTTCTATCTAAGGAAAACCAGTTGATTGCATCGACTCATTGACTCAAATACAATCCCTCACACTAAGCATGCTTGTAGCGACAGTGGAGAGGAAAAACTCCCTTTTAACAGGAAGAAACCTCCAGCAGAACCAGGCTCAGTGTGAGCGGCCATCTGCCGAGGCCGACTGGGGTTCAAGGAGACAGAAGCAGAGACACAAAAAGTAGCTGCAAAAGGCGGCCCCGTCCAGGAAACACACAGCCAGGCAGACGAGCTCCGAGCCAGCTCCCATGTCAGAGGATGAAGAGAACACATCCAGCCAGTCACAGTCAGAGAAACAGGACTACACTGGAAAACCGGCCGATCTCCAACATCTACAAACAAGGGTGTTGATGGAAGCAGCACAGCTGATATTAATCTCCAGGATGGCGTCACAGCCAAACAGGAACAGACAAGGCAAAGCTACTCTGAGGAAAAGCAGAGAGAGCAGAACGCAGCAAGAATTTGCTCCCAGGAAAAGAACCGGCGGGGAAGTCCCAAGGTGCAACTGCCTTCAAAGGGACATAACTTCCTCATTTAACATTAATAATGAAGTAAAATGCAAAGTGAGGTGAAAATAGACAATTTTGTTCTTTATCTTTTCGTCATCTTTATAATATAGCTCACAGAGCAGCAATTCACAGTTTTAATCCTGCTTAATTAATATTTTCATGTCTTGCTTTTAGCATGGTGTCTTCTTATCCCATATTCAATTTTTCAATTCAGTTTATTTATATAGCGCCAAATTCACAACACATGTCATCTCAAGGCACTTTACAGTTCAACCAGATCATACAGTCAAATTGATACAAAGTTTTCTATCTAAGGAAAACCAGTTGATTGCATTGACTCATTGACTAATTGACTCAAATACAATCCCTCACACTAAGCATGCTTGTAGCGACAGTGGAGAGGAAAAACTCCCTTTTAACAGGAGTTAATGACTGACATGATGCTGTACTCAGTGGAAATATTATGGTGTGTGTAATGTCATTCCCCCTTCAATGATCATTTGTACTAAACTGATCATTCCCTAATCATGTTGGTCTGTGGCATCTGACTATGCAACACATAAACGTCATCCGTCAAGTCTGGTCTAACCAAGCGTCCTTGATGCCTTATTCAGCCTTTAGCTGTTCAGGTGTCAGCACACAGAAATTGGCTGTGTAGAATTTTAAGTGTCCAATAAGCATGACGGCATTTTGGCCAAATGTATGTCAAACCAAAAACTTTCTCAAAGTTTATTAGGATTTTATATATGAGACCAAAATAAAGTAGGACATAACTGTGAAAGCAAGAAAAAGACAAGTGGTTTTTAAATGTTTTTACAAATAAATCTGAAGAGTGTGGCACACATTTGTATTATGCATCTTTTTTCAAACGTTTTCTTTTTATTCTAAATCATAAACAGAAATAAAAGATTGTCTCTTTAAAAATTGCCAGACATTCATTATATGAGATATTCTCAAAAATAGGTCGTTTTTTCTTAAGAGGTCATGTAACGTTGGCAGCTTAAAATGTGCTTGCTTAGCTGGACTGAATACAAAACTGGATCTTTGGCTTGTTAAGAGTGCAGATCGCTGGACTTGACTTTGAATGGAGTATTCCAATACCTTGTCCTTTGTAGTGCTGGATTTCTGCCCTGATGAAAGTTGAACCTTGGTCTCACTCTTAGACTAAAGAAACCTGTAACAATTCATCCACCCCTATTCTCATTAACTCTGTCTACTTTAGTGTATCTGTTGAAGAAACACATCTCCACAGCCTCCTGCCACCGTCATATGTACCATGAAGGCAAAACTGTTCCCATTTTAGACTCTTCTGACCACACAACCTCCTTCCACATGTTGTGTTTCCTATATGGCTAGTAGAAGACTGGACATAAAAAGTATGGCTTCCTTCAAGCCTCTCCAGGCCTGATTTGTGAAGAGCAAAACAAATAGTATGCAGTAAATTTTTATCCTTTATTGCTGGAAAAAATGAACTCAATTAGTGAATTAAAGTAAAAAAAACAAAAACATGCTTTTTAAATAAAAATTTAAAAAATGCAAACCAGAAATAATACTTTGGAGAAAGTGTTATGCAAAAAAAAAGGCGAGTATCTTTGCTGTTTATGTCAGATTTAAAGATTGTTTTTTCAAGAAAAAACATTTCACATGTATTTATTTATACTTAATCTTTTTATTTTGAATTTCACTTTTACAAAGACAAATTTATTTTTTTTTATTCTAATTTTCAAATTAAAATTTTCCAAATTAATCCTTTAATAGTTTTCTCAAATTTCCTATTTCTAATAGAAATTTCCTATTTCTGTTTTTCAGATTTCAGAGTTTTATGAATTGTATCTCTTCAAATAGCAGTGTAAAGATCATAATCTCTAAGTTATAGTGGCCGTTTTGGGTCTTGGCTGATTTGCTATATAAACCTGTCCTTGCCTGGGTGGTTAATTTAGGAGGATTGCATGTCTTGGTAGGTTTAAAGTTGTGCTATAAACTTTCTGCTTTCAGATGATGGGTTAAACGGTAGCAGCTGCATGTTGGAGCAGTGGGTAGTGCTACCTTGCAACAAGAAGTCCTGGGTATGATTCCTGGCTCAGGGTCTTTCTGGGTGGAGTTTGCATGTTCTCCCTGTGCATGCGTGGGTTCTCTCTGGGTACTCTGGTTTCCTCCCACAGTCCAAAAGCATGACTGTTAGGTTGGTTGGCTCCTCTAAATTGTCCTTAGCTGTAGGTGCATGGTTGTGTGTCCCTGTGTTAATCTGCAACATTATGATAACCTATCCAGGGTGTACCCCACCTTTGACGGAGACACGCACTGGCCCCACTGCGATGGATGGATGGACGGACGGACGGATGGAGGGATGGGTTGAACGGTGATCTGTGGGATAGGATTGTTCAATCTAACCCTGCTTTAAACTCTACAGGACTTTATCCATGACCTGTCTGCTGTTTTTATTGATCCTTATGAAGCTATTACGAAAAGCCTTTTGCAAGGTACTACATCTATGATATACAATTTAAATATTGTACAACACGAAAGTACCAAGAAATTATTATGTGTTCAAGTTCTTTGGAGAAATAATTACTATCAATGAGGGTGTGATGCTGCATCCACCTTCAGTGATGTGTCAACTTATTTTCGTTTTGACAACCTAAACATATAGTGTGTGTTATATGTTAATTATATCAATGTTTAAAGTCGGTTTTTCTGCCAGTTAAAATACTATTAGCAGATGAAAACATGAAAGCAACAATGACAATTAAAACTGCAGCAGCTAGGATAACCTGCAGCATATCTTAGTGTCAGAGCTAATAGGAAGTCATTCTAGTTACAAGTCATGACTTGAATTTCAAAGAGAAGCCTTAACAGCTTATAACTCAGAGTTTAAAAAAAACAATATGCAGTGATTTGAGAGAGCTACCTCTAAAACCCCTTTAAGAAAGACAAACAACCTTCCACAATGAGTGGGTGGAGGAGGTAAAACAGTTCTGTTCTTCCCACTAATCAGATATCCTCTCATCGTACAGCCTTCAAGTATATTTAAGCTTTTGCTATTTTCTCAAGAGAACATATGGACAGATGAAATCTGGCGCTTATTGGCACTGCCAGAACAAATGCAAAACTAGAAACATCCCATGCTCCCTGTGGCTGAGCAGATCCCATGACACCAGCCAGTCTCATGGATCCGTAGAGACACATCAGGCCAAAGTACCAGCCTGAAGCCCCCAGTCTGAGCATGCAAGGGCAGACAGTGGTATTTCATCCTCCGAGAGCCTTGGGGAGCCACATTTATGCTTCTCTGTGGAAAAACCACACTAAAGTGCCACAGGGCAGAAAACAGGAAAAACAACTTGGGGAACTAGCTAGCGAGGAGAATTTCCGAAGAAGTGCAAAAGTAAAAATGTCTAACATAATTTATGTTCACATTAGAAACAAGTCACAGAGGTTGTTCTTGGTCCTTGTTATGAGTCCTTGTTTGACAGGAGAAAAGTCAATGTTCTTAAATATTAATCCAAATTTATAAAGTTTGAGGAACCTACACTGGATTGATTTAAAAATACTTTAAATCTTTCCATCTTGGGTCAGCTACAGTTATTTTTATTCACTAAATGCCAAAATAATGAGATAAAGACTCAGTTATTTATATAGAGTAAGGTCTGTATAGTGTTAACATTTTTTAGGAAAAAGCCCAGATGAGAGTATAATGACTCTGTAAGCTTCTGAAGGATTCATTTACAACATCTGAGAAAAACAGAGGCAGGCCTCCAGTTGGATTTTACCGTAACTCAAACCAGCAAGTCTTGTTCATCATTCGTGAAAAGGTGATAATCTACCTGCGAACACAAGCAAGGAACTTAAAGAAAATATTGGGCGAGAAAGGCCACCCAGCCACCGAGAAGTCATTACCGCAAATATAGCATTAAAAAAAGATTATAGTTTACAAATGCCCTGAGGGGAAAAGGTCTTAAACCTTAATGTATCTTGGAGACATGTCCTGTCTCGATAAATGGTCATAATGACATTTGAATTAAAAAAAGGGTTAAACTTTCATGCCGTAGCACATTACCCAAAGTGTAAGTCACAGGGGTGGCAGCATTATGTTATGGGAGAATTGTTTTGCTGTAGGAAGGATTGGTGTACTTCCGAAAATAAATACGAAATTCATTTTATGTGGAATCATTAAAGCTGAATTTTAAAGACATCAGCAAGGAAGTTAAGGCTTGGGAATAAATGGAAGAAGAAACTCAGCATACCAAATCAATTCCAAAATGACTTAAGGACAGAAAGGTCTGAATCAGATTGACCAACATAAAGGAAAGTGAAATCTGAAAAAAGGTTCAGGCTCAAGGTAGTCCACAAACCTGAATCAGTTACACCGGTTCAGGAAGAACAGACAGACGTACAGTTTAAGGCTAATACAACCAAGGAAAAATATGTTCTTTTACTTTGCAAAGAGTTAAAACAGCCTCTAAAACATTCTGTTTTATTATTCAACATTTATTTAAAAAAATGTTGCAAATGTTTCAAACTCCCACTAAGAGGTCTCAATATGTGTTCAGAATTTATCTGTCATGTGGTTTTAGCTAATTTTACATTCTACCACAATCATGTTTTCAACTTCTAATAAGGATTACTTGATGCCCCAACAACAAATAAACATATTTGTTTGAGGTGGCAAAAATTTCGCATGTTGGCAAAAAAAAAAATGAACAAAGCGGGCCACAAAAATTAGCCACAATTCACAACATGTGTGACATCGATCAAAACAAAATTAAACATGCAAATTCCTTCATTTTTCTGAGTGTCAGTCATGGAGACAAAACAAGCCTAAACAAAAGGACCATTTAAAAAAAAAAAAAAAAAACACTTGGTGTTTTCAGAGCTCTAATTCTCAGTAAGGTGCTGGCACATTAGCAGCTGGAAAAGCAAGAAACACTGAGGATGAGCAATTCATGTGTTGGGCAACGCTGCCACCACCTGAATGAGGTATGAAGTGCAGTTAGCTCCATCTCTGTCAACTCTATTCTAATTACTATAAATCTATAAATTCAAATATTTTTCAGATTTTTCCTCAAGGAATATTTGTGTTAATGCTCCTTTATTAATCTTGTTGTATTATGTGCCTTGTTTTTTAATACAAAATAACTCCACCTTAAATCTTTCAGCTTTTTATCAAATTATAAGCACAATATTACAATGCATTTTGCATTTGATACAGATTTGAGAAGATTAACCTGACACACAGTAGCTCATAATTATGAAACAGAGAATCTTAACAACATTCCTTAATAATATATATTTCCACTAGTAATGAAATATTAGCGGGAGGAAAATAGTTGTTGGTAGAAAGTCAAAAGAAGCAATACAGTGCAGCAGTGGTCACACAAATATGATTAAAACATTAAAAATTATTTATTTGGTGGGAAAGTAAGAGTGCACATTATTCTTAAATTCAGAAGCAACACTTTGTAGGAGCAACACTAGTCTTCCCTCTTGGGTAGAGGCTCCACTTTTGGAATGATAAAGAAGCTTAACATACAGTCAGCTACTAGGGAGCTGTTAAAATTAAATCATAATAACCATTTGGAATGGCCTAGTCAAAGGCCAAATTAACAATTGAAAACCCATGTTCATATAAACTCTTCTTCCAATCCAGTGGAGTTTCCAGACAAAACTTACCACAGATGTTAGAGTAGAGCCCATGTTTGTTAATGGGGTTAAAAAATAAAAGAGTAATACAAAAAAATAAAACCAGGACAAGAGAACTTTCTTTTAATGTGAGCCTGAAAAGAAAGGTTGCAGACTCCTGATCTAACAGACAAAGACTGGAATCCATTCACTGTATGACTGAAGTTTAAAGCTGCCTGTAATAAATAATTATTGAAGGAATTTGTAATGGCAAATATATTAGGTTGGTTCAAGGAACGAACCATTTACAGTCTCATCTTCCAATGTATTTAATCATATGAAATTGATCTAGTATTGCCATGCAAAAGCTAATCTAAAAAGGTAGATTTGCCTTTTATCTGAGCAGGTAAATAAGATTATCTCCCAAATAAATTAGTATTTATTCTCTAAAAAAAGATAAGATACTATGCATTAGAAATAACACAATACAGATTTTCTTATCTTATTTTAAAACATAAATCACATTATTTCTTCTGCAAAAAATCCTCCCTCCTTAAATCAAATTACTTTACTGTGTGAACTTGCAATTAGATACCTTTTAAAAAGTTCAAGGGGCATAAATATTTTAAGTACTTATTCTAAAGGATGGGCAAGTTTAGTAACATCATGTGAAAGATGAGTGTGGATAAAACAAACATTTCAAATACACATTTTTTTTTAGATCTGCACTCTCTAGCTTGTCCTCCTAAAAGAGATCAGAGTTTTCAAGAGATACTGGAGCTAATAGCATTAAAGCCATTCAGTGCAACCGGAGGGCGGTGGAGTACCCAGAAATTGTTCTTAAGTAAGAGTAGAGCTACTTCATCATATTTTTATACAAATAAGAGTAAAATGGAGTCATCCAAGAAATTACACAAGTAAAATAGCACTTTTTTTTTAAAGGCTACCCAAGTACTAAGTAATTCATCATAATAGCAGTTATTTTAAATAATATAATAAAGAAAGATCAAAAACTAAAGTAATTTCCAGATTCCGGAATCTTAAAAATTGAGAAAATAACAAAACAAAAAAAAAGTAATTGAAAAACAATTCCATGCATTAGAACATTTTGCAGATCAATTTTCTTTTCAACATAACACTTTCAAAACCAGTACATCCTATAAAAATAGGAAATCTGTTACGGTATGTAAATTAACTTGTCCTCTAAACGTCCTGGTAGGTTCAAGTAATCTTGAACACCAAAGAAAACTGAATTTGACTTAAACAACCTTAAAGGAAACCACAAACAAAACTTGACACCTATCCAGGAATCTTTGTCAAATCCGTGGGCTCTCACTGGAGCGGTCAGTAGTTGGAGCACTTCTGCTTTCAGCAGCATGGAGGTCATCCTCCTAACCTCACTGCAAGTCAGATACAAATGAAAGAACCACCCATCACTCTCCCAGGTTGTTGAAGTCTTTCTGTGTGTGAGTTATCTGTTTGGCAGAGTGAAACTGCTTGTGTAATTTCTTTGGAATGAGTTTCTGATCAATGATGGCTTATTCATTTAAACAAGGATCCTTTCCTTCACTCTTCTTTCAAACAATCTGTCTTTTCAGTCCAGAATTTGAAACGGTTGCTGTTTGTCCTTCGCTGTTTAGGTACAACTAACTGTTCAGCTGAATCTTCTCCAGAGCAACTGGCTCTCGTGTGCTGCGCCAGGTGTTGGTGTAGTTGTTTTATTTTGCTAATATAAAAGTCTGAACAGACTTAGACTTAGAAAAACTTTATTGTGATTTTTCATACACAGAGGGTTCACAAAACGACATTTCGTTCAGTACAGCTCTCAAGACATTTCCATTTCTTGAAGTGCAGCAGTGATAAAATGTAAATATGGTGATCAAATGTAAACATAAGACCGATATATGCTTTACAGTTTTTCCAACATTCTGCTTTTTTTCTGTTATTGTGTTTTTCGGTTTTATTCAGCATTCAGCAGTCTAATGGCAGAGGGGAAGAATCTGTTTTGGAATCAGTCCTCGTTGTTCTCCTGGATAGATGTCAAAACAGTTTCAGGAAAACTGCACAAAAGTCCAGTTTAAGCCTGTTTTGTCATTAAGTGTTTGTATTTGACTTGAGCCCTTAAAAACACACACACAAACAAGCTTGTTAGTTTTTCAGTGAAAATATTCACCATTGATGGAGTAGCCAAACATTTTACTTTAGTAAGGGTATCAATACTTTATGTAGATAATACCCAATTAAAGGCTAAATATTACTGTGCAGTAAAATACTCTTTAAAATACACTTCAAAAAGTAACTTATGTAACTTAAACTAAGCAAAAATAACTGGTTACTACCCACCTCTGATGGCAATGATCTGTAAACAGGTGACTATACTACCTAAGCTTCAACATACTTGGCTTCTTCTGCCCCCTTATGGCTTCTTTAAGAACCTCATTCACTACAACTGAGCAGAGTATTATTAAAGAGAGCATGGTGGCCTTTTTGATGTCACAAGAACATTTAACTAAAGCAGTCAATGACAGAAAAGATACTGGTTCTCATTAGTTCTAGCCTAGGAAAACATCATTTACAGATGTCTTAGATTGTATCTGCCATATTCAATTTCCCTCTCTGGGGATGATCAGCTAAATACAGTAGACTGAGTGCCGTGTCGTAGCTGTAATATGATAAAAACCTACAGAGCTGACCCAGAGTCCGCATGTCAGTGGAACAATTGGAGAAGTGATATATAGAAGACAAATAACGTTGTAATTTAAAGGAGAAACAGATGACTTAAGGACTTGAAGCTGCAAATAAAATCAACAGGGTTTAATTTAAACACAAAGAAAGCTACGTTGACTTTAGAGGGAGCCGACCACTCTTTATGAAGACTGCAATGTTCTCTTTCTGCCATCATCAAATGCAATGATGACTTGAAAAGAATGAAAGTGCTTTGATTTTTGCTAAAGCTTGAAGCAAAGAAGTCAGAGTTCTAAAAATCATTAACTGTTCAGGATCAAACCCTGTCTGCAATGTAATGGATACTTTCCCCCCATTTCTTGTTTTTTATTTTTACAGCATTGGCAAATGCAGTTTTTGATGAAAGATTTATCAGCATTAACATTTCACAGACTTAAGATTTCATTACACGTGCATTTGAAGATGGACACATTCTGCCATGATAGATTTGTTACCACAGCCTCGTGAATCTCCAACAAACTCATCATTTGGCTTTGCTTCGTAAACCTCACAGGATTGTAGTTAATGCTTTCTAAATAAACACCCATTTCAAATATTATTACCTCTACTCAGTGTTATACTCATTTGCTTTAGCACGGGGAAATGGTAGCCTTTTTGACAGCAATACCCTTTTTGGGTTTACATACTATAATCAGCGTGCCAAAGAACATTCCTACAAAGTAAGGGTTGTTGTTTATCATTGTAGTTCATGTGTGCAGCAAAGCAGGGATGTTTCAAAATGCCATTTAAGTAAACACAGATGTGTTTACACTGATTCAATATATTCATCTGGTGGTTATGTTGGTTAAAAGGATAACACAACAAAAAACTAATGTGATGGTTTGTAATGAGTAAAATGACAACAGATGATTGAGCTGTGCCTGTTTTTCAGTGCTTAGTCCTGTTTCTCTCCTAGTGATAGCTATTGGCTCAGCATTTACTGTGACCAACTGGATGTCCATCTATCCATTTTCTCCAGCTTAGTCCTTTTCAGGGTGACGGTGGGTCTGGTATAGCCTGGGTGCCATTCCAAACTTAGTCCCGCCCACAACGTTTGAGGTCGGGCAGTTCGGTCTGGCATTGCTCAACAGTAGCGCGAGTATGCTCGCCCAATATCTGGTGGGCCAATCAAATTGTCAGGGCGGGCTTTATACGATGATGGACAGATGATCAACAGTAACGTAATCAACCACGATGGCTGCCGCTGGAGAGCTGAGGTGAGTAGATTCTGCTATTAGGTCTGTTCTAGAAGATATCGACAGCAAATTAATTTTAAAAGAGGAACAGAGAAACGCGATCAAGGCTCATCTTCTTATTCTAGGCGTGCAACTGCACGCTTTGATTTTTGTTGACAACAACTATGCATCGCTTAACATACGTCACGCACTCCGTTGCTCTTATTGGTTGTAGGTCTATCCAATTAAGTGCAGAGGCATTTTTTTTCCTGGTTCGTTCGAAACACGCCCCATAATCACAGCTCTATGGAGCAGCATCAGACTCATATTCTGACTAGAATTGAGTAGGACTACGTCAGGCTAGGTCTGGTACCTATCTCCGGCAGATAACTCTGTAGGTTTTAATCATGGTCTGGACAGGTCAGTAGTCTGTGGCAGGGCAACACAACCATTCACGCAAACGCTCACGCTTAAGGACAATTTGGAGAAGCCAGTTAACCTAACATTCATGTTTTTTGACTGTAGGAGGAAGCAGTGTACCTGGAGGGAACCCATGCATACAAGGGTAGAACATACAAACTCCATGCAAATCCCAGAGACCTCCTTGCTGCAAGGCAACAGTGCAGAGCAGCCCAACTAACTGGATGTGCTGTCTTTCATACCTTTTGGCTGGCTCTAAGCTCCAAGCCACCTGTGGAGCTAAGTTACCATTACCTCTACTAACATAGAAAGCATTTATGGATCAATGCATCTATGGTCCTTTCACTGACCCTGGTTCTGCTAGAGGTTCCCTCCTGGTAAGAGGGAGTTTTCCCTCTCTGCTCTCCCTGTATGCAACAAATATCACTGCTGCCTTCAAAGTCAATGACGGGATGTAATCAGCTGGTTCTCCTTTGGTAGAAAACTGACTTGAATCAAGGAATCTGACTGGATGATCTAACTGAATTGTTTCTGTAAAAGGCCTGTAGATGACATGTGTTGTTAATGGGTCCTATATTAATAAACTGAATTGAATTAATGTGATTCACAAGTCTTGAATTGTGGACTTGCTCCAAACTGTAGACTCAGTCTTAAATATACACATATGCTAATCTAAAAATAGAAAAAGTTTCTAAAATATCCTAACAGTTTAAGATCAATGTGTTTTAACTAAACATTAGTTTCTCTATGGTGGCAGAAAAAGAATTGTTTCACAGGGCAAATTGACCCTAGTTGGGAAAGCCTTCAGGAGTAACATAAACAGGGATGTTTTAATGTCTTAACAATGTCTATAATGAAACAACTGAAAGACAATGAGATCTAAATAAGCTGGAGCTAAATTTATGCATGGTATTATCTACAGTTCCCATTGATTCTGGAAATTTGTGGAAAAATTAGAATTCGAATAGAAAAACATTTGTTTTCACAATTTATTCTCTCACACACTTTATAGATGTTTTCTCACCTATTTGAAGTATTGACTTATTAAGACTTATTAACTCCCTCTGTCCTCCATGAGTCCTTCCTTTCTTCACTTGTGTCCTTTCGAGCATACTCCTGTCTGTCTTGTATCCATCTGATGTCGTCTCCACATGCTCTGCCTGCTTTTCTCTTTGCTTCTCCATCCTTCCAGATTTCTTTTGCTTTCCCTACTGATGAAATAATTTAACCATCAGCATTTAACACTCATTTTTGGCTGAACGAAAGGCAAGAATCCCTGAAGTCTCTCTTTCCCCACCAGTCTGTCAGAGAATGGTGGCCTGATTCCATCAAACAAGATGAGAAAGTCCTCTGTGTTAGTATAGATTTTTTTTTTAAAGTAATAAGTCTTCATTCTAAAGGCTTTCAGTCAAAGATATACATAGTTCCTTCAAATGCAGTTTCAACTATAAAGTGTGGATTAGGAGATTTGTAAAGCAAAGTTTCTAAAATATTATTGCATTTATCAAAGTCATTAAAAACAGAAATTATGCTGTAAGTGAAGCGGAGAAAGACAGTGGTAGGAAAAAAAAACAGACAACCCAAAGCTGCACCTTTAGAGTCAGAGACCATTGTGCCAAAAATATAAAAGATGTTTGCTTTTGTTTTTTTCTTTCCAGCTTTTTATTGACATTACACTGTTACAGATCAAAGAAATGAACACTCTGCATGTTATAATGCAGCATTGTGCAGTGCCCTGGGAGCAGTGTGGGGTTCAGGGTCTTGCTCAGTGGGCCAAAGTGGCAGTGGGGGTGGGGCTTGAACTCAGAAACTCAGGATTCCACGCGCAATGCCCCAACCACTAGGCCTCCACTCCCCAAAGCAGGCATTAGCATGAAGGGTGTTACCTACTGACCATGGGCGTAGGATTGCATAGGGACCATAGGGACATGTCCCTACCAAAATGTTTGATCGACCTACTTGTCTTTACCAATAATTCAATTTGAATAACATGTTTATAATTTACAATACAGCGTTGTTGTCTAAGGAGCTATTTAAACAGTTAGACAGTAAGCAATATAGGATGATGATAAAAGGTTGCGTTATATTTAATCCTTTACTATTAAAAACGCTTTTGTATAATAGAAACATTATATGATTGTAGGAAACACAGATATAATGCTGCAGGGCAGCCTCAGGGTGAAGCAGCTGCCCTTCAGTGCTGCATGATGGAAGAAATGTGTTTGGAAAGTTACCATAAAATTAGGGCTGCAACTAATGATTATTCTGCAAATTGATGAATCTGTTGATTATTTTTTCGATGAATCCATTAATAATCAGATAGACAAAGGTTCCTTAAAGAAGATGTTTTACTAAATGAAGCCAGGTGACACAGAAACTTTTCATCTTGAGGAGTTCTGGATGGAGAATATTAAAAGACAAAAACTTTTTTTTAATGTTAATCTGCAAAATGTTTACATATTTTTTACAATCTTGGTATAATTCCTGCTCTAAGTGGGTCGCTCTGTCGGCTAAAGGCACATTTTAGTGGCCCTATATTCCAGTTAACGATTAACCAATTACTAAATTAATTGACGATTATTTAAATAATTTATTAATATAGTTAATTGTTTCATCCCCAGATAAAATACATGAAATGGGCGACACAGAGTAACTACAGCCCATATGCAGAACTTGTATAGTGAAGTTAATATTTTAAAAGCTCAGTGTCAGTTCCTCTTATAATTTCAGTGCAGATGTAAATATATTTATTTACCGTCCCTTGAATGTGTTACTTTGCATGATACAGAGAGAGCATATTAGATAAGATAAGAGTGGGTTTTACCTCTGTTTACCTCTGCACAATTCTATATCTTCAAAAGAAAACACAGGATAAATCCACAAATAACAGACATATTTAGACTATATTTGTTTAAATAGGTACGTATTTAGCTACTGTCTTAGTCACTGGTAAGTTTAAATTTTTTCACTTTTCAAAGTGGAAAAAAGTCCTAATTCCACATTCCTCAGAGCCAGCGATGCTGTAAACATTGATAATCTAGTGTCTGTAGTGCCTATAAAATTTCTATTAATGTAGCAAGAAGTGCTGCTGTTCTGTTTAAACAAAATGCACCCTGATGCTCACATTAAGCATAAAAAAAGAGCATGCATATGTTTGCATAGGACCAATGATATCAGACCAATGACACTGAAAACAAATAGTGTCCCTACCAAAGTTAAAATAAAACCTACACCTTTGCTACGGACCCACAATGGCAGCTCATCCCCCCCAGCTGGGATACAAACCTGTTTGCAGGACGAGTGACTTACCACTTTAGCTAGCCAGTCGCTAAGATGGGATGGTGTTTGAAATGGATTTCAGTGCAACTTATTGTGTAACAAATAGACCTTTGGTTTTTATCTTTTACTTCCTTAAACCTGCTACACATCATTTATCTGCTTCTCTAACTCACACAGAACCAAGACACTAAGCTCAATTTAATAAAATAAAATACTTTATTAATCCTAAAGGGAAATTAAATCATTAGAGGAATTTCCTCTGTGAGTTGTAGAGGCTGGTGGCTGTTGACAGGAAGGATTTCCTGTAGTCTTCTATCTCAGAGGAAGTGTGGAGAAGCTTCTAACTGATGAGGCTCTGTTGAAGAGGATGCTTGGGTTTGCCCACAATGTTCCTCATTTTATGAAGAGATCTCCCAAAATCCTCTCCAGAGATTCTCAGAACAGAGCCGGCCTTCTTTTTTAGCCTGTTGGACCTCTTTATGGCATTTGCTCTGATGCTGTTACCCCAATAGATGAACAATGCACTTATAGAACACAGATATGTTGCTGCAAACACTGAACAACCTAAGCTTCTTCAAGAAGTGCAGTCTGAACTTTTTGCAGACGCTTTTATAGTTGCCTTTCCAGTTCAGTTTGAATTGCAAGGTACCTTTACTGTGTGGTGTGGAGGCTGCAGCATCTCAGACTGGAAGAAATAGAGAAAATTGGTGAGAACAGCAGTGAGGACAATCGGGGCTGCTCTTCCCTCCATAAAAGACATTTCTTCCCAGAGCTGCGTTTACCGAGCCCGAGAACATCATCAATGACCCCTCACCCCCCCACCATGTTCTCCCTGTTGTTCTCTGGGAAGAGGCTTCACAGCATTCGATGCAGGTCCAGCAGGTTCTGCAGCAGCTTCTTCCCCACCGCCATCAGACTGCTGAATGTTGTGAAAACATGTCTCTGACTCTGCATCACACTGATAACACCAATCCAAGACTGTATATTCGCACCATACATATTTAACGCTCTGAACTTCCATATCAACGTGTTTTTGCACGTTTATTTCTCCTTCGCCGCTTGCATTGATCACTGCCGCACTTTAAGGAATGGAAATGTTATGAAAGGTGTACAAAATGAAATTTCGTTTTGAATACACTCTGTGTGTACAAAAAAATGACAATAAAAATTGTCTAAGTTTACTCCTCCACCACCTTTTTCTTCTCCTATGATGGTAAAGGTACCTGAATTGTTCCTGTTTCTCCTGAAATCTCTAATCATCTCTCTTGTTTTATTTTTCCACCAGCTTTTTCTACATATTGTCTTTTTCTGACGCTCAAGGTGTGAAGGTTCAGGTGTGAATGATAACTGGACCATTCCTCACTCATTATGTTCGTGCTCTGTATCGTCATATATAGATCTATAAACATAAATCTGCAAGGAAATGAAATCCGATTGAACGTTCAGGCTCAGATCGTCACAGTGAATCAGAATCAGGCAGCATGATCCACCCTGTGTCACATTGAAATGCAGCCTCCTGCCATTACAGGGGCTCTTTTGTGACTCAGCCATTTCATATGCAGATCCTGTGCCTGCAATTTCTTTTGATTCGCCTCTCCACGTCAGGCACTGAGTTAAGACTACACACACACACACACACACACACACGTAAGGGCTATTCAGGTGTAATTGCCTTTCAGGCTTAATTGTGACAGGCTTTTCTTGTTTGTGGAAGCACCTGTGTGGGGATCAAAGCATTTGATGTTTGTTGTCAGCTTTGTTTTAAGTGGGTGTCCTCACAGAACACAGATTGTCACATAATTGCCTCTCTAGAAAATTTCTATGGCCGTAGTGGTAGAGTTCACATTTCCTTAAAAACAGAAAAATTTAATGGCTAAGCATGTAGAGATAAAGGATATAACAGAACAAATCTAAGGAAAAAGAAAGTACATAAAGCACTGATAGTTTAAAACAGATATTAGACGATCATGGTTCGCAACAAAGCATTAAAGCACATTAATCCAGTCAATAGAAGAATAGAATCTTAAATAAAATAGTCAGATATATTTGCAAAGCCTTGCCCAGAGCCCCGGCGTCTGCCTGTCTCTGTCATATCAATGGAGTCTGTACACATCACAAGGTGACAAATGAGAAAAGAGTGGATGTTTTTAGGACCGGCAACAATAAAACTGGAAATGAAAGGCGGCGGTTTAAAGATGTCAATATTTGAGTTTGAAGATTAAGTTTCCCTGTTGCTTGTAAAGCTTGAAATGACATTTTGGTCCTGCTTCAGAGCAGATTTAAATAAACCATATCTGTTACATTTTACTCAAATTAAGGCTTTCATTTATATGAATAACAAGGATTATATGGAGACAACATTAGTGCACAACTGAGTCAATATGAGATTGGAAACATTAGAGACCTAAACGCAATGTGTGGATAATTATTGGAGGGGAGGGGTCTGGTAGACCAAGAGGGTTTAAGGATATAAATACTGCCTGTTGGTCCAGAACAGACGACTGAACAGGATCATCAGAAGTTGTTACATGCTCAGCTACAAATATTAAAGACGCTGCTTTGACTGTAGGGAACCAGAGCTGAATCCCTTGTTTCAGACCGGAAGATGAAAAACTGGAAGATTCAGCTGGTCGTGATGACTTTCTGTGTGCTCGTGCAAACTTCTAAAGGATGGACTAGTGCTACCGAAGAGGAGCGGCAGCTGTCCAGACACTGGCAGGTAAGAGCTTTACCTAGCACATTATTTGGAGACTCTTGCAGTAATAATGGGAAAATCCTTGAACCAGTATTAATTTTCCTGACAGGACGAGTCTGTCGACAAACATCTGATCAGCCCTCTAGAAACTCTGATGAAAAGATCGAAAGCTCTTCGCTTCTATGGGCTGATGGGAAGAAGAGCAGGTAGCATCCCTGCCTCAACTAACATCCTGCATAATCTGTTTAATTCTGTGTTTATAGAGAAAAATATGGAAATCTCAATAATCTAATTTTTATCAAAATAATTAACTTTTTCTTGAATTGAGGTGAGACTTTACAATGGGACGAGACAATTTACATTCAAATTAAGAAAAAAAACTGCAGTCTCTTTCTTCAAGTGCATATTATCTAATTATCTTAAGTATTTTAAATGTTTACTTATTTCAAAATCATTTTCGCAGTGTAATACATGTTTTTTTTCTCCTTCAGTGCCAAAGATACAATTTCAAGCAAAAAAGAGTGAGTGATTAAAACTTTCCTTATTTCTTCCCCAAATAATTACAAAAAGTGAGTACTTAGAAAGATCCTATTTCATCCTTCTAGGAAATAAAGGGGAGGCATTTGTGGGCCTGATGGGAAGAAGTGTTTCCAGTGAAGGTGAGCAAACAATAGTTCAAAATATCAAGACAGCTTTATCCATAATTAATGTTTTTCCCCAAAAAAAGGGAGAGTAGCAATGAAAATCACAAAGAAAATGTGGTCCCATCTAAATGCTTTGTTTATTTCAGAGCCGCTTAATGCAGTGATTCCTTATGTAACAACCGAGGAGATCCACGATCCAGAAAAACCGTCCAAGCAAGGTATGATTGCAGCAGTACAAAAACCTGAGGTTGTGTTTCTTTGACTTTAGCAAATTCAAAAATCTCATTTTTTTATGTTATTTATTTGGCAGGTCCCCTAAAGGAATGGATACACATCTCATACTAATTAGACTTAAAGGGAAAAACAAAACATCTATACAACGTTTACACCAGCCAAAGACTATAAAAAATATTTTTAGTAAAAAATTTAACCCTGCTTCTTTTTTTTTTTTTTGATCATGCCAAAACAGGAATAACCATCTTCATGATGCACAACATTTGAAAGAAATAAAAAAGAAAGGAAATGCTTCCAAATGTCTTTATGTATTCCATCGCTTTGTGAGCAAAGCAAAACATTTGTGTTTCTGCGCCGCACTAGTTCATTTCATCTAACATTCACAACAAAGACAAAGGCCTGTTAAAAAAACAAAGACAGCTTTCTCTAGCTTTAAATGCTTAAACTCATGAAGCTAAAATATAAATGAAAATAAAAGAAATGATCTGGATACAAATGTAAAAGAAATGTAACACTGATCTTCGTAGATGAGTCGAAGGTCTTAGGCTACTTGTGGTTTTCGAGGCTGGTAGTGAAGTTGTTTTTTTAGTAGCCTGAGGATCTTGTGCTCATGTCCCTTTGGGAGGGGTCCATTTTAGAGAACTTGGGTCGATAGTTTTGTTGCTGTTACCTCGTTTGATCTCCTTGGCTTTCCACTCATCAATCAGGTCCTAAAAAGAACAAAAGCAGCAGGCGGTGCTTAAACTGTTGGAATACAAACCTAGCAAGTCATTTTATTATTTTTGGTTGAATGGAAAATGAAAAGAAACAAGTTGATCTTACCTGTCGTTTAAGAACTAAGTGCTTCCCCTTCCAATACTTCAGCATCTGAAGTGACTGCAGGGTGCTCACAATGTCCACGGGGTTCACTGCAGTTTCCTGACTGATCTCTGAAAAAAAAACAGAAATAGAAAACATTTGGTTGAATTTACTGATACATCTAAATAAATTGGAAGTTAACTGAAAAGTTGGTCTATTTTAAAAATTCAGTTTAGAATGGAAACTCATATTTGTTCATAAACTAAAAACCCTTTCAAGCTTTTTACTTCCAATTATGATTGTGGCTTACAGCTCATAACTGGATATTTATCAAGTCCAAAGACAGTTCAACTGTGTGGCAGGAGACCTTGGAGCACTGAGCTTCTTTCTAGTGTGAAGCTTTATGGAAAAACTGAATTTATTTTAAAAGCAGGACTTGGGAGCGTTGCTCATTGTGCTGATCAGCTCCCACCCTGACATAAAACTAAACCTCACACAGAATCTATGGAGAAATGTTAGCAGGCTTCAAAGCTGACCATGACTAACGCTCTCTAGCAAAGCAACCAAAGTTTCCTAAACAGCTCTGCATATGTGTCATCAGCTGATCCAGTGACTCCAGTAATAAAGGGCCCAACTAAATACTAAGTGTACAAAGCCTTACAGTGCATAAAGAAAATGATCGGCAGCCATTTCTGTATAATTAAACATCTTAATTCAGTAGTTTACTGTTTTGAGTTACCAATTTTTGAGTTTTTATGAGCTAAAGAATCAGTCAAAATGCATCTCTATGAGTTTGACATTTCTAGAGCTGGAACTAACAATTACTTTGCAGATCGATTCATCTGTTGATACTTTTTTTTAGATTAAATCGATTAATAATCTTATAGCCAAAGATTCTTTAAAGAAGACTTTATGAAATTAAAACCAGGTAAATCTCAAACTTTTCCATTGAGGAGTTCTGGATAAATAACAACATTTTTTTCTATCCTAAATGCAAAATGTTTCTGTTTTTTATTTTTTTATTTTGATATAATTACTGCTGTGAGTGGGTCACTCTGTCAGCTAAAGGCATGTTTTTCAGTCTCTATACTCCAGTTAACAATTGATTACTAAATTAGTTGACGATTATTTCAATAATTACTTCAATAATTGATTCAATGATTAATTGTTTGAGCCCTACACACTGAATAACTGAAGGAACTTAGTTTTTTCATAATGTTCTATTTTATTTATGTACCTGTGAAACTGCCAGAACTTTATGGAAAAATCTAAAATGGTCGAATATCTCCATCCTAAAAACAAAAAAATGTCCTTAGTCACCCCCTTACCTTTAATGGAGATTTCCTTGCCCTGAAAGTTGTGCATGTATCTCAGTAAAACCTCCTTCCAGTAGCTGCGATAACTGATGAGACCCAGGTCAGACAAAGGCCTCTCTGGTGAGCCCACCTTCTCCTCAACTTTGGACAGCAGGTAACCTTAACAAATAAATGTATAAAACTTTAACATGGTTCAGCTGATCTATTTCATCAATAAAGACAGTCACCTAACTGATAGAGAACTCCATCACAAACTTTAAAGGTTGATGTACGTACTAAAATCAATGAGCATCTTGCCAAATCCCTGCCTCATGTACTGCGGCATTGTCAGGATACAAGACACATTGTAGTTCAGGAAGGAATTCTTTTCCTATGGAAAAAAAAGAAAATACTTTTTAAAACATATCAGGAATAAGCTGAAAAAGTCACAGATCAAGGTTAACATTAGTTTACCATAAAATCTTTTATTTAAGAATAGTAGTGGGATTGATTGTGTCTTGCCTTAGAAAAATAACCAACTAGATGGCAGCCCGTGTTGTCGGCCTCGGTCATCACGTAGAAGAGAAATGGCTCCACGTCGTAGTAAAGGGTCTTATGGTCCAAAAACAGCTTGGCAAGTAAACACAAGTTCTGGCAATAAATCTGAAAAGACAAGAACAGTTTAATTAATAATTTTCCTTCAGTGTTCTTACTAGTGCTGAGTGCTATGACTTTAGATGTTAGCAGTTTCACTGTATATAATTAAATAAATAAAACTATATTGATCTCACAATATAAACTCTCTGCATTTAACCCATCCCCTTGGGGAGCAGTGGGCTGCCACCGTGGGGCGACCGGGGAGCAATCGAGGGTTAAGGTTCTGGCTCACAGACTCAGAGTGGCAGTCTGTAGGAGTGGGTTTCAAACTCATAACCTCAGGATTCCAAGCTCTATTCCCTAACCACTAGACCGCCACTCCCGGAGCTATCAAAGTATTTCTATTTATTTAACTTCCATCCATCCTTTTTTCCATCACGCTTATCACTAGCGGCGTTGCGAGGGATGCTGGTGACTTTCTATAACTGTCTGTCTACGGGCGAAAGGCAGGGCCCTTTTTTTTTTTTGACAGAATGACAGAAGCCACAGCTTAGCAGTGAAAAATAAAAATAAAACATTTGCAACATATGGTGCAAAATGTTGTAAAAAAAACATCCGAGTTGTTTTCCGTTTTGAAGACTCCCCATGTAGTGCAAGTATGATGTTATCAGTGTGATGCAGAGTCTGGATTTGTGACTCGATTTAGTTTTTCAACAGTTCAACAGTCTGATGACAGTGGGGGAAATGATGTTACAGAACCTGCTACTGCTCAAAGCTTTTCCTTTGTTTTGGTTCATATCATGACAGTTTTTATGCATAAAAATCTGATCTTTGTAGAGCAAAGGGGGGGTGATCTTACTAATAGTGATGGCGGAGCTCGTTAGCGGATCTTCTCCCTCAGATTTTAAAAACTTCCTCATTATTCATCTTTGGGCATGCAGATATTTTCAAGAGTTATACTCTACAATCAGTGAGCAGAGGTCCTGCAGAATGACGTTTGTTTACCGCCACCCAGTGCCGGTGTTCTGAGGCGACATAAATGCTATTAATAAGTGAAATTCCTGCCCATTTGTTCTGTGCAGTGAACACAATGCAAAGTGGGCTGAGGGTTAATGAAGGAGACTCTCCTCACAGTCCCAGCTGACTATCCTAACCTCTATGAGATTTCTTGAGAAACTTTTTAAATATGTAATAAATTTTAACAGTGCTACTTTAATCTGAGTGTTATGGGTGTCTATGATAATATAGGAAACAACAGAAGGAGAAATAGAGGGACAGACAGAAATAAATTGCAGTTTGAGTTTCTCTACCTTATTTTTTTTGCCATCTACTTCAAACACGGATATAGATCCCTTCCTGTAGACTTCATCTCCTGGTGGATGTTTCCACACACATTTGGCCTGAAGATATATGGAAGATGAAAACCATCAACACCATTATTAAAAAAAAATTCTCAGTCAGTACATAGAATGCATTTAAAAATTTTAGTTGAGCTTTAGCAGCAAATGTCTTGGAATAGTGCAGCCTGACATAGGAGTATCTGTGGTCTTAAGTCTCACCATGTGTCGTCTGAGGATGGTCTGACTCTTCATGTACTTCAGGCAGAATTCACAGACGTACAAGCGACCAAGACGAGCGTACTCCTCAGGATAGGGCGAATGGTACCAGGTGTCCAGCTCGTAGCGGCCAAACACGATGGTTTTGATCATGTTGCTGCCCTCGGTGATCTGACCCTGGATACGCAGCTTTTCCTGAAATGGCAAACACCAGAGAAGACAGATCTGTTAAAGGCAAAACAATCTAGTCTTGGACTGAAAAGTTTGTTCTTGGAATGTAGCAATCAGAACTGAATTAAAGTAGTGACATCACCAGGTCCTCAGATGCGCGAGCCTGAGCTTTTCTGAAGAGCTCCAGGTCGTAATCGCTGGTGATGTTCTCAAGCAGAGGCTCTCTGGTGTTGGCGTAGGTCTGCCGATGCTCCTGTGGACACAACAGGAAGTTAAACAGACAGCTAGATGCCGCGCCAATCATGCGTTGTGCTGTCGATTATCTACCATGTGCTTTTCCTTCTGCTCCTTCTGTAGGCCAGAGTTTCTTCCCTTCCTCATCTCAGCAACCTGCTCCTTGTACCTACTCTGTTTTGGAGTTGGCGTCTAGAGACAGAGACAAACACAAACAAATTACTTTCGCGCAGGAATGGGAACCGTCTTGTGACAAGAGCCGCAATCAATGAAAAAAAAAAAAACTTAAAATATGACACACTTGTTGAGGTTAAATCATTTAAACTACCTGGTGGCGAGTTGCATGGCGTGAATTGCCTTCATCCTGCGTCTTCAATTCCTCATCTTGTTTCTCACGGCTAACAGCTTTCACCTGACGAAGGAAGAAATAAAGAATTTACTCACATTGTTTCTGAATTAAGACCTTTTCAGGGCTGATTAACACTCTACTGTGTTCAGTTAAACCAGCAATCCTATTTAAACTGCTCTTAAATCAGCAGGTTGGTGGTTAACCTTACCTTGCACTCATCAGCAGAGAGATTGTGGTAAAGAGGACACCCTGATATAGCGAAATGGCGCTCATGTTTCCCAGTGAGATGGCCTGCACAATTTAAGAAAAAGGGTCATTATCAGATTCAAACTTAGAATTACTGATACAGAAATTATTTTAATAAGTGTTTTACAAAAAATGCACAACTGTCCAACTTTTGTAATCACTCTGGAAGATGCATTAAAAAGCTGGAGATAATGTTATTGCAATAGCAATAAGACAGCAAAAATCTGACATAACTTTTCATTTTTGTAAGCTGATCTAGTCATAATCAAACTCAACTATTCAGAAATAAATGTACAAAAATCTCCGACAACCCCCACCCAAAAGCCTAACAGTTAATATTCCTGCTTTATAAGTTAGTTAATGTATCTAAACATTTAGTTAATAAACCATAACTTCCTGTTTTTCTGTGCTACATATATATATATATATATATATATATATATATATATATATATATATATATATATATATATTTGGAAAAGTTTTAGAAAACTCATTTACATTTATTTCTATTATGGAGCACAAACATAGTTCTAAAATTAAAAAAAAATTCAATGTTATTCAATCATGAAGAAATTCAATTCAAATCCTTACATCCCAAATAATCTAGTCATCAAATTATTCAGTCTGATTCAAATTATTCATCCTGGATAAAAAAAACTGTTATCCAAGAAAATCCAGCTGATGCAGAAGTGACCCTCAGACCCTTTTTATTTGCCCCTTTCTGTCCATCCAAATATTTCACCTTAACAAAAATGTAAAGAGGTGATGTGATCTTTCTTTTAGTCTGGCATCTACTTCTGTTCTCTCTGCCTTGCAATCAACTGAACTTTAATCAAACAGAGCGTTTGCCGACCCTTAGCTCTGATTCACCTCAGGAGTCAATAACCGTATGACCAAATCACCAGAGAATCTGTTCACAGCCACAAAACCAGCCCTTTTCCATGATCATCTAAGGCTGGGCATACACTGTACACCCAGCCTTAGACCCCAAATCCTACAGAAAGCAGTTGGAGGAAAGTTAAAGAGAACATTGCAGATCTCTGGCATTCTTTCATATGCTTACTAGGGATGGCAATAAAAATGCAGTGTTATATAGTTTGGCTTGACAAGCTTAATAGAAAACGATGCATCAGGGCTGAAATCGTACCAAGGGAATTACACCCGGGGGTTGGGCATTTCATGTTGAAGTTGTATGTTTCATGACAGCGCCGACGCTTGGGACGATGGGAGAGATCCTTATCAGAGTCTCTGCTAGGCTGATCTTTGGACTGGCTCTCATCATGGGAGGCATTGGGGCTGGAAATATCCAGCTCTGACTCAGAGGAGGGAGCATTCCCAGTGGGTGTGAGTGGTGGAGATTCATCCTGGTCCGCAGCACGCTTCAAATCCGGAGTATCTGAAGAAAAAGGGGCAAAAAAGACCAACCCTTGCTTCAGTGATGCAGCAAAGACTTAGAAAGACGACATATTTCTTCTTGGTAAATAATAACCAACCCTGAGAGCTCTGGCTGAGGCGGGTAGAAGCTCTGGTGAGGCGTTGTCTCTTAGGCATGTTTCCATCGCTCTCCGAACTGTTGGTCTGTTCTCTTTCAGCCGAAGAATCAGAGTCTTCAGTTCCATCAGAGACACTCCCAGTTAAAGGCCTCTGTGAAGAGAAAAAAACTTAAATCAGGCCCAATGGAAACCACAGGACTCAATATAATCTTTGGTCTAAAAAATAAAAAAATCCATGCCATGTCTCTGCTCCTTCAGTTATGATATATTATTTATGAAAACACTCAGTATATCTGAAGCTGCCACTAGACTGCCAGCAGATTTAATGAATGTGTTACTGGCTTTCCCTCCTCTTAGAAAAAGATTGAATTATTATTTGTTTTATCATATCAATTGTCGTATTCCTTGTTCATATTTTAAAGAAATTCTCTTAAAAATGGGATTGCAATTGTAGAGCGATTTTGGGTACAAAATAGCATATTTGTATGTATTTGGCAGAAGCTTTTTTTCCAAAGCGACTTTCAAATGAGGGCAAACCAATACAGCAAGTATTCTAGTAAGAAGGAAGTCAACAACTCAGGTGTGTCAGAGATGAAGGAGCTGATGGTGAAGAAAGAGCAGGAGTACAGATGAAGAAGTGAACTTTATGAAGAAGTGCTTCTTCATAAAGCATCTTAAATTTTCTTTAAAAAAAATCAAACTAACTTTGCTAAAGAAAAATGTTTAAAGTCTACATCAGTATGATCATGAAGCAGGTAATTTAACAATATCAGCAAATAAGCAGATTGTGAATTAAGTGAATAAATGCCAATCATTCTTTAATATCTTCATCAAAAAGATATGCTATATACTGCGGAATGTACATAGTGAATAATTTGTTTTTGCACAAAACTGAGAAAAAAAATCTGGACTAAATCAGGAAATAAAACAACGGTATTAGTGTTAAGGAGAGTGGAGACAGAGTTCAGTGAATAAAACCTGCTTGCAACCTCTAGGCTGGCTCTGGGGAGACTGTTACTATGGTAACAGAAACAGAGGTCGAGTAAAATATATTTGTGAAACAGAGAGTCGGAGATGAACTGATTTCAGGTTTAGAAAACTAAGCATGCTTTGTGAAACGGACCCTCAGTCAGTATGTTATGTCTCAGAGATGAACCACTATACCCCGTTTATAAGCACTGGGATAAAATAATGCTTTTTAAACAAACTATTTTACCCATAACTAAACAAATGTTAAAATCACTTAAATTTTAATGCAGTAAGCCCTAATAATTTAACAGTGGAAGCAGTTTTAAAGTTTTGCGGCACAATCTTTCATTATTTTCAATTAGCAGTTAGCTATGTTGTGACGGATTGCACTAACAAATCCAGTACTTTTAATTTTACCCTTGGCAAACACAAAATTACTAGTGATCATTTAAACAGGACGGAAATTATCATGCGGTTTATAGTCCCGAAAGATAATCGGGATACATCTGATCCAGATATATGGCTGCGGTAGAAAAACAGCAAGCTCTACATGTTACATGTTTATCTGCTTTTTACGTCCAGAGGGTAACCTGTCGGCTCTGGTTGAAAACCTTGTCGAAAGCCAAACACGACCATGGTATGCGAATTAAGTGACTACTTAAACGCCGTGTGGTAAAATAAGTAGCAAATTCTTGTTTGTGCACAGCAAAACCCAATCTCACTAGAGAAAATATCGTGGAAGCTTCTAGCTCCTCGCTTAGAGAATAGAGCACTGCGATGCTAACCCAGCTAAAGCTAACCGTGCTTAGCATACGGCTTTACTCGTTTTCTTACCTGTCGTGTGCGCGGCATGTCTTCTTTGATTAGCGCTGTCTTAACGGGGTTGGTGTAACAAGCACAGTTCCCTTATTTTTTAACAACAAAACACGGGAGAGGAGACTCTATTCAATGTAATTGTTATGAATTTGTGTTTGCCCGGGTAGTCTGGCGCCACATTCCTTCTCAGACAGAAGGGGGAATTGCATTTCCGGTGACGTAGGCAAGGTTTCCTGGTTTGACAAGTAACGGGTGTCTAATTGCAAAATTCCGCATACACAAAACCAAATTTTCTTCCCTGTGTTTAAAATTTATTTAAAAAATTACTTGAATTGTATCCAAAGAATCAACAATAAAAATGTAAACACTCTGTTAACGTAATTCAGGAAATATTTGGAGAAATTTAATATATCTTGCCTTTTTTGTTTGTTTTATTTTGTTTGTTGTTGTTGTGTTTATATCTCTTCTGTTATGTATTTAAGTTAAAGTACGTTATATCTTAATTGTAATTGTACTCCATCATTGAAAACTTATTTTGGAGATACTGTTCTATATCTTGTGATATTTTTTGTCAACTTTTCAATAAAGTTTTGGATAAAAACAAAAAAAAAGTACACAGGGGGGGTTGTCATATTTTAAAATAATCTGTAAAATCTTTTTTATTTTGAGACACATTCTAAATCTAACAAATGACAGAAGGGAGATCAGCGTTTATGGATTTAAAATGAACCAACATTAAAGCTTGAATTTGCCATCGACATTAAAATGTTGATGGCAAATTCAGATCTGGGCCTCAGAAATCCATTGTAATGACAAGCTTTACTAATAGTTTTTAATTGAATTTACATGTACACAGAATAGTAAAACATATTTTTGCAGGATTATGAAATAACAAATTCCTTGTTTTTTGCCTTAGAAAGTAGTTACAGCTTTTGTGTCAAAGTTTGCTCAACGCTTTTGATTTCCTAACAGAGTTACAGTGAAGGGGTTCATTCCCCTCGAACTTTCTCTCGTTTGTCTCTTTCCAACCAAAGAGCTTAAAAAAGAAAAAAAATTCTCAAGTGAAAGAACATAGCAGTAAAAAAAAAAAAAAAAAAACATCATTGTAGATATTTAGACTTCTCTTAGTCAACACTTTATTAGGCAACCTGCTGGTAGATGTGGGGTTTATTTGTAAATAGCAAGGGTTAGTATGAAGACTCTGAAGCTTTACCCACTGTCACATCTCTTAGAACCATAAACTGACTCTCTTCCAGAATTTTGCTGTCTTTACCTCTGTCAGGCTCCCCTTTTATTCTTATTGTCACAAATACAATTCATTACGTGACTGTAAATCAGTATACGTAGGTACGTACGTTTTCCCCTAGTAAAATAAAATGGCTGAGAATTTCATCTTTGTGAATTCATAGACAAGTGTTTATGTTTATAGAATATTTACCTATTCTATAAATCCCTTTCTGACATAAATTCAAACAACTCTTATCAATCAAAACAATATTGATGTTTTATGGCTGGCCATAAAACAGGAGGAAAAGAAGTTGAAAATAAATAAACAGCAATACTACAGTACCATTATACCTTACAAGTTAAATAAAAGGCACCCGGCATATTTTTTTTACTAACGCTTATCAATGAGAATAAACAGTAGACTGACACTAATCAATAGTTTGGCTTTAACAAACATTGAAAATCTCTTACAAAGGCACATTTATAACATAAACTTACCGACTGGATTTTCCTTCTTTAGTAAAGACCCTAATAAACCACACCATTCCCTGAAGTGGGTTGTGCATAATTGGAAACGGACTGCAAAAAAAAAAAAAAAACTTTGGTTCCACCACAATAGAATACTTTTCCAAAGTATATTTTAAAACAATGACGCATTGATTAAAAATTGGTTTCTGTCAAACATTAAATCTTCTGTTGATAAATATAAAGCCCTAAATAACCAAGCTCCATATTCAGAGATCTGATTGTGACGTATGATCCTAACAGAGCGGTTTGCTCTCAATCTTCAGGTTTATCAGTGGTTCCTAGAAATTCTAAAGTAGAATGGAATGCAGAGTTTTTTGATTTTCAGGCTCCTCTCCTATGGAACAGGACTTACAGTAGGAACCACCTGCTATTGCATTTGCTTAAACACAGCAAACATATTTGATAAATGCTCAGTTTTGCTGGGAATAGAATAAAACACTTTCTAGATCAAGACATTAAACCCAAAACCTTAGGAAATTATACAACTTTATTTCTTAGGGGAAACATCTATGACTCTTTCTTTGGAACTGTAACATACTTTTCTATGAAACAATAATAGTTGAACTTTAGAATAAGCAGGTGAAAAGTAAAAAACTAATTAAATTATTTTGCATTTTAATTGTGGTAAAAAAAAACATGCAGCCTCTGACTAACTAATTTGTTAATTTAGGTGGGCGGAGCAAAAGGTTTGGGCTACATTGGCATAAAGGTTTGTGAAACAGCTTTCAAATCTTGGACATTGTTATAATGCATTCAATATGGAAGTTAGCTGAAGACTTGATCTAGTCTGTTCTCTGTAAAACCATCATTGAATTATTTTGAAACCAAGTATTCTAGACTCACGCTGAATAAACTGGCACTCTTTTAACTGTTATAATTATATATAATTATATACAATAAAAATACTTTACTATCTAATCTTCTTCTTTTTTTTTATTATTAAAGTTCATTTAAAAGAAGAAAAATGTTACAATTTAACTGTTCTTATAAATTTGGGCAGATAGTTTTTGTTTATTCTCTAAATCTCCCTTCCCCCACATATTTTAGCCAGCTGGGAGCTCAAATGTTGAACCAGAAACTTCCCGACTGTTCCACTGACAGCCTATAAAAGGCACAGAGGGGGCTGAGGGAGGTCACTCCCAGCAGCTGATGTGCTCTATATATAACTTCTTGGGCCTGGCCATTGTATTGGGTAAGAGGAGACACACGCTTTACACTTTGTGATTTAAAGGAACTGAAGAGGTTAAAGCTGCTTTTTAAGATTTTCCTACTATATTTAAAATGAACAAACAAAGGATTGTAAGACCAGAAGAAAGGTAAGGGATGGCTTACTTCAAGTAAACACCAGAAAGAAGCTACTCACACTTGTAGTTTTTTAAATTGCTGGTAAAATATAACACATCACTTTTGGCTCTATATCTTAACAGCCAGCCAGCCCATGCACTGTGGTTCGACAGAAAGAAATATGTTACAATCAACTTTGTTGTTCAAAAACCTAAAGATGTCCAAGTAGACATCCAGCCAGAGAAAATGATTTTATGGTGGGTATAGAATATTTTAGATCTATGCTATTATCCTTATAGACTTGCTCAAACAAATCTTCTTTCTGTGATACAGCTGCAAAAATGACACAGATGATGTAATCTACAATGAGCTTCACTTTTACGACAAAGTCCAAATTAATGTAAGGATTCACTTCTCTTAAACTTAGATTGTTTAGTTACTCAATGTTTAAAGTAACGCACGAATGTATTGAGTGATGTAAAGCATAAATCTAAATATTTTTAACCAATTTCAAGGACTCCAGAGAGACAGTGCGTGAACGGACCATAAATGTCTTGCTAAGAAAGATGAAACCTGATGTTGCATGGCCTCGTCTCCAGAAAGACCCAGCAAAGGTATGAAAAGCGATAAACTCCACAGTTACACACAACCCTGGTGACATATTAGCATTGAGTAACTTGTATTTTTGATAATGTGTCGCTGCTTTTCCTGCAGGCCAGCTGGATTTCTGTAGACTTTGACAATTGGAGAGACTGGGAGCATGAGGAAGATGAGGGAAAGGCAGAGTATGACCAGTATATAGATGTGAGTGGCCCCTACAATCAGCTCTGGTGATACAGCCATAATATGATGCCTTGGAAAACAATACATACTCCTCAACTGTTCACATTGTCATTTTACCATAAACATCAACCTAATTTATCGGGCTTATGCAACTAACACAAAGATGTACAGATTTAACTAATAGAATGAAAACAAACAAAATGTTCTCCTTCTTTTACAAATAAAAATCTTAGATCTGATCTTAGATCTGCATCCTCTTTAGCATAAACCTGTATCAGGTTTTAACATCTGTAGATTTTAAACTGTGTGAATTTGTTGCAAGATAGCTGAAGCTCAGTTAGAATGATGAAAGAATCATCCAACATTGAGTCTACCCGGAACTATTGGGCCGCAATCCAATGCTTTGTGTTGATTTACCGATGTCCTTATACCTGCAGGATGCTACTAACACCATGTTCCACTTAAAAATTATCTTTTGTTTGTGTTTCTGGCCAAATTTTCCTCCAAATAGTGTTCTGTATGTACATGTAGGCCAAAATGTTAAGTTCCTCCACATGCCTGTGATCAACAATGAACAGGATGGCTTTTATGGGTTTCTTTGAAAGGCTAACAAATAAACCAAAACGACTCCCCATTTCTAAGGGGCAAACCGTTCTTCTGGTTCAATTTGCATGTCTTCTATCCAAAAACACGTTTTTGGGCTACTATATAAAGCTTCGAACTCAACACTAGTTCTGAAGTTTTGAATTGAAAATGAAGACATAATTAGCTAATAATGTCCATAGAATCCCCTCTCTAATTCGATCTCTACAGCTGATGCAGAAACACCATGGGTTTCTTTGCTGCTTCTGTTATCACTACTCGGCTTATTTTGTCCTTTTCCTTTAAAAGTACCAATGTTCAAAGTTTGATCATTTTATGATCTAACTCTGATTTGAACTTGGTCATGATTTTCAATCTGACCTGTAAGCTGTGTTCCTTGATCATGATGTGGATGGTTCCATTAGTTCTGTAAAACCTGTCTTTAGAGAAAAAGACAGATTAAGCTACACTCAGGTGAAATCTATTTCCTAAAAGGGTGACTTCAAAAGGCTGCTGGCTGCAGCACATTTTGACAGAATATTTTTTACTGTGTATGGTAATCTATTTCAGGGAGTGGCGGCCTAGTCGTTAGGGCATAGAGATTGGAATCCTGAGGTTCTGAGGCTCCTACGGACTGCCACTCTGGCTCTCTGAGCAAAACCCTTCACCCCCGATTGCTCCCTGGGTGCCCACTGCTCCCCAAAGGGATGGGTTAAATGCAGAGTTCATTTCGTTGCTCTCTACTACTGATAGTGTAATATAAAAAAAGCTGGAAGAAAAAAATGGAAAAATGTGGTGTACATACAAATTTTTATAAATTAAGAACACTGAAACAACTTTGAAAACAATATAAGATTATATATTTTTTTGTGTATTTCACTCTGTCCCATGCAGTTAAGGAAATTCAAGTTTGTATTTTTTTTGTGTGTGTGAATGTAATAGAAACGAATCTTTAAAAATTGAATTGTATATAATATTTATGCTACCTATTCATGTTTAAACTCTTAAATATCTGTTTTTTTTTCCAGATGATTCAAGAAATGGCCAGTGGAAACAAAGGAGCAGCACCAGATATGGGAGACCTCAGTGATGTAAGTTCTGTAATCTGGTAGCTTTCACATTGTTATATTACAAATGAATAGTTTGAATGACAAATTCTTTATATATATATTTTGAACGTTTACACTGACATGTATTTATTGTCTTCTCTTACAGTCAGACTAAAACGGATGGCTCTACATTTGTTGGAGACATTTTTTTCTGTACAGTCCTGGATTTTTATACACTATGCTAATTCTTGTGAAAATTATTGATTTTTTAACAAATACATTTTCTATGTCTTTTGTTTTAAACGATGTTGAATTATGATTTACTGTTGGAATTGCCAGTGTTGTTTAGAAAATATAAACTTTTCAAAGATTAGTAAAAGTTTTTGTATGTTAAAAACAGGGAGGAGATGAAATGGAGAAACAAGTTAGCCCCTTTGTTAAATCCAGCTAGTAGCAGCATTATTTAAAGACAAAATAAAATTTGTTTTCAAACTATATAAGAAATCAATAAAAAAAATATAATAGCACTGGTTTTATCAAGTTTAACATTGATAAAAAGAAGCAACATTCAATCACTTTAAATTTGGAAAACAGTATAAAATTAAAAATAAACTCCTCAAGTCAAAAATCTTTTGCTCTTTAATGTTAACATTTCATGTAATGTTGAAAAAAAAATAATTTTATAATTTCAAGAATTTTCCAGTTGTTACCTTGTGATATGAACAAAAATGCAGTCTTTATAATGCTGATGAAGGTTCTCAGTCATCCAGGTCATAGTCATTCTTTATATCACACACTGTAGGTGTAACTTTAGATCATGGACTGCTGCTAAATTGTTTTCTATGAACAACTCCTTGTAAATGCTGGGCAATGACAGACTGGGGTCTGCGCTGGAGGTAAGGGAAGATCAAGAGCAGTGCTTCTAGGACTAAATCTGCTTTTTTTTTAAAGCCACCTAAAGACCTCATGGGAGCATTTCTTATTTGTACCCTTTTGAACATTATTCATCTCTGTATTCCATTTTAGGTAAAGAAATGTATATTTACAACCCATCCCTGATTGGTTGCTATGTTGCGATTTCATTGAGAAGTTCAGCTTGTTTCATCTTCAACGATCACTGCCCCTCTCTCCATACGGTGCTGCTGTTTGACAACACCGTTCTATCTAGTAGCACGGGGTGAGGGCGAAGCAGTGAATGCCCGATTATAGTGAAATGGAAGGAGTATAAGACCACTGCAAATCTAATAAGACATGGCCATCCCTCTAAAGTTTGAGCTCAAACAAGGAGAAGACTGATCAGAGATACAGCCTAGAAGCCCATGATTACTCTGAATGAACTGCAAAGATCTACAGCTGAGGTGGGAAACTCTGTCCATAGGACAACAGGTTTTGATTACAGGATAATTTAAAGGAAAAAAGCCATTTCTTAAAGATTTCCACAAAAAAAAAAAAATCTTGTTCAAAGTTTGCCAAAAGCCACCTGGGAGACTGTAGTGGGAAAAAACATGATCGACTATGGAGTGACAGCGAGAACCAAAAGTGGTATTTGGCATGGTAGTTTTGGGAAATTATAAATGCCAGTTAAGAGGTGGACTAAGCCAGAAAAGGTTTATATATGCCTGTTGGCAACCGGTATATGCCAGTTGAAAAAGCGACATAATACGGTTGGAAAACAACATATGCCAGTTAGGAACCAGTACATGCCTGTGGGAAAATGGCATATAGTTTCATCAAAGGTTCCTACATGGATGCTTAAAATCCTAATCTGGTTTTATTGACAACATATTTAGGCACTTATGAAAAATTAATGTTTATGTATGTAGTTGAAAATATATATAAAACAGTCATACAACCGAATCTTGTTTGGTTTGCTTTGACAATGTCACTGAATGTTCCGTAAATGGGGGTTTATTGTCAGTATTACTGTATGAAGTGGATCACGAGTGATCTGCTAAGCATTAACCTAAATGTAAAATTCTTGTACATTTGAAAACCTGTCGTTGTTTTAAGTTTATTTTTAGTTTCTTTGTATTTGCAGTTCTTCAGTTCTTCTGGAGTTACTCTCTGTTGCCCACTTGTAATGGTTTCCTTTCCATGGCTTCCTTCTAGATGCTTCCATCCACACCTGTTCCTTGTCAGCTCATTAATCCAGTCTTTGTTCTGTCTCCTATATATACTCTCCCTGTGCAGTTTCTCAGTACTGGTTCCTCATCTTTTCCTGGCTCCTCATGTATGTTTTCCTTATTGTTGTCTCTTAGATTCTGTTTTTTCTTTATTTGTTATTTTGGATTTTTGGATTCCTGCCTCAGTTGCTTTATTAATTCTACAAAGCTCACCTCTGCATTTGGGTCCTCAAAACCTCAACCCAACTGTGACAGTCATATCATAATTTATTATTTCTTTTACACAAAAATACACTAAAATAATTGGAGTCCATTTTCTTTTTTCCCTTTTCTGTAAAGCTCAGGTTGGAAAAGATGTTGACTGTGGGAATTCTTCTATGGGGATACGACTTAATAACACAAGTAAAGAGAAATATACTGTTCATATTTTAACTTCTAAAACATGCACAATGTGGATAAAAATGGATAAATTCATTATAATGCAGTTGTATTGTATATTTGGTATGGAAATTAGGCTGCTGAGAATGACATCAAAAGAGCCTCAAGGCAACCAGAACCTCCCCCTTAGCCAATGCAGAAGATTCCATGCAGCTTAGAAAATCCAAGGCTGGAATTTAGAGGTCAGACATATTGCATTATACTATTTGGGATTAAATGTAAAAGTGTAAAAGAAGTGGTATGCTGGTAAAACAAGCACCTCATTCTATATTTCACACATTCAATTTAAATTTAATTCATAAACAATTTATATAAAAAAATAACTCATATAAAAATAAAATCACCTATCCTTTTTGTTGTAATTTTTCCTTAGGACATTGAACTACATCACTTAGCCTACTTCAAATTGACATGTCTAAATAAAGAGGCTGTGATCTGTCTAACAACTACAAAGGAGTAGGCTAGAGATTGTTTTTTTTCTTCTTTTTTTAATGAAAGAATAAAGTAGCAACATTATTGAAATAAACTCATAGCATTACTAGAATAAAGTCATAAAAGAGAAGATTTTCCATATGCATACTTTAAAATACAAGATAACCTGTGATTCATTTTGATGTAGTCAGCTCAGAGATATGAAAACCCAATTCAAATGGCTCCTCAAAAACCATAAAGAAACACATAAACAAAGCTTTCATAGATTCATTTAATCCTAGTATGTTTCATTGTCAAAAATACAAGACATAGGTATAGATTTTTTTCCTTTATGACAGTGTGAATTGATTGCAGTTAGTGAAACTGCATTTGAAGATCACATTTCTGGAGGGAGCATCTATCATGTGTGGTCCTGAGCTCACAGCTTAGGACCTTCACAAGGTAAGGTAGTGGTGAGTATTGGCATGGGTGTTGGGATTCGATATGTCATGATGCTTGGGTAGCAATACTCTATAACGATATTGCAATATCACTATATATTGCAATATTTTTCCCAGCTAACAAATTTAATATATAGATAAAAAGCAAGCGCTGTTCCTCAGAAAATATTGATCATTTAGTTATTTTGGTATCAATGTCTTCCACTGTGACGGACTCAACTACAGATATGGTGTTGCACTACACAGCAAAAGGGCTCCACAGCACTATCTGCCAGAGTGGCGGTGCAGAGGTTGACCATTTTCCCTCAATGTTTCAGATAAAAAAAACAATGAGGGAAAACCTTTTTTTAAAAACAATACTGAAATACTGAAAGATCGATATTATATCGGCAGCCAAAAACCCTGATATATTGCCACATTTATTTTTTCCTGCATGCCTACTAATTACTACAATACACAAACCTCATTTAAGAAAAAGAACAATGCATGTATACGTAGGACCATGGCATATTCGCACTTAATAGATTACTTTGTAGCTTTCAAAAAAAAGCTAATGTCATTCTGGAAAACAATTGTGGAATAATGCATTTGGCTGCATGGTAATCATGAAGATCTAATTGAATGCATCCCTGACACGTCTTGCCCACCCGAGGAGTTGTCGGTAGCGACCCGACCAACACCTGGCACCCCTCCCCAGTCTCTGGAACCCTCACAGTGGGTCACTTACCAGTTGCTGAAGTAAGCATGAAGTTAGAAAGCACACATGGCCTTCAAACACCTCACTGCGTACTCCCACAACACTGCGACAGCATCTTCACTGTAAGGTCAGGATGCCGATGGCATTCTACACCACTAAGTGGGCCTGTGACAGTCGGTAATTGAAGACTTGCTCCTAAGTGCCAGACAACCACGTCAAAGGTCGCATCATGTTCCTTCTCAGTGGGAACGCATCATCTGCCATGAAGACATTGGGCTGTGCAGTGTTGTGCATCAATGCTTTGAACAAACGGCATTCACTCAATACAGTCATACAGTGAACTGAATGGATCAGTTTTGAAGTAATGAACATGAGCGAGAGCGACATCACAAAGAACAAAGAGCGACACATACAGCTCACATTCGCACACAATTAATAATGACACTTTTCATTGGATAAAATCAGGTTTTACAGCACTTATTATGACAAACAGCATGACAGGCCAGCATGTCTACTGCTAGTACTAGTCTGCACAATTCAGACTCATCTACTGGTATTTCTGATGCCATTTTAGCAGAGCGCTTGGCAGAGTTTTATGATCTAACAAAGCAATACTCTGAAAGAAAAAAACTGACCTTTTTATGCAAGCTGTGCCCACCAGGACTTACAAACAAGTCCGCACGTCAGCCACATTCACTTAAAATGTAAAGCACCACATCAAGTTAAAGCAACCGAGCAATCTTGGGAAAATCTGCTGCTGAATGAGGAATGTAAGAAATAATTTTGGATCCAGATCTTCTCAGCAGAACCTGGATGTTCCTTTATGTCTCTGAAGTTCTCTGTAATTTGGCTAAATAAAGGCTTCACTGCAAATAAAGTATATTTTAACTGCATTATTTTCCATTTCTTTCTATATATTATGATCAAACATTTAAAGGGTGAAATATGAGGCTCTATTGTGTGGCTTAATTTACTAAATTAATTTTATTGTCAGAATTCAATCAGAATTCTGAGAAAAAAGTCAGAATTCTGAGTTTTTCCCATACTAAACTGAAATAAAATTTAAAAATCCGTTAACTTTTTTTTACTTTTTTTTCATTGTTCCTAATTCTCTTCCGTAGTACTTCGTATGACTTCACTGTCCCTTTAAGGGATATCCCATGAAACGGAAAACTCGAAGCTGCTAAATTTGGTCTGCATTACTTCCCGTACTAAACTAACAGCTGCCTGTCTGCACCGTTTCTGGGCTCACAGTTTGCCTCTTTCTTAGTCAAAATGGCATTCCAGTGTCAGCGAGATTCTTATATGAAGAAGGTATGAATCTCTAAATCGGACAATAAAATAAATCCCTGAGGCGCAATCTTTGTATTCTAGCTGGAGCTGTTAGCATGGCTGCTAAACTAATGTGGCTAAAGCGTCCTACAATTTTAGTTTTTCACGCCGGAAAATCGGAAATAAATTTGTTTTTTTTTTTTGTATATATACTCCAGGTTTATTTGTGTGTTAACATTCATTAAGGGTTGCATTTATTTACCATATTTATATTCGGATAAATGAACTAAACTTGTAGTTTGAAAAGCATCGTTAGCTGACTTATTCCATTCATTTGCTTTCAGTTTGTTACCTCTGTAGTATCCTGCTCTCCAGCTGAGCTAAAACAGGAGGTGAATGGGAAGAAGGAAACCATAAAAGGCTTTAATGTCATGCTCCAAGATACAGTCTTATTCCCTGAAGGAGGAGGCCAAGTAAGCATTAAACCTCAGCATTAAACATGCTCCACTGTTGAAAGGCAGAGTGTAATCCTTTCTTTAATGCTCCCACAGCCAGATGACCATGGCCTGATTGGAGATGTTCCTGTTTTAAGGGTGACTAGACAAGGACCAGATGCAGTTCACTTTGTGACCTCACCTGTGGAGGTGGGTCAGGAGGTGTGTGTTGAGGTCAACTGGGAAAGGAGGTTTGATCACATGCAGCAGCACTCAGGTGAGTCTCTGAGGTCAGTAAAGGGGCTTTAAAGGCATTTTGTTCATTGTTTTTTTTTTAAAGGTACATTACCTTAATTAGTATTTTACATAAAAGAGAATTAAAAATAGTATAAATATGAGATAGGAGGAAAAAAAAGATACAGTTTCAAATGTGCCTGATGTAAAATTAATTGGACCCCTAAAATACTGGCCCTCTAAAAGTGGTTAAAGGAGAACCCTTTTTTTTTTTTACATTGGGCCCTTGATTTTACATTATTCCATCATGTCCTACTCACCCATATGAGTTTTGTGTCATTTGGAGCCTTTCTGAAGATATTCCGTTAGGGTTAGGGTTAGGTTAGCAGATTATATCCAGTAACGTCTTCCTATGAGCAACGACTTGAAGGCACAAACTAAACTGTTCATCATTTATTCTTTATGGTACCCCAGCATTTATAACATGTAGGAGAATCACTGTCCCCCAGACATCCATGGTTTTATTTTTTATATTTATATCTTTTAAAAACAACGCAGCGCATGTATGACGTCATCCGCGCTCGCCGGCTACCATTCATTCATCCTGTCCGTTGAACTGCTGCTAGTTTTCCTCACATGCCTGGAAGATGTCTAGTGCTGCTACCACAGATGATCTCGCTCTCCAAATGGAACAATTCAGATTAGCTAGAATGAATAGAAGGGGTAGAGCATAGCCGCCTGTGGCCCGGGCTGCCTGTCACAACTCCAGTCCGCCGCGCTGAAAAAAGCTAATTTATAAGCCTTGCATAAAGTAGAAAGGGGCTGAACCCCAAAGCACCCCCTAACCACTAACTATTATGCCTCGCTTGCAGTAAAGTCACACTCACAGATGTGGAAGGCACCTGTGATGTACGTGGGGTTTAAAAACGTGAATAGTAGACCCTCTTCCCTACACAGAAAAGGGAAGACACAGTGACACCGCATGTGTGGCTGTAGCGCTGTGGCCCAGGTTAACATCACAGCAAACAGTGCCATTTTCTTTTTTTTTAAAATCTAAAAATATCTAGCGAAATTCCGTAAAAATTCAAAAAATATCCACTGGACTTGGGTTTTCAAGATTTGAAGACGTTTCGCCACCTCTCCAGGAAGCTTTCTCAATTCAAATGTCTGAATTCCGCAGTGAGTTTAAGTCTTATATGGACAAGGCCTTGTATTGCTTGGAGACCTGCAAATGGCATTTGCAGGTCTCCACTTTGGTTTGGTTTGGGATGGCCCTTAATGTGGCCATTCGCAGGAATGCGCAAACAGACGCTTAGTGCTTAGGGTTAGAGTTCAGGGCCCGGTTTAGGATTCAGGCAGGGTGTCTGCCTCACAGAACAAAACTGGCAGTTGGTTCCACAGGAGAGGATTTAAATTATGTAAGATTGCTTCTTTTCAATAGGAACAGGGAAGCTGGTCAAGACTAACGGAAAAATGTTGCTGTTTTACTGCCTACAGCCTGCAAAAGACTTTAGACAGAGTTAGACAACTTATAAACAGAGGTGTCTAGGGATGTCATTTAGATTAGTGACGATCTGTTCCCTCAAAAATATTTAAAACTTTGTGGTTGCAGTGTTATTAAAATGCAAAAGATCATCAACGTTGTAGTAATTGTAAGATATATCTGATGTCCTTGTTTTTTAGGTCAACATTTGATCACAGCTTTGGCAGACATGATGTTTGGGTACAAGACCACATCATGGTAAATCATTTGACTCTAGTTTAACAGTCAACAAAGAGAGCTGAGCATTTATCTAGTCCTTTTGTTCACCTTTCCATTTCTGTAGGGATTTGGGCCGTCAGAGAAGCACGATTGAACTGGACACTCCATCTATGAAAGCAGCGCAGCTCCAGGAACTGGAAGAAGCCGTAAATGAGAAGATCCGAGCTCACATTCCTGTCAGTGTTCAACTCCTTTCTTTAAACGACCCTGCAGTAGAGAAAGTGCGTATACACAGAGGTTGGACTTTCTATAACTGAGGATTTTGGTGATAAACAGTGATTGAAATATGAAGTCTTTAACAAACGTCAAGTAAATTGTGTTGATGCGGTTCAGGTGAGAAGTCGGGGGCTGCCAGATGACCATGCAGGACCTATACGCATTATTGATATAGAGGGCATCGATGCCAACATGTGTTGTGGAACCCATGTGACCAACCTCAGCCACTTGCAGGTAAATACTCAGGTAAAATCACTTCAGCTAACTGGAGCTGGTTGTGCTAAATGATTCACTTTTGCTCCTCTTTGATCCTAGGTTATAAAGCTGCTGGGAACAGAGAAGGGAAAGAAAAACAAAACCAACCTGATCTTCCTAGCAGGATGCAGAGTTCTAAAATATGCAGAGAAGAGCTACAGCACAGAGCGTTCTCTGGTGTCTCTTCTGAAGTAGGTTATAATCGGTTGTCAAATGAAGCTAGAGTAGAAAATATTCAATCTGACCCTCATTCAACAGGACAGGTCCTGATGAGCATGTGGAGGCAGTGGACAAGTTGCAGAAGTCTGTCAAGCTGCTACAGAAGGTAAGAGTATTTCATCTCATTTATTTATCAGGAGTAAGCTAAAGCTGCAGCTCCGAATTTCCTCACCAGTGAAAACCTGTTTGCAGACCAATCTGACTCTGCTTCGTGATATGGCGGTCCTCATCGCTCAGAACTTTAAGAATAACCCAGACAGAGGACATTTCTTCAGTTTACACAAGTAAGATTACAAGAAATTTGTACAATAGTCAGTTTTTAGAGCAGGCCTGCCAAAAGTCGGCCCTTGATGGCCGGTGTCCTGTAAGTATTAGAGGTTTCCCAACTTCAGTGGAGCTGATTTTGATTGATTGCTGATTCCCAGGCTTTCACTGAAATGCAATAATCAGAATCCAATTCAATTCAGTTTATTTATATAGCGCCAAATTCACAACACATGTCATCTCAAGGCACTTTACAGTTCAACCAGATCATACAGTCAAATTGATACAAAGTTTTCTATCTAAGGAAAACCAGTTGATTGCATTGACTCAAATACAATCCCTCACACTAAGCATGCTTGTAGCGACAGTGGAGAGGAAAAACTCCCTTTTAACAGGAAGAAACCTCCAACAGAACCAGGCTCAGTGTGAGCGGCCATCTGCTGAGGCTGACTGGGGTTCAAGGAGACAGAAGCAGAGATACAAAAAGCAGCTGTAAAAGGCGGCCCCGTCCAGGAAATACACAGCCAGGCAGACGAGCTCCAAGGCAGCTCCCATGCCAGAGGATGAAGAGAGCACATCCACCCAGCCACGGCCAGAGAAACAGGACCACACTGGAAAACAGGCTGATCTCCAACATCTACAAACAAGGGTGTTGATGGAAGCAGCACAGCTGATGTTTCTTTCCTGGGTGACATCACAGCCAAACAGGAACAGACGAGGCAAAGCTACTCTGAGGAAAAGCAGAGAGAGCAGAAGGTTAGAGATTGAACAAACAGATTCTGCAGAATAGGAGAACAGAGAGAGAATGAAGCAGAATGATGAAATGGGGTCCCTATGTCCTCCAGCAGTCTCAGCCTATAGCAGCATAACTATAGAGATAGCTCAGGATAACCTGAGCCTCCCTAACTATAAGCTTTATCAAAAAGGAAAGTTTTAAGCCTAGTCTTAAAAGTAGACAGAGTGTCTGCCTCACAGACTAAAACTGGTAGTTGGTTCCACAGGAGAGGAGCCTGATAACTAAAAGATCTGCCTCCCATTCTACTTTTAGAAATTCTAGGAACCACTAGTAAACCTGCAGATTGAGAGCGAAGTGCTCTGTTAGGAACATAAGGAACAATCAGATCTCTGATATAAGATGGAGCTTGGCCATTTAAGGCTTTATATGTGAGAAGGAGGATTTTAAATTCTATTCTGGATTTAACAGGAAGCCAATGAAGAGAAGCCAGGATAGGAGAGATATGATCTCTCTTTTTAATTTTCATCAGAACTCTGGCTGCAGCATTTTGGATCAGCTGAAGGCTTTTAACTACAGTTTGTGTACTGATAGTAAAGAATTACAATAGTCCAGCCTTGAAGTAACAAATGCATGGACTAGTTTCTCAGCATCACCCCTGGACAGGAGATTTCTAATTTTTGCAATGTTCCTCAGATGAAAGAAGGAAATTCTAGAAACCTCTTTGATATGGGATTTAAATGACAGGTCCTGATCAAAAATAACACCAAGATTTTTTACTTTATTATCTGAAATCAGTTTAATCCCATCCAAATGAAGTGACTGGCTAATCAGCTTCTTTTTCAGAGACTCTGGTCCAAAGACTATAACTTCTGTTTTGTCTGCATTCAGAAGCAGAAAGTTAAGAGTCATCCAGGTTTTTATGTCTTCAAGACATGCCTGTAATCTATGTAATGGGTTAGCTTCATCTGGATTTATAGACAGATATAGCTGGGTATCATCAGCATAACAGTGGAAATTAATCCCATGCTGTCTAATAACTCTACCAATTGGGAGCATGTATAAAGTAAAGAGAATTGGTCCTAGCACTTGATCCCTGTGGTACTCCACAGGTAACCTTTGAGCGTGTTGAAGATCTATCATTAACATAAACAAACTGAATTCGATCAGATAGATAAGATTTAAACCAGTCTAGTGCTGTTCCTTTAATTCCAACAAAATATTCAAGTCTTTCTAAAACAATATTATGGTCAACTGTATCAAATGCAGCACTAAGATCCAACAGGACGAGCACAGATACAAGTCCATTATCTGAGGCCATGAGAATATCATTAGTGACTTCACCAGAGCTGTTTCAGTGCTATGATGAGCTCTTCAAAAAGTTCATTATGGTGTAAGTGGTCGCAAACCTGTTTGGCAACTACTTTCTCAAGAATTTTGGATAAGAAAGGAAGATTGGATATAGGTCTATAATTAACCAAGTCATCTGGGTCAAGAGACGGTTTCTTAAGCAGAGGTTTAATTACAGCAACCTTAAAAGCTTTAGGTACATATCCCTGTAACAGAGATAGATTAATCACATCTAAAATGGAGGAGGAGATCAAAGGGAATACCTCCTTAAATAACCTGGTTGGAACTGGATCTAACAGTTGAAGGCTTAGATGAAGACAATAATTTTGCTAATTCAGAAAGTTCAACTGGATCAAAGCAGTCTAAACCCGGTTCAGATTCCATGACTACCTCAGGTACAATCGCGGATAGAGGAGTGCTTATGATCTTATTTTTAATAAGATCAATCTTATTTATAAAGAATCCCATAAAATCATTGCTGCTAAGAGCAGGTGGAATGGACGGTTCAACAGAGCTATGGCTCTGGGTGAGTTTGGCAACTGTATTAAAAAGAAATCTAGGATTATTCTTATTCTCCTCTATTAATGAGGAGAAGTATGCTGCTCTTGCTTTACAAAGGGTCCTCTTATACAGCAGTAAACCATTTTTCCAGACTAGGAAGGACTCCCGCAGGCCTGTGGAGCGATATTTTCTCTCCAGTTTCCTAGCATTTTGCTTCAAAGTACGCAGCTCTGCATTAAACCAAGGAGCAAGCTTTCTATTTTCAACGGTTTTCATTTTCAAGGGAGCTGCGTTGTCTAAGGCAGTACGCAGAGAACTAGCAACCCCATCAACAAACTCATCAACCTGTGAAGGGGAATAAGCTATGCTTTTGCACTCTGAAGCACTGCTCAGCGACACAGAGAAGAGAGAAAGTGAAGCAGATTCTTTAAAATTTATAACTGCACTATCTGATAAAGATCTACTAAAATTGAACCTTCTTTTGGGGGAGGAGAACTCTGTTAAAGTAATCCTGAAGGTTATTAGAAAGTGGTCAGAGAGGACAGGGTTGTGAGGAAATACTGTTATTTCTTCACATTCTATGCCGTATGTCAGCACAAGATCCAAAGTATGAAGATGAGAATGTGTGGGACTATTCACATTTTGAACAAAGCCAATAGTGTCTAAGATAGCATTAAAGGCTGCTCTTAAGCTATCGCCTTCAATGTCAGCATGGATGTTAAAATCTCCCACTATGATGACCCTGTCAGTATTTAATACCAAATCAGAAAGGAACTCTGAAAACTCATCTAGAAATTCAGAGTAAGGACCTGGCGGACGATACAAAGTTACAAAAAGAAGAGGTTTTCTTGCCTTGAAATTTGGATCAGGGAAATTAAGGGTTAAATGTTCAAAAGAGTTGTAGGTATTAACTGTTTTGGGAGTAATCAGTAAGTCAGACTGGAAGATTGTTGCTACTCCTCCTCCTCGCCCAGAACTTCTGGGTATGTGAAAATTTAAATAGCTTGAAGGAGTTGCCTCGTTTATGCTCACATAATCCTCTTGCTGCAGCCAGGTTTCTGTAAGGCAAAACAAGTCAATGTGATTATCACAAATCAAGTCATTAACTAGCAGACTTTTAGAGGAAAGAGATCTTATGTTAAACAGACCGCATTTAATTGTTTTAACTTTTTCCCCAATTGGAGTTATTTTGATTTTAATTAGATTATCATGATTTACTCCTTTGGGAATCTTTGCTAATTTATTAGATTTTGGTCGTGGGCAAGACACTGTCTGGATGGAGTAAAGAGTGGGTAACAGTAGAGAAGCTGCAGAGATGTGTGTTAAACTACAACTCTGCTTCCTGGTCTGCACCCTGGGTGGTCAGGGTTTTGGAGGACTAATAAATGTGGCCAGATTCCTAGAAAGAAGAGCTGCACCATCCAAAGTGGGATGGATGCCGTCTCTCCGAATCAGACCAGGCTTTCCCCAAAAGGATTGCCAATTATTAATGTAGCCCACGTTGTTTTCAGGACACCACCTAGACAACCAGCGGTTGAATGACAACATGCGGCTAAACATGTCATCACTGGTCAGATCAGGGAGGGGACCAGAGAAAATTACGGAGTCCGACATTTTTTTGGCAAACTTACACACCGAAGCAACACTAATTTTAGTGACCTCCGATCGGCGTAACCGGGTGTCATTACCACCAGCGTGAATAACAATCTTACTGTATTTAACCTTATCCTTAGCCAGCAGTTTCAGGTAGGATTTGATGTCGCCCGTTCTGGCCCCCGGCAAACATTTGACTATGGTCCCTGGTGTCTCTAATGCCACGTTTCTGACTATGGAGCTGCCAATCACCAGAGTGGGCTTCTCAGTGGGTGTGTCACTGAGTGGGGAAAACCGGTTAGAAACGTGAACGGGTTGGTGGTGACCAGTGGGCAGAGACTCACGACTACGCTTTCTGCGTACAGTTACCCAATCGCCTGGCTGCTCAGGCACTTTTGGAGGACAGTTACGTGGGGGGCCTACTTTAACTCCTGGATGTTCAACAGCCTGAAGCCTGGATTCTAACTCTGACACCCTCGCCTCCAAAGCTACAAAAATACTACACTTATTACACATCCCATTATCACTAAAGGAGGCAGAGGAATAACTAAACATCTGACACAGAGAGCAGGAGAGAGGAGAGGAAGAAGGAAGAGTTGGAAAAGAGTCAAGGGAGGGAGAGAGAGAAGCCATAGCAATGCTAAGCTAGCGCTAGCCTAGGCTAGCTACTCCTTGCTATCAGAAATAAAACCGTGTGAAACTGACAAGTGCTCAGTAGAAAAGTGCAGCAGAAGGTGCTATGTTTTAAACTAGTCAGTTAGAGTTACTTAGATACAGAGATATCACAGAGAAAATAACTTAACTTCAGATGGAGTTCCTCTGGACAGCTGCAGCAGCTGCACACTCAGTTAATCCAAACAGGATGTGAACAGATCCAACATCCACTGTTGTGAAGCAGAGAAACCTCTAAAACCTGCAAGATAGAGGCCCGACTATGGGCAGGCCTGATATAGGGCCTTGCAAAGCTATTTTGTACGCTTAGAAATTACAGGGTATGTCAGGTGACAGACCTAATTAAAGGTGTGCATCATTGGATAAAGTAGAAATAGTTTTTAGCATTGCTGTTAGAAAACGTACAGTAGCAGCCATTCAAAATGGTCCTTCCCAGTAAAACAGCAGCTGAACAGCTGCCCACTTCCCTGCAACTCCCAGCAAAATCCCCTCCAACTTCTGGCCATTGGAGTGACCCCCCTCCTTCTCCTGGGTGTGCATATTTTTTTACTCTGACTCAGGCTCGGACTGGTAATCTGTGATACCGGGCATTTGCCTGGTTGGCCGGCCCTCCTTGAATCATTCCGACCCCAACATTTCCTCTCCTTTTCCGGCCGAAGCTCCTACCTGTGACAATAAGTAACTCAAGGAGTTCAAGAAGTAATACAATGTTAACTATCTAATTGATGCATGAAGTATGTATAGTCCTTCCTTGTCATGTACATCCTTGTGACGGTTGGCATATGGTCTATTTTCTATTTCTTCAAACTGTAAAATCCTTGCAACAAACTAAATAATAATAAAACTAAAGTGCTTTCTTTAAGCCAAATTACCATGTTCCTCTTATATTGGCAAAGTTATGCTAGAATATATTGCAAACATATGTTGCGGTGCATGCAGGGGTTTTGCATCTGTTTACATTATTCCATTTCATTGCCCACATGCCACCTAGACTGGCAGTGAACGCTCACACACCACTGAGCTTTCATGGATTCGTTCTTGAAGAACTGCCTGTCTGCCTCTATATTGTATTGTTTTATGGTGGTGTTTTTACAACACTCGGGCTTACATTGTAGACCTAGTATATGTGAGTGAATGTCTGGCTGGCTTTGTGCAAGTTTGGACGTTATGCAGCAGCAGTAACTGTTGCGTCCGTGTTTATAACCAAAGCCAGTGAAACCGCGTTGGGGGGGTGGGATTGTGGGCCCGTGTAGATGGAAAAATGCTAGGGCCGAGAATCTTTCCCAGTCCGACCCTGCTCTGACTCCACCCTTTCAGTGAATTACAGGGTCTGCCAGGAGATGGCGCTTCTCCTTAGATCACAATGTCCACAAATCATGACAAGAAGAATATTTTAGTACAACCATTGATGTTTAAAAGGAATTGTTGGGGAACAACCAAGGGTCCATCAAGGAAAGTGGGGAAATTTTGAATGGCTACTACTGTATGGAAAGCTATGAGGGAGAGACGGCAAAGATGGATGAAGGTCGTCTTGTTAGCACCTTCCCATGCCCACTAAGAATGTTAGCGTTGACATCTTATTGAGACATTTACATGGGATCAGGGAAGGTGTTCAGATAATAAGGTGGGTTTAACTGCAGGAAAATCTTAGACAAAAAGGAAGTTTGTAGTTATGACTAATTTTACCATGCATCTTTGTCACTGACAATAGTTTAACATCGTCTAATTACAGAAAAGAGGGTGACAATGAGTTCATGAACATCATTGCCAATGAACTGAACACAGAGGTAAGATCACTGTCTGACTGCTCTAGGTTTGGCTCATGATGAGTCCTGGAATAATTGTTTTACTTGCTTCAAGGAAACTCTTGTTTTCCTCACTGTTGGAGATGAAAAGGGACCTGGGTTGTTTCTCCTCGCTGGACCCAGTAGACAGGTGGCTGAATTAGGACCACGGTAAGAGATTCGGACACATCTTCCATCTTTTTTATTTTTATCTGGTGGAAATGAGCTGTTGAACACAGGATGTCTCTGTGCTCTTCAGGGTTTTAGAGTTGCTTCAAGGAAAAGGTGCAGGAAAGAACGGGCGTTTCCAAGGCAAAGCAAACAGCCTGGCAAGGAGAGAGGAGGTGGAGGCTTTACTAAGGCAGCACTGCGAGCATCACAGAGCAGAAGAGTAAACTCAGGTTCCAATCACTGAAAGAACAGAAACAGCAACCATAAAGGATGGTGACGCACCTTAAAGGTGACATGCAGACCTTGACAAATGTTAGCATCTTTGACAATGTTGTTTATAAATCCTTAAAATAAAATCATCTTTATCTTGTCATCTCACAGAGCATTTACAAATAAAAATCTTGTTTTGAGCAAATGTCTTTAAAAATGTAATAGCACTATTGTCAATACCGCTGTCGTTAAAACTAATGAACCTGCTGCTAACAAAGGTGTGCTCCGGTCCAAAATATTTCACAAGTTTAAAGCACAGATTATGTTTGCAGCTCTTAGTTCCGAGTCTTTACTTCACCGGATTTTTATTATTTGCTTTGGGACTCGACATGACTGTTGGATAAGGAGTGTGTGTAGTGAACAATTCCGTTGTTTAAAACCCTCTTGATTTTTTTGTCAGTGTCACCTAGAGTTGACCATATTTAATTTCATTAGAATGGAAAAAATATATTTCTAAAGGTACTGCTTTTGTAAAAGGAGTGCAGCTCTGATTCACCTTCCAGGTACACATTCAGGAATTACTAATAATACATTTCTTGAAACCTTGATCGGTTCTAAATTGTTTTATTATTAAGGGGATGGAGAATGCTGTCATTTCTGTTTGTGTATTTTTCCCCCCTTAGAGTTCCATTGATGGATTGCTTCTAAAATGTTTCGCATGAATACAAATGTTTATTATAGATGTTTTAATTTCATCATAAATGCCCTATTGTCCATTTATGCAAATATTGTTTGTAAAACAATGAACTGGTAAATGTCAATTTTAAGAAGTAAATATTTGTATTATGTTACTATTTTGAATACAGACTCAGATTCTTATTGTTCCTCAATGCATGTCAAAGACAGCCAGCTGTTTCTAAAGAATAGTAAGGATCTAGGAGCCATTTTTAATGGAGTAAAAATGTATTGGTTTGCTGCATTATGTCGGAGACATAGCAGCTCGGTTAGCTTAGAAATTGGGCCGATTTATCAGTTATTAGTAAAAATCAAGGTGCAGTTCAGACACAGGGTGTGTCAGGACTCAGCCGACAGGGCCGTGCAGTTTCTGCCGGCTCTGCTTCTTTCTGCTTTCTCCGCAGGTGTTTGCAGTTGACAGGTGGGCAGGGCGCACACACCTGTGGCTGGTTGAGCTGCGTCTGATCGCACTATAAGAGCAGCATCCAGACAGCAGGAGGACGCCAGTGTGTTAACCGTAGTGGTACGACTAAGGCCACAGTCTCTCTACTGAGTTCAGACTTCCCTCGTTAACCCAAACCTCTGTGTTCCCCAGGTTACCTCTCGATCGCCTTTCAGAGGGTCCCACTCGTGCTGACTCCAGGGTCTGAGTTCCCACAGGGTCCTCCCTTTCTCCTGGCTCTAAGCAAGGTGCTTCGAGCCACTCTGGTTTCTCCTGCTGCCCCGGATCATTGTAAGTCAGCGCAGCTCTGTCACCCTCAAGCCCGAGCCTAACCTGTCACTGAGACACCTGCCACCAGCTCCATCGATCAGAGCCTGAGTCCGCTCCGTCCTCCCCCGGTTAGGTTGCTGCGTCCGGTGAAGTCGAACGGGTCCCGGTGCTGTGGCTTCCCCGTCGCCTCCGTTGCTTCCATTTTCTCTCTATCAATAAACAGTTAACTGATCCCTGTTGCCGTGTGTGTTCTGCATGTGGGCTAAATACGTTCAGCCGAACATGACAGAAGAACACACTGGCCAGACAGACCCAGCGGACACATTCGGCAGGGCGTTAAATGCCCAGCAGGATCAGATTCGGGGATTAGAGTCCACTGTTCTAGCCGTTCAGAATCAGCTGCAGGGCGTAGCCGCCCAGCTCAATCAGCTGACAGGTTTACTGAGTGCAAGCGCTCAGCCTGCAGCCTCTGCACAGCCCGACCCCGCCCCCGGTCCAGCGCCAGCTGATTCGTTTTCACCTGTCCCTGAGACTTTTTCTCCCAGTCCTGAGAAATTCTCCGGGGACAGTGTAGATTGTTCTGGTTTTCTCTTCCAATGCTCCCTGGCTTTAAATCGTAGTCCACGCTCTTTTCCCCATGACGACTCCAAAATAGCCTTTATTTTGCGCCTTCTCACCGGGAGAGCCCTCAGATGGGCGGAATCCCGTTTTCCAGACTGCAGAAGATTCCGCTGCTCATTTAGTGAATTCATAACAGAATTCAAGATGGTTTTCGCTGCCGAGTCGGATGAGACGACTGATTCCCGACGCCTCCTCGCCCTCAGGCAGCGGGGAAAGCGCGTTGCAGACTTCGCAATTGAGTTTAGAACTCTTGCGGCTGCAGCTGGCTGGGAAGAGCGCGCGCTTAAGACTGTGTTTTTTCAGGCTCTAGACGAGCCACTAAAGGATGAATTAGCCCGTCTTGAGGTGCCCGCCTCTCTAAATGAGTTCATCTCCCTTGCGGTTAGATTAGATAACCGTCTAAGGGGAAGGTTTAGAGGACGAGCTGAGAGATCCCTCCCGTCTTCTCCACCTGATCCTATTCCCGGTCGACCCGCAGCGCGTCCTCCTTCTCCTCCTGAGCCCATGCAGTTGGGCCGGTTACGGCTCACCCCCGAGGAGAGGCAGCAGCGTATAGCTGCCAAATTATGTATTTATTGTGCTTCCCCGAATCATTTTATTGGCGACTGCCCTGAGCGGTCAAAAGACCGGGTCCGCCGGCTGTAGCAGGGAGACCGTCGGACCAAGTTAAGCTGTCAGCCCCTGCTCCTCCGCGTCTGTGCTTACGCGCCGCTTTAATTTCTTCCCGTGAAACCTTTAAGTTTTCCGCTCTGGTTGATTCAGGGTGCGACTTTAATTTAATAGACTGTTCTTTCGTTCAACGCTCCCAGCTCGAAACCGTGCCCCTGTGCACCCCTCTCAAGGTCTCAGCCTTAGATGGAGGGGCTCTCCCTCAGATAACCCACCGAACTAAGCCCCTTGAGCTCGTGGTTTCAGGAAATCACAGGGAGCAGATCTCCTTCTTGGTTTTTCCTGTTAAGCAGGCTCCTCTGGTGTTGGGTTATTCTTGGTTACAGCAACACAACCCAAACATTAACTGGGCTGACCGGCGCATCGAAGCCTGGTCGATTAAATGCCATTCCAGCTGCCTGCTGTCGGCGGAACCCGCCAGCCCGATCACAGTCCAGCCTTCTGCTGAGGTTGATCCAGAAATGTTAAGACTCGTTCCAGAGTCGTATCACGACCTCAAGTTGGTTTTTAGTAAGTCCCAGGCCTGCTCTTTGCCACCGCACCGACCCTACGATTGCGCAATCAACCTCCTGCCGGGCGCCCCGCTCCCAGCCAGTCGCCTGTATAACATTTCTCAGGCCGAGCGACAGGCTTTGGAGAAATACATTAAGGAGTCACTAGCAGCCGGGCTGATTAGACCCTCGTCTTCCCCCCTCGGGGCTGGGTTCTTTTTTGTTGCGAAGAAGGATGGCTCCCTTCGCCCGTGCATAGACTACCGTGGGTTAAATGCTATAACGGTAAAGAACAGGTACCCCCTTCCTCTCCTTTCCTCCGCTCTTGAACCGGTCCAGTCCGCTACGGTCTTTTCTAAATTAGATCTGCGTAATGCTTACCACCTGGTCCGGATCCGCCGGGGGGACGAGTGGAAAACGGCCTTCAAGACACCCTTGGGCCATTTTGAATACCTGGTAATGCCTTTTGGGCTCAGCAATGCTCCAGCGGTCTTCCAATCCCTTGTGAACGATGTCCTCCGTGATTTCCTGAACCTCTTCGTTTTTGTCTACCTGGATGATATACTCATTTATTCACGAACCCTCTCTGAACACAGACACCATGTCCGCCTCGTTCTTCAGCGCCTTCTGGAGAATCGGCTTTTTGTGAAAGCAGAAAAGTGCGAGTTCCACAAACCCTCTGTCACCTTCCTTGGTCTCATCCTGGAAGGGGGGCGTGTCCGGTCTGACCCTGAAAAGATCAGGGCTGTTCTCGAGTGGCCTGAACCAGAGAACAGAAGAGAGCTGCAGCGGTTTTTAGGTTTCGCTAACTTTTATCGCCGCTTTATCCGTGGGTACAGTCAGATCGCCGCCCCCCTTCATGCCCTCACGTCCGTGAAGACTTCGTTCAGGTGGAACACAGAGGCCGACTCAGCTTTCCGTGACCTTAAGGACAGGTTTTCCAAGGCCCCCATTCTCGTTCATCCAGACCCCTCCAAACAGTTCATTGTCGAAATAGATGCTTCCGACACTGGTGTTGGAGCTGTGTTGTCTCAGTGCTCGGGACTGGATCAGAAGATGCACCCATGCGCCTTCTTCTCCCGTCGTCTGTCCCCCGCTGAACGCAACTACGACGTCGGCGACAGGGAGCTCCTGGCCATAAAATTGGCCCTGGAGGAGTGGCGCCACTGGCTGGAGGGGTCTGAGCAGCCAGTACAAATATGGACAGATCATAAGAATCTAGCTTATCTCCAAACAGCTAAACGACTCAATCCCAGGCAAGCCCGTTGGTCCCTATTCTTTTCCCGTTTTAATTTAAGTATCTCCTACCGACCTGGTTCCAAGAATCTAAAACCTGATGCTCTGTCCCGCCTGTACGCCCCCCACGACTCAGTTAAGGAGCCCTCTCCCATCCTACCTCCAACCTGCACCTTTGGGGCCCTCCAGTGGGAGATTCTGGACCTCATTTCCCAAGCTCTGCCTGCTGACCCGGACCCAGGTAATGGCCCACCTAACCGCACCTATGTCCCCTCCTCCGTTCGGCCCCGCCTCATCCAGTGGGCCCACTCTGAAAAGTTATCGGCCCATCCTGGAATCCTCCGAACTATCAAGTTCATTTCCCGGCGGTTCTGGTGGCCCGACTTACCCAAGGATGTTAAACAGTTCGTCCTAGCCTGCCCAGTTTGTGCACAGAACAAGCCATCAAACAGACCCCCTGCAGGCTTGCTCCAGTCCCTGCCAGTCCCTGAGCGGCCATGGTCCCACATAGCCCTAGACTTTGTCACCGGCCTACCCTCCTCCCAAGGTATGACCACTATTCTCACTGTGACTGATCGTTTCTCTAAGGCCTGCCACCTTATTCCCCTCAGAAAACTCCCCTCTGCTTTTCAGACGGCCCAGCTCCTGGTGAAGCATGTTTTCCGCCAGCATGGGATCCCGCTGGACGTTCTGTCTGACCGTGGTCCACAGTTCACCTCGCGTGTGTGGAAGGAGTTTGCCGTGGCCCTTGGTGCCCGGTACTCTCTTACCTCTGGCTACCATCCGCAGACCAACGGTCAGACTGAGCGGCTCAACCAGGAGCTGGAGACCGCTCTCCGCTGTCTAACCTCCACCAATCCCTCCGACTGGTGTCAGTTCCTTCCCTGGGTGGAGTACGCTCATAACAGTCATGTCTCCACTGCGACTGGCATCTCCCCCTTCGAAGCTTCTCTGGGCTACCAACCACCTCTGTTTCCCGACGACCACAAGGAAATAGCTGTACCTTCCGTTGCCCACCACATCCACCGATGCAAAAGGGTCTGGACCCAGACCATCCAAGCCCTGAACCGGACCTCTGAGCTTAACCGCCGGTTTGCTGACCGCAGGCGAGTCCCTGCCCCCTCCTATCACCCCGGTCAGCGGGTCTGGTTATCTACTCGAAACCTCCCGTCCAGATCTTCCCATCGGAAGTTATTACCACGTTTCACTGGCCCCTATGAGATTGTCTCCGTCCTCAGCCCGACGACCGTCCGCCTCCGTCTCCCGTCCCATTCCAGGACCCACCCTACCTTCCATGTCTCTCAAATCAAGCCCGTCCTCTCTAGCCCGTTTTGCCCTCCGGCCGAACCCCCTCCACCCACCCTCGACCACCTGGGACGTCAGGTCCAAAGGGTCGTGGCCTCCCGTCGGCGTGGTAGAGGGTATCAATACCTCGTCGACTGGGTGGGCTGCGGTCCGGAGGAACGTTCCTGGGTTTCTGGTTCCTCCCTCCCTGACAGGTCGTTGGTGGACTCTTTCCTCTCCTCTTCCTCGAGGTCGCCGGGTGGCGACCATTGAGGGGGGGGTGGTGTCAGGACTCAGCCGACAGGGCCGTGCAGTTTCTGCCGGCTCTGCTTCTTTCTGCTTTCTCCGCAGGTGTTTGCAGTTGACAGGTGGGCAGGGCGCACACACCTGTGGCTGGTTGAGCTGCGTCTGATCGCACTATAAGAGCAGCATCCAGACAGCAGGAGGACGCCAGTGTGTTAACCGTAGTGGTACGACTAAGGCCACAGTCTCTCTACTGAGTTCAGACTTCCCTCGTTAACCCAAACCTCTGTGTTCCCCAGGTTACCTCTCGATCGCCTTTCAGAGGGTCCCACTCGTGCTGACTCCAGGGTCTGAGTTCCCACAGGGTCCTCCCTTTCTCCTGGCTCTAAGCAAGGTGCTTCGAGCCACTCTGGTTTCTCCTGCTGCCCCGGATCATTGTAAGTCAGCGCAGCTCTGTCACCCTCAAGCCCGAGCCTAACCTGTCACTGAGACACCTGCCACCAGCTCCATCGATCAGAGCCTGAGTCCGCTCCGTCCTCCCCCGGTTAGGTTGCTGCGTCCGGTGAAGTCGAACGGGTCCCGGTGCTGTGGCTTCCCCGTCGCCTCCGTTGCTTCCATTTTCTCTCTATCAATAAACAGTTAACTGATCCCTGTTGCCGTGTGTGTTCTGCATGTGGGCTAAATACGTTCAGCCGAACATGACAGGGTGTATCCCCTGCTGACACTACTAGATACATTTAAAAATGAACTAGTGAGTGTTGCACACATTTGCTTTTGCCATTTAGCAAATCGTAAAACCCATGTACTAATTTGTTTTTCTGTCAGCGACTGTGAGAAAAAGAATATTGCCTCTGTACAGAACACCCATAGGATTCGACCTCTGTTCTCTATTTTAGTTTGGGTTTCCTTAAAGATGTGCATTCAATATTTAAGCACAGGGAACAAACATTGAAAACAATCCCTAATCTATTTTTTTCTCCTTATTGTTCCATTTATTTCTGATGCTCATCAGAATCACCAAATAACTCCGTTTTGCTCACAAGATTTAAAGCTTTTAGAAAAGCCTAACTGCATCAAAAATATTTTTTTTAATCAGCAAGTAAAGCTAGCTGCTGTGATTGAAATCATCTCCAGTCTATCCTCTAGCATCTTTACATGTTTGGAACAATATATTATGAGCAAATTATGTATTGGCTGTGATTGTTTTCCATCTGCTTTAAATGTATGCAAAATAAATACAGATTTCATTAGAAACTTGCAGGATCTTTATTGTAATTTTCCTCCAAGACTGTTTTACATTCATGTGCAAATGATGTGCTACAGAGCCTATTGGCACTGATGACAAATGGATCCTCTATAAATATTTCTTAAAAAAAAGCATTTTTTAATCAGTTTGATGTAATATTCCTTGTACAAAAAATAACAGCAAATACATGAATATATAGATTGGCACAATATAGAAAGAAAAAAATTATCATAAAGCCACCTGGTAAACAGCCCAGTACAAATCAAATGACCTTGAAAGTCTAAATAGTGATAGTGAACAGAGACATGTTGACAGGAGTGATCCAGTGCAGAACCTGTGACCCTAAAAAACAGTTTATCACCATTCAGTGGTTTTAGATAATTTTACTGTGAAATGTTAACAACAGCAGTCCCATCTGTTTCACATTGAAGTTGTCTAGATACAATAAACATTTAATTATTTTAATAGTGTAAATATGCAGGTGCTATTATACCAACAATAAAATACTGTAGAAAAGAAAAGAACCAAAGCTCTCTGAATAGGAGTTGGAACGACTTCCACTGTAGAGTTATTGAAGTGGCTTTACAATCTTCATTGAGATGTAGTTCTGAAAGAGATCAGTTAAAACAAGTTAATGCGCCGTTACCTGGATTGATTATAATCCTAACTGTGTTCCTTTTCTGATACTTTTAACTATTTTTCTGTTGACGCTGACAACTCTAGACAAGTAGACATTCCTTAGTAGCCAAACTGCATCTTTTATCAGAGATCTGATTGTTCCCAACAGAGCACTTCACTCTCAATCTGCAGGTTTACTTGTGGTTCCTAAAAGTAGAACTGGAAGCAGATACACTGAAAACTATAATGCAACTGTATTTGGAATTTACTTAATCATATTTGCTTTATCACAATTGTTTCATATTAGCGGGGTAGGACATAAAACAATTGTGTTACAGTAGCTAAATATGATTAATTAAATGCCAAAAGCGGATGCATTATTTTTTCAGTGTATTTTAATTATCAGCCTGCTCCCCTGTGAGGCAAACACCCTGAATACTTCTAAGAGAAGGTTAAAACCTTCCTTTTCAATCAAAGCGTATAGTTAGAGCTCAGGTTATCTGAGCATTCTCTATAGTTACTCTGCTATAGGCTTAGACTGCTGGAGGACATGAAGACCACTTTTCATCATTCTATCTCTATTCTCCAATTCTGCATCGTTTGTTAGGTCAACCACCAACTTTATGTTCTCTCTGCCTTTTGCTGTCACTAGCCTCATCTGATCTGTTGCTGTTTGGCTAAGACACCATCCTGGAAAGTTATTAGCAGTGATGGGACTAACGGCGTTGAAACTAACGCCGTTACCTTGTTTTAGTAACGAGTAATCTAACTAATTACTTTGACTGTAACTATAACGCAGTTACCATTGCAGACACCCCGTTACTGCGCGTTACTCAGGTCGCACAATGAACCTTTTTTCATGATAGGACTCGTGCGCAGCTGCGTGAAGCTGACACTCCACCCACGTCAAAAAACTCTGCAAATAGACTGAATGGTTAGTGCAACGATAGTGCAGAAAAAAAATATTGTTTGTGTTACTTTTGTTTAAGAGATATTAAAGATTATTTTTTTAGGTCATCCAGAGGTGCGCGCCTTGTCATTAGAGAGGGGAGGATGAGAATGGCTGATGTATAGTGAGATTCCGTCTGTCGGTTGGGTAGGTGGGTGTTTCTGCTGGTGGGTGTTAACGTACAGCACACACAGAGAGATGGAGAGTGAGGATGACTCCAGCAGCAAAACAGCATTTTCCACATGGAAATACCGGTGTTACGTCGAGCTGCGTTTCCCCATCACATACGGTTTCCTCTGCATCTCCGCACAGCGCAGGCGGCACGATTCACCGCGCAAGCGACAGGAAACGCGCATGCTCACTAAAGGCGCGCAACAGTCGCCCTGTGCTCGCGCCACAGGAGAACTATGGAGAGTGTGAACGATCAAATGATAGCCTATATGGAGAAAGGGAGAAATCTGGATGGATGGATGGATGGATGGATGGATGGATGGATGGATGGATGGATGGATGCTCTGCCTTCTCAACCTACTGTATTTTTTATTTTAAACATTATTTGATGGCCTTTGTAGCAGGGATGGAGATCCATATTTTATGTCACACACAGAGTATAGATCTAGATAGATAGATGTTGCAGTATCTATAACAACCCAAACACACAGGATTTCAGAATTAGACATCCCCAGTTATTAATGTCACCAGATCTGAAAGCCCTGTTAAAAAACTTCACATCTCGTTCCCCCCTGATGTCATTTACGTTGAGTTGCAATAAATGCTAAACTCTCTGTAGGTTCTTGTCTTTGTCCTCCGCTCTATTCAGCTGGCTTTGGAAACACACGGCGAGAAGGTGGGGGCCGGGTGGTGAGGGTCACGGGGGCAAGAAACGAAAAGTAACGCAATAGTTACTTTTACTAGTAACTAGTTACTTTTATTGTGGAGTAACTCAGTTAGTAACTCAGTTACTTTTTGGGAGAAGTAACTAGTAACTATAATTACTTTTTCAAAGTAACGTGCCCAACACTGGTTATTAGCAGGGCTGCTGCCCTCAGCCCTTAATTCTTAATGTCGAAAGTATTTATGGAAGATTACTTCTATATTCCTGTTGCATGTCTACTTCTGTCTTCTTGAACCCCTAGTCAGCCTTTGCAGAAAATTGCTTGCAGAGTTTGGTTCTGCTGGAGGTTGCTTCCTGTTTACAGGGAATGCTCCCTCTCCAAAGTAGCTGTAAGATGCTAGGTTTGAAGGGTTACTGCAATGTCAAGCAATCCTTACAAGCAGCAATCTGTTTTTCACATGCTAATTGAGGAGGAGTAAATCTTCTTTGTCTTCAAGATTTCTTTCATCTGTCTTTGTAAAGTACTTTGAGACTACATTTGAATTAGTGCTATATAAAAAATAAACTGAATGAAATATTGGTTCACAGATGTTGAATACCTCTGTCTTTATAGTATGTTCTTTTCTTTTGTCTATCTCATGTTGAGAAGGGGCTAAGAAAAACATCTTTGCTTGCAATGCAAGCAAATCTAGAGGGATATATCTATGTAGGTGGAACTTAAAGAATAGGAAATACTTTATTATCCTTATATAGGTCAACAACTCAGATTATAATGCAGTGTTGTCTGTTATGTATCAAGTCTCTATATCTGTTTGAGTTTGACTTGAGGCAAAAGAAAATCCAAAACCTTGTCATTCCAAAAATATTATTTTACAGGACAAATGAAGATCAATGTTGTTGTATATAGAAGATTATATCCATGTAATTCTTAGTATATCTGCTTAATGTTTTTTTCAGGGCTCAATTTGGGTGAATTATTCAACTAAATCAACTTTTTAATGAGATGCAGGTTTAGAAGGATGGTGGAGAGACAGGTATAGAACATTTGTAAGAAGAATATTTAGTGTTTCACGCATCGATACTTACCGGTAATGAGTACAACAGGATGGCGATAAAGAGCACCACAATTATGAGAAAGATAAGTCCTATGAACACCCATTTGAACCTCCTCCACACAATGAACTTCATGGTCTTGCATGGGTTAGTAAACCAGAAGAAAGAAGTTTCTGGACGGCTGTTGGTTTGAAAGAATAAAGCAAAAACAGTTTGTAAGATGATATACAGTATAGCAGGATTTACTGTACATTGAAACCATCCCAAATCTCCTAGTATAGTTTGGTACAATGGACTTACTTGGGAGGGTACAGTTTTGGGTTCATGTTGGGTTCGTCTCGTCCTTTTCCTGCAGGTATCTCATCTGCTTCTGCTTCACTCACGATCTCCAGCGTCATCTCCACTTTGCCCTTTTAACACAAAAACAAACCTTATCAAAATGGACTCAGCAATAATGGAAATTTTAGGGGTCACAAGTGCTTATCTTTTCTGGATCTACTAATACTTGGATGCATGCATAATTTTGGAAAGTTAAGGTCACCCTCTAATTCATACAGAACCATTTTAATGCAAGTAAAAACAAAACTAGAAACTTTTTATTGAAACTTTTCCAAACTCCTTATTGGTTCTAGTTATATCTTTACAGTTGGAACCTCACTTAAATGAGTTATGTTTCTCCTGGAACCAAAGCCCTTAATGCAATCTGAATTTTCCAGCATTATGCTATGTTTAGTCCGCATGGACTGCACCGATGAGTTGAACTTTCTCACTTAAAGACATATTAAAATATTTTTTAACCACTGATCACAGCAAATATAGCAAAGCCGCACTCTGCCATTGAAAGCAGGATGCATCTGGACAAACTTTAATGGATGAGGTTCAGGAGTGTCAAAGATGCACTTGAGCGTCGGACCTTAATGTCTACGAGCATCAAAAATGAAGCAGCAGAACTTTTTTGCTGCTACCAGCGCTTGCGGTCTGAATGTATCATTATTGTGGAGTTAGTTTCAACCCCTATACTTACACCCAAAACTCTCTTCCCATCTTGTTCGATGGAACAGGGCCACCATCCTCTGACCGATTTCTGAGCAAACAGGGAATTAGCGGTCTGTAGTTTGTTTGCTTCTCCGGTTTCCAGATTGTCCATCATGTCCAGGGAGCATTTCTCTGGAGTCTTGGAAGGAGGGACGAGTTTTCTCAAATCTAGTTCCAGTACACCTGGAAAAACAAGGTAAACCTTTTTTTATAATCTCCTGCTTATGTATTTAAAAAGTTTAGTCTTATGAAACAGTTTGGTGTTTTTTACCCAAGTAATCATCCAATGAGAATTTGTCGTTGTCCCATATCTGGACAATCAGCTTTGGGGGAATCCTGAACTCCGTGTTGTCAAGACTCCAAAAGTTTTCCTGATGCATAACAAATAAAAACAAAAATATTTTGGTTATATCCAACAAAACTGGTCTCTTTATAAAAACATGAACTAACATACCAGCATGATGGGGCTGCCTTACCTTCTTGGATACAAGGCAGAGCTGTTCAGCTGGCAGGTAGTCAAAGCCAAAGACAAACCGCCAGTTAAAGTTGCCGTCTCCATCCAGAGACCTGTAGTGCACGTCGGTTTTCTGTTTGTCCTCCTCCATGCCGGGCATCCAGCTGATGCAGAGAACATGCAATTATATTCATGACTGTCCTTTATTTGAAGCTTTGATGGGTTCTAAAACAAACAACCACAAAGGTGGAGTGCACGACACATATACCGGCTGTTGAGTACCGGCCCTGCTGACCTTTGATGAACGTCTCCCCTCTCTTCTAGCCCACTTTCCTGCCTCCATACTTTTGAAAAATAAAGGCCACTAGAGCCTTAAAAATTATCTTAAATAAAAAAAAAAACTATATTCAGGCTCAAACATTTTATCAAATGTGCCTTCCAGGCTTTGCTTTGTCTTGTTGGAAAATTATACTTTGTTATGGCTTCTGACTTAAGGTTGTAGAACCTGCAACTATTCAGACCATTTGCATGATTTTTTCATGACCATGGTTGAAGGCCAGTACTCGTTTCTAATGTTTGAAAAGTTCCCCTTTGACTTTCCCCTTTGACTCCTCAGACAAATTTATTTTCATAATAGGTCAGCATTTCCATTATCTGGTCATAAGATTAGCTTTAGCTTAGAAAAGCTGCTAATTTGAATACAATTTTAAGGAGATGTGAAAACAGACTATGATGCTCTGATGATGAAGCTGGTATTCCTTAACTTCCAGTTGATTTGTTTTTACTTGTACAGGTCAACCTGTTTTCTCTCTGAGGCTGACATTTAGGTAGTTAAAATCTTGACAAAGATCGTAAAATCTAGACTTACCCATATTTTTTCATTTACAGTTCATGTTATTTTATCTTTTTTTAGGTTTAAGAGTTAAAGTTAATTTCGATGTAAAGAGGATCCTAATAGTTACAAGCTATAGTAGATTACGTAGTATCTTGGAAAGATCAAATGATTTCTAGAACCTTCAACATCTTCTATTAGAAGATTATGGTGCATAGATATATAACATTGAACCCGTTTGAATTAGATTAAATTCACAATAAGGTTTGAATTGTAAAGTTGCTATACCCTTTCACATAGATGTCACTCATGTTCTCTCCTGTGATGCTGGTTTCATCCAGAGTTACATCCGTGGTGTTCCAGATGACGACTCGCAGGAAATGCCTAAACAAGCAGACAGGTCAGTTTTATCCATCTGCATCCCCTGGAAAAATCCTTTTTACATACCTTTTAGGTTTGCGGGGCGTGATGTCGAAGGGAGGACCAGGGAGTCCCATGCTTTTTGGGAAGACATCCACCCACATCTGTAGCCGACCCTTTAAATCAACAAATTAAGTAATGGGTTAAAACGTATAACTTCAGGGCAATGGGCGGCTGGGGGTATGTTCAGTTATTTGACCAAGTATCTATACCCATAAAATCTTTTAAATTTGTCATGTTATATGAAATACAGTGAACCACTCAGAAGGTAGTGGATTCAAAGTGAAAGGAGAAAGTTTATTTTTTTTTAAAAGGCAACGTGATAGACATTTGTATTTATCGCCCCCAGCTTTTCTGTCTCTTCTGTAGAAATACACCCCCTAGCATAATGCTGCTACCACCATGTTCCAGTCAAGGTTGTGTGAACAGTAAGTTTTTCTTCATACGTTCTGCTCTTCAGGGGTTGCCCTTCGGGCAAGTGACTTTCACATTTGATTCGCCCAGAAACTATTTTTACTTGCCCAGTATAATGTTTGACAAATATAGTTCCTAATATTCATTTTTATATATATATATAAATCAATGAAACATGTTTGTTTTTTAAATGTTTTTTTGTAATTCAGTAAGCTTACAGGTTCCTGGTGTGTATATGCATGCATCAGATAATGAACTCAAGCCTACATTGTTAACATGCTTTTCGATCCTTCCTGCACATTCTTTGCTTTAAACTGTTGTGTGCTTGGAAAAATATAAATTGTAATGTTAAAAATCTAAAAAATTCATCCAGCTGCTGCTCTGCAGAATTCTCTCCCCATCTAGCGGAAAATCACGCGAAAATGTGTACAAAACAACAAAAATGACGCCGGCAACGCTTGTGGGCCGTTTTCATCGAATGTCGGTGATTTTAAGTAATTTTAAGTGATACATTTTTTTTGCGATCATTGCACTTGCCCGGCGGGCAAATGCAATGAAATTTGTACTCTCCCGACAATAAAAACTACTTGCCCCGGGCGATGGTTAACATCAAGCCCTGTTCTTATTATTTGTGTCGTCTGAACAAAATACCCATTTCCATGTTTGCTGCCTTTTCCACGTGGCTTAATGTAAAATACAAATCTGACCTCTGGTCAGGCTAATCAAGACATTGTCCCATTTGAGCTGTGCATATCTACAGCTCACCCACATTTGCCACATGGCTCCTAGCTGCTTTAGTGGATGGTGGATCAAACTGAGCTTGGTATATTGCCCTATAAAACAATCTTTTTCCCAGATTCTTTCTGTCCTGATCCTTTTGTGTGGCCATTTCTTCATGGATACTCGGTATCAGTCCTCTGAGGCCCTCATGGAACAGCTGGATTTATATTGAGATATTCTTACACACAGGTGTATTTGGCTCAGTGAATTGTTGCACTGTTACTGGGCACAGATTTTAAGTAATAAATGGCTTTGAAAACTTGATCCCATTGGATTGATTGGTGAATAGTGACTTACCTGAGACAGATTAGGCTGGAAGGAGCTGTAAAGGGTTCTGGTCTCCACATGTTCAGGAACCAGTCCCTGCGTTCGAAGGACATGCAGACAGAGTCGTTCTCGGGGTGGACCCAAGTGCTGGTGAACTTCCGTGTTACCCTCTTTATGACAAAACATAGTTGATTTAATGTGCCATAATTGAAATAAACTGTCCCACTAAATTCATGTGATGATAATGTCTTACCAAACTGGGCCAATGTGTACTCTTTTCCGTTGAAAGTAAGTGATGTGCCATTATCTTCTGTCTTGGGTTTGGACAGGCCTTTTAGACGGGCCAGGTTCTCCAGAATTTGCGACGGCTTCAGCTGATCCCGCCACTGATTGATGCCAGACCTTAAAAGACAGAGCTAATTTATTATGTGTAATTTATTTTCTTAAAACTAGTAGTTCAAATTTTATACCTCGCCCCCCAAACTCCTCTCTACAAAGGTAAAAGCCATTGGGCAGAGGGTTTACTTACACGCAGTAGGTCTGAGGAAGGCCGCAGTAGGAGTTATATCGAGACAGGAAGCGGTTCTCTAGGTCGATCACTGTCTCGCCAACCTTCTCATCTCGAGTCAAGAGATCATAGTCATAAACCCCGATTCTCAGGTCCTTGTCTTGAGGTAAGAAGCAGGTCATCTCAAACATCCTGAACAGGAGAAAGGTTTGAAAACAGTCAACGTGACATTAGGCGGACAACAGATGAAGAGACGCCTGAATATATTCTATAGACTCACCTTCCAAACACAGGGTTTATGTTGTTGGGCAAATAATTATCTCTGTCATCAAGTGTGTTCCTGCCCACTGATATTTTTATGTATGGATCGCACTAAGAAAATACAAAACAGGTTTAATCTGAGGAAACTGGCTAACCATGAGTGTGAAAATGAGTGAGTTTTATGGCTGCTTCATTCTCACCCTGCCATTGTTGTCTTTAGGCTGAAGGTCAATTGCCCGAACCACATAAATCCTGACCAGACACTCCTGAGGTCCGCTTTCCGGCAGCTCTCTGAACTGTCTGGGTGGAGGAGCAACACCTGGGTCATCTGATAGAGGGTACACCTTGAACGTACCCTGCACGTACAAGGCAACACAACAGTTGAACGGGTTTTATTATGGTCATTTCCACAGAAGGTCGTCATCACCACTCAGGTTAAAAGTTTCTGAATGGTGCCAGGCTACCTTGAACTCTCCGACCACGGTGGGGTCTTCGTCCCCATTTTCATTCTTGCCTCTCTGCAGCTTGAACGTGTTGCAAAAGTCAGTCAGCCCCTTGAATTCTGGGACACTCTCCAACTCACAGTCATACACCTGGAAATTTGCACCAACATTTAAGACGACAGCGATCAGAAACATCTTTCTGTTTGTGACACATTGAGTCTTTACACTCTGGAAGAAGTAAAGGTTTTCATACTTTAAGGGTATCGTAGCCTTTTCTTATGTAAGGACCACATTTCTGCTGGTCTCCAACTGAAGCGTAGAATTTACTCCACCAATCAACCGTTTCCTTTTCCTAAAAACGTAGTGGCATTGCATGATTACCTTGGAATTAAATACTAAACAAGAACTTGAAAGCTAAAGCTGTTTTGCTCTCACCTTTTCTGCCTGCTTTGGAGGAAGACAGGATCAGAAGAAAAAAAACAGTCAGTCATAATCATCATCATCAGAAAACACATTGAAGGTGGAGTGATGAAAGATTATTAGTGATAATTTCTGTGTTTATGATTGGTAGCAAGTCTGCTAAACAAGGGCATAACAAAGAGGAATGCAGATGCAACCTTGAGAGCAGATTATTGAAAGTGTAACAGCTTTGCTCAATCAAAGATTAAATCTACACTAGGAACAAACACCTCCACGCTGTGTTTGTAAAGCATATGATTTTTTTTTTCATTCATTAACAACCTATGGTTTTAAATGCATGCAGTTAATTAAATGGCAGTGGTGGCTTAGTGGTTGGATCTAGACTAGATGTTTGCTTCCTAAACTTGGAGGCTGCCTCTCTGGGTCCCTCAGCACAACAATTAACCCCAGATTCCTAACTAAAGGCAAATGTTCCAACTGTGGGACCTTTTCTTCTTATTAAGTCAAACCTACTGAACCTACCAATTTTTAAACCTGCATAAAATTAAAGAATCTATCATTCGTATTGAATTACCTAGGTCTCAAATGTTCTTACAAAAAAAAAAAATCTTTATGAGTTAATTCATATTTTAATAATTTCCACAAGCATACGGAACATACTGATAAACATTTTGATAAGCAATAAAAAAAAACTTTGTATAATAACAGATTTGCTTAGAGACTTCAACAAGAATCAGTGAAACTAATAAACCTACACTGCAAAAAATTTGCATCTAAGTCAATTTTTCTTTATGAGACCATCTAATAAGTGCCTTTTTTATTGAGCAGGTAAGTTAGACACTTTGCTAATGGAACAAGACAATTTACACTTAAATAAGAAAAAAACAACTACAGTCACTTATTCTAAATTAATATCTAATTTAATCAATTTGACTGTGTGATCTAGTGAACTGTAAAGTGCCTTGAGATGACATGTGTTGTGAATTGGCGCTATATAAATAAACTGAATTGAATTTACTTATTTTAAACCTTAAAATAAATTGGCAGATCTTCTAATTTTCCAACTCAAATTAAGGGTAAATTCACTTAAAGAAATTTGTACTCATTTTCAGAATATTTTTGCAGTGTGCTTAGTAAATAGAATCCATTTGATTTATTTAAATCAAAGTAAAACAAACTGGCCAATATCTCAACTCTGACCCACAGAGAGGTGGCAGATGGAGCTGACTTTATTACACATAGTGGCGGGTCTACTCAAGGCAGTTTTTTTCAAACTCTTTGGGAAGCACCGGTATCTATTCAAAACTTCGATCCAGTACACATATTAAAAACAGGAACATTTGCTTTTCATTACATAAGACAAAAATAGAAACTTTTAAGCTTGTCTGCAAAATACTATGTTAATAAAGAAGAACAGAAGAAGAAAGAAATAACACTGCACATCACCCCTGAACGCATCGTGCATACAAGGTTGGCGCTACATTTGGGATAAAGCTAAAAGAAAGCCTGATGGGCTGGGAAAGACTTGAGAATGAGATGGAGGTCTGCCTTCCAGTGGGAGAGGAACTCCACATACTGAAAGCTACAGACCTTAAACCATTCAAGCTTCTTTTAAAAACTGATATTCACAGACAACCTCCATCTGAGTTTCAGCTAAATAAAAAAAAGAACAAAAAAAGGGGTTAATTAAAGACAGTAGATATCTAGAGATACTAGTGAAAACAAGAACACTGATCATTCCACCTCCCCTTCACAATTATGAAAGGATTTGTTGGTTTATGGCAAAAAATCCTAACAAAATATATGAAATGTTTTGGTTGTAAGACGACAAATTAAAAAAAGATAAAGGAATAAAATTCTTTATTGACTGATAACATTTTTGTTAATGTGCTAATCTTAAATTGATGGTAATCTGTGGCAAAGTAGCCTTTGATACAAGGTAAAGCATCTGGATACCTTTGCTTATTTCCATGTTATGCCCTTGCTGTGACCAAAGTTAACCAGTGTTCTCATTAAAGTAGCTCTAAATAAATGTGGTTAAATCATTATGACAACAGCCAGAGTGTAGAGTAAAGCCATTGTGCCATCATGAGGGATTTGTGTCATTGGTTTAGTGAATTAAAAAGTTACAACAAATAATCATACATACAAACTTGAAAGCTGGGGAAGCCATTTTGTTGAAAGCTGCAGACATACTGTACAAAAACTGCAAGCCAAAGCATTGCACAGTAAAAATCTGACATTTAGGAGCCAAATTTTGTTTCCAAGCAAACCCACTGGGACGGAGGTGTGGGGAAGACAAGGGGAGCTGGCATTTACCTGAGCCTCCAACAGCGGCCGTGCCTCTTCCATGGTGATAGAAACATCTTTACGTGGCGCCGTCATCATCAGAGCCACTGTTAAAGCAGAGTTGATCAAAATTGATCTCTTTATCTGCAATAATATTGTAATTTTAGAGTAATGAACTTACTCTTGGAGGCCCTGGCTCCCTCTGAAACTATGACATATGGGTCACATCTGAACTGCTCCAGTGACGTGATGGTGCACTGACCAACCACAGGCTTCCTGCCAAACGGACGGTGGTCGATCACCTTCAGCACAATAGGAGGAGTGTACATCTCATCCTTTGGAAGAAGCTGAATGAAGAGTAGGGAACATATTGCAATACAGGATTAGAAAGAAGCTTATGTGGTATCTAAAATTATAAAATGCTGAGATGTTGAATTTACTGATTACCAATTCTTACAAAACATTTCAAGGCTTTAGTTTAAGAGCTTTAAGTCTCTCCACAGTTTTTTTAAGAATGTTTTAATCTTACATCTGAAAATGAATGCATCTTTGTGTGGTATTAAGTGTGAGTCCTTTTGGCTACTCCCTTATTTAGGGGTTATGAGATGAAAGCCTTTCCTGACTAAACCAGTGTTAGGTTTATTCTTTATACATCATGTGCATTGATAGTTTGTTAGCCAGATTAGAGGGCCTTCCTTCACTTGTTGGATGTCACTGTGTGTACGGAGGTCATCTAATCAGGACAGCCTTCGTGTCTCTATCCAAGATGCGCCCATATCCTGTGTATTTGTAAAGGAGAGCTATCTATAATCCTGGGGTAAAGAGGCAAGATGCATGAATTTCAAGGCATTGATGGCGTCTCAGTTTCTGGTACGGGCAGCTAAGCATCCACCTGATGCAACACATAGGCTCATGAGGTATAAGAAGCAGGAGAGGACCTTGTTCGGGGCTCAGCTTTGCTCAACTTTGCCGGACGCTCGCTGACGTTTTTTGAGCCCACAGCTGTGCTAACTCCAAGCAATTTCTCTGTCCTGTAACGACCTGACCTGGAATAAACGCTGTTACTTTTTTACTCCTGTTTTATAGTCCTTTTTTATATGGTTTTACCCAGTTTGAGTTAAGAGTAGTAAAGAACTTGCTCCCAGGTTAAGAACCGGTAGGTAAATTCTGAGGCGCAGCCGCCTTCAGGGGGACATAACTTCCATATTTAACACTGTCATTAAAAGCAAAGTTACCACAAATAAGACAAGTACTATGACTTTACACATTCAAAGCGATAGCTCACTCTGGTTGCATAAAAAAAAAACAAATTCCATAAAAAATCTCTGTTGGCTTAGCATATTTTATTTTGTGTTACACATTGTTTTGGGTCACTTTGATATTAAACTTCAGAGCTTCTGCATTTAGCATTACAAGATGCGTGAACTTGGTAAACATAGAAGTAATGGAGCCAAGCTAGTCAATATTTCCTCACCAGAGGTGTGAAGGTTATCAAAAAAAGTCCAATATAGTGAAATTATTGGATGTCAAGGGAACAGCAGAACTCAGATTACCATATGAATGTTGGAGTTAATTGAGGCAGAAGCTAAAGCTGTAGATTGCCAGCAGATGGCGACAGCGAAAAACAACATTCATGTTTTCTGATTGTGCTCAGAGTAAAAATTCTCTCTGTACTCAAAAAGAAATAATTAACCACTGTCAGGACGACAGTTTGGTGTACATTACTTTATGTTAACATGATAATAAGGTTTTTGGTGGGTTTTGTTTTTTAATGGACAGTATGTGACAGGGTCCCTTTAAACTACAACAGGGGAGTGGTGGTCCTACTGGTTAGGGCATTGCACTTGGAATCCAGAGGTTCTGAGTCCAAGCCCCACTCCCACAGACTGCCACTCTGGGTCCCCGAACAAGACCCTTAACCCCAAAATGCTTCCCGGACAAATTGCTCCACAAGGGGATGGGTTAAATGCAGATAGTTCATTTCGTCGCACTGTACTTGTGACAGTGTAATGACATAAAAGCTGGGGGAAAAAAGAAGGAACTTCCTCGTGGGGTATTAAATGATAGACAGAAATACCATAAAATACTAAATGGGTTTAAAAAAAAAAAATTGTGAATGCAGTTTCGTTTTGACGTCCAGCTAGTGGTCAGCTTTTTAATTAGGTTTCATTCATAAAACACTGGATATAAAAACAATTAAGGAGAGGGACATTATAAGATGATGAAGATAAAAGTGTTTAGATGAACCCTAAGATCTTTTTTTTATTTCAGCTTTTAATATACATTTTAAGGAGAAAAAAGTGTGAAATTTGAATTTTTTTGGAAAAGAAAAAATTAGTCAATATTTTAAAATATCTGCTTCCATCACAGCTGAAAGTCACCATGTTTTACTGCTTAAAGGAAAACTAATGCTACACACTATACTGTTTGGCATCTACTTCATCAGAACACCTTAACTTCTTCATTTTCATTTCCCTCTATGCGGCATGTTGTATTATTGCATCACATAAGAACCCATTAACTTAGATTGAAGTCTACAGTTTTACAGCGACAAAATGAAACTGATATTTTACTAATTTTTAAAAATCTTCTGACAGCATCATTACCACTTTAATGAAGAGGACAGAGCCGGGGAAGTTGGGACTCTTTTTCATGTTCTTGATCACAGCAGACTCCACCCTTTGGCCCCCACACTCTACCACCAAACTGGGGGAAGACACTGCAGCAAGCTGGTATGTCTTCATGTTCCTTAGACCCCATGCCAGAATCTTAAGCACAAAGAGGCACACAAAAGCAGAGGTGGTATAGAGAGATAAAGGTCTATACTAGTGCATCAGTGTGAGAGATTGTTCATTACCTCCACAGCGGTGAGCTGAACCACAGGTCGGATACCCTGAGGAACCATGTAGAGGTTCTCAGCTCTCTTAGGGGGAACCAGGGGGAGTTCCGACTCACCTGACTGCAAAGAGATACACGCTCACTTTTTTTGAACAATAATCAAAGTCCTTTTTACTTATGTGCTGCATTCAAGGTCCTCATATTTTCTACATTTCAAAATCAACATGGAAAGATGGTTTATAGATTAAAACCTTGGATTTATGCATTGCTGCTACAGATTATCAACATCATGAGCTCATCCACTCATGGCATGTAAAGAACATTTTTACTCTGTACTTTCCATCTTTTTCATGGATTCATTCCCTGGCTCAGAACATCAACTTTGATAACAGATTACCATTAATTATCTAGATGTTAACAAATGGATGGATATTTGGTTTTAAAAAAAACAAACATCTGAGATCTTTTGTCCTGGTAGGTAAATGATCTAAATGTGTTTGAAGTAGAGCAGATTATATTTGGGGGAGGAATGTTGAGGAATTTGAGGTCTGTGGACCATTATGACTGTAAAATGACTCATTTTCCAGAGTTTTTAGATCAAACCTTGTCTTTAAGAATGAGCTCTGCAGCCACGAGTGCCTCCCCGGATTTCTTCCCCTTCTGGATGACGGGATGCCACAGTAGTTTGGGCTTCTGATCCATGCTGGAGTTCAGCTTCACCAACGGTACGCAAACACTGCGGCCGAGCAGCTCATCCTTCCCCTGCACAGAGGATCACATGTTGCAGTTACACAGAAGTTAAGCTGGGATTTCCAAGTGAGCGTAACTAATAAGGATCAAATTTGATTAAAAGAGGGTAGTGTTGGTGGGTAAGGGATGCAATACATTATCAACACATAGTTACAACACTGCAGAGAAATTAATTTTTCCCACTTTCTCTTGACCATGTGCTGATATGGTGTTGAGTATTAAATTACAGCTTTTCTTCATAGCCAGACAGGGTGTCGGATCATTTTGTAATAACGTTTGATCTAACAGAGCACTCCACCACAGAAAGAAAACATTAATCATAGAGCTTTGTCAGATAATGCTGCAATATGCTAGTGAAGATTCATCCAGGTCATTCCAAAAAATTTAAAAAAATCCACTGGACTTTGTTTCCAAGTTTGAAGACGTTTTGCTTTCCATCCAGGAAGCTTTTTCAATTCAAATGTCAGAAATAGCGTTGAGTTAAAGGCTTTAAACAATAGCCCAACCAAGCCTTGTTTTTTTTCTTTGTTATGTTAAGAACAACCTTAAACAGAGGGGGGGGGGACTCAGATTTCAGCTTCAAAAACCTAAAATGCAGCAACTGAGTTGATCCTTTCCCGCCATCATCACAACACCCACCCCTTTACAGGGGAACAGCCTATTCAGCCAGGCCAATAATTTCCTTTAATGTCCCCCTTTCAGAGAAATAGACAGGTATGGGGCATTGCAGGCTACAAAAGAAGCCAAATGACCCCCATTCCAAAGGGGTGGATCTGTTTGTTTCATTTTGCATGTTTTCTAAACAAAAACAAGGCTTTGTTGGTCCACTATATAAAGCCTCGAACTTGATGATATTTCTGACATCTGAATTGAAAAACTTAGAAAACAAACTTGGAAACAAAGTCCAGTGGATTTTTTTACATATTTGGAATGACCTGGATGACTGAGAATCTTCAACAGGATATTGCAGTATTATCTGATAAAGCGCTATGATTAAAGTTTTCTTTCTTGTTTTTTTAAACTATTTTGGTATAATGCTGCAACAACTTCTACAGAATGGATCTGCTACCTTTTTAAGCTACTCAGTAAAAACTTAACTAAAGAGCAGCCATTTAATTTCTACCCCACAAACTCATAGGTTTTGTCCATGGTGTTTTTCTGCATTAGATAACGTAATTCCCTCTAGTTGATCATTAAGAGGCCGAGGCCCTGGTTTAATTCAGAGCTGTGTAGTTAAACCTCAGCAGGTACCATTTTTACCTTAATAAATCCTCTTCCAAATCCCTGTGATTTTAGTGCCACTGAAAGCAGAGCCTGGCAGCTCTGTTCTCATTCTCACAGTAAAACAAACAACTTTATGGCAATGTAAGACCTTTAGCTTAAATAGCCATATGTCAGAAAAGGAACGTAAGGCTAAGATTCTCAACCATCTGCAGAAGAGTGAATTTTGACAAGCCGTTTGCTCTGCTGTGAGACCTCAAACAAAAACAAGGATGAATTAAGGCATGGCGATATAAACCATAATATCTCGATATTTTTAACATGCATTTATTTTTAACCTCAATATTTGTAATCATATTTATCTTTATATGCATTTCTTTTCAATCGGGTTTATAAAAGGCGCCTCTGAATTAACAGCACTTTTCTCTAACATAACAGCAAAGATTGCTGCTGCAATGAAGCGAGGTTATATCGATTTATTACGTCCTAAAAGCGTAGTTCATATAATGGACATTTCAACAACTGGCTGCTGTAAATAGCTTTTGTTTTTTTAAACAGATGTTTTGCTTCATACCTGTAGTTATCAGATTAGTCTAAAACTGTTTCTGCTGCCTCATTAGTCCTACCTTTGAAATCAAGCTCTACACTCCTTTCATGACTAATATGCTGTGAGCGCTGCATAAATAAGCCTGGGTGGCCACACTACACAGCTTTGTACTAAATGTCACACAGGCACATTTTCTAACAATCTGCTATAGATAAACATGAGATCAGGTATGAAATGGCTAAAACTAACCTACCTGCATTTTTAAAATTATAAATATTTTAAAAGGTAGACTTTTTGATAATAAACAGTATGGACTTCTCTTGTATCGCTTTTGAAAAAGATCTAAAAGCTAATAGTTAATCAGAAGAATCGTAAATAATCAACTAATTTAGTAACTGATTAATCATAACTAGAGTACAGAGACTCTAAAACATGCCTTTAACTGCTAGCCACTCAGAGCAGTGCTTATACCAAAATACATTTGGACAGAAAACCCCTTTTTCTGTCCATCAATATGTTCTTTCAAGAACTCAAGTGGAAGTCTTAGCTTCAACTGATTTAAATTCTGTAAAAAAAAAAAAATAATAACATTTAGCTATCAGATTTTTAAATGATCAATAAAAAAAAATCATTAGTTGCAGCCCTTAAATAATTATATGTTGCTTTTCTGTTACCAAACTTACACTCATCTCTTTGATGATTCATTATGCTTGGCAGGAATGATGTTGGGTTTTTTTTTATTACAGTTGATTCAATGAAAATATTCACATCACCATCCTCTCAATCTTCATCCTCCATTTCATACTCAGTAAGGAAGGCAGAGATTAAAGCAACCGAGGAAACTGAGCTGTATCCAGATGTTTTAGATGGGCTTAGCTTTGAGAATATTATCTTCATCCAACTTTACCTTTTTATCTCTTTACATCTCTTAGGACTGGGTGTCAATTTCACCCCAGTTATTTAAACAAATATGTACAACAGGGTTTTAGTGTAGCTGTAATCAAACCTTTAAACCTTCCCTTCATAAATATAACTTTATAGAACTGACTAAGATATGACTAAAACTTATTTCATGATGCGTTTCTCAATTTGGGTCTATATGATACAATTTACCATCTATATAAACACAATAAAAGCAAACCCATGAGAATTATTTTATCATGCTTTTAAAATTCCTCCAGAATAACATTTTAGAAATATCTTCTTTAAAAAAATAAACTACAGGAAACTACACTGAAGTCGGTCAATGAAATATTCTGTAATGAAAGACTGTAATGTAAACTGAAAATTGTAAAAGTGTTTTAGTTTAGTTTTAAGTTTTCACTAACATCACAATATATAGCAATAATATCCAGTCCTAATATTATATTACAAACCTATATCTAATCTTTCTTTTATTCTAAAATTCCAGATTAAATATTTGCCAATCAAGTGTTTGAGTATTTCCATGGTTCTTACTTAAAAGTACTTAAAAAGTTTTAATCAGCTTTCAGCACTCATAATGAGCATGATATTCTCGTGGCCTCAGATAACGGACATGTCTGTTCCCGTCCTGTAGACCTTAGATTTCATCATCAGCCACAACATTCTCTTATAAAGACTTGAATGTTCTGTGGGGGATCAAGGGAACGGCATTGGGCTGGTTTAAATCTTATTGCTCTGATAGATTCCAGCCCAGACTCCAGTCTGATATTATTATTACATGATTATATCAGATTGTGATCCAAATATTGTGAGACGAATCGTATTACAACACCCATGCCAATACTCCCCCCTACTAAAACTAGACATAGCCATGGTTGACCTTCACTATGACCAAGTATGTGTTGTCTTTAATCCATTCAATGTGCAGCCATCACTTCCTACCACTTGGTCACTGTCGTAGAACTCCAGCACCACCTCAGGTGGACTGTGGACGATGTTCTTGGGGTCTCCATAAATCTCCACATCATTAAAAATCAAGGTTTGGTCCCAGGTTGGGTTCAGAGTTGCTTTAAGCTTTTCAGTCGTCTTGCTAACATAAAGGAAGGAGACATGTGCATATGGATCTGTAATGAGAGAAAATAAGAGTTTTAGCTCTTCTTTATCGGTTAAGGATAACATTAACGCACGTCGCCTGTTCAGTTCAGACTCGGTAATGAACATGAACACCTTAGATTTAAACTTTCGCCTTTTAAAATCTTTTCTTTAAATTCTTTTCAAATGTCATTTTCACTTTTAGTTATAGTCTCACCAGCCTCCTACCCAGGTCAGATGGCAAATTAATCTTTGAAATATGAATATTTGAATAACCTCAGCAAACGTTCTAAAGAGGTAATTGTATGCCAATGTGTATAAAAGCCAAATTAAGCAGGACACTATTTCATTAATTTAGCAACAATCCCTAATTAGTACATGTCAGTCATTAAAGCTATATCTCATAGAGATGGTTTCACACACTTATGATCCAATTCCTCACTAAAAAGTAGGTTTACTGTTAAAATAAAAATAGACAAGAACAAAAACTAATGCAGTGTTAGAAATAGTTAAACCTGGTCTTCTAAGGACTAAGTCGTTTTTCATGAGGGGTTGATTGACATGATATAAACTGCTGTAAACATGATCCATAGTAAGACAAAAGTTCAAAGGTCACCAATTCTGGCGATGATATAGGAACAATGACAGATTTATAACATTTTAATATATTTTTCACTTTTTAAATTACATAACTAAAATAAAAATCAACATTTTGATGTTATTCTGGCTCAGTGCCATAGATCTATATTTTTCCGCTTACCAGAGAAACTGTCCTTGTCCATAGAACTCAGGTTCCTTGCCTGATAGAGATAGACGCGGAGGTGATACATGTAGGACTCTAGGGAACATTGCATTGGGGTGAAAAAAATCTCACATTTGTTCATTTTGACCTTTACATCTCATGTTTTGACTTCATACACTCACTATCAAAGGAGCAGGACACAGTGGGAGTGTTGGCACCAAACATCTTGGTGGCATCATCTTTGGAGCCTTTCCCTTTGTCCTCTGTATCTATACCCTGGAAACCAAACCAGAAAGACGTCTTAAAGCAACACGTTCAGGTGTCACACTGCAAAAAAAACAAAAACCGCAGCCAAGGAGCCGGGTTTCTTTAATCATGGGTAAATATTTGGTGACTCATTAAGCACACAGTCAGTTCCTGCTTCCTTTGGATTACTAACAGGAGTCTGAGTTTCTGGTCTCAATTCTGACAGAGATGTTATTCTTCCTGTGAAAGCCATTTTTACTCACTAATGCACCCTCAAGTTGAAAGATGGCACATGCTCCAAGGCGATCTTCCGGCGCCATCTTCCTCCTCCAGCGTCTTCGACGGAACGTGTCCGAGGAGCGCTCAATTCGGTGGAACTTCCATCCAATCAGAGAGGAGAATTCCCATCCCTCTGGGTCACCTTGATCTCTTTTCTAGGGGTTTGAAAATAAACATCTGATGACAAAATGCTACTTAAAGGAGTTGGATTAGGGTTACAGTAGAGAATGCATTTCTTCTACTTTATAAATTAAAAAAGCGTTTTGCGGCAAACCTCCACAGCTGCTCCTGCAGGTCGTGCAGCCCTCTTTCGAGGTCGAACCAGCCTCCTCCTGCGATGGACGTGGTACATCTTCTCAGCAGGGACCCAGGATCGAGGCTTGTCAGCTGGAGGAATGGTCACCCCATACTCCCAGCCTGTACAGTGGATACAGAGAAACGGCCACAGTTTTAGTCTTTTGATTTCAAATTATATTCCTAAAAGTGCTGATCTGCCTTCACATATATGAGCCTGAGTTCCATACAGGTCCCAACTCATAGGAATCAATTTGCTTTTGCTCAACAGTTCAGCTGAAAGAGTCTCAACTGTTTGGAGAAGAGTTTCCATTATGTTTAAGATTGTGTTTATAGGATTTTTTAAACATTTCTTCTGGTGCTGGTTAAGAAGGAGAGGTTCATATTCTCCCTAAGCTTTACTATGTGCTTGAGGCCAAGACTGACAGGCCAGTTAAGTTATTTTACACCAAACTTGCACATTCATGTCTTGATGGCTTAGTTTTGTGTACCGCTGCAGTCATGCTGGAACAGGAAGAGGCCTACTAACTTCTTTGTCTGCTCGAGCATCAGGAATTCTTTTGATTCGAGCATGAAGCACTTATAAATCTGCACACAGTCAGAGACCTCTGTACAGTTTGTATCTCAGCATCCTTGGATCAGACTCTGTACATTACATAGTTTATCATCTGAACACGCAGCCGCTGTCAATCCTAAATCACATCCATTTTTTTCAGATCACTATGAAGGACCCTTTCTGAACAGATTGAAAGCACAGAGGGCATCTCTTGAGAGTCCCACCCTGAATGTTGTGCATTGCTCAAAGTAGCCTTTTGGATTGGAAATTTTGAGGGATGGCAAATTCTTCTGATAGTGCAGTTAATGAAAGAAAAACAAATTGTGAATGAAGGAAAACCATGTTTTCTTTATTCTTACTAATGGTCTGAAAGTACTTTACAGCTTTCACTGAAACACTATTTAAAGAAACCCATAACAAAATCTAGTCCAATCAACAGTTTTCAAAAGTCTACTAATTAATAAACAACCCGAGCTGCATCTATATTTACAGCTGTTAAAGGCGTGAGGCCCATTGGAGGACATTTGGTTAAAGGAAAAATCTGATGTTAAATGAAATTAAATCCCACTGTTCTTTGTCCAATTCATCGGCAGCATATGGCAGCGTAGAGCACTGGGACAGGCCTAAAGGCACAGAGTAACTGGATGAGCTGCAGAAACCCACTGCTCAGGAAGGAGGATCTGCCAACGGGACATGACCAACATGAACCTGCTCTCTTGGTGGATGCTGCAACACAGACTGGGCTAAAACGTGATGCAGAGCATACAGCCAGACATGCAGCCATCTGCTCAAACACACCTGAATCAAATAAACACTGTACAATTTTTTTCAACTGTTGCATGCAGCTACAGCTCACACTGTAAGAAGAAACCCTGTTTCATACATTGTGAGTTTTGAGTTCACAGCTCACAATGTATGATCTCACACTATGCGACCCAACGCTCTGATGCAATCGAGTGAAAACTGCTGCCTTGGCAATTTGTGCAATTTTGTGTGCTGAAAAAAAAAATGGCAACAACGTCATTTGGACAAAGACATGGCTAAAGTGGCTACGACGGTCTGTCAATTTTAACAGAAACAACCCCATTTCACTCACACCCCCGCCATGCTTCTGTGTTTTCATCTGAGAGGAAGAAGAAAAAGAAGAATCCTTGTTTGCACATGCCCACTAACGATTTGACCACGTAACGATGGCCGACTGAATTTAAACATGTTTGATTTTCTCCCGACCTTATAATTCCTGATCGGGAGGTGGTCGTGAGAGGCTGATCGCCCCTGCTTACTTTTATTTATACTTTACTCACCTTATACTACACGATGCAGGATCTGGCTGAAAATCTGCCAGATCAAAAAATTCTTGCACAACTGGGGAATCTGCCCAAAAAGGGCACAAAAAAAAACAACTTACAGTGTATGTCCGGCTTAATGGGGTCAGGAAGATTCTTTAAATGTGTCAAATAAGAATTGATGAATGGAAGGTCTAGAGCAGGCGTTACGAAAAGCTATCCTGCAGGTTTTAGAGGCTTCCCTTTTCCCGCACAGCTCATTTTCATTGATTGCTGATTAGCAGGCTTATCCTGAAGGCCACTCATCAGAATGAGCTGTGCTAAAGCAGTGAAACCAATAAAACCTGCAGGACAGCAGCTCTCGAGGACTGACTTTGGGCATGCCTGGTCTAATATTGTTATTCAGTTATTCCAAGTGTATGGGTATAAAATGACATTGTAGGAGAGATAGTAATGGGTGCAAGGAACCTTGTCAGCATGTCAGCCTCTATTTATACCCTTTACTTCATTCAGTGCTTCAAGCTATTTAAAGATTTCTTCACCTTGATCATCCACAGCTCTGTTAATGTCCACCGTCCAGCTGTCCTCCCACGTCCACCCAGGAGGACAGTCAAACTCTGTAGGGTTACGGCTTTTCTCTCCATTCTGCCAAACAGAAACAATGTTAGCTGCATTTCCATATTTAAACATTTTTAAATATAGTCCATGTGCACTTACACTTGCATGGCTTAATCTTTGAGACAAGCACACGCTACTGGCTCAGATTAACATTAAAACATTCAAATTTTTGTGTGAATTTCTGTTTGTCGGAAGGATAAAGTCATACAATGTTATGCATGATTGCCAGTAGCAGCATTTGCATTCTAGCTCGCTGCTCTTACCACATCTGTGAACGGCTCCGAGGCAGGCTTCCACTCTCCACCAGGAAAACGGGTTTCATTCTGGAAGACCTCATCCATAAACTCCGTGTGTCCCGCATCGGCTTCAGTTAGCAGGCTGAAACAAAGCCAAATGGATGATGCATCTTTTGGAAAATGGATGATGAATCTTTTTGAAAATTCTAAGAGGATTTTGTACACTTTAAATTTCACTAAATGATCTCCTGGTGGCCGATTCAAAAATACTGAACATGTAGAAGGAAATGTCCATCCTCCATTAGAGATGTAGATGGTTGCACATTTAAATTTTTAAATTCCATTCAGAATTGAGGTTTTAAGTTTAAATATCAAGACTCCCTATAACTTCCCCATAGCGTAGTATTTCTCCATAAGTATCTAGATTGAGGTTGGTAATCCCTACCCTGCTTTTCTAATAACAACCACCCTTACAGATTACATACCGTCTGAAAAAGAATCATCTACAGCTTCAAATATGCTCACTAAAACATTCAAGTGATGAAGGAGTGAGTCTAAAAGCAAGTCGTTTTCTCAAGCTGAAAGAAGAGTAGCTTACTGGTACAACCTGGAATCAATTTATGTAATGAAAGACATGTAAACAAATCAGACGAGCTGTAGCCCACTAACTTTGGCCCTGATGACTCAATGGGATTTTGTTTTGGTCGGCATGTGAGGAGGGGCATGTATATGTGCAGTTCAGACTGCATTTGCTGGCAGGTTTACTTACGCCTTTTCTGGATCGATAAACCAGTCTGACTCCCATTCCCATCCTCGTGGTGGAAGGAAGTACTCCTTCTTCAGCTTCAGTTTCCCCGTCACGTCTGAGAATTTATAGCGGCCCACCAGTCCTGTGGTCCCCCAGTTTCCAAAGACTTGAGCCTGGTTTTCATACTGCAGCAGAAACAAAGTTTGCACACACTTGAACTTCTTTTTTTCTTTTTTTTTTTTACATGTTTTTTACATGTTTTTTACATTATAATAACATACTTTATTTAATTGAAATTTATTTAAAGACAATTCAACCAGATCATACAGTCAGATTGGGTCAAAATTTTCCATCTAAGGAAAACCAGCTGATGGCATCGGCTCATTACCTTTGCAGAATGAACTCCTGCTGAATGAGCAAGTGGTGAGTGTAGACATTTGCTTTCACTGTATCATTAACTCTACAGTAATCCCTCATACCTATATGTATGCAACAATAGAGGAGAGGAAAATCTTTCAATGGGAAGAAGGCTGCACAGTGGTCTATAGTTTGTAGCACTGTTGCCTTAACACAAGAAGGTTCTGGGTTCAATTCCTGGCCCGGGGTCTTTCTGCATGGAGTTTGCATGATCTCCCCCTGCATGCGGGGGTTTTCTTCGGGTACACCGGCTTCCTCCCACAGTCTAAAAACATTACTATTAACTTAATTGCCAGTTGTCATTAGGTGCAAGTGTATGTGCAGTATTGTGCGTCTCTGTGTTGCCCTGAAATGGACAGCTGACCTGTCCAGGGTGTACCTCACATTTCATCCATAGACTGACCCTGACATAAGCGGAGCCTGTTCCTGCAGGCTTAGTGTGAGCTGCCTTCTGCCAAGGGCAACTGGGGATTCAAGGAGATTGAAGCAGACATACCCATTTTTGTGTGATAGAACCAACAATGAAAACTTTGTTAGGGTAAAGGAAATTTGACTGGATAATCTGACTGAATCGTCTCTGTAAAGTGACTTGAAATTACATAATTTTTGAATAAATGCTATATAAATAAACTGATTTAATTTTGGCAATTGGAGCCAAACAAACTCAAAAACAAGGACGCAAACCTTTTATCTAACATCCCATTTGGTCTTATCTGATAGTAGTAGCTTAGTTCTTGTCACTCTTCAGGAAGTTGGGGTTCAATGAACCACCTCTGCTTTGAACTTTTCTAAACAATTTTCCTGAATACGGCTATTCTGTAATCATTTCCTGTGTGATCAATTCTTTGGCACCATGATAAATGTGGCTGAACAATAATCCTCAAAAGCTTTAAAGGCAAAATAAGTATATAAACAGACAAAGTGACCTACTTAAAGCATTAACTTCTCAGCTGGACGATACCTGAAGGTATAGTGGAGGATGTTCTTTTTCTGGGTGGATCATCAAAATAAGTGGTTCTTCATTGGCAAAAAATAACTTTCCAGTCGTGCGTGAATTTTCCGATCGGCCCGACTTTAAGCCTGATCGTGCCGTGTACAGGGGGTAACGAGGGGCGATTAGCCTCTCTCAACCACCTCCCTATCAGGAATCGTGAGGTCTGGAGTCCGTTTTAGAATCGATTTTAAACTTCTGCTGTTTGTTTTTAACGCCATTCATGGCTTTGCCCCCTCTTACTTGTCTGAGATTTTAACTTTCCGCAATTGTGGCAGAGCTTTATGCTCCTCGGGTCAGCTTCTGTTAGAGGTCCCTAGGTCAAGACTCAAACAGTGGGGCGATCGTTCTTTTGCTGTCGCTGCTCCCAGACTGTGGAACAAACTACCCCCTGACATCCGCACCACTACTGACCTCAGCCTTTTTTTAAAAAAAGCTTAAAACCCACTTTTTTAAATTAGCTTTTAATTCTGATTATAATACTGTCTCTTAGATGTCATCTTTCTGTGTGCTCCTTTCTATGCACCTCTGGAAGGCTTTTAATGTCCTGCAGTGCTGCACCACTACAGCACTTTTAATTGTATCTTGTATGTTTTATATGTGCTATGTATTGTTTTTATGGCTTTGTTGTAAAGCACTTTGGGTACCATTTGGCTATTGTTAAGGGCTATACAAATAAATTTGATTTGATTTGAAAATCGAACATGTTTGATTTTCAGTCAACCACCGTGGGCAAATCGCTCAGTGCACATGTGCAAACAAGGACTCTTCTTCCTCTCATTCTTTCTGTAAAATTGACAGACCATAGTAGACACCTTTGCTCAGCCATGTCTTTGTCCAAATATGTCTCTGCCTTTTCTTTTTAGGGCTCAATTGCAAAATTGCCAAGGCAGTGCGATTCACTCTAGTCTGCTTCATATTCCTCTTCTACTGGTTTGGCTTCCTGATAGAGGAGTCCCAGTAGTGCCATGTCTCTCCGGGGCTGAGTCCAATGTGTTTTATTTAGACGTGCAGTGTGAGCAGGTAGATCGGATCAGAGCGTCGGACCTCACATGCATCCTGGGCTGCGAACTGACACTGTACGACGATACCACTGGGTTTCATCGTACAGTGTGACTTGCAGCTGAGTGCTACGACTGAAAAATATTGTACAGGGCATGCCCAGCTTAACCGGTGGTGAGAATTTGCAAATATTCTTTTGGAAAATAAGCTTGTATGAGCAATGCCAACAGCAACTTTTAAACAGAGCGTGCACGGGGAGAAATGGGCTTGTGAATGCTCTGGCACGCGTTTAATAGTCGTTCCCTCTTGGAAGCAGGTACAGGGTTGTGCAGGTGCATTTTTTTTTTTAAGTGTAGAGGGCAGTTTTCAAAAATCTGTGAAAATCCTCCACTATACCTTTAAGTTAAAAGCTTTGTCAAAAGAAAAAAAAATCCATACCAGTTCAGCAAACACACTAAAGGTTCCCTCTGAGAACCCGTTGAACTTTTTCTCATGTGTAGAGAGGCCGAGCCACATGTTGACCCTGATTTGAACTGGCACCTTCGAGCCTTTGGTCTTGTCCATGGGGTACTGAGAGGAAAAACACACAAAAAAAATGCCACTAAAGTCATAAAATCAGTAAAAGTTCAGCAAATCTTGTGGGAGAATCAGTTCCAAAACAGTAAAAAGCAGCATTAGGATATTTCTTCTCCAAGTACCTTTAGAAAAATGGTCTGAGTCTTGCCACAGTGTTGCCCGCAGGCCTCTGTGCTGTAAGTCGAATACAGGATCTGGTGAGCAGGAATACGACTGTAGGCGACCCTCTTCTGCCCCCGCAGCATCCAGATGATCACGTCAGGCATGCTGTTCTGGGGCTGAAAACAGGGAGAATATTGCCTTGTAAGGTTATTACTGTTTACACACACAAAGTCCACTGTGTGCTCCCAGATAGCCAAAACACTTGGCTATGTGTTTCAAAAACACTTTTGAAACAATCATAACCCAGGAAGCGGCTTCCTGTGTTTGTACCTCCTTTGCCAGCTGATTGAGTTTGTCCAGCCAGGCCTCTATTTCTGGCAGAGTGTCTGCGATTTCTCTGGCCTCCTCTCTCATTCGTCTCGCAGCGTTTAAGATGGAGCTTAGAGCGCTGTCTCGCAGTTTCTTGATTTGGATGTCCAGAGTTGTTAGGTTGGAGCGGCCCTCCAGCTCAGGTGTAGGGAATCTCCAGGAGAACATTAAAGGATAGTTAGAAAACAAAAAAGATCCTCCAAAACGCTGCAAATTAGGGCCTCAACTAACTATTATTTCTCAAGTTTATTAATCCGTCGATTATTTTTTCGATTAAACAATTAATAATCGGATACCCAAATGTTCCTTAAAGAAGGTTTTTAACTAAATTAACCAGGTGAAACTAAAACTTTTCGACTTGGGGAGTTCTGGAAAGAGCATCTTGACAGACGAAAACATTTTTTCATCTTAAATGCAAAATCTTTATATATTTTTATTAGAATTTTTATATAATTACTGCTTTAAGTGGGTCGCTCTGTCAGCTAAAGGCAGGTTTTACAGTCTCTACACTCCAGTCAATAATTAATCGATTACTAAATTAGTTGACGATTATTTCAATAATTGATTAATCGGATTAGTCGTTTAAGCCCTACTGTATATTAGTACAATTTGTTAATATTAGGTTGCTTTGTTTCCAAACTGATCTCGCATTTGGATCTCGATGCTAACCATTTAACGTAGGTGTGATCATCACAATATATTATCACGACATTGCAATATCACTATATTTTGTGATATTTTCCTCAGCTGTCAAAATGCTAAAAAAAAACAAGTGCTTCATACATTCATCAGAAGATATTGATCATTTAGTTATTCTGGTATCCATACTGTTTGGGGTTTGAGTCAGTCCGTGTCCTCCACTGTGACTGCCTCAACTACAGATATGGTGCTGCACTGCACAGCAAAAGGGCTTCATGGCAATATCTGCCAGAGTGGCGGTGCAGAGGTAGCCCATTTCCCCCTTATTGTTTTAGGTGAAATTGTTTGTTTTTTTCAAGTTGATACGAGGAATTAAAAGATCAATATTAAATTGGACAGCCGAAAATCATGATATATCAGCAAATCGATTTTGCCCACGACCCCACGACTCTGTTATTGCTAACATAAGATGACAGAACAAGTCTCTCCTAGTAATATTTATAAAGGCAGGAAAGGTACAAGCAAATATTTTGAATACTGCTATTCAATTACAGTTCTGAAAATTTGAATAAATTTGTGAGTGCTTTACAAAGGAAGGACATGAAATACAGCTCCACTGTGTACCTGTCCAGGTCTTCAATCAACTGATTCAGTAACTTCATCCACACTTCTGCCAGCTGATTGTCGGAGACCTTAGCCAGTATGGCCGTCTTAAATGCATCCAGGTTGGATTGCTAAAACAGCGAAAGCAGAGTAAACACATCAATCAGGTCCCTCTCACACAAACTGTCAGGTTAACGCTAGTACATCTTAAACTCTTTATAATAGAAATGTATTCCTCCAGGTTTTTATCTAACAGACAATGTCATATTACCAGGTGTTGCGTAATGTAGAGGATAATGTTGACAGAATCGAGGCGGTGACTTATGTCCTCCCAGAAGGACGTGAGCACAACCACCGGTTTAGTATTTACCCAGGGCAGGTAGTAGTAATGGTTACCTAAATAAACCAACAAATATTAGGTCAAATGAAACCTTGAAGCATGTTGTTTGAAGAGCTTTACATTTCCACTAGCACTAGAAGCTCATATCCAAGAAAGAATTGATCACTTGCCATCAAACACAGCACAGCTGTACTGAGTGGTGGAGGCCAGGGGTTTACAAGTGGTGTCCAGTTTGTTGCCATAGTTACCAATGCTGACCTCAAACTGGATGGGTTCACCAGGCTCCTGAATCATAGTGGCGCTGTGGAAGACGGCGCACAGACAGTATTTTCTTCTCCTCTGGTACTTCTAAATGGTGAAAAAAGAAACATAATTTTCACTTTGTTACATCAAGTATGAGTTGTAAGATAAAGGTTTGTTCTAACCATGGGAAACATTTGGATGGTAACGAGAGTAGGACAAATATCCTGTTCATTTGCTAGTTTGAAACTCATGAATCAAATGATTTTCTTTAGTCAATGAATGCACCATTACCATCTGTCTTACTAGAAAAAAAAGCACTTAATTAATCACACACTGGAGAAATTCACCTCTGCATTTGACCCGTCCCCTTGGGGAGCAGTGGGCTGCCATTGTGCGGCGCCCAGGGAGCAGTGTGGGGTTAAGAGTCTTTCTCAGGGACCCAGAGTGCAATCGAGTCAGAGTGGGGATCGAACCAAATCCTTACAACCTTCTCAGTGCACAAGCACACTTCTCTAACCACTAGGCCAACATTCCCAGTGAACTCTCTGCATTTAACCCATCCCTTGGGAAGCAGTAGGCTGCCTTGTATGACGCCCGGGGAGCAGTGTAGGATTAAGGGTCTTGGTCAGGGACCCAGAGTGTCAGTCCTTGGGACTGGGGCTTGATCTCAGAACCTTTGGATTCCAAGCGCATTGCCCCAACCACTAAGTCACCACTCCCCTCACCAAGAGGAATGGTATCATATATGAAGCCCAACAGTTTTAACAGAACACACCAGAGTTATGTAGGAGCTAAAAACCTCAAGACTGAATGAAAGGAAGTAGGGTGCATTGTTCCACGTAAGCGTTGGTGATACTTTCTTAGTTCTCAAGGAGCCTAAGAATTCTGCTTTACACTCCGCATCAGTGGCGGCTGGCCAATAGAGGGTGCAAAGGCGCCGCCCCACCCAACCACTTTGATTAAGATGTACAAAAAAGTAATAAAAATTAAATAATAAAATTAGAAACATTTAAAATGAATGTTCATTTTTTTAGATGTGCCAGCTGGTTTGTTTGTCCACAGACTGGTGACGTATTTCCATCCAGGGGTGCAAAAATGGTCGCCCTTATACTCTTGTTAAAAGTTGTACATGCACAGTAGCTACTCGTGCTGAAAGCAACTTTATTTGCACACCACCTTCCACCACAGCGCTGACATCACAGTCGTCTGTTATAAAGTGCGGGTGATTCACAGGTTTAGAGAGTTATTTAGAAACAAGGCTTGGCTAACTGCATGCAGCAAGGCTCATGCTTTATTCTGCTTTCCCTGCCTCCTTTTCAAATGTCAGGATCTGACCCAGCATGGATTAAGACAGTTATGAGTGACTTAAAGCACTTTTATAATGTTTTTTTGTTGTTGGCATTCAAGTGAATATACTGGTGTGATAACTTAGTTTTTGATTTGATTTTGCTATACGGAAAACTCCAGCAGCCACCACTGCTCCACATGATTTATGCACAGCTTTAAAGCTACAGTGTGTAATTTTCAGCAACATCTAACGTCCAGACTGCAGACCGCAGCAACATGAATATCTCCCCCCCACCGCTTCTCCCCCCCAACAGTACGGCGAGCGTTACGGGACAAAATATCTTCCACGACGTCCGCATCACCTACCTTCTCAAGTGGTGAGGTTTGTTTACATAGATAATTTTACAGATAGTTTTTCATTATTCTGTGTGTTCAGTACCGTCTCAGTTCATCTCTCTCAACTTGCCTAGTTACTTTCGAGCGTAATGGGCGATCTCGCAATCGCTAGTTTGTTGGCTCTGCGCTGCCGTAGCGCAAAGATGTCTGCCTCCATGGCTGCGAGACCCGCTCCTATGTAATTATAAATAACGAATTCTAAGGCAACGAAAATATTAAGGTTAAGAGGCTGAGCTCGTAGAGGATGATAAATAACATAGTTATGTATAATATATTACATTTCTGACTATATATCCCTGTAATTATTACACACTGTAGCTTTAAGTCACTGGAGAAAGCGGAGTTCTGCTTAAAACGTTTATCAGTTATTTTTTTTATTTTATTTATATTCCTGGTTGCATACAACATTCTTACAACAAATAATGTTGTTGGCAAAGTATGTTATTTTTTGTCTTTTCTTAATTTGTTAGTTAATATAGAATTTTGGTGTAAATATATTTACCATAATAACTTCATGTGACCGTAATTACATCACGAGGCGTAGTCAACAAGCAGATGGAGGCGATGGATTAAACTAAAGCCGGAGCAAAAACTTAAGAATTCTGATATTGCTGTAAAGTTGGCAGACACATGAGCGCATGTCCTTGCTAATAGTGCTAACAGGGTTAGCAATTCTTTTTCCTCTATCCTTCAAGCTGTCTGTTTTGCACAACGCATTACAGCTCTGTTGGCACGGTTGGGACTTATTTAGTAGTTGCGTTAATTGCAAACATCAGGCATGCCCCTTTGCTCCTAACCAATTGGTAAGCAGTCACAGTCCAAAGGACGGAAAGAAATATTTCCCATCAATTAACCCATCAATGAGCAATCAGCAATTTAGAATTAGAAATCCTGAGCTGGTAGACAGACACAGTACCTGCACCACAAGGATGTCATCGTTGTGGATACCATCAACAGTTTTATCCGCTTTCCCCTCCAGCTTAGTGGAGAGCTCCACTAGTACTCTGCCCCTGTAGGCCACTCCTTCTCCCTGTGGTAAACAGAAATCATTAGGCAGAATGCAGCAAGATTACATGCTGATAGAGGAAAAGGTCAAATAAAAGTGCTTCACTACCTCGCCAAAATTAAGAGCCTCATAGGGGTCTGGGAGGCCCGTGAATTCCCTGGGACTGCCGTAGAGGTTGACGTAGCAGGGCCCAAATACAGGAAGGAAGCCCACCTCTGATTCTCCAGAGTCAGCTGGAAAGATGAGAGTAGAGTTCATCTCTGTTTGAACTACCTTGAGCAAAGCTCTAAATGTTAGTAGGTCACAATGTGGCGCTGGAAAAGCAGGCAGCACTAACTAAAAAGCACAGAGTGGTGTGAGGTCAACACTTAAATCTTATTGATGAGGTCAAAGTAGAGCACAGCACGGGCGTATTAGCACTTTGCACAAACTGGGCTTAATCACAATTAGACATGGGCTGGTATGGAAATGTAACAAAGTTTGAAAAATGTGAGTATTGCAAGTCTTAAGTTTTTTTAAACATGCTTTTCCTATGTTTAAAACAATCACTCAAAGGTATATTTCTGTGAATGTTGAAAAAAAGTGTTAGAAAAAACCCCCACAAACAGTCAAGCTGAGAAACGACGGGAATCATGCATCACTGTTGAGCTAGTAGGGGGTGGAGTGGTAGCCTAGTGGTTAGGGCATAGAGCTTGGAATCCTGAGGTTCTGTGTTCTAACCCCACTCCCACAGACTCATTGGCTCCATGATGGCAGCCCACTGCTCCCCAAGGGGATGGGTTAAATGCAGAGGTACACATCTCCAATGGGAGATTAATAAAGTTCAATTAATAATAAAGTCATTTCGAAGGCACAGGTACAATCCAACAACTCCATGGCTGTCTGCCTGCAGACCAGCTAACCGAGTATGCCTGAGATGCTGAACGTTATTCTTAAGAGAACACAAATGTTTTTATATTCAATCTATCTTTTTATCCATTATATGATCATTAACTAGTATATTATAAAAAGAAGTGTCCAATGTTGTTTACTGATTTTAAATAAAAGCAATTAAATAATGCTAAACTTTTTTCTACAGTAAAACATTAATTTGGAGAGTATTTCAAACAAGCCCATGGCTAATTATGATTGTTAGCATGCTCATTGCACATCATTGCATGCAACAGAAAAAAAGCACAGGTGAACCTTTAGAGGATGGCATTTCCCCATTTTCTGCATGTTCTTCTATTCCAAAAGGGAAAAAAGGACATTTTAAAGTAATACTGCATATTTTATAAACATCTGATTAACTGTTTTGTACTTTAATTACATTTAATTAAAATATAAAACTCATACCTTCTACTTCTCCACCAGAGGAAGCTATCTGGGTCAGGTTCAGGTATGTGGTGCCAACAGCATCATTTCCCGTCATACGATCCCTGTAGCCAAACAAATTATTTTATTGACACACATGCAGGGATACTGTGTAGAAAATTAGCTAACTGAAATTGTTGCATAAAAATAAAAAATAATTTTTTGTTGCATTGAAACTGAAAGATTTCTGCATGATATAAAAATTGCACAGGTATGTAGATCTATTAACACTTTTAGCATGTTTTTTTTTTTTGCCATTTCCCTCATACACTCATTTCCCTCTGGCCTTCCTGAAGTTGAAATGAGTGCAGGTTCTCTCAGAAACTTGAAAATGAGATCAGCGCAGCCAACAGAACATGTTGTTGAGGGAAAGGGAAGGGCAACCACAGTCTGAGTCACTGCCCAGCACTATTATAAAGGAGATGTCAGCCATGCACACACACACAGACCGGGAATGTAGCTGAGCACAGCACTGAAACATGGAGGCACATTTTCCTGACTTGATTTAGAACAACAAACAGCTGCAGCCTAAAATTCCTAATTCCCGTTTTAAGAAAACGTCCACTTACCAGTCAAACACGGTCAGCTTGATACGCTCACACATGGAAGGGAACTATAGTGAAGAAGAGAAAACAATCATTTCTATTCAACTTTTCTCTGCATCTTTACGGCCTCAGGACTTACTTTGACTTGAAGGTTCAAAACCTGGTTCCACTCTGGGTTTGCATTCTTCTCAATGATCTGAGTGCACAACTAGAAACACAGAGAAATACATCATTAGCCTTTCCTCTGCAGCTCCCATTTTAAACATTCAGGCACCTTTATTGGGGGTATATATAAGAAGAAAGAATTCAATTTAAACCTTTTTTCCAGCAAACCGAGCCTCTAGAAAAGGATCCACCAGGTTCTTCTTGTTTTCCTCGCCTCCAAAGATCCCTTTCAATGTCTGGACAAATGCATCATCCACTGAAAAGAGAAATTTTTTTTGTGTCATGTTTTATTGGGAAAAAATCATAATCATATTGGAAACTCATCTCACTCTGGGGAATGTCTTCAGCCCTGAACACCTTTAATGACAGGGTGGCCCATCGCAGAGTTACACCTGCTGGCAGCAGCAGATTGCTCTCTATGTCATCCTGGTCATCATTAGAGTCTCTTTTCTCCATCTACAGATGTCAGCAAATACAGACTCATAAATAGAAAACCAGAGAGAAGAGTCGATATTTAAATGAAGGAAGTTATAGTCTGAAGGAACTTACTGGAGGCTCGTCTCCTGTTCCTACAACGAAGATGCTGACTTTGATGTAGCCTTTAGCCCCAGAGCTGCAGTCATCTGGGTCATTCAGCAGGAGCCATTTTCTCATCACACAGTGGCCTGAATAGTGACCACAGATATAATCAGGACACAAAACTCCCAAACATTCACCTGCCACTTGGTTCAGTACATTATTTACTTTCAATCTGAGAACTACCTCAATTCTTTGCGGTAAAAGCCTTTAAGCAAGATTCAGATTCAGGAACCCATCTGAAACAATTCTCAGTGGTTTCAGTCCACATCTCAGTTCCTGCTAATTCTTGCTGCAACGCTTCCATTCCATGAAATAATTTGCTCAACTGAATTGAAATCTGGTGACTGTGGAGGCCAACGATGTATAATTAATTCATTGTCTTCTTTGGAAACCAGTTGGAGCCATGACTTTATCTTTAGTGTAACACTGGAATGTGGAACATGAAATTGAGACTTGTCACACCAGGCAGCGTTTTGTGTGTAAAGTTGTTGTTCAGTTTTGGTCAATCTGAGGGATTTACTGCTTTAGCTTCCCGCATTCAGCTGACGAGTGAAAAACACGCGGTCATCATCCTCTGTTTATGGAAATTTGTTTCAAAGTTCATCTTGAATGAACGGATGCACCTAATAAAGAGCTGCCATATTGTGTTATTATTTATAGAGTAATGTTATGAGTTTATAAAAGGTATCGGTATTACAGGCTAACAAAGAAACCAAATGACCCCAATTCCTAAGGGGGGGACTCATTCATCAGGTTCAATTTGCATGTTTTCTAAGCCAAAACAAGGCTTTGTTTTGGTCCACTCTAACCCCGAAATCCCACATACTCCGTCAGCGCTCCGCCCCGCTGCGCTCCAGACCGCCTGCGCAAAGCAAAGCCTACAGCCTGCGCTGTGGCTCCCGTCCACTCCGCTCTGAGTTTCTTGGAGATCGTAGAGAGCATGCGCGAGATGAACTAGGGTTTCCGCGGATCATTAAAAATAATTACAATTCATTATTATTATTTTTTTTTTAAATCAAGGCCTTAATTGGCACTAAAATTAATTAAATATGTTTATCGTGGCATTTATAATTATTTAATAAAAAATGTTCATAAAAACAATTTCTTTAGATATATTATATCGCGATTAATTTGCGTGGAACTGATTATAAAGCCGTATGTTCGGAAAGGAAGCTCGAGGCGGAGAAAAGGCTAGAGAATATATATATATATATATATATATACACACTTGTGTGTGTGTGTGTGTGTGTGTGTTTACATACAGGAGTCATGGGACTGTGCTTACAGCTCCTTCATATTTCATGGACACTAATAACTTGTGTACATGGTTCTTGATGATGGCATTAAAATCATTTCTAATAGCATTAAAAAAGCATTAAATTAGAGTCACTCATTCCTGTATGAACCCTGTGAGCGCTTAATTTAATATGACTCATTAAAAAAATTCCACCATCATCCAGCATATGTTCAGTTTCTGCCCAAATATTTTTTTTTGTTGTAGATTTTTGTAACGGGGATCACTAGGATAGCCTAATTCAAAACAGATTTTTTTGAATGAACTTTGTTTGTTCTCTACTCCCAAACTAAGCATCTCTTCATTCATTCCTGTAATAAGTCCTGTAAGAAGTTTCTTTTGAATCCGCACGTCTACGTGGACGGAGCTCAGCTCCCATTGATTTACATGAAAGACAAGCGCTCCGCATGACGTACGTCAGCGGGGCGGAGCGGAGCAGAGCGCTGACGGAGTATGTGGAATCTGGGGGTAAAGCCTCGAACCCAACGCCATTTCTAACATTTTGAACTAAAAAAGCGTTCTGGATGGAAGCAAAACGCCTTCAAACTTTTTTGGAATTATTTTTCAGTACTTTGGTCTAAAATCCTTTCAATAAACCACATTAGCAACATCAGGACATTAATTCAAGAGGAAATAATTAAAACAATGACTGCTTGTTTCTTCAATGCAAACATTTTTGATTTTTTTTTTAAATTTACATAATAGATTCTCAAACAAAACAACTACCAGCCATCTGCATTAGCTTATAGCTTAAGCTAATGTCACCCCTCCGCTAGTTATGACGAACCTCACTCATTCACAGCGGTCAAAAACAGGAAAGGAGGAGGTAGAACAAGAAAAAGTCGGTAGAACCCAACAAAATATTTTCTTTATTATGATTCTTCAATGTTCTTGTGTCATTGGCTGATTTAGGTTGATGACCTATGTCACTAATCCAAAACTAAGGCAAGTTTTTACAGAGTTGATCTGGTCACCACTAGGGTGACCAGATCTCAAAGATATAACATGTGGAAAACTAGGATGCTTTTATGGGAGAATGTGGGACAGACGTTTCCAGCTGTATCTTTTGTGACTCACTTTTACAGTTTTGCTTGTTAAAACAACTTCTGCAAACTTCCCAAAAAGCTCTAAGAATCACCTGACCACCATTAGGAGGTTTGTGATGACAGAATGGGGATCTGGTACAGCTCAGTGACAATGACTGCAGCTCTGCCTTCTTTTTATTTATGAAAATCGCCTTTAGGTGTTGTTTTTTCTTCTAATTTGACGCAGTCAAATATGGGACATTGATTTGATTTGTAGGAAAGCGAGACATGAAGGATAAATGCCGCACTGTGCCACACAAATCAGGACATCTAGTCACTGGCAAAATAATAAATAATAATAAATAAATTCCCTTACATGTTTTTATATTGCTCTGTCCTTTGCATAGTTTAAGAACAATGAGGGAAGGGTCCAGACAGAAAGAGCAGTTCACCAGGAAGCTGTTTAAGAAACAACAACCATTCAATATAAATCAGACAGTTTGATGACTATATTTACTCTGGAAGTATTAATTAATATTTTTGACACCATTTAAGCCCATTACTAATTTGAATCTCTTTGTTTAAATTTTAATAAAAAAGATGAATTTTAAACCTGCATGTTTAAACCTGCAGACTACAGTTTAATAAATATGAGACGTAAAGGTTTTGGGGTTTGCAGAACCCTTAGTGCTCTGATACAGACAGCAGCTGCAGAAAGACCAGTGATATTTTTCATTTTAAAGACAAGTTTTTAATAAATCTGATGCAGGTGGCACAAAAATGTTCAGCTTTAAGCCACTGGAAGCATGAAAAATTAATAATGGATTAATGAAGACCACCAAAAAATAAATTAATACACATCATGTAGAGGTTGTAAAAATTATCCCATTTGATTGATGAATTTTTATTAAACTATGGTTTAATTTTATGTTTTTTTTACTTTTAAAACAATAAAAAAAATATTATGAGAAAAACATTAAGAAATGATATACAGAAATTGTTCCAAAGCCCACAAATTTTCCCAAAGGCAAACAATTAACAATTTTAAATGTTCCTCTCCAAACAGCACAGACCCCCCCCCCAAAAAAAACTATAATTAATTAAGCTTTCACAGAGGCTTGTTTGAACTTACCTGGTTCATCATAAACATAACCAACATCGAGCTGTTTGACGAAACAAGGAGAAGTCAGGTTAACTCAGAAGAGCATAGAAACATTGAGAAGCATGAACAATTATGAGTGGAGGCCCATATTTACCAGGAATTCTCCCATAAGGCTGTCTGCCCTCAGTGAATAGGAATTATAGACCTATAAATGGAAGGGTAAAAATAGGGATTTATACTGTAGCACACAGAGATAACCACAACATTTCCATGTGCTGCACTAACCCGGAAACTGATGTTCTGCTCAAACAAATCTGATGGCAGCATGTGAACGTTGTAGAACATCATCTGCGTGAAGCCAGAGAACAATAAGATGGAGACTAAGGAAATTCAGCAAAACAAATCATCAGAACACAAACTGTTTACACTAGAAGATAAAAAGACCAAACCTCATCAAAGAATGGATTGTTTCCCTTCTTGATCCTGGTCCTGTGGGTCTGTCCACACACATGAACCTTCACCACAGGTTTGATGTTGTTTCCAGACAACTGGCGGGCTTCGATGACCCGAACACGGATCTGAAAGACACATTGGAGTTAAAAACCACTTAGTTCCATACAGTTATGCCTCTACTGAATCTCAACTTCTTCTAATCCCAAGATAACTACGGGATTAATGAGGGGGGGTGCTCATTCTAGGCTGCATAAGACACAGTCATGTGTACATATAAGCATTCACCATTACAGCTGCTGATGTTTTTAAGTAGATTAAAACTTCACAAAGCATTTGCATCTGCATCCTTGTGCAGAATTCCTTAAATGTCTTTCCTTAAAAAAGGAGCGAGGATTCAGAGACTTTTTCCAGACTGAAAAATTTAAAGGGGAAGATGACTAACCCAATGACTGACCCAGTGTGACCAGACAAACATACAGAAATAACCTAAGTTCAAAAATGTGACATACAAGGAGAATTTTAATGCTACACTTTATATTCTGGAGGTTTGTCTGTAACTAGGGAGTCGACAGTCCGAACCTCCAGTGCACCCATCTGTAATCGAATTCTTTGACTAGATTCTTTACCTGCATTGATTGTAGTGTGAAAATACCTTAGTAACCCTGGACTCGATAAAGTTCTATAAGTACAGACCCTTTATCATTGTTTAAAGGTATACTGGAGGATGCTCATTTTCTGCATGGATCATCCGAATAAGCGATCCTCCTAATTGTCAATCATTCTTGCAATACATTTTTGTAAGGCCGTCCTATGTGCTCGTCCCCATTTTCACTTACCAGTGGTGAGTCTGACATAGTGGAAAAATTACGAATCTTCTTTTGGAAAGTGAGCTTGTATGAGCGATGAAAACAGCAACTTTTAAACAGAGCCTGCATGAGGAGAAATGGGCTTGTGCACGCTCTCGCATGCATTTAATAGGTTTTTCCTCTCGGGAGTGGGTACAGGGTTGCGCATGTGCATGTTTTTTTTTTTTTAGTGGAGAGGGTGGGTCATTTCAAAAATTTGCGAAAATCCTACACTATACCTTTAATGTACAGGCAACTAATACTTAAATAAAAACGTTTTACCAAAAATCCCTGATGGCCCAAAAGCAGGACCCAAATCCTTCATAAAAAGTAAAACACATAAAATGTGACTGAAGTCTTTTTCAATCATTGTATGATTCACTTTTCTAGTTGACCAGAGTTTCTAAGAACTTATAATTCATTATCCAGATCTTTAGGGTTCCTCATTAGAAAGGAAACAGGGTAAAATCTTCATAGCTCAGTTATAGAATTACTGAATGACTACATGAATGACTACTGGTTTTTAGTCACCATTTGTTGCTATTAGTTAACCAGCTGTTTGAAAGAGGGGAAAAAAAACCCCAAAAAACTTAAAAGCAACATTTAGTATTTCGTTAAATCCAGAAATTAGGTTAATTTGAGATATAATAAATGTTTTTAGGTCAATATACAGCAGTAGCTTCATATCAATAAGCCTTGCTGGCTACCTTGCTACAGCTAATCAACTTGAAATGTTTGGATCAGTCACATGTTTGCTTCTAATGTAGGGTTCTATCTAGAAGTGAATGTGGGCTTTAAAAGCAAACCCATAAATTCTAAATCTGCATTTTAGTCCAAAACGATGATTTGATGCTCATTTTATTTCAGTGAGTCACAAATCATGGAAATGAGTAATTTGTGTTTAGCGAGCATGTTGGTTTTAAATATTTCTTCACTGTCCCCATGAGAACCACCATACGTGGGAGGAGGGAACCAGACAGAACCTCTGAGCCAACTTCTCAAACCATTACTGCTTAAGGCAGCGGGTCTCCTCCACAGAGGGGGAAGAGAGGTCACCGTGTTTGTGTTGCTGTAAGTGCCAGTGTGCCGTTGTCAATCACAGTCATAGCCGAGTAATTAAGTGAAATGCTACAACAGACAAATAAACTATTGCCTGTTAAACGGTTGAAGGGTTCAGTTATTTTAAATGTTTCATAATGGCATTATGCTATTTCAACAAAATCTAAAGTTGGAAGGATTTAAGCGTTAAAGTTATCAAAAAGTGCCACAAAAAAATACCATAAAGGAAAGGATGAAACAGACCTGGAAGTCCTGAGGTTTGTTCACTAGTCTGCGTTGACTCTGTGCCCGGGTCAGCCTCTGGCGAAAACCAGCAGCCTGCCCAGAGGATGAGGGGACTCCTGCTGGGCCACTCTGGCCCGCGTCTGCGACAGTCTCACCCGCCTCTTCATCCCCACCACCATCTCCACCTTCTAAACATCAAAGAAAAACATGAGAGAGATAAAGACTGGAGAATCAAATCTAGTAGATTTTGGTTAATGTTTGCGCAGCAACATTAACCACCATACCAGCTGCCATTGCATTTCCATCTTGAGGGTTGTTGGGGTTTGGAACAGCATTGGCTGGAGGGTCATAAGCAACCACCAGATCTATTGTAGCCTGGAAGGAAAATAAACTCTGGTTAATTTCTCTTCCGTTCAACAAGAGCAGGGGTTTTATTTTTCATATTTTTTTCCCCACAAGACACTCACCCCAATACGTTGTCCACTTTCATCGACGAGAGGAACATTTTTGGACGGCAGAGATCTTGCTTTTCCAGAGGCAAGGTCTCTTAGAGGAATTTTAGTGGACCCAAGAAATCTAAAGAATGCAAACAGAAACAGAAATTTTTTCACATATTTGGACAATCGCATGCACAGATTTCATGGATTCTTTTTAGTAACAAACCACCGACTCACTCTGCTTTAGTCAGTCAGAACCTCTGTACCCAGACAACAGATGACAGGTAAATAGGAGTGTTCTCAACTGAGGTTATTTTCACAAAAAGAGCACAGAGAAGGTAACCACCCAGAGCTAACAAGCCCTGCCTGCACAGACAAACAAAACGCATTCGAAGAGGAACATCCTTTCATTCCTCTGGTTAGCCTACTGCTGCTTTCTAACATAAAGGCAATTTAAAGATCCCCAAATCTGTTCATTTGTTCTCTAAATATCAGCTGTGAATGATGCTGTGAAAAAGATCCTGCAGGTAAAAAGACCTGCTCAGTTTAAGCTGTAAAAATCTTAATGTGCACCTAAGAAGACTTGTAATCTGGTAAATAAAGTTGAATATTTAGCACTATTTGTAGAAAGTGTAAAGACATTAACTAAAAAAAATTGTAAAATATTACCGATTTGCCTTTATTGTTTGCCATTTTGATGATTATAGAATACTGGTATTCCCCCATGAATTAAAGAAGCTTAACAAGATAATAAACGTTTGGCTTTGTTCTGGGGATTCCTCTAAAACTTTTGGAGATGATTTGTCTTTTGATCACATGTGTGGTAATTTTGGTTTGAGAGGATAGACAGGCAATGACTTTTTGTTACCAAGGTATAGAAAACACCGCCGTCCATCACACAACCAGATAGGCCTTGAAGAACAAATGAGCAACAAGAGAACAACAACCCTGACAGCCAGGCAGAGGAGACCACAATTTACACAAACTGAGAAAGTGAAAAATACCAGAATAAAAAAATGTGTCCTGGTCCAACGATTCTTTCAACTAGGAGAGTTTAATTTGTCATAAGCCAAATGGTAAATGTTAAATGGCCTCTGCTTATGAAGCGTCTTTTCAAGTCAGAGGACTCCAAAAAACTTTACACCACAAGCAGCCATTCACACACTGATGGTGGTGAGCTTATTTGTAACCACAGCTGCCCTGGGCCTCAGTGACATGAAAGCATGCATCAGTCTTTCAGTAAAGTTTCTAACTCATGTTTAGTGTATGGGGGCATTTCCTGTGCACACCGTGAAGCCCCTAGTTCCATTTGAATATTGTTTAAATGCGAAGGGTTGATAGACTATGTCCATCCCTTTAAACCAGCTACTTTTACCAGGATAAGGCATCAAATCACAACCCTTATCGTCTAAATATGGCTTCTTAAACATGATGATATGACTACCAGATCTAGACCAATAAAGCTATTTTTGGAAGTGGTCAACCACGGAACAGATCAAGGATGCGAGTTGAGTTGTGAGGCCACCTAAATCATCCAAATGCGCCGTTTCTATACCTTATTGAAAGGAAAGTTTTTACAAAGGGTACGCAACATAAAACAGTCCTTCAGACTAGAAAGAAAAATGCTCCCTGACTCCTTTATAGACTGGATGGAATCTGAGTGATAACAGAATTTTATAAAAAGAAAAAGGAGATTAAGGGGGAGGATGTCCTCACATTGCTTTGTGATTCTTTCTTGGATAGAGAGCTGGTTCCAGTTGTTAAGTTATTTGCTGTCTTTCTGCTGCACTGTATTCAGATAAAGTTTTCACTCATTAATAGAGACCAAGTTGTAGATTTAGCTGGTATCCAGCCATGACTAACCAACACCAACATAAAGATAAAGGAAAATATTTAAATTTCCTTCCACATAGATTGTAATAAACTTTAGGAGCACATGCTGGGTGTATTGTATGGACTTCATTTGTGGCTAAATTAGGCTTTAAGTACATTTTCAGGAGTGGTTAGTCACACAGAAACATGAGCACAATATCATTCCTTTCAGTGACTTTATCGCCTAAAGTAAACACTTCTGTCAAAAGATTCAACAGTAGCATATTTGGAGACACAACAGACCAGAGAGCAATTTCACGCACCACACATTACAGCAACAGCTTTTATTCCAGAAACACTTGGATGTATATCTAAGAACATTAACAGGAACACCTTAAATTTCACCCCTGTATGTTCAACCAAATCGATCGCAGTAATGTTATTTGTTGCCTGCTCTCACTCTGCTTGCCTTTAGTTACTCGCTACACTAGTTAAGTTATTTCTCTTTTGATTTAATTGAATGCTTATGTTAATATTTGTTTTTCTTTCCTTGTTCTTTTAGATCTGACTCTCTTCTGACTAACCACCACTCAAACGTACCCAGGTTTAATTACATAACTCTGGTTCCTCTTCTTCCTTTGTCAAAAAGTTGACTTACAGTATGTGTATCTGTTCTACTGGCATAAAGCTGTTCAATGTGTACTTTAGAAGAATTAGAACTTACAGATTTTAGGCTATGAATGAATACTTGTTTATATGAGGCTGTTCTGTTCTCAAACCAGCCTAATTTGACCTGAAGGCTTTTTAACTTGCAGTTATTAAAGTGTTTCTCATTTATACCGGTTAATAGAAGCCAAAAGCAGGTCTTTTTTTTAAATCACGCTCATCATAAATAAAAAAGACCAACTTTTGGCCTCCTTTTATTAGAGTATGGTTAGCATGAGCAACTAATGCTCATTTGATAGTCAATTGCAAGACACTTCCTTTAGAATAAAAGCCACCACAGTTTAGTCTGAAGACTTAAAGCTTTTTGAATACTCCAAGCTCACAACAGAGGAATTTCACATGGGCACATAGAAGTTAGCAAGCAGCAACAAAAAGAGCTTCAAGAAACACCCAGAATCAAAGCAGGTAGGTCATGTTGTGCAACTCTAATCTGTATAACCTTCATGGCTGTAGTGCAAAGTAGAGAGGCTAGTGTGATTTGAAAAGTCCAAATTAAAATACAGTCCTTGTATTTTTCTCTATAGGACACAGAAATTCCATTTATGGCCTAAAGACCAAATTTTCCTCACTGCTGGACTTTTAATGGCATAATAAAAAAAATTAGTATCCTCTCTGTTCTGCTACATGCTGCTCGATACTCAGTGTCTCCATTTAATTTATGTTAAAAAACTGCCTCCACTTGTTGCCTTCTCTCTTTCCACCATCTTCCATAGAAATAAATTGTATCTAATCATCAGGGGAACCATATAGTCAATCACTGGTGAAGATTCTCAGCTATCTAGGTCATAGTCATCCCAAAAATGTTGAAAAACAAACCACTGGACTTTGTTTTCCAAGTTTGAACACTTTTCGCTCCTCGTCTAGGGAGCTTTTTCAATTAAAAATGTCGGAATTAGCTTTGAGTTCCAAGCTTTATGGGGAGGCACAAAGAAAACACATCAAAGATGCTCTTCAAACCTGCCATTACCCAAACTGGGCATTTGTCGAATCAGCAAGGAAATCCACAGTAGAACATAACAGTGAGAAGATTAAAATACATCGCGGTCCCATATGTGCCTGGAGTCTCTGAAAAATTCAAGAGGATTTTCTCAAAACACAAAATCCCAGTACATTTAAAACCAAATAAGACCCTAAAGTCAGGGACTAGTGCATCCTAGGGATGGAACAATTTATGAAAACCGTCCGAACCTTTCGGTTCAACTGTCTCGGTTCGGTTCGCGTGTGTTGCGTTCGGTTCATGCGCTGCTCCTTTTTCCCATAGGCGAAGCGTTTACACTCCAGAGCAGAAGGTGGCGGTAATGCGACCAAAGCCAACCACCAGTAGTAAACAAGAAGAAGAAGAAGAAGCGAAGCAGCTTAGCCGGGTGTAGCAGAAAAAAATCAGTTGTTGTGGAGAATTGTGTGGGTATGGCGAGTGGGAAAGAACAGGAGTTGGAAGACGCGCCAGCAGCACTTTATAGGTCTGCTGCAGTGATGGGACTAACGGCGTTGAAACTAACGCCGTTACCTTCTTTTAGTAACGAGTAATCTAACTAATTACTTTGACTGTAACTATAACGCAGTTACCATTGCAGACACCCCGTTACTGCGCGTTACTCAGGTCGCACAATGAACCTTTTTTCATGATAGGACTCGTGCGCAGCTACGTGAAGCTGACACCCCACCCACGTCAAAAAACTCTGCAAATAGACTGAATGGTTAGTGCAACGTTAGTGCAGATTTGTGCAGAAAAAAATATTGTTTGTGCTACTTTTGTTTAAGAGATATTAAAGATTATTTTTTAGGTCATCCAGAGGTGCGCGCCTTGTCATGAGAGAGGGGAGGATGAGAATGGCTGATGTATAGTGAGATTCCGTCTGTCAGTGGGTAGGTGGGTGTTTCCGCTGGTGGGTGTTAACGTACAGCACACACAGAGAGATGGAGAGTGAGGAGGATCCAGCAGCAAAACAGCATTTTCCACATGGAAATACCGGTGTTACGTCGAGCTGTGTTTCCCCACCACATAACGGTTTCCTCTGCATCTCCGCACAGCGCAGGCGGCACGATTCACCGTGCAAGCGACAGGAAACGCGCATGCTCGCTAAAGGCGCGCACCAGTCGCCCTGTGCTCGCGCCACAGGAGAACTATGGAGAGCGTGAACGATCAAATGATAGCCTATATGGAGAAAGGGAGAAATCTGGATGGATGGATGGATGGATGGATGGATGGATGGATGGATGCTCTGCCTTCTCAACCTACTGTATTTTATATTTTAAACATTATTTGATGGCCTTTGTGGCAGGGATGGAGATCCATATTTTATGTCACACACAGAGTATACGTCTAGATAGATAGATAGATAGATAGATAGATAGATAGATAGATAGATAGATAGATAGATAGATAGATAGATAGATAGATAGATAGATAGATAGATAGATAGATAGATAGATAGATAGATAGATAGATAGATAGATAGATAGATACATAGATAGATACATAGATAGATACATAGATAGATAGATAGATAGATAGATAGATAGATAGATAGATAGATAGATAGATAGATACATAGATAGATAGATAGATAGATAGATAGATAGATAGATAGATGTAACAGTATCTATAACAACCCAAACACACAGGATTTCAGAATTAGACATCCCCAGTTATTAATGTCACCAGATCTGAATGCCCTGTTAAAAAACTTCACATCGCGTTCCCCCCTGATGTCATTTACGTTGAGTTGCAATAAATGCTAAACTCTCTGCAGGTTCTTGTCTTTGTCATCCGCTCTATTCAGCTGGCTTTGGAAACACACGGCGAGAAGGTGGGGGCTGGGTGGTGAGGGTTACGGGGGTGAGAAACGCAAAAGTAACGCAATAGTTACTTTTACTAGTAACTAGTTACTTTTATTGTGGAGTAACTCAGTTAGTAACTCAGTTACATTTTGGGAGAAGTAACTAGTAACTATAACTAATTACTTTTTCAAAGTAACGTGCCCAACACTGGTCTGCTGTATGGGACCACTTTGCATTTAGTGACCTACGATGACGGCGGAAAGAAAGTGGTGGATAAAAGTGCAACAGTGTGCAAGCATTGTGCAACACGTTTTATTTATGCTAACAGCAACATGACCAACATGTCAGGCTAACAATCAACATAAACAGAACCGAAAACCGTGACCACGAAACCGTGAACCGAAGCGAACCGTCCTGAAGACAAAACCCCAGACCTTAGATGAGCAGAGTGGTGTCTGCAGTTCAATGTAGTGAGGAATGGTCTGATCTTTATACTGGAGAAACCAAACAACCTCTCCACAGACGCATAGCTAAACACAGGAGAGCTACCTCCTCTGGACATGACTCGGCGGTTCATCTACACCTTTTGGACAAAGAACATTCTTTTGAGGACTAGAACTTTAACATTTTGGTTAAAAAGAAGACAGGTGGTTTGAAAAGGGTGTGAAGGAAGCCATCTATGTTAAGAGAAAAAAAACAGTAAACAGAGGGGTGGATTCAGGTTTCAGCTCTCAAAAGCAACAATTGAGCGATAGCGTTGATCCCTTTCCACTATCATAATTCTCTTTGCCATGCAGGGGACAAAGCCATCTAAGCATAGTCAGCCAGAGCAACCATGTCCCTAATGACTCCCCTTTTCAGAGGCATAGGCCAGTATCAGGTATTGAAGCGTAACAAAGACCTCAACGACTCCCCATTACTAAGGGGCGGACCTGTTCTTCCGGTTCAATTTGCATGTTTTCTAAGCCAAAACAAGGCTTTGTTGTGCTACTCTATAAAGCTTGGAACTCGACGCTAATTCAGACATTTTGAATTGAAAAAGCTTCCTGGATGGGAAGTGAAATGTCTTCAAACTTGGAAAACAAAGTCCAGTGGTTTGTTTTTCAACTTTTCTGGAACATATAGTCAATCCATTTATACATTTTCTCTATGCATTTATGGTTTCTCACTAGGTACTCCACCTTCCTACATCATATAAAAAAGGTTATAATTCATATTTAATAATAATGGTTTTATGGATTTAAAAAAAATACCTCATTATACTGCTTATCTTGCCTTCAGGCTGAGTTTGCAGTATTTGTTTGTTCACTGCTCCAGCTGACTAATTTAAAACATGTCAGCCAATCACACTGCTGTCTATGAACAACTTTCGAATTGCCTTGGGGAGATTATCATTTTTTTTGGAAAAGCCAAAAAGGACTGAACAAAAAGAGTCCACTTTGTTTCATCCAGAGCTGCGTCTGGATGATGTTCGGATTTGGCGGCTTGTACATCTACCCCCTGCAGAAAGCACCAGTGCTGGGCAGTGACAGACCCTGGTCCAGCATCGGCGCTTTCTGTCTCAGATAATAAATATAAACCTCTCAGTATTATTCTAATCAAAGAAGTTTCTAGAATTTCCCATTTTCGTCTCAAGGCTATAAAAATTTGAAATATTCTGTTCAAGGGGTGATGCTGAGAAACTAGTCCATGCATTTGTTACTTCAAGGCTGGACTATTGTAATTCTTTACTATCAGGAAGTCCACAAACTGTAGTTAAAAGCCTTCAGCTGATCCAAAATGCTGCAGCCAGAGTTCTGATGAAAATTAAAAAGAGAGATCATATCTCTCCTATCCTGGCTCCTCTTCATTAGCTTCCTGTTAAATCCAGAATAGAATTTATAATCCTCCTTCTCACATATAAAGCCTTAAATGGCCAAGCTCCATCTGATATCAGAGATCTGATTGTTCCTTATGTTCCTAACAGAGCACTTCGCTCTCAATCTGCAGGTTTACTAGTGGTTCCTAGAATTTCTAAAAGTAGAATGGGAGGCAGATCTTTTAGTTATCAGGCTGAGGCAGACACCCTGTCTACTTTGAAGGGTAGGCTTAAAACTTTCCTTTTTTCTGGAAGCTGATAGTTAGAAACAGTGATGTTTGCTGAGTCGCTGGGTCAGTAGAGAAGTGGGAGAAAAAAAAAACAATGAACAGCTCAATCAGCATTGGAAAATTCAGTCCAGACGGACGTTTCTCCTTAGCTCCACCTTACCAAATCTTACCTTATCCAAATGATAAAGTTATTCTATGCTATTGTCTATGTTTATGCTGCAGTAAGTTTAGGGACCACTTTTCATCATTATCTCTCTTCTCCCACTCTGCAGAATCTGTTAGTTCAATCTCTAACATTCTGCTCTCTCCTCTTTTTCTCATAGTAGCTTCATCTGGTCTGTTCCTGTTTGGCTGTGACTCCATCCTGGAGAGAAATATCAGCTGTGCTGCTGCCATCAACACCTTTGTTTATAAATGTTGGAGCTTGGTCTGTTTTTAAGTAGACTCTTGTTTCTTTTACAGTGATTAACTGTGTCTCTTTCATCCTTTGAAATGGGAACTGGCTCCAAGATCATCTGCTTTTTTCCTAGTCAGAGCCACTCGGGAAGCTAGTTTATCATTACCTTTTGTATCTCTGCATGTATTTGTACGTCTGCTACCGTCTCCATCTCAGTTCTCCTTGAACACCATTCTTCCTTTTAAAAGGGAATTTCCTCTGCACTATCACTACATAGGGGGTGGTGGCTAAGTGGTTATGGCATAGAGCTTTGAATCCTGAGGTTCTGAGTTCAAACCCGACTCCCCCAGACTGACACTCTGGGTCTCTGAGCAAGACCCTTAACCTCACAGTGCTCCCTGGACACCCCACCATGGCAGCCCACTGCTCACCAAGGGGATGGGTTAAATGCAGAGGTAAAGTTCTCTAATACAAGATCGATAAAGTCCAATTATTATTATTATTACATGCATGCTCAGTGTGATGCATTGCTGAAGAGTCAACAACAAAATGCAAGTGAATATAATCTCCGTATCCAGGAGGAACATGACCAGCAAGTCAATAAGTCGATGCCATGCGTGTTGTGTTGCTTTTAATTGCGTTCCCCTCTGAGAATCACCTGTCACTGGCTTTACCATGTTATAAATGTTTCACAGTCTTTGTTGTTGCTGCGTTTCCTTTTCTTTAAATGTAGTTTTCATCCTTTTTTGTAATAAAATGCTTTGCCCTTTTTTTGTTAAGAGCATCATGCTTGGGGTTAGCAATGACATGCAGCTCTGTGACAAGGAATGTGATTCTGTTTTCTTCCAAATGACCCAGTCAAATGCAGGAGTTTGATTGGGACAGTGGGGGAAAAAAAAAAAAAAAAAACATACAGAGTATCCCGCACAAAGGACTCCTGGTCACTAACTGTAAATCGTTCCTGGCTTCTGCTTTAGCTCTCTAGATTACTGTCAATTTTGGTGATAACTGTAAAATTGTGTCTACTTTGTAAGTCGCTTTGGAAAAAGGCGTCTGCTAAATGCATAAACATAGACACCACACACCAATTTTTTAATTTTTAAACATATTTTTTTTAAGTATTTAAAAAAAAAAAAGGTAAGATTTAAGTGATTTTTTTATCCCACAATTTTTGGCAACTTAATTTTTCTAAATGTTCCTGCTCTGACATGCTGCTTGTGAAGTTGCTAGATTCCTAAGCCCCAAAAAGGCAGCTGGTATGTCAATTCCCAACACCAGAGAGTCCCAGTAGAGAGGTAATAAAAAAAAAATTTACTTTTAAAACAAAGAAGGAATTTAAGCCCCAAACTACAGCACTTCATAAAAATAGTTATCAAGACTTAGCTGTTGCTATGATAACAGGAAATAACTAATTACAGCCGCTGGAAAACTATTTCAGCTTTCTACCAGTAATGTTTAATCATCTGGCAGTGTGGCAGAGAGAAGGACAGCCCAGTGGAAAACTTTGCTCAACTTAATATCGTCTCATGCTCTGGATATGCACCTCCCTCAACATGACTGCCCAAACACAAGGGAAACTTTTACACAGCACAGAAAAAATTTGGATATACATTTACATGTTCTATATCTACAAAAAGATTATCATACGCTGCAAGTTTTTTTTTTTTTTTTTTTTTTTAAATACAAGATGGCTTTGATCTCTAAAATTAGAGGCATTTAGGGAGGATGGAAACATTCTTTTCTGGTTGGCACAGAATGGTACCACATTTGGCTTTAATTAAAGCTGAGTTTTAGGTGGCTGTTTAATAGTAGAGGCTCATAGTAGAGAAGTTTGGCCCCATTTGCATAAGGAATTTCCAATGTTCTGTACATAAATCCAACACAGAAACAGGAGACTAAGAGGGAGTCATTGTTAGCCAATCAGATTCTCTCATCCCACACAGTCTAGCAAGTCTCAGCATGGTGAGAAGGGCGTGAGTGGAGAAAACCAGCATTAATCTCAGTCATTTCAAGGATTTTATGTACACTAGTACATGAGTGTTAATTTGTGATTCAAAAATTGATCCATTCTGCAACTAAAAAACAAATTGTTTCCTACAAACTTAGTTCACACTCAGCAAGGTTCAGGATAGGAATTACAAAGGTAGGGTTCCTCCCAACTACCTTATTACTGAAATCCCTTTATTGTGTAAACCAAACAGCCTTCAGGCTGTATTTAACTTACTTATCTTTCCCAATTGTCTCCCGGTCTTTCACAACAATGTCTAGCTGGGAGCCAGAGTCCAGTGGAACACCTTTTAGATCAAACTCAAGAACCTGAAGGGAGAGACGTACACAAGAGGTTCAGCTGATAAATGAACTGTAAACACTGCTCCTGCTGTCTCAAATCTTTTGGGGGTTTGACATCATCGCAGTAACCACTTTGACTTGAAGGAATAACAAGTTGCATTGATTACCTCATTCCAGACAGGGTTCACCTCGCTGTCAATGGATTTGGTTTTCTTCTTCTCATCTGGAAGAAAAGGATTTCCTTATGAATACATGAAGTCCAACATCATTAAAAGAACTGATGAAGTTAACACAGGAATTGTCAACTTTACTAGAACCTAGTCTGGATTTACTCATTACAGTTAGTCTAGTTAGGTAGCTGTAGACTAAAATATATCTAATTAAAAACTGATATTTCTCAGGTTTTGCAGGCTTATCGCTGTTTCTCTGTTCCTTTGGATGAAATCAGGCTCTCCCCAACTATCTATGCCCATGAAATTAACAACTACAATTCAAACTAAAGAACAACTTTTTTTCCTTCTTATTTTGCTTTAAACAGTTGCTTTATTTCACATGATCATTTCCAACTTTTTAGTGGAAAAAACACGTCATGCTCAGCACTCCAGGATGAAATTATATAAAAAAAAAGGTCCAAAGAACTTTCTTCAAACCAAATGTAGGGCTGAACTTCAGTCTGAGAAATGAAGGTTAGCTTTGAAACGTTACATACCTTTGAAAATCACAGAAACAATTGGGTCAGGAGTACCCAGAGTCTTTTTGGGGAGACCCTTGGCTGACTCTACTATGACCCGCAGCATTGCAGCAAACAGGTGGGAGAAAAGAAAATAAAAAGGAAAAAAAAAGATGTTGGAGGTAAAAGAAAAACAAACAAAAAAATGACTCAAGAAAACAGTTCCACCAGGGAATAATCCAGTGTCGGTATTCTCATTGCTCCATCACTGAGAAAACCCAAATGAAAGCTTTGTCTGGTTGGAACAGCGGTGGACAGTCAGAGGGCGGATCATGGGAGTCTAATTATTCTGATTACAGCTGGGGGGGGGGCAGAGGAGATAGAAGAACAGCCTTCTTAAGATGATTGATCCACTAAAAAGTCTTACGTCTCGAGACTAAATGTTATCCTTTTTAACAAAAAGAAAAAAAAAACAAAAAGCAATTTTCATATTCGATTTATAATATGTGATCTGCTGCCATCTATTGACCAAACTGGGAATTACAATACTTCAAACATTTTTCAATAGGATTGTTTTGTTAAATAAAGCAATAAACTTAACATTACACCCGATCAAAAACAAAAGTGGAGCTTACGCCTTAATCCTACAAACCATGCAGAATTGTATTAGCCTATGTTTAACTCAAATCTACATTTAAACAAACTAAAACAGGATTGCTAGACTGTCGTTTTTTCAGATTATAATTATAAAATATTTTGTTTAGACTCATCAAATTAAATTTACGTTTTTGACGTTAAAGTAGGATTTTGTTGATTAACCCAGTAAAAACTCACCGGATGCAGCACCAGATGTGGGAAACATCTTAACTGGTGAATTGTTTAAACTTTTAATCTAGATATTTTCCAGCAGGCTGTGCTGGTAATGTAGATACAGGTGGCCCTGAAAGGTTTTCTAATTTCACCAAATTCATAAACAAATCCCCAGTTTGGAGAGCGGGGTTTGTCCTATCATGGTGGCTGATTAGATGATTCCCAACAGCTTCTGGCCTTTTTGGTTGGCTGCTAAAGAGATGCCAGTTTTGCAGACTGTGAAAGGCGCAGTAAGAAGCAAAGATAAAGGAAACAAGTTTCTGGGTGCATCTTCTGAAACTTGGAAATGGCATTCAATACCAAGGGCGTAGGTTTGATTTCAACTTTGGTAGGGACACCATTGGTCTTCAGTTTCATTGGTCTGATGTCATTGGTCCTATGCAAAAATATGCATGCTCTTTTTTATGCTTAATGTGAGCATCAGGGCAAATTTTGTTTAAAGAGAACAGCAGCATTTCTTGCTACATTAATACGAATCTTATAAGCACTGCACACACTAGATGCTGTTTTTCAATGTTTAAAGCTAGGTTAAGGTTAGGTTTAACCTAACTAATATAACCACCAAAAATAATAATATGGATACAAGGATTAGATGGAGGATATGATGAAAAAAAAATACAAGAACAGATATGAATGAATAACTGAGGGGGAAAAAATGGGAGCAGCAGCAACAAAAAGTAGCTAAAGTTGGGGATGACATGGCCTAATTGTTTGTTTACAAAACTGGCAGCTTCTACTGAAGTGTTTCTGGAAAAAAATTTCAGGGGATTCTTTCTTTATTTGATTTTATTTATTTTTTTTTATGCATAAAGGGATCCCACATCAAACAATGACTGAGTGTTTGCACCATAGCACAGAGATTCCCAACTGGGGGAACGTGTACCCCTAGTGCTCCGCCAGTGCATTGGAAGGGGTTCATGAAAATATTTAATTTCTTAGGTCATAAAATAAAATTGGAATCTGTTTTCATTCATTCAATTCAATTCAGTTTATTTATATAGCGCCAAATTCACAACACATGTCATCTCAAGGCACTTTACAGTTCAACCAGATCATACAGTCAAATTGATACAAAGTTTTCTATCTAAGGAAAACCAGTTGATTGCATTGACTCATTGACTCAAATACAATCCCTCACACTAAGCATGCTTGTAGCGACAGTGGAGAGGAAAAACTCCCTTTTAACAGGAAGAAACCTCCAGCAGAACCAGGCTCAGTGTGAGCGGCCATCTGCCGAGGCCAACTGGGGTTCAAGGAGACAGAAGCAGAGATACAAAAAGCAGCTGTAAAAGGCGGCCCCGTCCAGGAAACACACAGCCAGGCAGACGAGCTCCAAGGCAGCTCCCATGCCAGAGGATGAAGAGAGCACATCCACCCAGCCACGGCCAGAGAAACAGGACCACACTGGAAAACAGGCCGATCTCCAACATCTACAAACAAGGGTGTTGATGGAAGCAGCACAGCTGATGTTTCTTTCCTGGGTGACGTCACAGCCAAACAGGAACAGACGAGGCAAAGCTACTCTGAGGAAAAGCAGAGAGAGCAGAACGTTAGAGATTGAACAAACAGATTCTGCAGAATAGGAGAACAGAGAGAGAATGAAGCAGAATGATGAAATGGGGGTCCCTATGTCCTCCAGCAGTCTAAGCCTATAGCAGCATAACTTTAAAGAAAGCTCCGGATAACCTGAGCCACCCTAACTATAAGCTTTATCAAAAAGGAAAGTTTTAAGCCTAGCCTTAAAAGTAGACAGGGTGTCTGCCTCACGGACTAAAACTGGTAGTTGGTTCCACAGGAGAGGAGCCTGATAACTAAAAGATCTGCCTCCCATTCTACTTTTAGAAATTCTAGGAACCACTAGTTAACCTGCAGATTGAGAGCGAAGTGCTCTGTTAGGAACATAAGGAACAATCAGATCTCTGATATCAGATGGAGCTTGGCCATTTAAGGCTTTATATGTGAGAAGGAGGATTTTAAATTCTATTCTGGATTTAACAGGAAGCCAAAGAAGAGAAGCCAGGATAGGAGAGATATGATCTCTCTTTTTAATTTTCATCAGAACTCTGGCTGCAGCATTTTGGATCAGCTGAAGGCTTTTAACTACAGTTTGTGGACTTCCTGATAGTAAAGAATTACAATAGTCCAGCCTTGAAGTAACAAATGCATGGACTAGTTTCTCAGCATCACCCCTGGACAGGAGATTTCTCATTTTTGCAATGTTCCTCAGATGAAAGAAGGAAATTCTAGAAATCTCTTTGATCTGGGATTTAAATGACAGGTCCTGATCAAAAATAACACCAAGATTTTTTACTTTATTATCTGAAATCAGTTTAATCCCATCCAAATGAAGTGACTGGCTAATCAGCTTCTTTTTCAAAGACTCTGGTCCAAAGACTATAACTTCTGTTTTGTCTGCATTCAGAAGCAGAAAGTTAAGAGTCATCCAGGTTTTTATGTCTTCAAGACATGCCTGTAATCTATGTAATGGGTTAGCTTCATCTGGATTTATAGACAGATATAGCTGGGTATCATCAGCATAACAGTGGAAATTAATCCCATGCTGTCTAATAACTCTACCAATTGGGAGCATGTATAAAGTAAAGAGAATTGGTCCTAGCACTGATCCCTGTGGTACTCCACAGGTAACCTTTGAGCGTGTTGAAGATCTATCATTAACATAAACAAACTGAATTCGATCAGATAGATAAGATTTAAACCAGTGTAGTGCTGTTCCTTTAATTCCAACAAAATATTCAAGTCTTTCTAAAAGAATATTATGGTCAACTGTATCAAATGCAGCACTAAGATCCAACAGGACGAGCACAGATACAAGTCCATTATCTGAGGCCATGAGGCCATTCAGGACCCAATAGAAAAATTAAACACTTTTTTTATCAACAAAATTTTTTTCTTTTCTGTTTGAACTAACCAAAATGAGGCAGAAAAATAGACTGGATGTGGAGAACAGCCTGGGATCGGCTGTTTTTCACACTGAGCTATCGGAGCTCATCAAAGCAGCTCAGGTGTCTTAATGAAAACAACTAATGAAGTCATTCCGACTATGATTATTGTTCTGAATTTTCTTCCAAATTCATTGAGTTTAAATATGATTATAGGGTAGTTACTCAGCGGAGCTCCAGTTTTAAAATACAGATTTTTAATATGATTTTAATTCGTACTTTTTGGATTGCCTGCTTCTAACTTCTAGGCAACATATTTATGCTGTTTTCTTATTTTAGGTGAAACGAATGCAATTTCTTATAATTCAATTTTCAGGTTGAAATATGAAGTAAACTAGTTTTTGTTTTATAATCAATTATTGTACCTTCCACTTTGGACAATGATCAATACTTTTGACTGAGAGGGGTAGGCTACTCATGGTACGACAAAATGCCCAAAAAAGGTTGTGAAACCCTGCCATAACAAACCAAGAAGTGTAATATTGGTTGCTCCATTATAGTTAAAGCTTTTTCTTCAATTAAAGACTATGAAACATTTTGGCTTTACACGAGAGAAAGCCACTTAGTAAAGGGGGTCCAAGTTCTCAACTTTAAATTAGCAATGACCAATTTTCATCAATATCTGTTGTGAATAATGCTGCTTCCTAACCTGCACTTTTGCTCTTTGACCAGCAGAGCGCAGCAGAGAAGCCTTTTAACTGATGATTCTTATTTTAATCTTTATTACTAAAATGATATTTTCACCTTCCTGTAAAGATATGTATTTTATTGGGAGAATGAGATTAAAAAGATTTAATTAAAAAGCTGATCATCTAAATGTATTAAAAACAGAACTCTTGGTACTTTTGGTCCCTTAAGTCAGCAAACATTTTGTTAACTCTTCAAAAATCTCCAAAGCAAAAAAGATATGAGGGAAATGGAGACACCTGCTGGAGATGTGGCAGGGATGGTGCCAATCACTTCCATATTTTCTGGAGCTGTCAAACCATCCAGCAATATTGGTCTCAAATTCATGAGCATTTACAGAACATTTTTGTATTTGATTTACCTTTAAGTATCAACTAAACTCATGTATATAAGCCATCCTGATTGTACATATGTCACCTCAAATCTCTGTGCTACTCCCTTGTATTTTTTATTTATTTATTTTTTATTTCTTATTTTTATTTTGTTTTTCATTGTGTGTGATACATGTACACTTACACCTTAATCCTTATTATCTTGATATACTGTATATACCTGGATATACTGTATATATATATTGCTTATTCTTAATGCACCTTTTTCCTCCTTGTTTGCACCTTCTTTAAAGCTACAGTGTGTAATTTTCAGCGACATCTAACGTCCAGACCGCAGCAACATGCACATCTCCCCCCCACCGCTTCTCCCCCACAACAGTACGGCGAGCGTTACGGGACAAAATGTCTTCCACAACGTCCGCATCACCTACCTTCTCAAGTGATGAGGTTTGTTTACATAGATAATTTTACAGATAGTATTTCATTAGTCTGTGTAGGGTATAGATTTCATGTAGACTTAAACAACTTGCCATAGTTACTTTCGAGCGTAATGGGCGATCTCGCAATCGCTAGTTTGTTGGCTCTGCGCTGCCGTAGCGCAAAGATGTCTGCCTCCATGGCTGCGAGACCCGCTCCTATGTAATTATAAATAACGAGTTCTAAGGCAACGCAAATATTAAGGTTAAGAGGCTGAGCTCGTAGATGATGATAAATAACATAGTTATGTATAATATATTACATTTCTGACTGTATATCCCTGTAATTATTACACACTGTAGCTTTAATTATTATGCCAATATGTGACCAGTGAATTTCTCCGCTGTGAGATCAATAAAGCTCATCTAATCTAATCTAAACTAAGATATCATCTTATTTGTCTTTCTTTTAAACTAACCTAATCTGAGCTAAATTCTGCTAATCTAATCTAGAGCCTAGCAGTTTAGATGTGCCGTGTGAATAAATATCTATTATAAATTAATCAGTGGAGGAGTGTGGTGGGTATAGGTGTGTGAGTCTGTAATGTGTGTGTGTCTGTGTATTTTAGATCTATGTGTATGTAGAAAACTATTCTGAATCAACTGTAAACTAGACCTAAATATAGAATTTATAGCCCCGTCTTTGAATAAAAGTTCATCCAGTCATTAATCTTGCATCAGTCCCTCCTCCTGAGCAATGACGTGGTGACAGTAGAGAGGAAAACTAGCTTTAAGCAGGAAGGATCCTCCAGCAGAACCCGGCTCCATGTCAGCGCCCATCTACTGCAGCCGAGCGAGTCTTTAACAGGACAGCAGACGTCCAACACACAGAGGAGCCGGTCCAAGGAGCAGCTGACCGTCTGTGGAAAAGAAGAACAGGAGTTAGTGAGAGAACACGCTGGTCTGTGACATTTAACACAGGAACACTCAGAGAGGTGGAACTTTAACCAGGAGAAGAGGAAAACACACAGGGAGAAGCTAAAGCTAACAGCAGTGATAACTGTAGACAATGGATGCTTGGAGAAAATGCCTGAAAATGCTGCATTTGTTGGAGTCCACAGTCGGTTTCATCAGGGTCGTTTCTTTGCTTTAATAAGTTCTAAAAACCCTTCAGAGATCAACCAGGAGGAAATTCTCCCACATTGGATCAGAAGCTGCTTCTGAACTGTTTATCTGTTTATCTAGCAGCGGGATAAAGAAAAGCCACAGTGCAAGACGCTACCTGAGGCATCCCTAGACCTGCCAGACTCCTTAACATCTAAAAAACAAAATCTAGCAGCGGGGTAAAGAAAAGCCACGGCGCAAGACGCTACCTGAGGCATCCCTAGACCTGCCAGACTCCTTAACATCTAAAAAAACAAAATCTAGCAGCGGGGTAAAGAAAAGCCACGGCGCAAGACGCTACCTGAGGCATCCCTAGACCTGCCAGACTCCTTAACATCTAAAAAAACAAAATCTAGCAGCGGGGTAAAGAAAAGCCACGCGCAAGACGCTACCTGAGGCATCCTCCTTAACATCTAAAAAAACAAAATCTAGCAGCGGGGTAAAGAAAAGCCACGCGCAAGACGCTACCTGAGGCATCCCTAGACCTGCCAGACTCCTTAACATCTAAAAAACAAAATCTAGCAGCGGGGTAAAGAAAAGCCAAGGCGCAAGACGTTACCTGAGGCATCCCTAGACCTGCCAGACTCCTTAACATCTAAAAAACAAAATCTAGCAGCGGGGTAAAGAAAAGCCACGGCGCAAGACGCTACCTGAGGCATCCCTAGACCTGCCAGACTCTTTAACATCTAAAAACAAAATCTAGCAGCGGGCTAAAGAAAAGCCACAGTGCAAGACACTACCTGAGGCATCCCTAGACCTGCCAGACTCCTTAACATCTAAAAAACAAAATCTAGCAGCGGGGTAAAGAAAAGCCACGGCGCAAGACGCTATCTGAGGCATCCCTAGACCTGCCAGACTCTTTAACATCTAAAAAACAAAATCTAGCAGCGGGGTAAAGAAAAGCCACGGCGCAAGACGCTACCTGAGGCATCCCTAGACCTGCCAGACTCTTTAACATCTAAAAAACAAAATCTAGCAGCGGGGTAAAGAAAAGCCACAGTGCAAGACACTACCTGAGGCATCCCTAGACCTGCCAGACTCCTTAACATCTAAAAAACAAAATCTAGCAGCGGGGTAAAGAAAAGCCACGGCGCAAGACGCTACCTGAGGCATCCCAAGACCTGCCAGACTCCTTAACATCTAAAAAACAAAATCTAGCAGCGGGGTAAAGAAAAGCCACGGCGCAAGACGCTACCTGAGGCATCCTTAGACCTGCCAGACTCCTTAACATCTAAAAAACAAAATCTAGCAGCGGGGTAAAGAAAAGCCACGGCGCAAGATGCTACCTGAGGCATCCCTAGACCTGCCAGACTCCTTAACATCTAAAAATAAAATCTAGCAGCGAACCTCCCCCCATAATGAGCCCAAATCCAAAATGAGAAAATCCATCTAACTCCTCCTGCAAGATGATCCAAAGCAAGATGGTAAAATGTTTGGTTCTTCTGCAGAAGCCTCAGCTTCTCTTCATTGTGATAAGCTGTTCAAGGAGTTAAAGGAAGATTCTTGATGAAATTCCTCTCCTAACTATTCCCTCCTACGACACAACATCTTTGCAGGGGGCTCCTCTTCATCTTCATCATCCTGTCTTGTCCTCCTCCTGGAGACAGAGCCGGCCCCTCCAGGGTGGTGGTCCTCTTCGGCCTCCTCTTGCTCCTCTGGCTGCTCGTGGTTCCATGGGAGTCTGAAGTGGGGGGGGATCCTCTGGGTAAACCGAAGACGTGGTGGAAGGTGGTCATCGTCTTCTTCCTCTGTATCATACCCGAAGAAGTCACTAGACGCCTCAACAGACTCACCAGAAAGAGACCCAACATCCTCATCCTCCTCATACAGCAGCACCACTGCTACAAGCTCTAACTCCACCTCCTCCTCCTCATCATCAGTAAAATCTTCCTCATCATCACTGGAGTACAGTTCTATGATATAAAATTGGAAATCAACCTGATCCAGGATCCAGAACCAGAACTCCAGGTTAGGATCAGATGGAGGCGGGGCGTCTGGAGCAGAGAGGAAAAAATCATTAGAGCAGGAACATTAATTAAGGAACATTAAATCACAAAACTCAGTGCTTTATTTTAGGTTGCTGGATGTGCCTGTGTGAGTTAGTCAGGTTTAAGGAGATTTAATCAATAAAAACATCGATCTGTGAGCTAAAACTAAATAAAAAAAACATATAAACAATGCAAGTGGATTGGTTAGTGTTAAAAGAAAAAAATAAACTATTGTAAAAGAACACATACACACAAAAATACACACTAGTATCTATATATAAGTGTATATGGTCCTCAGCATCAGTGTGAGGACCATTTTTCTGATTTCACCGTCACACTGAGGAATGATTGTTTTAAAGGGAGGACATTTTGCTGCTCCTCACCAGCCATTTTGCTGACGACTCATTTAAGAACAAAAAACTACAATATCCTTTAAAACACAAGACCACCATTAAATTGTAAGTTTATTACTAGCTTCGCAGCTAGCTTAGCATGTAGCAACTACATGAAAAAAACATCAAATTAATAATTTTTCACCAAACATTTTTAAATGAACATAGTAAAAGAGTGACATAAACCTTCCCGACGATGTCCCGAAAAGTTGTTCTCCTCTGGTCCTTTGCACATCTTTAGTAGGTTAGCAAACCACAGACAGCAGCAAGTTCAAGCTTCAAGGTCCAGGTTAGAAAGTAGCGGTTAAAGATGGCGCTCTGCTTCCATAGCAACCGAGGAGCGTGCGCATGCGCGGTGTGTGAGAAAATTTAGAGAAGCTTGCTAACTGCAGCAGCTAATTAGCCAAACAAAGCACGTTTTTCTGCAAAAATATAGCTTAGTTAAGTCAAACTTTGCATTTAAAAGTTCTAAAGCTCACTGCTCACTTTGTAAGGTTTTCTACCACAGTGTGAAATATTGCACAATAAATCTAAATCTGAATTTGGAAATAAATTTCTTTCTGAATGAGAGAGGTGATTTTTTCCGATCGCCATTACGATTAGAGGCCATATACAAATAACCGAGAATTAGGGCCAGGCTAGAGATTTTTATTTCGAGAATAAAATCGTAGCATTATGGGAATAAAGTCATAAAATTTAAAGAATAAAGTCACAACATTACGAGAATAAAGTCTTAATATTATGAGAATAAAGTTGGAAAGTACAGAGAATGAAGCCATCATACCGACCAACATCACCAAACAGCAACCTGAGCCCACCTTGACATCCTGCCCAATATGATGCTGCTGTGCTAAAAGGTTGAATTATTTGTAAAACCAAAGTATAACTTTACATGATGCTCGACATTCCTCATTTTAGGGAAGAAACTGCTTCATGTAAGAGTTGTCATAAAATACAACTTTATTCTTGAAATATTAGGACTTTATTATCGTAATTGTATGGCTTTACTCTCATAATATTAAGGTTTTATTCTCGAAATAAAAAAAGTATGCAAATTTCTAGCCGGGCGCTAATGCTCTGTAGTATGTACACACCCATTCAGATCTTTGGAGTAAAATAATCCTGCATATGTCCAACGCCACTGTAACATTTTCTCTTTAGTCCTAACCTTCATCCACTCAGTACCATAGATATATATTTTTTTTTACCTTGGAGATAAGATAGATATCACCCCCAAAAAGTATATTTATAACTCCGCCTCTGTCAAGTCCCTCAAAAACCAAAGAGAAAAAAAAAATGAAATAAAATATAAAGGGAATTAAAATCTAAACAAATAATAACGGTTAATAATAATTATAACGGTTATTAGTTCAGTATCTTTAAAACTTTGTCAAACATTTTCAGAAATGACAAAATCTATAAAAATATATATCTGAATTCATTAGGTCTATTTAACTGAATTATATGTAATAAAGTCTGTATTTTGTATATTTTTAGGATACTTTCCTCTTGAATTGAAAGTTACCAAAGCTGTTGATCAGTTCTACTAAATAAATATGTACTTTAAGAATTATATATTAAAAAAGTAAGCATTGCTGTGCCCTTTCAATACCACAATCCAATTGACAAACAAATCTTTAATTCATCATTTAATTTTAATTAACTTAAGTTTATCTGTATAGTGCCAATTCACAACACGTCATTTCAAGGCAGTTTACAGAGACAATCAACCACATCATCAAGATTGGGTAAAAATTGTAAGGAAAGCCAGCGGATTGTATCGACTCATTGACTCAAAGGCAATTCCTCAAACTAAGCATGCTTGTAGTGACAGTAGAGAGGAAAACCTCCCTTTAAACAGGGGGAAACCTTCAGTAGAGGTGTGAGCGGCCATCTGCTGAGGCCGACTAGGGTTGAAGGAGACAGAAGCAGAGATACAGAAAGAAGCAGATATAGAAATAGATACATATTAATTACTTCTACAGGCTGCCCCCTCCAGGAAACAGACGAGCTCCAAGCCAGCTCCCAATGTTAGAGGATGAAAGAGAACACATACAGTTAGTCACAGTCAGAGAAACAGGACTACACTGAAAAAACAGGTGAAACCCCAACATCTATAAACAAATGTGTTGATGGCAGCAGCACAGCTGATATTTCTCTCCAGGATGGAGTCACAGCCAAACAGGAACAGACCAGATGAAGCTACTCTGAGAAAAAGCAGAGAGAGCAGAATGTTTAGAAATGCCGTTATAAAATTCTGACTGGAGATAAGAAAAACTGATTTTTTTTAAATGTCAAAATAATAATTTAATGTCATGATCTGGCCTGTTTGCTCTCCCTTAATTAGTCATTCCTTTCACCTGTCGTTTTTCCCTCCCTGCCTCAATTATAAGTTATTCCTCTCACCTGTTTCCTCTAGTTTATATTCAGTTCAGCCTGAGCATTCAGCGCCAGATCATTGCTTGTCTTTTTGTTAGTCTGTCTGTTCAGTTTGATTTGTTGGTTCTTGTCCTGGATCCTAGCTGCCAGTGGAAAAATGATTTTAGTGTTTGTCTCGTCTCCTGATTGTCCATTGTTCCTCCCACACGGAGTCCTCTGGGTTTTTGGCTCATTATGGGGGGAGGTTCAGTTTTTATCCAGTAAGCCTGGCTCCAGGGAGGAGACCAGTTTAAAGTCCTGCTTCAAGTTCCGGTTCCTACGTCCTGTCTCGGCTACCCTCTTCCACTGAGCCTGCCTGTCTGCACCTGATCCTGTCTGCTCCTGTGCGTGACCACTTGGTCATGCTTCTGGTCCCATTCAGACTCTGAACCCTCCTGGAAGCCTGTGGATGCCTGGAAGTCTGGAACCTGCCACCTGTTTCTGTTCCTGCCTGATCTGGATCCTGCCTGTTTCTGTCTGTTCCTGTCTGTTCTGGATCCCTCACCAGGATCGGCTTCCAGCATAACCTCTGGGACTGCAGCACTGGGGACATTCGTGGTCTGGACTGTTAAACCAGGTAAGTGACCAACACAGATAATCTTCTATCAGTTTATCATGGTCACTTACCTGTGTTTCTCCCCCAGAGTGTCTGAGATTGCAGTGTCCGCCTGCAGTGTCCGCGAGCCACAGCTCCGCTTTTGTTTTGTTTTATAGAAAAACCTTTTGAACTTTCCTACTGACTGTCTCTCCTGAATACTGGGTCCATCTGTCCTCGCTTCATGACAGAGGCTCCCAGGAGGAGACCAGTTTAAAGTCCTGCTTCAAGTTCCGGTTCCTACGTCCTTTTTCGGCTACCCTCTTCCACTGTTCCTGCTCATCTTCACCTGATCCTGTCTGCTCCTGTGCGTGACCACCTGGTCATGCTTCTGGTCCCAGTCAGACTCAGAACCTGCCAGGGAGCCTGTGGATGCCTGGAAGTCTGGATCCTGCCACCTGTTTCTGTTTCCTGCCTGATCTGGATCCTTCCTGTTCCTGTCTGTTCTGGATCCCTCACCAGGACCGGTTTCCAACATAACCTCTGGGACTGCAGCACTGGGGACACTCGTGGTCTGGACTGTTAAACCAGGTAAGTGACCAACACAGATAATCTTATATCAGTTGATCGTGGTCACTTACCTGTGTTTCCTCCCTAGAGTGTCTGAGATTGGGCGGTGCCCCGCCCCCCCGCCTGCAGTGTCCGCGAGCCACAGCTCCGCTTTTTTTTTTTTATTTAATAAACGTTTGAACTTTCCTACTGACTGTCTCTCCTTGAATACTGGGTCCCTCTGTCCTCCCTTCATGACATTTAAAGGGAGAAATTTAAATTTTTAAATAGTTTTACTGTTTATCTTTTAATTTTGTATTCTTTAGTTTAGAAATGTCAAACTTTGATATTATATTTTGCCACTTCAGCATCATCAAGCCTTTGAAAAAAGCCAGTTTCAGCAGCATATATGAACCTTTCACAACAACCTTGTGGGAAATGACAGAGAAACATGGAGAGGCATGACCAAAGAAATGGACCTCCTGTTCCAAACCATGATTGGTGTTTCATAACTGGAATTTTGTGCAAGCCATAGATTGTCCATCATTTTCCTGACAAATCAAATGTGGGCAAAGAGATGTATACAAAAGAAACTGTGTATATAACCATTACAGACAGACTACAGTTTATCTTCCATAATTAGCTTTACAGAATATGCTTGGATTAAGCACTCTGCGAGCGTTTACTTTTGACTTTTGAACTTTTGGTTTTAAGAGCTATAAACCATAGTGATCAAAATCAAGAATGCTGAAACCAAGATAAGGAGGAATAAAGATTTAAAATACTTTGCTTTGTAAACATCCATCCATTATCTGACACGCTTATCCCGAGTGGGGTCACGAAGGGTGCTGGTGTCTATTTCCAGCTGTCTATGGGTGAGAGGCGGGGTCCACCCTGGACAGGTCACCAGTCCATCGCAGGGCAACATAGAGACAAACAGGACAATCAACCATTCACACACACTTGCTTTGTAAACATAATATATAAAATTTAATTTTCACTTTAAATGAGCTAATATTCAAATTCAGTTATATCTATGTGTTAATTTTAGTCAAGCAGAGGAGTACTGGATATTTTTTATACATCCCCAAAATCATCTTTATCCTTTATTTTTGTGTACTGTTGCACTGCTGCCACATGGGGGTGCGATCTTCTCCCTTTTTAAAAGGCATCCAGAGAATGATGCTTTGATGATTAGATAAACCAAAAACCTCAATGCTGCAAGGACAAACATTTCACTTGTTCATTCAGCTGATATTTATTACAAGATCATATTCTGCTTATTATATTTTCTTTAAATTCTCCCCTTCATTTAGTGCAGTTTGATTAACATCCTTCAGAGGAATAAAACCAAAGAATAAACACCTGTTCAAAAGCTGAACTGAACAAGTAGTATGTTGCAGTGTGTATCTATGAGGTATATATGTGTGCAAGTCAATGAAATGCCCCATATGTTATGAAAATAAAAGCAGTGTGTGTGTGTGTGTGTATACATATAGATCTAGTGGTAAGACAGATCTTCAGATGCTATAGAGATCTGATATTGCACTGAAATTCAGTATTGAAGATAGATGGGCAGAAAGATTCTTCACTAAGGTAAGATAAACACTGTTTTAGAGGGCATCAGGCATAAAACACAACAATGCTTTCTTTTCAAAATACATATAGCACATGCTATCAAATGTTTTTTCAGCCACTGATATTTGCTTTAATATAAAGGAGATTATGTTTCAAACTCTCTGTAAGAATTAAAACTGATATCCAGAAAGGGGTTCTGGTCGCTGCCTTTGATGACTTACTTCTGAAATAAGAAGTCACATCTGTTAATGAAACAGAAACAACTTAAACTGTTTGAGTTTAACTGGTGGATAAATGAAAACCATTAGCAGTACCGGCTAATACGGTGTGAGTCCTTAAAGTTGCAGACATTCAGATGAAGCAGTCCAAACTGGCAGCCAATGAGGATCAAGATGGTGTCAAAGGTTTATTGGATAAGTATGATAAGAAAATCGACTAAACCAACAGATAAAAGACCACTAGAAGATTTACATGAATAAAGACAAATCAGGATTTAAAATACCTTTAAGACTTAGAGGTCATCTCCACATGGTCCAAAGGTTTAATTTAACAGCCTAAAAGTAGCCATGGAATGGTTAGCATCACAGTCTAAGACCCTCTCTAATGTTCACTGCTTCCCCTTTAAAACACAGAGGCCTCTGGCAGCTGCTGCTGCTCCTCTTGTGTTATTTCTGCTGCTGCTGCTTTAAAAGCCTGAGCTGGTCATCACACATACACATTCTGCTTTATTCTTTATTTAATTTCCTCTAAAGTTAAGCATGTCGTTAATTTTGATACACACAGACTATTTTACACGTTAGGAGAAGCAGACGGATAAAAAGTGTGGCTATATATTCACTAAAGGAAGCTGTAGAGTACTGTGTGTGCAATATTTAACGAACAACAAAGAAACACATAAACCAGAGGAACACATAAACAGTTTTTATGCTGCGGCTAACTATATGTTATATGGCTCTCAGCCATGCTGGATTTTAAGGTAAATGGTTGGTGAGAAATCTTAGATTTTCTTTTAGCTCCATTTTGAAACCACATTTAAATTTTGCTTTAAAGGTTGGAATAAAATGTAGTTTAGTTTTGAAAGCAGTTTATTTACTTATTTTCATTTTAGTCCATCTAAATATTACAGCTCGCTCAACAACTATTACAACTATTGCAACTACTACAACTTATTATATTGATGAATAACCTAAAAAAAAATTCTCTCTTTCTTATTACTCCTGGCAGCGGTGCCGGCCAATGACAAAGGTAATCACCTTTAAGAATGTCTCTCATTGGCTGGTTCTCCAAAGGAATCCACCTCTCCATACTATTGAAATACAGATCTGACTCAGTCTCATTTGATATGTTAAAAAAACAAACAACAACAAAACAAAGTCTAGTCACTGTTCAAGCATTTTGGGGATTTTGGACTGAAATCTGCGCATCAATCAGTAACCAATGCATCAGAAAAGTTAGTGGTGAACATTAGGACTCCATTGACTGCATGCTGGAGGTCAGTGTGACACTGACCTGACACTAAAGTACTTTTGACACTAAAGAACTTCCTGCTCCGCTCAAAAATTCCCAACATTTTCAGGTGAAAGTTCATTTTCTCCTCTTTCTCTACTGTGGCTGTGGCATGGTCTTTGACAACACTTTCACTAGGGAAATAGTTTTTTTTTGCTTCAACCCACTGTTGAACGTCGGAAACTCAAATTGAAAGTGTCACTATTGGCAACATGCTGTTGCAAAAGTACCCTAAAAATATAACAGACTGCCTGTAATATCATTTTCAAAGGTGTGTTTTGTTTTGTTTGTTAGTTTAGATTCCTTTTGTAAAAGAAAACGCCACCTCTGACGGCGAGCTAACCCAAGGACTTGATTCATGCACTTATAAAATATAATTTATAAGACTAATATGATTTGTAAGAGTCATATTTTCCATTTGTTTGTATTTTGTTTGGTAATATTTGTTGCAAAATATTAACTGAAAAACCTGCCTGATTTTTTCCTTTTACCCCCCAGGCTCTCTTAAAGGACAATCCTCTTTTGCAGCTTTTGTAGCTGTTGCCTAGACCATATCTGTTACATTTGGGTAAATGGATCGATTAAAACCTCCTGGCAGACAATGACTAAAGACACAAATAGCTAAATTCAAAAGAAAGTAGTTCATTTTTATGACATATTCATGACAGTTACATGTTTTAAAGGCAATTTATCTATCCAGTTTCTGGTTTAATGAGGTTTTGACCTTACAGTGAAAGAGAAGAATCATTTCCTGTTAGGTAGAAGAGATCTGCAGGTACTAAAGGGATTCTGAATCTGAAGAAGAAGAAGAAAAAAAACAACAACACTGAATGACAGCATACAATTTTAAGTTTATTGTAACTCAAAATCTTGGCAGCCTTTGATAATTACTGTTGTAATTGTCATGATTACAAAATAAACTTGAAATCCATGTAAGTTTAAAAGAAGGTAAATAATCTGTTACTTTTTTCTACATTTTCTATATTCTTATTTTCATTAATTGTTTAACAGAAAGAAATTTGAATGCATATTTTATCAGTAGTGGGTTTTATGGAACAAGTCATCAAAAAAAACAAACATTTTAAGAATTTCTTTCCACTGTCCTTACCCCAAGAATAACCAAACCATCTAGTGATCTCTGAAAGAAAAAAAACGGTTCCAAGGAAAGCTGATCTAAACCAAATGTTACGCTCAGATCCCCCTGTGTTGAGAGCTTTTACATTGGAAGTGCACCAAATTTACAGCTTCTCTATTTTAAGCTCCCAGGAATAAACACACATTTTGCATGTTCAGACACACAGGTCCTCATTTTGAAAATATGTAGAAATCTGGGAGTTCAGTCTGTAATTTTCATTCCTGCTTTATTTTAAAACATTTTGCTTCAGTTTGGCTTTATTTTTTATTGCTCTTCCAAACAGTAGCAACATTCATTATTTTATGATTCTCAGCTACATTCTTGTTTAAATTATAAAACACACAAGACAGTTCCTGGTTTAGGTCCAGAAAACTGGAGACATGTCATGGTGTCAGCAAATTGTTAAAATTACAAAGGCATTTGGTCATGCAGCTGCTGAAATTAAAAACATCTGTGGCTGTGTTTCTGACAGTTCACCTGCTGAGCCTCCAGATGGCTGTAAATCACGAGCATGGGAGCCCCGGGGAGGAAGTGGAGGTTCTGTTCAAAAGCCATAAAAACAGAATATTTTTAAACTGCTATTGAAAATCAGAAAGCACAAGATGACTCCAGACTTCATCTGCATCTTGGCAAACCACTGCTACAACTGATTTCCTTGTTTCCTTGCTCCTTTTCTTAGATTTTTTTGTTTTCTTTTAATCTGCAGCAGGGGGGCAGTTCATGAGGACTGGAAGGGGACATTTTACTACCATTTTACTATAATTTTCTGTTGGCACAACAAGGGTTCCCAACTCACAGCTAATGGAGAATCTGTGGAGGGAGTTAAGATTTGGCCTCAAAGACTTTGCAAACATTTTCAATCATCAAATCAGCAAATAAGAATGTTTTGATTGTGGTAATTCCAATAGTTTTTAAAACTTAGTATTAAAATAAGCTTTTGAATATTAAAATAAATAAAACTTTCACTGTTTAATTATCCTTTGAACAAGTCTGTAATGTTTCCTATCAGAAAGGAAGATCATAGGAGAGGAATGAAAATTGATTGGTGTGGAAAAAGACCCAGAGTGTCACAGATTAACACACCTAGCAGAGGCTGAGATAATAAAGAGGTCAGGGAAAGTTTTTAGTGTTGTTAATTATAAAACATTGCAAATAAGCTCTGCTTTAGGTAATGACTCAGAATAAAAGGACCCAGAATTCAGGCAAGACAGAGAGTGGAATAACTTAAAAAGCGTTTATTCAAATGACGGACTGAGATCTGTGGTATCAGCAGCTAGGGCATCTGAAGCAGGAACGTCTATTGGATAGAAACACAGGTTAGTGACCACGATATTCCGACAGAGGATGATTATGAACGTGTGAGTCACTAACCTGGTTTAACAGTTCAGTCTGTGCCCAGAGAAGGAGGATGATTCCGGATGGTCGGCTGACAAGACACAGCTCAAGCTCCCAGAGAAATCCAGATACTGAAGCCTGTAGGCTTCAAAACAGGCAGGTGGTCAGATCCAAGCAGACGAAGGAAGACAGGATAATCCACAGTGCGAAGTCAAAACACAGATCCAGGTTCAGTCCACAGAAGAATCCAAGAGGAATCCAAAGACAGGTCAGGGAAACAGACCAGATAGGGACAGGCAAAACTCAGGAGGCAGAAACTAGTAAGGATCAGGTAATCAGAAACAGAACTGGGTATGCTAGAGAACTCTCACACAAGGCCCGAGAATAATCTGGCACTGATGGCTGGGACTAAGGTGTTAAAATTAAAGCAGGAGTAGGAGGATCAGATGAGCAGGGAAGAGAAACAGGATAAAGCTAGACAGGTGAATGAAATGAGTGATTAAGACAGGGATCAGCGCCAAGATCAGGACGCTTTCTGTAAATTGAGATTTTTTTACTCTCTCAACTTATTTGTGTACACTTTATACTTTACTGTATGCACCAAAAGATTGGTTCAGAAAGAGTGAATAAAAATCATCTTTCTTTTGTACGGAGCTGCATTAATCGACTAAGAGACCATCTGTGTCCCAATCCTTCCAATCAACAATGCAGATAAGCTCTGATGTGATCAGCAGAAAACTCTGGGAGGAAACCTGAGACAAGGATGTTTAATAAAGAAATAAATGTTGACTAAAATATATATGAAATAAGAAGACTGCAGCTGACAAGCAGCTGATAAACAAAGTGTCTTCCAGCTGATATGGCCCTCCTGCTGTCAGACGGTTTGACATAGAGCAGCAGTTCAGCTGGCAGTTAGACTGAACTGTTGACTTGGCCTCCAGCTGGTTCGATTCCTGCCTGGCCACAACTATGTCTCTTTCCAGAGTACATCTGTGTTTAGCGGTGAGGAATTCAAATGCTGTGACCGCTGCATGTGTGTAAGAGTTTGCATGGGAGGGTTTGTGCATGTGTCGGTGTACCAGGGCAACATTGTATGTCTGCATAATTTGTTTTCTTTTTTATAAATTAAAAGGTTTCTGTTATCTATAGCAGAAAATTGTTTAGAATCAGAAAATTCTTGTGGCCATGAAAGTCATATTAAGACTTGTAATTTATTAATGTGTTTGGACCAATTTTTTTATCTGGGATGAAATTATCATATATTAATTTCCTGTTAAGAATAGAAACCAAAACCGGGGAACAAATTAAATAAACTGATGATTTTCTTATATATTATCTCCATGGTTCTATTTCAAAATCCCCTTCGATAAGTTGGAGTGTTTTGTCCTATTTGAGCAATAGATTGTTCTCCAGTTCAAAGATTAAACTCTCTCAACTCCAAAACCCTAAAACTTAAATAAAAAACTGATTGGGAGAGACGGCATAGATCACACTTTGGATGGAGCAGCTCTTCTTTCTGGGAATCTGGTCAAATGTGTTTTTCCTCCAAACCCCTGACAACCAAAGGTTCAGACCAAGAAGCAGAGTCGTCAACCAAAAGCAAATAGATCAAATAAATTAGAAAAAAATCCTAAAGGAGTAAATCATGATATTCTAATTTAAATAGTTCAAATTAGGAAAAAAAAAATTAAATTATGTTTTTTTTAACATAACACCTCTTTCTTCAAAAAGTCTATTAGTTAATGGCTTGATTTGTGATAGTCAAATTGATTCATGATGCCCTAATTTAATTCAATTCAGTCTATTTATATAGCGCCAATTCTCAACACGTCATCTCATGGCAGTTTGTAGAGACAAATCAACCAGATCATGCAGTCATATTGGTTTTCTAAGGAAAACCAGCTGATTGCATTAACTCATTGACTCAAATACAATCACTCACACCAAGCATGCTTGTAGCGACAGTAGAGAGGAAAACTCCCTTTTATCAGAAAAAAATCTTCAGCAGAACAAGACTCAGTGTGAGTCATAGTTATGGCTTTGCTGGGTTGTGGCTCTCCTTGGCTCTCTTTGGTTCCCATTCTATGGCTTTGATGGTAGATTATTTGTTAAGGTTTTTGACACCATATTGGACCATGCAAAACACAGATGTAACTTCACAAAGCCTCAGAAGGGCAAGATTTATGTACAAAAAGTAAATCTGTACATTAAATTATATTTTTGTTTTTATAAAGTTTTTTTTATAATGTTTTTGGTTGTTAGCATTAATATAAATATACTGGTGTTATAACTTAGCATAAGTTTGATTGGTTCTTTGTATACACCTATTTAGAATTTGCCATCATTCATCTGCCTTATTTAAAGCTGACTTCTAATTTTCTTTTTGTTGATCAGTGTTCAATCATCATGCAAATATTTTGAAAGTTATCTGGACTTCAGAGAACTATTCTGTCTTATTTTGCAATGTATTTATTTTATTCCACCTATGAATTTCCATTACTGGCTGCAGAGGAGTACTGGCTATGATGAGAGCCTGCTTTAAGAGGTTTGATGGATTGTAGAAGAAACAACTGGAGTAAAATCCTTGCTTTGGACCCAGAGCTTTGGCTGCCTCGCCCCACAGTCAGACTAAAGTTGTTTAAATGCAGGATTAATGTGAAAGGATTAGGAGAAAACAATGAATAATAAGATGCTGCTTCTCAATTTGAATTTCATCTGGTGAGAAAAACTATTTTGTTTTTTTCCTTGTATGTCTTCACATCTGAAAAATATATATATGTGTATGTATATATATATATATATATATATATATATATATATATATATATATATATATACATATGCATATATATACAGTGGGGCAAAAAAGTATTTAGTCAGCCACCAATAGTGCAAGTTCTCCCACTTAAAAAGATGAGAGAGGCCGGTAATTTTCATCATAGATATACCTCAACTATGAGAGACAAAATGAGAAAAAAAATCCAGAAAATCACATTGTCTGATTTTTAGAGAATTTATTTGCAAAATATGGTGGAAAATAAGTATTTGGTCAATAACAAAAGTTCATCTCAATACTTTGTTATATACCCTTTGTTGGCAATGACAGAGATCAAACGTTTTCTGTAAGTCTTCACAAGGTTTTCACACACTGTTGCTGGTATTTTGGCCCATTCCTCCATGCAGATCTCCTCTAGAGCAGTGATGTTCTGGGGCTGTCACTGGGCAACACGGACTTTCAACTCCCTCCAAAGATTTTCTATGGGGCTGAGATCTAGAGACTGGCTAGGCCACTCCAGGACCTTGAAATGCTTCCTACGAAGCCACTCCTTCGTTACCCGGGCGGTGTGTTTGGGATCATTGTCATGCTGAAAGACCCAGCCACGTTTCATCTTCAATGCCCTTGCTGATGGAAGGAGGTTTTCACTCAAAATTTGACGATACATGGCCCCATTCATTCTTTCCTTCACACGGATCAGTCGTCCTGGTCCCTTAGCAGAAAAACAGCCCCAAAGCATGATGTTTCCACCCCCATGCTTCACTGTAGGTATGGTGTTCTTTGGATGCAACTCAGGATTCTCTCTCCTCCAAACACGACGAGTAGAGTTTTTACCAAAAAGTTCTATTTTGGTTTCATCTGACCATATGATATTCTCCCAGTCATCGTCTGGATCATCCAAATGCTCTCTAGCAAACTTGAGACGGGCCTTGACATGTACTGGCTTAAGCAGGGGGACACGTCTGGCACTGCAGGATTTGAGTCCCTGGCGGCGTAGTGTGTTACTGATGGTAGCCTTTGTTACTTTGGTCCCAGCTCTCTGCAGGTCATTCACTAGGTCCCCCCGTGTGGTTCTGGGATTTTTACTCACCGTTCTTGTGATCATTTTGACCCCACGGGGTGAGATCTTGCGTGGAGCCCCAGATCGTGGAAGATTATCAGTGGTCTTGTATGTTTTCCATTTTCTAATAATTGATCCCACAGTTGATTTCTTCACACCAAGCTGTTTACCTATTGCAGATTCAGACTTCCCAGCCTGGTGCAGGTCTATAATTTTGTTTCGGGTGTCCTTTGACAGCTCTCTAGTTTTGGCCATGGTGGAGTTTAGAGTGTGACTGTTTGAGGTTGTGGACAGGTGTCTTTTATACTGATAACGGGTTCAAACAGGTGCCATTAATGAAGGTAACGAGTGGAGGACAGAGGAGCCTCTTACAGAAGAAGTTACAGGTCTGTGAGAGCCAGGAATCTTGCTTGTTTGTAACTGACCAAATACCTATTTTCCACCATATTTTGCAAATAAATTCTTTAAAAATCAGACAATGTGATTTTCTGGATTTTTTTTCTCATTTTGTCTCTCATAGTTGAGGTATATCTATGATGAAAATTACCGGCCTCTCTCATCTTTTTAAGTGGGAGAACTTGCACTATTGGTGGCTGACTAAATACTTTTTTCCCCCACTGTATTTAGATGATCCACCCAGACATAAAAGATCCTCCTCTATGCCTTTAAGGTGAAATTTTAATGAAATTTACAAACTAAATTGTTGAACTAAAATTTGGAATTAGTGCATTTGGGGCTCTGATTTTATGCAGTGATATAGTCTTTTAAAATCACTTGATTGGATATCTTTCCGTCTCTACTCTGCATTTTGGCACTTAGTTAAATCATTTAGCTGATAGAAAATTGACAGTTTGTTGATTATATGTGGAGTTTGTTTTCTTAGAACACACATGAAGCTTAACTTTAAGTAAGCCTTCTCTACAGTAGACATTCTTGCAAAGCCCACCTATCTCCCTCTTTTTTCAGTCAGCTGCAGCAATTGGTATTGGCAAAAACATGCTGCTCCCTGCTAAAAGCATCAATTTATACTTTTATAATGAGAGCCTGTAGTAAATATAATTACTTTCAGGCAACAGTCTCCCTCTTTCTTCTTTCCTTGGTCTTGATTTACTTGTAGTCTTTGAAATTACTAAAATGGCAATAACCCAACTGCCTTGGAGCACAAAGGCTAATCACAGATTCTGCGAAAGTTGACTAAATAACAGGTTAAAGCTTCATTTCACTAATTTTCCCCATTTACACTGTCAGACTGTTTTATCTTGAGAGAAGTTAAAACATCCTGAGGAGCTATTTCACACACTTACATGCAATTCTGCCACAGTTACGCACAAAAACACACCCACCTCTATACACACATAAATACATTTACAAAGCAGATGTTTGAAAATACCACAAAACAACAGGGGCAGGCTGTGAAATTCCCTTTGATAGCTGAATTGCTTCACCATATAAGCTTTCAGAGGAGACACAGAAAACACAGAGCTATTAGGAGCTGAATGTGATTACAAACATCACGCAGAGCCAGACAAAACGGCTTGAACAGAGGGCTTTGTTTTAAACCATGTTTCCCTCATTTTGAAGAAGTGCCAGCACAATTGTTTAGTTTCAGCCTTAAAAGTGTTCTTCTCTGCAGCTTCACATGAGAGGAGGGGTGAGGGATCTGATGTCAGAGAACTGCAGCAGGGAGGAGAGTGCAGCTGGGAATTTTGCCTGGAGCGAGGTAAGCTAGAGATCCGTGGTGAAAAGTAAAACAAGCATGAGGGAGAGATGAGCAGAGAGCGAGGAGGATAGAAGTTTGGAGCTGTGATGGTTCAAATAATGACACTGAAGGAGGTGTGAGAAATGAAAGTTTACTGAAATGGAAGGAAGCAAAAATATTACTGATAAAGAGTTGCCTCCCGGGAGTTTAACAAGTTTCTACACACACCAGCTAATTTGCATATGCAAACTTAATATTTGAGTCAGACTAAACCTGATCACACCTGTTGAAACTGGGCTTCAGAGTGGATATAAATCTATTGTCTCTAAAATAACTTCTGAGAACAACTTCTGCAGCTCTCACTTCAGTGGTGGCTACGAAGCTTCACTCTGACTGGAATCTGCACCTTCGCTAAACCACTGTCTCATTCTGCTTGATGTTTGCATGAGCACACCCACAATGTTGCAACACTAAACAGTCACTAACCAGCTCCTCCTCATAGCAGCAGGTCCTTGGAGCAGCCAGACTGTCAGAACTGCTGCAAACACATGCCTGCTCGGAGCTCTTCTTAAAGTTATTGCCAAGGAAGGAGGAGGATGGAAAGTGTGGCAAAAGAGAAGAGACAGAAAGCAGAGAAACTGGGAGACTTGGATAATCTGAGCGTTAAAACCAGGCTTTGTCAATCTGTGTGACTGGATGATACCAACAATTTGATCCCTCAAATATTTTGGATTAAACTGGACCTTTTCTTTTAATTTAAAACTTTTCAAATTCCTGTCTCTTTTTGATCACGGCAATGAGAAGAGACCGTTTTCTCTTGGCTGCAGCCCTTGCAGCGCTCTTTTCTGCAGATTTCTACTTCATCCTTCTGCCGAAGCTGCACAGAAGGAGGCACCCAGAGAGAGAGATTTGCTCATGTAGTCCCAACAGCAACCTCAGCCTCCCCACATTGGAGACTCTTGCCACCCCGCAACTGTCCAATTGGAGTCATGCACCTCTTCTAGTTTATCCATCTACCCCTGAACTTGATGATAGAGGCTCCAAGAGGCAGAGGCTGTTCTCTCACCCTCTGTACAACATCCAGACTCCAGAGCTGAACCCTGAGGAGAGGCTCCTCCAGGTGGAACAGCTGATCGAGTACTACAAGAGGAAAGTGTCCCACTGGGAAAGGTCAGGTTCTAAAGTATCTTTTTTTAATGAGAGGCATCAATTTCTAAAAATAAAATGATGAAAATATATTGACAATTGACAGCCTTTGAAGGAAGGGTAGAAATCTTCCAGCTCAGTAGTATGTGTTGGTGCATTCTGTGGTTGAAAGTCAAGGTCAGTGGCAGAGCAGTCAAGCACATCCACAGCATTTTGCAACACATAAACAGAAGTTTAAAGACACACACATCCCTGAGAAGTGCAGACTCCCAACCCTTAATCGCAAAATTGTTTTAGTCAACAATTAATTTATCACAGTTGAAGTCATTCTACTCTTCTGGAAACTCGCTTAGCATGTTTGTTTATTCATACGCTACCTCTAAGATTCAGATTTTCAGCTCTTATATGAAAAAACAAAAATGGTACTGTTAAAAACTCATGTTCTGGCCACAAACCTCAAGGAAGTTATGGTTATTACCAGTATAGAACTGAGATGGAGTACTTGTTTTCAGCAGCAGCAGCTGGAATACTTGAAAGTTTGGATATGTAGCAGAGAGCACGCTGAGTAATATTATTGCACACAAATAGAAATTTGAAGTCAAGCAACAACTGAGCTGATGGCATCACATGCAGTGTCTGTAGAAGCTCCGTGGAAATTTTAAGCAATTGCTATAATAATATTAGTGCATTAAATCTTGTTGATATGCAGTATCATCCACCTAGTTTGCTTTTGCTACTCTACTAAATGTCTAATTACCTGTGCAGATAGAAGGCCTCATGGAAAGATATTGTGTTCCAGGGAATGATAATGGAAGCACATTTGGTACATAGGCTGGGTGTTTGTTAGTGTTTGAGGTTAGTCTATTTTATTGGCCAAATGGCCGACATTGCACATTTTGATCAGTGGAGATCTATTGATCTTCTTTCTTCTCTCCTCTTTGATCCTACACTGTAACCTTTTCAACTCATCTGAGATTTATTTAAGCTTTTGATGAGTTTTTAAGGCATGCCAGGTTGTTAACACTCTTTTCCTATGGTTGAACAACTGTTCAAACATTAAAAAGTAACAGGAAAATACTTCCAGCAGCCCAGCATTCCAAAGCCAGATGCTCCAGTTCCTAAATTAAATTCTTCAAGGATTCCCTTGCATTCAGCTCAACCCAGCACCACATTAACTCTAACCTGCCTCTCTGTCTCTGCTGAAGAAAAGCAATCATGTAGCTTGATGCCGCCATGTCTGTTGGTGCACATTCTGTGTTCAGCTTTACACTAGCGTTCAAAAGTTTGGGGTCACATCGAAATGTCCTTATTTTTGAAGGCAAAGCACTGTACTTTTCAATGAAGATAACATTGAAACTAGTCTTAACTTTAAAGAAATACACTCTACACATTGATAATGTGGTAAATGGCTATTCTAGCTGCAAATGTCTGGTTTTTGGTGCAATATCTACATAGGTGTATAGAGGCCCATTTCCAGCAACTATCACTCCAGTGTTCTAATGGTACAATGTGTTTGCTCATTGGCTCAGAAGGCTAATTGATGATTAGAAAACCCTTGTGCAATCATGTTCACACATCTGAAAACAGTTTAGCTCGTTACAGAAGCTACAAAACTGACCTTCCTTTGAGCAGATTGAGTTTCTGGAGCATCACATTTGTGGGGTCAATTAAACGCTCAAAATGGCCAGAAAAAGAGAACTTTCATCTGAAACTCGACAGTCTATTCTTCTTCTTAGAAATGAAGGCTATTCTGTGCGAGAAATTGCTAAGAAATTGAAGATTTCCTACAATGGTGTGTACTACTCCCTTCAGAGGACAGCACAAACAGGCTCTAACCAGAGTAGAAAAAGAACATTTTGCTTTCAGGCCAAAGTTTAAACTGGGTCTTGTCTATCCAAATCACCTTCTTCAGCTAAAAATGTCCATATAGTATAGAAACCAGTATGGAGCCTTTTTCAAGCATGCATTTAACAGGAGAAGCAACCCTCCACTCTATGTGTTCATCACTTGTCAGTTATCTTGTTACCCATCAGCTTGCTTGCTGACTGAGCTGGGTAGGTTGACCTGCAAACAAGCTCACATTTTAGCCCTTTGCCCCATTATATCAGTTTGTTTTAAAATGGAGTTTGTTCGTCTGTCTAACTTGTCGCGGTCACCTGAACCATGTTTTACCCCTTACCTTTTCCTAGAGCTTAAGGTAATAAAAAGGATAGAACACATTTCACACTTGAAAATATTGCATCTAATAATTGTCAAATAATTCCTCCTTCTGTAGGTATCAAAAATGGCTAATGATGTATCCTCCAGGTCCTATTTAACCTTTGTTGACTGTTTGGCTCTGCACAGACGTAAGAAACTCCACGAAGAGGCAGCTTCTCTGGCAAACATCTCTTTCATGGAGCAAAAGATGACTTATGACCCTGATGCCAGCTGGCTGAAGTTCCACCTGGGAATAAACCGCTATGCTCTGTATTCCCGGGATGACCCTGCCATCCTCCAGCTTCTCAGTGATATGAAGAATATGACGATCGTCAGTGCAGGTAAAGGGATATTAAAACATACTTTCAGGCAGGGAATATGCCCAAAACATAAGCTTGTATGAACTGCACAAAAGATGAGAGACCACGAAGGAAGAAGGTGAATCAAAAAGTTGACATTCATCTAAGGTAAAGTATCTAAGAAATATATGAGCAGACTTGTTAATCTAATCTTAGTGAAACTTAAAGTGTAACTGCAACTTAATGAATTCCACGGTTTAGGTTTGACAGATTTGATTCTTTCATTGAACTTTAATTGAGAAATAGCTTTGTGTAAATTGCTGAAATTAAACTGAATAGAGTAAGGTCACTTCAAAGAAGAGCTCAGAGGAGCAGAGGAGCCCTATCTCCATGAAGATGAGATTGGGGTAACTGCAAGGTGATTTTGTGGGTAAAGCTGTGTATCAAAATGGAGTCATGTTTTAGTATGTCCATGCGAGCCCTCTTTTTTCAAATATGATGCTGTAGCTTAACCTACATCATTGCTACGCTGCTGGGTCTACATCGCATTAATCGTGTGCGGATGCTCAGTGTTTCTGTCAGGGTTTGGTTCTGTCACAGCGCCACCAAAGGGCCTGGCATGCATATTACAGCTTCTTCATCACTGGTGTGCACATGCCAATTATATAATATATCCTATTTTTCTTTGTGTGGACCAGGCCTAGGCCATTGTGTTTAGTTTAACTGAGAGTCAGACCAGCACTTTCAGGCCTGAGCCACTTGTTTTTTCTTTGTGTATCTTAAATCAGTTTGTTGTCAATAAAAATATCCAGTTTGGACCAGAAATGCTCTTGCAGGTCAGCGTGCCACACTTAGAAATGCCTGAAATGCAGGGCCTTTCTCTGATACAGAGGTTTTATTTTCTTCTCTCCAGAGCTCCATATCATACTGACTCCTTTAGATATCTGATGCTCAAGGACTGCTTTATCTTCTTGCCTACAGTTTTTTTTTTATGACATCTTCTGTTGTGAAAAAACTATTTAAGTGGAGAGCAGAGCATGCAGACCAGGACATGGTTTCGACTGTATCTCTGACTGTCCTCATTCTTCTAAGAATTAATTAATAAATTAGTGTGCCTCTATCAACATTTTCACAAATTTCCTTTAAATGAAAAATTATTAAAAAATTTCAGATTTAATCTTATTTTACTTTAACAAGGGGTTAAAATAGGGCTGATCAAGTCAGATGAGAATGATGAATAAACATTGGTTTTGGAGATAAATGTGTTCTTAGGGGGATGTATGAGAAGGGGTGGCAAACGTGAAGAAAAAGTGGGATGAAAGGTTGTAGAGAGGAAGAGCAGAATAACTGGGAAAACAAAAACAGGTTGTAAAGAAGGACAATAGCGGTGAGAGAGATTAACATGTTGGTATAGTGGGATGATAAGGAGGAATGGGGTGAACATTGGATATAAAAAGGGATGAAGAGGATGGATGTAATGAACAATGTAAAGGTGGATGAGGAGGATAAGTTGGCTGTGAAGTGATTATGAAAAGAGAACATGAAGAACATGAAGCAGGGTTGAACAGAGGAAGAGCAGAGATGAGGTAAGGATGAAAGAGGGAGACAGTGCCATGGTCAGCCATCTGTCAACCATGTATTAAAATGTTTCAGGCATTAACTTACTCTAAACCAAATAAACTATTGACATTATTTCTGTCTTAGTATAAAACATGCATTTTCTTTTTTTACATTATACATTCTGTTTTTACATTACATTGCATCATATAACTCCTACAATATTTTGCTGAAAGTTGAGCTCCACTGTTTTTACTCTTACAGATTACACCCAAGATGAGAAAGCTCTAAAAGGTGCCTGTGATTGTACTCAAGGTATGTTCAGCCTCTCACTGCTTCTAATGATATTTGCTTTATTCATGTTTTAAATGGTGTCTCCTGCAATGGTGACTTCTGCATCTGGCATAAACACACAGCTTCCTTTGTAGTATCCTGTATGGATTTTAATATTTGAAAAAAATTCAGATTTGAAAACAGCAGACATTAGTTTGTGCTCAGAGGCTGAGTTTTTCATCAAGTGTTTGATGACCTAATGCTCTAACCTTTGCACACCATCCAGGCTTTCATCTGCTACTTCTCCTCTGAGAAGCTGGTGATATAAAGATAGTTAAAATCTAAGGGAAGTTGCAAGTCACCTGTGAAAGCTGTTTTCTTCCAGTCAGCTGGAAATGCTACCATCACAATGGAAAAAAAGTCCATTCTCACAGTGTTTTTGTCTCATTTTTGTTGTGCCAGACCAGCGTCCCTGCACAATAAAGTGGGCAACCACAGAAACCGACTCACTTCCAAGGAAAAATAAACACAAGGAACAATTTGCAAATATAGTTTAAATTTGAGCTACAATTTAAATTCTTGTTATTTTAGGCCTAAACTTGGACACAGTTCATCAACTGCAGCTGCCCATAGAGTATGACTCCCCATTGACTCTTTGCCAGAAATGTTTTGATTGTAAACTCTGGAGGATTGTTAACTAATAATACCCTGGAGTTTCATGGAGCACAGCATGTGGTTTGTCGGGTCTCACTGCTGAGACTGTAATATACGGGCAGACAGAGCTGCTGAGAAAGAGCTGGATGAACCAACCCCAACTGACTTCATCACACAGGAGGGGCAGAACAATTATTTCCAGACTTTGCATTAGTTTTAGGGAGATTAAGCCAGGAAACATGCAAAGGCAAAAATATCTACCAAACAACTTGCTTGAAGCTTTTATACAGAGTAAAGATGTGTTTGGAGTTAAGAAACTCAAGGGGTTTTTCCTGGTTTAGATTAAAACCTCAAAAATCAAACAACGCCCATTCCTGTCTTACTTACCGTTTCTCCGTGTCAGTTCTTGTTGAATAGTCTATGAGAGATAGGAATTGTCCCATCAGGGGTTTCCTGTTTTGTTTTATAATTTTTGCTCCAATCAAAGAACTGAGATCATTAAACCAACTGATTTGACTCTTCCCCCCCCCCCCCCCATTGGTTTTAATGTCTTTTGCACTTAAATCAAACATTTTTTTATGTGCTTATTCAGGGTATTTTGACTGCTATTAACATTTATCATAACATGGATTATGAAAAAAGCATAAACTCAGGATATCTGTAAGGAAGCACATTATATTTGATAACGAACACATCTCCTTTCTGTCTTTCTGGCAGTGGTTAAACCAAGTGGACATCACCTGAAGCTGGCTTTGAAGATGCGTAACTTTGGCAAAGCAATGTTTAAACCAATGAGGTGAGAAACTTTTCTCCACCAGAGGAATGGTGAGGTACTTACATGATGAAATAGCCCTGCATGTAAAGTCTGCATTCAAGGGTTTTTTCAGGTGTGGCTGGTCTCTCTAATAAATCACAGCAAAGACTGTGAAGCTATGCTCTTACTTCATTTATATTTGGCAGAATTATCCAGTAGCGTGAGGAAATGTCAGTATTTATCTTCTTGATTACACACTTTAGAGTAATATAAGTGACATTTTTGCTTAGCACATGTCTATGTCTGTATATGTCTACATTCAGGCAGCAGAGAGACGAGGAAACTCCAGAGGACTTCTTCTACTTTGTTGACTTCCAGAGACACAATGCAGAGATCGCTGCGTTTCACCTAGACAGGTGAAAACAAACCATGCTTCTATCACATGTATAGAAAGATTTAGAATGAGAGAGGTCTGTATTTTGCTTAATCATAGGAACACTTCATTTGTGATTTGAGTTTAACTTTTGTTTTTGACAAAATACTTGTTTTCCACCAGAATTTACAAAAAATATACTTAAAAAATCCTGCAGTGTCACTACAAGGTTTATTTTTTTTTCTCTTAAAGTTATAGGTATAGTGGAGGATATTATTTTTCAGGATGGATCCTCAAAATAAGTGGTCCTCCTCATTGTCAATCATTCCTGGTGATATGTTTATGTAAGGCCGTCTTACGTGCTCGTCCCCAATTTTCACTTACCGGTGATGAGTCTGACATCATGGAAAAAATGCAAATCTTCTTTTGGAAAGTATGCATAGCGTGCTCGATGGGTTCCTACATGCTCTTGCACATGTTTATTAGGGTACAACATTGTGCATGTGCATTTTTGTGTTTTACAGTTGAGAGGGTGGGTCATTTCAAAAATTCACGAACATCCTCTACTATACCTCTAAAGTGGACCTATCTCTCATCAAAGTAGCATAATCTGCAGAATCAGTGTCTGACTAGAAACCTTTTTGTCCCACTGTGTGTGTATCTGTATATATAGCTATGTTTTTGTTAACCTGTGGGGACATTTTTCCCAGAAATATGCTAATTTTGGGGGATTACCTTTCTGGTACTTGTTGGGACCATCAACTGTTCCCTATGACAAGTTCTCTTCTTGAAGTGGGGGTAAGGTTCAGGGCGAAGGAGCGAATTGAGTATAGGTTAGGCTTAGGGTTGGGGATGTGTTACTAATGCTTAGGGTTAGGCCATAGAAATGAATGCAAAATGAATGGTAGTCAATGAAAAATCCCCACAAGGATAGTGAGACACAAATTTTTTTCCTGCTTATAACTCATTTGGTTTGAGCAAAAATGAATCACTACTGTCCAGTACAGCCCACCTAATGATAGGTGCGGCCATAATCGGTGTTACAATCGGTGTTACTCACTACACCTCTTTGTTAAAACATTATGGCAAATGGGATCCATATATGGACTGACATGTATTGAATTAAGTTGCACTAAACTCAAACATAAAATGTTTTTTTTGTACTTTGACTAGTGAAATACATTCTAAACTTCCAACTGTGATTAAGAAAAGTGTTAAATTGTCCAGTTTTGGTCGTGTGAGGATTATCAGGATTCTGTTATTGAAAAAGAAATAATCAAATGAAAAAGCCTTATTGAACAGTTTTCATTTTGACACGGAGGTCCATCTTACTGACAGGTGTGTGATGGTAAGACACCCAACTAGCATTGTTTATTTTGTTTTTTAAGCACAATGACTAAGACACCCAATGACAACATAAGCTTGAATACAAAGGCTGAAATATCAGACTCTGCATGGCTCACAGTAGGTGCACAGTCCCCACAAGTATGGGGGAACCTTTAAACAACGTAATGGGGCACAAACCTCCCTCTGGACACACAAATAAGCATTAATAAATGTGTTGGGGCCATTTGAGAGGTGCTTTTTGGAGTTTTTAAAGATCTTTTCCGCCCCTGAACTCGGGCTATGATGTCCCGGATGAGATTCCCTATATCAATAACAGCAATTGTTTGTTAAACAATATATAAAGACATATATTGATATATAGCTAAATATTTTTAGAACCACATAGAGGTGCTGTTTGGACTTTTTTAGATTGTTAGACTTATTGTATACAGACCTTTATTTTTCACCTTCTAAACAGCAATCTAGCTTCTGTTAAACCTTATGAAAGTCTTGCAAAAAAAAAAAATAATAACTGAAGTCCTCAGCAGAAGGATCATGATTTTGAGCCTGTTGGTTTGCTGATACCTGTATTTAACTTAAAACCAAGCTGATACCACAGCAAATCAGACGCAAACACGTTTAAAAGAAATAATCCTCCTCCCTGCAACTGTTTATTTAGCTTCCAAAAAAGATTGCTACATTTCTTCACAGCCCAGGGTTTCCCAACTTGCTGATCAGTATAAACCTCAGAGTTTTGATGCAGACACACACACATCTTTAAATGGCTACACTCTAAGCTGAAGTGGGATGATTCATTCTGAAATACAGTCATCTGATGGAGACGGTGTAATTAAGAAGCCACAGGCAGTGATAGGTCATGGCTTCTCCACACGAGACAGAAAACAACATGAGTGGCACGTCACCTACAGAAACAATTACTCTAACAGCCACAAATATGTTGGAGTTTAAAAATATAAAAGTTTCATAAAGAGTAGTTTTCTCCTTTTTGCTTGTTTAATGCTTTATTCAGCATGCCTGCTATCTGAATCAGAGGTGGTGTGCCGTCTCGCTTTGTTGTGTCTGACTTGGCTGTCCGCTCTCATCATTATCACTTGCAATGAGGGGTTGGGGAATGCCAGCAATTTTAGAAACAGCTATTCAGCTTCACACCCTTGATTGTTTGATTACTGTTTGTGAGGCTTGAGTGAAATATGGCCCCTACAGAGTTTCTATGTTGTTGATATTTCATGTGGGCAGAGCCAGCCATACCACGCTGCAGTGCTGCATTTTTGATAAAAACAAAAAAATTGATCAGAACCAATCCAGAAGTAAAGCCGCCGTTATCTTGAAATTAACACACACAGGTGTGTGCAGTAACTGCTGCAACTTTAAAGAAATGCTTGGATGTTCTTTATTATTTATTACTAGCTCAACAGAGTTTTAATTTTACAATTAGTAAAATATTGCAAGCTCAGTCACATTAGATAGAGAGGATTTATAAATGTCCAAATTTAAGTACTAATTTTATCACATTGATACGTTGTGACCCAAACCAATGGTTTCCAAACTTTTCCATGCTGGCACTCCCTATACAGCATTAATGTTTGGTTAGGGACCCCATCCCCAACTCTTCCCCCATCTGGTAAACAAACAGACAATGCTAATAAATATGTAAAAGTCCTTATTCATATTCATTTATTATTACCTTTGTTCAGCATAACATTTTTCATTATTGTATAATATCTACACCCATGTTGATAAAAACAGAACAAAATAGATAAAACCTCTCAAGTGTAAGTGCAGTGGGAGGGCTGGCATTTCACTACCATATAAATGTCATTGTGGGCTAGTAAAGTGCTCTGCTTTTTACTTTACTTTGAGTATCTTTGAAGTTCAAAAAGCCACAATCGAAAGAGTATGTTCGAAATAGTTATGGATAAGAATAATATTTACATTATATATATATATATATATATATATATATATATCTATATATATGAGTAGCATTTCATCAGAAGCTTGAGATATATCAAGGGCTGAAAGAGGAGCTAGAAAAGATGTGGAAAGTAAGAGCAGCAGTGGTGCCAGTGGTAATTGGAGCACTGGGGGCTGTGACCCCCAAACTGGGAGAGTAACTACAGCAGATTCCAGGTAAAACATCAGAGGTCTCTGTCCAGAAGAGCGCAGTCCTAGGAACAGCTAAGATACTGCGCAGAACCCTCAAACTCCCAGGCCTCTGGTAGAGGATTCGAGCTTGAGGATGACACATACCACCCCACGAGGGGTGAGAAAACAGTTTTTTTATATATATACAATTCAGCGATTGAGTTGATTTTCTCCCAATATCATCGCAACCCCCTCCCATTTACAGGGGAACAGAACACCTTGCTGTTCAGCCAGGCCAACGATTCCCTTTAACGCCCCCCCTTTCAGAGACATAGACAGGTTTTAGGTATTTTTTCAAATTTTGTTTGTAACACTTTGGGATATTTATATGTAAAGTACAGTATAAGTAATTTTCTTTACTTTTACCACTGGTATATTCTAATTAATTGTAAATATTAAGGCTTAAAACTTCTTCTTTTCTCTTGCACCCATTCCCAAAGTCCCACATGCAATTTCCTCACCTAAATAGAAAAGTCCTAAGTTTTGGAAATGTAATTCATTGCACAGGCAATCTCTGTTGCTTGGTCAAAGTATGTCTGCTAATTGCAAGTTATTTAATTATATTATTATTGAACAGGCCCTTGGAGTGTAAGACCAATAGCTGACCTGTCAACACATTTCCTCACATGAGCTGTAGATCTCTGCAGAACTTTTTGAGCTACCATCGGTTTTATAGTCTCCTTGTCTATCCACCCATAATGAGGGACAAGGAGACTATAAAAGCAATGGTAGTTTGTAGTTCTGTCTTACGCCCCCCAATTCAGGACCATAAGTTGTTCTGTGAGGTGTTAAATTTATTGTTATGATGTAATAATAAAAAATTAGAAACTATCCCACATGTTGATTAATGTTTATAAATGTTTCATAATGAGAATAAAGATCACACAGGTAGGTGACTAGTAATGTCTAAAGAATGTCTAAAACAACTAAGTCTAAAACAACTAAATCTAAACCCTGTTCAGGTTGCATAAAATCTGTCAGTATCATACATCAGTTTTTTGTTGCAAGTTAACAAATTTGGAAAAAGAATACTTTTGCAAGGCATTTTATGTAAATCGTATTTTTTTGTAAAACTACCTCCTATTTACAGGATCCTGGATTTCCGGAGGGTTCCGCCAGTGGCTGGCAGACGAGTGAATGTAACTGGAGAAGTTCTGCAAGTAGCCCACAGCGAAGACCTACGAGCCGTGTTCTTCACCTCACCAGGTACCAATAGGCATTTGGATTTCGGCATTTACAGAGCACTCATGCCACAGACGTACAATTTTATAATCTGAAGAAAAAACGATATTTGATTTAAGTGGTCTCATTGTTAATGTTTTAACTGCTGTCCAAAAGCGTCAGCTGGTGTTTGTCAAAAACATTGTTTTATTGGTACTAAATCCTAGACTACACTTACAATATGACTATCCGTAGAGAAACTGAGCATAGGGTGACTTTAAAAGAAACTCTGTCCATTTTTCCAAGTAGAAATTGATCAATTTCCTTTATCTTAAAAGTGGGAATTTTTGTGGGTATAAAAACACGATCAGCTTCGTTCCATTTCAGAAAATCAGCTGGATTGGCTAAGTGTTCCAAGATTTTGATAAATGAATATTAATAAGATTATAAAAAATAATTTGATAATAAAAGACAAACTGAAAGAGAAATATAATATTAAATAATAAGAACTTGTACTTTGCAGTCAACTAAATACAAGATTGAGCACATATTTGTTTGGTTTACTTTTAAAAACCCTTAAAAAGTTCTGCAATATTAAGAGCATGAAAGGCTCGGAACAGAAGGACCCAGTATTCCAGGTGGACAAAGATTAGATTTCTCAAAGCGTTTATGGGAAATGGAACTGCAGTGAACTGCATCAGTTCGAGCCCAGAGGGTGAGGTTGATTCCAGCAGGTCGGCTGTCATACCATGCGGTGGGTGCCACACAGAGAGTCCCAGAAGCTGATGTCTTGAAGGTCAGAGGACAAGCAAGAGATCAGAACCGAGCAGACGATGGAAGGTAGGAGATTACAGAGGGTGAAGCCAAAGCTAGTGTCGATGAGGAGCTCAGCAGTCAGAGCCAGGTGATCAGAGTTGGGAAGCAGTTCCAGGTTCTGTTCACAGACAGGCAGAGATCCAGCAGGAGTCAGGGTGTGAAGAGGTCAGGCATAGATTAGAATGAGAAGAGGCAGGTCAAAGGCGCAGAGGCAGAACGGGTCAGGATCAGGCAATCAGAAACACATACGCTAGAGAACTCTCACCACAGGCTCATAATAATCTAGCACTGATGACTGGTCTGAAGGCTGGTTAAATTGAGACTGAAGCAGGTGGATCAGATGAGCGGTAATGAGAGCTGGGTGGAGATAAGCAGGTGATTGAAATGAGTAATCACACCATATATCAGCACCAAGATAATGACAGAAAAACATTTTTTCTTTATGTAGACCCCTTCCAAAAGTCCGTGGGTCTTTAGGGAATGAAGGATGAGAATAAAGGGCATAAATATTAAGAACCAGCAATAACATCCTGAAATCTGCTCTAAAATGACAGGAAGCCGATGCAGAGAGATTGAAATCAGTGTGGAGTGAGCTCACATTCTGAACCTTTTCAGAGTTCTGGCAGCTGATATCTAAAGCAGCTGTACATGGATTTAAGTTGTTTTTGAAAGAAAAGAAAGTAAAAAATTACAACCATATCATCCAAACAGGTATTTTTGTTACAACAGACTTCAGTTAACATATTTTATTAGGATTTTGTGTGACAAAAGAATATAAATAAAGTAGAGCATGACAGTGACATAATATTACAAAAATTGTTTTTTTTTTTTTTTATTTCAAGTTAAGTTTTTAATTCAAGTTGCTGAAAAATGCATATCTAAGGAAACCCAGCAGACTGCATGCAGGCACTGGCTGCAGTTTTCCTTCTCCTCCAATGGGCATAGCTCATTTATTAGAAAGTCAAGATGATAGAACAGATGGGTGAAAAGAACCCATCTGTTCTATGGAACAAATTCATGCAACTATTTCAAGGTTTTTATTTGTAAGAATCATATAAAAAAAACTTCTCCATATATTACATAAATGTACTCTGTCTTGCAGTCAATCACAATCGAAAAAACAATTAAACAATTTCTTTGTTTATATATATAAGTCAAATGAAGATGATGTTTTTTTTTAAAACACTGTATAAAATCCCAAATATGAAACTATTTTGTTTAAATGTTCCAATGCTGGAATAGCTGCATGTCAGTAACTTGATGCAATCTGCTGGATTTCCTTAGATAGAAAACGTTTAAATCAGTCTGTCTGTAGGGCTTGATTGAATTGACTAGTTGTAAATTGGTGCTACGGAAAAAAAAAATAAATAAACGAATTGGAGTGCAGCTTTTTGGCTGGAGTGAGGTTTCTGTCATCAATGAAACAATACAGTTGTAAAATATCTTTAATAATAAACAAACAGCAAAATACTTTGCCTTAATTGGATCTTTCTTGACCATCTGTTTTTCTGACTGCTTATTTTTAGCACCAAAAAAAAAAAAATAGGAGGGTTGATCAAAAAAGCTGACATAATGAACTCCTTCTTTGCTTTTACAACAGCAAACAACACATGTTTCTTCTCCAAGTGCCTGTACGTATGTAAGACTGAATATGCCGTGTGCGGGAGCCCAGACCTGCTGGAGGGCTCGCTTTCTGCCTACCTGCCTGGCCTCACCGTCGCCCCACGCATCTCCATCCCGAACCCCTGGAAACGCTCCTACACCTTCTCCGGGAGGGAGCAGTAAGGATCCAGCAACTGCACTTAGAAGGATTTTATGTTTAGCTAAATTTGAATTGTATGTTAAAACAGTATAGGTTGAAACTCGGGGTGCTAGGAGAACAAATGTTCCTTCTTTAATTTATTTCAGGTCATTAGATTCATGCAATTGAACAAATATTTAGAGGGAGAGTTTTTAACAGCAAATTATAGATTGATTTTATGACCATGGTTTATGGCAAATAAAAAGAATTATTTGACTTTCAAAAAATTAGGACCTAGATTAGACCAAGAATAAAAACTTTTTTAACAGTCCTACTGGCCCACAGTAAGATGTCCATATTTGTGCTGTATTCGCTGTATACTTGGTCATGGCTTCCTCAGCATGAATTGCTGTATTAATGCACTGTGGACTGGAGTTTATAGGCCTCCTAATCATTTTCAAAAAGCTTGTATTCAGATAAGCAGAGCTTTAAAACTTCTGTTCTGACTTAAGACTTGATAAAACCAGAGATGGGAAGTAACGAAGTACAAATACTTTGTTACTGTACTCAATTAGATTTTTCTGATATTTTTACTTTACTTTAATACCGTACTTTAATACGACTTTTTACTTCTACTCGTTACATTTTTACACAAATATCTGTACTTTCTACTCCTTACATTTTAAAAAATTGGCTCGTTACTTTAGTTTTGAATCATTTGAATGGAGTTACCGTTATTATTTTTCACATCATCAATACTAAATTCAATCTAATTGGATGGGAATCTACGTTGCATTTGACGCACCACTACAAGATGAATCGACAGATTCGGCGGTATTCATTGGAGGCAAATCACTGCAGCTTGGTGGCGGTGGCGTTAGCATAGTAGCATGGACGACGAGATGATTGAAAATGAACACAACGGAGATCTAGTCCTATTGGCAGACATCCATTTAAAATGTAGGCAACGGCATGAAAAAAGTGGTTTCTACTTTTACTTTTATACTTTAAGTAAATTTACAAGCCTGTACTTTGTTACTTTTACTTGAGTAAAGAAGTTTAATCAGTACTTCCACTTTTACCAGAGTATTTTTTAACACAAGTATCTGTACTTTTACTCAAGTACAGAAAGTGAGTACTTTTGCCATCTCTGGATAAAACACAGATAACATGGCTTTCCAATTCATCCACGACTCTAAAAGCTTTACACCGCACCTGAATGACCTTGGATTCTGCACCACACCGCTAAATCTTGAGACTCTGACACCATTCTCCTTTGCCCATGGCAGAAGCCTTAAGTCTTTCATTCCAAGTGGGTACAACATTAAATGTGCCTGGATATGTCTTTGTGTGGTGGCTCTTAAACCAATTACTCCCTTAACCTCTTTAATACACTTTGATTTACATCCTCTCAAGTCTTAGAGGCAGTAAATATGACTGAATTTTCATTTTTGGGTTCATTTTTAAGTTTATTACTTGCACATGCAAATATATAGATTTTTTCATTTATGATAATCAAAACTAATTAGAATGTGAAGTTTTCATTTACTGGAAAATGAAATAGTAATAATACCTCTCACCAAACTTTGGATTTTTTTTTCCGGAATTCTTTACCATAAAGATTCTGCTTATGCATTGTTTTTCTTTTCAGGTGGGAATTAAATCCTTTCTACTGTGATTCGGTTAAACAAGCATATCCTTATAACTCTGGAAACCGGCTCCTAAACATTATAGATATGTCCATCTTTGACTTTCTAATAGGTAAGCTATCTTATCTTAAGGTTTCTCTCTTTTTTTGTAACTAAATGTTTTTCATATCAGGTAACATGGACAGACACCATTATGAAATATTTACCAAGTTTGGAGATGAAGGATTACTTCTTCACTTGGACAACGCAAGAGGGTGAGGCAACTTCCTGATGATCAATTTCAGGGCCAGCCCAACTTGGGTCTGAATCCAAAGTCTCATCATGGACTGATTATTAAATTTGTGTTGTTAATTAATGTAATGTCTATTCAAAACATTGCCATGAGCAGGATATATGTCTCCACAGCCAGGGTGTCCCTATATTAGAGACACAATCATCCCAAAAAAGTCTGAGCCCAGTAAACTTCTGCCATCTGGTGTCTCTTAATTGATGTGTACAGTCTAAGCTTGAGGTATCCTAATGCAACTGTTTAAATTACAGTATAAGCCACAACTTTTTCCCATTCTTTCAAACATGCAAAGTTAATGCTTTTCTCTGGATTTTTCTTCAACAGCCAGGAGGTGGAAGTTAAAGTTAAACTAAACTGGTATCAGTTCATCAGTAGGGCTCAGCTCGGTTCAGTTCAGGCATGGTTCTCAGATAACGAAGAGCGCATGAGCAGACCGCGTCATGACCTTACAGTCAGCCATCGCAACATGCTAGTAACTAGAGATTAGAGAAGGGTGTTGAGCTTCTACATCATAATAAAAAAAAAAGATGTGACTGGCATGTACACACTGACACAGAAACTGTGAACACACACAAAAAAAGATTGATAAACCCTAAAGCAGAATGTTTAGACTGTTCAAACTGGGACTAAATTGCTAATAAAGATATATTCCTATATGTACATAAAGGGTGTAAAAGTAAGGGTTCTCCAATTGCACTATTCATACACAAACCACAACTGCCTTATATATATGTCATTTTTTTTTTTTTTATTCCTTTACAGGTTTTTTTAATCCTTAAAGCTCTTAGCATGTAGATAACAATCTGGAAGGAGACACATTCTTGATAAATTTATTTTTTAAGCTCAATATTGTAAATATAAAGTTCTCCCTCCTGCCTTGGGCTGGCTCTGATATTCATGTTGAATGATGCTGCGCTGCTCCACACCGTTCATATATTTGGTACCATGTTTTGTGCCCAGGTTTGGGAAGCATTCCCATGATGAGATGTCCATCCTGGCTCCATTGTCTCAGTGCTGCATGTAAGTTTGCTGATTTAGCAAATAAATGAACACATTCTTGTTGGCTTTGATTTTCCCAGACACATTTTTGTTTTTATTTCCAGGATAAAGCAATCTACATTGCTGAGACTCCAGCTCTTGGCCCGATCAGAGTTCAGGCTAAGCGATGTGATGAGAGAGTCCCTAGAGTTGGATGTTTTAAGGCCGGTCCTGACCGAGCCCCACCTCTTAGCGCTGGACCGTAGGTTACAGAAGGTCCTCAGAGTGGTCCAGCGCTGCATCAGGAGGCTAGGTCAGAATGAGGTCATCACCAAAGACTTTATTAAACCCACAGTGACTCCTCAGACTGCCACCGAAGGGAAAAAGAGTAGGTAGTTGGGATTAAGCTGTTTTTGTTTAACACAAGCTACACAATCAGATTCAAGCAAAAGGGACAAGATCTTTGGAGATCTTCATTAAAAACTTGTTCACAACATGGAGGAAGGATAAACCACTGCAGGACAGAATCTTAGGGATATAATCACTTTTTATCTACATTTTTCCTCTTTATTATTTAATTTAAGGTCTGCAAAATAACAAACTAAAACCACTGTGATGATGTACATCATCATAAGTAATATACACCTCACCATATTAAAAAATATGTGTAAAGACTTAAAAGAATAGATTTATTATTGTTTTTGGAGCAGCAGTAGTTCACATTGACAAATGCTAAAAAATCCAGCTTTATTTGAGTGCATTCATCAATACAATGTTCCCTATGTTGAAAAAAAAAATCTTGTAATGTGTAAGACAACAAAATCAGAGCTTTCCTTAATTGGCTCCCATAATTTGATCAAAAAACATTTTTATTAGTAAATCAACACTTCCTGTTTCCCTTGGGTTTACATGTTGTGAAACAGCTAGTTGTCCTACAATTTAAATCAAAATCCAAATATGTGAGAACACGTCATTCCCATAGTAATGAAGAATAAGGCTATATTCATACTGCTGGTTTGGTCCAGGGAGCAATTAAAGAAGGAAACATCATTCCTTCATTTGTCATTTTTTGATTTTACACAGACAAGCCAAACCAAGCAAGACCCTTAAACAGAGACTACTGCATCCTAGGATAAACCCCCAGACCAAATATGAGAGGAGTGGTGTATGTATCTTTATGTTGGAGAAACCAAATAACCTCTCCACAGATGCATGGCCCAACACAGAGGAGGGACCCCCTGTGGTACATCTCATGGACAGAGGACATTCTTTTGAGGACCAGAATGTTCACATTTCGAACAAAGAAAATAGGTGGTTTGAGAGGGCCGTGAAGGAAGCCATCTATGTTAAGAAAGAAAAACCGAGATGGACTGTAGACTGAGATTTCAGCTTTCAAAAACCTACAATGCAGCAAAACTTTTTTAAGCAAAAAGCTTAAAAAAAGAATGCGAATGCACATGGACAACCCTGTGCCCGCTCCCAAGAGGGAGCAGACCCTTGCAAGAGCGTGCACGAGCCCATTTCTCCTCGTGCACGCTATGTTTCAAAGTTGCCCTTTGCATCGCTCATACAAGCTTACTCTCCAAAAGAAGATTTTTTTTTATATTTCCACTATGTCAGACTGGTAAGTGGAAATGGGGAAGAGCACGTAGGACGGCCTTACGTAAACACATCACCAGAATGATTAATAATTAGGAGGACCACCTATTTAAATAATCCACCTGGAAAAAGAACATCCTCCACTACAGTATACCTTTAACTACATCAGCTGATCTTACATCACATTCTGTCTTCCTGTTTTTGGTACAATCACACTGCAAGTGAACTGAGACCAGCAATTGTAACTGTGCATCAGTAATGTTCCCAGTTCGGTTTCAGGGTCTTGAATTGGGTTCCCTCCAGTGTGAACCCAATGACCCATGGGTCACAACTCTCCACAGGTTTGGTGGAAAGCACTGCTAAACACAGGTTTGGCTTGATTGGCCATTGCTAGACTTTGGGTATCCCTTATACATTTGAAACAAGTCTCTACAACCAGATGTTTCGACAACCAAAGGTAACCACATCGATATGAGATGGGAAACCGATGAACCGGAGTAGAGTTTTTTTGTAATCCAGATTTTCTTTTATTAAACTGAAGGAGACATAAAGAAAATAAAGAAGCCTCCAAATATAAATGTGATGAGTAGATTTATTGTTATTATAACAGACCTCTCTGCAATTAACACTCCAGATTAATGAATATATAAAAAAATATTCTTATTTCTTTTAGCCAGTTCTTGATGCAAATCTTTGTTTCTGCAATTCAGTGCTAGTTTTTTAAGAGTTTCTCATCGTTGCCAGGGCTCTTCATTCTTATATATGGAAGTAAAAGACTTACACTGACTTGCAGTGGATGTGTTTTGGTAAAGTTTTGAATGATGTGCAGTGGGACCATGGAAATACAGCTTGTTTTTACTTCTAAAATAAATTTAATTTAACTAATGACACATTTTGGAAACTGTTTCTCACTTTAAATAAAAAAAGAAAACAAGTAATATTAAGGGAGGGGACCTATGAGTGGGAGAAAGGGCAGTTTAGCAGACGTTTAAATTTCCTCCACCCTGTTTTCCAGACTTATAATCCTGTTTCATCAGCAGCTAAATGCCTTTAAAACATTTAAGGCAGGCTGGGGCAAAGAAATAGAATCTGTAACAATTGCAAACAGGCAGATAACCCAATGAAAATTAGATCAAGTGAACTTTCAGAGCTTTTATCCTAGTTAGTTAATTTTTTGGCTTCCTTTCTATTCCTTAATCCATATTCAGTGGCTGCATCCTTAAAGGGATCATCTCTTCATGAAATGTGCAGCAATTGTTGTTGAAGCATGTAAATAAAAAGCAGTAGGAGGTGTAAATCCTTTCTCTCTCTAAAGCAAACACTAAACCTTTACAGGAGGAGGATTATGTCTTGAACAATTAGTGGGGGTTTTTTCTCGTGATGTGTCCAAAAAAATTAAAAAAATAAAAAAAATTAGTGGCCTAGTTGTTAGGGCATACAGCTTGGAATCCTGAGGTTGTGAGTTTGAAACTCGCTCCCACAGACTGCCACTATGGGTCTCTAAGCAAAACCTTTACCTCCCTGGGTGCCCCACAATGGCAGCCCACTGCTCCCCTAATGGATGGGTTAAATGCAGAGGTACATTTCTCTAATGTCAGATCAACAAAGTTCAATTCATTAAAAAGATAATAAAATAAAAATAAAGACTAACGGTGCCTAGAAGGGCCAACTCAAACCTTTGCCCTTTAGAGATAGTTTAGTTCGGTTTTCAGTTTACAAAGCTATATTTTCAAGTATATTTTAAATCTCTTAAATAGTTTGATTTCTCTTTTTGGTTCTGATTTAACAATGGGCTGATTTGGAAGACATGAGAAGTGAAATGATGCCCTCTGCTGTTCAGATGTGATCCAGCATGCTTTCTGACTAAAGAGGCAAACGATTCAATAACATGTAAATATATCAGCCTTCTTCTATGATAGGGGTGTAGCCAAAAAATTGCAAAATTTAACGTATTTTAATAACTCACCTCAAACCTTTGTATTTCATATTTTACAATTCATAACACAAACAAGTGACAAAATTCAAACATCTACTTGCTTAATTCAATGACTGAGTTTACGAAATAATCCAATTCAATCAAAAATTGTTTTGTCGATTCTGAAGGAAGGTTAAATATCAATGTAACTGTAATATGTTTCTTTAAGTAGTTTTTTTAATTGAGATAATAGCTGTGTGGGCAGGAGGGATCCACTGTAGAGGTCTGTCTTACAGCTGATCTGGAGCCACTGACTGAAGACACCTTGTTGTTGAATGACAGTCTGATGAAGAGGATGCTCTTGATTCTCCATAATCTTCTTCTTTTAAAAAGAATTCTTCTTTGCAATATCATCTTCTAAAGGAGTTCCCAGAACAGTCGGCCTTCTTTGTCAGCTTGCTCAGTTTCTTTAAGTTATTTGCTCCGATGCTGCTATATGATAATAAGGTTTGACCCATTGCATCATCTTCGATGTTTTATACACACTGAAGATCCAAGGGTTGTTTCCAAAGCATGCAACAAAGCGGCCCACCAGCTCCCTATACTCAGCTTATTGCCCATCTCTGGTGAACCTAGACAGAAGACAGGTCTCTGTCTATTGCCCAATACTGGAAGTTAGAGGTTTAGAGTAAAAAGGAATGGGCAGAGTACCATCCCCTGTGGAGCTCCTGACTACTTGAATAGACAGCTGACTCTTTAAAGCTACAGTGTGTAATTTTCAGCGACATCTAGCGGTCAAACTGCAGACCGCAGCAACATGAACATCTCCCCCCCACCGCTTCTCCCCCCCAACAGTACGGCGAGCGTTACTGGACAAAATGTCTTCCACGACGTCCGCATCACCTACCTTCTCAAGTGATGAGGTTTGTTTACATAGATAGTTTTACAGATAGTATTTCATTAGTCTGTGTAGGGTATAGATTTCATGTAGACTTAAGATAATAAATATACCCGTAATGGGCGATGTCGCAATCGTTAGTTTGTTGGCTCTGCGCTGCCGTAGCGCAAAGATGTCTGCCTCCATGGCTGCGAGACCCGCTCCTATGTAATTATAAATAACGAATTCTAAGGCAACGCAAATATTAAGGTTAAGAGGCTGAGCTCGTAGATGATGATAAATAACATAGTTATGTATAATATATTACATTTCTGACTGTATATCCCTGTAATTATTACACACTGTAGCTTTAATTTCACAAACTGTGTTCTGTATATCAGGTGGAGTGGGTTCTGTCGTCTGGAGTGTCTGACATACTAAATGAGGCTGAATAGGGTGAAAGTGTTCCTGAGAAACACTATACTGAATAATGTGTTCTGATTTGCCAAGAGGAAAACAAAAAACAACCCAAAGTTACTTCCTTTTACATGACACAGAACCAAAAAAAGAAATACATTTTAAGGCTACAGTGTGTAATAATTCAGGGGGGGAGCAGTGGTGGTTGTGGTGGGGGTAAGCAGTGCATGTAGCTTCAATCTGACCATTAAATGTTGCTGAAAATGAACACTGTAGATTTAAAACATTTAACATTATGGACTAGCTAACAGCTAACTAGATAACATTTATATGTTCTTTTTTTTAAGACCTTTTAGCCTTATTCCTGTTGACATTCCACCTGTTTGCTTGTTCTACACTTCAATCTTTAAACTCAGCTTTTCAAAATGTGTTTTAATTACAAGAGGTCAATGTTACCATGACAAATGTTTTGATGACCTGATTAATTTTTAACAATGTCTATCAAGGATGTCAAAAATAACTGCAGGAAGCTGATTGGACAGTCGTTACACTGAATTGTGCTCCATCTGGGATAAAGAAGCTACTGTGTTTAATATAGAACAACAAAAGCAAAGTCCCGGAGTGAAGAGCAAACTGCAAAAACAAGAAAACACCATATCACTGAAAGTGAAAATAAAAAATAAATTCTGGAACAAAGGTGAATTAGTTTTTACTTTTTATTGCTTAAACTGCCATCTGGAACAATCTATACCAAAAGGATAAACATCTTTGCACATACAGGAGGTCAAACTAAATACAGGTTAGAATAGAAAAAGAATGGTCCTCTGATGGCCTGCAGCCCCTCGCGCTGCACACCAGTCAAGCTCTCTGAAGGTCAGGCTAGCAGGAGTGACGGACGACTACTGTAAGCCCAGGTCAGGTAAGCTAAGGCAAACCGGGACGATTGCAGTGTGGCTATAAACGTTTCCAACTAAAACCTATAATGCACCTATTTACATGAGAATAATGCTCTGAAAGAAGGTGAATCCCTCAACCTTGACGGAGGATAAACAGGATGTGTTATCAGTGGACACAACTGACCAATAACCACATCCCAGGATAAGGGCTGGGGAGAAAAGATGATCGGTTCAAACCTTCATCTCATCGAGCTCAACACTCTGCAATCAGTACCAAAAAAAGAAAACAAGTCCAACATACATCTCAAACTGAAGCGCATACAACTGCAAGCAAAAAAAAAAACAGACAGCAGATTCAGTTCTGACTAAAGAGTGAAGCAGGAATGAGAAGTTAGGTCAACATTGTCTCATTTTGGTAGAGATGTTACAAAAACATTGGATGCTATCTAAATAGAGGTGAAGCAGTTAAGCAAGGGGATAACAAACAAAACATTCAACGTAGTTCCTGCTTCTTTAAATACAACCTTTCATTCACACGGATGCCTTAAAACATCATGCCGGGTAAGCGTAGAGAACAGGTCAGCAGCCACTCTCATGATAACAGACCTTTTCCCCTAACGGGCAACGAGAAGCTCCGACACCAGCGTTCCAGTCAACATCTGCTCCTTCTGCCCGTCAGCTTTCACAGCTAAATACTTCCTTTAACTAATCTGTAACTCGTCTTTCCGTTTACGTTTAAAAAGTTTTTCCATGATGTTTTACACAATAGCAGTACATACTGTTGATATCAGTCAACAAGAAGAATCATTTATTTATGTATTACTTTGTGGCACCAAACACCTAAAATAGATTTTATGGAAAAATAAGTGTTTACAAAAGACAGTTAAACATATTTCACTCCAAACCATAAGATTTATCATTTTGTAAATGATAATAATATAACTATTTTAACTATACCATAATGACATTTTGATTATAAACAATAGCAGAAGAGTGACCAAGTTATTTGGTATTTTCTAAACAAACTGAATACTGAATCTTACATAATACTCCTTTATTTTCTTTTTTTTTTGTTTTTCTCCTTCGGGTTTTCAAGGCAGTTCTTGTGTATTTGTTCAGTCGATCAGGAGAACTCTAAGGGTAGTAGCCATTTTCTGCTGGAGCCTTAGGGAACATTTCCGCAGCTATGCTTCTCTGCGCTGTGACAATAATCAACATTTGGCACTAGCCTGGTAGCTGCACAATAAAAAACAAAAAAAACAAAAAAAAAGTTGTACAAACTTATCCAAACTAAGCGAAACAGACACGTCACTGTCTACATCATCCCCATCAAACGGTAACAAAGACACACCCTGAAACAAATGGAGCCTAAGATTACAGCGGATTCCAAAAAGAAGTGATTAAAAACGCTGCAGGACAGTTAAATGCGGTCATGTTTCTGCCTTTTTCCTGTGTACCTTCAAACTGACATAAAGAGGGAAGAATCAGCCTTCGCCTCAACTGGAAAAAGAAAAATAACCGAAACACTAAAAGCGCCTTGTAAGGTCTGATTGTCTCATCAGTCGGAGACCCTTAAGTCTTTCAGATTTCCTGCTTTAAATTTAAATCTAAAAAGAGAAAAATGTAACCAGCAAAGATATATATAACATTTTATATATATATATATATATATCAATATATGAAAGAAAAGTAACATGTGGTGTAACTGTGTCTAAAAGGTAGCGTACAGCAGCTGGTACAAGCGCTGGTGAATGGCTGAAAGTCACCACAGCGTGGCACGTGGTAACGGCAAAACGATTCGAGTAAAACGAAGAGATATCAAAAGCCAAAAAGAAAGGAGGGCAGAGTGAAAAAAAAAACAAAGCTAATTGCATTTGTGGACCCTGGGTCTGAAAGAAGAGAAGAAGGTGAGAAAGTGAGGGGGGGTGGGGGGGTCTGGCAGAAAAGAAGATGGGAGTATTTCTCCTCCCTTCAGACAGACAGCGACACAAAGCTGTTGTACTGCTGGATGTTGCGCTTGAGAATGTCCGAGCATGGGCCCAGGACGCGCTCGAAACGGGGCCGGTCCAGCTTGACGCACTTCAGCGGGCCGCGAGCGACCACCGTGGCAGCACGAGGGCGGTTCATCAGCAGAGCGATCTCACCTGGGCAGAAAGAGAATCAAGCACAAAATAAATACATTAAATGTTACATTTGTTTCATGTCATCATTCTCCCTTTGTCGTTATCCTGTCAATCAAACACATCTGCTCCGCTTCATCCAGGCTGCAGCAAGCAGCGCTGCAGAGAGCAGCTGAACACTTTCCATCAAATGTTCTGATGTTCAAGACAAAGAAAAGGCTTTATGCAACAGGGAAACTATTTATATAGTAATCAATAGGGACAGGGACCTAAATGGCGCTGGACGGTCCTAACGGACTGACAAGCTTCAGCCTTATTGTTCCTCTTAATGTTATTATTAAGGTGGCCTTTTCCTTTTGAAAGACACTCCAGCTCATAAAACACATACTGCTAGTCTCCTCCTTAAGAAACAGAGAACTGATGGGAGGGGCTAACGTTCTACTCCCATGTTGGTCTGGTCATCAATGATGTAAATTTACTTTGTCACTAAATTTAGCAACTTTTCAGAGCCTTTTTTGCTTTTTATTTTTCAAAAAGTAACTGGCAATGATTTTAGCTGCTTTTTGTGTTGCTTGAGACTTTACTGAAAAGTGTGAAGACAACCAGTCGGTCTGAATCCCTCCAGCTTCCAAAGCACAGAGGTGGTCAGTCAGTCGGTCAGTCAGTCAGACAGACTTGCTGTGCAGCAACTACACACTGTCAAACTTAGACTGTGTGTTCTGGTAAACACTAAATAAATACAGTAGTTCACATGTTTGAGTTTTAAACATATTTAGAGCATTTTTTAATCCTCCTTTTTTGCAAATCTCTATATTACTCACTCCTACAAATATAAAACATTCTTTTTCAGATATAGAATTTTAGTGTATGTAATTTTATGCATTACTTTCTTAATTCATGTGCTTTTTTCCCCCCACTTTTTTTAAAGAAAACACTCATTTCTTTTTATTCATTTTTATATAAAACAAAAATTTATCAATAAGGGTCCTGATAAAATACAGGATTGACAGGGATTATCGTTCAGAGGAATAGCATTGATAAATCCTTAATGATTCCCACCCCAACTAATTAATTAAAGCATGCTCAGCAAGATCACTATGGAAAATATTTTTATGAGCAAAATATAAACTAGTTGTGCATAAACAGAGAGGATAGCTGCTAGCATTAGCCTAGCACTCCAAACCACTCCATATTACAACATCAGAGGAACCAAACATCATCTTATTAAAGCCTGGGTTTGAACTCATATCTAATAAACTTCAGGAAATTTGGACAACGTGGTTTCATTAGTGAGTGCATTACAGGGCAGACAACCATGTACTGATGTAGACCATGTTGTATATTATTCTACAGTGAATGCAAAGCACTGATTTTCAATCAAGTACAAGGCTGGGGTTCTATGTCAACAAATATCACTGTAGAAATGGAAATAGTTAGGAAAAGTTCTTTTAATTCTTACCAAAGTAGTCAGATGGTCCTAATCTCCCCACTTCAACAAATTCCTCATTCTCAGAGCGACGCTGCAGAACAGCTGCTGAACCCTGGGAAGAACACAAACAGATCATCCTCATCAAATGAACCAGCTAACATTATTGTCATCAGAAGCAATTTAATGAGACCTAATAATTATTTAATGGGCTTAAATAAGCATTACCATGATAATATTTCAATAAATATATGAACTCACTGCTACCAATTCACACAGTGTTACTTTTAGCTACTAGGGGCGCTAGACCAGCAACTTCCAGGATTAGTGCCCCTAAATGCAACTGGCAACACTGCGCTAAATCTGATAGCCGCCCACTTTGGACAAGCAGATTGAAAAGCTACAGATTCCTTGTGGAGAAAAGTTTACATCCTCCTCTTTAGATGAAATCCCACATCACAGAACCAGAAATATATCTGATCAGTTAAGGATCATATCAGTTACGTTAAAGCTACAGTGTGTAACTTTTAGCGACATCTAGCGGTCAGACTGCAGACTGCAGCAACAAGAACATCTCCCCCCCACCGCTTCTCCCCCCCAACAGTACGGAGAGCGTTACGGGACAAAATGTCTTCCACGACGTCCGCATCACCTACCTTCTCAAGTGATGAGGTTTGTTTGCATAGATAATTTTAATACTGCCATCTATTGTTCAGTACCCGCTCAGTTCATCTCTCTCAACTTGCCGTAGTTACTTTCGAGCGTAATGGGCGATCTCGCAATCTCTAGTTTGTTGGCTCTGCGCTGCCGTAGCGCAAAGATGTCTGCCTCCATGGCTGCGAGACCCGCTCCTATGTAATTATAAATAACGAATTCTAAGGCAACGCAAATATTAAGGTTAAGAGGCTGAGCTCGTAGATGATGATAAATAACATAGTTATGTATAATATATTACATTTCTGACTGTATATCCCTGTAATTATTACACACTGTAGCTTTAATCTAATAATTGGGTCAAAAGTAACACTAAGTTGCTATTACCTTTTGCCTGGAGGAACTAGAATTATTTAAACATCTCAAATAGCATCCTTTACGAGTAAAAACATCTCAGCTGTATGGCTGAAAGTGCAGCTAGAATCAAAAAGCCTGAATATATACACACATATAGTGCAAATGTGCTCATTTTGACCATTTCTGTCAATGGATAAACAATCAAAGCAGTAAACGTTCTGGTGTCTAATAATTAAACAGCGCATACAGAAGGAAGAACTTATTGCGCTCCAGCTGAAGGTTCCAGTTCCTGAGGGTAACAGAACAATTGGAAAATAGTCCGATGCCAGTTTAACAGAGTCTAAGGTTTTAAGACAATCTGGTGAGCAAGAAACATGTTTTCAACTGCAACAACTTACGTTTAACAAAGGAATGTATTTCACAACAGCTTCAAAATATGTTTAAGCAACAATAGTGTATTTTTAGACCAATGATAAATGTTGTGGCAACATTAGGCTTCTTAGAAGAAGAAGCCGATTCTATAAGATTCTGAACAGCAATATATTGTTTGGATGCTAAATATAGTTGCATTATACTAGAAATAAATATACCACAGCAGCCCTATATTTTAAAACAGATCTTGATATAATAACTCTTAAAGGAATAGTACACCCAAAACATGATTAGCCTTCATTATCTACTCACCCCCATGCTGAACAACACTCTGGAGTACTTTTTTGATATCTCAAATGCATCTGGAGATCTGGGAGGCTTCTTGCTGTCTGCTGACATTCAAATAATGGAGGTCCATGGCGCCCGAGGCAGAAAGGTCCATAAAAGTCCACAAAAAGCGTGTCAATATTCCTCCATACTGCTCGTCCAATGTATTCCAAGTGTCCTGAGTGGGTAGGGTCCATAATTTACTCGAAACAAAGTCATTTAGAATGTTTTTAGAGCATAAACAGTAGTGTATAGGATTTCCTAAAAGCGCGTTCACGAGCCTACGGAAACCGCGGCAGACCAAACCAGATGAAAGTGCGCATTCAGCGTCTGCTCTGCCGATAATGCAAGCGTAGAAGAAGAAATGTGCTGTTTACCTGTGCAAAGAAAGAAACAACGAAAGAAAAATGTCTGAGGACTTCAGTGTTGATGAAGAGCATGAGTTCTTTACCGAGCTGAATGCGCACTTTCATCTGGTTTGGTCTGCTGCGGTTTCCGTAGGCTCGTGAACTCGCAGGTGCGCGCTTTTAGGAAATCCTATAAACTACTGTTTATGCTCTAAAAACATTCTAAATGACTTCGCTTCGAGTAAATTATGGACTCTACCCACTCAGGACACTTGGAATACATTGGACGAGCAGTATGGAGGAATATTGACACGTTTTTTGTGGACTTTTATGGACCTTTCTGCCTCGGGCGCCATAGACCTCCATTATTTGAATGTCAGCAGACAGCAAGAAGCCTCCCAGATCTCCAGATGCATTTGATATATCAATAAAGTACTCCAGAGTGTTGTTCAGCATGGGGGTGAGTAGAAAATGAAGGCTAATCATGTTTTGGGTGTACTATTCCTTTAAACCAACACATGTTGGTGGCTGCTTATCTGTAGTAGCAGTGCCTTTAAACAGTATTTACACCATCCTTAGACTTCACATATGCTCACTGTTTCTTCCTGCGTGCAAAGCGAGCAGGTGACTAAAGAAACCGCTAAAGGATGTCAAAGGAAATACTATCTGCACTTGTTCTGAGACACTTTTTAACATTCAAATGTATTCACTCATTGTATTCCACAAAAAGAAAAATGGTATAGATATTTTATAAGTAGAGATGAATTAATAATAATTTTAAAGTTAGTTTATTTAAGATTTTTATATCCTTTAAATCCTTTTCATTTGTCAACAACCTAAAGATCTTCAGATTCACTAAGAACATCAGCTGGTGATCAGGATCACTGATAGATCTGACTAGTAACAAGCAGGTGACGGTAAACAAAGCAGTCCTCTGTTTTGTTTCCAATCCAGAGGTTAGTAGGAAGTTGAATTTAATTCAATTGAATTCAATTCAGTTTATTTATATAGCGCTAATTCACAACACATGCAGTTCACAGATACAATTCAACCAGATCATACCGTCAAATTGATTCAATGTTTTCTATCTAAGGAAAAGCTGTTGATTACATCGACTCACTGACTTGAAGACAATCCCTCATCTTATCCATCTTATACTTATCCAAAAATATTGCTGTTTCATCCCTTTGCGCAGTCCAGATGTCTGACATGGAACATGTTATGTCATAATAAGAAGTCCTGACAATCATTTGGCTGCTTTGTAGCCAGAGAAGACTTTCAGCCATTAATGATTATTACACATTCATTGCTAAAATTTAGAGACTAAATACATTTTAAAATGTTAACTTAGGCTTCCTTCACACCACAGGTCTTTATGCTCAACATTTTTTCTAACATTTTTTAACATATACTAACTAAATGTGACTGCCATCTAGGGCTGCAACTAACGATTATTTTAAAAATCGATGAATCGGCCGATTATTTTTTCGATTAATCGATGAATCGGACAAAAAATATTTTTTATATTAACCTCGTTATTCCAAAATAAACATTTTAGACAGAACAAACAAGCACACAAGTACAGGTTGCTCATTAACTGTACTGGTGCAATATGAAAAATAAATGTTTGTGTTAAAACTACGCAAACTTACATGAGAAATGTAGCTGTACATCCACAAAATATAGGCTACTTTGTTTCATAAAGTGCAAAAAAAGACATTTTTGTTTTTAAAGCCCCTAAGGGGTTCAAACAATAGGCCCCCCCATTTCAACAAATAAGTTTTTTAGACTAGAAGAGTTCTGCCTTTTAAGACAGGAAAGTATAGCAGTTAAAGTTGCTACTTGAGAAAATACTTAACCATATAGATAAAAATAGCCTGTGATTCAAATTATAAATTGTATTTGGAATAAAAATGAGAGAACTAGGGGTGCTAAAAACACATCCTCCAAAGACAGATATTTACATGGGAATGTGGCAGATAATTAACTGACATATTACTGATCTTGCTGGATTTTATTCTGCTTTACTTCCATAAATTGCAGGATCTTTACTTTATCTTTGCCAGAAGATTTAAACTTTAAAAGCCTTGCCCTCATAATTTGCAAGTTAATTTATTAATAAAGTAAATATAAACGCTGCTTAAGCTAATTCAAATGAAATTAAAAGTAAAATAAGTAGCCAACCTTATCACTGTCTGTAACCTACTAACACGGTAAGGAAAGCATCAGATGAGCTACCTGAGAAACTAACGTTACGTTTCCCCACTTTAAAACCAAACAAACATGGTGGTTCTATGCCATGTTCATTTGTTTTGACAAAAGTTGCATGTTACGACTTTTTTCACTTTACAAAGCGCAGGCTATTTTAATTATTGTGATCAATTTGCACAGTCAATCCCGGCGCATGCGCGCTTCATTTGCAGTCTGGACGCTGAGGGTAAACATCCTGCGGCTCTGACTGCAGCGCTGAGAGGGACTCCTGCGGGAGCGGGGGGAGGCGCCCCACGGCAGAGTAGGAACGATACATGCTTTCACGTAAGAGTCTTCAAAAGCCGCCGGTGACACCGTAAAAAGTCGCCAGATTTGTCGCTAGTCGCTTTTTTGAAAATAGTCGCTGGAGGGGTCTGAAAAGTCGCTGAGTTGGCAACACTGCACCTGCAGCGCTGGCTCGCTCTGCCGTATTTTTTCTTCTTCCCCCGCTTCAGTCAAGTGGATGTGATGACGGCGCCGGCGGATGACGCATTAATCGCGTGACACAACTAAAAGATGATGAAATTCGTTGCCAACGCTTTTAAAAGTCGATTTTTATCGATTTTATCGATTCGTTGTTGCAGCCCTACTGCCATCAGATATCTACCCAACCCTAACAACACCAAGGCGACCCACAGGCACAGAAGGTAGAAATCACAAAGCAGCAAACTGTTTACCAAAGTAATGATGGAGCTTTTCAATAAAGCTTTGTTCAAAAAAACAAAACAAAAACAACTACACGCACCAGTGGATTGTAAAGTAGGAGACAGAATTGACTAGAAATTCTTCTTTGATATTTGCAATTGTTGCATATTTGCACTAATTTGTTCAACCAGAAAAAAACAAAGTTTTGTTCAAAGTTTTACTAGGAGAGGGCTACAGAAGTCAACCAGCCTGATAATCTATACTCTTGGACTTTGTTATGTATAAATCATCAAACCTCTTTGGAAGAGTAATCAAACCAAACCATACCTCTAAAATGATGAAGAACTCATCTCCAGGCTCGCCCTGAACAACGATCTTCTGTCCATCCTCAAACTGAACGGGCTCCAAGGCGTCGGCCACCGTCAAACGCTCCCATTTGTCTAGAGACTCTGGGAATTGAGATGACAGAAAAGATCTGAGCAACCAGGACTGATAATAAGATATTTATAGATACTTTTCATTTTATTTTTCTCTTCACAGAGAAAACATGATGTTCATTTCTATTTATAAACTCTCAGAAGAAACTCACCTAAAATGGAGACTTTCCTGAGGAATTCTTCGTACATCTTCCTCTTCCTCAAAGTGCTTCCCTATGGAGCAGGGCGTTTTCTGTTACTGTAGCCCCAAACAAACCGTATCAAGCTGAGAATCTTTAAACATTAAGCTAAATACCATCAGTATTCTCCTGTAGCTATCTCTGTCTATGCCCCACAGCTTGACGTTGGTCTTGGCTCTGACTGTAGCTGCTCTCGGGGTGCCGTAGATCAGTGCCAGCTCTCCGAAGCTTCCTCCCTCTCCGATGCTGGTCACCCATTCATTGTTCACGTACACCTGAATGATCCAGTAGATAAAGATCCTTCTTATAATCCAAAGGAGAGCAGAATGTTGCTGTGACGTCAGATACTCACATCCATCTCTCCTTGGTCGATGACATAAAAGTTGTCGCCTTCATCACCTGAAGGCACCAAATAAAATGTTTAGCCATAGTTTATTTATTCTTTTCTTTTTTTTGACTCAATCAAAACTTTTTTTATTTATTTTTTTACCCTGCTGAATAACCGTTTCCCCGGCGATATAGGTGACTGGAAACATGGCATCAAATATGTCACTGAAAAAGAACAGATTTAAAAGATGGTGAGCTGGATAAATAAAACCGTTTCACTTTATTATGAAAAGCTTTTAGAAACATTGGACAGCAGGTACCTTCTTTCGTTGTCATCGAGGTGTGAGAAGAGCACATTTTTTTCAATGGCTTTAGCCAAAGCAGCCATGGTTTTGTAGTCCTTTGGAATAACCTTTAATAGGAGCAAGAAAACATTTGAAGCAAATCCACACCTGCACCCCTTGGATCATATTTGTGATCGCTGCCTACCTTTCTGACATATGAGGCTGCATCCTCCTCTGTGTAAACCTCTGCACTGAAGGCTCCTCTGCGCCGGCGGCCCTTCACCACAGGGTTCATGGGCGGAGACACTTCCTCATCACGAGAGTCTGAGCGGGAGCTGCTGGCCTTCTGCTGGTTTTGAATCTGCTTGGCCTCCTCCTGCAGGGTGAAGTGAAAGAGGAAAAGTGTTCACAGGGTTCACCATTCTGCCAGTCGCCTGCCTGACAGGTTTAGTTAACAGATTAGATTTGAAGATACTTTCTGCTCTTGTTGCTCAGGTTTGGGACGCACCATGCAGAACTGAGATCAGGTCATGGTATATTATAGGATGGCTTTTTTAGATCATAAGACTCTGGGATAACTCTGCTTTACTAATACTGTGTTATTTGTTTTATTGCTAACATCCTGACATTTTAAAGTTCAATCAGCTGTTTACACGTGTTGGGCTTAATATTCCAGGACTTTACATGAAGACTTTCCATCTGTGGGAATACTGACTTTACTTGCAGTGAGAATTTCTTTCCACCAATGTGTTACAATAGTTTGATTGTACCTTTTAAGGCAGTTTTGTACTAATTCAGTACTGTTATTTCTATAATATCTTAAATATTTGTTTCCCTTCATTTTTTTACAACTTTAGTGAAAATGTATAATCTTCTCTTTTTACAGTAAAGGTGTGTTCACATCAAATACAAATTTCTGTGTGGGTGGGTGAAATTTTAGCTCAGTGTCACAGACACTCCTATGAAATTTCACTCAGCTCTCTTGACCACGTTCTCCAATAGGAGGAGCATCGATCTATTTACCGGTGTTACAGCATACTGTGTGCCCCATGGGTCAAAATTCATGATGGGTCACAAAATATGGTGTAACACCTGTTGCTCTGTTCCTGTTCACTGTGAACGCTCCTTTAGAGTGTCATCCTCAATGTGTCGTGGTGCTTTTAGTGATAGCAAGAAACTATTTGGATAATTTCCAAGCCAACAATCCAAGTCATGGCTGATCAAGCTTGAAAACAAATGATTCCTGTCAATGGATAACTTCTGTGCTTAAACAATAATAAAAATAATAAATAAATAGTAATAAAAAGAAAACAACAAAAATTATGATAATAGGTATGTTAGCCTAAATTATCAGGAAGACTTTAACTCTGTAGAAATCCTCAGAGAGCAAGAGGCTCATTTATTGAAGACTTTTGTAGCAGTACACGCTGATTGAATGTTCTTTTAGAAAAAAGAGAAAGCTCCCAGATTTTTCCAAAACCCTTTAATTCCAGTTTGGGGCAAGAGGAACCGTTGGGAGCTTTATCGTTTATCTGATCTCTGGTTTATGAAAAGAATCTTTGTTTTTTTTCACTGGTAACATATTTTTATCTCTTATACTCTTTACCAAAACTTACATTTGCATTAAAGGAGAAGTACGCTCATATTCAGAATTCAAACTTCTGAATGTACTTTAATATGAAATTATTACATGCTGTTCAATAAATGATGCTTTTAATTGAGAGTAACTGTATTTGAATGTGCTTTACTGGAGGCATCCATGTTTGTCAAAGAACACTACTGCCACCTACTGGTTAGTGACGTCACGGTGCGGTATCGGCTGTTGATCAAGTCCCAGTGCTGTATCTGGTGTTTGTCACAACGCGCTATTATCCAAGTCATCTTGAAAACATTCATCTTCCAAATGTTGGCTACATATTACAGGTTTTTTCTCTGGCCAGAAGTTTGATCACAAATCCTCCCAACGACGAACCCGTCCGTGGAGGATCATGAATCGGAACGGTGAAATTACTAATTTATTTTATTTTTTTAAACTTTTATTTGATTGCAGATGTGTCTAGTAGTTCCCATTGATTTTGCTTGTAAAGCGGGAAGAATGACATTTGGCTAACTGCACTACGGCGACACTGCCGGATGATGTCAGGAGTCAGGTGTTACTATATTTGGGCAAAAATGGCCGCTCCCAGACTCAGTGATCACAACGAAAAATATCTTTTTTATTTTATTTTTTACTGATTAGGGCTAAATTAACTAAATCACCATGAACGTATTAGTGTTAGGTATAAATAATGATCTATTGATTATTCCTTGCCGACCAGACTTCTCCTTTAAACACTGTTTTTTTTAAATTGCAGATGTTATTTTTCTGTTGTATTATTTTTGAATCAATACATGCCTTCTTTGAGTTAAGACGCAAAACCTAATCCCAAGAAACATTTAACACAGAGGATCCAAACACTACAAAACAACTGAAACAAAATCTGTAATTAATGGGTCTAGACAGGAATGGGTTAAGTTGATTCATGCCTTAATAAGAGCTTTTTTTGTATCCTTCTGGTTCTAAACAGAACTTTAAAATAGCTTTCTGAAAAAAGTTAAAAGAACTGGATGATTTTTTTTTTTTTTTTTTAGAAAGCCCTGTGCATCAATTGATGTTTCAGTTTACTGCATTAATGTGAGAATACCAAAAAAGAGAAACCACCGGGCACAACAGGGAACATAGAGAGGCGGATGGATCCACAGCAACACCACGTAAGGCCCGTTAGCAGACTGATTTGGCTGGTCATAATTTGGCTTTTAGTGTTAAGAAATGTTCACTGTGATGGAGATTTCTGACAAAAAAAAGCATTTTTAAAACATACTAGAGGAAAAAATTCCTAAATCTTGCTCCCAGCATGCATAAATAGCAAGTGTTTTAGCTAACTAGATAATGACACCAAATGTGCTTAACTGAAAATATGATTACAAGAGCTGTTTTTATAAATAAAAGGAGTTTAGAAGAGAGTGTAAATATGTATGGTATATTATGGCCGTGTGATGCTCTGCTTTTCGTTTGTTTACTACCCAGTAACTAATATTACAAACTACATTGAAAGCAAACCTTTTCCAGCCTTTCGAAGTACTCCCTTAGAAAGGCCATGGGCCGGTCCGGCCTGGAGGTGCACAGCTGGACAATGCAGTCCTTCAGCAGCTGCTGGATGTTGTGTTTCTGCACGTACTGCTCACACTCCCTGAGGCTCCGTTCCTCCTCACTGCTTGTACTTCCAGATGCCATGACGACAGCGGCAACCCTGTTCTATGACCTCTAACCTCAGAGCTGGAGATAAGACAAAGAGGATGGTGTCAGAAAATAACTGTAGAACTTTGATTATAATTATTAGGAAAACATATCTGAATCAAGTGTCTGTAAGGTTTAGTCATAGACTGATAGAACTGACGAGAACGTGAGAAAAGTAAAACCAGAGTGAGAAGATGCAGGGAGATAGGGTTTGTATAGTTTGCCATGGAGCTTGGTCATATGATGTGATCACACTTATGTGGATAAGTAGCAAAAAAAGGGCAGACATTTTGTAGCCCAGATTGTTTTTAAGCTTCACTTATTTCCTCCAATCTTAAAAACCCAAGTCTTGCCTGGGGCCTTATCATGCACAGACCTAAAGCTAGAAAGATTGAGATATTAATAGGCTGTTAAACAGGCCAAATGACAGTGATAAAACACAGAATTTACAACGAAAAAAATGAGAGAAAATACAATGATCCTGGAAACTAAAGCTCTGAATTGAACTTCTGATTTCAACCCATCTATGTTGACTACAGCAGCACAGCCTCTGAGCTCTTGGCACTAATCAATGTGTGCATTATAGAGGAATAAATGAGGACCTGTGCCACTAACAGAACAATCCAATCCAGGCCTGAAAGTGAAATGTGTGTGTGAAAAGGAGACCAAACGGGATCCATGTCGATTCCAATGTCACAAGGAAAATGACCGATTGGTTATCAAACAGTCCTGGAAGTGATTCTGTAAAATAATATACCTTTGCACCTGAAAGTTGGCAGGCTTGGTTTAATCCAACCTAAAACCGACGTGGTAAGCTCAAGATGATTCTGTTTTTGGACCCACATGTAACACCCATTAGTAGCGAGTTTACCACTTATGTAATAGACTAATCTAAACATCCATTATGGCGTCTTGAATCCACCAAAAACAAACACAACCTTTGGTTCAGTTACAGAATTTCACCTGTCGTCCATCGCATCATATATACACGTAATTTAAAGTAAAGACATTTCTGCCATGCAAAAATAACGGAGCTTATGAGAAAAATGAAACTTTTTTTTCCTTTTTTTATTTTTACATGAAAGGTAATAAATGCAAATGTAGGTCATATAACCGCTTATTAGAGTTTCAACCTAATTTCCTGTCTGTAGGAGTAACACTGTAGGACAAGTAGGCCGATGGCTGAGTTCAAGCCACTACGAGCGAGTAATTTAACTATAAATGGGATTAAAAAATGTAGCCCTAAACGCACATAAATGCAAAGGAAAGGTTATTTACAACTGCCTAAAACTATGTCTGCTCTTCGCTGTGCGTCAACGACTGGCTTGCTGGCTCTGTGCAAAGGCAAAGCTCTCCTCCAATGACGCCATCTTGAGTTCTATCATAAACAAACGAGAAACGCAGGAAACAAAATTCCACCTTGGTAGTCAGCGGTGAAAGGACACGAATACTCACAAAAACCGTAAAATCCCAACGAGCTTTTCGATAAAGAGTCGGGACTTGCGATGTATTTCTCAAAGCACACCGTTACCAGACCTTCCTGCTCGCTACGATTTTTTCCCGAGCCTTGGACCGCTGCCCCACCGGATACGGTTGAGAACCAATCGGCAGTCGTCTCTGACGTCAATTCTCCCCGATCTGACACGTGAGCCTGTAACCCATGGCAACCTTAAAGAAGACTGCGCGGAAACGGTGACGTCAAGGAAATAGTTTTTAAAAAATAGATTTGGAATAAAAGTTAGACAAGTAACCTATAAGTTGTTAAAATAAAATACAACCAGTAACCTTAGAAGAGAAAATTGGATGTCTCCTCTGTTCAGATAATTTCGAAAATAATTATATATTTTTAAGCATGGATACATACACTCGGCGGCCACTTTATTAGGTACACCTGTCCAACTGCTCGTTAACACTTAATTTCTAAGCAGCCAATCACATGGCGGCAACTCAGTGCATTTAGGCATGTAGACATGGTTAAGACAATCTCCTGCAGTTCAAACCGAGCATCAGTATGGGGAAGAAAGGTGATTTGAGTGACTTTGAACGTGGCATGATTGTTGGTGCCAGAAGGGCTGGTCTGAGTATTTCAGAAACTGCTGATCTACTGGGATTTTCACGGACAACCATCTCTAGGGTTTACAGAGAAGGATCCGAAAAAGAAAAAACATCCAGTGAGCGGCAGTTCTGTGGGCGGAAATGCCTTGTTGATGCCAGAGGTCAGAGGAGAATGGCCAGACTGGTTCGAGCTGATAGAAGGGCAACAGTGACTCAAATAACCACCTGTTACAACCAAGGTGGGCAGAAGAGCATCTCTGAACGCACAGTACGTCAAACTTTGAGGCAGATGGGCTACAGCAGCAGAAGACCACACCGGGTGCCACTCCTTTCAGCTAAGAACAGGAAACTGAGTCTACAATTTGCACAAGCTCATCGAAATTGGACAATAGAAGATTGGAAAAACGTTGCCTGGTCTGATGAGTCTCGATTTCTGCTGCGACATTCGGATGGTAGGGTCAGAATTTGGCGTCTACAACGTGAAAGCATGGATCCATCCTGCCTTGTATCAACGGTTCAGGCTGGTGGTGGTGGTGTCATGGTGTGGGGAATATTTTCTTGGCACTCTTTGGGCCCCTTGGTACCAATTGAGCATCGTTGCAACGCCACAGCCTACCTGAGTATTGTTACTGACCATGTCCATCCCTTTATGACCACAATGTACCCAACTTCTGATGGCTACTTTCAGCAGGATAATGCGCCATGTCATAAAGCTGGAATCATCTCAGACTGGTTTCTTGAACATGACAATGAGTTCACTGTACTCAAATGGCCTCCACAGTCACCAGATCTCAATCCAATAGAGCATCTTTGGGATGTGGTGGAACGGGAGATTCGCATCATGGATGTGCAGCCGACAAATCTGCGGCAACTGTGTGATGCCATCATGTCAATATGGACCAAACTCCCTGAGGAATGCTTCCAGCACCTTGTTGAATCTATGCCACGAAGAACTGAGGCAGTTCTGAAGGCAAAAGGGGGTCCAACCCGTTACTAGCATGGGGTACCTAATAAAGTGGCCGGTGAGTGTATATACATCATAAATCAATGAAAAAAACTAACAATGGGCCTACCTGTGTCACAAACTTTAGTGCCTTACCGATAGTCATAAAAAAGACCTTTTAAGATCCACAGCTTATAAAAATATCACATTGCAGTAAAAGAACTAATGGTTCCATCGAATCTTTGGAGATGCCGAAATAATCTGTAATTAGCATGTGGAAGGAAGGATTTTTCAAAAATATAAATGAATAGTTGAGAATTATCAAACACAGTATCATTGTTGAAGAAACTGTTGCATCATTCTGAGTAAGTGGGTCTCTGGAGACCTAAGAGGTCTACATTTCTCATACTTCACAGGCAACTCAGAAATCTATTTTGGCCCGAGACTATTTCTTGCTATGTAGTTCAATAGCAAAAATGTAAATCTGTTCTTTGGGAACCTGGCTTTAATTTAATAACTGGTGTCTATGATTAATGTTCCTACTGTTGGTTGGATTGTTCTAATAAACTCTATTACACTGTTGAAGTAATAACCTATTGTGTATTGTATATCTATTGATAGTAATGTAAAAAATCTTGGTGTTGTTTTTGATCAGGACCTGTCATTTAAATCCCATATCAAAGAGGTTTTTAGGATTTCCTTCTTTCATCTGCAGAATGTTGCAAAAATGAGAAATCTCCTGTCCAGGGGTGATGCTGAGAAACTAGTCCATGCATTTGTTACTTCAAGGCTGGACTATTGTAATTCTTTACTATCAGGAAGTCCACAAACTGTAGTTAAAAGCCTTCAGCTGATCCAAAATGCTGCAGGCAGAGTTCTGATGAAAATTAAAAAGAGAGATCACATCTCTCCTATCCTGGCTTCTCTTCATTGGCTTCCTGTTAAATCAAGAATAGAATTTAAAATCCTCCTTCTCACATATAAAGCCTTAAATGGCCAAGCTCCATCTTATATCAGAGATCTGATTGTTCCTTATGTTCCTAACAGAGCACTTCATTCTCAATCTGCAGGTTTACTAGTGGTTCCTAGAATTTCTAAAAGTAGAATGGGAGGCAGATCTTTTAGTTATCAGGCTCCTCTCCTGTGGAACCAACTACCAGTTTTAGGCCGTGAGGCAGACACTCTGTCTACTTTTAAGGCTAGGCTTAAAACTTTCCTTTTTGATAAAGCTTATAGTTAGGGTGGCTCAGGTTATCCTGAGCTATCTCTATAGTTATGCTGCTATAGGCTTAGACTGCTGGAGGACATAGGGACCCCTTTTTCATCATTCTGCTTCATTCTATCTCTATTCTCACACTCTGCAGAATCTGTTAGTTCAATCTCTAACGTTCTGCTCTCTCTGCTTTTTCTCAGAGTAGCTTTGCCTCATCTGTTCCTGTTTGGCTGTGACTCCATCCTGGAGAGAAATATCAGCTGTGCTGCTGCCATCAACACCCTTGTTTATAGATGTTGGAGATCGGCCTGTTTTTTAGTGTAGTCCTGTTTCTCTGACCGTGACTAGCTGGATGTGTTCTGTTCGTCCTCTGACATGGGAGCTGGCTCAGAGCTCGTCTGCCTGGCTGTGTGTTTCTGGACCAGACCGCCTTTTACAGCTGCTTTTTGTGTCTCTGCTTCTGTCTCCTTGAACCCCAGTCGGCCTCAGCAGATGGCCGCTCACACTGAGCCTGGTTCTGCTGGAGGTTTCTTCCTGTTCAAAGGGAGTTTTTCCTCTCCACTGTCGCTACAAGTATGCTTAGTGTGAGGGATTGCATTTGAGTCAATGAGTCGATGCAATCAACTGGTTTTCCTTAGATAGAAAACTTTGAAGTAATTTGACTGTATGATCTGGTTGAACTGTATAGTGCCTTGAGATGACATACGTTGTGAATCGGAGCTACATAAATAAAATGAATTTAATTGAATTTAATAAAAAATAAAATGTTTTAACAAGATTTACTGTAGTGTCTTTGTAAAGTGCCTCCAGATGGTATGTTTTGTGAATGGGCACTAGCTATATAAATAAACTGAAATGAATTATTGAGAAAATAAAGGCATAGTCTGCTTCTATGTTTCCTGTTTTACAGTACAGCATTTATTTTGTGAGTACGACAAGAGTAAGCTTACTTTTTAATTGACTAAATATGATTTTCAAGTTTTAGGTCTGAAATCCAAAGACACACTCAGGCTAACTGAATTTACCCCATTGGGTTAAGTGCTGATTATCTGCAGCAGTTTGGGGGACAAAAACACTGGTTCACAGCTTGTCTAAATTGAGCTGTCTGAATAATTTCACCTATCCATTGATTTGCATTTGGAAGACACTCACTAATTTTGGCTCACTAGAGTCACGTAGTGAGATATAAAGCTGTGTGTCATCAGCATACATAGTTAGATTTGAAAATCACTTTGGAATTTGAGCTGTAATTTCTTAAATAAAAGTGACCCAAGAATAGACCTTTGAGAAACCAAGATTTAGTTTATGTTGCCCTTGATTTACAATAAAAAAAAGGACAAAAAGAAGTCACTTCCAGCTTGATCAAATCAAAACTCGTTTGGCTTTACCGTCTCCAGGTTTTCCAGAACTCTGCTGCAAGGTTTTTAACTCGAATTAACAAAAGAGAACACAGCTCTACCAGTATTAGTAGCTCTGCACTGGTTACCAGTCCAGTACAGAATCCAATTTAAAATCCTTGTTCTTACATTTAGCGCCCATCTCTGGACTGATAGAGCTCTTTACTCCATCCAATAGTCTGAGGTCAACGGGCCAAACATTGTTAGTGGTTCCACATGCTCATTTTAAACCAGAGAGGATCATTCATTTCAGGCATTGGCTCCGAGGCTGTGGAATGCTTTGCCTCCTTCTTTACACTGTATGAAGTCTGTTAATTCTTTTATAAATGTCATGATCGGTTCTGAATTAAACCCACATGCAGAACACTACAAAGGAGACTGATAAAAAGTTTAACAGAGTTTATTTGAGGTTGGTACAAAAACTAGATAATGTTCAGGAAACAGGTCCGGGCTGGATACTCAGGCGTCTGCAGAGATGACAGTTTGGTTAACCAGGTGGATTTGAGAAGTTGTTGAGTTTTCAGATTTTCTCAGAAAATACCTTGGTTTGGTTCTGGCTTTCTTCTCTGAGGGAGGGAACCGGTTGGGTCCAGAGACTGTTGGTTTAGCAGAGTGCTCAGCAGCTGCAGCGTCTAACTTCTGACTGTTTGTCTGACCTTGGCTTGAGTGATTAGCTCTCATCCAGAGAGCAGCAGGTGGATGCCAAAGTGAGATCTTCAGGTTTGGCTCTCTAGGGCAGGCAGGCTGGTTCAGGTTAAGCTCTCACAGAGCTTCACACGAGAGACAGGTTTTCCTAGGAGCGAGAAGACAAGGCTGGTTAGAGTTAGGTTTAACTCGGAGACAAAGTTCAAGATTTTAGAGGCTCAGGTTTGCTAACCAAACTTAGCTAACACTGCGGCGTCGAAGGAAGGTCTGGCAGCTGCTTAAGTAGTGGAGGTCCTCTAATGGGCTGACGAGCTCCAGGTGTGCTGGAGGGCTCCAGCCCAGAGGACCCACTGCGCACTCTGCTGGAGAAAGGTGGAACTTCTCCAGATCCCAACAATAAAGTAACTGAAGACACTGCTATTTTAGCAGGCTTTTAATTAGACATGTGGTTTTTATTTCTTTGCGCATTTCTAAAATGTATATTTACATTGTATTTTTTTTATTGTATTACATTTTGACTGTGAAGCACTTTATGATTTTTATCTGTGAAAAGGGCTATACAAATACATTTTACTCACTTACATATTTAGCACAATACCAGGTGATGCAAACCATTTTTTTAAATTAATAATCATCTTAAGATCAACTGTGTCAAATGCATTACTGAGATCAAGCTGTACAAGTGGAAGCTCTACACCCATTACTGTTAGGATGTACAGAGAAATAATCAAAACTTTTATTGTTGAGGTCTGCCTGTGTGGACGACTAATAAGGGGACCCAAATAAGAAAAATTATTCAATTGTTTAAAAGTTTTGAAACCCATGACAAACATTTTAGCGATCATTTTATCATCTATATCAAAACATGCCAATATAATTGCATGCTTTCCATTCTATGCATTAAAACCCAAGAAAAACTTTGCAAATAAATATTGCAAAGGCACCATTTTGTAACCGACTCAGTGACGTACAGCAATTACAGCAGTTATGGTTTGTGTCAAACTTTGTGTGAATTAGTGGTTGCAGATTACCTTGGCCACATTGCAAGCTAAAAGAAACCCCACAAAGTTCATGCTAACATTACCATGTATTTCTCTCCATCGTATACATTTAAACAATAAAAACATTCTTGAAATTTAGTATCAATAGTGTTCAGTTCCACTAGTTATTTTTTTTGTGCAGGTATTTATGACTTACAATGATCTAAACCAGCACCTATGAGCATTTTTTATTTTCATTTATTCGAATGCTAAAGAAACACTCTCAGAGGTAATGATGTGCTTAAGTAGAGACAAACTTTTAGGGCATTATAACTTCATAGAGGACACTAAATATAATCTAGTGAATTTTAAAATACTGTACAGTAACTCAAACATCTCAGATTCTAATGACAGCTATGTAATCCACAGAGAAGCCTACTGCTTAATGCCCATGATGCAAAAATTCAATCGAAGGGGATTGTCTCTAATATTGCCCCAAGTTCCTAGGGGCCCTATAAAACTCTGTTTACATGTATGATTAATACAACTATTTGTTATTTGTGCACATTGATTATGATTTGATAAAAATCCTTTCACTAAAATGCCATCAGAATGCTTATAAAATTAACTGTCTCAGCCCTCCCCCTTCAGTGTCCACCACATTTGATCAGTCCATTTGCTTGTTCAGAATGTCATTATTTTATTAAAAGATTTGACCCACATGCAGAAAACCAAACAGAGAGACCAGGGGAAGGTTTAACAGGTTTACTGAGAACTGGTAGAGATGGGTCCAGTGCTGCTCTGAACAATGGCGAACCGGGAGTTTCCAGAAAAGGTGTCTTTCTCTGAATCCAGTCGGTGTGGGTTGTTCCAGTAATAGACTTGTTCGTTGGAGGGCGGACAGGGTTTACCTAAGTTGAGGTGTTTCCTTGAGGAACGGAGGAGCTGACTGCCACTTAGATTTCCTATGGTACTTGAATGGTTTCTTGTGGAGATCAATCCCCTGCTCAGCGTGAAGCTCAAACCATAATTTGGGGAAAAGTTGATCCAAACCACCAGTTTGAATCCCCGGCTCAGTTTGAAGCTCAGACGATCATTCCAGGGGGAGAAGGTCCAAAACATCCAGTTTGCAGGATGACTTCCCAAAACTGGCAAACACTCTGGCATCAAGGTAGTGGCAGTCAGCAGCTTAAGAGTCTTCAGGTAATGAGGCAACCATCTGCAGGTGTGTGGGAGTGCCAACGAGAACCAGGCGCCACCTGGTGGTGGAGGGAAAACACACAAAAACACAACCCACACAAACTGGATTCCTAACACAGAAAGGTCCAAACAGACAGCAGTAAACCATTTGAAAACAAACGTGAAGAGAATTGTTGCCAACTTCACGTTTTCTCACTATATTTAGCGACTTTTCAGACCTCTCTAGCACTTTTATTTTAAAAAAAGCACCTAGTACCAAATCTAGCTACTTTTTTCTGTTACTGAAACTTTGGCGACAACATCTAAAAGCACCGAACTCTGCTCTCCAGAGCAAGTAGATCCGTAACCCCGCCTCCTGCTCTCCTCTATCTTGTCTGCTGTCATGATTCATGCAGCTATTATTTAATCCAAATGAAAAATGGAGAACAGATAAGCAGATCATGGCTTGTCTACAGTGAAAAGAAGGACTGGGTTATTTACTTTTGCCTTTTTGGAAACACAGGAAGGAGCAATCAGCTAAGTGAGCTTAGTGCTTGGAAAAAATCTTTCACTCCATTTGAGACAGCATGAAAAGTCAGCTGAGTACAAAACATAGAGGAAAACAACAAGAAAAGGGACAAGAAGAGAGGGACAAACATAGAACAAATAATGTATGTCTATTCTATTAACATTTCTGGATCTGTATGATGGGTCTTTTTTATGTGTTGTCTTCTCAATTCAGAGGGCCCCCTGTCTGTTTTTGCCTAGGGCCCCAAACTTCCTAAATCCACCCCTGGCATTATTCAGATTATCATTTACATTGAATAAAAAAAGGTTTTTATACAATTTTAGTTTCCAACCCATGTTTAAAAGTGAAGTATTATGAATTCTTAAAACACACAATACGAGAAACACTTTCAAACCCATTATAAATAATATATGTATAAACTTTATACAACAGGATCAGCAGTCTGCATTAGCTCTCTCTGCTCCACAGCTATTCAAGCTATATACTGCACGCCTTTTGCCCTCCTCCTGGTTGTTTTTGTCCCCAGGGTTTATCCAATTGAATAACCAAAACAATTCCTCGTGATAAGACAGAAAGGCCAAAGGACCAATCAGATGTCCTGTTTCCTTTCGATAGGCAGTACCTAAACGATGTGTAGACGTTTTATCAAATCATCTGTCAGCGCAAAAAAGATTGACCAATAGAAATCAGAGAAAGAGGGGCCATATGTTAGAATGAGCCAATCGTTTTGCGGCTGAGAGTGACGCATCCTCCCATCAGCTGTTTTTGTTTTTCTGTGATGGCAGTGGAAGTTATTAACACATAATAACGGGATTTCTGATTGATACCAGTGATTCTATACAGGAGATGTTGCGGTTGATTTTTGCTCTGGTTTAGGTTCAGTATAGCCCACCATCCGGGTAATGAGCGCCCTGCGGACGATCCTTTCCCTCTAGACTGTGGCGCGTGGCGCTTGGAATCTGGACGCCGAGGAGGAGCAGAGGGCTCCGGCGGGGATCAGCCCGAGCCAGAGGCCTTCCACCTCTGACAGAGAGACAATAGAGGACCAACTGGCTCGGATGGAGAACCAGGAGACGTTACCGGAGGGGCCCGGAGCGCACCCACAGTTCATCTGCGCCTCCTTCAACCAGGACACCACGTAAGCAAGCTGCGGGCCGGGCCGGTCCGGTCCGGGCCCTGTGAAAACTCAAAGCCCCTTCGAGCTGTTCAAGCAGTTGCATAACGACTTCCAGCCATAGCTGCCAAGCAATACTTACATTTTCTGACATAACACTGAAGCAGAAAGCAAAAAGAACAAAACTGAAGGCTTTTTAATCGGAACATCGCAACTTGAAGATAAGCTTGATGTAAATTAGGCCACTGTGTTAATCTTCAGGGCCTGTTGCACATCAAAGTGGCCAGTTTGTAATCTAACCTAATTCACTGCTTTAACATTAATGTATAATCAGCATTCAGTAGAATAATAATCTAGGTGGCAAACAATGTACCTTCTATCTATCCAACCCTGGGGTGATTGTCTTTATTAAACTATTATTTTCTGCAGGACTTTTAAAATGTTACTAATTAGGTGGCAAAGGTTTGTGTGATGTCATAAGACAAGCCACAAATAAATTCAGCACCACTGGCCGTTTTTATTCAGGCAATAGTTGAACTAGAACTTCTTTTATACATTACAAATGTAATGTAAAAATCCCTTTATTGTCCCACAATGGGGGAATTCACTCTATATTTACCCCATCCCCATGGGGAGCAATGGGCTGCCATAGTGTGGCACCCAGGGAGTAGTGTGGGGTTAAGGGTTTTGCTCAGGAACCCAGAGTGGAGGCTGCAGGGATCGAACCGGGTACTTCCAACCTTCTGAGAGCACAAGCGCACTGCTCTAACCACTAGGCCTACAACCCCCTTATAGAATAAATGCAATACCCCATAAACTTTAATATGCCCTGCTAATATCTCAAATTAACCCTCAGTTTTTACTGGGAATTTAAAAAAGTTAGGGGATAATTGTAAAGGCTAAAACGGATTCTTGGTCTTTTAACTTTGCTGCAACCATAGCTGCAGGTCCAATGAGGTATTGCCTCTAGTAATGCTTTCTTTGCTTTCTTTTGCAAACTGGCTTGAAATCCATTCTGCAGAGAGCTTTTACAAACCAACATTTTCCTGTTTTGCTACTAATTAATAACTAGGTTGAGGTCTGAACTTTGACTGTATACCAATGCATGAATATACTTTGACATAAACCAATCTGTCCTGACTCTAGCTAAATGTTTAGGGCTTTGTTCCTGCTCAAATTAAGACTTCCAAGTCTGTGAAGTATGTATAGATCATCGTTCTCATTGTGTGTATGTTTTCATCGTAGTTCTCTGTCTGTGGGCACAAAAACGGGATACCGACTCTTCTCTGTCACAACTGTGGACAAACTGGACTGTATCCATGAGGGAGGTATGGACTGGGCTGTTTTTTGTGCTTATGTCACGTTGACACATAACTTCTACTCAAAAAGTATAATCTGTGTCTAGCATGCATTTTGTACTTATATTCTTTCTATTTATCTATCCCCCTATCCCACTGCACTATTTGTCTGTTTTAAGAGTTACTATCTAAGCAGTTATCACAGACTTTATCAGGTTCACATTGTTCATACAGTGAGTCCAACACATTACATCATGACTGCTCAACAATGTATAAATGATAAATGCCAAATTAGTTTGTTCCTGCATGAAAGTCTCCATTTACATAGTTGAGTAAATAGTCAAATATTATATCGCGGACATTTATGCTTGCAAATAATGTATAAATGCACCCTTGGTATGATGTAAGTGAAAACATGAGTTGATTCAATAACTGAATTTCTTTTCATCAGTTTACACTCTATAGCAGCGGTCCCCAACCTTTTTTGCACCACAGACCGCTATATGTCAGACAATATTTTCACGGACCGGCCGGGGGGGGGGGGGTGGAATACGATCAAGTAAAATGATACGACTGGCATAAAATCAAATACAAACAGCATAAAAATAAAACAACAAGCCGGTCCCATCTAGGCGTAATCGGTCACAATGACAGACTAAGTGTGCTCCTGATGTCCAGTCTGCTCCGTAGCTTTGTTTTGGTCGCTGTAACCGCAGAAAATCCCGCTTCACAAAGATAGGATGTTATAGATAGGATGAGTCTTGACCTGAATTAACCTGTGTCAAGAGGCACAGATGCACCGACTGATGTAATTGGGAGAGAATACCGCAATTTTTTATATTTTTCAAAATAAAACATCACTCAGACTCTGATCGGTGTCTCTGTGCGGCCCGGTACTGAATGACCTACGGACCGGTACCGGCCCGGTGGTTGGGGACCGCTGCTCTAGAGGACAGAAATGTTGCAATAAATGCTTCATCCAGGAGAACAAAGAACAAACACAGGTCAGGACCAACTTTTGTGGATAGAGATAACAGAAAGAAAAAATAAATAAATGTTATTATAAATAATGGAACATCATTGATCTCAACATGAAAACAATTTTGTTCTGCACTTAACCTACGAAGCATTGGGCTTGTGCGGCGCCAGGGGAGCAATCAGGGGTTAAGGTTCTTGCTCAGGGACACAGACTGCAGGCTGTGGGGCTTGAACCGAATAATGCAACCTTCTCAGAGCACAAGCGCACTGCTTTAACCAATAGGCCAACACTCCCCTATAGATGGCAAATACAGGTGCTGGTCATAAAATTAGAATATCATGAAAAAGTAGATTGATTTCAGTAATTCCATTTAAAAAGTGAAACTTGTATATTATATTCATACATTACATACAAACTCATATATTTCAGATGTTTATTTTGTTTAATTTTGATGATTACAAATGACAACAAATGAAAATCTCAAATTCATCATATCAGAAAATTAGAATATTACTGAAGACCAATAAAAACAAAGGATTTATAGAAATGTTGGCCAACTGAAAATTATGAACATGAAAAGTATGAGCATGTACAGCACTCAGTATTTAGTTGGGCCTCCTTTGGCCTGTATTACTGCAGCAATGCGGCGTGGCATGGAGTCGATCAGTCTGTGGCACTGCTCAGGTGTTATGATAGCCCAGGTTGCTCTAATAGTGGCTTTTAGCTCTTCTGAATTGTTGGGTCTGGTGTATTGCATCTTCTTCTTCACAATACCCCATAGATTTTCTATGGGGTTAAGGTCAGGAGAGTTTGCTGGCCAATTAAGAACAGGGATACCATGGTCCTTCAACCAGGTACTGGTAGCTTTGGCACTGTGTGCAGGTGCCAAGTCCTGTTGGAAAATGAAATCTGCATCTCCAAAAAGTTGGTCAGCTGCAGGAAGCATGAAGTGCTCTAAAACTTCCTGGTATGTGGCTGCGTTGACCCTGGACCTCAGAAAACACAATGGACCAACACCAGCAGATGACATGGCACCCCAAACCATCACTGACTGTGGAAACTTTACACTGGACTTCAAGCAACGTGGATGAAGTGCCTCTCTTCTTTTCCTCCAGACTCTGGGACCTTGATTTCCAAAGGAAATGCAAAATTTACTTTCATCAGAGAACATGACTTTGGACCACTCACCAGCAGCCCAGGCAAGACGCTTCTGACGCTGTCTGTGGTTCAAGAGTGGCTTGACACAAGGAATGCGACAGCAGAAACCCATGTCTTTCATACGTCTGTGTGTGGTGGTTCTTGAAGCACTCACTCCAGCTGCAGTCCACTCTTTGTGAATCTCCCCCACATTTTTGAATGGGTTTTGTTTCACAATCCTCTCCAGGGTGCGGTTATCTCTCTTGCTTGTACACTTTTTTCGACCACATCTTTTCCTTCCCTTCGCCTCTCTATTAATGTGCTTGGACACTGAGCTCTGTGAACAGCCAGCCTCTTTAGCGATGACCTTTTGTGTCTTGCCCTCCTTGTGCAAGGTGTCAATGGTCGTCTTTTGGACAACTGTCAAGTCAGCAGTCTTCCCCATGATTGTGTAGCCTATAGAACTAGACTGAAAGACCATTTAAAGGCTTTTGCAGGTGGTTTGAGTTAATTAGCTGATTAGAGTGTGGCACCAGGGGCCATCAATTTTGAACCTTTTCACAATATTCTAATTTTCTGATATGATGAATTTGAGATTTTCATTTGTTGTCATTTGTAATCATCAAAATTAAACAAAATAAACATCTGAAATATATGAGTTTGTATGTAATGTATGAATATAATATACAAGTTTCACTTTTTAAATGGAATTACTGAAATCAATCTACTTTTTCATGATATTCTAATTTTATGACCAGCACCTGTAATGCTTAAATAAATACAAGTGGTTGGGTTGTTCTCCAGCACCCCCAGCATCTAGCAGCATGGATACAGAGATGCTCAAGATAACCAAATTTCCAAAGTATCCATAGCGTATTCCTTAAAGATAAATCAATCCATTAAATATCAAATGTTCCTCTTATTTCTGTCCCTCAGTGGAATGCCCAGATGTCTATATAGTGGAGCGACTGTTCTCCAGCAGTCTGGTTGTTGTGGTCAGTCTTTCCTTGCCCCGTCGAATGAACGTCTACCACTTCAAGAAGGGTACAGAAATATGTAACTACAGCTACTCCAACAACATCCTCTCGGTCAAGCTGAACAGACAGGTAAGAACACATAGCTGATCTTTCTGCTTCTGTTTAGCTGCATTGTTTTGCTGATCATCTGTTCTGTCATATGTTGATATCAGCGACTCGTCGTGTGCCTGGAAGAGTCCATCTACATCCACAATATCAGAGACATGAAATTACTCAAGACCCTGCTTAACACACCAGTCAACCCAACAGGTAAACTCCAGCTGTGTGGGATAAAGGAGCATCTGTGAGTGGAGTTTTTAAATCAGTCATTCAAAACTCCTTTTTTATACTTGAAATGTTATGTTCTTTCTTAAGACCAAAGCTACCTATTTGATTTGACATTGTTGAAGAAAAAACAATTGCGTTTGGACTTATATAACATACAGTTTTAAATCAAACTCAGCAGCAGAATAACCCAAGCCTAAGTTTGTCAGCATACACAGTCATATAACTTCAAAACTTTTGTGTTTTGGAATTCATCAACAACATTTATTTAAAGGTCTAACCCAAAAATGCAGAGAACCACTCAGAGAGCAAGGCAAAGGTTTAACAGGTTTATTGAGGTTAGGGTTGAAGGGGGTTTGATCTGGAACTCAGAGAGCTGGTGAACAGGAACTAGAAAGTCTGGCAAGGATTTCACAACAATTAGTTCAGGGGCCGTGGGAATCTGGAATGCCGTAAGGATAATGCTAGTGAGGGACTCACGTTTGACGGGGTTCTTCTCTCAATTTTAATCCAGTTTGTGTGGGTTGATCCAGAGAAGAGGGGACATGTTAAGGAGTCGACTAGTAGACATTTTTTGGACCCGGAGGAGAAATGGATTGGACTGTCACTTTCCGTGAGGGACTTGAACGGCACATGTGGAGGTTTGTCCCCTGCTCAGTGTGAACTCAGAAAATAATGCTTCCAGGGGAAGAAGGCCAAACATCCAGTACGCAGGAGGACTTCCTGCCAAAAGGCAAAGACAAAAACAAGGTTAGACTCAGAGAAACAAAGACTCAGTTAGACTCAGCTAAACTCAGCTTGGCTAAACTGGCAAACACTCTGGTGTCGAGGTAGTGACAGTCCACTGCTTAAGTACTCCTCCAGATAATGGTCCAAAGAGCCGCAGGTGTGCAGGAAGGACCAAAAATGACAGGGCGCCACCTGGTGGTGGAGGGAGAGACAGACACAAAACCACCACACAAACTGGATTCCTGATACTTGCTGAGATGAGTCAAAAGCGTTCCTTTAGAAACCACCTTATGTATAACTCGGTTTGCATCATTTCTTAGCTTGTAGTTCTCCTGTAAGAAAGAGGTCTATAGTTAATTAGGGGTAAACAATCCACATTATTTCACTTACAATCCTATTGCAATACTTGAATTTGGAAATTTGCAGATCATAATGCTTTTCTTATAACAGAGCCTGTTTGTTTTTATCTTATCATCAATATTCATATTTTTGTATATACTGCCATAAAGTCCTCGCTACAAGCAAGCATATGTATGAATATAGAAATGGATATCCCTCAATGCAACTTGATATAAGTAAAGGTCAGAAAAGGAAGAAATAAGCAGTAAATCATGTTAACAGGACAAATTTCATCCTGGAAAAAAAAACAAGTAACTGTAAGGATTGAGATCGACTGTATTTATTGAATCAAAGACTGATGCCCAGTAAGAGGTAAACTTTCTTGCAGCTCAAAAGATTTTAGCTTGATTTAAATTTATCATAGAAATAGACTGAGTAAATCTGCCCCTGTGGTTTGGACCCATTTTCACTATAATTCTCTTCAACATTCAGGCCTCTATCGTCCAGATGTCTCATTTTGTTATTGCAAACATTTTTTTAAAGTTATGATAGGGAAAAGGCTTGTTTATTTAACCCCTAATTTAACTTATTTTTCCAAATTAAATGTGTACAAGTCGGGTTCTCCCGGTTATTTGTTTTAATTTCATACAAATAAATAGGAATAAGTTTTATTTTTACAAAAAGTCATGGGTTTAGCCAGAAAAAAAAGTATTATCCTCATTGTCTTTCTCTAATCCAGTAAAATGTTTTAACTTAGGTGTTGTCTCCAGACTCTATACATGTGTAAATACAAATGACTTTGTAACTAGAAAGGTAGAAATAGTCATTTGTAGTACTCTTTGCTGGAAGATATTTATTCCTGCCTCTATTTTCTTTCTATTAAATATCAAGTACTTAACTTTCAATTGTCAGTAAAAAGCTTCAGTTTCTATTTGGTTCAGACATTAAAATGTTTTTGTTTTATCATTACTTTAGTTTTAGTGAAATTTTGACTAATTTGGTGTAAAAAAAACAACAATAAAGTGTTCTTGATAGTTTCTTCTGCCACACCGTAGGTCTGTGTGCGCTGTCCGTCAACCACGGTAACTCCTTCCTGGCTTATCCTGGGAGTGCCACCATTGGAGAGATCACACTCTATGATGCAAACAACCTGGTGAGGAACAGGATTGTAAGACTCCATAGAACCAACATGAATGCATTTAGAAAATAATTGTTTTATTTTGCTTTTAGAGCACAGTGACTCTGATCCAAGCTCACGACAGTCCGCTGGCGGCCCTGACGTTCAACACCTCTGGCACAAAGCTGGCCAGTGCATCTGAGAAGGTGTGGGCGTATTTTTTTGCCTTTATGTTGGTTTCCATTACATCAGGTGTGAAATTTCTCTTCTTTTGTGTAGGGTACTGTAATCAGAGTTTTCAGCGTTCCAGAGGGTCAAAAGTTGTTTGAGTTTCGGCGAGGGATGAAAAGGTTTGTTCTTACAGGTGTTTTGAATCTTTTCTATAACTGTGCATGAAGACTGCGATCATTAGACTCCTCTTTGTAGTGAAAAATAAATAAGACAATGCTTAAAAAAGAAGGAAGTAAAGAAATCACTGCTCCTTTCACTAGTATTTCGTCAAGCTTTCTTATTGAAGATGCTGAAAGGCCATGTAACAGCATTTCAGAGCAATCATGTGTTTCATATGCCCTCGGAGGTTCAAATCAATGTGGTCTAGTTAAAGAACAGGAGAAGCTGTGATTCTGCGTCTTATTACAGCTCCATAAAATTGTACCAAAGATTTATAAATGGTCACAACTAAGCATAGAGGCCATTTTGAATTTTTAAGCTAGTGTCAGGAAATTAACGTCACTGCAGCTCTAGAGTTTATCCTTAGAGATATACTGTCAAACCAATTGTTTTCTTTTTTGCATAAAATATTTTCCTACTAGACTTAACCATATGTCATCTTAGTCATACATATCCTTTTTGTTTAAAAAAAAAATAAAGCTTAATTCGCTCTCATTAATGTTTGGTCCTTCAGATACGTCAGCATCAGCTCCTTGGCCTTCAGTGCAGACGCTCAGTTCCTGTGTGCCTCCAGTAACACGGAAACTGTTCATATCTTCAAACTGGAACAGCACAGCCCAAGGTGAACATGGTTCTTCATTGTTTCCCTTTACCTTCAAATCACAGGATGGTTAATGCAAGTAAGACAAGCAGCCAGTTCAGTGCTAGTATCTACTGTGTACACAGGTATTGTGGAGGATTTTCGTGAATTTTTTTAAAAGACCCACCATTTCCACTTTTAAAAAAAATGCACATGCGCAACCCTATAGTCACTCCAGAGAGGGAACGCCTATTAAACACGTGCAAGAGCATGCACGAGCCCATTTTTCCTCAAAAAGTGCAGGAACATAATGATAAGACGGTCGCTCGGATGGATCTCATCTCACCCATATTTTCTGTTTTATTTGCGAGTTTCCTTAAAAAAATCATGACATGCTTGTATGTGTGTGTGTGCTTCAGTGGAAATTTGGATGTTTGGGAGATAAATAAGGATCTGTGGCCACCATATAACTACTAACGGTGTAAATTACAAACTAAATAAACGTATCTTCTCCGAAAAGCTACAATTTAGAGGTAGAAAGCTTTTACCAGCAGTGATGTGAAATGGATTTCTCCAAATAGCATGCCAAACTTTCCCTTAGCAACCAAGCATCAGGGGCAAGCCTAAACTGTTCTTTCAGTCTACGCCATCGAGTGAAAGAATCTCCCATAAACACTCTGGTCTTGTTTCTCTCTTTTGAGTATATCCCTTTAGCCATGTACAAAATATAATTTAATTACTTAGTTTTTTTGTACATGACTAAAGGGATACACACCCATCAAGGTAGTTTAAAGTATATTTTTCATACAAAACTAAAGGGAAAATCTGACATCTCGCTCATGCATATTGACTATCGGTATGCTGGTCTGACAGAACACCGGGAGCATGGAGCTCAATTGGCAGTTGCCAGAGAAAAAGAATTGCCAGGTTCAGCACTGGGGCTCTGTTCTTTTCACAGATAGGAGCTGCTGATGTGAAAAAGGTGAAAAGGTCTGGAGAAGCCTGTTACAATGAAATGGTCCAGACCCTGGCTGCTCAGTGGCGCGGTGGGTAGCACTGCTGCCTTGCAGCAGGAAGGTTCTGCATGGAGTTTCCATGTTCTCCCTGAGCATGCGTGGGTTCTCTCCGGGTACTCCACAGTCCAAAAACATGACTGTTAGGTTAATTGGCTTCTCTTAGTTCTCCTTAGGTGTGAGTGTGTGTGAATGGTTGTTTGTCCTGTTTGTCTCTGTGTTGCCCTGTGACAGACTGGCGACCTGTCCAGGGTGGACCCCGCCTTTCACCCATAGACAGCTGGAGATAGGCACCAGCACCCCTCGCGACTGAAGCAGGGATAAAGTGTGTCAGATAATGGATGGATGGATGGATGGATGGATGGATGGATGGATGGATGGTCCAGACCCCCAAATGATTTCTTTTAACTCCAGTTTATGAGGCAACACAACATGAATATAGCAAGGGATTGAATACTTTTGCAGACCACCATATGATATACTGCAGTTTTCACCATTATAAATGTCCCACACAATGCTGGAGTACTTGCCCTCCAAGCTACACTATATTGCCAAAAGTATTTGCTCACCCATCCAAATTATTGGAATCAGGTGTTCCAATCACTTCCATGGCCACAGGTGTATAAATTCAAGCACCTAGGCATGCAGACTGTTTTTACAAACATTTGTGAAAGAATGGGTCGCTCTCAGGAGCTCAGTGAATTCCAGCGTGGAACTGTGATAGGATGCCACCTGTGCAACAAATCCAGTCGTGAAATTTCCTCGCTCCTAAATATTCCACAGTCAACTGTCAGCTGTATTATAAGAAAATGGAAGTGTTTGGGAACGACAGCAACTCAGCCACGAAGTGGTAGGCCACGTAAACTGACGGAGCGGGGTCAGCGGATGCTGAAGCGCATAGTGCGAAGAGGTCGCCAACTTTCTGCAGAGTCAATCACTACAGACCTCCAAACTTCATGTGGCCTTCAGATTAGCTCAAGAACAGTGCGCAGAGAGCTTCATGGAATGGGTTTCCATGGTCGAGCAGCTGCATCCAAGCCATACATAACCAAGTGCAATGCAAAGCGTCGGATGCGGTGGTGTAAAGCACGCCGCCACTGGACTCTAGAGCAGTGGAGACGCGTTCTCTGGAGTGACGAATCGCGCTTCTCCATCTGGCAATCTGATGGACGGGTCTGGGTTTGGCGGTTGCCAGGAGAACGGTACTTGTCTGACTGCATTGTGCCAAGTGTAAAGTTTGGTGGAGGGGGGATTATGGTGTGGGGTTGTTTTTCAGGAGCTGGGCTTGGCCCCTTAGTTCCAGTGAAAGGAACTCTGAATGCTTCAGCATACCAAGACATTTTGGACAATTCCATGCTCCCAACTTTGTGGGAACAGTTTGGAGCTGGCCCCTTCCTCTTCCAACATGACTGTGCACCAGTGCACAAAGCAAGGTCCATAAAGACATGGATGACAGAGTCTGGTGTGGATGAACTTGACTGGCCTGCACAGAGTCCTGACCTCAACCCGATAGAACACCTTTGGGATGAATTAGAGCGGAGACTGAGAGCCAGGCCTTCTCGTCCAACATCAGTGTGCGACCTCACAAATGCGCTTCTGGAAGAATGGTCAAAAATTCCCATAAACACACTCCTAAACCTTGTGGACAGCCTTCCCAGAAGAGTTGAAGCTGTTCTAGCTGCAAAGGGTGGACCGACGTCATATTGAACCCTATGGATTAGGAACGGGATGTCACTTAAGCTCATATGTGAGTCAAGGCAGGTGAGCAAATACTTTTGGCAATATAGTGTATCTCTCCATTGTCTAACAAGTTCCTCCTGTAAGTCATTTAGCACATCCTATAAAGATGTCTGTGGTTTAATCATGTTGATAATCAGCCCAAACAGGCCTTTTCAGTGAACAGGCCTTAAAGAGACAGACGTTTCTAACATCACAGTCTGACTGACAGGAAGTTTTTAAAGAATGGGTAGTTTAGAGACAGGGAGTGGAAACTGGCTCTTTGACCAATAAAAAACAAAACTTATCAAGTCCCAACTAACTATTTTAAATATCCACATATATTCCACATATTTGATGTACTGCAAGTGCCAAATATTCATATTCATATTTTCATAACTTCTAAGTGAGGTTCAGAAAGTCTTTCCATAAGTTAAAGATTTAGTTTAACAACACAGTTTAATATATATTTTTAAACCATTGCTAAGGAGCGACTGCAGCTGCTTCAACCTCCATCTCTGGAAACTGAATAATTTATTATTGGACACATTTCAGAGAGGTTGATCTGAACATGTTGTAGGTCACACATGAAAACTTAAAACAAACAGCTTGATTCAAAAATAGAACTGGAAGTTTCATGATGTTATCTCTTTACCTTTAAGCCCTGAAGATCGATCTTAAACCAAACTGCAGTCTGAAACTGAATGGATGCATGAGTTCTGTCCGTCCGAGGAGATCATTTTTCCTGTTTATTTACCCTGAGATTTCATAGGAAACAAATCCCAACATGTTGACTCAGAACCTTCCTGGGAAGATGCAGGCTGAGCTCATGGTTGATTTTTTAAATTCCCACTGGAGAGGCAGAAAAAAATAATTGGAAAACTAGACCATGGACAAACAAGGAAGTGTTTCCTCTTGATCTCCTCTTTTAGTTTATTTGATCACTTTTTAACTTTTTTAAACATATTTTATTAATTCAATTTTATATTATAGCTGAGTTTTAAATTTAGAAAAACAGATTCTAAATCCCTCCTCATTATACCTTTTATTCTGTAAATTAAAAACATGTATTGGCTGAAACGGTGAAAGCCTTTTAAACATTTTAATCAACTAGTTCCTGTTAAGAGCAGCCAGCAATAAGACCACATAATCAGAGGTTACAAGAAGCTGTGATGTCCAGACAACAGCAAATGTAGAACCCTGTTTTGCAGCATTGAGATCCACTTTCAGGTGAATTTCTGATGTTATCGCCCCCTGCTGGTGTTACAGTGGAATGAACTGGCTAAACGTGTACCTGTAATGCATGTTTTTCTTTCCAGTCAAGATGAAGAATCTCCAACATGGTCAGCATATGTAGGAAAAATGTTCACAGCTGCCAGTACCTACTTGCCCACCCACGTTTCTGACATGATGCATCAGGATCGGGCCTTCGCCACCGTACGCCTAAACATGTTTGGCTTGAAGAACATCTGTGCCCTAACTACGTAAGTGCAGCATTACAGGTCCTTCTCAAACTATTAGCATATTGTGATAAAGTTCATTATTTTCCATAATGTAATGATAAAACTTGAACATTCATATCTTTTAGATTTACTGCACACTAACTGAAATATTTCAGATCTTTTATTGTCTTAATATGGATGATTTTGGCATACAGCTCATTAAGATATCAATCTACTTATATCTGGTCTGTTTTTAGGATTCAGAAACTTCCACGTCTGCTAGTTGCATCCTCAGAGGGATTCCTCTATATCTACAACGTAGATCCGCAGGATGGAGGCGAATGCGTCCTTGTTCAAAAGCACAGGTGAGGGTGTGTTTGCAGAAATATCTGCAGTGTAAAATGAATTGAAATTATGAACAACATGAAATATGCTACCGTCTAACAGTAGAATCTAACATCATTTTTTTAAAGCAGCATTTTCCTTCAGTACTATTAGAGTGCAACTTTGTTTAACAAAGAAAATATATTTTAAGTGTCTCTGATACAATGCTGGCTTTCATTTTTTTGTGTCGTCCTTTCTGCTCCACTCCTTCAGGCTCTTTGACTCAGGTGAGGAGCAGGAGGAGAAGGAAGAGGAGAACCAGGAAGATGGCCCCCAGCAGCAACCAGCAGGCCAATCCTATGCTGCCACTGTGGCTCTACCTTCAACGCCACCCTCATCCACAACACTCATGGGTAAAGAAAGACTGGGACTACTAATCTTTATCTTTATCATCAATGAAAAAGCTTGAGGCCACAAATAGAGACGACATGTAAAGGCAGCTGGTTTCACTGGGATTCTTAAGAAGGGGTCATTATAAAGGACTGAATAAATATTCATTCATACTTTCCTTCTTTTTTGTTTTGTTTTTTTAGCTTGTATCATGGTGTAAATCTATAAAAAAAATAATGAGATTGTGATGGGTCAAAATGGAAGACAAATCAATGTTTTTGCAAGAGGCTAATTCTAATTGTCTTACCTTAAAGGTTTAAAACATATTTTTATGCAGTCCTTTGATTTAACTTTTATTTTTATATATATATATATATATATATATATATATATATATATATATATATATATATATATATATATATATATATATATATATATATATATATATATATATCAGCAAGCCCCCAGCAATAAGACTTCAAATTCAAAAGTATTAAAACATGTCCATCTCCCCTCAATCCCTCCCAGGCTACTCTGAAGATGGTGGAGCGCAGAGAGGTGAAGTCATCCCAGAGCATGAATTTGCAGAGGGCCCCGTTTGTCTGGATGATGAGAACGAGTTCCCTCCAGTTGGCAACCTGAGTAATTAATCAGCAGTTCTGCAAGATCCCCCCCCCCCCCTTATAATAATAATCAGATCGACAGTACTGATTTCAAACAGGAAGAATGAACTGAATCCCTGGACCTTCAACAGAAATTAATGTTTACCTTGGATACGGTGTTAAAGGGTGTTACTCTCTGCTTGTTCTTGTGTTCTGTGTTCCTCCCATTCTGTAGGATATATGGAAAAAAAATAGCTGGTACATCTCTCATTAGGAATACATCTACCAATTTAAAAAGAAAAGAATACCTAATATAATGCCACACCCATAGTTAGAAATGTGTAGTAATATGACACAGTAAGAAACCCTGAAAGAAAGTGGACATTGTTGTAGATAAACGCTGTCGAACAAAGCAGACAGTGTTTCATGAGGTTAATGAACCCTTTTGAGTTTTTCCTACATCATTTCAATGTGTTCTACAAAAGTGTTGCACTTTCTTCATGACTCTGTTATATATGGTCCATATTTCTTGTGTTCGACAGAACAGAACCTAGAAGTTTACATTTGATATTAATGCCTTTTATGCAGCCCCAGCATAACAAAAAAATATCTAGGAACTTTACAGCTTTAAACAACTGAAGTCATAAAAGCATTACTTTCACCTGAATCTATATGTTTTTGGTTATTTTCTCTAAGTATTGGCCTGGATAATCTCGCCACTGGTAGCATTTGAACTGCTAAATGCTAATAACTGCTCTCATCTCATCAAGAAAAAAAGTGAACACAGATGAAATGATCAATTCATGCAACAAGGTAATTTTATTTAGGATTTCTTGAATTTACACTTAAAATAAGGATAAATGATCAGAGGCTCCTAAATCTTCGGGTATTATTTATCTCTGTAAGAATCATTTAAGAAACGTCATGACAAGTGAATTTCATTAGGATTTGGATCTTAATTCTACAGGCTGGAAGCATTTTTTCCCATTAAGCTAAAATGATAAGGCCTGTTTAAATCTCAAATGTATTTGCGCTGATGCACCTTTTTTTTTTTTTTTTAAGGAAATAACAACACAGTTATTCAGTTATTAACAAAAACATGTAAACCAGGCCTCACCTTTGGTAACCTTTTGGTTCTCTCTTGTCTTACTCAGGGCAAGACTTTATTTGTTTTATATTTTTTTGAATGAAAAGGAAAGTTCTAATAGGTCCTTGTATTTTCCAACAATATTATTGGTCCAAAACTATGATTCAGGTAGAATTACACAAGGTTGTGGTGGGGGCTAGTGCCCAACTCCAGTGACCACTGGGTTGAAATAGGACAAATAAGTTTTGTTAACTCAATCCACTTCTTTTTTTTTTTTACTTTTACAGTATTTCTGCTTTCGCTGAGGAAGCAGAAATCATCCCCACAGCAAAATGCTACCACCACTCTGTTCAACAGTATATATGGTATATTAGGGTGATTTGCAGCACCATTGTGGGTGTGAAGTTTATCTGATCAAATCAGTCTCTTTCACAGGCCAATAACTTCTGTTCTGGTCTGGCCTGATCAATGTTTCTGCTACCATGTTTTTACTGTGTGGACACATTATTATTAGTACTATTTGACCTTCAGTAATCAGCAAACATGACTTTCTGCACCCCTAACTATCAATGCAATTTATTAATGTGGTTTTAATTCTATGTATAATGTTTGAATAATGTAACCCCTCTTAGCTAAAGTTTACTCTTGACACATTTTTCAAACTCGATTATAAGAAACCTTTCTCACTTTGCCTTCTTTTCTATGCTAGCCGTGTTTTGCCTCAAGTTGCGCTATTCCATTAAATCCCACACTGAGGCTTGTGCCATGACAAAATGTGGAAAAGATAAGTGATTATAAATATTTTGAGAAGCACTATTCTGAATCAACAGTTGGGCGTAAAATGCATCTATTGAGAGTCGAGTTCTGAAAGTATGTGCAAAATCCATTTAAAATATGTTAGACATGGGCCTTTAAAGCTGAGAAAAAAGTAAATTTTTCTCTATATGAATGATCTGAAGTCTGCAGACCAGTTGGTCTTTCCTGCAAACTGCAAACATCTACAGACTTTGATCTGGATGTTTTTGATCATCACATCCTATAAATGTTACAGCAGCGGGTTTGTTCCTTTTTGAGTCCATTTAACATTCACTGCTGTCCACTGGCTTAGCCCATCGCTCCAACTTTCTCTTAAATGCTGCAACCTCAGTGAACAGATCCGTTGTTTTTTGTGAGTCCTAGTTGTGATTGACAGTAACCTGTTTTGAGTCAAACAATGTCTGTTTGACACCAACTGCTTGCCAAATTTCTAATGTATGGTCAGAAGCTACATTCATATTCTTTCAAATGATTTGGCATCAGCACCCCAAGGTTGAGAACGGCTGGGCTAAAGAAGGACAGGGTAGTGTCTAAGCACTATTTAATTTCTTATGACATATGTATAACATTACTTGCAAATGTTGCTAATCATGGTAGCAACAGAATTTGGCAGGTGTGTAACTACCTGATATTTTTGGAGATGACTTTTAGAGAGGATGCAGTCAGCAGAAATGTTGAGAAGTTGTTGACGAGCTGCACTTGGTAAAGCTGCAGGTCTTTGACTTTTAATTATATAATTAAAACCTTTTTAATAAAAACGTGATGTTTGAACTGTTACTTAGTTATTTTTACATTGATTTGTTAAATATATTCTTTTGGAAAAGCTTTGTTACACATCACCACGTAGACTTACCATACCTAATGTGTGTTAAGACCTTTTACTGTATAGCATGTATATATTAAATTTCTATATACCGGTAGTACAAGTGTACTAGGTAACCAGGTAATAACGTGACTTGCCAAAAGATGGCGTTGTTAGGAGACTCTCTGAGCTGTTCAGTTCTGGACATTTTACCCAGTGACCCATTAAAGCTGAAAGTGACTGAACCTGTGAACCTGGCTTTGTCTGTTTATGCTGAACATTTGACCTCTGATATGTGTCATCTATAGAGCAGTGGTTCCAGAAAGATTTAAAAAAATGATTTAAAAAAATAACAATGTAACCGCACGGCACACCATAAAGACACATATTTGACTTCACTCTATATGTATTTATTCATAAAAAGTATTACTTTTTATACAAAAAAATAATCAAGTTTGTTGTTGAACAACCAGAAACTGGTTGGGTGATGGTACCTATAAGCGTATCCTAGATCCTTGCCCACCAGTCACCACCAACCCATTTCTAACTGAACTTTTCCCACTCAGTGAGGCATCTGCTGAGAAGCCGACCGTGGTAATTGGCTGCTCCATAGTCAGAACTGTGGCATCAGAGACAACAGAGACCGTAGTCAAATGTTTGCCAAGGGCCAAAAAAGGGTGACACCAAATCCTACCTGTGGATGGGATAAAGCTAAATACTTTGCTGAAATAACATGGTACTCCTTAATTTTATATGGCCACCTACCTTATCTGACCAGTGATGATATAATTGGAAAACCTTTTGGGGAAAGCCTGGTCTGATTCAGAGAGACGGCATCCAGCTCTTCTTTCTAGGAATCTGACCAAATGTATTAGTCCTTCAAAAAAACTGACAGCCCAGGGTGCAGAGTCTTAGTTTAACACACCTCTCTGCAGCTTTACCCTTCCATTACCCCATCCAGACATTGTATTGGTTATGGCCAAAATAGAATAAATAAGAAAAAAAAACCTAAAGGGGGAAATCACTATAATCTTATTAAATCCAAAATGTCTGCAATTGAGAGAAAAGTTAATCAAGTGTGGTGTATTTAACATAAGATCTCTCTTCAAATGTTTTTGTTTTTTGTCAATGACTTGATTCATGATATTCAGATTGATTTATATTGTCTCACAGAAACTTGGCTGCAACAAGAGGATTATGTTAGCATATGCAGCATCTCCCCCGAAAGATGGTCAACACTTGACTGATGGTTATCTTGTTTATTGGAATCTTAGCGTTGCCAACAACAATCCTTTAAATCCACCACCATAACGGCTAGGCAGAGCACAGGAGAAAATAAAGGTATGTTTCTAGCTAATACTACGTAAAATTAGCCCCTTATACATAAGCTATGGAGACTTAACGCATACAGAAAAAAAGTTCTTCACACGCTGAAAATCACCTTAAAACACATTAAACATGTTTTATCACATAAGCACTAACATTGTGCCACTTCGGAGGGTGCAGGTAATTCAAATAAAGCTTATTATTTTTAACTGTCCTTTTAGTACATGTCAATCTTAGTCTCTTCTCTGTATCTCCCGGTAGCCACTAACTAACATGTAGTTTCAAAATAAAGTCCCTCAAAACAAGATAACATGTAAAGCATTATAAATTCACAAAAATTCCCTTTTATCTCATCTTTCTTTCATCTCCTCTCCCCTTTTTCTGATTTTTCCTTTCCTGTTCTACTTAAATTGCAGTGTCCATATAATCTGTAATACTACCTGCATGAATTATAATAAAGCTATTTGTCATGATGTTACAAAGTTCAGACCCAAATGAAGAGAACTGAACAGAGAGACCGGGGGAGAGGTTTAACAGGTTTTATTGAAGTAGTTAAACAGAGGGAGAAGTGTTGCACTGAACACCGCTCAACCGGAACTTTAAAGTGAGGGGAAGACACAGCGGTTAGTTCAGGCTCAGTGGGGAATTTGACTTGTGAACTTGGAGAAGAGAATTTGGTTGACTCACGTTTCCAGAGAAGTTGTTGAATCCTTGACTCCTGTCTGTGTGCCATGGTTCCAGTGTTTGTCTGATTCGGTGGAGGGCGGAACAGGGTTACCCAGAATGCGGTTGTTAGTTGGTGAATGGAGAAACTGACTGCCACTCAGATTTCCTGCGGTACTAGAACGGGTCGTAGTGGAGAATAATCCCTTTCTCAGTGAGAAGCTCAAACGACCTCTTGGGGAAAGTGGGTCCAAACCTCCTGTTTAAACCCCAGATCAGTTTGAAGCTCAGTTGATCGAGAAACCCAGTTTGCAGGATGACTTCCTTCCGAGAGGCAAAGACAAAAACAAAGTTAAATTCAGGTTGACAAAAACTCAGTTTGACTCAGCAAAACTCAGCTTGGCTAGAGTACCCAAAACTGGCAAACACTCTGGAGTCAAGGTAGAGGCAGTCAGCAGCTTAAGAGCACTCCGTTAACGAGGTAACCATCAGCAGGTGTGTGAGGAGGCGGATCAGAACCAGGCACCTCCTGGTGGAGGAAGGGAGACAAACACAGAAACACAAACACAAAAACAGGAGTCCTGACACTATTTATATGCATAAATCAAGCAGAACACTATGGTGATAGCCGTACTGCTCCTCTTGTGAAAGTAAAATCTGTTGGCATCAAGACAATATTTCTTATTGCCACATTGCCAGGCAGGACACTGTTAAAAAAAAGAAAAAGAAGGAATTAAGTAATATTAGCCTGACTCCTATTATGAGCCGGGTTTAAATAAGAGCTGCATACTTTGTAGCATAATTCTAGGAAACAGAAAAGGGAAAAAAATGCTCTACATGCCTACAGGAAGCACTTTGAAGTTAGACCCTTTAATTTTGGAGAAAGGTTGGAGTCAAAGTGAAAAAATATGCACACCCAGGAGAAGGAGGGCGTCTCTCCAGTGGCTGGAAGATTCTGCTGGGAGTCGCAGGGAAGTGGGCTGCCATTCGGCTGGTTTTTGACTGGGAAGGGCCATATTGAATAGCTGCAACTATATGCACTGCAGGCACCTGCAAACCTTCTCTTGATTCTAAATCTAATCTTCCTTTCTTACCTAAAATTCTTTGAGAGTTGTTCAACAAGTGAGTGAGCATTTACACCATTACACCATTTCTGAAGAATTTCAATCATGTTTTAGAGCTCATCAAAGCACTAATATGAAACTGGTGGCATTTGAACATTCTGTTAGAATTAAGAAAACAGCACATGGCTGGTTTAATATTATTTATTTGACTGATTTCAGTTTCTCCATTTCGGTGATAAAACTTCTTTGAGGACGATTTATCCACAGCCGCGGAAAGATCAGTGCTAGGGCCAATTCTCTTCCATATTAATTTGCTCCCAATTAGAATTATTAGACATCATAGGATTCATTTTCTGATAATCAGCTATATTTATTCCTAAATCCTGATGAAACTAACTCATTATATAGACTACAGGCATGGCTGAAGACTTAAATAAAGTGGATGAATTTAGACTTTATGCTTTTGAATACAGACAAATCAGAACTTTTTTTTCTAGTTTTAGTCCATAAAGCAGACACTCTATTTTTAAGACTAGGCTTAAAACTTTACTTTTCATAAAGATTATAGTTAGAATTGTTCAGGTTTTGCTGAGCCATCTCTACAGTCCCGCTGCTATAGGCTTAGACTGCTAGAGGACCTAAGGACCACTTTACATCATTCTGCTTCGTCCTCTATCCACCCATCTTTTCCCGTTTAAACCATCAGGGTTGCAGTGTGGCTGGTGCCTATCTGCAGCAGTTTACGGGCAAAAGGTGGGGGTGTACCCTGGGCAGGTCACCAGTCAATTGCAGGTCAACTAAGAGTCTAACAGTCATTTTGTGGACTATGGGAGGAAGCCGGAGAACCCAGAGTGAAACCACAGAGGCACTGGGAGAACATACAAACTCCATGCAAGAAGACTGTGGGACATGAATGGAACCCAGGAACTTCTTCCTCGAGGCAACCGTGCTATAAGCTGTGCCACTGTGCAGCCTCATGTTATCTCTACTCACCAATTCTGCAGTATTTGTTACTTCAACCCCTAACTTTGTCTCTCTGCTTTTCTCATTATAGTAGCTACATCTGATCTGCTCCTGCTTCATCAGTTGGGCTGCTGTCATAAACACCTTCGATTGTAGATGATAAAGTTGGCCTTTTAGTGTTCAGTTCTCTTTCTCCTAGACATGTTTACGGGCTCTGCTTTTACTGTGATTAACTCCATATGCTTTTTTTTATCCTTTTAACATGAAAGCTTGCTCCATGCTAATCTGTTTAACTGTTTATTTCCTAGACAGAGGGATATATGGACCTAGTTTACAGTTACCTTATCTAACAGAAAGTGTTTATGGATCTATGTCTTCTATGTTTCTCCTTGAACTCCCAGTCCACCTTGGCAGAAGGCCACTCACACAGAGATGTTCTACTGAAGGTTTTTCCATGTTAAAGGGAAGTTTTCCCCGCTACTGCTGCTGCATGCATGCTCGATGTGAGGGGGTCAGCAACAAGCAAAATATCTACTGTCACTATATCTGTAGGACCGTGTCCTGCAAGTCAGTGACTAGATGCAATCCGCTGGTTTTCCTTTGGTTGACAATGTTTTTACCAATCTGACTGTATGAGCAGATATAATTGTTTCTGTAAAGTGCCTTTAGAGCACATGTGCTTAAAATTGGCACGATATAAATGAATTGCATTAAAACTACATTTAATTATTCATTTACCTTTTTAAAAAAAATTATTAAATGGGACATTACAAAACATATAATTGCACATTTTACAATTTAATGGTATATTTCACATCTATAGCAATTATTAAAGAAAGAAATGAAAACTGCTACATCTATTAATTTTATGTAACAGTTACACATGTAGACAAAACAGTTGTTACCCCTAATTAGATAAAAGACAAAACCACATTGGTCACAGAAAAAAAAACTGGAGTCTTACAAAAATAAAGACAAATTTAAATTCTAAGAAAATTAACAAATGAAAGTCAATCATGGCTCTTCAACCATGCTTCAGCAGAATGGTTTTACAAAGTAAGTCCAGCAACAGGCCTGAAAAAAACCTCTCCACCTTGCATCAACTACACTTTGTTGACAGTTCAGTAAAAATGATTAAAGACTACCATGTCTGATGACTTCTGAAATAGTAATCATCTTTCAAAGTACTCAATCTGAAAGAAAATTAGACAGCGACTATTTGATTAAACGAGCTAAGTTCATCCGCTTCTTGTTTGCACATCCGCTGAATCTAAACATTAAACCGTTTAATCAAAACCGTTTTCAAAGCACCAACTACTGTATATGTGCAAATAAGATAGCCATCTCTATTTAGGTGTGCGTACTTCATGGCATCACTTTGCTATTTTTTCATGTTTCCTTCTGGCCTCAGCACAAAGTGGGACATCGACAGACAGCCTGTCTGTGATCACAGCATGGTGCTGCTAACTCATCTTGATCATAGTCTGCGGTGGAAACTGAACTGTCGGTGGCAATATCCCATAAGAGTTCCTCTCTCTTGAGTGCAACCCTCTGTGCAATAGCTCTGTACTCAGGTGTATCAAACTGCAAGGGTGTTTCCTCTGTCTCATCATGCTCCAAGTCAAATATCAGAGGGGGGTCGTGGAGCTGCTCCGGTCCAGTTCCACCAGTGCAAGCTTCTGCTCCCCCTATTAAAAAAATATATATTTTAATTTTCAAATCCTAGTTTTTTTTTTTTTTTATACTTTATGTTTATTGAATGCGTTTCATTTAACAATCACATACAGAACACAGAACGAAAACCACTGTCGACAAGAAGAGTTACTTACATTCTGATAAAGATGAAAAGATACAGGATGAAAACAGCATACAAATTTATATTTCAATCTTTGGATTTTTGAGCAGCTTTCGAAGTGACAATACAAGTGACCTGATCAGTTATTGTTTTCTAGAAATCTAGTCCATTTGCTCCATCTCTTTTTATAAAGATCCGACTGCAGTCTCAGCATAAATGTTAACTTTTCCATTTTGTGGGTTTCCTCCACCAGTTCCAGCCAGTTCTTTATTGCTGGTGGGTCAGGTTGTAGCCATTTTCGAGTGATCAGTTTCTTGGCTGTAGCACTGAAGATTTTTAGTAAATATTTGTCACTCATATTCAAACTCTCAGGAACAGCTCCGAGCAATGAGAACATGGTAGGTTGTTGGAGTTTAAGATCCAAAATTGTCTCAACCTTCTCCAAAACGTCTTTCCAATAAGACCTGATCTTTATGCAGGACCAGAAAATATGACAGTGATTTGCTTCTTTATCCCCGCATCCTCTCCAGCATTTAGAAGCATTCGGGTTTCCATGAAACCGCTGCTTCGGTGTCCTAAAAAAACGCAACAAATTTTTCCAACTGAACTCACGCCAATAGTTTGAGGAGGAGGTTGAAGCAGCAGATTCACACATATTGTCCCATTGTTCTTGTGATATTTCAGTTTTCAACTCATCCTCCCATCTTTTTCTAATGTAATCTGTTGACACTCCTCTGGATCTCAACAATCCCTGATAAAGTTTGGAGATGGTAATCTTGTCAGGCTTTGAGTAAGCTTGTGAAATCAATTGAATTATCTCGTTAGATTCTGAGATGAAATCTTTTAATATGTTTGAAAAAAAAAAATAATGTCTAAGTTGCAAGTATCTAAAGAAGTCCCCTTTTCCTAAACCATATTTTTGTTGAAGTGTGTGGAAGCTTGGTAGAGTATTTTTGTCCAGCATCCTGCTCAAATCCTAGTTTTTTTTATTCCAGCAATACCTTTAAATACTTGAATCACAAGCATGAAAGTTGTATAATTTTGAACTCCTGTTTTTATAACCTTTCCAATCTAAAACTACTGGACTGGAGTTTCAAAACCCCAAAGTTGGGGGGCAACATTTGTTGATTTTCATGAATTCACACATAAACAGAAAATGTTAAATATGCAATACCTCACCATGGATATATAGTCAAATATCCATTGGTGAGTTGTAGAGACAGATGGCTGTAGTGCAGTTAGCACTTAGCTCACAACAAAAAGAGCATGAACATGCAACCTGTGTTGATTCTTGGCTTGAAATGTGTCTGTTAGGGTGTGTTTGGGATTGAAATTGGTTTCTTATTTCCTTGTTCTGATCAGGTTTATTTTAGAAATAGATATTCCAAACCTGAAATATTGCCCTCAGATAAAGAAAAACTCTTATGGATGCTTAAAAATAGCTGAGAATCAACGAGGCAATGCAATTTCTATACAACGACTTTAAAACCCACTGGACTTGCTGGTAGGTATTACCCAATTATGTTCACTGTTAATTCACAATTTCTCCTTGAGTTTCCTAATTACTATGTACTAATTTATAGTACATGAAACCTGCAAAACTTCCGCCAGTTTCATCTGCTATGGATTGCCTTGAAATTTTACACGGCAGGCGAATTTGCTCAGTGGGCGAAAAGCTGCTAAATCGTGGATTCTGCTGGTCTTTGGTTTCACCTCATCATGGTGGACATGGATTTAAAAAGTGACTGGCAATGTTTTTTACTTTTGAAAGCTGAACAAAGGTTTTGGCGTTTCTGTTTAACCAGGTACCAAGAGATGGAACCAATATGGGGAATACCCCCAATTCCCCCAGAGGGTCTGTCTGGATAACAGTAGCTTTTAGCTGTACTTCTGTCTATCTGTGACCCAGTTTGTGGCCCGGCTATGCAACATTATGAATTACATTGACAGTACAGGGTTAGAGACACACAAGCAAAAATTGAAATGTGCCATTTAGAAATTAAAAAAGGAAAATCATTGAATACAGGACATTCAATGAGGGAGGATCGGATGGTGATGACGAAAAAAAGTAACTGTAATCTGCACATCTTTTAGCTGCACACCTGTAAGTAGGTGTGCTCTATGCTGACATTTCTAAAGCCTTATTTTGTAGGCTAACGATTGACTAGATCCTGGAATTGTTGGATATAAAAGCTCATTAAAAAAAGAACAAATTGTAGTACTACTGGGTATTAATTTGGCCTAACCTATGAAAACACTCTGCCGCTGTCAAGTGTCAAGAGTTGAAGATTGTGGGAGTGCCTGCTCTACGTTTAGGGGCCACATCGACCAGAGCTGTAGTTTGTGGGTGTATGGCCATGTTTTCATTACTTTGTGGGGATATTTTCAAGGAACATGCCATATTTTGGGGACTTATAGGTAACTGTGGGGACCAATGATTGGTCCTGATGTGGAAAGCTTCTCCTCTTGGTGGGGAAAGGTGGGAGTAAGGTTTAGTACCAAGAACTGACAAAAATATACTACTGACATGGAGAAGATGAAATCAGTCCTCAAGATGACATCAGTCCTCAAATATAAATACATGAAACTTCTGCTCTGAAACAAAGGACAGCTCAGATGCACCAATAAAACAGCTTAATTATTGACATTCATACTGATAAAGACCATATTTCAGCTTTCTGTGGGGCTGTAAAAATAGAGGAAAATGTGCTAAATGTCCATGTGGGTACTGAAGCTAAATGGTGGCTATAAAATAAATCGTCTTAACCAGAAAGGCATGCATGTCTTGTTATTCTAAATCACAACTTAGTACAGAGCTGCAGCAGTTTAATGTCACTGTGATGACATTATGTATACACTTTGCCATAGTGGCAAAACAAGCATCATGGCACACTTGACTCAATCTGAAATTGACAAGTACCTGTGATGTAGAAGGCTTTATGTTTTCCAACTCGAACTGTTTGCAAGTCTCCAAACTTTCCAGCAGCACCACTATTAGGGTGGAAGAGAAACTACAACACGGGAAGAAAGTACATTCCCATTTCACAACACATTAAAATGTAGGGGGAAAAAAACAGTCATTAGGGGTTTTTTTTTGTACCTCATGACCAGAGTTTTCCCTGTGAAGGAAGATATTTGTTGCATCAATCCCATCATAACGCCTGTCTGAAGGGGGCACTACCCCTGCCATGGACAGAACAGTTGGAAAGATGTCCATACCACTGCATTATGAGAAAAGTGCAAGAAACGTGTATTAACGAATAAGAACAAAATTCAGTTTATTTATTCTTAAACACAGACAGACAGAACCATATTTTTAATGATCAGTTTAAGGACCATTAGAGGCAAACAAGAATATTTTGTTGGTCCCTAATTCCTATTTTTATAAAATGTCATGATCTGGCCTGTTTGCTCTCCCTCAATTGGTTATTTCTCTCACCTGTCGTTTTCCCTCCCTGCCTCAATTATAATTTATTCCTCTCACCTGTTTCCTCTTGGTTATATTTAGTTCAGCCTGAGCATTCAGTGCCAGATCATTACTTGTCTTTCTGTTAACCTGTCTGTTAGTTTTATTCCTTGGTTCATGTCCTGGATCCTGGTGGCGAGTGGAAAGAGGGTTTTTGTGTTTGTCTCGTCTCCTGATCGTCCACTGTTCCTCCCCCCTTGAGTCCTCTGGGTTGTTGGCTCTACATGTGGGGAGGTTCAGCTTTTATCTCAGTAAGCCTGGCTCCAGGGAGGAGACCAGCTTAAGGTCCTGCATCAAGTTCTGGTTCCATGTCCTGTCTTGGCTACCCTCTTCCATTGAGCCTGCTCATCTGCACCTGATCCTGTCTGCTCCTGTGCGTGACCACCTGGTCACGCTTTCGGACCCTGACAAAAATCACGTGGGGTTCCCCAAGGGTCCATTCTTGGTCCCCTCCTATTCAATATCTACACGCTCCCTCTTGCTCAGTTAATAAAAAACAACAACATCAGCTACCATAACTATGCAGACGACACACAGCTTTACATCACCATGTCACCAGGTGACAGTGATGGGACTAAAGGCGTCGAAAGTAACGGCGTTACTAACGCCGTTACCATGTTTTAGTAACGAGTAATCTAACTAATTACTTTGACTGTAACTATAACGCAGTTACCATTGCAGACACCCCGTTACTGCGCGTTACTCAGGTCGCACAATGAACCTTTTTTCATGATAGGACTCGTGCGCAGCTGCGTGAAGCTGACTCCCCACCCACGTCAAAAAACTCTGCAAATAGACTGAATGGTTAGTGCAACGTTAGTGCAGATTTGTGCAGAAAAAATATTGTTTGTGCTACTTTTGTTTAAGAGATATTAAAGATTATTTTTTAGGTCATCCAGAGGTGCGCGCCTTGTCATGAGAGAGGGGAGGATGAGAATGGCTGATGTATAGTGAGATTCCGTCTGTCAGTTGGGTAGGTGGGTGTTTCCGCTGGTGGGTGTTAACGTACAGCACACACATAGAGATGGAGAGTGAGGATGACTCCAGCAGCAAAACAGCGTTTTCCTGATGCAAATACCGGTGTTACGTCGAGCTGCGTTTCCCCATCAGATAAGGTTTCCTCTGCATCTCCGCACAGCGCAGGCGGCACGAGTCACCGCGCAAGCGACAGGAAACGCGCATGCTCGCTAAAGGCGCGCAACAGTCGCTGTTGTGTATTAATCTGCACTAATCATAAGAATAAAATAAAGCTAATGTTTTATAAGTTTAAAGTTGTTTTCACAAATACTGTTATAAGAGCCATTTAAGGCCAAGAGGTGAAAAACAGAGCAATGAGTGTGTGTAACTGTTGCACCTGGCTTTAGAGGAGTGGAATCTGCAGGAAAACGCAGGGTTGAGGCCCCTTAGTGATAGGAAAGAACCCTCATAAAAAATGAAATATTTGACAGGTCAAGGTTGCCCAGCTCAGCAAAATTTGGCCATACAACTTGTGATAAATAGAGTTGTTATTTTCAAGGCACACTGTGCAGTACTGGTCCCAGAAAGGGTGATGCTTTGACTGGGACACAAGGGGGAACACTAGGCCAGACTGACATGGCTTGAAGTAGGGAAAGGATTAGTTTCAACATGTTTGTGATTGAACTGTCATAAGTTTCTGATTTAAGTGCACCAGATGTCCTCATGGCCTGAGAGACTGCTCTCACAAGAATGTGATGTGGCTACGAATGTCATCGTGATTTGCAGATAAATGATAATGTGACCTTTACCAAAGACTGTTGTTTAAATATATAAAAAATATGTTCTGAAGGGGGTTTTCCATTGATAAGAAATGTATAAAAGGGAGCTGTTTTCACCAGTTGTTAGCTGATGCTCACCGGTGACCAGCTCAGTGTGAATGTGCTGTTTTTGGCAATAAAGACCCTGGACCTGGACTCAGCTGCCTCTGCCTGAATTTTTGGATCTTTGTTTGAGACTTTTTCTGCTTTTTAAGAACTTTGAATTTTACAAAACTTAGCTTCAATTTTAAGTCGTCAAGAAGACAATAATAGACGACAAATTGGCGAGCCAGCCAGGAGAAAAGCAAAAAGGGGACGTCGGACGATCTGCAGGCACCAGCTGGAAGGCGTGGAACCCCAAGGGCCCATAAATTCACCATTGAAGGTGAGTCAATTCGTTATAATTTTCTAAATTAGTGGGGAACCAGCCTCCGGCGACTGCTTGTGGGTGTCAGGCGTCACAAAGCTCTTCTAAAAGAACCTAGTTTTCCAAATTTAATAAAGTGATTTCCAAATTGGATAAGAATTTATATAAGAATATGCCAAAGGCAGACTAAGCTGAGGAAGGGTCCAGGTACGTATGAATGTATATGTATGAATGTATGTTTTAGGTGTTATTAATGTTTGTGTTAAACTGTTCTGTGTTTGAATTATCTTGTAAATAAGTTAAGCTTAACACGTGTTGTTCTGAGCGGATGATTGGTAAAGGGACAGATTGGTCAAAGCGTTTTGACATAGTCTGTGGAAGCCATAAATCCGGAACCAATAGTGTGCGCGTGTTACGTGAGGGTATCGGTGACTAAGGTAGTCAGCGTGCTCCACGAGACAGCTTAAGTAGTATTAAGGTATTGGAATAAAGGTATTGAGAGGCTAAGCGATAGCCAGGCTAAGGGATAGCCAGAATATTACCGATTAAGCGATAATCGGAGAATAGTACCGCTCGACCATCCGGAGGACGTCTATGCATTTCCAGTTATCTGGGTGCAGCCGGGGCAGCAGGGAAAAACGTATATGCCACTGTAGGAAACAGTGAGGAAAAGGAAGAAGTGCACTGTAAATATATATAATCATTTGTCTTGTGTGTCTTTGTTAGTGTGTCGAGTGAAAGAGTTGAGTAACTGAGAGGAAGTAAGGGGTGGGTGATATTAATAAATAAAGATTATAATATTGATAAAGCTTAAAGATATAATAATAAATCAATAGAAGTAATTAGTACAGAATATAGTTAAAAAGAATAACCTGAAAATTAATAAGGATTGGAAAACAAAATTGATAACTGAAGGAAAAAAAAACAAAAACAAAAAAAACAACAAAAAAACACAAGAGTTATGAGAATGAAATAAATTAACAAAATTCCTAAATAAGATTGGAAAAAATTGTAAGCTTTATAAGATAATGATATTATAAGTATATATTATTACAAACTATAGTCTACATAAAGTAAAATATATAAGGTATAAAATTAGTGAAAGTGCAAAATAAAATTACAAATTTGTTTTATTAAAGATTTTATCTCAAAATTGAAGAGATCTAAATTTAGGAAGTAAATTAACTAGAAAGAAACTAAAAGACAAATAAACACAATCTGTATTGAAGAGAGCAGAACCAGTTAAGATAAAAATTAACTGAGGATTACAATGACTGGTGAATAAGCACGGACCTGACGGTTGAGTGACTGCTAGTAGCCATGGGAACCAATATGAGCAAACAACAGTCTGACGGGCTGACGCCAGCCAAATTGTTAATAATGACACACCCATCCAATAAACGCAAAATTCAAAAATGCATGACCAAATGGCATAAGATGACATCTGGAAAAAATCGTTGGCCTAAAGAAGGCAGCTTTGATCCTTCATGCTGTGAGGAAGTTGAAGAAAGATTGAGAAATAAAGATAAAAAACGGGACCGAATGCTTTTGCATAAAAAACAGAGGCATGCTGAACAGAGAGACATCCTGCAATATTTCAAAGTAGAACACCAAAAGAGCCCAAAAGCCCCTGAGTACATTGATCATAAGCCACCACCTTATCACCCTAGCGCAGCAGGTCAGTACCCAGTTGTGATAAAGTCAGGTAGCAAGGGAAAGATTACAGGACAACTTAAATTAGTTTTAGAAGAAGAAGAGGAAGAAACAGAAAAAGAAATGAGTAGCACACGGCAGGGAGAGTATGATTACAGTGGTGACTATGACGGATGGGATAAAACCCCAGAAGTAAGGAGGAAATCTACCCTTAGCCGTTCCCTACCCCCAGTACGTCGCAGACATTTACCATACCCAAGAGGCCCCACCTGCCGCTCAGAGCCTAGGACCAAGTCAACACACAAAGGCCACACAGATCCCAAGATAGAGTTATTTTTGGAAGAAACTGAATCACTGGCAAAAGAGATAAACCAGGACTTGGTGCAACTAACGGAAACATTTGTACGACTCAAGGAGCAAGAGTTGGAAGAGAAAGCACAAAATAGACGATTAAAAAATTTAAAAGAGACAATAGAAAAACAAAAAGAGAAGAAAAGACGAGGTGGAGAATTAGAGAAATTGAAGAGAATGGAAGCGGAGCAGCTTATAATAGAGGCCAAAACTGATTACCCAGACCTGCCAAGCCCACGGACTTTGTCTCTGATCGAAGAGGCAGGAAGGAGAGGGGGAAAAGACATGGAATATGAGGAAGAGGGAGGTGATGTGTCCGAATGGGAGGACATTGAAGGCTCAGACATACTGCCAACTACAAACCCATTCCATGAGGGGTTCAAGGAGGAAAGCAGGCCAGCAGCAAAAGAAAGGAAGCCACTCACAGCTGAGTGTGACGTGGGGCTACAAATAGTAAAAAGCGGCGCTAGCCCAATGGTGACCAGGTCCAAAACGCGACAGCAGAAGACAGGACAAGATCAAGGAGGGACCTATATGGCTCCCTTGCTGTCTAAAGGACCTCATGAAGACAGATACGTGCCATGGTCATTTATGGACATGATAACACTGGCTGGAAGGCTGACCCCATTGGCAGATGGTGCTGACAGATGGATAGAAAAGCTGGAAGAAATCACTGGAGGCATCAATCTGGCAGCTGGAGACATCAAGGCGCTGCTAATTAAAACAGCAGGACACTCAGCAGCCAGAGAAGTGTTTGACGAAGCCCAGCTTCCAAGGGTCATGACCTCACACCAGTATGACAAGATACCATTCAACCAAATAAGACCCAAGGTTTGGGCAGCCTTAAGGAACAAATACCCCACCTGCAGTGATCCAACTAAGCTGAGACAAGAATGCCTAAAGGATGATGAAAGCCCCGCCCAGTTTCTGCACAGGTTCCAACAGAAATGGAAAACAGAGACTGGAAGTGATGGGAATTAACTGAAAACATCTGGCCCCCTGTTCAGAACCTACATCAGGGAGGCCATGCCCAAAGAAGTGCAAGCCAAACTGGACGGAGTTGTGGGGCTCATGAAGATGGACTGGCCTCTGTTCTCTCAACATGTTATTCACTATGTAAACATGCATCGGGCCGAGAAACGGGCCTTTGAGGACCAAAGCAAGATGCTGGCCACCAAGTTAACCCAACTGCAGATTGGGGAATTGTCCAAAGCAAAGAAAGAGAAAGAGAAGCCCAAGCATCAAGCTGCACTGACTGTGGTGGCCACACCCCCAACCGAGGGAGCACCAACAGGGGAGGCAGTGGTACAAGCACCAGTAGTGTCTCCTGTTATTCCTCCACCCACACAGCAGATGCAGTATCCAGCAGCGCCACTCGTGGGAGGAGCCCTGCCACAGCAGACCCTACCCCAACCAGTCCCTCCTATTCATGTGCATCTAAACCAAGGAGGAGGTCCCCAACAAGCAACGTTCGGAAGGGGACGAGGGGGGCCACCCATGCGGGGAAGATGGAGAGGCCCACAAGGAGCTCCAAGAAGGCCCCCTCAAGGCCAATACCAGCAGATGCCACAAGCAGGTCCAGACATGGGACAACAGCGAGTGAGAATGCAATGCTGGGGATGTGGACAAATTGGACACATGCAAAGAGACTGTCCCACTAACCCATGGATGGGACCCCAGCCCCCTACTGCTGGACCAGCCATCTATGGAACGGGACAAGACACGTACTGGCTATAGGGGTGCCCAGAGAAACCTGATGGAGAGGCCATTCTACCTGTATTAACCCAACGTCCACAAACAGAACCCACCATTGATGTCACAATATATGACAGCCATCATCGCTTCATGATTGATACAGGAGCGGCCTACTCCTGTATAGGAAAAAGTGGAATTGGCCTGCCTCTCTCAGCATCAAAGATTCGAACAGTAGGTTTATCTGAGAAGACCCAAATAATACCCATGACTAAGCCAGTTCCCATGATCATAGGTGAAAAGACTGTGTATGCACCACTACTTTACTCAGAAGATACGCCCATAAATCTACTGGGTAGAGATGTGCTGTGCCAGCTCAATGCAAAAATTAAATGTACCCCTAATGGAATTTCTTTTGAAGCAACAGACAAGAATGAAGCCTACATGATGCCACTGGGCCTGCAAACAGATAACAAGTCATGAGCCAGGAGACCAAGTATTTTGGCTGAAACTCACATCACCAACCTCTTTCCTCCAACTGGAGTGGGAAACATGGAGACCCCTGATAATGAATCACTACAGGAAACCTAAAGAACCTTTTCTTCCTCTCCATTGTACCATGTTTTATGACAAAGGCAAAACACATGAAGACTACGAGAAAAGCTGGGATGAAGACATAAACAACAAAACAACTGTCATCCAGTATGCTGACATAGTGGTTGGACCACAAGGAGCTGCAGCTGTTGTCACATTTCCTGATAAAGATGTAGCAGAATGGTTCCAGGTAACCAACTCAGCACCACATGTCACATTACTGATTGCAGACGAGTATGAGTCACATGATCTAGGACCCATGGTTCAAGAAGCCAAGCAAGTCACCGAATGGATTGCTACAGCATGGGACTGCATTAGCATGTCAAAAGATGGACTGTTTTTCAAGATCTCATATTCACAAGCTGATGAAGTAATGGCAGAACACATTAAAGTTCCTGGGAAAAGACAAATGGCAGTGGCGGCAGAACATGAATCCCTATTAGAACAAGTCCCAGAGCAGGTATGGTCTAAAAGTAAGACAGATGTAGGATTAGTGAAATCAGCAGACCCTATCAAATTCACCATTAAACCAAATGCTAAATTGCCCTTCCAAAGACAGTACCCACTTAAACGAGAGGCAGTAGAAGGAATACAGCCTATCATTACAGGATTAGAAACAGCAGGAGTTCTTAAACCAACAATAAGACCCTGTACACCCCAATTTTTCCCATTAGAAAGCCCAACAGTAATGACTATAGATTAGTCCATGATCTAAGATTGATTAATGCTATTGTAGCAGAAGAGATACCAGTAGTGCCCGACCCACACACACTGCTGAGTAATATACCCCGAGGTACCAAATGGTTTATGGTGATTGATCTGTGTTCAGCATTTTTCAGTGTACCGGTCCATCCAGATTCCCAGTGTTTGTTTGCATTTACGTACAAAGGCCAACAATATACATATTCGCGATTACCACAGGGTTTCGTACACTCACCATCAATTTTCAATCGTGTACTGGCAAATGACTTAAATCACCTTGACATACCATCTACAATGTTGATGTATGTTGATGATATTCTGATTTGTTCTGTTTCTAAAGAGCAGTGTGAGAGTGACTCCATTACAGTGTTGACTGCTTTGGCAGAAGGAGGACACAAAGTAAGTAAACAAAAATTGCAATTCTGCCAGCAAACAGTGTAGTATCTCGGCAGGTAACTTAGTGGGGACAAGAGGTGTATTGCACCGTCCCAACTGGAAGCCATAACCCAAATGCCCAAACCTCAGACTGTTGGTCACATGTTGTCTTTCCTTGGCATGGCAGGTTACAGCAGACCGTGGGTGTGTGATTATGCCATCAAAACGGCTCCACTGAGAGCAATGATTAAAGCCGCAGGTCAAGGACACCAGTCGGCTCAATTACAATGGACAGATGAGGCAGAGGGTGCGTTCCAGCTGCTGAAACAAGATCTCCAAACTGCTCCTGCTCTGGCCAATCCAGATTATGGCAAACCATTCCATCTCTATGTGGCTGAGCGACAAGGGTATGCATGTGCAGTATTGATGCAAGACACCCCAACAGGTAAACAGCCAATTTCTTATTACAGCACAAAATTAGATGGTGTCGAAGAAGGTCTGCCTCCCTGCTACCAGGGTTTGGCAGCAGCAGCCTTCGCCTACAAAAAGGCCTCAGTTATTACTATGGGCCACTCTGTTATTCTGTACACATCACATCAATTACATGCACTGCTCACCAGTCCACGCTTTGTGATAACCCAAGCTCGTCGAACAGGTTATGAAGTTCTGCTTTCAGGACCTGATTTAACAATACAACGTTGTACCACCATTAACCCAGCCACAAGAATGGTATTGCCCACTGAAGGTGAGCCCCATGATTGTCTCCAGGAGACTGACACCTTCATGAAGGTAAGGGAGAACTTATACAATCATCCAATCCCATCTGATCTGACTCTGTTCGTAGACGGATCATGCGTCAGAGGTGAAACAGGGAATAGAGCTGGATATGGAATAGTCCAACTTAACCCCGATGGGACCTTTACCAGGGTACAATCAATGAGCCTAGATCAACCTTGCTCTGCCCAATTGGCAGAGATAAAAGCATTAACAGCTGCATGTAAATTGGCTACTGGTAAAAGAGTGACAATCTATACTGACAGTGCTTATGGGTACGGGGTATGCCATATAAACGCTAGCATCTGGAAACAACGAGGGTTTGTTAGAACAGATGGCACCCCAGTGACACATGGGCAAGCAGTAGTAGAGTTAATAAAAGCTATGCAACTTCCATCTGCGTTAGCTATTGTAAAATGTGCAGCTCACCAGACAGCAAAAACACCTATTGCCATGGGAAATAACTTAGCAGATGAGGCAGCTAAAGAAGCCACAGGTTCAGCAGTGCAGGGACCAATGGTCCACGTAGCTGAGTGCGAACCCATTACTAATTTGGCCTCCTTAATAGAAGCCCAAAATAACGTATCTGAAGCAGAGAAACGCCTATGGGTACAAAGGGGGGCGGCTCGGTTAACACACCCCCACGTTGGATTGTGGCGTAGTTCTCGAGGACATTTTGTACTACCTTTGTCCTTATTACCGACAGCCATTAAAATAATGCATGGACCTGATCATTGTTCACGAGCCCAAGTTGTTCAAAAGTTACAGGCAGTTTGGTGGTCACCTTATATGACACCTATGGTAGACAGAGAACTGGCCTTATGTCCACATTGCCCTAAGTACAATGTGCGTAAAATGTTTACTCAACCCTTAGCACATATCCCTATGCCAGACGGTCCGTTCCGCCATCTGATGATGGATTACGTAGACATGATAACTCGGGTTCAGGGAAAGAGGTACATGTTGGTGGTTGTTTGTAGGTTTAGCAGATGGGTAGAAGCATGTCCCACTGCTCATAATGACCACAAAGCAGCAGCACGGTTTTTGTGTAAAGAAGTTTTTCCCAGATTTGGCATGCCTGACACAATATCATCTGATAACGGACCACATTTTGTTTCACAGGTGATCCAGCAAATGTTTAAACTGTTGTGCATAAAACAAAAGTTACAGCCCGTGGAACGAGCTAACGGGATCCTGAAATCGAAGATTGCTAAGATAATAGCTGACAGCAACAACCGTTTGACTTGGGTGGACGCCTTGCCTGTTGCATTAATGGCAATGCGTTCTCAAACTAACCGCATAACCCATCTTACTCCTCATGAAATGCTTACAGGTCGACCAATGCCTCTCCCACAGCTTCAAGGACCCCAGCTGGCGGAGATTTCCCTAGCACAGCTTGAGCGTGAAATGGGGGACTACCTCAGGTCCTTAACCCGCATCCACAGGCTTATATTTCAACAGGTGACAGCAGCTCACAGCCGAGACGAGACACACATTCCAGTGGACGTCAGGGACGTTCAAGTTGGTGACAGTGTGTTCATACGAGTCCTTAGACGTCAGTGGAACGAGCCTCGTAGGGAAGGCCCTTTTAAAGTTGTGCTTACCACTCCCACTGCCCTGAAAGTCGAAGGTAAGCCCTTCTGGTTTCACAAAAACCACTGCACCAGGCATCGGCCTCCAGACCCACCTGGACTCGATCCAGGACCGACGGGCTCTGCGCATGCTGACAGGGCAGCAACAAGTCTCCCTCCGCAGCACCCCTCCACTAGCTCACAAACTTTAGATGTTGCACCGGTGTCGGGCACTGATGCATCCCCACTCCCCTCAACGTCAGGCGTCCAAAGACGTTCGGCCCGCTTGGCAGCTCGCCAATCGCCAAGGTCAGGGGACTCTGAGGATGACAGTGTTCATTCTTATGCTTCCCATCCACCTTCTGATTCTGGTGGCAATGATAATGATCCTTCTGCCGCTGAGACTTCTTCTGGGTCTCACCCAGATCCATCCGTCGCTTGGGCACTGGACGAACTTCTTTCTTCTGACCTACCAGATGTTGGTGGAGTCCTGTCCCCTTCATATCCCTCACCTGCAACTTCCCCTTTCTTCCCCTCCCTTTCCCCTTCCTCCTCCGAAGCAAGTGGGCCGCCGATCCACTCGGTCCCGCCCACCCCATCGCCGTCTGGGCATCTCCCGTATGCGCCTTCTTCAGACTTTGATTAACTTTCTTGTTGTGTTAACCCTTTGTGGGCTAACAAGGGGGGATCTTATGAAAATTAATACTAACAGTTCACACACAGTTAATGCGTCACACACAAACATGTGCACTAGCAATGGTAACACTAGCTACTAACCAAGGGGTAATCAATAATAATGATGGAGAAAATTTATCACTAATGCATGTGCAAATCAAAGGATATGATTATGTAATGTCTGAAGAAATTTTAGGTAACTCAATGGGGAAACATTGGCTTGGAGTTCCACAAAGCATGGACTGCCGTGAGGATGGGATGGTGATCATTGAGGTAAGATGCAAAATGAACATATGCCAAAACACATTAACAGAGCAGGTAATGACGGTAGGGAAAGCGCATAGAATGGTAAAATTGGTAAACAAAAGGCAGAAAAGAGATCTAGACAAATTAAAGACTGCACACTGGGAAACCAATATGTTCCAACAATGAATTCAGTACTCTGTCCAGGCAATGTTCAAAGCCAAAAAGCGCCCTAAAGATGATTGTATAGCCTGCTATAATGCTAAAAAATTACCAGCCCTTCAGATTATTCCTGGAAGTAAAATAGGCGACTGCCCAGATGTAACGGAGTACTTTGCTCATTGTGCCATGCAGATGGCTGGAGGTCTTGCATAATTATCAAAAGACCACACAATATGCCCCAGAGCGCTGAACTCCTCAATAAATGATGTAATGAGCACTTTCTCCCTTCCACCAGTAGTACAAAAACCGGCTGAACTGATTTTTCCGTTTTGTATAGCCCGAGGGAAAGAACTGGAAACAGTGACTAAATAGATCCTCTAGACAGATGTGGACAACGGATAGACTGGTTACATGTAGTAATAGGACATGGTACCCACCAACAGCAGAAGGGAACCTCACCTACCACATTAAGTTTTGTCAAACGAGTCCCAATGCCACCATACGCTGTGAACAAGTAGTACCAGATGGGGGACATGTCATCTATGAGTTCCAACCTTCAAGTGTATCTCAGTATCGAATACTGAGCCTGGCAAGGGGATCTGTCCCCTTAGGTTACATTTTTTGGATGTGCCATAATGAGATACAAATGTTGGCCACATTACCCCCACAGTGGGAAGGCATCTGTGCACCAGTAATGCTGACAGGACAACTAAAGTTAATAGCAAATGACCCAATAGGTATCAATGTAACATCTAACGAAATAACCAATCGCGTTAAGAGAAGTACCCCCGCTAAACACGAGTGGAAAACATCAGATGAGGTATATATCACATGGGATCAGATCCCATATGGAGTACCTGAAGAACAGGTTGCCATAGGGAGTGATTGGATAAAAAGCGGAAGAGGGGCTGGTTCAGTACCAATCTACGGATCAATTGTTAATGCACAGTATATAGCTCGCAATAGCAGGTGGGTAAATCTCTTATGGTATAATCAACAAAGATTTATAAACTTTACAATAAAGGGCCTGGATTTGGTAAAGGAACAATTGCATGCAACTTCACTAATGGTTCTACAACATAGGTTCGTGCTAGAATCCCGCATGGCTGGAGACCAAGGAATATGTGATTATATAGGGGAAGATTGTTGTACTTTAATCCCCATGCACACAGATGTAAATGGTAGCCTCACAGGAGTCCTACAGGAAATGAAACGAATGAGGGATGAACATGTGCTGCAGTCTAATTGGAACACTCAGCTGAAGGGATTCTGGGATTGGTTTCACAAGCTTGGAAGGGGAAAATATCTTGAGGCAGCAGGAATGATTCTCGGGGCAGTAATATTGATTATATTGATAGTTATGTGTTGCATCATACCCCTTGTTCGGGGACTGGTCTCAAGACTTGTTGTAAGTGTAACTGGTCAGTTCCCAGTTGTAGAGATACAATTGGACCAAGCGATATAAAACATAACCATGATCACCTTCCACCCTCACCAGGTACGTGCATTTCTTTAATAACAACAGTGTATATATGTAAATATTTTGTATTACAAGGACTTATATACTTACTCACGTAGACATAGCAACTTGCATGGTGAATAATCCATAGATATAAGAGATATTATGCCTTCAGATGATGCCTAAATTTGCCATACTATGTCCCCACAGGTAGATTATTGAACATGGCAGAGGCTAGTTATGATGAATATGAAGAAAACCAAATGAATTTACGAGATGCACTGGCGTCGTTAGGCCCGTCACTAGGGGTAGGATGCCCATATCTTCCTCCCAGTTACCTACTAGATCCTGCAGAGGGGCCAAGCAGTGCACCTTCGGTTTGCAGCAAACCTATGATGACACCCAGCAGGCAGCCTGAGGATCAACCAATGATGACACCCAGAAGGCAGCCTGATGATCAACCACCATCACCTACTGGGAAGCCACTGTCCATCTCGTCATCACCGGGGAACCTCAGTATCGATTTCGGCCCAACCAGCACCCCTGCCAGTCCTGAGAATCCCAAGGATCGACGACCGCCGTCACCCCGCCAATGTAATTATCCGCCACCACCCCTTACAGGCGTACTGGCTATGTTCATGATCGTAGCAGATGACATAAAGCTTGATCTTGCCGAAGCTCATCATGTTGCAAAGTTCTTGGCTCATCCGCTGGAGTCGTACGACACCAACAATGACCTCAAGCCTGAAATCACCTCTATGACCACAGCAGTTTATGCCCAATTCATGAAGGGTCTGGTGCACCCCGAGCCACGTCGGTCCTTTGAACGGATGCGCTGCACCATGTACAAACGCAAAGTAAAGGCTGGGAATCGGCAGTTGGCCCGAGACAATCTGGAACTGAGGCAGCAACTTCGGGATGCACAGCAGACCATTATCAACCTACAAGAGCAGGTGATGCAGCTGACCGCTGATCTGCAGCGTATGGCTCCGTATACCCAGGGGGGCCCGAACGGAGGGCAGAATTATGGACAGAATTATGAAGGCCATTATTATTATTAATATCAACTTCAACGCCATACTGGATATAAGGACAATGCTGATTATTGATGATTATGCATACCTATGTTAAAAATATTGGTAGAATTGTATACTTTATGTGACAGTACAAGTACTGTGCAGGAGAGTGCCACATGGTTACTCCTATGTTGGTTGTAATGACGGTCCTTTGACCACTAGAAGATGTGTTTGCCTGGCATAGTCCGGGCCTGATGAAGCTTTTTGTTTGTGTGTGTATTTATGGGTGTGAAAGACCACCTATGTAGGGGATAAATGCAGTGACCTCGTAACACAAGATGCTGCTTGGGCATTGGTATTTGCCTCTGCTGAGAAAACAGAATTAGAAAATCTTGCTAAAAAAAAAAGTAAGCAACGAGGACGGGTCCTCTTAAGGGAGCCAAGATCCCTCTTTGTTTTTGTATATTCCGTTTTCTGCATTCTATCAGTTTAACATTTACACATTCTCCACCATGTTTTATATTACTCACTTCAACTATATGGTGTGTGTTTAATCTCACGTTTGGTTTGGTGTGCACAATATATATATATATATATAAACTTTTGTCACTTGTGTGAGTTCACATTTAAGGTGTTTTAGATTAGTCATCACCTGCACAATCACTTAGTTGATCCATTTAGGATCAAAGGGGGGAAATGTTGTGTATTAATCTGCACTAATCATAAGAATAAAATAAAGCTAATGTTTTATAAGTTTAAAGTTGTTTTCACAAATACTGTTATAAGAGCCATTCAAGGCCAAGAGGAGAAAAACAGAGCAATGAGTGTGTGTAACTGTTGCACCTGGCTCTAGAGGAGTGGAATCTGCAGGAAAACGCAGGGTTGAGGCCCCTTAGTGATAGGAAAGCACCCTCATAAAAAATGAAATATTTGACATGTCAAGGTTGCCCAGCTCAGCAAAATTTGGCCATACAACTTGTGATAAATAGAGTTGTTATTTTCAAGGCACACTGTGCAGTACTGGTCCCAGAAAGGGTGATGCTTTGACTGGGACACAAGGGGGAACACTAGGCCAGACTGACATGGCTTGAAGTAGGGAAAGGATTAGTTTCAACATGTTTGTGATTGAACTGTCATAAGTTTCTGATTTAAGTGCACCAGATGTCCTCATGGCCTGAGAGACTGCTCTCACAAGAATGTGATGTGGCTATGAATGTCATCGTGATTTGCAGATAAATGATAATGTGACCTTTACCAAAGACTGTTGTTTAAATATATAAAAATATGTTCTGAAGGGGGTTTTCCATTGATAAGAAATGTATAAAAGGGAGCTGTTTTCACCAGTTGTTAGCTGATGCTCACCGGTGACCAGCTCAGTGTGAATGTGCTGTTTTTGGCAATAAAGACCCTGGACCTGGACTCAGCTGCCTCTGCCTGAATTTTTGGATCTTTGTTTGAGACTTTTTCTGCTTTTTAAGAACTTTGAATTTTACAAAACTTAGCTTCAATTTTAAGTCGTCAAGAAGACAATAATAGACGACATCGCCCTGTGCTCGCGCCACAGGAGAACTATGGAGAGCGTGAAAGATCAAATGAAAGGGAGAAATATGGATGGATGGATGGATGGATACTCTGCCTTTTCAACCTACTGTATTTTTTATTTTAAACATTATTTGATGGCCTTTGTGGCAGGGATGGAGATCCATATTTTATGTCACACACAGAGTATACATCTAGATAGATAGATGTATAGATAGATGTTGCAGTATCTATAACAACCCAAACACACAGGATTTCAGAATTAGACATCCCCAGTTATTAATTTCATTCACTCACCATATCTGAATGCCCTGTTAAAAACTTCACATGGCGTTCCCCCCTGATGTCATTTACATTGAGTTGCAATAAATGCTAAACTCTCTGCAGGTTCTGGTCTTTGTCGTCCGCTCTATTCAGCTGGCTTTGGAAACACACGGCGAGAAGGTGGGGGCTGGGTGGTGAGGGTTACGGGGGCGAGAAACGCAAAAGTAACTAGTTACTTTTACTAGTAACTAGTTACTTTTATTGTGGAGTAACTCAGTTAGTAACTCAGTTACTTTTTGGGAGAAGTAACTAGTAACTATAACTAATTACTTTTTCAAAGTAACGTGCCCAACACTGCCAGGTGACTATGAACCAATTCAAGCACTGAGGAAATGCTTAGAAGAAATCAATGCCTGGATGTGCCATAATTTTCTTCAACTGAATAAAAACAAAACTGAAGTCATAATCTTTGGACCAATAGAGGAGAGATCTAAAGTTAGCACACAGCTTCAGTCGCTTCAGCTAGTAACCACTGATCAGGCCCGAAGTCTAGGTGTAGTGCTGGATTCAGACTTGAACCTCCAAAAGCATTTAAAGACAATTACAAGGTCGGCTTTCTATCACCTGAAGAACATTTCCAGGATTAAAGGACTAATGTCTCAGCATGATATGGGAAAACTAATCCATGCGTTTATTTTTAGTCGAATTGATTACTGCAACGGTGTTTTCACAGGTCTGCCTAAAAAGTGGATCAGACAGCTGCAGCTGATCCAGAACGCTGCTGCCCGTGTCCTCACTAAGACTAAGAAAGTAGAGCACATCACCCCGGTTCTAAAGTCCTTCCACTGGCTCCCTGTAACTCAGAGAAACTTTAAAGAGAGACTTTAAAATACTTCTGTTAGTCTATAAATCTCTGAATGGCTTAGCACCTAAATACATCACAGACTTGCTATTAGTTTATCAACCCTCCAGACCACTCAGGTCTTCTGGCTCCAGCCTGCTCCGCATACCTAGAACCAGAACTAAACATGGAGAAGCAGCATTTAGTTCCTATGCTCCACTTATCTGGAACAAACTTCCAGAAAACTGTAAAAGTGCGGAAAGCCTGAGTTCCTTTAAATCAAGACTAAAAACACATTTGTTTAGGATTGCCTTCGACTATTCTAGGTAAACAGTTCAACAAAAACATGTTTTCTTTAATCCAACTGTTTTTAATATTCTTTTTTTTGTTTCTGCATTTTTTATTTCATTTTATTTGTTTTTTATTTTTTCCTACTTGCTTTGATTCTGTTTTATCTTCCTGTATTTTAATCATGTAAAGCACTTTGCATTGTCTTTGTACTGAATTGTGCTATACAAATAAATTTGCCTTGCCTTGCCTTGCCTGTCAGACTCAGAACCTGCCAGGGAGCCTGTGAATGCCCGGAAGCCTGGATCCTGCCACCTGTCTGTTCTAGCCTGATCTGGATCCTGTTCCTGTCTGTTCCTATCTGTTCTGGATCCCTGACCAGGATCAGCTTCCAGCATAACCTCTGGGACTGCAGCACTTGGGGACATTCTTGGACTGGACTGTTAAACCAGGTAAGTGGCCAACTCAGATATTCATCTTCTGTCAGATGATCGTGGTCACTTACCTGTGTTTCTCCTGCAGAGTGTCTGTGATTGAGCGGTGCCCCGCTCCCCATCCTGCAGTGTCCGCGAGCCACAGCTCCACTTTACTTTTTGTTTTGTTTAATAAACTTTTTTGAACTTTCCTACTGACTGTCTCTCCTTGAATACTTGGTCCATCTGTCCTCGGTTCATGACATAAAATTAAGTTTTGAAATTAGTTTAGATTAGGGTTAGGTGTGTGCTGATAATGATTTGGTTTTGGTTATTGTAAGGGCATATATCAGGTTGAAAATGATCGAACGTTAGCAAAAGTCAATGGGAATCAACACAGGGTTCTCATTGCATGTTGCAGGATAAGAATGCATGTGTGTGTTTGATGTGCAGTCATGTATTTCTTACATTCAATTATCCAAGAATATTCTACTTTGTGAAGACCTAGTTAAAGCTGCAGTCTGTAACATTGAGAAGAGAGCAGACTTCGACTGAAAATTTGAAGAAAAACAGGTTTCACGCCACTCCCCCACCCTCTCTGCTTCACTCATGCCCCACCTCCAAGCTCCACCCCTCTCACAGCATCTGCGCGGCTACCGCATGCGACTAGAAGCGTCCAAGCAGCGTACGCGGCATGGAGTGTGAACCGGTAAGAGCGATAACACTCACCTCCAAGTAGCTAGATATAAGATGCTGGTTATACCGAAGTTTGCCGTGTAAGCAGTTGTCGGCAGGGGCAGTAAGGGCAGTTTCTCTTTCGCTGGTGGCTGTCGCTCCGCCATGACTTCCACGCGCGTCCTCCTGACTGCGGCAGCCGGGCGGCAGCGGCAGGTTCAGCGGTGAGAGGGAGGGGGCGGGATTCAGCGTATGTGAGCTGTGATTGACACTCCATCAGACGCTCCTCTGGCTGTGATTGGTTGTTTTGACTCGTCCCGAATTATTCTTTCCAGATTGAAATACAGGCAGTATGGGGGACCAATTGAAGCAGTTTTTTTCACAGGTTACATATCACATGTACTGCTGTCTGGGCATAGGGACAGTTTTAGCCAATATGACAAAAAAGTGATTTTTAAAAACTTACAGACTTCAGCTTTAACTGGTCCTATCAGAAACAAAATATATTTTTGGGTTGGCGGTTAAGTTTAGTAATAAGGTGTGAATTGAGTTAAAGTTAGGTTAGAGTAGTGCTTCTCAAATAGTGGGGCGCACTCCCTTTACCTGGGGGGGCGCGTGTGACCCTGGGGAACAGGCTTTTTTTTTTGGCTATACTAGTATAAAGTGTTGCGCATCCACTACAGTAGTGGCAGTGGCGCTCTCATTGTTACTTCTGTAACGTTTGCAACAGTGCAACATTTTACGACTTACAAGACAACAGGTTTGCCTTGGTTAGCAGTGTTGAGTCAACAGAAAGCTGCGACTGCATTCTGTCTATAGCCTCCGTTATTCAACATAACAACCCCCAACATGAAAAAGGTTTTAACAGGGCTGATAAGAAAAGCTGAGAGAGACAAAGATAATAAAACAAAAGAAAGTCACCCAAAAGCTAAGATAAGGAAATACGACGAAGCGTATTTATTGTTGGCTTCACTGTGACTACAGTTGGAGAAGAGGAAAGACTGGTGTGTTTGGTGAGGCTAAAAATGCTCACAACGGACAGCATGAAGCCAAATATTAGCGCATCACTTAAATACGTTACATTCCCAACAACACCGATAAGCCGCTAGAGTTTTTTCACCGAAAACGTGCTCAATATCGCCAACAGTCAACAAGGATTTATTTCTTTTAATTTCAGGCATTGATGCTCTTAAAATCTTTTCTGTTGCAGTCTTAAAACACGATTTGATAAAGTTTGTTAGTTTGACCATATTTCTTTCTTTTTTTCTTTTCTTTAATGTTAATAAGCATAAAATGTTATGAAGAGATGGATAGTCACTGAATAGTTTCTTCTTGTTGTGTTTCTTCTTGGGGGGGGCGTAACAGATAATAATTGAGAAGCACTGGGTTAGGGTAAGGGTCTGGCTAATGTCATACAAATAAATGCAAAATGAATGAAAGTCAATGCAAAGTCCCTGTAAGTATACCGGGACATAACGTGTTTGTGTGGGGCACTGTATAGTCAGAACATTTGCAACAACCTAGCCAAGCTTGGTGTATTATGGAGATGCTGGTTTTGTTTCTAGCAGGACCTGATGCCTGCACACGATGTCATCAATACCAATATTGGCCTGCCCTAAACTCCTTAGATTCAGAAGAAAGACAAGATACCTGAGGCAACAATGCAAATGACCTGAAAGCTGTGAGCTGTGCCTTCATTGCACTTTGACAGATGTGCAATGATGCACAGATGCATTGATGTTGCATGTTACATGGAGGTGAATAGCCATAAGCTAATCACCTCAATGAAACAATACAGTAAGTGATAATTAATGTAAAAGGAGGCCCAACCAAACACTGACTGTCTACTTACAGGACATATGAGATGTCTTATATTCTTCGAGGTATCAAGGGATCAGGGAAGTACTGGTAAGAGCCTGGAAGGTAAAGCCAACTGTAGTGCCTGTGATCATCGTAGCACTGGGGGCATTAACTCCCACTCTGGAGATGTGGCTCCAGCAGATACCTTGAGAACCATCAGACATCCGAGTCAAAAAATACGTAGTTCTAGGGACAACTAAGATACTGCGAAGAATCCTCAATCTCCAAGATATCTGGTAGAGGACCAAGCTTGAGATGAAGAAGACTCCCACGCCGCCCAGTAGTACGAGCAGTGGTTTACAGATCAGTTTTTTATACATTTGTTATATAGCATTCTTTTAGATTTTGTAGGGCATGTCTGATTGTGGTGTGTTATCCTAAAGGTGAAAAAGTACTGTGACTGTTGAAGACTTGGTGAGTTTTGTGAAAGTGTGCTTTCCTGAGTAGAGCTGAGCTTACCTGAGTAGAGCTGAACTGCTGGTGTTTGCAGGGATCCTGCCTGGCCAATATACCACAGTGGGCACCCTGTGACCGCCCTCCCAGGTGGTCGTCTTAGCTGAACCCCCACCTAACATGCAAATAGAAGACTACATAAGGAGTCAAGCAATTACATATATATCAGCTCCAACTTTATGGATACAGCTGACCGTTAATCTTTCTGGGGGTTTTCAGTGAGCTTCTCTAACTTTAGGTTTCATTACCTCTATTTTTCTGCCACTTTCCAGTGAAAGGCCCAGCGCTTCCTGCAAACTGGCATTTTTGTTCCCATGGGCCATTGTCACCTGTAGCACAGACACAGGTATGTGTCTATCAACAAATGAATCACTTGAGGGTAGATATGAATCATCCAAATGTCTTACCAGTGAACCAGATTAAAGTATTTTCTTTATCCTTTTCATCAGCAGCAGCCTTCAATGCCCCAACCAGACTGTCGAGTTCTTGCAGGCTGGCAGCATACACCAAGTCACCTGAAGAGTCAGGCACCGTGGGCGCGAGTGGGACATGCATGTGAGCTGCTGCGAGTAGAAGAAGATATGGCTGTGCTCGCTCTCTGGAAACAAATGACAATTACTATGTAGGCAAGGTTACAGTTTTTTAAAGGATTATTTTTATTTTAGTACTATTTTTTATTTAACCTTTATTTTACAAGAAAGATCCAAATAAGGGTAAAAAGCTCTTTTACACACATACATACACACACAATGACAAAGCTTAAAACTGATATTCATAAATGCTCTCCATTTGTTAATGTCCAGAATTTTTTTTTAAAGATTAGACAATTCCAGCTTCCAAATATGAAAAAATAAAAAAGTTAACCAGTTGATTCTGCGGTGCCATTGGAATGACGAAGTGGAAATAGACGAAGTAGAAAAAGGGGTTAAGGAGAAAAACAGGGCAGCCGAAAAATCCTTTGTTACCCAAAGGATTTTTCGGCTGCCCTGTTTTTTCCTTAAAAAGAGCAAGTTAGAGGCAGAAATAAATCATTGTTTGAGCAATAGAAGGATGTTAAAATAAAATGAAAATAAATATGGTTTATGGTTTAAATATGGTTTAAATTTTATTATTATTTAACATGCTTTAAAAATGTTGTGGTGTAAATCAGTATGAAACAAAAATAAAATCATAAAAAAAAATGTTGGTGTGAATAAATATGAAACAATAAAAAGGTTGCAGTGGAAATACAGAACAAAAAAACCCACTTGCAATAAATACACAAACACAAAATAAAGACTTCAAGAAAATGTATAACATAAGTGGGTTAAAAATAAGTCAGTGTTAATGCAAGAAGAGAAGTAAAAATAAAAATGGAAGTTAAAAAAATGTTTTAGATGAATAATTCATCAATTGTTGAAGAGATATTTTATTCTTAATTATTTGGTCACATTTAATGGCCCACAAATTCATACTAATAGCTACCTTTTCAAGCAATTTTATATTATTAAGTCCTTCATTTATTTCTATATGTATTTTTAGGATTGGCAGGATTGGTCCTCCATATGTGAGGGGGTTGTGTTTCCTTCCAAAACCGTTGTAAAGTTTTTTTCTTTTCTTTGATGGAATGCAGCCCTCCCAACCACTCAAACTGGAATCTAATGGAATCTTAGATGCTTTTGAGTGCTAAAAAGCAAAAACTTAAAACTACAGCACTCGTTCACATGACCTCCAGGTATGGCGTGGGGGCATGTTGCCTTTTAACTAACAGCTGTAAGCAGCAGGGTTCATTGACCTTTTCTTCCTAGACTTCAAACATGCACACACACACACACACACACACACACCAAGAGTATGTACTCTGTTCAACTACTGTGTCATGTGTTGGTAAATGTAGCTTTTTGATAATCAAATCTAAGAAAATATACTTAATAAAGAATGGACATCTCAGCTTACACTACTACTACTACAGGTTATTACTATCATAATGGATCAGATTCAAATTTCAATCTTATTTGTTGTGAAGAGATTTCAAAAGGTAATTTCAAAACTGATGACCTACATTAACAAATTTTGGTCAATTGCAATTGAAAATGTCTTTTCTCAAACCACAGGTGCTAAGAGGTTTTTTTTCATAACCCAAGAACAAAGTCAAGTGCCAAATCCGAATCCTAATGCATTCTTTATCTAATCTTGTTTCTTTGTAATATTCAGGGACCTTTGACCCAATGTCACTGTTATGACAAGCAAATAACAGTAACATTGAGTGTATCCTATCTCTCCAGATGTCAGTCAGAGTCAGCAATGATTTCCCTGTTCAGAAGGCTTGTGCTTCCATCCCAAGTCCGCCGTACAAGGAAGTAAAGAAGTATCAAATCAGTTAAATTCAGATTACTTATATAGCGCCAATTCACAACACGTCGTCTCAAGGTCTTTTACAGATACAATTCAATGAGATCATACAGTCAAATTTATTCAAAGTTTTCTATCTAAGGAAAACCAGTTGATTGCATCAAATCATTAACTCCAAGGCAATCTCTGACACCAACCATGCTTGTAGCGACAGTAGAGAGGAAAAACACCCTTTAAACAGGAAGAAACCTCCAGCAGAACCAGGCTCAGTGTGAGAAGCCATCTGCTGAGGCCGACTGGGGTTCAAGGAGACAGAAGCAGAGATACAGAAATAAGCAGAGATGCAAAAGGATCTTGTCAACCAGCTCCACAGGCGGCTCCGTTCAGGAAAGACAAAGCCAAGCAGACGAGCTCCGAGCCGGCACCCACATCAGTGGACGAAAAGACCACATCTAGTTAGTCACAGTCAGAGAAACAGGACTACACTGAAAATTAGGCTGAGCTCAAACATCTATAAACAAAGCTGTTGATGGCAGCAGCACAGCTGATAATTCTCACACAGCCAAACAGGAGCAGGCCAGATGAAGGGGCAGGGAGAGCCCCTTCATCTGAGAAAAAGCAGAGTGAGCATAACGTTAGAGATTGAATTAACAACTTCTGCAGAGTGGGAGAATAGATTATCGGATTATCCCAAGAAAAACCCCATGAACTTATGCACCACTTCAGCAATTAGTTGCCTGTGAAACAGAAACCCATTTTGAACCAATAGGAATATTCCGTAGAGACAAAACTCCAATGAAACTTTCACCTGAGAGGGGAAGAATAAAATGAAAATGTAACAGAATATGAAGAAGCTCAGACTTATGAGGCAGTGGTGTTTCAGGCGGACAATACAGACAGGAAAGTAGAGGAACTCAACACCTGACCTGCACTGAGGAGAGCACTTGTAGATCTCCTCAGCACCCATCTTCCTGCCTACTCCAAATGGATGATAAAGTTTTAAATAGCAAGTGTCAGGAGCCATTTTATTTGTGGTCATCTACATAATTATGCAATTTTATATGCATTATTTAATTTATTTTACTTAATGGTAATTTGAGCGGTCCAACTACTCAAGAGATGTTATTTAATCATTTTTTAACACAGACTGAGTTCCAGTTGTTTTGCCGGGGGCCCTTTTCAGACGCAATCTGGAAGACAAACGAAGCACACAGTGTCTTGCTTGCTGCTAACACTTACCTCTGTTTTACAGAGTAATCCTTTTTTTTTTTTGCTATGGTACCAATCCTTGGACCCGTAACACATGCATGCTTGGCGTGAGTGATTGCTGTAGAGTCAACAATAAAATGAACGAGAAAATCTTCTGTTGCCACTGCTCATCCGTGTCCTGCAAGTCAATGACTTGTTGCTATCTGTTGGTTTTCCTTAGATAGAAACTTATTTTCAATTTAAATGTATGATCTGAAGAGTTTCTGGCAAGTGCCTTAAGATTGTATCCGATGTGGATTGGCATTAAATAAATAATTTTAAAATTATATAAATAAAATGTAATCATCCTTTTGCTCAAAACTGGCCAGCCGTCTGTTCAGCTATCATCCACCTTAATAAACCTACTATCAGCCTGTTCAGCCTGTCACTGGTTCAATCATGATCTGCCTTTTCCAACCTTCTATCATTCTGCTCACCTATTATTTCACTATCACAAACCTCAAAATAAACATTTTAAGCCTAACACCTCTTCTGTCTGATTATTCACTTCAATTCAGTTTATTTATATAGCGCCAATTCCCAACACATGTCATCTCAAGGCACTTTACAGTTCAACCAGATCATCCAGTCACATTGATTCAAAGTGTTCTATCTAAGGAAAACAAGCTGATTGCATTGACTCATTGACTCAAATACAATCCCTCACACTAAGCATGCTTGAAGCGACAGTGGAGAGGAAAAACTCCCTTTTAACAGGAAGAAACCTCCAGCAGAACCAGGCTCAGTGTGAGCGGCCATCTGCTGAGGCCGACTGGAGTTCAAGGAGACAGGTTCAGGTTCTCAGAAGCTTTTCATAACAGTGCACCAAACTGAAAATATTATACATGTTTTATATGACACGGTTGGCACTTTAAAGATAATCTGGATCATGTTAATTATTTTTAAATTGTGTATGCATACAAGACAGCTGTGTTATTTGTACTCAATTTTTATCAACATATGAGAATCCTGCCCATGTCTTCTTTACATTAGAAGTTGGATTTGTTTTAATTTCTCAAACTTTTTCAGAAAAATTAAATACTTTAAAGAGTTTTCTTTAGCAAAAGTTTATATGAGGCTGTGGTGGCCATAAAAAGTGTTTTCCAAATAGTGCTAGCAGTAAGGAAAGAGGTAGGAAAAGAAGCCTAAATGCTTCCTATCATAGTTCTTTCAGCATGGGTCCCTCACAATGTTCCCATCTGGCCCTAGGGAGCTTGTAGTGATCCCACAATCCTTTGCACGACATGAAGTATAAGAAAAGCCCAGCATACAGAAATGAACAAAAATACTTTTTTGCTTCACAGGTACAGTGTGTTACTGTGACATTTGCAAAGGGATGCAACTTTGTTTTGACTAGCCTCATTCATGAGCTTTTCTGCCACGTAATGACGTCCAGATTGCTAAAAGCTGTCCACACTCAACACAGCAGTCCAAACTTCATTTCATACCAAGAGCTCTTATTGTTGACCCCATGAAAGGTGAAGAAACAGGAGCTGGGAGTTACAATCTGCTGTATGAAATCGAGCCTTGAAATTTGAATCATTCTGGAAGGATTTTAATTAGAATATATTGCGCTGTTGTCCTGAAGTCAGAAGACCTAGATATTCACTCCATATTCATACATCTGCAGTCTGTTAACGTCTGATATCTATTTAGGGGAGGTGAATGTCGCTCGGGGGTGCAAGGTGGGACCGGTGGGGGGAACGGGTGGAGGGACTGTCGTGTTGGGCTGTGGCACTGATGATTGCAGGTTTTGGGGTGGGGGTGGGGGGTTGCAGTACTGATGTACTAGAGTGCCGATGTACAAGGGTTTAAATTTGGATTTTGGCCTGATGTGTTTGTGTAGGTATATAAATGTTTGTTTACATGTATGTATGCAGATGTATACATATACAAGACATGCTATTGGATCATGTGAACTAACTGTATTTCCACAAAATATTTGGTAAAAACATTTTCACACCAACAAATAGAAAAACATTCTACATTATATTGAGGTCAAATAATTTTGATAAAAAATATTTTTTGCATAGGAGAATTGAAGTAACCCATTTTTCTTATTCTTATTATTTGAATGTAAAAAAGTTAATCTGGCTTGGCTGGGATTATTCAAGATTAATAAAATCATATCCGGGATACAGTTAGAGCATAAGCCTTGGTTTTCACTAAAGGCTCATGCTCTGATTAATGTATCTAGGAAAAATACAACTACTTTGGGTTCTTACTTTACAGCTTGCAATAAGAATTATGTTTCACCTTTGGAAAAGTACAAACCTAAATTCTCTTTCAAAATTACAGAACCTACCTTGGCCCACTGTGGGAAAAAACATGATTGATGTGCTCTAATAAAAAACAAAGGTGAAACATGGCCTCCCTCAAGGATATATAAACTATAAAGCAATGAAATTTAAATCAGTTTTGTTTATAGTTTATCTGTTTTGATCAATAACAATGTCCCACACAAAAACAGAAAATGGATGTGATCCATTATTCAAAATTTTACTTAACTGAGATTAACAGCTTGCTCTATGAGTTTACCATCCACAGCTGTGTTGTACCTTGCACTGCGTATTATCCTGAGTGCAGCAGATTTGTACTTCTCTGTGAGCGCCCAAAGGTCAAGCGGCTGCTCCAAAATAGAGCCATTTTCAACCAGAGGAAGGGCCACCTTGGAATAACAGCCACCATGCCCACTCCTTCTCTGTCTAGGACATGAAAACACAGCGAACTGTGAGGGTTTGCAAATACAGCACTGTGACATGATAGGAAAATGAAGTTAACAGATTAAAGATAACGTGTCCCAAATCTCTATGGTTACGTTTTTTTTCTTCACAAAAACTGAACAAAACACAAAAACCTTTTAATATTAGTGTGCATTTAAACCAATACGCTGTAAAATGACTAATGCTTCTACTTAACATAAGAATGAAATAGGCTACACATATTGACGCTAGGTAGGAAAAAAGGACCATACCTGATTACTTGAGGTTCTGATGAAACACAAGGTAAACACTGGGGTCGATCGTATCCTGGTTTGTCAGTGCAGCCCATGTCATTACTGTAAGGAATACCTAAGTAGTAATCGAACCCTGTTCATAAAAAACAGGAAACATGCGGAAGTTATTTAGTACATCAAAAAATTTTGCTGTACAATACTTTGTATGAAATTCTCACAATATTTTAGATTCTGGTCAAACATCTACACAAGAAGTCTACTCCTTAAATAACAATTATAATAACACCCTATACATACACACACACACACACACACACACACACACACACAGCTGGGACAAAGCCTAAAGAGAGACAGGAACCAAAAATAGTAAGAAGACTCGCCCCAATGGTATTAAAAACCTCCTTCGCGATTCTGGCAGGGACAATGTTTAAGGGAAAGTTGATAGGTTTCATGTGTTGTACAACCTCCATTGGTAACGTCAGAGAAACTGGCTTAAATTTCTCAAAGAAAGCTGAGTGTGTTGGAAAAGCCGGTAAACAACATACAATTAGCACAGGTGAGTTTCTTGATACATGCTATGACAGAAAAGGTTTCCAAATTCAAAAACTTTGAACCAAGCTGACTGTATGATCTAGTTAAACTGTTTCTGAAAAGTGCCTTGAGATGATATGTGTTGTAATTGGAGCTATATAACTAAGCTGAATTGAATTTATTCAGCTGACATAACTGCACAACAAAAGCTGTGCTCAAATGGGAATACTTAAAAACTTGGCATTCCTTTGCTTGGCTTTTTTACCTGTTACAAATTTAAATTAATACTTTAATGTCTCTCTAGCCAAGGTCCAACCAAGGCGTGGGCAGTATCAGTCCCTATAAACAAAAAAGTATTAGTTTCAAGTCCTTTAAATTTGTCTGTCTAAAGAATAAACTCTCTTTTTCAGAAAGCATATTCTAAACTCTTTTAAAGCTACAGTGTGTAACTTTTAGCGACATCTAGCGGTCAGACTGCAGCAACATGAACATCTCCCCCCCAACAGTACGGCGAGCGTTACTGGACAAAATGTCTTCCACGACGTCCGCATCACCTACCTTCTCAAGTGATGAGGTTTGTTTACATAGATAATTTTACAGATAGTTTTTCATTAGTCTGTGTAGGGTATAGATTTCATGTAGACTTAAGATAATAAATATACCCGTTATTTTTTCTACATCGTGACGTTTTGGCGATCTCGCAATCGCTAGTTTGTTGGCTCTGCGCTGCCGTAGCGCAAAGATGTCTGCCTCCATGGCTGCGAGACCCGCTCCTATGTAATTATAAATAACGAATTCTAAGGCAACGCAAATATTAAGGTTAAGAGGCTGAGCTCGTAGATGATGATAAATAACATAGTTATGTATAATATATTACATTTCTGACTGTATATCCCTGTAATTATTACACACTGTAGCTTTAAGAGGATGATGTATATATATTATCAAAACATATAATAATATTTATTCAAAGGATCGATCTTAAAATTTAGATTTCAATCTGAATGACTACATGAATGAAAAGATGGAGGGAAAATGCAATAAAATGATTTTCTAATCATAAAAATGAACATGTAATCTATCTTCTTAAAAGTGTTTCTCAAAGGGCTGGAGAATAAACTTTCATATTCTTTAAGTGAATTAAAGATCTAACTTCATCAAATGGACTCTCTCTCTTTCCCTGGAGAGGTAAAATCACACTTTAAACATAACAAGAGCAGAAATAAAGACAAATCCCAACCCCCGGCCTAGCTCATGGGTTCAACTGTACTGGGCGAGGTCACATGCCTCCTTCGCATTGTTGTCATAAGAGCTTCTTAAACCGCCCTTTTTCTGACCTGTCACCAAGAGCTTATTTACCTTAGGAAACCCTACCAGGGGAATTCAAGCCCAATAACCTAGTCTCTGGTATCATTTGAGCACTTAAACCCTTCCACTACGTTAAGATGGTGCTTCAAGGCAGGGATAAGGCTAATATAGCCCTGTTCACTAATGATGGTAGAATGTAACGAGAGGTTGATAGACGGATCAGTGCATGCAGATGCTTTACCATCCTGTTTTGGTAAAGAGGGAGCTGAGCCAGAAGGCAAAGCTGTCAATTTACCTATGGCTCCACATTCCTTCCCTCACCTATGGTCATGAAATCTGGATGGATGGTGGCCGGGACACTTCCCTAGAGATATGGGGTGAGCCATCCAGAAGAGGCTGTTAGTAGGGCTGTTTTCTTCTCCACATTGAGAAGAGTCAGCTGAAGTGGTACAGACATCTGTTCCACATGCCCCCTGAACGCTCCCTCAGGAGGCCTTCCAGGCATGTCTCACCCGGGGGGAGGCCTAGAGCATGACCCAGGACATGTTGGAGGGACTATGTCTTCAGGCTGGCCCTTGAATCTTTAGGCCTGACAGAGGTGTCTGGGGAGAGGAAAGTCTGGGAGTCTCTACTGAGACTGCTGCCCCTGTGACCCAGTCCCGGATAAGAGGAAGAAGACAACAATTTTCTTTCCTTCTGTATCTGCTGTCTCTTGCTCCGATCACTCTTTTCTCTCCTGTCAGTCTAAGCTATCTTACACACCACATGGCGTTCAGCCTCTCAAGCAGCCCCCAAAAACAGAAAAGTGTCAAGCTAGCTTTAAACTGAGAAAGGCCATCAAATGAGGCAAAAACTGTTTTTAATTTCAAATATCAAGGTCATTTTTCTTTTTTGACCATTTGTAAAATAATTACTAGACATTGTTCTTTGTCCTGTTAGATCTCAGTTACATGTGTTGGACACAGTCAATCTCAATATTTACCTGAAAAGGCTATATGCTTTGTAGATCATGCCCGACAGATTTGAATTAGTTCAATTGCCTTTATTATATCAATTCTGAACTTAGTAAAATTAACAGACAGCATGAGATACATTTACACAGTTATGCTGATAGTGGTCTGGTATATTTTTTCTATAATTCCTGATGAATCCTTCCAATATATTGATAAACTGCAAGAGTGTTTTGGGGACATAAAATCTTCCACAACTAATTGCTTTTGAATTCAGACAAGAAGAAAATTTGTGTGTTTTGGACAAGAGCCTCTGCAATGTAACTGATTAAAAATCTATTTGCATGTTTGGATCTAAATTCATATATAATATTTTTTTGCATTTAAAATAAAAGTTAGTTTTTGATATTATGTGTAAAATGCACTGAGTGAAAAACCTTTTGTGAATCAGTTTAATACACATAAGCTAATTTGAAAGAGTTCCTCAATAAGAAGTAAGTGGGGGGAGGGGGATGAATCAGCTGATGAAGAAGAATCAGCAATAAGTGTTGACTAAAAGAAAACAGCTGGAGTGTGTTTTGTGGACAATGACCTTGTTTTGTATGTTTCCTGCAGTGAAGACATAGCCCTGCAAGGTTGGAGGTGCTTAGAAAGCCAGACCGACTTATCATATCACAGAAATGGAAAGATACAGAATCGTGCAACACGTGCAAATAGGCTCATGTTACCCTTTCACTCATTTTTTAATACTCTAGAATAATTTTCAATCTTCAATTTTCGGAATAAAACATTTGCACGCCTATGATGTTTCTTCTAGACCAAGAGTCTCAAACCGGTTCCAGAAAGGGCCGTGTGGCTGCAGGGTTTCTTTCCCACCAAGCAATCGCTCATCAGACTCCATTCATCTCATCAAGTCATCATGTTCAGATTGCACTCAGTTGATGAGATGACTGAAGTCTGGTCTGCGATTGCTTGGTTGGAAGGAAAACCTGCAGCCACATGGCCCTTTATGGAACCGGTTTGAGACCCCTGTTCTAGACATTTCACCTGAGTTGGCAATTTATTCATTCTAGAGAAGCTGACACCTGCTCAGTAATATTTGAGTCTATGAAGGTGATTCACATGGATGTAAAACCTGAACTGCAGGTAAACAGATCAGAACAGGAACGGGAAGCCTCAGATGTTCAAGAGTCTAAAAAACAGTTCAGGCAAACCGTTCAGATGGGAACGGGCAGTCTCAAGGGCTGGTTATACTCCTGCAACAGTATGTCGCAGTGAGCTTGTTGCAGGTATGACGCAGAATTTTTTTTATTTATACTCAATATTGAAGCGTAATCTGCGCTCTTTTATTCCACGCCACAACGCAAGAGGGGAAAATCATGAACTAGTTTGGGTCTATATACACTCATGATGTCATTACCTTGTGTTACAGCATCTACCAGTTTGGCTAGCTGCAACAACAAATATAAATCTACAGTCAAAACCAGCTCTTCCTCCACTACATGGAGTTTAGCTGTTCTTTAACATATAGCTGACACAATACAAATAATGCTAACCCTCTGAAGGAAGAGTTCATCAATTACAGTCCTTGAAATGCATTGTTCTGCACCAGATGTGTCTCTGATTCTACACTTCGAATGGCTAAATTACCCCCTTCAATGTGCAGTCGAGTCCTCATGAATGGTCCCGATTAATTGACTCGTGTGTTGGAGTAGAGATACATGTAAAACATAAAAGACACTAAAAGTCAAATACTGAAAATTTAGGAAACCTTTTGACGATCTGATACTACTTTTGAAAGAATAAACCGCATAGCTCAACATGTTTGTAAAGGCGTTAGGCTTAAAATTAACAAGGCAACAACTTTACACAGATATAAATATACTTCATATCTTACATTAACAAAAAAGTCTACATTAACAGTAAAAGAAAGAGTTAATAAAAAACACTTCCATTTAAAATGATATTTTGAAATGTAATATAAAATATATAGCAGGTAGCTAACACTCACTTTAGATGTATGTATCTGAATTGCTGTGAATGGAAGAAACTGAAACAAAAAAATGCTTCAGATGGCTGCATCCGCATCATGCATCTAAGATCTAATCCAGCTAATTAGCTATATGATTTGGAGCTGATATCCTTTATAGATTTTGCATAACTTGCATCTCTAGTTACCTGTCTAACTAAAAGGACCTATGTGCACAGTATTGCTATGAACAAATTAATTAAAAAAAACACACAATTTCTGTACGGAATGAATGGTAAAAGTGCATTTACCTAATAAACTTTGCATCTGCAGATATATTTATGCCCATTTTCACAAAGTCGTTTAGATTTAAACATCCAGAAAAGAGTAAATTATCTCACATTTCACAACCGGTTTTATCCCCAGAAAAAGTCACATATTCTTTAAACACTAATTTATTAGTCTAAGACTTTTTTCTCAGACCTTTACAATGATTTCTTATTTGAAAAGTTTCAAAATGAAGCTGTGTGTGCTAAAGTAGAGATGTGTTGCCTGAAGACAACACTATAGAGAGCTAATAAGGAAGGAACAAAGAACTATTCAGGAAGTAGGGCTGCAAGTGGCACATAAACCTCAAAAGATAAGGTAAGCTGCTCACATAAAAATCAAAGGGTGACAGTTTGAAGAAGAAGGGTTTAGAATGAAACATAAGTGTACAGGTCCAATCTACATGAACACAAGCAAAAACTGTCAGTTAGTCGGGCAGAATAAAGATAAAGAGAGCAGCAGCCAACAGCCTAGACCTACCTCTGTTGTTTGGACTGTAGGGTCCGTTGTGTCCCAGGTGCCATTTCCCAATGAGAGCGGTGTAATAACCAGCCTGCTGCAGGAGCTGGGGCAACGTGACTTCAGAAAGAGGGAGTCCAGCCACAGAATTTACACCGAAGTTATGAGTTACTCCATTTCTGAGGCCATAACGGCCTGTAAGGATAGCAGCACGTGATGGAGAGCAGGTAGAAGCAGGGGAATGGAAGTCTGTTAATCTGAAAAACAACATTTTTTAAACACTGTTTACTATCTTAAGGGGCGCTCCCAAGAGAATCACTCCCATATTAATTTGATGCGCTGATTTTCAGAGGCCTCCAATATATCATCAATAAGTGATTTACCTGAGCCCTTGCTGGGCCATCTGGTTAAGGTTTGGCGTATTATTTGTGTGTTTCTCTGGTTGGTTAGCATCCAGGTCGCCCCATCCTATATCATCTGCCAATATGATGATGAAGTTGGGCTTCGTTCTGAACTGTTCTTCAGCTCGTCTTTGGGAAGCTGTGAAGATCACCAACCCAAACAGCAAAGTCCCAGACAGGAGCAGCTGATATGTCCGCTCGGCCATCATGGGTTAAAACTGTAAAACAGGACAGAGGTTTGACTCTGTGCTTGGCTAATACACAACAACATTAATGATAATAATAAAAATAGGAGCACATTAAAAGCCCTGTTCTTAATTTTCAGTGGTGCGAAACTACCGGGAATTTTGACTTTAGTCGGGCCTTTTCCTTTAAAGTTTTCGCTTATTGTTGAAACTTTCTTTACCATAAAGCTCAAAACTATTTACATTGAATATTATTTTCATTTCATTCACACAGGTTCTCCATCTCACCAAGGATCAACTGGACATCTGTCGTACTCATGTTGAGGACCAGAGGTTTAACGACGGTGTGCACTGATTTTTACCAAAGTTTGTTTCTACAATTATTCCTATTGCACAATTATTATGTTTTTTATTATTATTTTTATTTTATTTCATTTCTTTTTTTTATATAAAAAAAATTATTTCATTTCTATTTTTATTGTACTCGCCTAAATGATTAAATGAAATTTGCAGCATAGCTGAGTGAGTGGAAACCTTAAAAATGAGCAATTATGTCGCGCTCGAGAAAAAGACCAACCGACCGCTTAATTCATAATATAATGTACAACATGGTCATGGTCTTGAAGCCATGAGGAGATCATTATCACAGAGGATCTGCAGCTGAAAGTGAGCCCCAAAAATCAGGCCATTATGGGAAAAGATGCATACAGAAGCCGCAGGAAATCAGGTTTTGCTGTTTATTTTGAAGTGTTGAATGTAAAAAAGAGGTAATTTCTAAACACCTAAGAGAGGTTATTTTGAAATGGCATTACAGACTAATTATATATCAGCTGTGTGAGGATTAGACAAACATCTATTGATAAATAACACAACTTAAACATGCAAACTGAGTCCTTCAAAATGCATATTTCAAGAATGTTTAACATTTTGTAATGAGGGACACAGTAATTGAATTATTAGGTTAACAACAGTGCAGCCCTATTCAAAAAATATTTGTTTGAACTGGAGGAAAGGTTAAAGGTTACTTTTTTTCCCATTTATCAGGAACCATTTACTGTCTTTCTTTGCCATAATGGGTATATCCTGATAAACTGGTATTCCAGCTCTACTTTTTTCTTCTGTAGTGTGCAGCCAAACAAATTTACATCTAAAATGGGAGATACTTTAAGCATTTTTTTTTTAAATCTAACGAGATCCTGTGATTGGACTTTGATCAAAACCTTAATACCCTAAAACACTCCAACATGGCTTCAGACAAAGAATTCTGCAGAGAGGGTCAGTGTGATCCCAAAACCAAAAGGTGTTGTTCAGCTATAAGATTATGAAGCTTTAAGAGAAAATACTTGATTTGTATAAATTACCTCTTTTGGTAAATAAATCATTTGAAATCGGAATTTCTTCACTCAGCTTGTTATTTTAAGCTGATAATCTAAAAGAACGTAATGTACATTTGGCAGATGTCCAACTGTTCCAACATTTTTTGAAAACCTGAAAGACCTGAAAAATGTAATCAGTAGAGCGCTCCATGTTGGAAATAGGCGTCTGTGGACGGTTACTACTAAACAGGCTGCAACCAGATCTCTCTAAACCGTCACCCTCCTCTGAATGACTGTGAGCTTGTGACACACACTGCATGCCTGTACTTTGGGGGTCTGCAGACTAACCTCCTACCAGAGAGAACATGTGGCGCGTTTACAGTAGATCTATAGTCTACCCTGCGGAAGAAACTTACTCCTGACGAAGAAGGGATTGATTTCGGCTGAAATGAGCAACCCAAAGGTCAGAAAATAATTCTTAAAAAAAAAATTAACAAAGTGGCATAACTGCTTTGATTGTGTTGGATTTCTTTTATTGCATGAGTGGAAACAGCTGAGCTAACTTAAAAAGGCGACATAGGGCTACTTACAGTGAGCGAGCTGTCATTAAACAGCAAACAGCCACGCGACAACAAGCTGCCGCTGGAACCAGGACATTGCGTCATTCGCACGAGGACGGACCGTACCTCCAGCCCGAAGTCTGCGTCCCCCACTCCACCCCCACCCACTGGTCAAAATTAATCAGAAGGACAAATCAAAATCTTTACTTTTAAAATTATTAAAGACAGAAAAGCGAAGAATTTTGAGTTAAAATCTAACAACAGAAAATAATACAAACATATAAAAGTATCTGATCTAAACAAAAAAAAAAAAGGGGAAAGAGGTTTGAAGAAATTGCACTGGAAAAAAAGTGTTAACACATCTCCTGTATTTTTCCATCCTTTTAACTCGTTCAGCCTCTAACAGTTGCTCTGATGATCCCCTCCCAAACTTTGTCTGGTAAACATGTAGAGTTCGGACATCCTTTGCATGCTAAACTGATTCATTGAGTTTGTATGTGACTGACAAACTCTCTCTCTCTGTTTTGAACTGGAAAGTAATTTCTCTTTTTCCTGCATGATGGTCTGATTTCAAGTTTTTCTTTTAAATAAGTACAAATCTGGAAAGTGAGGTGTGAATTTGTTTTTGGTTAATCCTGAATCAAAACTTTGCAGAAACCCTGTTTACAGTTATTATGGTGTAAGTATTTGCAGGAGGGTTTATTTTGCATAGCAAGTTTAGGTTCAACTGTTCAAATTGGAGAAAGATTTCCAGTTTTAATTTTTAGACTGTTACATTTCTGGCTGTGTGCTCAGAGTTGTTTTTCTGTTGGAAGTTGAACTTCAGCCTGGTCTGGAGAATAGGCCTAGAGTAAATACATATTCCTACCACAGTTCCAGATTTTTATTTTTAACGAAATTTAGATTATTTTCCTTCAACTTCACAAACATGTGAGACTTTGTGTCGGTAGGCTACATCAAATTAAATTCCAATAAAATGCCTTGAAGTTTGTGATGTAATGTGACAAAATGTGGAAACCTTAAAACATTCCTTTTAGAGAAACTTATTTGTTTGTCAAATGTTGCCTGTTAACTGCACACCTTTTGATTTGAATCTGCAACAATTGCTTTATTGTGATTTGGTTTCACAGTGTTTAATTTTGGAGCTTTTATCTGAGTCGTTTCAACATTTCTGCATTCCAGCTTTTTCAGCACTGTCTCTGTATGTGCATGTAGTAACAGCAACTAAGGGTTACCATTCATGTTTATTTGGTTTGTCAATAAAGTGTTATGCAATGACATCCCACAACACGAAGTAACTCTCTTCAATTAAACTTTTCATCCAATTTAGAAAGATCTGCAAGTCTGAATACTGATAATGATGGATCTACTGCCGTGCACCATTAACATTCCAGCAGTTGTTATGAAAGCTGTCTTGTTGCGAATCTCAATAAAACCCAGGGGGAAAATTGCATAAGTTTCATATAGAATATTTGAACTATACATTCACTACAAAAACAATCTAGAAATAAGTAAAACTGTATTAAATTAAGTGTATTTACCCTTAATTTGAACAAGTAAATAAGTAAACAAGTAAAATAATTGTTTTTTTCTTGTTTTAAATGTAAATTGTCTTGTTCCATTGGCTATGTTTTTAGCTTATCACAATTTTAAAAAACTGCCTTAAGGAGATTTAAATTTTTTGCAGCGTTTCTCTTAAGGGGAGGAGTTAAACAAATAATACTGGAAAGTTTCTGATATAAAGATAATTTTATTTGTATTTCTTTCCATCATGTTGATACCTTTATAGGAGATTTGTAGCGCTTATAATCCCTTTAGTGCATTTTTTATAGTAAACAAGTTTTCAGTAAACTCATAGGATTATGGCAGTTTAATGCAAAGTTCATTTCATAAGTAATGTATATTTTATTGCAAAGCATTAGAGTCAGTCAACATGTGGAAGTAAAGCAATGGTGCTAACATCTGGATTTCACCAGCTCCCCCTCCCCTCACCTTTAAATGCATTAATAATTAATTAGTTCCCACTTTGCAAAAAGAGGCTGAACTTCAGCTACTGTTTTTTTTTTTCTCTTGATATCTCTGGGCTCCGCTCTGGCACTGTTTGTACCTTAAACATATCTGGTAAGGATGCGCAGCAAACAGACGGAGGGACATCTGCAGCACTAAAACTGTAAAACAGGTAAACCGCAGCTTTAATCTAACCTGTTCGTCATGAGAAGAGAAGATCAGAAGGTTTCAGAGGTTCTCTGACTCTTCTTGGCAGCTGTTTATCCACTGAGGGCTGGTTCTGCTTGTCAGATTTCGACCCTTCTGCAGAATCCAAGCCATCCCAGCCGAGCGCCAGCAGGGATTTGGACTCTAGTCTGGACCGGGGCAGGTGGCCAAGGAGCGGCTCCACACTGCGGACGGAGCGCGGGCAAAGGTCCGGGCATGTTTGCTTGGAAGATTTTCTCAATAATACATAAAAACATATTTATTTTATTTTAAAACAGACATAAAAGCATAAACGTTTTATGATATCAAAAAGACTGGATAAGAGTCCAGTTAGTTTTATCCTCTTATTTAAAAATATATAAAGACCGACAAACAAATTATAATTTGATCTACTGTAATGGATAAAGTTCTTTATAAATTTCTAGTTTGGCTCCTGATTTTGTGACCAGTCCATACTGTGACTGTAGGAGGCGCTGTTTCCTCCGTAGGCCTACACTCCAACTGTCTCAAGTTTTGTGTTTTTAGTCACAAGAATAGTCCACAGATGGACTTATCAATAAATAACAGTTTTTAAATACCGTAATCAAATGGTTACAAAGATTTTATTGTTTAAGAATGAGGAAAAAAATTATTAGAACATGTTTTTAAAGCATTCAAAATATTAGAAAAGTGCTTATTACTGATAATTTTATGCTTTGCTTTCAGACATAAATAAAATATTATATATAAATAAATATTCCTGTTTTTACGGTCCTGTTCTACTTACATTGCAATGTCCATATAATCTGTAATACTCCCTGCATTATTATAATAAAGCTATTTACATGCATGAATCAAGTGAAACACAATGGCAATAGCCGTACTGCTCCACTTAGGAAAGCTAAATCTGTTGGGCCCTTTTTTTTTGCCAGATAGGACACTGTTTAAAAAAAAAAAAAAAGGTTATAATAAGTTACACTAAAAGGGCTTGTATTTTAAAGAGATATCTTCTAACTGGATTTTCTTTCTTTTAATGAAAGTTAATGAAACCTAAAATGTTTGAATCGGTTCCTCATATGAATATCATAGATTCTGGTATAGTTTTAAAGTAAATGCATGTCTTTGCTTGCAGATGCCTCTTAATAAAAATAGGGTAGATGTCAGACATCCACACAGTGTTATATTTAAAGTATTGATATAATCTAATGTTTAAGGAAATCCTGTTTCTTTAAATATTCAATTATATCACACCTGTTAGTCAAATCTGATCATATAGACTCTACTTTTATAAATTAGATTTTCAAAATAAAAAGAACATTTTATAAAATGTTTAGCTCATTAGGTTGTAATGAATAATAAACTATCTGAGCCCAGGATATTTGTGAAGAACTTCTTAATTCTTCTTATTTATTAACATTTTGAGTGTATTAAAGCTTACGTTGCTCTTGCAGGACATGGCACCGTGTGGAGCTCAGATAACCCGATTCCTGGGGGCCCTGGTGTACTCAGAGGCTCCTGATGGAGGCTGGGGTTGGGTGATCTCTGTTGCCTTTTTTATAGTGGAGACTTTCACATATGGTATCATCAAAAGCTTTGGGATCTTCCTCCAGGACATGAAGGAAGAGTTTGGGGAGACCAACAGTCGAGTGTCATGGATCGTCTCCATCTGTGTGTTCACCATGACCTTCAATGGTAGGTCGCTGTTTCATTGGATGGGAGGATTCCGCTCCATTGCTGAAGAACAGTACCTAGTCCAGGAAGTCCGATTTCATCACAGTCAACTAATTAAATGGTTTCTATGAAATCTGCAGGTCCTCTTTCCTCGGTGATGACTAACCGATTTGGCTTCCGCTTTGTTGTTATGATTGGAGGTTTGCTTATATCCACTGGCACCATCGCAACCAGCTTCACCAGCTCCCTCAATCAAATATACATTACCTATGGATTAGTTACAGGTATTTATCCTAATTCTTTTACATTTCTAGATGTTAAATGATGAATGTGTAGTTTTTGTTTAGCAATATCTTTTGGTTAATTATACATATATGTGTTCAACTGTGCAGGTCTAGGCTACTGTCTGACTTTCCTGCCCACTGTGACCATCCTTGCAAAGTACTTCAGCCGCCGGCGCTCTCTGGTCACCGCTTTGGCTTCTACTGGGGAGTCCTTTGCTATGTTTGCTCTGGCACCAGGTAAGAGATTCTGTGGATACTTGTAATACATTAACACCTGGAATGCCAAAATATTAATGCTCTTTGAAAGTCATATCATCTTTTCATTGCTAAGATCTTTGATATATTCCATTAGGACCTACTGTATATTGTATAGTGAACCAGATGATAGGTAATCATTGGGTGAAAGAATGAGACGTGACTTTAATTGTCTGAAACTAAAAACAAAAAGTGTGATTTGGATTTAGCTGACTGTGATTACAGCTTTAAGTCTGCTCATAGTCATTTTCATTCTGAATTTCAAACGGACCATACGACGTATGCTTTTACCTAACCATATTTCATTGTAGCGTGTTTCTTTTCGTTGAAAGGTGTTGTCTTTTGAATCCTCTAAGTGAGTTTCTTCCAGCTTGTTTTTTTAGATCCATGCATTTTTTTTTCATCATCTCTTACCAGCTTCACAGTGAGAAAGAACCCCAAACCAAATGTTACCACCACTATGTTGAGGTTTTTTTTTACTGTTGGTTTTGCACCACACACAGCATTTTGCATGTAGACTAAAATGTTTAGTTTTTTTAAAACTTATTATGTTTTTTTCCCCACTAACTTTCTGCCTGCTACTTATCCATAAAGACCAGATTTTTTAAGAGTATATCCACTAGTTACCCAGGCTGCCAATCTCTGCACCTCCTCCAAAGTGATAGTTTTGAGCTTTTGACTGCTTCTCTGATGAATTCGCTCCTTGCCTGAACCATCAGTTTGGTCGGGTCCAGTTGGACAGTACTATTTTTTCTTTGTTTTCATGATGTTGATCATTTATGCTCTCTACCAAACCCTTTGAGGCTGGGGTTAATTTAATTTACACTCAGATGGATAAAGACCAAATAGGTGCCTTCTGGAAGCATTTGGTTTTCCTAGATTTTAACATTATGTAAATGAGCTGATTATAAATGCATCGATTGCCTAAAGTATCTTAAAAACCCTCCTTTTCGTCCACTTTCCAATTATGAACCCTGGACATTGGTCTGTAACATGGTGCTCTAATAAAATATACTGAAGTTTTTGGGTGTTTTTCCACTTAATGTGGAAAATCAATTTACCCTCTGTGTTTTTTTGTTTTTTTTTTAAACTGAAAAATCACCCTTTTCACTTCCCTTAACTGCATTTTCTTTGCTTTTTAGCTTTTTCTGCATTAAGAGACAAAATTGGCTGGCGACACACCATGGCAGTGATTGGAGCTCTGCAAAGCATCATCATCATCTGTGGTGCGCTGCTTCGGCCAATCATTATTACACCCAGAGCCAACCAAAATACGGAAAATGAACATTTTTCTCCAAAGGAGCTGGAAGCACTCAAGACTCAAGAGAATATAAACAGCTTGGTTCTGCAGAATTATGAGGCAGAGAATAATGAGTTAACTGGAGGATCTGTGAGCACCGGCAGTGACTCAGGTGTCCAGTCACTTAAATACTCCTCACCAGAGGAGAACATTTTACTGCACAAAGACGCAAAGTTTGAGACAGGTCTGAACTCTTTAGAAAAAAGTAAAGATTCAGAAAAACAAGACAAAGATGCAGAGAAATCAGCGAACAAAGACGAAGAAACTAAACCAGGAGATATGAAACTTTCTGCAGCTAATTCTAAGCTCTTAGACTTTTCCATCCTAAGAGAGTGCAGCTTTATCCTCTATTCACTGTTTGGACTATTTGCCTCTCTGGGCTTTTTCGCCCCCCCACTTTACGTCATTGAGCTGAGTGTGAGCCACGGCATGGAGCGGGAGAAAGCTGCCTACATGCTCTCCACCATGGCTGTGGCTGAGATCCTGGGTCGATTCTCCATCGGATGGGTCCTGTCCTCGGTGGTGTTCAGGACAAGGAAGCTCCTGGTGCTCCTGGTTTGCGTGATCATGATGACTGTGGATTTGGTGGGATTTACTTTGGTGACAGAGTTTTATGGTCTGGCTGTGTGTTGTGGTGTGTATGGATTTTTCATGGGAACGCTGGCATGTACCCACATCCCCATGCTGGCAGAGGATGAGGTAGTGGGTGTGGAGAGGATGTCTTCTGCTGCTGGCGTCTATGTGTTCATCCAGAGCTTTGCCGGACTAGGTGGACCACCACTTGGAGGTAGGAAATATCTTAATATCTATTTTATAGGAAAGTATGATCTCTAAGCAGTACTTTAGTGCTATAGTTTTTATATCATTGATGCTGTGTATTCATGCTTAGAGAAACAAATTATGCATTGGTAGAAATCTACAAACTAACTAGTGCAACGTTTCTATTATCAAATTGTGGTTAACAGCTTAATGAGATTCTAATGGTTAAGGGAGCTTCCAGTTTTCCCAAAGCACAAATTAGTACAATGTTTTGTTTTGACCAAACCTTTCAAGTGCTTTTGTAATGGCAACCATATTTTTTGTCTTTTGTCTATCAAAATCTCAAAAGTTAGGTATTGAATTCACAAGAGTTACAGCTCTGCTTTCACACTCCTTCCATCTGTTCATCCTACTGTACTTATCTAAAACCGAGTTATTCATTTCAGGAGAGTTAAAAACATTCCTATTTTGTAGAGATACTCTCCAATTTCTACTAAAGAATCCACACAGGTGTTCTAGGGCTACAAGGGATGTTGCGCCATTTCAGCAAGTTCACAGCCTCTGCTATGGGTTGTCCTCCTGGCGGGATGAGCTCAAAACATTCAAGGAGAGGCTCACGAGAGAAATCCAGATCAACCACCTTTACTGGTTCAAACCAGTGAAGACCTGGACTATTCTAAGCCTTTCTATGCATGGCAGAGCTTTTGCTTTGCAGACAAAAGTCATTCAGAGCTACACCTGAGATCACAGCAAATAACAATCACTGCAGATGTGGCAGCAATCCCTTAAGATATATCTTGCTTTAACAGACTATCACTAAAACAAGAAGCTAAATTGCTGAAAGCAATAGATTATCATTTGAACAATGTAGTCATGCTTTTAGAAACTGACCATCATCCCAGCCACTCTGAATGCTTTGATACGCATTAAAGCTCTCAGTCAGTGAACATCGAAGCCTTCTGGTATATAACTACACGTAGAAAAAATATCAAACATTGCATTTGGCTTTAGGTAGATGTCAAAATAAGTTCAGATTTTTACTTTTACTATTGCACCAAAATATATATAGTATTTAGGTACAAGGAATGTAGCAAATTTGCAACATTAGGTCTAAAAGTTTTGGATTTTTGCTCTCATGCCATCAGCAAATATGCCTGTAGGGACCAATCCTACTAGAAAACTCGTTTCTAGGTCAGCAGTGAATGTGTAAAATATGGCATCGGGAGAATGCACACACCAGCTAGGCTGTTTCAGTGATACAAACGGTTTGTATTTTGGCTACAGTAGGTGTAGAAAGGTTAAAGATACCAAGAGAACCACATCAGTTCCCAAAGGAAAGATAAGACACAAAGATTCCTGTCCTCTTCTGCTCAACTAAATTTTAAGTTCTTCACAATGAACCCAATATTTGTTTGGCTTTTTCTTTCTTTACGTGGAATAGTCATTTCAGAACATTTTACACATATCTTAGGTTAGCAGATCAGACTGCACCTACTTGAAAAACAACAATAAGAAATCAGTCTTCAAATACAAGACAAAGTCAGGAGGGTTTGTACTTTTTGAACTGAAGCATGCCTAAATGTAGATGAGACTTGGGTAAGACCCCAACCTGACGTAGAGGCAGTGGCGGCGACGTCTTTGGCAGAATCGGTGGGGTGTAATTGTTTAGATAGTTTGTAGGCTCTAGCTTTTTCACTATATGAAGAGTATGGTAGTGGAACAAACAGATCAAAGACGTTTGGAGCAAGTGGGGCAGAAGAAGTACTAATAGAGGTGAAAGTTTGGAAAGGGAAAGGAATCATGGAAGTGCTGAAAAACTGGATTAACAAGTTTCTCAAAAACTTCAAAAATACTTCAGGCTCCAACAACACTCGGATTCTTAGAAAAAGCACAAGTTTAGAAATTGTGTGGACATATCCGGGTGGTCTTTCCTCAATTTCCTCTAAGCATGAACAAACGCATTTTGTCAAGCATGACAAAGCCTTTGATTCCATCACTCTCTAGAGTTATAGGTCACTAAAGTTGTTCCATTTAGTCTGCTTTATTTCACTACAGGCGTGCTGGTGGACGTCACCCAGAACTATGGAGCGGCCTTCTACTCCTGCGCAGTGGGCATGGGACTGGGTGCTGTGTTCCTGGGATTGGTTGGACCTGCTAAAAGAGGATTACCCTGCAGAAAGACAGGCCTAAAACACTCTGCAATTGAACATGAAATAAACCCTGGCTACAAGGAAGAGCGTGGAGAGCAGAAAGCAAACAAAATAAGTCACAGTGCACTCGGCTGCTCTGGCACAGAGGACAAAAGGCAGATGAGTCAGGGAGAAGACACGAGAGAAGGGGATGATGTTACAGCCAGTTATTGAGCTAAAAAACACACAAATCAAAGAACAGATCAATACATAGAGGTATAGAGTCAAAGGTCCTGGATGCAGTTACTTATGTGACGGGCTCTCACTAAAGTATTAGATCAATGGATGGAGTTGTGCCTTAAATTTAATGAACCGACCAGTATTTTTTTACAAGTTCTTATGCCAAACAGGAAAATTAATGTTTTTGTTTTTTTTAATCTAAGTTATGTGGTAGAGTGAATGAACAGTTACATGAGCTTTCATGCAAGGTCGTGTAGTAAAAAAGCCAGGGTTGCAGGAGAAGTTACTGTAGTTTCTGATATCAACAAGAGGTCTGACACTGAGGCCGTTTACATCACCTGTTGATCAGTATAATTAACGCTGGAAAATACTGCAAATGCTGCAAATGCACAAATTCTGTTTCACTTAATAGAGAAAATAAATGAAAACCTCAGGAGAATGTGTAAAAAAAAAAGCAATTTTCAATCAAAAAGTCAAACAATGGTGTTTAATCAGAAGTTAGTAAATGACTGTGATTTGTAACAGAAATGCGTTTCTACATAATAAAGCTGTGAGGTGATCCTTGATTAGCTCTTAATTATGTGTTCATTTTTTTATGAAGCAGTGGCTCACACATTAATCACATCATCTATGGAAGAGTCTGCGTGGTCATGGAAACCCACCCATCCATGTCAGATGACCTGTTAATGTAAGACTAGAAAAAAAACACATCTGATTAATATTTATATTTTAGTCTACAATTAAAATGAAATATAGGCTTTCAGGTTTTGAAAGGAATTGATATATACAGGTGCTGGTCATAAAATTAGAATATCATGAAAAAGTAGATTGATTTCAGTAATTCCATTTAAAAAGTGAAACTTGTATATTATATTCATACATTACATACAAACTCATATATTTCAGATGTTTATTTTGTTTAATTTTGATGATTACAAATGACAACAAATGAAAATCTCAAATTCATCATATCAGAAAATTAGAATATTACTGAAGACCAATAAAAACAAAGGATTTATAGAAATGTTGGCCAACTGAAAAGTATGAACATGAAAAGTATGAGCATGTACAGCACTCAGTATTTAGTTGGGCCTCCTTTGGCCTGTATTACTGCAGCAATGCGGCGTGGCATGGAGTCGATCAGTCTGTGGCACTGCTCAGGTGTTATGATAGCCCAGGTTGCTCTAATAGTGGCTTTTAGCTCTTCTGAATTGTTGGGTCTGGTGTATTGCATCTTCTTCTTCACAATACCCCATAGATTTTCTATGGGGTTAAGGTCAGGAGAGTTTGCTGGCCAATTAAGAACAGGGATACCATGGTCCTTCAACCAGGTACTGGTAGCTTTGGCACTGTGTGCAGGTGCCAAGTCCTGTTGGAAAATGAAATCTGCATCTCCAAAAAGTTGGTCAGCTGCAGGAAGCATGAAGTGCTCTAAAACTTCCTGGTATGTGGCTGCGTTGACCCTGGACCTCAGAAAACACAATGGACCAACACCAGCAGATGACATGGCACCCCAAACCATCACTGACTGTGGAAACTTTACACTGGACTTCAAGCAACGTGGATGAAGTGCCTCTCTTCTTTTCCTCCAGACTCTGGGACCTTGATTTCCAAAGGAAATGCAAAATTTACTTTCATCAGAGAACATGACTTTGGACCACTCACCAGCAGTCCAGTCCTGTTTCTCTTTAGCCCAGGCAAGACGCTTCTGACGCTGTCTGTGGTTCAAGAGTGGCTTGACACAAGGAATGCGACAGCAGAAACCCATGTCTTTCATACGTCTGTGTGTGGTGGTTCTTGAAGCACTCACTCCAGCTGCAGTCCACTCTTTGTGAATCTCCCCCACATTTTTGAATGGGTTTTGTTTCACAATCCTCTCCAGGGTGCGGTTATCTCTCTTGCTTGTACACTTTTTTCGACCACATCTTTTCCTTCCCTTCGCCTCTCTATTAATGTGCTTGGACACTGAGCTCTGTGAACAGCCAGCCTCTTTAGCGATGACCTTTTGTGTCTTGCCCTCCTTGTGCAAGGTGTCGATGGTCGTCTTTTGGACAACTGTCAAGTCAGCAGTCTTCCCCATGATTGTGTAGCCTATAGAACTAGACTGAAAGACCATTTAAAGGCTTTTGCAGGTGGTTTGAGTTAATTAGCTGATTAGAGTGTGGCACCAGGGGCCATCAATTTTGAACCTTTTCACAATATTCTAATTTTCTGATATGATGAATTTGAGATTTTCATTTGTTGTCATTTGTAATCATCAAAATTAAACAAAATAAACATCTGAAATATATGAGTTTGTATGTAATGTATGAATATAATATACAAGTTTCACTTTTTAAATGGAATTACTGAAATCAATCTACTTTACTTTACTCTACAGCACCTGTATATTACATTGCATTAAAAACTCTTTAACAGGATAAAGGCATCAATAACTGGCGAACCTTTAGTGAATATTTTGTGAATTATTTTTCATTTTCTGTGATTTCTGTAGAAGTCGAGATTTTACCAAAGTTTTCTTGAGGTACTTTTTGTTTTTGCTCCAGTGTCCCTTTATTTACGGGGTTCCTCACTTCTTCGCTTATCAGTTGTCTGTTTGTTTTTTAAATCAATGCTGCCCACCAGCTTTTTTACTTTTATTTAATGCATATGCTGTTACTAGAACTCATAGGCTAAAGTCTGTCATTTGCAACACAAGAAAAAAATGATAATTTATTGAATAATTTCTAATAACAAGCAGCACTTCTGACTTGTTTTTTTCATAGTGTCTGCTCCAAATGAAGAACAACAAGATTCCACTGCATATGTTGTTTTACTCATTTTAAAAGATCATAGTTACAACCTTTTAATCAAACTATATGTCTTTCAAAAATAATACATAACATGTAGAGTGGTTCAGAATAAAAGTGCCTTATTTTACAGATAAAATAGAGTAGGCATTTTTAATGGTCATTAAATGTATAATTATTTACCTCTGGTTACGATGCCATTAAATAATTCTGCACCAATAGGAATAGTAGGATGAACTCACTTGAGAAGTTGCCAGATCCCAGTAGCTTCATGGTGAAATGAAAATAATTTCTCAGATTTAAGCCAAAAACTAAAAAGAGGGAGAGCTGGGAGATAATTGGTCAATCTTTTCTGAGCTGGTTGCTTATTTAAGGAAACAAAGGCCTCAGAACGCATGAGGATGCCACTCTAGTTCTGAACTGGCATGTGAAATGTTTGGCTTGCTTAGCTTGAGCATCAGTGAACCTGGCAACTGGCTTCCAAAAAGTAGAGAACGATAGTGGGCGAGTGCGCCCCTTATTGGCTCGGAGGACTTAAACTTGTAACTATCCACTTTGACTTCCTTTCAAATAAGGTGTCGGATTTGTTTGAAGAGACAAAGCACAAAAAATTACTGTGGTGTAGTTAAAACTTCCTGAGTATAATGTGGGCTTGAAATGAGGAGATTGGCAGAGTCAGTTGCATGATCCTATATGATACTGTAGGCTTTTCCTGTGTCAGTGATAAAGTGATGGGGTAACTGGAGCAACAGAACAATAGCAATAGTAAAATGTTTCTGAGTGGTTTTGTAACACTGTTATTTCAAATCATATGCAGCTAAGTACAGGTTATAACCAAGCCTATAAATTCCTCTATATGGTGCCAATTTATACATTTATCAAGGTGATTTTTTCAGATAAATTTTCATTTGGCCGTTGAGTTACAATTAACGGCGGAGTTTGGTCTTCCAAACATAATTTTTCTGCTTCTCCTTTTCCCTTTCTGGATTTTTTACTGATATAAAAAAAAACTGGACAGTGGCTCTGAATATGAGCATCATGTTGTTTGTTTCTAGGAACAGTATTTCAAGGTAACTTTTTTGTTCAGTGTGTTCAAACACTCGCAAAGCCACAACCCTGGTTTATTTACGTCTTCAGTAGTTATTTTTTTAAAAAGGTAGAGCAGCCTTATGAGCAAATTCTTATCCAGCTTAGTGAGCCTAATAAATAAATAAAGGACCAAAAATTAAATAGTATTATGCAGAATACTTCTCTATAGCTTTATCAGTAACTTATTTCCACCTTCTCAGTCATTCTTGTCCATTGTTCTTTCAAACTTTGGGAAACTCCAGTCGGCCTCAGCAGATGGCCGCTCACACTGAGCCTGGTTCTGCTGGAGGTTTCTTCCGTTCAAAGGTAGTTTTCCTCTCCACTGTCGCTACAAGCATGTTTGGTGGGAGGGATTGCTTTCAAGTAAATGAATCAATGCAATCAGCTGGTTTTCCTTAGATATAAACTTTGAACCTATCTGGCTGGATGATCTGGTTGAATAGTCTTTGTAAAGTGCCTTCAGATGACATGTGTTGTGAATTGGCAGTACAGATATAAACTAAATTGAATATACAAACATTTTTGAGTTTCATTTACATGATTTTTCAATTTGTTTATCAGGGACAGACATATTCAGAACTTGGTTTTCAGTTTTGGAAATGTAAAACAGTACAAAATGTAGAACCTTATAACAGCTAAGGGAAATGTTTGGAATAAGCTTAAGAAAGAAACAATATAAAAAATTATTTAGGTTGATCTGCTGTCGTTGACCAAAGGAAGAAAAAAAGAGCTGTAAGTGTTTTGTCAGTGAGGTCCAAAAGGTTGACGACACATTGGTTTATGGAAATAAGTTATGGATCAGTTGTTTTCTGGTTGCAATTTAACCAGAGCAAATGAGGCCTAATAATACTGTATTTTAATCCAAGCTATATCAGAGCATAAAATTGCACATTTTCAGTTATTTTCAGTTCACCAAAAGTATTTACGGAGCCACAGGAAACGTAGAGGAAGAGCCACATCATCCTTAACATTCGCATAGGGAAACAGATTGAGTTAAACACAATTGAGTTTAAAGAAACAAAACTGTTCTGTACCTGTTAATGGAGTTTTTGGTTAAAGCATTAATGAATGACTAGAGAAAAAATAAAGAACACATGAACAACAAATTGTTGATCACACATTCACATTCTTGACACAAAAGTGTTTAGGTAAAAAAAAGGAGCAAAAAATAAAGTGAAGAAACGATAAAAATGTACCTGCTAAATTGAAATAAACATTATTGGGTTTGGTAAAAAAAATCCAGCAAATGTTGAGAAAGATTTTCTAGTACCTACCAGCTCAGCAGAAAATTCAGTCTGCCATGTGAACTCAGGCATGTCAAGGTGCAGAAAACCGTCCCAGTCCAGTACAGAGATGACACTCCAAAAGAGTTTTTTGACCTATGACTCTTAAAAGTGTCTAGTCACTGGCACTAATCATCATTACAGCAGGGGTTTAATCTGTTTGTGCACAGTGAGAACTTCATCTCACAGCCTGAAGGAGCTAATTAACTCATTTAAAAAAAAAAAGAAAAAATGCATTTTAGCCTCTAACCTGTCTGCAGTTTAAATCCAACTGAAAAAACAGGTGTTTGAAAGAAGAGCAGGCAGGTCCAAGGATCTACAAACCCTCCTTCTGCATCCACCGGCAATGCTTTGATCGTTTGGTTTTAGGGAATTGCAGCCTAGTGGTTGGGTCATAGAGCTTGGAATCCTGAGGTTCTGAGTTTTAGCCCCACTGCCACAGACTGCCACTGAGGGTCTCTGAGCAAGACCCTTAACCTCACACTGCTGCCCGGGCGCCGCACGGTGGCAGCTCCTGCTTCCCAAGGGGATGGGTTAAATGCAGAGGTTAATTTCTCCAATATGAGATCAATAAAGTTATTATTATTATCAAACATATGGCTGATTTCAAAGGTATACTGGTCTAAAACAAAAATAATGTTCAAAGATTTGGACACAGAATTTTGTTATCTTACCTTTTATTGAAACACATACCAGTTGTATTTATATAACAGGCAGGATATAGAGACTCAGTGTTTATTCCTTAATCCACACTAAATCCTGATGCTGGTTTAGGAGTTTCAGCTCAGTACTGTGAGCCACCCTCTTTGTAACGGGACCAGTGTCATGGTCCCCTTTTGGGACTCATGCTTTTTAGTTTTTTAGTTATCAGTTGTTCTGTTTTGTTGATCTTCGGTTTATTTTCTATTATATTTAAGCAATCTTCAGTTACTCTCTGTTTTCCCCTTGTGCTGGTTTCCTTTCCCCTTGGCTTCCTTCTAGTTAGTTCCCCTCACACCTGCTCCATATTCAGCTCATTAGCCCATCCTTGGTTCTGTTCCCCTTATATACACCACCTCTGGAGTCATTCAGTGCTGGTTCCTTGTTGTTTTGTTGTTCCCTCCTCTCAGGCTTCCCTTGTGAATTTTCCCTAAAGCTTCCTGGTTTTTTGGTTATTAGTATTTTGGACTTTTTGACTATCTGCCTTTGTTCTTCATTGAATCTTCAAGATTCACCTCTGCCTCCTGGTCTCTGGATTTGGGTCCTCAAAAATCTCCACCCAATCATGACAACCGGAAGTCATATTTCATGCAGGATCTTCCATTGTTATGTCTTTATCAGTTAGGGGGGTAAGAAAGCTGAATTGATAAGAAGGATAGTGTTTGAATTCAATTCAATTCAGTTTTATTTCTATAGCACCAATTCACATCATGTCATCTCAAGGCACTTTACAGTTCAACCAGATCATCCAGTCAGATTGATTCAAAGTTTTCTATCTAAGGAAAACCAGCTGATTGCATCGACTCATTGACTCTTCAGCAATCCCTCACACTAAGCATGCTTGTAGTGACAGTGGAGAGGAAAAATTCACTTTTAACAGGAAGAAACTTCTAGCAGAACCAGGCTCAGTGTGAGCGTCCATCTGCTGAGGCCGACTGGGGTTCAAGGAGACAGAAGCAGAGATAAAAAAAGCAACTGCAAAAGGCGGCCCCGTCCACGAAACACACAGCCAGCCATTCAGAACACTTTGCTGAGAACAGACACCATGCATTCAAAGTAGCTTTTCACACAAGTGAAACCAGCCATTCTCAAGCAGGGGAACAAACACAGAAAACTGCTGCAATGTTGGGATTGCCATGATTTGCAGTTTGGTTTATCACTAAAGGCACTGGGAGCAGCTCACTGACTCATAGGATCCCATATGGTCTAGTGGTTAGGATTCCTGGTTTTCACCTAGGCGGCTCAGGTTTGACTCCTGGTATGGGAACTTTTAGCGGGATTGGTGGCCTAGTGGTTAGGGCATAGAGCTTGGAATAGTACGTCATTTTTCAAGGTGCATAGTAGAAAATTTTGAGTCCACTAACTTTTTATCCACTAGACATTCGGACACTCATATAAAATGGTGTAAGCCCTATATGGCGCTTTATATAGGGCTGTATGTTCAGACACAGCCTCCATTGTTTACTTACCTTCCTGATCTCTGTCACACTGGTGACATCATCAAAGCTAATATAGTGTGATGACGTGACCATAAAAAACTGTGGTAGGAGGACAGAGGTTTCACAGCTTGTCAGTGGGGGTCAGGTCCATCTTTCTTCGAAAATGGGAAAGGAGCAAAATGCAGATTGTTAATAGTTTGACCCAATATTGAAAAATCCACGTTAACCTGCTAATTTAAGTGGGAAAGAGGCTTTAGAGTGAACAGATGCACCTGTCATTACTCACTTATCCTCCATCCTCACAGCTGTTATTGTGCCTATTTATACCTGACTCTGTCTGCCAGCATATCTCCTTTCTAGCCTGCATGAGACTCGTTCAAATGACAATGGAATTTTTGAACTGATGATCAGAAACGCATTTTGCCAAAGAAGATATTAAGAAAAACCCTTAATATTAATTTTTGCTCATTCTAATGAGCAACAGTTTTTTTTTTAACTCAGATAATCACAAAGATATGAAGTAAATTTGTTTTATCTTATTCAAACAGAACACAATTATTTTATCTATGATTAGAACTTTCTAAACAGTTGATCAACATTGGTTACGGTATGTGAATATGATCTTTCTCTCTCAAATTTGTTTTGTTTAACATGTTTGGTGGAAAGATGGTTAGTTCTATTCTACTATTTTTCCATTCCGACTTAGCCTGTTCAGTTTAACACAATCATCCTATTTAACCCACCACTTCCTGTTCATGGATGCAAAGACACACCAGACTCCAACTCTTTGCACTGCGGCTGCTCTGAAATGAGTCATGCACTCCACTGGAACCCCGTTTGAGGCACTTTTTAACAGACATCTGCTATTCTTTCATAAAACTGGGGCTGTATTCAGAAAACTTGCATGGTTTTAACCAAGTTTGGTATCATACAATGCATTTTTTCTTATTTTTCTTTTTTTATTTGTTCTTTATTTTATTTCTGCAGAATGGTGACATATTGAGTCACAATCGTTTGTGAATGTTTTGACCGGAAATTGTAATTATCTTCTTCCAAACTTGCTCAAGTATCCCAAGGTAGATGTTAGAGGGGGTGGCAACCTGCAGGGCCACCTTAATGGCGGAGCCCCTTGTTGAGTCACAGATGGATGCCTAAGGTATTTACTTCAATTCAATTCAGTTTATTTCTATAGCACCAATTCACAACACATGTCATCTCAAGGCTCTTTACAGTTAAACCAGATCATCCAGTCAGATTGATTCAAAGTTTTCTATCTAAGGAAAACCAGTTGGTTGCATCGACTCATTGACTCAAATACAATCCCTCACACTAAGCATGCTTGTAGCGACAGTGGAGAGGAAAAATTCCCTTTGAACAGGAAGAAACCTCCAGCAGAACCAGGCTCAGTGTGAGCGGCCATCTGCCGAGGCCGACTGGGGTTCAAGGAGACACAAGCAGAGACACAAAAAGCAACTGTAAAAGGCGGCCCCGTCCAGGAAACACACAGCTAGGCAGACGAGCTCTGAGCCAGCCCCCATGTCAGAGGATGAAGAGAGCACATCCAGCCAGTCACAGTCAGAGAAACAGGACTACACTGGAAAAACAGGCCAATCTCTAATGTCTATAAACAAAGGTGTTGATGGCAGCAGCACAGCTGATATTTCTCTCCAGGATGGAGTCACAGCCAAACTTGCAATTAGAAGTCATACAAACAAGAACAAGAGTCCACCTAGTTGAAATTCAACGGGTTATACTCATGGATATAATAACCCAGGCATAAATTGAAAATATGGCAAGACTATAAACTCATTAAGCAAAGAGTACAAAGCAATAAATGCAGGATCTGCTTATATAAAAGGATGTAGTCACTGTAACACAAGCTGAATAACTTCACAGGGTTGGAATACTTGCTGTGATGGGCACTAATAAAATGCAGGGGAAAATTATTAGTCACTTACCTACTTTTACATCACATATTGACTTTTTAACTTCAATTTGAACATAAAACCTACTTTAACTATCTCCATCCTGGGTGGGCAGTGGAAATGGGCTAATTCTAGAGTTTAGTGTTCTCAGTATAACCTGATCAAAAAAACAATAAAGTTTAGACACTATATCCTTTAGCACCATCTAGTGGTTGTTGTGCTGCAATTCCAAATAAAGTATTGGTTTTATAAAATGTGCCAGGGTCCTTTCACATAGAAATCATTCCTTGTGATTCCAACATTGTGGAAAAACACTGTAACGGGTCCCCATCATTTCAAAAGGAAGGAGAAAGAAAATAAATCATCATCACTGGTTTTAACTGGTATCAAACAATGGAGACAAAACATAGATGAAGAAATATGTCAGGGTTACTTATAGGAATAAGAAGGTTGTGTAAGGAGCTTCCTGTTTGCCTATAAAGATCATCCTGTTTTGGGCAAAGCGGCCGCTGAAGCATCTAACACTAACAGTAAATCCATAGAAATATTCTACAGGTTTCGACCTTCTTCTCTCTCTGGTTCTCCCACATGGAAGAAGCCTAAATGCACAGCAGACTGGTAGAGATTATCCTTACAGTTCCTCTTAAAAAAACATCCTTATCGTATAGCTACATGCTCCTTCAACTTTCAACATACACTATATTGCCAAAAGTATTTGCTCACCTGCCTTGACTCACATATGAGCTTAAGTGACATCCCGTTCCTAATCCATAGGGTTCAATATGACGTCGGTCCACCCTTTGCAGCTAGAACAGCTTCAACTCTTCTGGGAAGGCTGTCCACAAGGTTTAGGAGTGTGTTTATGGGAATTTTTGACCATTCTTCCAGAAGCGCATTTGTGAGGTCGCACACTGATGTTGGACGAGAAGGCCTGGCTCTCAGTCTCCGCTCTAATTCATCCCAAAGGTGTTCTATCGGGTTGAGGTCAGGACTCTGTGCAGGCCAGTCAAGTTCATCCACACCAGACTCTGTCATCCATGTCTTTATGGACCTTGCTTTGTGCACTGGTGCACAGTCATGTTGGAAGAGGAAGGGGCCAGCTCCAAACTGTTCCCACAAAGTTGGGAGCATGGAATTGTCCAAAATGTCTTGGTATGCTGAAGCATTCAGAGTTCCTTTCACTGGAACTAAGGGGCCAAGCCCAGCTCCTGAAAAACAACCCTACACCATAATCCCCCCTCCACCAAACTTTACACTTGGCACAATGCAGTCAGACAAGTACCGTTCTCCTGGCAACCGCCAAACCCAGACCCGTCCATCAGATTGCCAGATGGAGAAGCGCGATTCGTCACTCCAGAGAACGCGTCTCCACTGCTCTAGAGTCCAGTGGCGGCGTGCTTTACACCACCGCATCCGACGCTTTGCATTGCACTTGGTTATGTATGGCTTGGATGCAGCTGCTCGACCATGGAAACCCATTCCATGAAGCTCTCTGCGCACTGTTCTTGAGCTAATCTGAAGGCCACATGAAGTTTGGAGGTCTGTAGTGATTGACTCTGCAGAAAGTTGGCGACCTCTTCGCACTATGCGCTTCAGCATCCGCTGACCCCGCTCCGTCAGTTTACGTGGCCTACCACTTCGTGGCTGAGTTGCTGTCGTTCCCAAACACTTCCATTTTCTTATAATACAGCTGACAGTTGACTGTGGAATATTTAGGAGCGAGGAAATTTCACGACTGGATTTGTTGCACAGGTGGCATCCTATCACAGTTCCACGCTGGAATTCACTGAGCTCCTGAGAGCGACCCATTCTTTCACAAATGTTTGTAAAAACAGTCTGCATGCCTAGGTGCTTGAATTTATACACCTGTGGCCATGGAAGTGATTGGAACACCTGATTCCAATAATTTGGATGGGTGAGCAAATACTTTTGGCAATATAGTGTACTTTGTTGGGTTTTATGCAACAGACCCACAAATAATTGTATAGTGGAACAAAATCATGCATGGCTCTTAAGATCTTCAGAAATTAAATTATGAAAGGCGAGTTAAGTATAAGTAAGTATATGCATTTGGCTTTATGAGTCAGCAGCATGTTGTAGAATCTGTTCACTGCAGTTACAGGTCTAAGCCTCTTCTAGCTTTATGGTGACACATTTTATCTGCCATTCTTTCATAAAGGACATATCAGTGGAGTAAAGAGCTAATGGTTATCTTTTCTTTGTACCTCTTCTAGAGATGCACCTCTTCTAGATCTGTCGTTTAATGAATAATGATGATATGAGGCTTGAATAACTGCTATAGTCATACTGACTACAAACTGGACACAGGTGCAAAATATTAACTATACAGGTAACTCCTGAACACAGCTGGTTGCACTAGATCTTTTTAAAGGTCTCAGCCTATTTGAAAGAGGAATTAATTTAAATAATGCTTGTGCCTTATTTGCCACTGACCACAGTATCAGAACTCCAGTCTACCAGTTCGGACACAAATTAGCAAGATGCTCTTCACTGGAAAAAAAATCAAACGACTAGAGGGGCAGGCAGTGCTGACCTGGCCAGTGTTAAGGAAAAATGATTATTTTTAGTTTTTAATACAGTTAATCTTATGGCATGTGTAAAAGGTATGTTGAACACTCTCAGTTTGAACATATTTCTTAATTTTGAACAAGTTTGTGTTAATGATTTAAAACTAAATGATGGGTAAGTATTCAAAGTACAGGAAGGAAAATGTAGATCAAAGTGGATCTCGCAATGAGGCTCCTGTTGTTTATCAGAGAGGACAGGAGGCCATAAAATGAGTATCTCCTGGAGGGCAGCGTCATTTGAGCCTCGAGGAGAGAAGTCTGCTTGGTTCACAGAAGATCAAAAGTCTTCCAGAACTAACATCTGGGATGATGTAAAACTGAATACAACGTAGAATGTTAAAACACTAACATTTAGTTTTTAAGACATTTTTTCTTAGTACTAATAGCATGCTTTTTAAATGAAAATTATATTATCTAATTTTAGAATTAACTAGTTTAGTAGATGATGAACGTATTTGAAAATTGTACTATCTGTGACAATATCAGAATCAAATGGAAATTTTTTGAATGAAAATGTTTTGTTTAGTATTAGAAAATTGCTCAGGATTTATGCTAAATGGGGTTTTGGAAAATGTGTTAGCTTGTATACTTAGGATTAAATATTATTATCCAAAGGAAGAGAAAGAGCCAAACCTTTTCAAAAGTTAACTATTTTAGAATATTTTCTTCCTTAACACCAGCCAGACTGATTTTTAGCTGTATAAATGGCATTTCATGCCCTGATTGGTGAGTCTGGCTGGCCACCCTAAGTCAGTACATCACTATCCATTCCAGTCCAAATGTTTTATCCAACTAGAACTGATTTAGATTAAATTTTAAATTTGATTATTTCATTTTGTTATCAATAATTGTATTTTTTTTCTTGTTCTTTTCATCTTGCAATGTACTTCTGCCTGTTTGTTTTCCATGATGTAAAACACTTAATTTGTTTTGCTAATAAAATGTGCTATATAAATAGACGTCTCTCGCCAAAGGTCTTCTTACATAATATGATTTTAGCAGTCCTAGATTGCATACACCATACAAAAAATAAGTAACTTCATTAGTGTACAGCATCGATCTGTGCTTCAAGAGAGAAATGTAATAAAAAGATTAAAGAATGAAGTGTTTTTTTATTTCTATCGGCTATGAATGTGTTTAAGTTAATTACTGCCACACTTTTCAGATATGGAGAAAGGCTTAGGCATTGAAATACAAAATATATTTTTGGAAGTCTAGAAAAAATACAACACAATCTAGTAAAAAAATATAAAACAGTTTAGGTCACATTTAGCAGAAGCTCCTCAACCTATATTGTTTATAAATAATAATGTGGCTTCAGTAACGTGTGTTACAGTAAGGGTTTTCAAATAAAATTTCTAAGTCTTGTGTTTCTTCAGGATTAAGTAAGTTTTACTACAGTGATGTAAAAACTTGTCTCCCATCCGACAATTTCATGGTTTGTGTGGATGGGTTTGCTTTCTCTGCACACTATTTTAGACAACATAGTCCCCTTGAAAAAGAAGATTTTTAATAATAGGAGGCTTGTTCCCTGTTCTAAAAATCACACAAACCACAGATCTCTTAAACAATGATACAGGTGCTGGTCATAAAATTAGAATATCATGAAAAAGTAGATTGATTTCAGTAATTCCATTTAAAAAGTGAAACTTGTATATTATATTCATACATTACATACAAACTCATATATTTCAGATGTTTATTTTGTTTAATTTTGATGATTACAAATGACAACAAATGAAAATCTCAAATTCATCATATCAGAAAATTAGAATATTGTGAAAAGGTTCAAAATTGATGGCCCCTGGTGCCACACTCTAATCAGCTAATTAACTCAAACCACCTGCAAAAGCCTTTAAATGGTCTTTCAGTCTAGTTCTATAGGCTACACAATCATGGGGAAGACTGCTGACTTGACAGTTGTCCAAAAGACGACCATCGACACCTTGCACAAGGAGGGCAAGACACAAAAGGTCATCGCTAAAGAGGCTGGCTGTTCACAGAGCTCAGTGTCCAAGCACATTAATAGAGAGGCGAAGGGAAGGAAAAGATGTGGTCGAAAAAAGTGTACAAGCAAGAGAGATAACCGCACCCTGGAGAGGATTGTGAAACAAAACCCATTCAAAAATGTGGGGGAGATTCACAAAGAGTGGACTGCAGCTGGAGTGAGTGCTTCAAGAACCACCACACACAGACGTATGAAAGACATGGGTTTCTGCTGTCGCATTCCTTGTGTCAAGCCACTCTTGAACCACAGACAGCGTCAGAAGCGTCTTGCCTGGGCTGCTGGTGAGTGGTCCAAAGTCATGTTCTCTGATGAAAGTAAATTTTGCATTTCCTTTGGAAATCAAGGTCCCAGAGTCTGGAGGAAAAGAAGAGAGGCACTTCATCCACGTTGCTTGAAGTCCAGTGTAAAGTTTCCACAGTCAGTGATGGTTTGGGGTGCCATGTCATCTGCTGGTGTTGGTCCATTGTGTTTTCTGAGGTCCAGGGTCAACGCAGCCACATACCAGGAAGTTTTAGAGCACTTCATGCTTCCTGCAGCTGACCAACTTTTTGGAGATGCAGATTTCATTTTCCAACAGGACTTGGCACCTGCACACAGTGCCAAAGCTACCAGTACCTGGTTCAAGGACCATGGTATCCCTGTTCTTAATTGGCCAGCAAACTCTCCTGACCTTAACCCCATAGAAAATCTATGGGGTATTGTGAAGAGGAAGATGCAATACACCAGACCCAACAATTCAGAAGAGCTAAAAGCCACTATTAGAGCAACCTGGGCTATCATAACACCTGAGCAGTGCCACAGACTGATCGACTCCATGCCACGCCGCATTGCTGCAGTAATACAGGCCAAAGGAGGCCCAACTAAATACTGAGTGCTGTACATGCTCATACTTTTCATGTTCATACTTTTCAGTTGGCCAACATTTCTATAAATCCTTTGTTTTTATTGGTCTTCAGTAATATTCTAATTTTCTGATATGATGAATTTGAGATTTTCATTTGTTGTCATTTGTAATCATCAAAATTAAACAAAATAAACATCTGAAATATATGAGTTTGTATGTAATGTATGAATATAATATACAAGTTTCACTTTTTAAATGGAATTACTGAAATCAATCTACTTTTTCATGATATTCTAATTTTATGACCAGCACCTGTAAATCCTCCTCATGGACCAGGGTCACCTGTTTAGTACCACAGGGATCAGTGCTAGGGCCAATTCTCTTTGCTCCATATATGCTTTCAATTGGCACAATTATCAGACAGCATAGGGTTAATTTCCACTGTTATACTGATGATACTCAAGCAAAATCTTTCCATAAATCCTGATTAAACTAATCTATTACATAGACTACATGGATGTATTTAAAACATAAAAACTATAAATATTTCTGCTTTTAAATGCACACTAAGCAGAACGCATTGCCTTTGGACCGGAGACTTTGAAAAATAAGCTGTTTTGTCAATTAGTTAATCTTGATGGAATTCAGTTAATCTCATATAATAAGGTGAAAAACCTTGGTGTTATTTTTGATCAAGAATTGTTATGTACATCCCCACATCAAAGTGGTCTCTTGTTCCCTTATTTCATCTCTGGAATATTTAAAAGAGGATAAATATTGTTGTTCAAGGGAGATGTTCAGAAACCAGTCCATGCATTTGTTACTCCTATTGTCAAAATGTAAAACAGAGATCATATTTCTTGTATTTTAGCTTCTCTTTATTGACTTCCTGTTCAATCTAGAATCAAATTTAAAATCCTCCTCCTCACACATAAAACTTTAGATAGCCAATCTCCATCCATTGTTCTTTATTTTCCTAACAAAGAACTTTGCACTAAATCTGCAGGTTTACTAGTGGTTCCTAAAATAGGAGGCAGGTCTTTTAGTTATCAGGCTCCTTTCTTGTGAAACCGACTATCAACTTTAGTCTGTGAGGCAGACACCTTATTTTCAAGGCAAGGCTTAAAATGTTCCTTTTTATAAAGCTTATAGTGGCTCAGGTTAGCGTCAGCTATCTCTATATATAGGTATGCTGCTATGGGCTTAGGCTGCTGGAGGACATAGGGACCACTTTTCATCAGTCTGTTTCATTCTATCTATATTTTCTTATTCTGCAGTATTGGTTAGTTCAACCTCAAACTGTATGTGCTCTCTTTCATCCTTTGAGATTAAAACCAGCTTACCTGTTTAACTGTTTCTTTCCTAGACAGAGCCACATTTGAAGATGTTTATCATAATCTTCTCTAAAAGAGAAAGCATTTATAGATCAGTGCTTCTACGTTTGTTTTGTTTGTCTGCTATGTTTAGAACCCCCAGGCAGCCTTGGCAGAAGGCTTTCTGTTAGAAGGGAGTTTTTTTCTCTCTTCTGTCGCTGCATGCATACTTGGTGTGAGAGATTTCTGTCTAGTTACCAACAAAATGCAAGCAAATATTTACTGTCTATTGCTGATGTATTCGATTGGTGATCCTTAGAAAACATATTACCAATCTGATTGTATGATCAGATAGAATTTTCTCTGTAAAGAGTCTTGATATAATGTGTTGTGAACTTGTGATAAATAAACAGACTGATTTCAATTGTTATGAGTTGTGTATTTGTTTTTTGTATCTTTTTTAAATAGAACCAATTTGGGCAAACTGTGTAACTGTGGCTCACCTGGGAAATTAGTCTGTCCATCAATTACCCCTGACCCGGTAACAGGTTCTGTTCATTTTGGACTACTTTTGATAGATTCTGACCATTCAAAACTGGGGAAAAAACATTGCAAAATGGTTGGCTTTTGGAGATGTTCTGACCAACTTTCCCTTTCATCACGATCCGGCCTGACCCTGGACAATGCTTTTCGAATTCCTGTTATTCGACATTTTTTACTACAAAAAACACACTTATAGACTTAACTAAACTTTATTTATCCGTTGGGATTACTCCTTCAGGGAAATTCACATGGACTTTAGGGACAAATGTGGTTTTGCAGCTTTAGTTGATATATTTTGCCAAATATGTTCCAGCCACTAACAGCTGCCATAATAAGGCTATAAGTGGTATCCACTGGTTAATACCTGCTAAAACGTGTTTCACAGACTGAGTTGTTTTTGTGTATCCATTGGATTATTTGCAAGAAAATGATTCTGTATGGACATCTACACGGTAAAAGCAACTCAGTAAATCCAAGGTTCTGCAGATCATCCCAAAAACTGATGAACAGCTCTCACTGTTCTTCTTTTACCCTTTTTTAATGTTGGCAAGGTGTAGGTGTTCCAGCTGAATGGTACATTATCATATGTCTAGGATATATCGCAGGTGATGCACCAATAAGGTTCCTCACCAATAAAGTTCCACACCTAATGTTATGCCTGACTGGTGCATAATTGTTGTTATAAAACTGATTACAAAACAGAATTGACTCCTCCTTCTTTTGGTTACACAACCTATCCTGTCACAATGAATGGTTTTGCATCAACATTCATATAAGGCTATGACAATCAGCAACTGTTTGGTCTAACCAGGGTTATCACACGAACATGGGTCTCCCTTATTTATTTCTTCTTGGTCAGGCCTTCCAATAAGAATTTCTAATATTTTGAAATATTAAAAACTCTTTATATATTAATAAAATGTGATCAAATCAAACTTCTTTTTTGAAACCTATGTCTAAGTTTTGTATTTTATTAAAATGTTTTAATGTAGACATATGTGTTTGGGGAAGTGTAAATAATTATAACAGTTTTTTATACTTTTGAAAAACTTGAACTTGGAAGTTTAGTGAAAACACTAATAACAGGTACAACAGCTGACATGCATGTGGAGAATGTGTTCCTACCAACTACTAACCACTTTCCATGTTAAACAGCATAGAGTTGAGCTTTTACTTACTGTAGCACAGTGCTAATAAGCTGATTTATTATAATAACCATGGAGATGTTACTGGTAAATATTTGCGTATAACTGAAACAGGAGACAGAAGCTCATCATGGAGATGGTGCCGACTTCGTTTTTACCTGGCATTTGTGTCATTCAAGTCATTTGTTTGTAATCATTCCCATTGTTAAATCTAAGTACTTTATCAAGGTGGCAGTTTCTGACCACGCAAAAGAAAAAAGTAAATCATTTACACTGCATGACTGATTGGAGCTTAACCCCGACAATGTTGGATCCAAAGTTACGCCCTTGGATGATGTTCAGTTGTATCTAATGACGCAGAGTAAACACAGAGGCGGAGTTGAAATGGTCCTAAAGTATGCATCCAATTTGTAGTTTCCACCTCAAACTTGAACAAAAAGGATTTTTCTACTTTATTTAAGGACACCGAAAACCTTTTATCCTCCACAGGACATCTAATCTCCAATTGATACTTTAAGTGGAATTTTTTTGTCAAAGTATTTTATAGCTGCCGAAGAGTTATTATTATATATATATATATAATTGTTAAGTATTTCTTTATGTCACCCTTTAAAATAACATAGTTTGTACATAACTTTTCACTTTAAATATTAACTGAGATGTTCTGGTCGGTTTGCCCACAAGCAGTCTGTTTAATTTTGTTTTGTTTTATTTAACTTTCACTGGCATAAATTATGTTGAAGTAGCGCATTTCTCACTTGAGTTCATTTTTTGATTATCTACCTACCTCTTCAAAATATCTATTTTCCTTGAAATATTAAATTTCAATATCGTTAGAGCAGAATGTAGCGGATTAGTCCTTTAGTTAAAAACACATGGAATAAGAAGCGAACTTAATCTTTTTAAAGAAGCCTCTCTCGGTAGCGGAACCGCTAAGCGAGTTCCGGGTCTGAACATTAAAGTTTCATGTTTTTCATTTTCACTCCTTGTTGTGTCTCATCGCGCCGCTCGGTGGCAGAGACAGCAGCTCCACCGACACACGGTGAGTGCGTCGGTTACGAAAGCGGAAGAAGAGCGCCTGGGTTGCCGTAGTTAGCTGCCTGTGGGTTCGGTTCGGTTCGGTTCTCTCCTCTCCTTTCTCGCCGACATGCCTTGAGTTCCTCGAGATTACGCTGCGTGAACGAGAACACGCAGCTGCGGGTTTTGCTGCTCCGCCTGTCATTCCTCAGACGTGGACCTGAGGAGAAGCGAACCGTCCTCACCGAGGGAGCGGCTCCCTGGGCTCCCCAACGACCCGCCGAGAAATGCTGGTAGAGCCGAGCCGCTGAGGGAGACCTGTAGACCGGCTTGGAAGGAGGCTTCGCCAAATATAATCGGTGTCAGGCTGAAAACATGCTGGCTGGTAACAGGTACTGGAATCTGTCGGTCACCATTGATCACATCTGTTTGAGCTGCAGCATAACTGCGTTAATTTTCTCTGTGTTCAGATGTGTGGAGCGAGTCTGAGTTGGTGTTTCTATTTTTGGCTCAGCCTCCTCCCATTCTGCAGTATTCTTATCAATCTGCCTTTCCTATTTCCACACAGGAAGCGACACCGGAGCTGCGACAGCGCTGAAGACCGACAGCTGATCCCTCAGGCCAAGAGGTCAGGAGGAGACCCCAGCCTGCTGCTGTCAGACCTGGACTCAGAGGTGCACCATTTCACCATAACCCTCAGGACCTTGCACTATATTTTACACCCATCAACATTATTAGAACTATACATAAAGTCCACAAATATGCAGCGGCGTAGCCAGAAAATGATCAGATGCAATAACCACTTAGGGGTGGATGAAAGTGGAGAGGGGCCACAACCTCAGGGTCCATCTGTTCCAACAGGAAAATTAACCAGCACAACGTCCATGTTTACTAATTAAAACAAACTATACTTTCCTACATCCTTTGCTAACAAATAGCCGCATATGTAAACATCTGTGCTTTCTAGATTAAAGGTATAGTTGATATAAATGTTGTTACTTACCTACTTATATCAATAATCATTCTGCATTAAATTGATATGTAAGTGCTGATATCTACATAAATTGATTATTTAATCTGTTTTTATTAAAATAGTTATTTATCTGTGATTTCACTGAAGACTCATAGATGACTTGCAGACACACAATCATTTTCTCTTTACTCCATATAACACAATATCTAGTTTTTAAAAAAGGGCATGAATTCTGTCCTTATCATCTTTAATGTTAATATATTAATGTGCTTGATGAACAAGTTATTGTTCCTATATGAAAAATTACAATATTTTGAATATTCCACTTGAGACTATTACTGCTGCCACCATCTGTATTAGAAGGAAAATAATGGTAGGGGTGGCCACAAGGTTTGGCTAATGATTGGCTGGCCCCCCATCTAGCTCCGCCCCTGCAAATATGGTTAAATTGTTTTTACAGATTAAAATGTTTACTCTGTACTTTATCAAAATTGTTTCTTCAATGAACCAATTTATCTTTATCAGTTTTATTGATTTTAAGAATTACATTTCTGTTCACCTATCTTTTAGTAACTCTAATCCAAAAGCATTGCCTGTCATTTAATTTAGAGCTGGACTGTGACTGGGCCATTCAGGCCCCACAGCATGCCCTGATCTAAAGCAGGGCTGTTAAACTAGTAGTTGATTTATTATCCGTATTTTCTAGACTAATAAGATGTTCTTGGAGGGAGTCTCACTGCAGTGGACACCCCCACCCACACCCGTCAACAGGGGGGGTGCAAATGGGTCACTTATCCCAGGCAAAGCACAGAGGGGGGGCCAGCATTGACACTCTGATCATTAAAAATACAGGCAGAAGTCATTTTTCAGAAAATGTTTCAGATAAAAAATGTATTATTACCGTAACTAAATGTATGTATATATCTGCATTAGTTATATGTAATAGTTTTCTTTAAATAAGGGGCCATTAGAACACCCCCTACCTCTACATAAAATGGTTTGACCAAGACAACGGCGGGCTGCAACTTTTAGAGTTCATTTCGCTGCAAACTAAGTATGTGAGGTTTTCAGAAGTCCAGCGCCCAGAAAAAAAAGGGGCTCTCTGCCCGATCGGAGAGCCTGAGCATAGCGGCTCAGAGACGGATCACACCGATAGTTTCAATGATCCTGTGCTGCGGCCAACACATTCTGATCCTGTAAATGTATAGAATGGCATAAAGGGAGTCTTTCTCAGAGATGCCAAATGAACTGCCTGCAGGTTCAGAGGGCAGAGAGTTTCTAAACTATCTAACCTATTGTTCCTCTCACACCGGTTAAAAAGACTGTGTTATGCCAGGCATTAGCAAAGCTGTCAGATGACCTGCCCACACATAACAGATTACAATGTGAAACATCCTAAAGTTCCCAGAGAGTGCTGATAAAGGAAGGATTTATTCCAACCGATGCAGTCATTCCCGTTTAGGAATAGCTGTATAAAGCGCATCATGAAGTACAGATGTTCCAGGTTCCTGTCCTGCTGGAAGATGAACATCTGCTTCGGCCTCTTAAAGGTCTTGTTCCCGGATTAGCCTGTCTTTAGCTCCTCCCATCTTCCCTGAACAGCTGTCCTGTCCCAGCTGAAGACAGGCGTCCCCAAGGGAGGGGGCTGCTACCATGTTTCACAGTGCAGATGGTGCGTTCATGGTGGTGCTACCATGTTTCACAGTGCAGATGGTGCGTTCAGGGTGGTGTGTTTCACAGTGCAGATGGTGCGTTCAGGGTGGTGTGTTTCACAGTGCAGATGGTGCGTTCAAGGTGGTGCTACCATGTTTCACAGTGCAGATGGTGCGTTCAGGGTGCTGCCATGTTTCACAGTGCAGATGGTGTGTTCAAGGTGGTGCTACCATGTTTCACAGTGCAGATGGTGCGTTCAGGGTGGTGCTACCATGTTTCACATTGCAGATGGTGCGTTCAGGGTGGTGTGTTTCACAGTGCAGATGGTGCGTTCAAGGTGGTGCTACCATGTTTCACAGTGCAGATGGTGCGTTCAGGGTGCTGCCATGTTTCACAGTGCAGATGGTGCGTTCAAGGTGGTGCTACCATGTTTCACAGTGCAGATGGTGCGTTCAGGGTGGTGCTACCATGTTTCACATTGCAGATGGTGCGTTCAGGGTGGTGTGTTTCACAGTGCAGATGGTGCGCTCAAGGTGGTGCTACCATGTTTCACAGTGCAGATGGTGCGTTCAGGGTGCTGCCATGTTTCACAGTGCAGATGGTGCATTCAGGGTGGTGCTACCATGTTTCACAGTGCAGATGGTGCGTTCAGGGTGGTGCTACCATGTTTCACATTGCAGATGGTGCGTTCAGGGTGGTGTGTTTCACAGTGCAGATGGTGCGTTCAAGGTGGTGCTACCATGTTTCACAGTGCAGATGGTGCGTTCAGGGTGCTGCCATGTTTCACAGTGCAGATGGTGCGTTCAGGGTGGTGCAGGGTGGTGCTACCATGTTTCACAGTGCAGATGGTGCGTTCAGGGTGGTGCTACCATGTTTCACAGTGCAGATGGTGCGTTCAGGGTGGTGTGTTTCACAGTGCAGATGGTGCGTTCAAGGTGGTGCTACCATGTTTCACAGTGCAGATGGTGCGTTCAGGGTGGTGCTACCATGTTTCACAGTGCAGATGGTGCGTTCAGGGTGGTGTGTTTCACAGTGCAGATGGTGCGTTCAGGGTGGTGTGTTTCACAGTGCAGATGGTGCGTTCAGGGTGGTGTGTTTCACAGTGCAGATGGTGCGTTCAAGGTGGTGCTACCATGTTTCACAGTGCAGATGGTGCGTTCAGGGTGCTGCCATGTTTCACAGTGCAGATGGTGCGTTCAAGGTGGTGCTACCATGTTTCACAGTGCAGATGGTGCGTTCAGGGTGGTGCTACCATGTTTCACATTGCAGATGGTGCGTTCAGGGTGGTGTGTTTCACAGTGCAGATGGTGCGTTCAGGGTGGTGTGTTTCACAGTGCAGATGGTGCGTTCAAGGTGGTGCTACCATGTTTCACAGTGCAGATGGTGCGTTCAGGGTGCTGCCATGTTTCACAGTGCAGATGGTGCGCTCAAGGTGGTGCTACCATGTTTCACAGTGCAGATGGTGCGTTCAGGGTGCTGCCATGTTTCACAGTGCAGATGGTGCATTCAGGGTGGTGCTACCATGTTTCACAGTGCAGATGGTGCGTTCAGGGTGGTGCTACCATGTTTCACATTGCAGATGGTGCGTTCAGGGTGGTGTGTTTCACAGTGCAGATGGTGCGTTCAAGGTGGTGCTACCATGTTTCACAGTGCAGATGGTGCGTTCAGGGTGCTGCCATGTTTCACAGTGCAGATGGTGCGTTCAGGGTGGTGCAGGGTGGTGCTACCATGTTTCACAGTGCAGATGGTGCGTTCAGGGTGGTGCTACCATGTTTCACAGTGCAGATGGTGCGTTCAGGGTGGTGTGTTTCACAGTGCAGATGGTGCGTTCAAGGTGGTGCTACCATGTTTCACAGTGCAGATGGTGCGTTCAGGGTGGTGCTACCATGTTTCACAGTGCAGATGGTGCGTTCAGGGTGGTGTGTTTCACAGTGCAGATGGTGCGTTCAGGGTGGTGTGTTTCACAGTGCAGATGGTGCGTTCAGGGTGGTGTGTTTCACAGTGCAGATGGTGCGTTCAAGGTGGTGCTACCATGTTTCACAGTGCAGATGGTGCGTTCAGGGTGCTGCCATGTTTCACAGTGCAGATGGTGCGTTCAAGGTGGTGCTACCATGTTTCACAGTGCAGATGGTGCGTTCAGGGTGGTGCTACCATGTTTCACATTGCAGATGGTGCGTTCAGGGTGGTGTGTTTCACAGTGCAGATGGTGCGTTCAAGGTGGTGCTACCATGTTTCACAGTGCAGATGGTGCGTTCAGGGTGCTGCCATGTTTCACAGTGCAGATGGTGCGTTCAAGGTGGTGCTACCATGTTTCACAGTGCAGATGGTGCGTTCAGGGTGGTGCTACCATGTTTCACATTGCAGATGGTGCGTTCAAGGTGGTGCTACCATGTTTCACAGTGCAGATGGTGCGTTCAGGGTGGTGCTACCATGTTTCACAGTGCAGATGGTGCGTTCAGGGTGGTGCACATTGCAGATGGTGCGTTCAAGGTGGTGCTACCATGTTTCACAGTGCAGATGGTGCGTTCAGGGTGGTGCTACCATGTTTCACAGTGCAGATGGTGCGTTCAGGGTGGTGCAGTGTTAGTTTTTCTCAGCGCACAGGAATTTTTATGTTTCAGCTTAAAGAACACTATTATTTATTCCAAACTAGCTGTTTCCATTGCTTCCAGACTAATGTGTAATTTCTCGTCCTGACCCATAAAATCCTTATGGAATATGTGGAACAATTAGGTATTAAGATGTATTTTAAACTTGGGTGAATAATTTTGCTTGGTACTGTAAATATGATCCAATGTCCTCCTTTTTTAACCAGACATGTATGGTATGTCTTTGCTCTGCTTTTTCCAGTGAAATCTCTGCATGTTTTATTGAAAGCACATCATATATTCCTTTCTCTTCTTACTCTCACAGTCTTCCAGCAGCGACAGCAGCAATGGAATCAGCAGTCCAGAAAGAGCATTAGAGGCCAGCACGAATCCAGGCGCTCATCACCAGCAATACAGCACTAGAGCGGAGTGCGAGGAGTCTGCCAGCTCCTTTCAGCACCGTCTCCATGGCCACGGGCAAAGCGCCTCCTACGACTACATCAACAGAGTTCTGCGTGAGGCGCACTTTAGCAGCCTCCAGACCAGAGGGTGCCCCGGCTCCACGTGACCCCCGACCTCTTCTGTCGTCTTTCAGCGTTGATTCTGACGCCTCCCACATGATCACAGCAGTCAGAGGGGACTTCAGAGGCACCTGTGGGTCTAATGTTTGGTTTATCATTTGTTGAGACCATAAGCACATCCGCCTTTCCATGGCCCAGCCACTGTGTTTTCTTTTTCCTGTGCTGTGTTGATGTGTCGGTGGGAGTGTGTATATGCACCCTGTGCACTTTATCCAGGAGTTTCATTCTTTTTACATGCGTACATCAGTGCATGGAGGTTTTCCATTGGTGCTAATGACAACAGAAGTGCGACGATCCAAAGTGCTTGTGAATTTAAATAAAGTTATGCACTTTATTCCAATCGTTAATGACTTATGAAGTCAGTCGTCTGATTCTAAAGAGGAAGCTGTGATAATTCCCTTAAAAAAAGGGTGCAAAGCCAAACAAAGGCTGGTTTTAGATCTTCATGGTATGGTGTGAGTATTTACACAGATGACAGAAATCAACGTGGAACATTAGCTAGAAGCATTTCAAACAGAAAAGATTCCTTTTTTTAAAAATTAAAAAATAACATTTAATCTTAGTTATGAAGTTATTACATGTATTTTGATAAAGATAATTGATTAAAATCTAATAAGATATTCCTAAAACATTTTCTTACCTCTGAATTATTTCCTTTCCAAGAGAACATGTATGAGGCTTTTACAGCCAGCTGAGTGGCAGTGGGAAGCAGCAGCTGGTAGGTCTGTGTGTTACTACACATTCCATGAAGGCAAAAAACTTAAATTATTCCAGCACTTTCTCTGGTATCTCAGGAAAGACAACAAAGCCAAAGGTTTGTGGGTTTAGAACGGGAACATTTGAGATAAACCTGATATCTGAGTCTAGCATTGTCCAAACTCTCTGAGGGAGTAACAGAAAAGTGATACTTATGCATAGTTCTGATAAAGGTTAGCTCTGTCTACACAAACTCTTTAAATAACACTTCATAATGTATATGTATTAAATAACCAGGAGACATGACAACAGATTTTGACAAAAATTGTAATCTTACTCAGATTAGAGAAGTTGTTTAGGCTTACAGAAGACAGGTGCTTACCAACCGGGCCCACGTCTCTAGAAGTGTTTACGATTAACAGAAAAAGAAGCATTTTATACATCACCAGTCTGCTGCATCATTACATCATACCAGTTAGCAGATGAGGAGACATCCATGGCTCCAACCTTATCAAAATATTACACTTTGTTCTTAGCTGAAGGACACCGCTCTCATTCCATTCCCAAATATTTGCCACGTACAAAATGAAGATTCTAACTACCCAGACCAAGGAACTGACCTAATCAGATAAACTACTGGAGAAAACATCAGTTCTGACATGCAACGGGCAGCTAATGTTAAGGTGTAAGAAACTCACATCAGTGATCATTTTTAATCTCTAACCAATATTCTAAATCTCAAATATTTCTTTCCTTGTGACCTAATTATAAATGAGTAGACTTTGATTTATTGGTGTATACATTTAGGTTTGGCTGATTCTGATGATATAATCTTGAGTAAAAACAGTATTTTCTTCATGTTTAAATGATTTACAGATACTTTCTACAGCATGTATGCAGAGACTCCATCAGATCTGGTTTTTCAGCATCTGATTGTGGAGTAAGGAGGTTCTGCTGCGTTTTGGTGGAGAGAACTGAGCCCTCAATTTACCGGCAATTCTACGTTCCTACCATCACCTCTGGTCATGAAAGCAGTCAAGTTGAGATCTCAGATGTGGCTAAAATGGGCTTCCTACATGAAGTGGCCAGACTCTCCCTCAGAGACAGGGAGGTGCTGGGAGTAGAGCCTCTGCTCCTTCAAATCAAAGGGATCAGGTTGGCACACGCATCTGTGATGGAAGCCCAACGTAGCGCTGAGTCAATATGCTTTAGGCTCTGCTGCTGGTAGCTGCACAGACATGCTGCTTGTGGCCTCAGGCGTCCTTTTAATACAGCATTACATTAATAAAGTGATGAGTTAATCTTCACTGCAAGGATTAGCTATTTTTTCATCTTAATTTCTTTCTTTGCTGCAGAGGAAACAGTAGCAACTTTTCAACATCGTTAAACTCCTTGTTACCTTTTCCTTCATGCAGCTAAAAACTAAACTGTAGGAAGATTAAAAAATGTAAATGTTATGGAAAGCATAACATGCCAAAACTAGAGATCAGCCGATACAATACCAATTATTCTGACATCAGATTAACCCATACCTGATATGTACTGATATTTTTGGGCAGTTTCTTGTTTTTTCTTTCTCCATTAACTCTATGGAAATGGCTCATGGATAAATGTTAAACAAGACTCAATTTAAGCAAAGACAAGTTTAAAAGCAAAATATTAAGAACAGACAGTAAACAAAGGAGTGGTTGCTGAATGCACCATTGAATCAGGGAATGCATGCATGCATTGGCTTATATGTAAAATATATATAGCAAAAATAGTCTGATAAAAATCATGTATCAGTCCATCTCTTCCCAAAACTCCACCTCAAAGCTGACGTCTTGATAAATACTGGCTAATCAGAAATAACCACATACATTACAGCAACCTAATAATGTGTTTAGATCCATGTTTTTCTGCATCAGCGTCTTGCATGAACCGTGAACACGGCTTATTGCTAGATATGCTTCAGATACATTTAACTCAGTTGGGCTTTGGAAGAAATAAACGTTTCAGTTGTGCTGCGGCAAAAATACAGCATGTTTTATTGTTCAGCAACATTTTGGAACTGAAAGTTGCACCTGTAGTCCCATGAGGATGCCGAGGCAGCGTCAAACACTTCCCCATCACAGATTATACATCTCAAAAATAAATCTCAGAACAATTCATTCCACCATTAGAATCACTATTTCAAAGTTATGCACATTTATGACTTTTTAATTAGGACTAAACACACAAGATATTTTCTCCATGTACAGAAAAGCTCCAATCTACATAACTTATTACCAAAAATAAGGAAGACATTTCTTTGAGTTGAAAAGAAGGTAGCTGTAGTGCAAATCACAAACAGGGTTTTCCCTTTAAGTCGACGACATGCAGCAGAGGTGTAAGTTGTTATTTTCAAAAATATAACAGAAAACTAGTGGAATCCTGAGATAAAGAAAGCAGCAGGTCTGCACCGAACCACAGAATCTCGATACGTTTCATTAGTTCCCAGCTGGCTTTATGGCTGAAAAACTAACTTCATTATTGGAGTATCTGTTCCTGCGCTGGCTGCCTTCAACACTGGAAGGTAGTTTGATATCCTGCTATTCCTAAAACCTCTGATGCTTTCATTCCTCTACAATATAACATGCAGAGTTTGCAGATCCGTGTCAGGACAGACGTGCTTTCCATAGTTTTCTAAACCCAGACTCTTGGTGGAAGCGGTTGTCAAAAGCGGTTATTTAAAGGAAACAAGCCCGAAAAATGTTAATCTGCATCCTTTACCAATCAGGCATAACAATATGACCCCCACCAAGATGTTAGCAGCAGATCTGTTAAGGCACAGGAGTCCAACAGCAGTTCTTAAAAGCTTATGTCGAGCTTACAGATGTTTATCTGCTTCAACACATCTGGAATTAAAATTTAGGGTCCTTAGAAGGACACTGAAGAACTTAAAGCTTTTCTTTCTGGTGCGTTGAACCAGGGAAACATCCTCGTTAACTGGTTCAGGAAAACCAGATAATCTCTGTATGAGACAGCTTCCTTAGAGGTATTTGAAGCCAGAAAACTATAGAATCTTTAAAGAGAAATAAATAACACATAGGACTGCTATGTATATGTGACTCTAAAGTGCAATAAAACAAACAAAAAAAACATGAAGCACTTCCATATATGGCCTGCTCCTCAATGGCTGCAGACAGAAAATGGATTTTCTGACTAAAAGGGTCGGAACATAGTTCAGTCCGCGGCTGCGAGCAGAGAAACAGCCAGATCAATAATGAGCCTGTGGCTGTTGTTTGTGAGCACAAAGTTTACCAGGTAGAACATTTATTTTTATAGCAACTTTTACTTTTTATGTCCTGCTGGTATAAAACATCTAATGCCTGCAGGTTGCATCAATCTATTTCCTCTGTGAAGCACAGAACATGTGATTGTAACAGATCTTCCACCACCTCACATCAACTAAAAGACACTTTAGAGCCAATCAATCACATGTGGACTACAGCTGGACTGAGAGTTCTGGTGGCCTCCATAGATTGCAGTTGGTCCAGGAGTCCAAAAGACCCTCGACTGGATTTAGACCTTGAGAATTTAGAAGATTTAGGGTCGGATCATAAAGATGAGCCTTAACCATCAATGGGTGGATCACTGGACCAAACCTGGGGAAGGGAGAAGAAAGACACTCGGCTCCAGCTGTCTAATTGATTTCCTCCTTGATGTCCTCCTTGAAATTCTACTTTATCACATTTTCACGCTTTCATATCACAACTTTAGATACCATGATGGATGATTTCATATGAGGTGGTCATAATGTTATGCCTGGATGGTTTTTACGGTAGCTAAAATACCACAGATCTTTAGTGAAGAGTATGTAGAGGTGACATCTTTCTATAGCGGCTCCTGATCCTCAGATTGCAGTCAGGAGTTGAGAAAGGAGAAAGCTGACTGAGGTTTGCTCTGATCAGAGGAGGCAGGACCTTCCTCCTCTTCCTCCTCCTGCTCCTCATCCTCTCTATTCTCATTCCAAACCGCTGAGGAGTTCCTTAAACTTTTACAGTTAGGTGCAGTTTGAGCCTCACTCTTGTCCGTTTTATCAGGGTCTGTGTGCGACACGTCCCTTCCAAGCAGCGGCCCCGCCTTGATCACCAGCTCCATCCCACTGAACAGAGACAGGCTACTGTGATTGGCCGGCACGCTCACGGGTTCAGAGGAACTTCCTTCACTGATGGGCTCTGGAGCCACAGCAGTTCTAACCGACTGGGCCTTACTTTTGGCCATTTTATCCACCTGCTCTCCTGTCAAGCATCTCCAACTCTCATCCAGACCAGCGGCGGAAGCTGGGAAGTTCTGTGGATGCTCAATGCCCGACGGCTCAGGTTCAGGGTGACAGAGTTCAGGGCCGCCGCTGCTGCTGTCAGCTGGGTTTGTTGGCTGTAAGCTCTTCAAGCATGCAGACGGCATAGACTGATTAGATGTTGCCTGGCTGCTGTGCGCTGCCTCTTGTCGAGAAGCGTGTAGCGATCCGCCCATCAGAGCCTCAAACTGCCGCAGGATCTGAAAGGAGGAGATAACGGTACAGGCTGACTTCAGGCACCTCCCTGTCCTTTCTGTCTCCGTCTTCATCTCTTACCTTGGTGGCTTTGTTTGCTACAGGTCCTGGAGGCCCCTGGCTTAGATGGTAAAGTCTACGTTGAGTAGCTCTGAATGTCTGCTCCAGAGCAAGAAGGTCAGAGGTCATGAGGCAAGAGACGGCACACAGAGCCCGCTGAAGGATTAAAGAAACACAGCTTTACATCAGGAGCAGGTGATCACTGCATCCAGAAAGCTTCTAGCTGAGGCGTTTAGCCTACCATCTGAATAGTGTGGGATGGATCCTGGAGCTTGGTTGACAGCAACTCCACCACAACTTCACAGTTCAGAGTAGAACACCTGAGAGAGGAAGAGACATGAGAAACCAGCGTACAAAACACAAAGGAGAGAGGTTAGCTAAAGGAGGAATGGAGGAACAAACTCTTTAAGGAAGTGTTGACTCTCCTCCCTGGTGAGGAAAACTTTGGATCCTTCAGTCAGTCTGTTGATTAGAGCCGTCTCCTGGCCGCAGTCCCCCAGCTGCAACGCTTCGGTTCTAGAGAACATGTGGAGAACAAGGCTTTTACAGAATAACGCTCCGACGCTCGACTAAAATACAAGGGGAACATTTCTAACCGTAATGGAGGCCCATTCCTAAGGAGCGTTCGTCCGGTTCAATCTGCATGTTTTCTAAACCTAACAAGGCCTTGTTTTTGGTCCACTCTATAAAACCTGGAACTAAACGCTATTTCTGACATTTTGAATTGAAAAGCTTCCTGGATGGAAGAGAAACGTCTTCAAACTCGAAAACAAAGTCCAGTGGATTGCTGTTTAACTTTTTTGGAAAGTCAGTTGGTTTGGTTCATTTTGGTCACATGAAGGTGGCTCTATCTCAGCTAAGTTAGATCACCATGGCAACAGCAGCAGAACTGAAAGATGGAGTTGCAGTATTCAGCACCAGCTGTCTGAGCCCATCCCAAAAAGAAACGCACTGCAGTGAGCAAGACAAGAGATGTATTAGTCTGATGTTTGCTTTGAGTCAGAGAGAGCAGGATTTAAACTGCTTAAATATCAGATTCAGGATTTTCAAAAGCTGGTTTTTAGTCAGATCAACATACCCATAGTCAAAACGCTGCGCAAGACTCCAGATTTATGTCTATACCTTTAGTTTTGTACAAAAAATGCTTATATACTTAAAAAACACCATAAAGTTAGTAATGACTAAAGGGATACATGCCTGTTGAGGTACTTTAAAGTGTATTTTTCATACAAAACTAAAAGGATAAACTAAAGGGATACACATGTGTTGACTATGGGTACGCTGATCTGACAGAACACTGGATCATTTACCCTTACCTGCCAGCACCAGAACTGGATCAGAAAAAGTCTTAAGGTTTATAAACCAGATGCCTTTTTTATTTGAGGTTGGTCAGTTTTTGAAAAATATTGAGGACAGAATCAGAAACAACCTCCATCCGTTAAAACCGAAAGCTGTTCAAAATAAATAACCCAGAAATCTAAAATTAACAGCAACAACACGTGTCTTAGTAGAGATGCTGAGCCAAATGAATGCTGTATCCGGATACAGAGTTTGAGTATAAATACTTTTCACAGTAGCAATGACTTTGACATCCCTACCCGGCAGTAAGCAGCAGACCTTCACTGCATTTCTAAGTTTAACAAAACTCTATTCTTGCATTTTTTGTTTGTTTTTTTTAAGATTTCCTAGAAATGTGCTGTTTGACCTCATCTGAGTCTGTTTGTGTAATGAACACATGACTCCAGCGTGAGTCAGGGACTACTTTGGGCAGCTTCCTCATCGTCATCCGCCACACCTACTCACAACATGCATTCAAAGTTGTTAAGTCAGATGAACCTGGTAGACATGGACTCATACCATAAAGGAACCAAACAATAAAACAGAGCGACTGGATGGAGTACAAGCATTTAAATAAACCTATATAAAGTTCTGCTATAGCCAATTTGACACCATCAGTGAACATTATTTTAAGACCAAAACAGCAACATGGCTCATTTCAATAGCTTTCTACCTTTCAGAGAGGTCCCCACTACTTTCCCTGCTGGCTGCCGATTTGCTGCCAACAGACGCTCTGCTGTTGGTGGCGATGTCCTGAGACGAGTTGTGAGAGGAGCCGTTGCTGCTGTCGGTCTCTTCCCAGCCTCCGCCTACCTGCCCTGGGCATCGCTGGGTCGCTGAGGAGGGAAAGGATCATAAAAGTTTTCATTTGATAGCTTTATTTTACCTGCATCCTTTCATTAGTATTATTATTATTATTATGAAGAAACATCTGCTCTCAGCTTCTTGACTTTGACTATTATTTTTGACAGGACTCTTCTAAATGATCAAAATCATCCCAACATGGAACCAGCTTTATGTTTGTTCACTACTTCCAAACTCAGCATCTCTTCATCCATGAGAAGTTTGTTTAGAAGTTTTCAGATGCGCTCAGATTAATCTTTTAAGCCTCTCGGTATAAATAAATATTTTGATCGAGATGAGAAATCTGCTTCCTGGTATGTGGAAGTACCAATAGTTTGCATCCAGTAATTTAAATAAACAACCTTAGTTTTTGGGAATAAATAATTACTCTCTCATTTGAAGTTACAGATCTATATATTTGAAAAATTAAAATAAGCTCTTAATAAATCTAAAGCTTTATTAAGAGCCATTGAAGAGGTTCCATGGAGCCACTTGCAGCTCTGGAAGCCCAGGTTTCTCTCCCTCACTATAGAGCCATATCAATGTGGGAACTTTAAAATCATTGAATGAAAAACATGTGGAAGAGTTAACAACAGGGCATTAACCCAGATCGATTCGCTGGTGACCTAAATGTCAGTGGTTTCCATGGCCCATTAGAGCACAAACATCTCACCCTTAGGTTTGCGATGAGGCAGGTTATAGGCGCACGCTGGCACCGCCACCTCTATGGGTGCAGATGGAGCCACTACAGCTCGGTAATGGCTCTCTTGCAGTCTGATGCCCTGCTGTTCAGTTGGGGGAAGGACTGCGCTGGCAACTACCTCTGCAGCCTTCTGGATCTTATCCAGCAGTGAGTCACTGCCTACAGACACAAACAGCTTAAGGATGGAAAGTATTTCTCTGACAGAGTAGCAGATGTGGCGTCTGCAATGCGGTTTACGTCACTTACCTGTCCCTCGCTTCCCTGGATTGTAACCAAACCCCTGCAGTCCAGACCTTTGGGAACCCATCGATCCCATTCCTGGAGAAAAGCCAACAAATCAAGAACTGTGTTTGAGGCAAAACATCATGACATATGTCATAAAACTCATTACACATTCACCCAAATATTAACACAGAAATATCTGAAGTTGTATTTTCAAATACTAAATGCTGACCTACTGTTGCTGGGCCCATGCTGGGAGCAGTAATGCTCCCTTTGGTGGAAACTGCATCCGTGAAAAGTAAACGGGCCACTTCCTGTGAAGGAAACAGTTCAAATTTGTAGACAGTAGCTAAGTTCAAATTCAGCGGCTGCGTCCTCAAATAGCCAGATTCGTTGGCCGATTACGTCAAAGCGCGGCACAGAGGCCTGTTCGGACTGAAAGACTCCTCGTTATGCAGCCTTCTTTTCCCCCGTTATGAAGCACTGGTCCGGTGTTTATTACGCAGCCTTTTGGTTTCCTGAGATTCATTTCCAGTCCAAGAAAGCCAACTGCTCTGTGCTCAGAGAAAAAAGGTAAATGGTGCCAAACAGTGGTGAATATTGGAAGTGCAGTTTAATATATTACAAGTGTGTGAATAGTTCTGTGTGAAATGAAGGAAAATAAAGGTTTATAAATGGTTATTGAGTCAGATATGTGGTTGTTTGGTTTATTGAAAGGTTTATCCGTCGCTGTGCTGTTGGGTTATGCAGACATTTAAGGACAGATTCTAAAATCTCTGCAGTGGGGGGTTTGTGATGACTGTACTGCTGCAAAAGCTCCTCGAAGACGTGATCATCACACAGAACAGTAGTTAATACTGTTGCTACTGGCCAATAGGGGGTGCTAGGGCGCCGCCCCTCCCACACAATGATCTTGATTTAAGACAGAAAAAAAACTAATTTAAATTATAAAATTTTAATATTTTGATATACATTTTTGTAGATGTGCAAGATAAATATTCAATCTTCAATGACGAGTAAAGCTGTTTCGTTTTTTCGTCGGATTGGTAACGTATTTCAAAAATGTTCGCCCATTGACTCTCGTTAAGTTGTAGATGCGCAGTAGCTCCTCTGCAAATACAGCGGTACAGGAGAGCTCTGGGCGCATCAAAGCTACGCCCTGAGGTGACAGGAACTGTCGTCACAGTTGGTGGGTGAATTACAGTCGCGGAAGGGAAGCAAAGTTACCAAGAAAAGCTGGACGTCAAACCGTTTGGACCTGATCAGCTGTACATCCAAATTAATCAGCAGTCCAAAAACAGATGGAGACGGTAGAATCCGTCTTTTTCCAGGACCTGGTTTAGCTACAAGGCTAACCGCCTAGCGAGCCTAACGCTTAAAAAGAAAAATTATAATAATTTATAAAAGCTTCTCCATTATTAATCTGGTAGATTATTTCTGTAGGTTAGTGACTCCATATAGTTGACCATGCAAAACACAGATTTAGCTTCTCAAAGCTTCAGAAGGGAAAGATTTATGTACAGAAATAAACCTGTACAATATATATGAATATATGTTTTGTTTTTATAATCTTTTTAAATTTTTTTTTGTTGTTGTTGGCATTCATATAAATATGTTGTGGCGATAACTTACTATATGTTTGATTGGTTTTTGGTATAGGTCTATTTTGAAGTTATAGCCCCCTGGAGAAAACTCCTCCAGCCTCCAGTGAGGGAGAAGCTGGGCGTCCATTCTTAGCCTGCTTTGTGTGTCCGCTGTCACGGTTGCTACAGAGCGTAGAAGCGGTGAAAGCCGTAGTAGGCTGAATCTGTTTGAATCCTAAACTCTTCAGGCCTCCCTATTCTCACGGCCTTCAAAGGACCCAGTGCAGGTAGAACGATTCCTTGGAGGAAGCAGCCAATGGAACCCACCCAGTGTACCCAGGTTACAGGTCTGATGATCCACTCCGCCTCACCTGTGCTGCACTCCTTACTCTCTGGTATAGAGCTGTGCCATGGATGGGATCAGGAGCGCCGCTGTAAACTAGAAAACAAATGAGGGAACATAAACCAACCGATTAGACAGACTGACAGGAGGTACGTAGATCCTAAAACACAAGCCCTTACTTGATGCGTGCTGGATGAAGGTGGAGTTTCTTCTGAGCTCTGTGAGGAAATGTTTTGAGCCATGTCCACATAGGTGGATAAAGATTTTCAGCACCTGGCATATGGCAGGACACAACACAACCATCAATAACTGAGTGACAGGAAGGTGCTGCTGCTACGGGTCGCCCTCACCTTCAGTTTAACATGACACGACTCCACCTGCAGTCTCTCCAGGAGATATTCCAGCAAACACTGGCCATAACCTGTCGACTCGTGGCAGATTTCTTACAGAGTGGTTAAAGTTAAAGGTACTTTGTTTGAATAGAGAGCGGCTTGTTCACAGCTTAGGAATAATGCAGAATAATAAAACATGCCGTTAAAACCCATCAAAGTGCTTTTCTACACCATCTAAACTATTAGGGGTGGAGCTGTGCTACAGTATTGTCATTCAGGAAAACAAGTTGGGGTTTTAAAAATAAAGAGAACGACAAAAATCTAAACAGTCCGACATGCATTTGTAACGAAACTGCCTTTACAGTGAGGATAAACCCATACTCTCTAAAGGCCATCGGCTGCACGTAGGTGGATTTGGAGGTATCAGAATAAAGGGAGATATTTACAAATGCTGCTGTTTTATTAAAGACTTCAGATTTTTATGAAAACATTAGGGGAAAAAATGCATCATAAATTGAGGGACATGGCAGATGGGTCAGGTCAGGAGAACCCAGGGTTAGGTGATATAACCAATATCCCAAACAACTGACTGATACTGTTCAGTTCCACCTCCTCAAAGGAAAAATATGCAACAGGTGCAGATATATTCACAGGGCTGAAACAAAGAGCTTTAATAAAGACAGAAAGGAGGTCTATGGTAGCTCTGGACGAGCTGCAGAGATTAACGCATCAGTGGGGGAATAGGTCAACTAGAAGTTTGAAACTGCATCAAGTGGGCCTTTATATAAAAGAGACAAGAAGACGTCTCTGTTGAAAGAATGCTGCACAAACCATGTTGGAAACACAGCAATCAGGTAAAACACGAACTCTGGTCAAAAACACCAAACAGACTATTTGGGTCTACATGGAAAACTGATCTTCAAAGATAGCACATTCAGCCCTTTTTAGTATGTTGTGGATCATCGGGAATAATTACTGATCTAAGATCTAAAAACTGATTTGGTTTCGCTCATTAAAATGAGCAAACTGCATGTTCTGCAAGCAGTCTGAGGGTGGCTGAACAAGACAGAAGATGGTTCAAAGCCATGGAGATGGAGGTAATACTGAGAATTATTTAGAAACTGATAATGACAGCATTAAAGAAGAACTATAATACTAGTAGCCTATTTTAGCGGTGGGAACAAAGAAAGAAAATAAAACATAACTGTACTGCATGTATAGTTATGTTTCATTGAATCGAGGGAGGAAAAGAATCCTTATTGTGAAGAGATTAGTCTCTTTTGACATATACGGTATATATATATATATATATATATATATCAATATATATATATATATATAGTGGGGCAAAAAAGTATTTAGTCAGCCACCAATAGTGCAAGTTCTCCCACTCAAAAAGATAAGAGAGGCCGGTAATTTTCATCATAGATATACCTCAACTATGAGAGACAAAATGAGAAAAAAAAATCCAGAAAATCACATTGTCTGATTTTTAAAGAATTTATTTGCAAAATATGGTGGAAAATAAGTATTTGGTCAGTTACAAACAAGCAAGATTTCTGGCTCTCACAGACCTGTAACTTCTTCTGTAAGAGGCTCCTCTGTCCTCCACTCGTTACCTTCATTAATGGCACCTGTTTGAACCCGTTATCAGTATAAAAGACACCTGTCCACAACCTCAAACAGTCACACTCTAAACTCCACCATGGCCAAAACTAGAGAGCTGTCAAAGGACACCCGAAACAAAATGATAGACCTGCACCAGGCTGGGAAGTCTGAATCTGCAATAGGTAAACAGCTTGGTGTGAAGAAATCAACTGTGGGATCAATTATTAGAAAATGGAAAACATACAAGACCACTGATAATCTTCCTCGATCTGGGGCTCCACGCAAGATCTCACCCCGTGGGGTCAAAATGATCACAAGAACGGTGAGTAAAAATCCCAGAACCACACGGGGGGACCTAGTGAATGACCTGCAGAGAGCTGGGACCAAAGTAACAAAGGCTACCATCAGTAACACACTACGCCGCCAGGGACTCAAATCCTGCAGTGCCAGACGTGTCCCCCTGCTTAAGCCAGTACATGTCAAGGCCCGTCTCAAGTTTGCTAGAGAGCATTTGGATGATCCAGACGATGACTGGGAGAATATCATATGGTCAGATGAAACCAAAATAGAACTCTTTGGTAAAAACTCTACTCGTCGTGTTTGGAGGAGAGAGAATGCTGAGTTGCATCCAAAGAACACCATACCTACAGTGAAGCATGGGGGTGGAAACATCATGCTTTGGGGCTGTTTTTCTGCTAAGGGACCAAGACGACTGATCCGTGTGAAGGAAAGAATGAATGGGGCCATGTATCGTCACATTTTGAGTGAAAACCTCCTTCCATCAGCAAGGGCATTGAAGATGAAACGTGGCTGGGTCTTTCAGCATGACAATGATCCCAAACACACCGCCCGGGTAACGAAGGAGTGGCTTCGTAAGAAGCATTTCAAGGTCCTGGAGTGGCCTAGCCAGTCTCCAGATCTCAACCCCATAGAAAATCTTTGGAGGGAGTTGAAAGTCCGTGTTGCCCAGCGACAGCCCCAGAACATCACTGCTCTAGAGGAGATCTGCATGGAGGAATGGAACAAAATACCAGCAACAGTGTGTGAAAACCTTGTGAAGACTTACAGAAAACGTTTGATCTCTGTCATTGCCAACAAAGGGTATATAACAAAGTATTGAGATGAACTTTTGTTATTGACCAAATACTTATTTTCCACCATATTTTGCAAATAAATTCTTTAAAAATCAGACAATGTGATTTTCTGGATTTTTTTTCTCATTTTGTCTCTCATAGTTGAGGTATATCTATGATGAAAATTACCGGCCTCTCTCATCTTTTTAAGTGGGAGAACTTGCACTATTGGTGGCTGACTAAATACTTTTTTGCCCCACTGTATATATATAATATATATATATATAGATTTTTTTTTTAATAAACAGGCAAGGTGTGGTTTAGTTGTTAAAAAAGATGGTCTGCTGTCCCTCTTTATTATATGAGCCGACCTTTATTAATAACATAGTTTATTTTTATTCTGATGGTCAAAATAGGTTTTAATGCTGACAGAATTTCTCTCCATCCTTTTTGATTGTACTAATGCATCCTATACTGCAACAATGATAGCAGATATTTTTACATGTCAGTTTGTACCTGACTTTTAAAAAGTACAAATAAAGGATCCAAAGAAGTTAAAAAACAATCCACTGGACTTTGTTTCCAAGTTTAAAGACGTTTTGCTTCCAATCCAGGAAGCTTCTGCAATTCAAAATGTCAGGCACAGCGTTGAGTTCCAGGCTTTATAATAATAATAATAATAATAAAGGCTGTTTTTGTTTAGAAAATATGCAAATTAAAGAGGGGGTGGACTCAGATTTCAGCTTTCAAATCTACAATGCAGCAATTGAGTTGATTCCTTCCCACCATCATCGTAACCCCAACCCCTTTACAGGGGAGCAGAAGAACTCGCCTATTCAGCCAGGCCAACAGTTCCCTTTAACAACCCCTTTCAGAGGCATAGACCAGTACAGGGCATTGCAGGCTAACAGAGGAAGCCAAACAACCAATAATCCAAAGGGGTGGTCCCATATGTATGTTAAATTTGCCTTTTTTCTACACAAAAACAAGGCTTTGTTGGGCTACTGTATAAAGCATCAAACTCAACGCTGTTTCTGATATTTTGAATTGAAAAAGCTTCCTGGATGGGAAGCAAAACGTCTTCAAACTTGAAAACAAAGTTGAATTGATGTTTTTTTTTTTTACTTTTTTGGAATGACTATGACCTGGATCACTGAGAATCTTCACCAGTATAAGAAAACAAGTTTGTTTTTATCAATATAGAATCGTTTTGCACATGGCAAATGTTTACACTTGGATATCCTCTACTGATAAATTTGCGAGGTTTGGTCATTAGAACATGGTCTGCATGTCACTATCCTAACCCTGCTGTAACATTGCGTACCACAACTCACAGACAAACTACCTGGTAAGGCATAGTGGTAGCAGTATCATGCTGTGAAGATGCTGTTCTTTTTCAGAAACGGGAAGGCTTTTTTATTTCCTTTACCAAAATAATCAATAATTGAAAATATTACTGTAAAATTATATTCTACTTTAATAAATCCAAATGAAATCCAAGTCTACAATGGCCACTGAGGCCAATTTTTTAAAAGCTTAAAGATGAATAGTATCTGCACCTAGGCTGTAAGGCTGTAATTGGGTGGAACTTGGTGGAGTAATGATGGATAAAGGATACTTCCAATCTCCTGGAAAAGGTAGCCAGGACAGGGGGACTCATCATCTGCTGTTGCCTTCATCAGGGTGGGGATCTTAATAGGTGCGAGAACATTATGATGTTAAAATCCACTTATGGTAAAAAAGACAAAGCTCTAGCAAAACAAGCAGATATTTCAATATAAACTTGTGGATTTAGATGTTTAGCTTGAAGGCTAGCAGTAACAACCAGCTAAGTATAAACCACCAAAGGACACACATTAGCTCTATGTCCAACTTGTCAAGTTTATCTAGGTTTGTAGCTGCTCTTCCACGAGCCTACAGATTTAAAATAACTTACCTTCTGCAGAAAAGACAACCTTTCCATAAATGCTGCCATGATTTAGCAGACCTAGCTGCGTGTCACTCATCTTCCGGCTAATGTTGAGGGCGGTGCTAACGATGAAAACTAGCGAATCAGAAGACAGTAGGTGGAATACGTTCTCGTCTATTCGCGTTGTCATGGCTTCCAATTGCAAGGATCAGCCAATCAGATGCAAGGAAAGCCTCCCAGCCCTCCGCGTTCATCAGCTGTCAGTTTGACTGGCAGCTTTATGAGCGAATCATATTTCTACAAATGATCGACGGACGTTTCTTTTTGTAACAGAGAATAAGAATCCAACATGTCGGCGTCCTTGTTTGGCGTGAAACTGCTGAATGGCATCGGGTTATTTTGGTTTTTTTTGTGCCTTTAACGAACCCGTAAGCTGTGTTGCATTTAGAGAGACTGTCATTATTTTTCTTTGTTAATGTAAGACACAAAGAACGAAGCATGTCGGGGTCAAATGTATGGAGCCGCAGCCGGGAGAGATTGAGAGTTTTCCCTGAGCTTTTAGCTCAGTGCGCAGATGAGGTGAGTTTTAGCAGGGAATGTTGATGTGGCTGGAATATTAGCTTTCGTTAAAACCCGACAAGCAGACAGAGCTAAAAGAGGACAATCAGACTTTTTGAAAATGTGTCTTTGATACTCAAACATTTGGTAGCTGCCGTTCACATGCTGCTCTCATTCAGGGGCGGATTTAGGAAATGTGGGGCCCTAGGCAAAGACAGGTATGAGGCCCTTTGAAATGGGAAGACAACACATAAAACAGACCCATTATACAGATACAGACATTTTTATAGAATAGACATACATTATTTGTTCTTTCACAAGAAATGTGAAACTAACTTAGCTGATTGCACCTTTCTGTTTCCAAAAAGGTGAAAGCAAAAGTAAATAACACAGTGCTTCCTTTCTGAAGTAGACAAGCCATGATCTGCTTATCTGTTCTCCATTTTTAATTTGAATGAAATTATGGCTTCATGAATCATGACAGTAGAGAAGATAGAGGAGAGCAGGAGGCGGGGTTACCAACCTACTTGCTCTGGAGAGCAGAGTTCGCTGCTTTTGACTTTAAAAAAAAAAGACATTAGATTTGGTGCTAGATGCTTTTTTGTAATAAAAGTGCCAGAGGGGTCTGAAAAGTCACTAAATTGATAAAAGCATGAAGTTGGCAACAGTTGCTGCTGTTTGTTTGGACGTTAAAACACATGCACAGCAAATGGACTGATCCAGTGTGGTGGACAATGAAGGGGGGGCCCTGAGACACACGTAATATTATAAGCATTTTGATGGCATTTTAACAAAAACATAATTAATGTGCATAAATAAGTAATAGCTTTATTAACCATACATAATGAAAGGAGTTTTATGCTGCCGCTAGGAACTTAGGGCCTTAAGCAACTGCCTAATTTTGCCTAATGGTAAATCTGCCCTCGCTCTCGTTCCAAACGGAAGTAATTTTTAAAGCATTTCATATTTGTGCATCATCTAAATTGTCTTAAATCTTCATTATGTTTTTCAAATTCAATGATTTAAATGTTTTCTGTAAGTTACATTTAGAAATGGGGAAATCCATATATATCACGTAATCTAAAACTGTTTACAAAGAAGTATCTGTTTAACTGCCCTCATTAGAGATCAGTTTCATAAATACAGTCTAGTTGCATCTTCATATGAATCCTGATGTTAAATTGGAAATGCGCTAAATACAGATGTCTATATTTCATCTTCTAAAGATTTAAACTTCAACCAATAATGGATGTTCACCTTCCAGCTGAACACCTTAAACATCAAACCAGAGCTTCAATGAAATTGTTTAAATCAGGGTTCTCCAACTCTAGTCCCCCCCAATAGTTACTGTCATGTAAATTTAGGATGCATTTCTGACCTTTATGCTTCTTTATATAACACCAATCCACAACATGTCATCTAAAGACGCAAGGAAAACCAGCAGATTGCATCGTGCCCTTGATTTTTCAGGATTTGATCCTCCCCGATGAGCAACAGTAGATATTCACTTGCATTGTTATTGATGCTACAGCAATCCCTTACACTGAGCATGCATGCAGCAACAGTGGAGAGGAAAAACTCATTTTTAAAAGGAAGAAACCTCCAGCAGAACCAGGCTCAGGACTCAACTAAATTATCTCTGTAAAAAAAATAGTTCTGCAGAGTCCTGATACAGAGCAAGTCGTTCGGTTCAGGTGTGTTGGAGCAGGGTGGCATCTGGAACATAATCATTACAGGACAGTACCTCTCAACCTTTGGTTTAGATCACATGATCAATATGGCCTAGTTAAAGTTCAGACCTGAAATCTATTAGAAAATAAAATGACTAAAATGATTGCTTCCAGATCCTCTCAATCTAGAGTTATTTTACAAACAAGAAGGGGCAGAAGTGTTTCTAGATAAGCTGAAATCTGCAGCTGTAGTTGGAATGCATGACTATTATCGGGCGGGGGGGTGACATCCCAGTTAAATGAGGGTAATGAATGAAATAAAGTACCTGCAGTTATTTGAGATATATCATTATAATATATGATATATCATTATCTAGGCTGCAGTTTATGGGAAGTGTGTTGCAGCTACAACAACAGGCAACCAGGAGCTGAAGAAGGACCTGTGTGCTAAAGAGTTTGAAGCCCTAAAGGCCTGCTTTACCAATGCAGTGAGTCACAATCTTTGGTTAGAATATTGTTCTCAATGGAAATTTTGATATTTCTATTTTGGATTTGTGTTTTCAGGCCAGGAAGAAAAGAAGATGAGTGGCAAACATCTGGGTTTGGTTGGCTTATCTGTGGCAGAAACGGATGTAAAAATTATGTTGGAAATGTTTCTGAGTCAAGCTGTAATGCTCTGTGCAACTCTGTAACAAAGACAATAAATTATTTGATCAATTTTATATTTGAACAAACCAAAATTCAATTTTGGCTTTTATTATCAGCAAAATGTACAAGAAAACATTTCACATACAAAAATATGCTTTTTAAATGCAAACTGAGGCTTTAGAAAATATGTTCAAACCAAAAGTCTTATCCTAGTTTTAACAATACTGTGAGAACAAGTTAAAGGGAGAAAAGAGAACATGGTGTGGGAAAAAAAATGCACATTTATTATGTTTTACTGCAGGTCAGAGAAGGCACCAGCAAGAAAAAAGGTGATGTATGAGTCAATGGTCCAAATTTAAAATAAGCACCTGTTCAGTTAATAAGGCTACATTCACAGGCGACCTTCACTGAAAACACAACCAAACTGAGACTCACGGTTCAAAAGGATGATATCAACATGTGTGACGTCCACAAACATGAACACATTCTCTGGAGGCAGAATCCTTTAGCTGCCCCTCATAAGTACAAACAACATTAAACATTATATTCCTGCTCAGAACTTAGAATTTGCATAGATATATTTCTATTTACACAGTGACCTTTTGGAGACGAAGCTCTTGGAAACAAAATAAGTTATATTTACATAGATTGGATAAGACTTTGGGTCATCTTCATGGTAAGGAGAGAAACTAAGAGAGAAACCTAATGTTAGGGAGGCTGGATGTAAGGCAGCAGCGTGTTGCTCCACAGTATGATGAGGTTGTGCAGGTGTGGGATCTGTGCTGTAAAGCCATCCAACAGGAATGTTTCTGATCTTACTCTCCTCCATCGTCCTCCGCGGCCTGTTTCATCTGCCTGGAGTGCACCACAGCCGCGGCAAGCAGCTGCTGCTCCAGGGCAACATGCAGGTCTGAGCCTCCTAACTCCAGGAGGGGCTCCAGTCCAGGGACCCCTCTGGATCCCCTGGAGTCCTTCAAGGGCCCTGCAGCTTCTCCCGCTTCCAGAGCTCTCTTCCTGCGCTTCAGATCCGTCTCTCCCTGCTCCCTCTTCCTCTCACGGGAGCCCTGGAGGCGTGCCTGGGCGCTGACAGCCTCATCTCCTACCCCTTCTCCAGGCTTCGCTTGAGCAGCTTTTTCTTTGAGCTCTCTTCCTCCTGTTTTCAAAGCTTCTCCCTCAGCTCCCTCTGCAGGTTGTTCAGCGTTTTTAGCTTCTATGGCCCGGTGCAGCTGGGCCAGCCGCTCCCGAGTCTCCTTTGCCTCTTGCTCTTTCTTCGCTCTCTCGTTTATTTCTTTGTCTACTTGTTGAAGCTGCTCTGCTAGGTTTGCCCTCTCTAGCTCTTTCTTTCGGATGAGCTCTTGCTCACTGATCAGCTTCTCTCTCTTCTCTCGCTCCAGTCGTTCTTTTTCCACCCGGGCCTGAATGTCTTTTTCTATTCTTTCCTTTTCAGCTCTCTCTTTGTCCAGCTGTTGCTGGGCGGCTAGTTTTTCCTGTCTTTCCTTTTCCAGGAGTGCGTTTGCTAATCGTGCATGCACTTCTTTCTCTATCATTTCCCTCTGAAGTTTCTCCCTTTCCTCATTTTCATTTTGCATCTTTTTATTTTTATCTCCATCAAGAACGTCTTTCTCCAGTGATTTTTCTTTATCCAGACTTTTTTCTTCATCTCTAACCTGAGATACCAGATCATTCTGAAGGCCTTCAGATCTTTTCTTTCCTAGCCGCACCCCCCTTGCTCCCAGCTCACTCTGCTGCTGAGACTCCTCTCCAGCGGCGACATTAGCATCTTCCTTGTAAGCTGCTGCTGCGGCCGCCCCTTTAGCAGGTTCAGCTTCAGCACCAGCATTCCTGGCCGGATCCTGTTTCTGCTCGACAATGGCAGCCTCTTCTCCCCCCCCAGCTGCTGCTGCCTTCAGGTCTGATGCCACCCCAGACTCTCTGGCTTTAGCTGCTCCTGCCTCCTGGATACTTTTCTCCTCAACATCTGCTGCTCCTTTCAAATAAAAATAAAAGAAGAAAAAATCAACATTGGTTTGAAAATAATCCATTATTAACAATGTAGGTATTTACTTCCTTTCTTTAGCGTAAACAATCTGGGCCTGTTGTAGGATGTCATTTTAATGATTGTACATTATTATCAAGCAGCCTTATTGAAGATAAAGAAACCACGCAATAAAAAATGGACCAAACTTGTAATAAAGGGAGACAGGCTGCGGAAAAACCTACTTTCATATCTGCATATGTTTTCTCAAACACGTATAATATAAATATGGGGGGGGGGGGGGGGGGTTCTGCTCCTCCACAATTAGTTGCAGCGTCGAACACGGAGCAAACAAGGAAGTATTTTATTCAGCAGGATATAACGTACGCATCAGTGCTTTCTTTGACAGTGTTACATTTACACTGGATTAATCATCTCGTGTGGAATTTGGCGATCCGTCTTCCTCTCTGTTGGGAACTTTATTCAATGCAGCTTATTCCATTTCATGAGCAGACAGGTTTTTCTCTCCTTTAGAGAATCTGGATCTTTAATTTTAGATGCTTGATGAGATTCAAGAAGCTGCAACCAGAGCAGCAGCAGGACCGGCTGCATATAGAAGCTCTTACACGTGTACTAGCTTGATGCAGGTCCCTATTCTTTAAAAATCTCTGAAATAAAATGGACAGGTGGTGGGCGGCCACCATAGTTAGCACTGCTGCTAGCAGGCTCCTCCATTCAGAACACAGGGGTTTAACCACAGCTTTTCCATTTGCTAATACATTTCAGGGACAATCTGTGACATGTAATATGGAGACGGGGGAACATATCAAGATCTCAGCTCATTGGGGAGTGTTGGATACAACAAATCTCCGGTGCATGTGATGCATTTACACACCGCCTGGCTGTTTCTGGTGGATTTCCTTGTGCTGCTCCTCTATGACAGCCAGTAGTTTCTCCTGCTGGTCCAGAAGTCTCTTCTGTTGCTCCTGCTGCTCCTTGATCACCTGCAGCAGCACCGCATGGTCCAGCTGGCCTTCTGCATACAGACAAGAACATCCAGTTGAACGAACAGATCCAGAGGTAGAAAAGGGAAAAGAATACGAATCTCCCAAACACAACTATAGACCGCAGGCTAAGAAATGAGTCAATGAAGGACAAACTATGTTAGGAGGAGACAGAGGATAGATGCACCAATCAGATCAATGCTCTCTTAAATCTTTCTCCTTTAGAAAATGAACATTTATTTTCTCCAGCCTTCTTGATTTACACGAATGACTGTCAGTTATGACTGACTGGGCAAGTTCTGCTACTAAGAAAGATGATTATTTTTAATCGAAGCTACACTTTAACCATAAGAGAGAAAATAAAAAAACAGGAAATCAAATAAGTATTTGGTCAACCAGAAATAAGCAAGATGTTTGGTCCTCAAAGAGCCTCTTTTTAGGAAGCTCTTCTGTTCTCATCTCATTGTATTAATGACACTTATATGAACTGGTCATCAGTATAAAGGCCAAATGTCCACAGACTCCAAATTCAACTATTTTGAAGAACACAGAGCTGCTGAAGGTCTTAGGGAAGAAAATTGTAGACCTGTACCAGGCTTGGAGGAGTGAATCTATACTAGGCAGCAGGTCGGTGGGAAGAAATCCACAATAACTGGAACAAAATGGAAGACGTACGAGATCACAGATAATCTTCATCACGTGTAATAAACCTGGTGAAGACTTAGAGAAAACGTTTGACCTCCATCATTGCCAAAAAGGTTGTGTTTCAAAGTACCGAGTAGAACTTTAGTTCTTGACCAAATACTTATTTTCCACCTTTGTTTACAAATCTATTCTTTACAAATGCCACAGTGAGATATCCTGCTTTCTCATTCTGTCTCGTATAGTTAAAGTGTACCTATGCCTCTCATCTTTCTAAGTAGGAGATTATGCACATTTCATGGCTTAATGAATACTTTTTTGCCTCACAGTAAACCTTTTTAAATGTTTCTATTAAAAGAAAGGGAACGTCCCACTGGGTGTGAGAGCAACAGGAATAAAGAAAGATTTACAAATTTAAAATAAGGACAAAAAGATCCCTGAGTAGCATCAATAATCAGTTAGGCTGTTAGCAAAAGAGCAGTTATCCAAACATTCAGTGGAAAATGTAGATTTTTAAGCTCTAAGATTTTGAAAAGTCATTTAAATCTATGAGAAAGCAGAACACTTTGCCTTCCTGTTATCTGCTTAAAGCCCCGCTCCTTCTTGCTATCTTAACCATAGATATGACTCAATATGTTGTCAAAGTAATATTTTTCTTCTGGTAAACTGCAGATTTGATTGTTTTTTGGTGCATCTCTATTCACCCTTACTGGTCAGTGATGTAGCATTTAGTATTAAGGTGGGTAATGATTATTGATCAGCTGCTGAATGAATGAATGACAGGTTAAAAACAGAGAATAGAAAGAGAAGAAATCCATACCTGCAACCAGCTTTTTTATCACTGCAATTTGAATCCACCAGAGAGAAGGAAAGAAGGGAAAGAGGTTAAGAAGAGGAGAAAAAGGAAGCAAAAGTAAATAACAGAATATAAGAGTGAACAAGGCAAATCCTGCTGCTAAGAGCATGAAAAGTCAGCAAGTAAAATAAGACTGCCATATGTTTACAGCTCTAACAAATTAAGAATGGACTGCAAAGATAAAATAAGGTACAACAAGCAAAGAGAAATAAAGACCAGAAGCAACAAAAGGTGTGTTTTAACTCCAGCAACCTTTTCAGGAACCAGCAGTCTAACCCTGACTGGGTCTTTTCCCACTTAAGGAACCAGAACCAAAATCAGGCAGAAGTGGATAGAAATACCCGAAAACCAGCCGAGAGGAAAGTTTGTTTACATTAAATCAGTTCTGGATTTTTATTTCAGGTGAAGATCTGCTTTCCATGCCTTAACGTTTGAGCAGCAACATTTTTAGATCATTTGCAACACTTAGTGCACATGCAAAACAAAAACAATGCATGTGCAAATTTAGCTCCACTTCTTTGTAATCTTTGAAGATGAAACACTAGGTCTGGGAAAAACAAAAACTAACACTACACACCACTCTGAACCCAGAATCCACATGGAAACACACGGGATGGAAGAGCAATGCTACGTTCAGACCGCACGCAGCAGAAGCAGCAAAAATACCCGCGCTGCTTCATTTCTGATGCTTGTACAAGTTTAGTTCTGACGCGCGGCTGAAGCATCTTTGCTGCTCTGGCTGCACTGTCGAAAAGTGGGTCTGATGCGCGTTGGGCAGAGCTACCCTAGCCTTTCTTTGCCTGGAACAATGGCGGATGAAATCGAGAGTCGCTTGGCTTATTTTAATGAATAATGCTACATTTAGACTACAAGCACTGGAAGCAGCAAAAATCTCCTGCTGCTTCATTTTTGCTGCTTGTCCACATTAAGGTCAGACGTCCAGTAAAGTGTGTCCAGATGCCTCTGCTGCTCCTGTGTTAATGGCAGTGAGCGGCTTTGCCATATTTGCTGTTACGTGTTAAAAAGTATTTTTAATGTTCTTAAGAGAGAAAGTCCACCTGAGAAGTTCATCTGTGCAGTGATTTCATCAAGATTTACCATCCTGCCTTCATATATTATTTCGCTGTCGAGCCGCTCAGACCCCCTGAACACCGGCGGTGCTCTGTCCCTGGAAATCCCCTTCAATGGCAGCCTCCGGCCCGGTTGCCTCTTTGTGGTTTTCTGCTACTGTTCCTGGTGGCTGGAAGGCGTTTTTCACATACTTAAATCGAACTGCAGGCGCCAGAATATTAAAATTGGAACAAATTTTGCCTGCAGGTTTCTACATTTTAATTTAAATTAGGCGTTAATAAACTGTTTCAGAGGAGTGATCATAGCGCTCTGCATCTGCAGCAATGTGTCTGTCTCCCTGCCAGCTCCCAGATCAGCTTCTCTGATTGGTTAATGTGGCGCGTTGAGCAGACAAAGTTCCATTTTTCCAACTCTAGCAGCTGCTGCTTTTGAAGTGCATCCTGCACATTAGATGCTCAGAAGCTCTTGATGCGCTGCTTCAGCTGCTCAGACGTGCAGCTCCTGCTGCTAAAAACACGCTGCAGGACCTTTTGCTGCGCCTTGATGCTCGTCAACCATAGACTTTGCACCAGCTGCTTCTGCTGCCTCTAGCACTAGGTCTGAACCTAGCATAATGCTGTGTGGAGGCTCTTCTTTAGCAGGGCAGCCGATCAAGTTAAAGTTGATATGAGGATTGATAAAGGAAAAGCTGGAAAGCAACGTGTCACTGGGTCCGAGGTTCACCTTCTGAAACAAAACCCCTAAACACATCACCATGGTTACCACTGGAAGGGTTTGCTTCAAACCCGTTCATTTGACAAACTGGGACTTTAGATTTGCTGCTTACATTTCATTCTCAGGCTAACTGAGATCAAGCTATTTTTGCACTGAAAGGTTTATTTATAAAAACTGTAATATCTACAGTACATCACCACCAAACCAAACTAACAGCTAAAGACATAAAATCAAATTGTTTTTCTGCAACATAACCAACTCAATGGCTATGTCCCAATGCCCGCCCTAATCACTATATAGTGGTTACGCCGTTTTAGATGACTGTCCAAATGTCTAGTGGATGAAAAAGTAGCGGACTCGAAATTTCCCACAATGCACCTGGAAAAGTAGTGATCATCCGTGGTCGCTAGACAAGCAGATATATCCCAGATTGCTTTACGAGGAGAGCTCTCATTGCAAAGCATCATGGTATTTTCTGTTGCGCAGAAAAATGACAAAGATGGTGCAGGGAGGCGGAGTTAAGTGACAACAGGAAGTGAAAAGTAGTGATCATCTGTCCGAATGGTCAGTTAACTGAGCTCACTATAAAGTCCACTATAGTGATTGAAGGGTTAGAGCTTAGCACAGACATTGGGACACAGCCAAAGAATGCTGTAGTCGTAGCCCAGTATCCTGAATACGCCTGTATGCTGTGGCTCCCTGACTCCGCCCACAGTCCTGCTTTATTAATCTGTCCAAAACTTCATCATAATCACCTTAAGGTTGCTGTTATCCCTGTTGCCTGTTAGGGATGGAACGGTTTATGAAAACCGTCCGAACCGTTCGGTTCGACTGTCTCGGTTCGGTTTGCGTGTGTTGCGTTCGGTTCATGCGCTGCTCCTTTTTCTCATAGGCGAAGCGTTTACACTCCAGAGCAGAAGGTGGCGGTACTGCGACCAAAGCCAACCACCAGTAGTAGACAAGAAGAAGAAGAAGCGAAGCAGCCTAGCCGGGTGTAGCAGAAAAAAATCAGTTGTTGTGGAGAATTGTGTGGGTATGGCGAGTGGGAAAGAACAGGAGTTGGAAGACGCGCCAGCAGCACTTTATAGGTCTGCTGTATGGGACCACTTTGCATTTAGAGTGACCTACGATGACGGCGGAAAGAAAGTTGTGGATAAAAGTGCAACAGTGTGCAAGCATTGTGCAACACGTTTTGTTTATGCTAACAGCAACATGACCAACACGTCAGGCTAACAATCAACATATACGGAACCGAAAACCGTGACCATGAAACCATGAACAGAACCGTGGACTTTGTGAACCGTTCCACCCCTAGTGCCTGTGAACAATTTTTTAGCAAAAGTTTTTCTTTCTCTCAACTATTCCGCAAAGAAGAATGGTCAGAAAAAACATTTTATCTCATAGTTCCCAAGAAAATACTATGAATGTGAAAAAGGCAGGGGGGCGTTATTACTGGTAAAACACCCCATAAACCTTGTTAAAGCTGATTTTAAATAGATGTGGTTGCAGCTTAACACATCAGGCTTTAAGGGTCCAAGGAGGCCAATGTAGAGTCTCCCCTAGTAGGTCAGAAATTATACTGGATGGCTGCTCTGCTATGGTTTAAAGACTTGTTTCATCCTTGATGATGCTTTTTTTCCTGCCTTTTCTCCACCACATCTTATCCTCATGTATCTTTCTAACTTATTTGAAAGCAGAGCTCTCAGCTTAACCTACCGTCCATCTTCTCATCTGCTGTATCTTTACTGTTTGCAGCCGCAGGCCCGTCTGCAGCTGCGGCTTTGTCTCCAGCAGGATGAGGCTCTTCTTCAGAACCTGGAGCGAGAAAAATGTATTGAATAATAAAAAGCCAAAATCACTGGAACAGAAATACTGCATATTTTCCTATGTGTATATAAAGACCTGTTGAAATATTTACCCTTTTCTTCATTGTTGGGTTGTTTACCACCTTCTTTGTTACGTGCTACTGCCTGATTGGCTGCCACATCTGCGTCTTTATTAGGGGCGTCTCTGACAGGTTTATCAGCGTCCTGAAGAGGAGCTGAATCCTGTTTGCCCAACTCTCTAACATGCTTCTCCAGCACCTCATTGGACGCCACTTGGCCACCCACCTTCCCCTCCTTCTCCTTCCCTTCAGCTGCCCCTGCTGGTTTCGCTTCAACGTTTTCATCTTTCCTGTCCTCTGCCTTCGGAGCGGGGCCCAGTTCCTTCCGCTGTGGTTCCTCTTTGACATCTTCTTCGGCTTGCTTCTTTTCCTCTTCTGGTTTTACATTGTTCTTCCCGGAGTCTACCCTCACTTCATCTTCGGGGATGGGCGGTTCGTGACGATGATCTTCCCCCTCTGGCACAGCTACGGCGGAGTGAACAGACGTCAGAGATTCTATGCGGCTTGAGATCCAGGTCAGTTTTACAGTTTGCTTCTTACCAGCATCGGGACGATCCAGCTGCACCACTTCCTCTTCCTTCCTCTCATCTGGTCCCTTGATCTGGGGAGGCTCAGCATCTCTCTCTGCAGGTTGCAGCACATTTCCTTCTGGAAGATCAGGCTTCTCTATTTCTACTGCTTTCTTGCCCACAGAGTCATCTGTGAAAAAAACAACAGTTCATCACAGCTCCAAACCTCTTTCAATCTTTGTTTATAAGGGTTCTTTGAAGTCTTTTGGTAATGTCAACATTTTTTAAGTTTTAACTTTTCCTACCCTTTGTAAAGTAGCTTTTTATAAACAGCAAAAACTGATGATCTGCATATTAAACAAGTGTTGATTTCTGGTCTTCTATGCAAAATCTACCTTACTTGCTTAAATTAAGGGAAAATGCACTTATTTCAAGGAAAATCAAGTTTTATTTCAGCTTTTTCATGCCTAGATATAAATCTTTACAAAATTCATAACCAAAAGTTCTTTTTTTTAATTTTTTATAAAAACTAACATATCAAAGCATATAACAGCATTGGGTAGGGGCGTCCTAGTGGTTAGGGCATAGAGCTTGGAATCCTAAGGTTCTGGGTTTGAGACCAACTCCCACAGAATGCTCCTCTGGGTCTCTGAGCAAGACACTTAACCCCACACTGCTCCCCGGTGCCGCAAAATGGCAGCCCACTGCTCCCCAAGGGGGAAAGGTAAATCTCTCCATGTGAGATTAATACAATTCAATTATTAACGCAAAGACATATTTTTTAGTGTTTCCTCTTTTTAAAATGTAATGATTATAAAGAGTAGCTAAAGAAATGCCCATATTTATCCCTTTTTAAGCATTTCTAACTAATGTTCCTGGTCAGGAAGTGTTTTTACAGAGGGAAAGCAGCAGTTCTACATTAGTGGCTCTTAAAAGTCCTGACTTCCAGCTACAATCTCCCCTTATGAATCTGCCTAAAACTTCAATGAGCTTTGCTTCATAATCTTCAGGCTGATGTCATCCCTGTTGTTTGTGCTCCACTTTTTAGCACAAGTTTTCCTTCCACTGAACTTTCCATTGATACGGTTACAGTACTTTGCATGGCTTTAACATTTGTGCCAGTTGAGCAACTGTCACTTTAGTTGTCTTTGACAGGACAGTGGAACCTTTCTGTTTAGAAAAGGATTATTTTATTGGTCTTAATAGACATTTAGAGTCCATGTTTCATTTAATGTGAACCATAAGCATTAGAAATAAACGTTTAGATTAGAGCTGAAACAATGAAGAGGATTAATTGTGATTAATCGATTATTCAAAGAATTCTCAACTAATTTGGTGATCAATTAATCGTTAACTGGAGTGTAGACTGTAAAATATGCCTTTAGCTGACAAAGCAACCCAATAAGAGCAGTATTTATATCAAAATGTAAAAAATATATATTAACATTTTGCATCTAAGATAAAAATAACTTTTGACTATCAATAAGCTATATCCAGACCTGCTCAAGTTCAAATGTTTTAGTGTCACCGGCTTTAATTTCTTAAAAAAAATCTTCTTAAGAAATCTTTGGCTATCCGATTATTAATCGATTAACCAAAAAAATTATTCTATTGAATTGAATTGTTGAAACAAATCATTTCTTTATGATGTATGAATTTATAAAATGCAACTTTATTTTACCATAAGTCTGCCAACTGTTCTTGAAGCTGTTGTTTTCAAAAGATCCTCTAGGTGGCAGCAAATACTAAACCTATATAACTGCATTAAACAGGGAAAAGGTAAAAAGATTTAAAACTAACAGGAAGTTGGTGTATAATTAGCTCAACGTGAACAAATAATAGCAGAATGATAAAGGAAAAGGTAAACACCGAGTCAAAAGGGAAATAATATGAGGAAATAAATATAAAAATACTGCATTTAAATGAAGGACATTCCCACTATAAGACATTATAAGACTCCTTGTTACCTGAAAGTAGCAAACCTGGATAAAAATGTTCTCAGACTCCTATTTTCATCCTTCATTTGCTTCTTATGTTCTGAGCCTGCAGTCATTGTATGGCTGCCACCAGAGGAATGAGGGTGGATGAGGCTGAAGACAGTGAATTTTAAGGGGTTGGGGGCTGGTAGGAGAAATGAACACAGGCTGAGAGAAATTGCTGGAGTTTGAAGGGCATCAATCCCGCTTCATCAATGTCAAGAAGTGAGCGCGGCTTTCAGATATTATCAAGAGGTTATCTCCTCACCCTGCCTGTCTCTTTTCCTCTCAGGTAAATAATAAAAGAACATTCTTCCACTGTGGCGCTGCGCTTTTGTTTTTATCTCTGTGGCACTTTGCCTTAAGATCATTTCTTCTTAAAGCTCGCTTAATCTGCAGGGAATTTCAAAGAAACAACCATGGTCCTTCTATTGCTGGGGCATTTAACATAAAATAATTACAGTCAGTGGTGCTGGCCCATCTTACACTCAGCAGACGGCTCCAGCTCCAGCGTGCCGAGGTAAATGTTTCAACGGCTCATTAGTAAACCACTTTCATTTACAGTCCATCAAGCGGCTAAGTGTCTGCAGCCATTAGAGGAAGTCGTGATCTTTACCGTGGGGGTCAGGCAGGTTTGGTAGAGGGAGGATATTCTTGTTAGGTGCCGGGGGAGGAGGAGCTGGGACTCTGTAGCTGGGGCTGCTTCTTGACACTGAGAGCGTGGTGAAGGTGCTGACCAGGAGGATTCCCAGACCGACGCAAAGAACCAGCTACAGGACAGACGGACGAGACAGAGAAAAGTTCAAAAAGAGCAATTAGAAATGCATTACTCTGGAAACAGCTACAGGGACTCCTAGCTTAGGTAGGAGAAGCTGCCCACAAAACTATGATTAGTCAGCAACTCTAGAACTAGCCGGATAAAGCTCATTCTTAGCTGCAGGAGTTTTAAACTTTATTAAAAATCATGCAGGAAAGACTGTAAATATGTGGACACTGATTAAACAAAGCCATAAATGAATGTTTGGTCACACCAGGATTCACCATCTCGAGCTGCAACTGGCCTCTGGTCTTTATACAGAGTGTTAGACCAACAGATGATTTTAAATAGAAATACAAAACCAAAAACAGTTTTTGTATCTTTAATTCGATGACTGCATTGCATTTCCACAACAAAATGACAACAGGTTGCCATTAGGTTGAAAACTATGTCATCCTTTTTTCTTTACAGAATTTTCCACCAACATCAACACACCATAAAAGCTCCAGTATCCATTCTCTTTTGTTAAAGTTTTTTGTAACTGTAAAATCTAAATTAGAAAAAACATATTTATTAGATGACAACAAAGGTCATGTAGATAGCTTATATACCAATTGCAGCTCTAAACAAATTTGATCCAGATGGGCTAGATGTATCGAAAGAATGCTGGTGCAGATTCTCAGTCATCCAGGTCAGAGTCATTACAAAAAAGTTAAAATACAATCCACTGGACTTTGTTTCCACGTTTGAAGACGTTTCACTTCCCATCCAGGAAGCCTTGTTTTTGTTTTCAATCTGAATGTTTTCTAGACAAGGCTTTGTTGGGCTGCTGTATAAAGCTTCTAACTCAACGTTTTTTCAGACATTTTGAACTGAAAAAGCTCCCTGGATGGGAAGCGAAACGTCTTCAAACGTGGAAACAAAGTCCAGTAGATTGTTTTCAAATTTTTTTTGGTATTCCAAAGAATATGAAGAAATAACTTCAGTGAAAACTGGGGATATAAAACTTTAGATGTTCATTTGTCAACAATTAGAGAATAACACTTTGAATAATCATAATGTGCTTTGTCTTCCACATAAAAGCTTTGATGTTTGAGGTTTAATGTGACAAATGTGAGAAAGTTAAACAGGAAGAAGGCTAAATGTTTTCTCAAAACAATAAATATCAGCAACTGAAAACCTGAGAAATGAAGCCATTCTTCTGGATCTTTCTGTAGATGAGAGCAGGACATATGAAGCATATGAGACTACCCATGGTGGCACCAGTCAGACCCAGGATGGTTTCCACTGAAAAACAGGAAGGAGAGCCTGCTTATAGTACATGCATCAGCTGATATTAAAATAAAAAAAATATATATAATGGGAGATCTGTGAGCAACAAAACATAGCATCAGGTAAAATCTAGTAGAAAAGGTTATAAAGAAGAAAAGCTCCATCATTGCTGGTGATGCTGGATGGTACATTGTTGATTCCACAGGATAATTAGTTTACTTTTAAAGCTACAGTGTGTAACTTTTAGCGACATCTAGCGGTCAGACTGCAGACTGCAGCAACATGAACATCTCCCCCCCCCACCGCTTCTCCCCCCCAACAGTACGGCGAGCGTTACGGGACAAAATGTCTTCCACGACGTCCGCATCGCCTACCTTCTCAAGTGATGAGGTTTGTTTACATAGATCATTTTACAGATAGTGTTTCATTAGTCTGTGTAGGGTATAGAATTCATGTAGACTTAAACAACTTGCCATAGTTACTTTCGAGCGTAATGGGCGATCTCGCAATCGCTAGTTTGTTGGCTCTGCGCTGCCGTAGCGCAAAGATGTCTGCCTCCATGGCTGCGAGACCCGCTCCTATGTAATTATAAATAACGAATTCTAAGGCAACGCAAATATTAAGGTTAAGAGGCTGAGCTCGTAGATGATGATAAATAACATAGTTATGTATAATATAGTACATTTCTGACTGTATATCCCTGTAATTATTACACAGTGTAGCTTTAAACAACAACAGTATAGCTACCTGATTTAGACCTCTTGGTGGGTTTCTCACCATCTTATGCATAAATAAACCCTTGTGTATGTGTAAACTGATTATTATAGAGCTGAAACAATGAGATTAATCATGATTAATTATTTACTGAAATAATTGTTAACTATTTAAGCAATCGATTAATTGTTAACCAGAGTATAGAGACTGTAAAACATGCCTTTAGCTGACAGTGGAACCCACTTAGAGCAGGAATTATTCCAAGGTTGTAAAAGTATATATAAATATTTTGCATTCATCCATTTCCCATCACTCTTTACCCCAGCTGGGATCACAAGGGGTACTGGTGCCTTTCTCCCGCTGTCTACGGGCGAGCAGCGGGGTACAACCCTGTACAGGTCACCAGTTAATCGCAGGGCAACACAGAGACAAACGGGACAAACAACCATTCATGCACACACTGACACCCAACGAGAACTGCAAAGGAAAAACATGCAAATTCCATTCAGAAAGGCCCCGGGCCAGGAATCAAACCCGGAACCTTCTTATTGCAAGGCACACTGAGCAGCGTTTAAGATAAAAAAATATATATTTTGTCAATATGCTCTTTTAAGAACACCTCAAGTGGAAAAAATTTAGTTTACCTGCTTTTATTTTGGAGAAAGTCTTCTTTAATGAATCTTTGGCTATCAGATTATTAATCCAAAAAATACTCAACAGATTAATGGATTTGCTAAATAATAGTTAGTTGCAGCCCTACATTAATAGGCAGTACCACAATGTGCTGCTCCTGGCAGGAAACATACAGCAATGGCACCAAGCTCTGCAGCTCAGGATCACCGTGCTGGGCATCAGGCCCAGAACCCTATCGCTCATCCAGAGGACGGACACCATATTGTTTTGCTCAGATTTAGTGTCCATTCTCCCCGGGGTCCTCACTTCCTTTCTCCTCAGTCTATTAGTGTGATTAGATACACAAAGACCCCCCCTCTGTCCATCGGCTTGTGTGGTCGCCCAATCAAAGCTTAACAAACAGAAAATAAGAAAAAAGGATGAATAAAGTAAAGCTAAGTATTTAACCTTTCCATCTCCTCCGTTTTTAGAGGCGTTTGCTGAGGATAAACTAACCTGAGGAACCTGAGTGAGTGCCAGCATTGCTGTGCACATGAACTTGTCTTTGTGTGGTTTTAAGTGTGTGCAGAGCTGGAGAGAATAACTGCCCTATCTACCCGTCAGCCCATCTAAAAGGAGATAAAAGTTGGGGCCCTGATTTAAAGACTGTGTTAGAGTGTGACAGTCACTGACTCGTAAAGTCACATTCACACACATCGTAAAGCTCCCCAGCTGCTCCGCCCACATAAAGGAACACATGCACCTTAAAGGCCTCCACACACACACACACAGGACTCACCATTAGGGATGAGAATGCCTCCCAGCATGGTGCCAAAAACAATGCAGAGGGTGATCATCTTGAAGCGTAGAGGGGGCATGTAACCTCCAGCAGCAAATGTCCCGTCTTTCTGCTGTTGGATGAAAACAGGAATCAGGTTTGAAGAAAGGAAGAAGAAATCGACCACAAAACAAAAAAACTGAGATGATTTTTGTATCCTGGGGGAAAGTAAACAAACTCTTTAATCAACCTTCTACAGCTTCAAAAGTATTCAGACCCATTTGTTTCAGTTTTTCCACATTGCAGCTACAAGCTTTAAAGCATTTCATCAGAGTTGTATACAGAAGACAACCTTTTTTAACTGAATATTCTTCTATTATTTATTTTTTTAATGTCTTTTGCATTTTTACAGCATTCTTTGTAGTTTTATGTCATTTAAAATAATTAATAAACCAGTGTTACGCTGTGTGTTACTGTTAAATGAGGCCTGCATTTTGTATTTAGATTTTCTGAGTCATTATTTGTTGTTATTTCTGGACAATTTTAGTTGTTTATGAGCTTAATACATCTACAAACGTTTCAGCGAAGCTACTGAAGCTCAGTCCGACTGATTGGATGGCGTATTAACAGGAAGCTTCAAGTACTGCACCATCAATTGTTAAAATATGGGCTTTAATTGGCCATTCAAATAGGTTTGCATTTTTTTTCATAAGCAAACTCTAGCCCTGTTTTCATCTAAAGCTCACACAAACATTTATAACAACTTTTAAAATCTACATATATATATATATATATATATATATATATATATGAAAAAAAGAAATATGAATCAGATTTGTTTCGATCCACTGGAGCGGATTAACCAAGCGATGCACGCTCGTCAGTAGGGGTGTAAATAATAATTGTTTTGTATCGATGCATCGATCAAACAGCCGACGATCCGATGCATCGATACGTCTCCAAGAGTATCAATTCATGTTTTTTTCGGTCATAAAAACAAAACAAGCCAGCCTCCTGTCTGCGGCACTGTTTGCCATCAGCTACAATTTGGGAGAGGTGCAGCGGAGCGTCTGCGGAGGGGGCGGGACGTCTGGAGCCGAGGTATTGCATTGCACTCATTGCACTGATTTTGTGCAGTTTTTTTTTATGCAAAGCCTTTCAGAATCTATAACACAGGGGCATTATTATTTTTCAGTGAATGAGGTTAGGTCAGCTACTATCAAGGATGGTACGTGTCCATCCAGAGAGGAAGTCCCCTGAGGCGAGCTTTAACATTTTTTTGTGTAATTGTGTAAGTTGATGGAATTTTTCGGGTTCCAATAACCTCTTCTTTAAAATGTGCATAAAGAAATACTGATGAAAATAGCTTCTGTTTTAAACTCAGTGACCCTTCATGAAGCCGTTTATTTGCTAAGTTCTTACCAGACAATTTGAATGAACACTGACTGAGCCTAACCTGGCGGAGTATTGAGTGCTATAAGATTACAGGTGGAATCAAATTCACAATGCACTGAGTTTGATTTGTATTTTTAAAATATGAGTAAAACCTTCAACTTTTCTATATCCTTTACAATCATCAATTCCTTTATAAATCACACGAAGCTCTGATAAAAACCTACGAAATATAGATATTTGATGTGTCCCAACGAAAATAATGATAATGCGGCAATTTTAATACTTATTCAAGGCAACTTTAACAGAGAAATAGAGCATTCAAACAGCCTTCTGGCAGAAAGTGGTTAAAAATGATTTCTGACACTACCTGCTGCTCAAAAAGCATGGTGTTAATAGCCTGGCGGCAGGGCAGGATCATCATGGGAAATCCTACGGCCACAGACATCATGAAGCCCACGCGGATCATTTCTGTCACCAGGTTGGACGGAAAGTTCATCAGCACGTTGCCTTCAATGTTCTCTGTGAAGCTGACGTAGCCGAAGAAGCCCACCTGCTCAAGGATGAAATGTTGGACAAGGAAACAAAATTCAACTAAAAGTTTGGGTTTTTGTTTTCCTTGATCTTATGAGAAAGAAAAGTGAGAATGGCAGGAGTGATAAAAAGGGGATGGCTCTACTCACGGTGATGTAGAAGATCGTGACCACGTTGAGGGCGGAGGTGAAGATGGTGCTCATGCGTTTGACTGATGGCTCATCCAGGCTATCGTACGTTGGCAGCACTTGTCTGTGAAGGACAAACGGGCCAAAACAACAAACTGGGCATGCAGCCTAAAACAAAGCCCCGCTGGAGCTTCTGTTCTGTTTGCTACATGCTACTCACGTCAGAAAGTGCGCTTAACAAATCTTCAGGAAAATGTTTCTGTCCATGAAAACCTTCTGAGCAACTTATTACAGAATAAACACTTGGATCGGCTCTGATTTAAGGAGCGGACTCATTAGTGCTGCTCACTGCTCAGATGAAGCATCTCTGTCAGACATGCAGGCATCTGATCTCCTTTCACTTATAAAGTTATGCTTTTATCAGATTCAAGGAGCTAACCTCAAATTTTATTTTCCTCTCAATGTGATGAGAGATAAAAACTTTGTTTAATCTTTTGACGAAAACGTCCAGATAAAAACAGCTGTTTAAAAACCGAGGTGACTAAACTGGTTGTTCTTTCAGGATTCTGCCAACTTCTGTTTTCAGTCTGGCAGTTTCTGAATCACTTTATATGTATATTAGGAAACAAAACTAGGGCTTCCTAACTGGCTTTAAATCTTAAACATAAAATAAAACATCTTACAGTCAGAAACACAGAAAAAGATGAATTAAATAACCTCCACTAATAATACTGCATGGGTATTTGTAATTCCACTAAATAAAACTCTAACCTTTTCACCTTTTTGTATTTCTTTACAGTAAAAAGGTGAAAAACTGCAATAAAACATACTTATTTGGCTGCCAAGATGCCTGAACTCTAAAAATACACAGATTCCACAACAGCTACTTCCCAACCGCCATCAGACAGCTGAACTGTTGAGAAAACTGGGCCAACTTCACTCAAAGAGATGTTTCTAGAGGTCATCAAAGGTCAACCAGCCCCCCCACTTTCTTCAAATTAGACAAAATTGGTGTCAAACGTTTGTGTTACGTTTGTGCAGCAAAAATTTTTGTTTGTGCCGCTATCATTTTTTTACAGTTTAAAATTATAGAATCACCGGTTAGCAACTTATAATTTATATGAAAACAAAATTCAGAATGAACAAATGTTCCCTGACCTTTGATGGCTTCTACAAACAATTATTAATATCATTAAAATGATAGCAGTACAAAAATGTATATATCTTAAATGTATAAAATGTATACATTTTTTATATATTTATTTAAAATATTTTACATTTAAAATTTTATATTTTTGTATGGCAAAAAATTTCGTTTGTACTGATGTCTCTTTAACGATATTAATAATATTTCGTAGAGGTCATCAAAGGTCACTTAACATCTGTTTTTGCTGCACAAACGTTTGACACTATTTTTGTCTGGTTTGAAGAAGGTGGGGGGGGCCAACTTCACTCAGGTCTCTAAATCATGTCCCAGACTCTGCATCACACAAATACTGCATAATTGCTCCATGCATAGTTATTGCTCTGAACTTCCATATTAATGCGTTTTTGCACCATTTCTTTTCTCCCACACTGCTTACATTTCATCATTGCTGAACTTTAGGGAATGAAAATGCTCTGAAAGCTGTACAAAATGAAGTTTCGTTTAGTATCCACTCTGTGTATACAAAATAGCCTCATCTGACTTTTATTTCAACACCTGACTGACACTAAAAACAATTGACCTACATTCCTCAGTAACAGCACCCACACTTGTCTGTTGTTTGTACAACATCATATGAGCACGTACTTACAGTGCTAATGCTAAACACTGACATATCATCAAATATTATTAACTGTCTTTTTCTACTTTGTTTCCCCTTTATTGAAATCTTCCCCGCATTTTCCATTAAGCCACTGAAATAAGTATGGCGTCACATTCGTTTCAAAAATAAACATACTCGCATGTACGTTCATGTTACTTATGTAACAATTACCGGGAGGAGGCTAACAAAGTACTTTAACATACATGCAAGTATGTTAATTTTGCTCACGGGCATCTTTTAAATAAATGTGATGTCATAAATAAGTAACTGATTTGGCCATCAGAGGTAACCAGAGTTTTTCTGACAAGCCACAACATTCTTTGCATGTAATGCATGTGATTTGATTCATAATTAGATTCTTAGAGGTAATATGATAACAATTGCATCCAGGTAGTATTATTGTAAAACTGCTCACAATTACACTGCAATGATGACAGCGGTTTGATACAGTGCCAACCTAACAAAGACCGATGCTAGTCTCGGTCCTATAAGATGCGTTTGCTGATCTTGTTTTTCAGAATCCATCCATTTTTCTGTTCATTTCTCAGGGCATTTTGGAAACAAGTTCTATGAATATTTATTGGTCATGGTCACCAAAATCATATCAGAGTGCATTTTGGTGATCTGTAATCATTTTAATGATTGCTCTTAAAAATCTGAAACAAATCCGCAAGAGAATAATCTCATATTAATGTCTAAAGAGGAGCGTTTCTAGAGTAGGATAAGGTTACAGGTGACCTAATAATAGAACACCACAGGTATTGCCTAGTAGATACTAAACCAAAAAGCTTTCAATTGTGCTAATGTCGGCGTCCTCTAAGTTAATAGCCCCATTTACACCAACCTTTTGAACCTGTTCATAGATCGGTCTGAGCACGGTAACCGAGATCCCAGTTGAAAGTAAATGGTATGCAGAACTGAACCAGACCGCGCCAGAAACAACTGAACCGCGCCAACATGGTACTAGTTGATCAGTGTGTCTCTGTGGCGCGTTTCAGTCGTGGCTCAGTTCTCTGATAACAAAGAGCACATGAGCAGAGCGCGTCATCTCCTGACAGTCAGCCTCCGTAATCAGGACATTTCAGAAAAATAAATGCTTCCTTACCGTAGCACATGATTTCTAGTGATGATTCTGCTTAGCAGTTCAATTCAATTCAGTTTATTTATATAGCGCCAAATTCACAACACATGTCATCTCAAGGCACTTTACAGTTCAACCAGATCATAGCAGTGTGATGAACCTTAACTCCTGTCGTTGTTTCCTGCGTCTGTAAGCCCAGATTAGACTATTGTTTCTTGTATCGATTTCCTAAAACCCGACTCTGTCAAGTAAATTTACCGAAAGCCGTCTTCTTCGCCTGACTCTCCACAAACTTCCTAAATGTTACAGGTCCCGCCATGTTGATGTACTTTATTACCTCTAGAGCCGTAGTACTGTGGATCACTAGGAGGTGAGGAACCGTGCTAGCGTGCTGTGTAAACAGTCGTGAGGAACTGAGTTCGCCACGGTTTTCATAGGGTGGTGTAAATGGGGCTAGTATCTCAAAGCTCAGCAATCAGAGATTTTCAAGTCAAGATATAAAGAGCAAATTAAGCAGCAGAAATGTGTCAATTATTGCAAAATGTAAGTAAATGAAAAACATGAGATGGATTTGATGATGGGTGTATAAAATGCCGGGAGTGTTTGTGTGTGGGGGGGTGACACAGAATAGGTGACAGTAGTAAAGGCTGGTTGAGGTAAAGCATCTCTCTCTCTCTCTCTCTCTCTCTCTCTCTCTCTCTCATTTCCTGCTCTGTGCTTTGGGAGGGGGTGGGTGTGCAGAGGGGGCCATTGACACATTAACCAGTAAATTTACAGGCTTTATAAATAAAAGCCAGTGCCTGACAGCTTTTAGAGCATTATAAACTTTCCTGGCAGACTCTTTTTTTTCTCCCCTCGCTTCCTTTCTCTGACACAAAAGAGGAGCCACGGAGCAGAAATAAGAGAAGAAGCAAGAAGCCATAACTTTCTCCTTCTCTTGTTCTTTCCTAGCCTGTCTCACTTTCACACACTCTGATTTTTATTAGCTTCAGCCTTACCAGGATGCTATTCTTGACATTTTTTTATGTGCAAGCCATTAAATCTTTCAGCCAACATTAAATAAAACAGTAGGCCTCTAATGGTCACTGAACCGTCCTTATTCAAAGGCTGATGTCCTCTGATCAAACTGAGGACAGATGATGGAGAAATTCCCCAAAGCTAAAGGATTTTTTTCACCACGCAGCATGTTATAACATTCCCCTTAACTTTCTGTAGAAAACAAGAGTTTATTTTGGTGTATAACAATATTTAGATGGAAAAAAAAAGAAAACTATAAAAGCATTAAAAAGTAAGAAACTAAATACTCTAAAAACACAGATTTTTTGGGGATGTTTAAACATTTTATGACAATCTGAACTCTTGTTCTCAGGATTTGCTTTGGATGCAATAGCTGTTAGCAATATCAACAGTTGCTGATGCTTCCTTCTGTAGTTGTTCTAAGTAGTGAAGAAAGGATCAACCATGATGAATCATTTCACGTATGCAATACAGCTGAAACAGGGACTGAACTGATCATAGGAGCATGGCTGACAGCGCGTGTGGATGCAGCGGCATAGAGCTTCAGCATATTCTATGCTTCAGCAGGTAGCAAACATTTTAAAAAGCTGCGAGAAAGTGGTTCCACAACTCTGTACATCTTCAAAGGTTCCACATTATTAACTTCTTAAACATTTTGTAAAAAAAAAAAAAAAACATTTTGTAAAAGTCATATGTGTCCTGAGGCCTTTGTTTAAGGTTCACAAATGAAAACAACTTTTCACCTCTGAGCTTATGTGTGCTCTAAATGGGCTGTTGGAAAAGCTTTCCCCTTATGACATCATAAGGGGAATGCTTTTCCAATGATGGGCTTTGGTAAAGCCTGCCAGCCTAACCTGGGAGGTATTTTCCTGCACAAACTGCAAAAACATGCTCTAGGTGCCTCATTACAAATATTTTTTTTATTTTCAAATGTAAATAATTTAAGCTCCTAGTTTTCTCTTGTTCAGCTCCTGACAGGCCCTCTCAGCTGTCCAATTCCTGTTTCCCTTACAAACTCCTTCTTTTCTTGAATCAACTCACTGTGAGGCTAAAATTAAAACCTTTTCTAATTTTTAGCAAACTAACACATTTATCTTTTGGTGTTTAGAACTATGTATCATGTCATAAACCTGGGCTAACAGAACAGGAACCTACCCTACAGTGTAGTTTTAGACCTTATAGCACTCTGGTCATTTACATTTTGTTGTTTCTGAAAACCTTTTGACAGACCTGGATGATTAGTTTAGAATAAAATCTTCTAGAAATGTTCCTTACTTAGCCTTAACATATTGATATTTTAGCAAGTTGTTATCCCAACTACAAGTTGGTGAGGCACGGTTAGAAGTTACTGCAGAACCTTCAGTATTTTTGTTGAGGTCATGGCAACATCCCTTTTACAAAATCTTTTATATTCATGGGGAATTAGAAGTCCTCCAATTTTCTTCAGTTTTTATAAATGCATTAATTGGACCAACTTGTTAATTGATTAGCATAAGGACATATGAATAAAGCTTTGTGTGCCCTACTCCATAATAATATCTTTGAACAATTTCTGATTCTTTATAAGCTCAAGGAAAACTATGTCTTTTGTTTAAGAATGGAAAGAAGATATAAAACCCAATTAAACAGCTGAATTTTATTTTTGGTTAACCTGATTCAATATAATTGGAGACAGGAGGATAAAATACAACTTTGTGCTTTAATTGAATCAGAACCTGATTGACTGATGAATTGACTTCAGGGTTTGCACTCATGTAAAAAAGTAGAAAACTTCTTGAATTACTTCTTTTTAAATTTGCTAGAGCAACATGTCAAAGCTTGGTTAATGTGTTAGCAACCATCAGAAGTAGAACTAAACATCTGAATTGCGCAAAAGAGCCTCTAAGCATAGCTGGTGTACTGAATATCAGGCTCAGGGGTGGACTGCGCTCAGATTTTCCAGGTTGGAACTAAATTCTTTTCTGGTTTTATTACATTTTCTTCCACAAGTTTTCTGCTCCAGAGGCCTTGAAATTGAAACTTGGGAATTTAGAGGCTTAAAATTAACAGTTTCTTTGACATTTTGATGGATGCACTGTTCATACAAGAAATTTAGACCAGATTCCCAAACTTCTGCCATCTTCTCCGTACAGAGGAATATTCTTGCTGCACACCTTGCATGTTTTTCCAACAGGAGCCAAATGTTCCACATTATTCGGCCTCCGAAACGCACAGGGCCAGCTCCCACCACGTCATAATAGCGATGTTAAGTAATGTTCTAGCTGAAAATAAACACATTTCATGAACGTAATAAAAATCCAATGTGCTAAGAGCTGTTTAATCAGCCTGTGAATACATCAGTGTGTCTGTAAGGTGGCGGCAGGCCAATGTGTTGATTAGTGGTTTGGCTGAAGCTAAGTGAGTGCTCGCCTCGCTCAGTATGACCACAGGCCAAGAAATCCCCCCTGCCAAATATCACTTAGCACAACGAGTGCTGAACAACGCTCACACAGAGACACACAAGTGTAGGTTTTCCTGGTTTAGGGTGACATGCACATGCCCACCACACCATGTTTAGTTAGCTCATGTCATTACATTAATTAAAGTCAGTTTTAGGTCTCCAGGCTTACAGCCACCCACTCCAACCAGATTTACTCACTTACTCTGGCACAAAACAAAACAATACGCCACAATCGACCACCCAAACATCTGTGTCTTAATGATCTCACCAGAACACTTCTCCAACACCACATTCAGATCTAACACAAACTCTGTTAATTTAGTCGGTTCAGGCTGCCCACAACCCGCCGAAGCCAGCGCAAACCCAGAGCAAGCAGCCATCATAGAGCGCAGCACAAAGGAGCCACTGATTGAGCAGGCAGAAGGGTGAAAGGCAAGAAATGCAGAGATTTAGAGAAGCTACTGTGGTGCAATGGCTCATGGATCAATGGATCACTATGTTAGCATTTAAAAGCGCAGAGAAAACGGTTTTACATTTTTATTTAGAGAAGGCAGACATTAATATGGATGATTAGTCAACTATATGAAGCTGTTTCGTAGGATTATTCTCTTCTACTGACAGACTTAACCTTAATCAGAAATGTACATAAATAAATAAAAACAATATTAAATTATTCAGGATTTTCTTTAAGGTCTTTAAGGACTAAAAATGCACCAATATAAAAATATAAGATGTTTCGAAACCATTGAAACCTGACTGGTTCTGGAGTTTGAAACCCTTCTAGTGAGATACCAGGGTACCAGTTTCCTCCAACTGTATGGAGCAACCCTCCCCCACATGTTGCTGCACCCTATTAACCCTGATTAATTAATTTCTAAAAAAAAAAATGCTTTATCTAGCTAATAACACAAATTCTGTAGCGCCCTTTTAGAAGTTTTAAAAAGGTCCATCCGTCACTTTTTACTGTATATTTTACACATGCTGTTATCCAAACTACAAACTCTATTAAAAAACTACTTAAATAGAATTTATTTGTTTGTGTCTTTTTAGCCACTCTCTTGTTCAGGGGTCAGAAAGCAGGACATTACAGCGAACTTGCACAGTTTTACATCTGAAGCTGCGATTCCAACCCGTTTTACTGTCATATATAATTATGATAAAGAAACAATAAGAACAATAATAAAAGATTTCTACCAAATTTAGGATCAATAAAATAGACAAAATAGTTCAGGCAAACTTTTAAAATATTAAGGGAAAGTTGAAATCAGTAATGTAAACTTGAATTGCATGAACGTATCCTTGTAGTGAAACAAGTTTTTGTAAACCTATAAACTGCTTATTGAAAGCTTTTTTTTTTATTTCCCTAAAATCTTTCAACAAGTTCTAACAATCAGTATTTCCTTTTATTTTAGCATTAAAATTAGGGCTGAAATAATAAATCACAATTAATAAATGATTGAAATAATCTAAATAATTATATATATATATATTGCATTTAAGATAAAAAATATAACTTATTCATCTGTCACTATGTTATATCCCGAACTCCACTAATGGAAAACCTGGTTTAATTCAATAAGAAAATCTTGTTTAAGGAACCTTTGGCTCTCCGATTATTAATCGAAACAATAAACGACAGAATAGACGATTAGCTAAATTATTGTTAAGTTTCAGCCCTAATCAGAATAAAGTTGCATCTCCGTTTTAAACAAAAGGATTAGATCATGTTTTATTTGAAGTATGATCTTGTGATGTCATTTCAACCACAGCCTATGATGTTCTATTATAAAATACATTTCCAATCTAGAAAGCTGCAGCTGAACAAAAACGTTTCATATCAGTTTTCTGATGTTAACCCTGGATGGCGTGAGAAGTACTTACGACTGGCAGGCGAAGGCCATCCCACAGATAGGGATACAGCGAAAAACACCCTCCCAGCGCACCAAATAGACCTGCCCTAGCCACCAGCCGCTGAGCAGCCCATGTTTGAACGAGGATAGCACCATCTGAGGGGAAGGAGGTGGGGAGGAGGGGGAACGGGGGTTACAGCCCAGACCAAGTGAACACAAATGGACGGAGGACACGGAGCGAAAAACAGGAGGAGGATGGTTTCCATTTGGACAGCTCCCTGATTTTAGACAGTTTTAATTGAGGGAAGAAAATCACAGAACATGTATTGATGGAAATAAAAGAAAACTGCATTCTGAGCGAAAAACCTGCCTGGTTCAAAATCAACAGAATGTAGAATGAAAATGATCAAAACTGAAAATAATTTAAAGAGTTTTTAAGAAAATCTCACAAGTTTTTCACCAGCATGCGTTTCCCACATCTTGCTCCTTCAAGTGCCTAAAGAATAAAAATCCACCACATCCAAAACCCTGGATGCAGGGCAGCAATGAAACATTTCATCAAACCCCTCTGCCTTGTTACTACTGCCACCAAACACACACAGCTCAAACCAGGAAAGGATGGGGATGAGGGAGAGGAGGTTCAGGTGGGGACATGAGGGAGAGTTCCAGGGAGAGCAAAGCTTCCTCCGCTCTCTGCCCCTGCCGTGCTTTATTTGGAGGGGGGGGTTACTTACGGGTGACAGCAGAAGGTTGTGGCGATAATGGGCAGGCACTGAATGACGCCCCTGAAGCGCCACAGGTGAACGTGCTCCACCCAGGAGCCCGTGATTATGCCGTAGCGCAGAGACGACAACACTATCTACATCACCAAAAGCAGAGACAGCGGTGGGAAGGAGGGAGGTCAGCACATGTTAGGTCACGGAGAGGAAAGGAAGGGAGGCAGGACAAGAGAGGAAAAAAAGAGGAGAAAAAGAAGGGACCGTTAAATGGAGAAGGGTGAGAGAGGAGATCATTGAGGGGTGGATGGAAAGAGGGAGGGAAGGAGATACATCTATTAGAGGGTCAGAGAATCAGGCCGGGTCGGTTCTAAAGCTGGACTCACCTCTCCAGGCTTCTAGGTTAAAAACAAGCCCCTCAGTTCATATAACACAGAGAGAGCAGGACAGGGACTTTAAACTGAGCTGTATGCACAAACTGTGCTTTCACTTAAAGAGAAAATAAACTAAAAATCACACAAGGCAGAAAACGGATGCTGGACCGTCTCAGAGGCCTGTGCTGCAGAGCAGGGGAGCTCTGCATTAAGGAAACTCTGTCCTCAGGTAACCTGCTCTGCTATAGCAGCACTTCTAAAAGATAAATGCAGAAATGGATGTTCCCTGCAGTCAGAATGGAGTTAGGAAAACTCTAAATGAACCACAGAGGGATTCTGGATCACTTTAAAGTCATCCAGAATCATCAGATTCTAGTTTGGACATAGATACTTCCTCCAAACAGGATTTGTCTGATATTGTTTAGAATTTTTTTAGCTTAACTTATTTAATATTCTATATAACAATAAAATGTCTTTATTTTTCTAAACTTCTTCAGCCTACAGTGCCTTGTAAAGTTTTCATTCTTCCAGGACTTTTTACATTTTAACTACAAACTTATCTGTACTTCACAGAGATTTTGTGCGACTGACAAGCTAATCAAAATATAAATGCTCTGAGGGGTTTCCTTTTTTTTTCTTACAGCTAAAAATGTGAAAAGCGAGCCAGTTTTGATGTTTCTGAACCTAGGCTTTATCTCTATCAGCTTTTCATGTTTACAGAGGGGCATTTTATCCAGTCTTTACAGAGAGCCAGCTATAATATCAGGAAAACATGGTAAAACATTGCTGAATTTTCATATATCGGGTGCAAAAAAATATTTAACTCAGCATTGTTACTGTTTCTTTTCCTCAAGTTAACTGGATACACAGACCTCATACATTGGAAAGATTATTTTCCTGTTGGAAGAAAATAAAATTATTGTTTCCAATCAAAACTTAAATTTCATTGAAAAAGTTGCAGCTGCATCTGAATGTAAGGCTCCTTCTGTACTTTTATTTTTTTATAACATTAATGCTCTAACAATCAATTGAATGAATTTGGATTGAAATATCGACTAATGACATGTCAGAATAGTGGCTGACTGGATAATATAAACTCTAAAACAGGTCATTGGCTGAAAGAACTACCCACTCAGTAGTAATTAGGCCAAAACTTACAAAAATTATAAAAAAAAAAAATCTAAAATTGATCTAAGATGGAAAAACCTTTGTTCTTTAAATACACCAGAAACCCTAAAGCAGTAAATCTTCACCTGGTTTAAATCCCGCAATAAAATCTACTAATAATACCTTTTACATTCTGATTGTTGTTTGATTTTTAAATAAAAAAGAAATTTTATTTGCAGACATATTTCTCGCTGTACTATGAACCTAAATCTATTTCCTTGTTCTTACCACCTTGGCCAACAAAGCTGGATTTAATCATTTAGACCAGTTTTAACAGCAGTCAAAGCAGCTCTTTGCAATACTAGCAAATAGTGACGTTGTAATAATGATAAATGTGCAATAATGTGCCAGCCTATCTTAGCTGGCTGTGGGCTTTGACTAGGCCATTCTAACACATGTTAACCCTGACAAACATGTAGCTCTGATGTTCAGTTAAAAGACTATTCTGCCAGAGCGGTGTCTCTCTGCAGCTCCTCCAGGACTGCTTCTGATTATTGCTCTCTTTTCCTGGACAGTCGATGTATTCTTAAAAGCTTGCTTTATAACCTAAGCAGCTTTAAACTGCTCCATAAGTTTCTCCCTGACCTGTCCTTTGTGTTCGCTGGTGCTCATGACTCTGTTTGCTCATTAAACCTCAGAGGCCTTTGCACAAAGGTACCATTTAAAGATGAAATAACACAGATTTCTGTTTACAAAAAATGTAGCAGTGGGCTGCAGAGGAGTTTTATAAAGGAGTATCACGTTAAAGAGGGATAAATACAGAAATGGAAACACCATCATTTCCTTCCTCTTTGTGAGAATCTGCAACTCTATGCTGGTTGCTCAACTAAAAGTGAAGTTTGTGGTTGCAATGTTAAAAAAAGGAGGAAACTACCTGCAAGGATCTGTAACTGTAGGTTTAACTATTTCACAGCTTCCCCTACAATGAAAGCGTGTTGCAGCTTACATTTAACAGCAGAGAAACCCTCAGTGTGACTCTTTCATTTCCTCTACAAAGTTTTCTATAAGGTTTTCTTCTTGGCTTCAGACTCTGATCAATGCAGAGTGGATAATTAACTAAATACAGTTAAGTTCAGTAGAAACAGGAACGCAACAATGGCTCTAAAATATGTCAGTAAAGCTCAGCTTTCATTCAGGCACATTAAACACTGAAACCACATGTGGAAAGACGGATCATTTAAAGAGAACATGTTAGAAAAGTTGTGGTATGAAATACCACAGCTTTCCTTTAATAATAAAAAACAGAAAAATCAAGAACTCACTTTATTTTATCGACTCTGAGGTTATTTCTTAGACGGTTTGGAAGTGAGATTTAAACCAAAAACCAGCGCAGCAACTGTTTTCTGCCTAAATGATTTAGTGCGGATTTGCTCTTTAGAAACAGGAGCAAGACAGCTTCTTGTTAGAAACAAATGCATCAGTACTACAGAGAAAATAAGAAATGAACCCACAAGGCAACCAAACAATATTTGTAAAAACAAAACTAGAAGCACAACTGTGAAGAAAGACAAGTAAGATTCATTTTCTTTTTAAAATCAACATCTTTAAAGGATCAGAGACAAACATAATAATAAGTATTACAATATGAACCAAAAAAATAATAATCTGCAACATTTAAATGGCTGTTAGTCCATGATGGTGTTAAAAGTTATGATTTGCACTTGCAAAAACTCATCTGAAGACGTGTGAAGCATAATTTTAAAGACAAGTCAACACTAACTGAAATACTATGACTGACAACAACATTTCTTTCATTTTTTTTACATTTTTATCGACTCGTTTGGCGTTTGCTCTGAGGATGAGGAACACTATGATGAAGAATGGCTGCTTTTTTGAATAGGTGTCAAAGTTTAAGTAAACAGTGACAAAAATCAGCTTAATCTGGTGGGATTCATATTCCCTTTGGGGATTTTAAAATGCAACTTGCACTTCTCATTAACCATCAAACAAACAGATGCCAATGCAATAAATCATAAGTAATGATTTATCACAAAATAATAAAGCCTAGAGAAAAGTTGACTGTCCATTTGAAGTTGTTGAAAAAGCTGAATTTGTTTCATTGCCTTATTTTTGATCAAACATAAAGATAAAAGTATGAAAAAGATAATTCCATCTAGGGCTGCAACTCATTTGTTTTTAATTCATGTATTTGTTTTCGATTAAAACTGATGCATAGAAAAAGGTTCCTTAAATACGAGTTTTTACAGAGTTAAACCGAAACTAAATCTTTTCCTGTTGATGAGTTCTGGATAAAGCGTAGTGACAGGCAAAAATACATTTATTATCTTAAAGGTATGTTTTAGAACAGGGGTCACCGACACGGCTCCTTGAGGGCCCCTTGGTGCCCGCAGGAGCCGTGTTGGTGACCCCTGTTCTAAAACATACCTTTAACTAACAGAGCAACTGTCCTAGAGCAGAACTCTTAACAAAATTCAAAAATACATAGATAAATATTTTGCATTTAAGATAATAAATGTATTTTTGCCTGTCACTACGCTTTATCCAGAACTCATCAACAGGAAAAGATTTAGTTTCGGTTTAACTCTGTAAAAACTCGTATTTAAGGAACCTTTTTCTATGCACTTTTTATGCATCAGTTTTAATCGAAAATCAAATACATGAATTAAAAACAAATGAGTTGCAGCCCTAGATGGAATTATCTTTTTCATACTTTTATCTTTATGTTTGATCAAAAATAAGGGAATGAAACAAATTCAGCTTTTTCAACAACTTCAAATGTTGTAAATTGAGTAACAGCATCCATGATAATTACTGCTTCATAACTGCAACCTGGTAGGATTTTACAGTCAGGATAAAAATTGGCTGATTTTCATCGCCGGAAATGACTGCAATTGTAAGATTTAGTCCAATTTGTTCTGACATTTGCGTTTTTATTCAGTTTCATTGATAAAAATAAAAAATAAAGGAAAAAAAAAAGTTTTTTTCTATTTTTCAAAAATAGAATTAGGCTCCAATATTAAGTAAAGATTCTGACACGAGTACAAAAAGGATTCAATAATTTTGTGTTTTGCTTGTGCAAACCATAACCTCACCAACCTTACTGATTCTGCTGACATGTAGTGAACAGAGAGAGCAGCTGTGTGGGTTTGGGCTCACCGTGAACATGAACAGGGTGTAGAACATGAGCGCCATGGCTGAAAAGGACTGAATGGAGGACATCATGTTCCTCTGCAGGCTCAGTGGGAGGACGACTACCAGCGAGACGGCAATCAACAGAACCACACGGAAACTGCCTGTCACCTTCAAAGAGCAGAGCAACAGCTTAATCCCAAGAATTTTAAACACTTAAATTAACAGTCCGGAGTCCAACTCCCATCCTGTCCCTCTGTTAAAGGTTTTGAACATTTTTATAAAGAAAGAATGAATCTAAAAGAGGGTCCAAATAAAGTCAAACCTGTAAACCTAACAGCTGAGCAAAGAAATTAGAGCCCAAGTCAGCGATGACAACATAGAAGGCGATACAGGTCCCAAGCATCAGACCGATCATACTGCAGACACAAACAAAAGAAAGATAATCAACCGTTAACTTTATATTCTATTCACAGATATATTCTTAGAACATAAAACATATTTAACTTTTCACATAAAGATAGACCAATAGTGGTTATTTTGACATCAATCTAACCAATCCCTGATATGTGCTTGTGATGGCTGCATATACAGCCACACAGATGTGGTAACGCATATAATTTCATATTCATTATTTGTTTTATTTATCATCATTGCATTGTATTTCTAAATTAGTGTGCCTACTCTGTTTACCCTGTTCTGTTATGATTCTGTTTAATTTATACTCTGTTTCAGTTGCTCTGAGGAACCAGCAGGTGGCTGAGGGGCTGCGCTGATTTGGACCATACAACATCAGTGCAATGGGGGGGAATGGGGTTTTCCTTCATTTGGTTTATTTAGGTTTGTGTATGTTTTGCCCCGTGTGTTTCTTTTGTGGACCAATCAGCCATTATTTAAAGGGGAATGCCGTTTTATTTTTACATTGGGTCCTTGATTTTACATATTATTCCATCATGTTCTACTCACCCATATGAGTTTTGTGTCATTTGGAGCCGTTCTGAAGATATTCTGTTAGGTTACATCCAAGTAGCGTCTTCCTATGGGAAACGACTTGAAGGCACAAACTAAACTGTTCATCATTTATTCTTTATGGTACGCCAGCATTCATAACATGTAGGCCAATCACTGTCCCCAGACATCCGCCGTTATATTTTTTATTTTCTATTTTTTTAAAACAAAGCAGAGTGTGTATGACGTCATCAGCGCGCAGGACTGGAGGCGTAACAGGCAGCCCAGGCCACAGGCGGCTACGCTCTACCCCTTCTATTCATTCTAGCTAATCTGAATCGTTCAATTCTATTTGGAGAGCGAGATCATCTGTGGTAGCAGCACTAGACATCTTCCAGGCATGTGAGGAAAACTAGCAGCAGATCAGCGGACAGGAAGAATGAACGGTAGCTGGCGAGCGCAGATGACGTCATACACACTCCGCTTTGTTTTTTCTTTTTGTTTTAATAAGGCAGGTCAGTTTTTTATTTTATTTAGTTCTGTTACTGGTTACTTTGGGTAGTTTTTGTTCCTTTGACCTCATCTTTGGATACATTTTGTACTTGACCTGACTCTCCTTACTGCTCTGTTTGTCACAGTGCTGCAGATATTTTATGGCAGATCCTTGGAGCAGATTTCTTCCTCTATTTAAATTATAAATGTGATAACAAATATTTCACAGGTCTCAATTTAAAACAAATAAGGATCAAATCAATAACAAATCAAACAAAACATTAACAATTTATAGCAAGGAGGCGAGGGGCAATGCATGCATCAAACATGACCTAATGGTATGGCTGCTGAATGCAGCAACCAGCGTGCAAATGCATGCATGTATTGGCCAAAATGCTAATATCGGCCAAAAAATATCGGATTCACAATGTATTGGGCCATTTCCATATAGAAAGAATATATAAGCACATCATTGAGTGAAACTTGCCTCGTCTCTACAAGCGTTTTTCCAGGTTTCCCGTAAGCATGGAAAGCTGCAGAGAAAGGAAAGGATCAAGGTTAACAACGCCAAGCCAAAGAGAAAAAAATAATCCAACACCACAACTTGTTTCAAAATGAGCTAAAATCATCCAGTTGTTCGCTGTAAAGCATCCTGCTCAACATTAGGATGATTGGATTGTTTTAGAATTGAAAAATAAATAAACCCAGAGTAATGCAAATGTTTCAACCTCTAAAGCAAGGATTACCGGTGGTTTTTACCCACCCAGTCCAGCATAGGTTCTTCGTTTGGTGTTGCTGGCGGTGTGGACCAGGAACATGCAAGACTTGTGGGTCATCCATGAACAGAAGAACAGCAACAGAGTACCCAGGACGATCCCACACTGGGAAGGAGCACAGACACTTGTTAACATTTATATCAGGACTTCGAATCCATTTCCAGCATTTTTTCCAGAATATTGACGTAAGAGCCGATAAAGTGTGACAGTCAGATTTGTATGTGTTCATTCGGTTTAAATTTAAAGTGGATAGTTTGGATTATTTTGGGGTTTCTATTAAGAGGATATAAGTTGTCATAACTATTATCATATTTATCTAATGCCAACTCTGTTCGATCAGAATTAAAAACCCTTTCAGACACTGATGAAGCTGCAGTCAATGACCTTCCTATGTGAAACAAGTTCAAAAAGCAAACCTTCGCAATATCCTGATGGGTGAACAGAAATGAGGTCACTACAGTTCAGAATAGTACAGTGAATAGCAAAGGTACCTATCCTGTATTTCATTACATTAAAATGACAATGTTTAATGTGCTCTGAGGGGGATTTAGGGTATCTGGTCCTTAAGGTCTCTGAATAGGGTGTGTAACATTGGTTGGGCTAAAAATTGAATATTTACTGTTCTATGCTCCCTAATGCAGCCTGTTTAAAAGCCCTAGAATGAAAGGACAGGTTTTCTTCCTTTTATGGTATGTCATGAATATTTAGATTAGCTGTGCGCTGATTGGTTGGTTTACAACAAGCAAAGCTGCTGAGCAAAGACACATCATGGCAGCAAGCACTCAGTCACTGAAACATCCGATTGTTGATATGGTAGGGTGACCAGACGTCCTCTTTTTCCCGGACATGTCCTACTTTTCATACCTAAAAGATGTCGGAGGGGAATTTCAAAATCGTCCGGGATTTTAGTCGACTACAGTGCAGCACGTGGTCGAAACAAGGAGCCCTTGACAGAGCGACTGAACCCAAACCAGTGACGGTAGCCTGGACAACAGCGGCCCCCTGATTCCACACAAAAAAAAAAGTGTCCTCCTTTTCAAAAACCCAAATCTGGTCACTACAGATATGCTAGCACTGCTATCAACAGCTTAGCAACAGAATCATACTTCCAGCTAGTGGTTGTGATGGCCTTACGGTGGGAACAGCCCCTCGTTTTAGTAAAAGAAGCTCAGTAAATCCTCCTTTGAACTGTCCAAGATTTGAAAGCTGTCTTCGGTAAAATGCTTGGAGCAAATGAACCTCTGAGCATCAAACTTTGCTGGGATCTACTGATAGACAAAAATAATCCATGCCTAAAGAGTCTTTGTATCGTTGGGAACACTGTGAAAATGTTCCCTTTCTCCAGACCAGTGGGCTGGTCTGTATGTAAAGTTTGGGGCGTGATAAAAGTACAGGCCAAAACCGAGAAAGGCAGCATCCCCAAACTGACGTGAATACGGTGCTTCGATTGAATTCGCCCGTTTTATGGTGGAAGTTTAGAATTGTGAGATTTGCAGAGAAAGGAGGTGTTGATGGGGTTTGAACTTCTCTGCACGTCCATTTCACCCACTGAACTATCGTTATTCATCTATGACAATGGAAACTCAGTTTTGCGTTCTATGACCCCTTTAAGAGAAGGACTTCAGAATTGGTGCACAACCACTAAACTGGGGAGATGTGATAAAAGTTTTGACAAAGTAACTTCCCTAAACATGAGGTGCATATTTATGTTTTACTTAAATAATTTAAATGATCCAGAGACTGTAAAAAAGTTTAAAAAGTTATAATTAAATTCAATTCAGTTTATTCATATAGTGCCCATAACTGATGTTATCTTAAGACACTTATTATTCAATCAGGTCATACAGGTACAGGTGTTAAATGAAATATAGCTGATTGACTCAAGTCATTGACATTGGAAGAAAGTATTAGTTACTGATCTGACTACTTTGTATTTGTCTGGTGCATAAATACCTAAAATATAAACTTACAGCTTGAAGAATCTTGAAAAGGGTGATAAAATATGATTAATTTTGTAAGACATCTAAGAAACATTGGCAGACCTAATTAGTCAACCAGTCAAAATGAGTTTCTAAACGCCACATGTTGCTTACAGTATACAGCAGGGCACCTTACAGCTATTTTTAACCCTTTTTTTTGTAAATCTAGCAATAAAATAATTTACTTTACTGCTTAAACATTTTAAAACAATGAGTCAACAACTGATCTTTTGTTCAAGTAAAACTCAATAGATTTCTTATCATACTTCAAAAATGATTCAGAGTGGCTTTATGCTGCAAGGTCATTGTTGTTTAGGAAAGTCAAATAATCAGACATAGCAGTTTAGTTTAGTTTATTTGGGAATAATAGATAGCTACTCCAAAGAACCAGTCTTTTTAATATTAATGATCAAAGACTGCCCTATAAGCCAACTTCTCTTTAGGACAAAATATTGAAGATCTCTCAGGAATTCCTTCAACAGTATACCCTCCTCCTAGATCAGACTGATGTGCTTTCCAGAGAAAAAGCAGAATTACCAAAGTACCAGAGTCATGATTCATCACCTTACTTGTTATCTGTGGAAGGAACAGGAAGAAATACTAAACGGGGACTAAATCGGGGGGGGGGGGGGCTAAAAACACCAAAAAACAAAACAATTATTTAAAAATTATAAAAGAATAGCTGTAGATGTTGTAGCACTACTCCACATATTTCAATGCTATTACCTCAAAAGAAATGTCAAACCCTCTTCAAAATGTGCAAAGGAACAAAAAAAATGTGCCAGGAGAACGTTCAAGGTTCAGAAAGAAGCTGCTGATAAGACTTGTGACATCAACAAATTTTTTGTAAGCGAAAAATCCAGTTCAGCACCGGCTCCCACCAGTAAGAGCAGCTGGTGCTGGTTAAAAAACGACCAGCATGGTTACTGCTGGACAGTCCGATATTCTATCACCAGCAACAAGCATAAATGATCACATGGACACATCTAACAGCAATTCAGAGTGACTGGCTGACCATGTATGTGCATGTTTTTGAACAGTAAGAGGAAGCTGGAACCTGGTAAAAGTGCATTTATCATGCAGTGGAAGAATAAGAAAACTATTCACTGAAAGGCCCCAAGACTCTATATATATATATGATCAAAGACTGCCCTATATATATATATATATATATATATATATATATATATATATATATATATATATATATATATATATATATATATATATATATATATCTATATATATATATATATATATATATATATATATATATATATATATATCTATATATATATATATATATCTATATATCTATATATATATATATATATCTATATATCTATATATATATATATATATATATATATATATCTATATATCTATATATCTATATATCTATATATATATATATATCTATATATATATATCTATATATCTATATATATATATATATATATATATATATATATATATATATATATATATATATATATATATATATATATATATATCTATCTATCTATCTATCTATCTATCTATCTATCTATCTATCTATCTATCTATCTATATTAGGGGTGGAACGGTTCACAAAATCCATGGTTCGGTTCGATTCACGGTTTCGTGGTCACGGTTTTCGGTTCGGTTCCATTTGGTATATGTTAATTGTTACACCGAAATCCCATAAAGATTTATGAAATTAATGAAAAAATCCCCCAAAAAATAATGGATTGTAATTATTTTAAGTGATCCGCGGAAACCCTGGATCATTTCCGTATGTTTTGCTGCTTTGAATTTAATCATCTCGCGCATGCTCTCTACCATCTCCAAGGGACTCAGAGGGGAGCGGAGGGGAGCCACAGTGGAGGCTGTAGGCTTTGCTTTGAGCAGCCGGTCTGGAGCGCAGCGGGGCGGAGCGCTGACGGAGTATGAGGGATTTCGGGGTTAGCATGACATGTTGGTCATGTTGCTGTTAGCATAAACAAAACATGTTGCACAATGCTTGCACACTGTTGCACTTTTATCCACAACTTTCTTTCCGCCGTCATCGTAGGTCACTCTAAATGCAAAGTGGTCCCATACAGCAGACCTATAAAGTGCTGTTGGCGCGTCTTCCAACTCCTGTTCTTTCCCACTCGCCATACCCACACAATTCTCCACAACAACTGATTTTTTTCTGCTACACCCAGCTACGCTGCTTCGCTTCTTCTTCTTCTTGTTTACCACTGGTGGTTGGCTTTGGTCACAGTACCGCCACCTTCTGCTCTGGAGGGTAAACGCTTCGCCTATGAGAAAAAGGAGCAGCGCATGAACCGAACGCAACACACGCGAACCGAACCAAGACAGTCGAACCGAACGGTTCAGACGGTTTTCATAAATCGTCCCATCCCTAATATATATATATATATATATATATATATATATATATATATATATATATATAGTTTTTACCTTTTAATTGACTCTACAAATCACACCTGGGTAGCTTAGTACCGATGCTTCCATATGCCTCAGGCCTATTTTCTTTCATTTACGATAGATTGGAAGTTCCCACACTGTTCGGCAGATTTGACATCAAGCACCTCTATATTAAGTGATTCCAACCTAGCAAACAAACTAACAGTAATATTCAAGATGGATTCTGTTGATATGATAAAGTGCCTGCCATCCAGCTCAGTTCAGCTCAGACACCCATGATGGCAACTCCGGGTAAGGTGGAAAAAGGAGCAAGCATAAGAGTGCTGCAGTTCGGTGTATTGGCCACAGGTGGCAGTATCATTAGAAAACTCTGTAATATCTATTTAAGCTTCAAAGAGCTACAAATTGTTATATACTTATGAATCACTTGTGAATCAATGTTTGTTTTTTTCAAATTTCTCCAGCTAAAGATGGTCTAAATGTAGCTTCATACAGCACCTTTACTAAATCAATTTTGTCATTATATATAAAATGATTGGCTACTAAGGTGTTTGACAGATTAAAAATCAAATATTTTAGGTTTTAAGACTTTAGCATATAAAAAAAGTGCAGTCTAAAAAAGCAAAACACAAACACCTACATCAACGCATACACCTGCAGTTATGGTCGAAATGTTGGAGAATAAACATTTTGTTAAACACAAAAGGTAACAAAAACGTATTAACTGACAATCACTGATTTATACTTGGTTTTAGCTCCTCCACAAAAATGACTGCTATCCTTTCAATTAACTGTCATTTTTATTTATTTAAAAGAGATGAAATATTTGATGAAAATAAGCTATCATTTTGTCTTAAAAATTAATCCTTAGACATCAAATATCAAAATTCTGAAAGGATGTCACCGCTGGTAAGATTGCACCCAAATGTGCTGTGCTAGATGTGCATGAAAAAGAGAAGAATTTTCTAGCTAAAATCAACAACATTTTAGAGGTTATTAGTTTTGTTTTGTTTTTTTTACAAATTCTGGTTAAAAGTAATAAAGAAAACACAATCTAAGCCAAATTCCAGACTTATATGCCAAAGAGAATCTGTGATGGGAGCTAAAGATTGGGGTGATAAGCAACCCTTCAAACCTCAGGGACCAGGAGCCCACTAACGAGGAAAAGAGTTCATTTCCACACAAGTAATCTGGAACATAAACCTGTTTTAATGCCTTTTCAATATAATTACTTCAACCATAAAACTTATGGGAAAATATATCTATAATAACTACTAATAACCAAGTGGCTCAGAGAAAAAAAATGAAAGAAATACCCTAATCTCAATGAGATTAAGATATTTGTCCCTTTAAAAGTTGATACATTTTATTATCAGTTAGAAATGACAATCTAGATACATTTGAAGTATTTCACAATCAGTTTAAAGTACACCAGCATATGGCTGATTACATAGAGAAAGAGCGTAAAGGGGATCATACCCCAGCAGCTGTGAGGGACCAACCTGTTTGAAGCAGAAGGGCATGGTGAGCACACTGACTCCCACGATGCTGTTCACCACGTTCATGATCAGGCCTGAGTTTGACGCCGTCATTTTCACCTGCTAGGTGTGTGGCAGTCTCTTCTTCTTACACAACAGAAAATGCTGAAAAAGGCCCAGGTAGGAGCGCAGTAAGGACCTCCGCGGTGTTTTGGCTCCGTTTATCTCTAATCTTTAGGACTCGTAATGAGCTGCTACTTTTCTCTCCGTGGATCAGTGACGTGGCGCTCTGAGTGGAAACACAGCGACAGCTCGGTGTAACAGTTCACTTTATCACAATTTTTCACCCCCCGACACACTATGAAAATAGTGCCTACATAAAGATAAACTAATGCACACGACTAATAAAGTTTTAAAGTCGTTAGCAACAAAGCTAACTAGCTAAATAGGTAACTTCTTAGTGTCCTACCTGACTCTCCGCCCTCCTGCCTGCTCTCCTGCTAAGTTATCATCTATAACTCCACATCGTTCGTTCGTTTCTTGTCAATAAGAAGCGTGTTGGTGCGTGTACTGTAAGTAGAGGGCCGGTTATCACTGGTCCATAACAAATACAACAGAACTGTTTCCCTGAAAGTGTCTAAAGGAAGTCATCTCAAAGAGCGGAGTGACGTAGTCCCCGGCTTTCAGCACTGGTCCAATACTCGGGCGCCAACTAGTGGTCGAAAAGGGAATGCCACTAATAACCTAACATGGATTCCAAACCCTTCTGCTCATTTGTATTTCATTTAAATGTTTAAACATAGATTTGAATACATTTTGAATGAAGTTTTAAAGCAAAATAAAATGTATTGTTTATGGATAGTGAGATCCAACAAGATATAGTTTTATTACGCAACTTGTCTCTTATTACATTATTTAATTTAGTATTAAATAAAGATCTTGTAATGATTAGTTTTCACTGTCTAATCCTCTCACAGTGTTACAGACCACCACCCAGCAAATATTTATGATATTAGCCGGAGAAATTATAAAAACTATTTTGAAGACACATTTTAAACAATTAAAGCATTTTTTTCAGCTTCTCGCCCACCTATTTTCATGGATAGCTCAAAGATGGGTTAAAGGCGAAGAAGGATGTGGTCCATGCCTCACTGGGTCGAGCCTAAGCCACCTGTTCTCACAAGGAACTTAAACACAGCCTCTAGTGTGCGTTACTGCGCACTCAGAAGCACCATGCGCAGCTGAACCGCCGATACGGGAAACCTCTCTGTTCAGGGCGGAGGCTGAATGATAGACCTGAGTCTATGAACAGTGGAGATAAACTGAAACAGTAACAAAGAGTGAAACAGGCCAAAGGCTCACAGAGGTCACACTCTTCGGTCATTAAGCTGTCATCCTCTCTATCGTGGTGCACTCCATAAAGGAGAGGTCTGAGCCGAGGTTCAGATCAACCTGCTGGGGATGATGAAGAGGACAAGTTATGAAAAGTAACTGTCTAACAATGAACAGAGCAGGTGAACCACCCCGAGAGGAGCAGGAAATAAAAGCAAACAGTTAGCTGCAACATAGCTATGCCTGCTCGTTTTGGTCTTCATCGTCTCTGGTCACAGAGAGAGTAATGAAGATTAAAACAAATAACAGCAGAAGTCACCAACCGAATAAACCCTCACTGCAGCGTGAGTGAACATAGGCTGAGCGCAGAGATCTTCTCTGGGATCAGGCCTCATCATGTGCGGAGAATTCATGAAGCTGCAGTGAGATTGGCTGATCTCACTGTAAGGCTGTAATCTGCTAGAGTCTTGCCCTCAGAGTAAAGTTTGGGTTTTATTTACAAACAGTTAACAGATTCAAAGTCACACACATTCCCCTCTAAGAGTAATTTCTGGGAATGTGTCCTCTGTCCTTTCCACCTATGACGGCCTCTCTGGGCTGCAGGCTGCGGCACTGGGAAGTGCTGCTTCTGCTGCCGGGAGCAGGAGGCTGCCGTGGAGCACCTGAACTCTTGCCACTGGTTATGGCAGTCCTGCCAACCACCAGAAGAGTGGGAGCTGGAGTGAAGCCGCAAAAGGTCCCAAAGCGTCTCAGAATCCTTTGCGTTTTCTGCAGTTTTTCCAATGCTGCCTTACATTGAGGGCTGAACAGGGCATCCGGGCTGATGGGGCTCCCCAGCATCTTCCTCTGCAGATCTTCCAGGACGGATCTGCAGGTAGAAAAGCGGGCAGAGCAGACAGCTGAGGCCGCACACAAATTGAGGATGGCGTCAGCGGAGCTGCAGAGCTGACTCTTCATCTCGGCCAACAGATCTAGCTCTTCCGTCGGAGTGTAGAAGCCAGGAGAGCGATGTTATTCATGGCCGCAGCACGCTGGAAGGCACACTGATGGGACCGTTCAGAAAACACCATGGTCACCTGATCGTGTTATTTGGGGAGAACAGGCCGCTGTCCAGTGATCTGTTCACAAAGCGGAGCGCTGTTCATCTTTGCCCCAAACATGGATGCAAGGCTGGCAGGTGGAAAACCCCGATCGGAGAACCCTTCCACCCTGGTTAAAAGTGCGTAGGTGGCCACTGGCACCTTTAACTTGGAAGGCTTAGCTCCTGAACCTGACAGATATGTCATGACAGCAGGGTAGTGAGGCCAGACCGGGTCCGGAACCGAGTTAAACCGTCCCACCAGATCATGACATGGTTTGGGGCAACGGCACAGCCAAACTTTTAAGGTTGGCGGCCCTCTTGGTGATCGCTGGCAGCTCCCATCTGCCCATCTGCTCCACGCTGCCACCATGCTCTCCAGCAGAGAAGATGCACTGATGCACACCTCGCCAACAATTACCCAACCAGGGTCAAGTAGTTTTGTTTCAGTCCAGGTACCTGCTGTTGCACCTTATGTATTCTGAGCAGATCTCTTCCAATCAGCATGAGAATATCAGCATCAGATTCAAACTGAGGTACTTCTGATGCTATTCTCTTCAGATCTGTGTTGGCATAGGCTGTCTCAGGTGTAGGGATCTCTTTTCGGTTGTTAGGCAGGCTGTTGCATTCAATCAATGTCAGAAGTTGTCCAAAGACTATGACATAACCATGAGCTCTTCTAACATATGCCTGTGCTGCACCCATTCAAATTGTAAAATTGTACGGTGCTTCTTTCCCATGGATGTCAAACACGACGAAAAACTCACTTGTAGCCAGAGACGTTTTTGTCTGATCATCTAAACCTACATTTTGGAACACGATTTACTGTTCCTGCAAGCACCAAAGACTTTGCTACAGTTTGAGGAGACTTCCTCATTGGTCTTTCCCTCCTGCCGTCCCCTGTGCAGCGTATAAGTTGAGATGAAATTAGAAGTGATTTAGTGATACTTGGAGGCATAGCACTAACATGAGCATCACATCCACATTGTAAACACTTGATGGGAGCTTGACAGCACATTGCATGGTGGAGGAGCACTTTTTTCACCTCCGTTGTCCATGGTTCAAAAGTTGTTTCTTTTCTTCATAACTTCTGTATGGAGTATCTTTTTACTGCAGTAATGTAGTGCTGAGCACTATATTAGCCCAGCTATACAGGTAGCTAAACACTGTCCCACTCGTCTACCAAGAGGCACTCCATTTTTGTATTTAGCTGGTTTTTAATGAGACAAGTATAAGACTTTAACACACAAAACACAGCATAATTTCTGCAAAGATTATATTTATTTGCCATAAACCAGTAAATCATATTATGGTTTATACATGCAAAAACTTAGATAGCTTTTTTACAGGATGCTTTTGAGGAGTTAGCTGAAAGGAAATAATACTAACAGCTTAATGAGCACATGGTCTGTCTGACCCTTTTCAAAAAACAAACTACTAACTCTCGCCACTAGGGGGAATATAGAACCACATTAAAACAAGCCCCATCTATTACACCTGGTTAGTGTAGGTTTGTAGAAGTGCTGGTGATACATGACCATTGTGTCATTTGACCAGGAAAGAGAAAAAGGAGGTGGGGGTTGATAGGAGAGAACTGTGGAGGCGATGAGGAGCTTGACCTTAGATTTCCCCACCAGCCGGCTGTGTTTTCCCTTTGTGATGAAGCTTTGATTGGTAAAGAAGGGGAATTTTGAATATCCGAGAAGGGATGTGATACACATGTATGTACGGGTATATGAGAGATGTTTTAGCTAGTTATAGAATCTACTTAAATGGGTACTTCCACCCAGCATTTGTTAATCCATCCATCCACCCATCCATACAATGATCCAGCCAGCCAGCTGCAGCCAGCGAGTAGGTGAGAGATTGTCCTCCACTTGTTTTAAATCTGATACAGGACATCTCTTATATTTGATTCACTGTGGGGTTTTTAATATGAAGAATATAACAAATTGCTCACTAACCAGGGCAGCCTTTCAGCAGAGGGCAGGGTCAGAATTTGAATTTCTAAAAAAATTTAATCAGTTCTGCTCCCAAACAAATTTTGAGTTACTTTTTTGTTTTTCCAGTCAATGACAAGTGCCAAACAACACAGATGAATGCAACGAACAAACAAAAAACAGCCACCATTGAGAAAACATAACAAATCGTATTAGTTTTTATCAGAAATATGCTAAAGAGAAATCTGATATTTTTTCCACTTGTGTCAGGGTCAACAAGGAAACAAATACTGCAAGTATATCCTGATGAAAAATCCCTTTTCTTTTATAGCTTAATTTATCTTTTTTTCTTCTTTTACTTTTGTCATTGTGTGAGAATCAGTTTCAGGCTGTAGAGAAATCACAAATTTAAATGATGCACTCAGCCAAAGTAGATATAGTTTTGCTTGTTTGTCTGCAATATGTGTGACTAGGAGGAACATTAACCTAAAGGAATCCAAACTAAGTTGGATCATCTCCAGTTCAGTAGTTTAAATGTTTTGACTGATAAAACCTTAATTGGATGCTTCAGCACTAAAAAAAAATCAGTATTTCAATCATATTTTAATATTTTTATTCTAATTTTGAGAGCTTACAAAAAAACTTTTTTTATTAGTTTAAGACTTTGTCCAATATATATGGAGACAAATATAAAAACTACAATATTTATACTAATAAGTAATCTGTAGTACCACTCCTTTGATTAAGAGTAAAAGTAACTTTTAGACTGCCGTAATGAACTTTCAAACATCTGGTAAAATATCAATAAGCCCGTACCACAACAGGAAATGATAAATGGAAAAATGTTGCCTTTCAATATTAATGGGTGGTGTTATTAACTTTCATTCAAAGGGAACATGAGTTAGGATAACATTAAGATGCCTTTTTTATGCAAACAAAATAAAAAAAAATGGTCATAAGGTTAATATAGCTAATATAGACAGTTTTTTCTTTAGCTGTTTTGTATAATAAGTATTAATTAATTCTTTGTGTTAATCTGCTTTCAAATAAAAGGTTTTATTCAACATTATAAAATTGTCTTTTTTCATCCAATGTTTTTTTAATCCAGAATACAAAATAATAATTATTATTATTTAAACCAAAAAAAACTTGTCGCATAGAATCCACATTTTCTCATTCTTAGCCTTGTAGAGTGTAAGCTAACTAATTTGACTTTCCTAATAAGCATTTACACCATTAAGCGAAAACCTAAGTCTTAATTGTTTCTTACACTTAAGCTTGATGTCATTAAAAGTATTTAGAGGTCTTTGTCTCTGTCAATTACAAATGTATTTATTTTTGTGTGGGAGCTGGGGGGGTGCATATGTGTTTGATCAGAGAGGTTAAGACAGGAAAAACCCTCACCATTGTGCACCAGTGACCCCTCAAAATCAATGTGACAGACCAGTTGATTGGCTGGAGGGTCCTGTCTCTCTGCACAAAATCCCCTAAGGTAGACCTTCAGCCTGCTCCACTGCGCTCCTGGGTGTGTGTGTGTGTGTGCATGTATGTATTTGGGGTTGTTTGTGTGTCTTTCTTCAGCTAATCCCTCAGGATTGACCAACAGCAATGGGCTAGGGTATTAGTGCAGTTACAGGGGGTCAGGGTTGCTTGTGTGTGTGTGTGTGTGTGTGCGTGTGTGGGGGTATACCTGTCTAGCCCTCAGAGTGAGGACCATTTTTCCAATTTCACCATCGAATTGAGGACCAGTTGTAGCAAAGTGAGGACATTTCCCCGGTCCTCGCTTGCTTTTTTGCCAATGGTTAGGTTTAGGGCTAAGGTGTCTATTGGTTAGGGTTAGGGTGAGGTATGCATTGGTAATGGTTAAGTTTAGGGTTAGGGCATAGAAAGGGTTGAAAATGACTGAAAATCAATAGAGTATGGGAGTCAACACATGGTCCTCACTACGGCAGAACGAGTATGTGTGTGTGTGTGTGTGTGTGTGTGTGTGTGTGTGTATGTGTGTGTGTGTGTGTGTGTGACTGAAAGAGCTTGAGTGTGGGAGATACTCCACAGTAGCCTGATTAGACGGCAGAGTGGCCAAGTGTTAGAGGGTCCGTTATGTGTAGAGGTACTGGAAGGTTTCAGGGGCTCAGAAAAAGCTTGAGGTAGCAGGGGAAAGGCAAGGAGGGGGTACATCATTTTCAGGCAGATTTGAACAGGGCAAAATTGGACGCAGGCATCTGGATTTGACCTCCAGCCCCCTGTGTGACCCCTGGGTCGCAAGGGGGTCCTAGGCCACAAAGCAGAGCGCTGACCCTGCAAAGGTCAAGCATGCGGGCGGCTGAAAGGACGCCTTTGTGGGGGCCTGGCATGCTCACAATATCCCATGTGCACTAGAGGACCGTGTCTGCCCTGGAAACTGAACCGGAGAGTCAGAAGAGGTGTGTGTACGTGAGGGTGGAAACCGTAGCTGATTTTGTTTATATTTCTGCCTGTTTGCCTCCTGATTATCAATGACTGACAGTTTCTCCTGATTCTGATTTACCCCTAAATACCTGGGTGTCTGTTTGATTTTCTAGCATTTTGGAAACTGTGCAAAACACTATGGAACATCAGGTTAGAAATAATCACTAAAGCTCCAGTTGAGGGATCATGTTTAAAAAAACAAATAAAACACATCCCAGTTTCTTCATTTTAAGATCCAGCTAACCAGTGCGACAGCTTTTTTTTTTTTGCCTTATAACTTTAATATGAAATACCCATTTTTGTAGCTTCTGTTTTCCTTTGTGTGAGGAAAACAGATATTGCTTGGATTTTTTTGTGGTATGCCTACAGTTGTTGCTTGTGTACATCTGTTAGCGCTTCCTTAATGAGCGCATGCACATTCCCTCCGGTCCTGTGTGTGGCCCTTGGAGAGGCAGAGCAAAGCTCCCCCCTGCTCCAGTAATCACATTTAATTACGTACCAGCATTAGACAGCCTATGAATAGGGTTTTTAGGCAGGCCTCTCACACAGAAATAGTTTGCATCCAGCTGAACATTGCCCACCTTTGTCCTGCCTTTCCTGTTATATTCTACTAAGACTTTGTCATTTGACTGTCATCAGAGCACTACGGTGAAGCTATATCAACTGCTGGACTAATGCTGCCCATTAAAAAATGGGGAGACAACGGCCCTTTACTTGGTTGAATGGTTAGAGTGTCTGTCCCGTTAATGAAGCAAATGGGACCACACATTATACTACGACCACTTGCACCTATCACTGATAAAGGATGTTTAGCCCTGAGAATTTCCAACACGTAAGCAAGTATGGAACAGCTTCGTCTTGCAGGGCGATGCAGAGTTTTCCTTGTTAATCTCTTTAGAGATTCTCACACTTTTAGGATTAAAGGAGATTGTGCTTTGCCTTAACAATGAGGAGGGTACCAAGCCTTCGTTTCCAGTATATGATAAATAGATTCCCTAGCAAAAGTATTTCTGTTTTAAATTTCTTCATTTTTTTGTTTTTCTTCAAACACTTTAACTTTTTTATATTTATTTTATGCAGATAGATAAACACAAAGTACTCCAAAGAAGCTATTAACCGCACATTCAGAGGTAAATGATGCATTGTTTTAACAGATTTCAATCAAAAAAGTGTGGTATGCATTTGTGTCCAACCGCTTTCACTTTTAACCTTTAATTAAAATTAAGTGTAAGCAACTGCCTTCAGAAGCCACCTTATTAGAAAAAGGAGCCCACCTGTTTGTCATTTAATCCAGAATAAATCCAGCAGTATGGTGAAGGCTTTAGAGATTTGTTGGAGGACATTAGTGAACAGACAGGACCATGAAGGCCAAGAAACACAATAGAACAATCAGCGAGAAAGTTCTGGAGTATCTTAAAGCAGAATGGGGTAAACAAACAGTATTTTTAAGCTTCTTAAGAGAAGTGGCCATATAACCCATTGTAACTCTGGGGGCGATGCAGAGATTTGCAGCTCAGGTAGGAATATCTGTCAAGAGATCAGCTACTGTAAAAGTTGTACAATCAACAATCTGGCTTTTACAGAAGCGTTTAGAGAAATTAGCCATGTTGGAAGAAATTAATTCAAAGCCCCTTATGCAGCTTGCTACAAAGATACAATAGAAAAACTGAAAATCGTCCTGAACACATTATCTACATCATTAAACATGAGCATTATGCTGTCAGGGTGGTTTCTTACGCAGAGACAGTAAGCTGGTCAAAAAAAGGAACAAAATAATACCCATGAGAAGCTCCAGAGGCTTTGAGATTAGGGCAGAGGTCCAGCTTCAGGAGAAAATGAGCGTCCCAAAGTTCCATTGGAAGGGTTTAGATCAGAGCGTAACTGCGTGTCTTGTCAAAGTATAGATCTACATGGAACTTAAGTTATGTGGCGAATTTCCACATGTTTAGTAAAACTTAGGGACGAAGTATAGAAATGAAGTATAGACATATTTTAGGCCCCGTCCACACAAAGTCAAAACGAACACGAAACGCTAATATTTTCCAGAACGTTTGTCGTAAAGACGGAGACGTAAAATAAATGTGATCGTCCACACGAATGCATGCTGCAAAATGTATGCCAGGCCTGTAAGTGGCGCTGTGGTGCCGAAGCAAAAATAAGTGACGAAATGTTGGGCATGCGCACTAATATTTATACATGGTTGCCCTGCGGGTCCATTTTCGTGGTTCAGTCAAATTCAGGTGCTGAACTATGTCGTCTATATTGCTCTGTTCTTCCTGGAGATATTCCAGAAGAAGAAGATTCTGTTGTAAGCCTGACAGCAGGGTGAGTAGCATGAGCAGCAACCATTCAACACAGTACGGCGCCATTGTTGTTGTGATACTGTGTTGCGCATGCGTGTTTAGAGGCGACGCTATGACGCATGCGTGTAAAAAAAAAATGCGGTTAGAGCTTAAAGATGGAAACGCGAAAACGGCGTTTCAAAATCTTCCCACTCTGAAGGCTTAATAAAAAAAAAGATCGTTTACAGACCCCAAAACGCCTGCTTCGTGTGGATGAGAGGCTGGTTTGGTGAAAAATTTGTGCGTTTAGGCCAGGGTTTGGCTTCGTGTGGACGGCGCCTTAAGCAGTAGATGTGCTAAACTACTTGATGCATTGTGCAGAAAGAAGTTAAATATGGTTCTTAAAAAGAATTGTATGGAGAGTTTAGATATGGATTTTTAAATATAAAAATAAAGATACAATTCAATGAATGAAATATACTGAGGTTTGTTGATTTAGAAAAGGAGAAGTGGTTGAATACATGCAAATATTAGAATAGACAGTATCAGTAAACTAAGCCTGTCACGGTGACACTTAAAAATCCTACATTTTTAAACTATGACTGCTTTAAAGTGGGCATTTCCAAAAGACATAATATTTTTTCTACAAAAGCCCCATGGGTAACTTTGTATTATTATCAAACTCCTGCAAAGTTTCCAATATGTTGCACTTCATAACCATCTTGTCAAATTCAATGTTTGCTTTTAAGAACCTCTTTTGTCAGGAAAGAAGACCAATTTTCTACTTTAGAAAGAGACTCACACATGCTGTGACGGTGCCCAAACTGACCATAAATCCAGGGTGTTTTAAAAGGCCAGACTCATAAAGCGAAGAGGTGACAGAGCAGCATTTGATGGCTCAATATTGCTCTCATCTCGACACAGTTTTGAATGTCAGTGGTCCTTTAAAGTCCTGCATGCAGCTAAATGTATATTTTGCCCACTGTGATAACTGCATGAGAACACTCCTGCCGCATCCATTATTCGGTACTTCATACATATCTTGGACAATATCAAACATATTCCTTGCAAAGTTAAGGTTGTAATGTTTTGTTTGTAGACTGGGCCATCTGTGTGTATAAAATACACTGAGTCTAAGTGTTGTGAATAGTGTATTTGACTTGAACAGAATGACTGTGGGGATTCATGCTGGGTTTCCTCTATTAAACTCTGCAATAAGGCTTGCTGTGTGCGAGAGTGCTGACTTGCCTGCCCGCCCCAATGATCTACAGCCTGTGCATTCACGCTAAATTCCCTACCTGTTCCTGATGATCTACAGCTCCGGGGGATGCTTTATATGCCTCATACGGACATTTGTGTGCATTTGTGTGTGCTTAAATCAATGTTTGCGCACAAGTTTGTCCACGTGGGTGTGCAGCTGGATGCTTCGCAGGCGTCAGATCAGGGAAGGTTTGGCAGACAGAGGGAGATTCGAACTAAGACAGAAGAGGGTCTGACTGGTGACTCCAAACTGATGCAGACCTTGGATGGGGGGGTGATAATTCACAGTCGGAGTGTGCTGAAACTGAAGGGGTACTCAGTGAAGTGGTGGAAACGGCTCAGCCCATATTTCTTCCATTAATTGACAGCATTTGAGGCCACAGCTGAGTTCAGAGCCAGGAGGGACGGCGTTATCCCAGGTCCTCCTAAGGTTTCCTACCCTGCTGCAGTTTGCGGTTGCTCGGCTAGAGACAGGCACTGCCTTTGAAATGCTGCTTTATGTGGCTCTCTGGTGCAAGCAGCATCATTAGGATTTTAGGAGAGGCACTTAGCACGTGAACATCCAGGTACTTACTCACAGAATATTAGGATTTTTTTTATAGCTTTGCTGATTTATAGCAGTAACAATACAGAAAAGAAACAGAGCGTCCTAATCAAATCCAGGGAAAAAAGCAAACTGACAGGAACCTTAAAGAAGTGTTAGATGAAGGAACATTTCCTACAGGTTGCATTTGAATGGTTTGGTCATGTCTCAGTCATCCCATTGGAGTGCACAATATTGAGTGAGTCTAAAATATCTTTTTTTATATTTTGGGGAAGTTTATTCCCTCTTTATCTGGACGTTGCATACATAACAATTTGAAAGGAATATTTAGAAACAACATGGTGTACCTCTTCTAACTCTTACAGACTTGTATGAAATAAGATCTTTTCATATATTCATTATTATTATTATTATTATTACTTAATTCATATTAATATTGAAATGATGTGAAATTACTGTCAAATAAATTTTAAACAGTTTCTTCTTGATCTGAAGAAATGCTTTGTAAAGCCATCCAACCATCAGTCTTTCCATCCATCCATCCATCCATTGCATAACCCAAAATTATGGGATGTTGGTCCATGGTTCATTGGCCAAACATAGAGCCTAACGAGACATTGTTGGATGTTGGATGGAATACTCTGAGAAGCTCCTCAGTCTGGTTGACATGCCTTCTGGGGCAGAAGAAGCGAGGGGGTACCTGCAGTCAGATTTGTTTATCACCCACTAAAGCCACCTTCAAAAAATCTGTGGTGGCAAGACTGCAGGGGTGGATGAGACTCGCCCTAACCACCTTCAGTCTCTGGATGCTGTTGGGCTGTATTGGCTGGCATGCCTGTTCAACATCACGTCTGGGATAGAACCACCGGACAGGTAGACTGGGCTGGTGGTCCCCCTTCATAAGAAGAGTGACTGTAAAAGTGACTTTCTTTAACAAAATCTTAATGCATCATTATAGTCCACCTTCAATCTCTGAAGACTGGCTTTTTTAAAGTTGCTCCACAAATGTGCAGTATACAGAGACAATTTCAGTTTCTCTTCATCAGAACAGAATCTTTTTTTTTTTTTTTACAGTGTCCTATCTGGCAATGTGGCAATAAGAATAATTGTCTTGATGCCAAAAATAGCCCAACAGATTTTACTTTCACAAGTGTAGCAGTATGGCAATTGCCATATTGCTCCACTTGTTTCATGCATATAAATTGCTTTATTATAATTATGCAGGGAGTTTTACAGTTTATATGGACACTACAATGTAAATAGAGCAGGTAAACAGAAGAAGAAAAGGAAAAAAGAAAAAAAAGTGAAAAGATGAAAGAAAGAAGAGATAGAAAGGAGACAATGACAAAACATTTTCAGTCTGCTTCATCACCTGCAATGAGATGAAAAAAGAACAGCACAACCGAAAGACATGGTACGAGATATACAATAAAGTAACACCTTGAAACTATCGCTAAAGTAATATTATTAAGTCTGACATGTACTGTGTGTTACCTGAAGATACGGATGTGGGGTTTCTGTATGGAAGTGAATCTCTAGGTACCTGGAGCCAAGCACCTGTAGTTGTTTGTGAGGGTGAACTTGTGCATGTATAGTTTATCCATAGAAAAAATGCTCAATAGTGGTTGTGGAGAGCCGGAGAGGCACCTCCCCAGAGCACTGAGTCCAGCGCCGGGAGACCCAAAGCCCCAGGCGCCCAAAGGGACCCCAAGAGCGAAGGCACCAAGGAGGGGCCAGCCCCGGAAATCAGACCCCCACCAAGGGAGGAGGAGAGACAGCCCCGAAGAAGCCCCCCCAGCCATCACCCCGGCCCCCCGACGCGTGCCGGTCGGAGCCACTACACCCCGCCACCTGCCCCGCAGCCACACCCGCCGCGATCAGCGGGAACAAAGCAGCTCCACCATGCCTCCAAGAGGGAGAACGCACCCGAAAACCCAATCAGCGCAGCCAGCCCATCGACACCGGCCCTCCTACACCACCCCCGCTGGAGCCGCCCAGACCCCCACACACCAGCGGTGCGCCGCCAGCAGGACCCCCACCCAACGGGCCCGCCCGCCCCCCGAGAAGACAGACATGCCAACCCCCCCCCCAAAAAAAAACGCCAAGGAGAAAAGCCCCCACAATGCGACAGTGGACACCAGACACCGACCTGCCCGCAACCGCTCCCCCCCACCGAAAAAAAATATAAAAAAATAATTAATTAATTAATTAATTAATTAATTATTACAATTAAAATAAATAGAAATTCCCCTATGCAAGAGGAGAAATGCAAGCGGAAAAACCAGAGCCCAAAACAAAACCCAAGACCTGCACCTCACCATGCCGTGCAGCTCCCCTCCCCCCCGAACCGATACCACAGAACCGGCATCGGAAAAAGCATCGCCCAGGAACCGGCATCGAAGCGAAGGCACCGGCACCGAAAATCCCCGAACAACACCCATCCCCACCCCGAAGTGAATCCAGTCCCGGGCCCAAGGGATCCGAGGCCCCAGGGGCGCCCGACCCCCAGACAGGAGCCCCAACAAGGCCCCGGCCGGCCCGGACCAGTGGAGAGGCCGCCAGGAATGAGCCAGCAGCCACCCGGGCATCCACCACATCAGAACAGAATCTAAACTTACGGACAAGGATATTAGCCTGAGCAGTCGAACCTCACAGTAAATGTCCCCATCATCAGACAAGCCTGTGTATCAAAAAACCGGCTTATGTTCCATAAGGTCTCAGTGAGTTTGAAATTGGGAAATACTTTATTTTTGTCCTCCTTAGTTTGACAAATCAAGATGAAACTTTTTGATCGGTTGAATTTGACATAAAGTAATTTGCCATATGCTGAACATTAAGCAACTTTTGAAGACCCACTGAACTTGGACTAAAAACCACTAGGTCACCAGCATACATGAAATGATTAATAATGGGATCACCAACCATGCAGCCAGTTCTACAGGTTTAGCTGATTGGAGAGGTCATTCATATAAAAATTAAACATCATTGGAGATAAAATGCTGTCTTGTCTGACTCCATTGCTGACGCTAAAGGATGCAGACACACAATAATCCAATTTGACCTGCATAGTTTGATTAGCATACCAATAGGACAGACATCTTTCTATATATTTGGACTCACCAGCTTGGCACAATTATTAAAAAAAAAGTTATCTGGGTCTCTGAGCAAGACCCTTAACCCCAAACTGCTCCCTGGGTGCCCCACGATGGCAGCCCACTGCTCCCCAAGGAGATGGATTAAATGCAAAGGTAGATTTCTCCATTCTGAGATCAATACAGTTCAATTATTATTATCATAAACTTTATGCTTCTGAATGCAGACACAACAGAAGTTATGTCTTTGGACCTGAGTCTCTGAAAAACAAGCTTATAGCTATTGTCAAGGTGAGATGCTGAGAAACTAGTCCGAACATTTGTCACTTAAAAGCTGGACTATTGTCATTATCTACTATTAGCAAGTCCACAAACTTTAGTTAAAAGCCTTCAGCTGATCTGATGAAAATTAAAAAGGAAGATAGTGTCTCTGCTATCCTAGCCTCCCTTCATTGGCTTCCTGTTAAATCCAGAATAGAATTTAAAATCCTCCTTCTCACATACAAAGCACTTAATAACCAAGTCTCATCTAATGTCAGAGATCTATTTTTACCTTATGTTCCAAACACAGCAATTTGTTTTCAGTCTGCAGGTTTACTAGTGGTTCTTAGAATTTCTAAAAGTAGAATGGGAGGCAGGGTCACCCTGTCTAATTGTTGAAAATGCAGTTAGTTAAAAAGAGAGTGATGTTTTCTTAGTCGCTGGGTGAGTAGAAGGGTTGGTCCCATTGAGCAAAAGCAACATAATTTACCTCCAAACGACGTCTAGATTTGGTTAAAAGGTGAAAAGTCGTAACTTCGATCCTTCAAAAGACGTATCAAACACAGTTTTTAACATCTTTTCAACATCTATTATTGGAGAAAAGTAAGACAAAATCAGACGGAAAAAACAGTCCAATTTTCAACAACTATTTCTTAACAAAACCAAAACTGTTTGGGCTGTATGAGGCAAAGTGTTGACCGTCCGTCCGGCAGGTGAAAATTTCATCCTGGACGCTTCTCCTTGGCTCTACCTTGGCCCTATTGTGGCTGCACCTTTCTTATACCTCTTCCAAACTAGTTAGGTTATATTGAGCTATTTTCTGTATTTGTGCTAATATATGTTCGGGGTTCTGGATCACATAGGGACCACTTTGCCTCATTCAGCTTAATTTTTTCTCTATTCTCCCTTTCTATAATATTTTTCAAGTTCCACTCATACCTGTATGCTCTCTCTGATTTTTCTCAACATAGTAGCTTCATCTGGTCTGTTCCTGTTTGGCTGTGACTCCATCCTGGAGAGAAATATCAGCTGTGCTACTGCCATCGGCATCTCTGTTAATAGATGTTGGAGCGTGGCCTGTTTCCAGTGTAGTCCTGTTATTTTTCTACTGTGATTAACTGTATGGGCTCTCTTTTGTCTGATGGCTTGTAGCTCGTCTGAGTGGCCATGTCTTTCTCTGATGGGGCCACCTGTGGAGCTAGTTAACAGTTATCTTTTGTATCTCTGCTTCTTTTTGAATGTCTTCTGCCATCTCCTTGAATCCCCAGACGACAGATGGTCGCTCAAACTGAGCCTGGTTCTGCTGGAGGTTTCTTTTTAGAGCCAAGCTCTTAGACGTCTTTATAGTAAAGGATAGTGTTTAAGATTCTGTCCCTGTTTAAACTTAATATTCTTTAACACACCTTACTCAGAGAGTAAATAGCCTGTGCAGAGATCGGTTCAACTGTTTGCATTTCGAGCTCCACAAAACTGAAGTTAACAAAGTGAAGGAAAACTAGGAAGGGTTTTCATTTCTGGACCTGGATTTTCTACCTAATGAGGTTAAATTAAAAACAGAACAGAAAAATATAGAATTGTCTCACACGAAGAAATAAAACCAAGATCAGGACTTTTTACCCTTCTTGCTTCTTCTTTACATATTTTATAATATACAGTGGGGCAATAAAGTATTTAGTCAGCCACCAATAGTGCAAGTTATCCCACTCAAAAAGATGAGAGAGGCCGGTAATTTTCATCATAGATATACCTCAACTATGAGAGACAAAATGAGAAAAAAAATCCAGAAAATCACATTGTCTGATTTTTAAAGAATTTATTTGCAAAATATGGTGGAAAATAAGTATTTGGTCAGTTACAAACAAGCAAGATTTCTGGCTCTCACAGACCTGTAACTTCTTCTGTAAGAGGATCCTCTGTCCTCCACTCGTTACCTTCATTAATGGCACCTGTTTGAACCCGTTATCAGTATAAAAGACAGCTGTCCACAACCTCAAACAGTCACACTCTAAACTCCACCATGGCCAAAACTAGAGAGCTGTCAAAGGACACCCGAAACAAAATGATAGACCTGCACCAGGCTGGGAAGTCTGAATCTGCAATAGGTAAACAGCTTGGTGTGAAGAAATCAACTGTGGGATCAATTATTAGAAAATGGAAAACATACAAGACCACTGATAATCTTCCTCGATCTGGGGCTCCACGCAAGATCTCACCCCGTGGGGTCAAAATGATCACAAGAACGGTGAGTAAAAATCCCAGAACCACACGGGGGGACCTAGTGAATGACCTGCAGAGAGCTGGGACCAAAGTAACAAAGGCTACCATCAGTAACACACTACGCCGCCAGGGACTCAAATCCTGCAGTGCCAGACGTGTCCCCCTGCTTAAGCCAGTACATGTCAAGGCCCGTCTCAAGTTTGCTAGAGAGCATTTGGATGATCCAGACGATGACTGGGAGAATATCATATGGTCAGATGAAACCAAAATAGAACTCTTTGGTAAAAACTCTACTCGTCGTGTTTGGAGGAGAGAGAATGCTGAGTTGCATCCAAAGAACACCATACCTACAGTGAAGCATGGGGGTGGAAACATCATGCTTTGGGGCTGTTTTTCTGCTAAGGGACCAGGACGACTGATCCTTGTGAAGGAAAGAATGAATGGGGCCATGTATCGTCAAATTTTGAGTGAAAACCTCCTTCCATCAGCAAGGGCATTGAAGATGAAACGTGGCTGGGTCTTTCAGCATGACAATGATCCCAAACACACCGCCCGGGTAACGAAGGAGTGGCTTCGTAAGAAGCATTTCAAGGTCCTGGAGTGGCCTAGCCAGTCTCCAGATCTCAACCCCATAGAAAATCTTTGGAGGGAGTTGAAAGTCCGTGTTGCCCAGCGACAGCCCCAGAACATCACTGCTCTAGAGGAGATCTGCATGGAGGAATGGAACAAAATACCAGCAACAGTGTGTGAAAACCTTGTGAAGACTTACAGAAAACGTTTGATCTCTGTCATTGCCAACAAAGGGTATATAACAAAGTATTGAGATGACCTTTTGTTATTGACCAAATACTTATTTTCCACCATATTTTGCAAATAAATTCTTTAAAAATCAGACAATGTGATTTTCTGGATTTTTTTTTCTCATTTTGTCTCTCATAGTTGAGGTATATCTATGATGAAAATTACCGGCCTCTCTCATCTTTTTAAGTGGGAGAACTTGCACTATTGGTGGCTGACTAAATATTTTTTGCCCCACTGTATATGAGGTAGTGATTTATTTCCTGTTCTATCAATGAAAGCTTTGAAATATAGAAAATTCTTCATTTGCAAATAGACACTAAAAATAAAAAATAAAAATACACCTCAGTAGTCAGATTTGGATATTGACTGTAAGTGTTCAAAACATGTGACATTTTCACCAGTTTTCAAATTATACATTTTAAGGATTTTATCCACAAACAGAGAAATAATAGAACAGTGAAGAAGTTTCACAGGAATTTGTGGTCATCCGGGAACCATATCTGAAGTTCTGCAGACATCCATAGTTAGTTAAGGTCAATAATCCTGATTATGTGGGGAAAAATAGCTGAATGTTGGAAGAACGGTAAATCATATCACAGTCTTATGCTGCACTTTAAGAAACGGAATGTCATGAGAGCTTTACCAAATGAAATGTTGTTTTGTATACACCCCGTGTGTACAAAATGACAAAAAGTTTAAAGTAATAAAGCCTATTCTAAGTCATGTGAGTGGGGGGGAAACAACATCCATGGAAGAACTGCATGGCAGTGGCCTAAGGCTGCATTATTTTTTGGGACCTAAACAAATCGTGGTAATTAATGGTACTGTGAATTATACTTGCTACCAGAGAACCCCAAAGGATATTAAGCCATCCGTTAATGACCTGATGCTCATATTTTATGTACAGAGGTGGAAAGAGTACTAAAAAAAAATGTAACTGAGTAAAAGTATCTTTACTTTGCCTAAATTTTACTCAGAGTGAAAGTAAAATTACCCATCTCAAAATTTACTCAAGTAAAAGTACAAAATTACTTCATTTAAAATGGAATTTGAGTAAAAGTTACTTAGTTACTTTGAGTTATTTAATGCAAAAAAAGGATGAGTCATTAATCGAATTGAGCACAAGGTGTTTTAATCGATTTCAAGGCTTATTTCAGTGGACATCCACACTGCAAAAGATCAGCTGGGCTAAAGAACATACTTCCTCACAGCGCAAGGAAAGTCACAACCTGAACCATAAAGTGCAAACTATTTTCAATCCTACTGTCCAACAGACAACACCATGATAGGAATAAAGAAATTTAAACTACATTTTAAAGTTTTCAAAATGCACACAAAATTAAATACCCCCCCAAAAAACAGAAATCAAACTAAAACACAACAGGATGCCACTGTTATTAACAAGCTCCTGATTTAATGATTTTAGCTGACACTTGTTTTACTTTAATAGTGTTTTTTAACTGACACTTGTTTTAACATCAATTGCTTATATGTTTGAATTGTGTAAATAAAGTGCTGTTAAAGTTAAAAGTCTTCTTCTATTTTTTAATGGTGATTAAGTTCCGTAATGCAGGGGTTTAAATTTCCGGCCGCATTCAATTTTTTCACCATCTGTATTTTATTTATTTTTTTACTCAGTAACGTGATGGGGTTTTAAATGTAGCGAAGTAAAATTCAATTCAATTTTCAATTCAGTTTATTTATATAGCGCCAAATTCACAACACATGTCATCTCAAGGCACTTTACAGTTCAACCAGATCATACAGTCAAATTGATACAAAGTTTTCTATCTAAGGAAAACCAGTTGATTGCATCGACTCATTGACTCAAATACAATCCCTCACACTAAGCATGCTTGTAGCGACAGTGGAGAGGAAAAACTCCCTTTTAACAGGAAGAAACCTCCAGCAGAACCAGGCTCAGTGTGAGCGGCCATCTGCTGAGGCCCACTGGGGTTCAAGGAGACAGAAGCAGAGATACAAAAAGCAGCTGTAAAAGGCGGCCCCGTCCAGGAAACACACAGCCAGGCAGACGAGCTCCAAGGCAGCTCCCATGCCAGAGGATGAAGAGAGCACATCCACCCAGCCACGGCCAGAGAAACAGGACCACACCTGAAGACAGGCTGATCTCCAACATCTACAAACAAGGGTGTTGATGGAAGCAGCACAGCTGATGTTTCTTTCCAAGATGACGTCACAGCCAAACAGGAACAGACGAGGCAAAGCTACTCTGAGGAAAAGCAGAGAGAGCCAGTGATGGGACTAACGGCGTTGAAAGTAACGGCGTTACTAACGCCGTTACCTTGTATTAGTAACGAGTAATCTAACTTATTACTTTGACTGTAACTATAACGCAGTTACCATTGCAGACACCCCGTTACTGCGCGTTACTCAGGTCGCACAATGAACCTTTTTTCATGATAGGACTCGTGCGCAGCTGCGTGAAGCTGACACCCCACCCACGTCAAAAAACTCTGCAAATAGACTGAATGGTTAGTGCAACGTTAGTGCAGATTTGTGCAGAAAAAAATATTGTTTGTGTTACTTTTGTTTAAGAGATATTAAAGATTATTTTTTTAGGTCATCCAGAGGTGCGCGCCTTGTCATGAGAGAGGGGAGGATGAGAATGGCTGATGTATAGTGAGATTCCGTCTGTCGGTTGGGTAGGTGGGTGTTTCTGCTGGTGGGTGTTAACGTACAGCACACACAGAGAGATGGAGAGTGAGGAGGATCCAGCAGCAAAACAGCGTTTTCCACATGGAAATACCGGTGTTACGTCGAGCTGCGTTTCCCCATCAGATACGGTTTCCTCTGCATCTCCGCACAGCGCAGGCGGCAAGAGTCACCGCGCAAGCGACAGGAAACGCGCATGCTCGCTAAAGGCGCGCAACAGTCGCCCTGTGCTCGCGCCACATGAGAACTATGGAGAGCGTGAACGATCAAATGAAAGGGAGAAATCTGGATGGATGGATGGATGGATGGATGGATGGATGGATGGATGGATGGATGGATGGACACTCTGCCTTTTCAACCTACTGTATTTTTTATTTTAAACATTATTTGATGGCCTTTGTAGCAGGGATGGAGATCCATATTTTATGTCACACTCAGAGTATAGATCTAGATAGATAGATGTTACAGTATCTATAACAACCCAAACACACAGGATTTCAGAATTAGACATCCCCAGTTATTAATTTCACCAGATCTGAATGCCCTGTTAAAAAACTTCACATCGCGTTCCCCCTGATGTCATTTACGTTGAGTTGCAATAAATGCAAAACTCTCTGCAGGTTCTTGTCTTTGTCGTCCGCACTATTCAGCTGGCTTTGGAAACACACGGCGAGAAGGTGGGGGCTGGGTGGTGAGGGTTACGGGGGTGAGAAACGCAAAAGTAACGCAATAGTTACTTTTACTAGTAACTAGTTACTTTTATTGTGGAGTAACTCAGTTAGTAACTCAGTTACTTTTTGGGGGAAGTAACTAGTAACTATAACTAATTACTTTTTCAAAGTAACGTGCCCAACACTGGAGAGAGCAGAAGGTTAGAGATTGAACTAACAGATTCTGCAGAATAGGAGAACAGAGAGAGAATGAAGCAGAATGATGAAAAAGGGGTCCCTATGTCCTCCAGCAGTCTCAGCCTATAGCAGCATAACTATAGAGATAGCTCAGGATAACCTGAGCCACCCTAACTATAAGCTTTATCAAAAAGGAAAGTTTTAAGCCTAGTCTTAAAAGTAGACAGAGTGTCTGCCTCACGGACTTAAACTGGTAGTTGGTTCCACAGGAGAGGAGCCTAATAACTAAAAGATCTGCCTCCCATTCTACTTTTAGAACTTCTACTGCTCTTGCTTTACAAAGGGTCCTCTTATACAGCAGTAAACCATTTTTCCAGACTAGGAAGCACTCCTGCAGGCCTGTGGAGCGATATTTTCTCTCCAGTTTCCTAGCATTTTGCTTCAAAGTACGCAGCTCTGCATTAAACCAAGGAGCAAACTTTCTATTTTTAACGGTTTTCATTTTCAAAGGAGCTGCGTTGTCTAAGGCAGTACGCAGAGAACTAGCAACCCCATCAACAAACTCATCAACCTGTGAAGGGGAATAAGCTAAGCTTTTGCACTCTGCAGCACTGCTCAGCGACACAGAGGAGAGAGAAAGTAAAGCAGATTCTTTAAAATTTATAACTACACTATCTGATAAAGATCTACTAAAATTGAACCTTCTTTTGGGGGAGGAGAACTCTGTTAAAGTAATCCTGAAGGTTATTAGAAAGTGGTCAGAGAGGACAGGGTTGTGAGGAAATACTGTTATTTCTTCACATTCTATGCCGTATGTCAGCACAAGATCCAAAGTATGAAGATGAGAATGTGTGGGACTATTCACATTTTGAACAAAGCCAATAGTGTCTAAGATAGCATTAAAGGCTGCTCTTAAGCTATCGCCTTCAATGTCAGCATGGATGTTAAAATCTCCCACTATGATGACCCTGTCAGTATTTAATACCAAATCAGAAAGGAACTCTGAAAACTCATCTAGAAATTCAGAGTAAGGACCTGGCGGACGATACAAAGTTACAAAAAGAAGAGGTTTTCTTGCCTTGAAATTTGGATGAGGGAAATTAAGGGATAAATGTTCAAAAGAGTTGTAGGTATTAACTGTTTTGGGAGTAATCAGTAAGTCAGACTGGAAGATTGTTGCTACTCCTCCTCCTCGCCCAGAACTTCTGGGTATGTGAAAATTTAAATAGCTTGAAGGAGTTGCCTCGTTTATGCTCACATAATCCTCTTGCTGCAGCCAGGTATCACAAATCAAGTCATTAACTAGCAGACTTTTAGAGGAAAGCGATCTTATGTTAAACAGACCGCATTTAATTGTTTTAACTTTTTCCCCAATTGGAGTTATTTTGATTTTAATTAGATTATCATGATTTACTCCTTTGGGAATCTTTGCTAATTTATTAGATTTTGGTCGTGGGCAAGACACTGTCTGGATGGAGTAAAGAGTGGGTAACAGTAGAGAAGCTGCAGAGATGTGTGTTAAACTACAACTCTGCTTCCTGGTCTGCACCCTGGGTGGTCAGGGTTTTGGAGGACTAATAAATGTTGCCAGATTCCTAGAAAGAAGAGCTGCACCATCCAAAGTGGGATGGATGCCGTCTCCCCGAATCAGACCAGGCTTTCCCCAAAAGGATTGCCAATTATTAATGTAGCCCACGTTGTTTTCAGGACACCACCTAGACAACCAGCGGTTGAATGACGACATGCGGCTAAACATGTCATCACTGGTCAGACTACTTAGGTTAAAATTTACTCGAGTAAAAGTAAAAATTACATATTTCAAAACCTACTCAGAAAATTACAAATTACTCATAAAAAGTACTCAATTACAGTAACGTGAGTAAATGTAATTCGTTACTTTCCACCCCTGGTTATGCAACAGGAAAACGGTCCAAAGCACACCAAGTCTACATCTGAGTGGCTCAAAAGGCATAAAACTAAGGTTCTGGTGTGGTCTAATCAAAGTTTAGACTCAAACATTAATTCACCTGTCTGGCCTGGCGCTAAGCTGCTCATTTACTTCAAAAACATAAACAAAACACAAACAAAAAAACTGCCCAAATTACAAGAAAAAATGATTCACAGCAAATCAAAAACATTTGAACTAGTTATTGGAGCTTATAGAGCAGGAGTTGATGCCTAATTGACACAATCAGGTTTTTGTATGTCCAGGCTGTTTTGCAGAACTCATTGTCTAAAAGCAGCCTTTTTGTAGGTTTTCATTTGGTCTTAGTTTGATTTAAACATTTCTCTTGATGATCTGAAATATGATAGAAAACAAAATGTCCCATTAAATGAGAGGAAATGATTAAAGAAGCATGATTTAAGTTTGGCGATTTCTTCTACCGGCTTTAATAATTTCCTTATCTTTTTAAACCTGAATAGGGGCATTTCTGTGTGTGTACATAGGGTGTAGGAAAGTACTTCACAGTAAACAGGAAATATCTGTTCATTCCCAGCAAATATGATTTATGGGTAAAGCATTCAGCAGTCAGGAGCCAGAATGTCATTGCCTATACGATCTTTCTTTTTTTTAATCAAGCCTTGCAAAGTCTGGTCTAATGCAGTTTTTCCACATAGTTTTCCACATTCCTCCGATTTATATTTTTTTCTCTTCCCTCCTTCCTTTCTTTCCCTTTTTACATGCCTTCTCAGCCTCTGCTTGTTCTCCCTTCCTCCTCTTTTCTTCTGCTCTCATCGAAATTCAGCTGTGTAATTCCCTCTCCGAGGACACCCATTGATCTCACCCCCTCCTGCACCGTTTGAGAAAATGCTGGGCGGGCAAAGCTAGGATTTGGAGACGTCAGAGAAGAGAGCAATAGAGGAGGACGGAGAGGGAAGAGACAGGCGAACTGGAGAGCAAGGGCAGGAGAAAAGAAAAAAAAAAGGTGGGAGTGTAGAAGTGGAGGAAGGGAAGCATGCTAACACACTCACACACACACTCCTCCTCTGTCTGTAGATGCTGGAGAAGAAAAGACACGGGCTTTCCTTGTGATTGCATCTTCTGCACCTTTTTTGAAGCATAGAGACAAGAGAGCAGCTATTTACTGGAGCCAACACATAATGGCCACTTTTATTTACTTTCATCCATTTAGTCTCTGCCAAGCACTCTCCAGCATGGGGGGCCCAAAACAGAAACCCTGGTTGTTTAACAAAGTACCAAAATCCTCTCCTGTTCTATGTGTACGAAGTCTTCTCTCTTTATTTGTAGAAAAGTTACTTCTAATCTTCCAGATTGAAAGAATCCAAAGCTGAGGTGATCTTTATACCCCACCCACTGCCCCCTCAATCAACATGCAGGCTTTTTTCTATATGACCTGCTTTTAAAATCTCCTCCAGGCCAGACCCCATCAGCACACACTCATGCAGAGCCTCGGCCTAACATCAGAGGGGTCAGCAGTGCCATTCAGCCAGTGACGGAGCTGACCCTGTGTCCCGAGGCGAGACTGCGACCGACCGGTTCTTTCAGTTCACTCCTGACCTTTAAGAGAGGCTCATTGCTAGCAGACCTCAGGAAAATTAGGCCACTGCTGCAGAATTTTCTTCCACTTATCTGCAAATCCGATTTTCCTTATAGAATTAGCAGATGATATGCTTTCCATTGTTCTTAGCGTCAAAATAGCCTAACAACACCATGGATGATTGTGTGCAACATGGATTAAGGAATCATAAAAACATCGCCCTGAAGGATTTTTTATTTCACCATGTAGCAAAAGTATATCTGTATAAAAAAAACCTTTAATAATTTTCCAGTTTGCATTTTCTTTGGATTGAAGTTTTCAGTTATAATATAAATAACTTTACCTTTCTCTTATCTTATTTTATGTGTTTAATCACCTTTAGTATGTAAAAAAACAAGAAAAAGAAAGTTCACCAACGTTTTTTCTGCTGCAGCCTTTTCATTGTAAAAAAAACTTTGGAATGTAAGAAATTAATTATATATTAATTTAATTTTATCAACTGCTCTTGCAATATGCATATAAATCCTTTTAGATAGAAAGGCTTGGCTTTTCTTAATCTTCTCACTAACTCTTTTCACTAACTGTTACTATACATAAAAAATAACAGATAAATAAATGTGAACTTAAACAACACACCTGATTCTTTACCTAGAAATCAATATTTATGTATAATACAATACATTTTAACAATTATCCTCACTAAATTATGCAATAAATGCTGAAAGAATGAAAGGCCATGACACTTATTATTCTGTTAAAAAGGCTAATATAGGAGAGCCCCTTCACCTGGGGAGTTAGCCTCACACTCCCAGTATGTTGCTGCTGGTGGACTCATCAGACCTCTCATCTTGTTAAACTACATCTGATGTGTGACTGATCATCCAGCTCTTGTGCTACGCTTGTTTTCCCTCTGCAAAAAGAGAAGCCATTTTCTCTCAAATGAAGCTCACAAGGGCCCGATCACAAGACAGAGAAGCTTGTGTGTGTGTGAGGCTCTCTCTTTCATTTCCCGTCTCGTTGTTCTGTGTGTGTGAGTCTGCTGACAGTATGGTGACGGATGCCCCTCTTGCCTCATTCTTGATGCCTTTAGTAAGCGGGCCTCCTGCATTCAAAAACAAATAAGCTGCCACATAAAGATCATTGCTCATTTCTTCTCGAGTCACTCAGTGACACACGCCCACAGATCACAGACACTTTTTAAAAGAACCCTGTGTTTCCTATATTACATTTAAGAAGCCTCGCACACATACAAGTGTGCACCAGGGGCTAACATCTGTAAGGGATTTGTACAGTGAGATGATAGCCAATAATAAATAATGTGAACATTTGAAACTCATTTCGGTCCCCCTCTGGGTGACCCTAAACCAGGTCAGAGGAGCATGTGTGTGTGTGTGTGTGTTTAGCAGGAGGAGAAAGGAAGAGGCTGAATGCACGTTGCCTCAATCCATGATTCGTTTCTGGTTGCAATCAGAAGAATCCCACAGGTGTTCCCAATTCCCGTTTTACTGCCAGTGTCCCCGCTCTCACCCTTCACCGTTTCCCCTTACAGGATAAAAACACACATTCCATCAAATCTCACCTGCTCATATGGAACCTCTAATAGTTTAGGTCAAAGAAACTCAACGGAAAATCCTGGCTGCGGTTCAAACTGCGACCAGCAGGGGAGGCTGTGGCACATCCTTTCAGGTTTGACTCCATAACACCAAACCAGCTGATGCTGGGGGTCAGAGGTCAGCGAACAGACTCTGAGAAGCACCATGCATTCCAGCTGAGCTGATTTGGAATTTAACAGAGGAGAAACAAGCCTGAGGATTGGGGGGAGGTGTGAAGTCAGTGGTTGAGGTTTACATGACGGAGGATATGACTCCTCATCTGTCCGCCTCCTCCTCTAGCCTCTGACCTCTGGCTCCTCCCCCTCCTCCTCTTCTTTTTTAGAAAGGCCTGCTTCATATTTTGCTGTTGTCATGGCAGCAGAGGTTTGTTTGAAACCTCAACAAGATCATCTGTTATGTCACCTGACCTTAAGCTGAACCTCCACACACACACACAAACACACCTCTGGTGTGATGTCATCTCAGAGGGGACACATTTGAAATGAGGCGCCATCTTTTGCCTTCTGATGCTCTGTGTGTGATTAGTTTTAATGCGTTTGTGCTTAACATGCAGGGGCTTGACAAAGGTATTTTTACTCATTGAACCGTTTCACATTTAATCAGGTTATAACAAGAAACTTCAAAGTATCCTATCAGGATTTTACATAACACCAAACAGCAGCAGCGAGTAATTGTAAAGTGGAGAAAGAGGGATTGATGTGAGTAGGTACTCAGCTTTCTGACGCTGAAAAACAAAATCTAATGGCACCTTTGGAGCCTGACATGCAAAGAGATGTGTGTGACTTAAACTCTAGCTGGCTCTGTGAAGGTCTCAGAGGTTTGTTGGAGAACATTAATGAGCAAGCAGCATCATGAAGATCAAGGAACAGCAGACCGGTCGGTGTTGGGAGTTAAAAGTTATGTCTTAATTCAAAAGGACGTCCTAGCATGCCACAGGCCATGCAGTGAGCAAAGCAACCATGTTCAAGAAGGTTCTCTAGGAGAACAAATATAAACTGTCAAATAAAAACATAGCAAATGGCTGAAGCAAAGTGGAGGCGGCATCATGCTATGGAGATGCTATTCTTCAGCAACAGCAGACAAGCTGTTCAGTGTTGATAGGAAGACGTATGAAGCCAAATGTAGGGCATAATGAGAATACTGCAGAAAACGTTTGAGCCTAACCACACCTCCTTGGATACAATGGATGAGTTTCAGTCATAAATCACTGAGGAACACGGCTGACATAGATGATCTAGGAAGGTAGAGCTTCAGCTGTCCTACATAACAACAATGGATTAACAAATGTATAAAACTAGGAAAGATATACATAACCCCAAAAGACTTGTTTTTAAAATTTATTTAAATAATTCACTTATGCAGTCTTTTTTTTGGACTTTAAATTATGGTTCACTTTGTGCTCCCACCTTGTCACAGTTTAAACCCATCCAGGTTTACACACACTCTGTCCGTGATCAGGTTTATGGAGGGAAGGCCAGACATGAAATAGCATGTGTGGAAGAATGCAGATGAAATCTGATCTTCTTTCATATTGTGCCTCTTAGAAGCGCCGCCATATACCAGCACATTTGTTTTTATATTTAGATGTGGTCTAACAAAGATTATTATTTTATTTTTACCTTTTTGGAAATGAAAAGAGAAAAATCCCTAAAAAGAAAAGAAGTGCTGATGGGGCCTATCCTCAAAGGCAGGTCAGGTTGATGTCCACTTCTGTATAGAAACAAGTACATATATGCACCTTCACATCTGCTTTGGTCATCTGTCCGCTGCTCAGTGGCCCCTCCTCCAGGGCTCAGACCCACATGCATTTACCCCCCCCCCCCACAACATTGTGATGCTGAAGCTCCTCAGCCCTCTATCTATCACCGACAGAGCAGCTCACCATGTGAGTATGATGAATGGGCCATTCTGCACCGGAAGCATACATTGGAAACCTCCCCTGCCACTGTGGGCCAGCTTCATAGACACACACACATGCTTCCTCCCGAAATTTCTCTCACCCCTCTTCAGTCTGTTATCCTCTCCCCTCCTGCCCTCACAGCCCCCCTTCCTTCCTGGTCGCCATACCTCCTCTCCCTTCACACACAGGAGCCTAACAGCATGGCTGCGTGAGACAAGGACTACAGGCTGCCTTGTCTGTAGCGCGTCGTCTTTCACACACATCTCTGCGTTTGTTGATTATATGCTTTGGGTTTCAAGTTGCATTTATTCAACATTTGTGTATTTATCAGGCTAAATTATTATGAGTTTTTTTTAGAAAAAAAAAAAAACAAATGAAGTCAGAAAGATTTTCTAATACATCTTTATTTACAAAACAAAATCAAAACCAAAGAACTGAATGCATGTGTGTTCATTCAGCAGACATACAACAGGTCTCACAGCGTTATAGGGACGTACAGCGGCAAATTCTCTCTGAATTACAAATACTGGAACTCCAGGTGTCCCCAAACTAATTAAAGGAGGCGTCCTTATGTCTTTGTGATTCATATAAAGCTGTCTAGATGCAGTAGTATAGAAAAAAAACATGTTTTTTTTTTTTTTCAAATCCACCGTTGGAGGAGAAAAGAGCAGAAGAGAGAGAGAGAGAGAGAAAAAGAGAGACAAGTTTAATTTGCAGCCAAAACATTTGTAGTGGAATTAAACATATGGGTGCCACAGGGCAAAGGGAAGGCTGGAATATATTAGAGCGGCACAATGTTACACTAACCCTGCAGTATCTTACACCGCTACCAGAGATTAATGGAATAAAGAGGAGGGAGAAGGATTGAGTGTTCCTCCTGTCTTTCTCGGGCCACTGCAAAATCAATACTTCGCCATGATACACGGCTTTCGCTTTTGGCTGCAGATTTACTCCCAGATACACTCATCAAAAGCCAAATATCAGGTCTCCTGAGCTGAGGCCCAGCTTCACAGTTAATCGGACATTTCTGTTTGGAATTGTAGTATTTGATTTGTTTTGGAATTTGCTTGTTTGAAGTTTCCTGAATTTTATTATAAACCCAAACTAAATTGCCTGTCGTATTTTTTTTGTTGTTCTTTAACACACTCCTATAAAATGTCCCTCCGTAGGAGTGAATTAAGCAGGCTAAACAAAAGCTGAGTCCTAAAAGGTTATTTTGAAGCAAAAATGACTAAGATGAGCAAATACAGAAAAACTTCTCATTATAATAGCAGGTTTTTGGTTTTGTTATTTGCATAAACTCTGTTTTAATGAGCCTCTTTGGTTTAGATATAAAGTTTGCATAGATTTGTATTGCCTTTGTTAAAAACTGTTAAAGTAAATAATTATTGATATAAATGATGTTTTAATCAGTTTTCCCCCTTTTAAAATTTATGTTTATACCATATAAATATATTTACTTTGTGAAGCTAAATTTGTAGAATTTGTTTTTACATTTTCTTTAACAAAGACTGAATACAGAGAGTTTCTAAATCCTCACTTTTTTATATAGAGTTAGAGGTTTTAGAAGGCTTGCAAAAAAAAACATAGTCCTGCTTATTATAGGGTTAAAAAAATAATGGGTTGAACATTACAAGATAAAATGTTTGGAGACTGTTTTTAAGGAAAAATAAATAACAAAAATACTCCAGAACAATAAATAAAGAGGTATTTAAACTATTCACTGGATTTCTGCCTGTTTTTCATTCATACAATCAATGTGAAACCACACAGTGGAATATTTACTCTGAATGAGTCAAAAAAAGCAGTGTTGTCTTTTAACGCTTGGAGTGTTTTTCACGATCAAAAGGCAAATCTGTTTCATATCTGTCACAAAAAAACTGAAAGTTAGTTTCAAATGCTTAGTTTGAAATTCAGCTTATATCATGACAAGAACAATTCAACTAAACTTATTGTTTGAGTTCTGTAGGAGTTGGATTTAAGATAAGCATGAGTAAATATTTGAAATAGAGCTACTGTTTATCTGCAAATGACAACTTAGACACAGTTACTCTAAAAAATACGGAGCCACAGAGCTGCCATCACAGCAAAGAAAAATACTTCTGCAATATGTTAAAAGTGAAATATTTACAGTTAAAAAACTTTTTATCTCACGTTCGAACGTCTTATCACCTTTTTCCATGATGCATATTTATTCCAATGTAAAAACAACAACAAAAAACTTCCTAGTTTTTTTCCCCCTAAAAATATATCCAGTAAGAGAAAAACATGAAAATATAACTATGAAATAAAAATATGCAGCTTTACTCCTTTTTTCTTTTCCTATTTTTTGCAAGGCTGTCCTCTCTCCACTTCTGTATGATCACTGATCAAACATGTTAACAAATAATTACAATAAAGGAGGGTATTGCTGATATTTACGTGCCCTTTCATAAATATCTAAAAAAATATACCATACAGGTTGTTATAACTCCATGCAATTTGATCTTTTTCTCATTTTTAATTCCTGCTTCCATAATAAATGGATTCACCCATATTTTTCCAAATAACTTATCATTTTATAAAGATACAAAAATATTCAGCAACTTTCCCAATATGCAGATGATACATTACTATAATTATTATTATTATGGACTCTTATTCAGGCTATAGTGAAGCAGCGTTCTGATCTGTTGCTGTATGACCCTAAACACAAGTGCTGAGAGGCCAACCTTATCATTTTTGCTGGATTTTTCCAAATGTGCGCCTTTGCATATTTTACCCTGGCTATTAATGCAAACCTTGGGAGGGGATCTGGTGGAAATGACCGTCAATTTATCATTCATTGCTGTAAATTGCAACAGAGACAGCATTTAATTGAGTTTTTATTGTTTTTGGAAGCTGGGTGCCCGAGCAAGAAAAGGGTAGGCGGGGGCTGGGTTCTGTCTCAGGCTATCCCTGTGCAACCAGGGGTGAGGGGGGCTGAAAGGGGATGTATGGAGGAGACTTTCTTTATGTTTTTTAAGCTTTGTTATCATTACAATGTGGTAATTTGTCAAATGTTTAATGCATTTAGCATTTTGTTATTTTTAGTGCAATGCTTGGGATTTTTGCATGTGCCAATCTGTATTTTTTGCAACAAAGGTAAAAAAGAAAAGAAAAAAAAAAGAAGAAAAAAGCCTTTTCACTCCAGGGTCCTCCACCACCCCTCCTCCTTCCAGCACCGCCTCTGTACTTATGAAATAATCTGCTGCTAGAAAAAGTGGCAACTCTCATTAGAAGTGGAGCAAAAAAAGAAAAAGAAAACAGCCAGGATATTTTAATATTTTTAGTAGAACTATTGACCGGTTCTGTTTTAAACACGTCGTTCTAATTTAGTTCGGATGGAGCCTAAATGAGCATTTTGAAATAAAGCAGTTGTCTAATGCATCTGCGCTGCTTTCCCTCGAAGTGGCCTCGCACATTTCTGATCATTTACGCCTTTTTCCAATCGTTTGGGATGCAGGAGCCGCGGTTCCGCTGCTCCATCAGAGCAGCTTCCCATCGCACTGCAAGCGCGTTTCCAAAGCAAACCGCGTCAATCCACCATCTTACAAAGCAAGGAGGATTTATCAGCTGAAGGTTTAAAAACTCACACAAATGTTCGTCTAACAATTTATTATCAATGTTTGCAATTTCTTATATAATAAGGCAAACTTGCTGAAAACACAAACGCACCTGGAGACATTTACGCAAATAGTTTTTAAGTCCAGTTTTTTAGGTTAAAAAAACAAAACTTTTTTTTTTTTTTTTTGTAGAGAGCTATTTGATATAAACAAAAGAGACAAAATAAAGCTTTTGGGGAAAGAGTCTGGAAAAAGACTAGTTTCTGAAATGAATACCGGCGAGGCAACGCAAAGGCCGAGGGCAATAAAACGCAACACCATTAAAAACAGCAAGAAAAATAAAAAAGGCATGCCATAGAGCTGATTACCCACACCTTAAAATCAAATACACAAGACCTTTTCATTACCTTTTTATTCAACCGAAGTCATCAACAAAATAACTATTTTATACTAAGATAATCTTGAAAAAAAAAAGTTTCAACAGCAAATTGGTTACAAAACACACACACAAAAATATTATTTCTATTTGGATTTAACACATCTAAAATAAGTAAATAAATAAACACTTATGTTAGACTGCTGCCTTTATCTTGATTATCGCAATTTTATTCTAAAACTCATGTTTAAACAAAAACAACTAAATAAAAAAAAATCCAAGCAAATTAAAAAATAAAGTAATTTAATGGGGTTTTTTTTACATAACATCAAGCAATAGATTTAAGCCGCGCAACATTAAAATCTATAATTATACGTTTATTGTAATTTCTTCTTAATTAATCACTAACATCAGTAGAAAAGCAATAATTATTTTTATAAGGGGGAGATTAAGTCTCAAAAGGCTGAAAAGGTAAAACAATTAGTTGAAAAGTAGTCATAAATAGGCTATAAAAATTTTTTAACGATTTTTTCCAGACTTCTTTTTCTGTCCGCCTTTTTGTTGTCATTTTACCACCTTTTTTTTTTTTTTTAGATTTAATCCTTAATGCTGAAATTAAAGGATCCAATCGTGAGTCGAGTGGATTTTTTTGTTACTTAATTCATGAATGAAAACATTATAGAAGAGACGCCAAAGCATTTCAAGATGTTTTAATGACATCAGAGAAGATTTCCCTGCATTCACTCCAACAAGGCTAAAATCTCCTGATCGGAAGCAAACGCACCTCAGCACACGCGCGTGTTTTCGGCTGAGATCTCCTCACACACTCAGAGTGACTGTGTGTGTATGGGAGGGGGGTGTAAAAGCCCGGAGGAAGAGGTATATAACTCTGTTTTTTGTTCGAAAAGATTCAAACCGCGTCCCAAAAACTGTGAATAAGATAATAGTGGTAATATGTTGGCGTTTTAATCGACTGCTGTTCTACATGCTGCGATCCTCCGTTCAACTAAAAACGTGTCCTTCAAAGTGAGCGGAATTATGGAAAACAGCTCTGCAGCAGCTGCCAGCCCGTCATTTGATGGCGCACACACCACAGCAGATCAGGCAACAGATCAGGCAACAAAAGCACAACAGATAGGAGGAAGTGGTTGAAAATTAAATCCTGTTTATAGCATGGAAAAATGTTTGTTTTCACTACATGAGACATTTAGTTCCTTTTTTTATACATGAAGTGCATTAAGATTTGGAGCAGCTTCATTCATTTAATATATTGTTTTTATATTTAAGTTTAAAAAATGTTAAATCTGGACACATATAAACATCCGAATAAGTGTGGGAAAACTACTTAATGATTTTAAGAATTTCTGTAGGCTATTTGTCGCAGGAGTCTTTGAGTTTCCAGATGTTCATTTTTAGATTATTATTAATAATATAATACTGAGTTAATATAAATATTATGCTGCGTTCGAAATATTTTTTCTAATTCAATTTCTCTCTCAAAACATTTAAAATAGTAATTATCATGATAATTTACAGTTAGGGTCGCCGCTAACAATATCAGAAAAATGATGAATAAAATACTCTCACCTTTTTAAAGAATACTAATAATAAGAAGAATAAAAGAAGAATGGGGTTGTTGTCAGCTCGCTCCTCATGCAGTCCGCGCTCCTTTCGCAGCATGCTGTGAAACCTGAGAAGGCAGAACGGGCTGCGAACACATCTCATATGCAGAGACAGCTTTTTGAAAAAGGCGCCCCAGTAAAAGACAAGGGAGGGGGGGGGGGGGGGGGAGTGTGCGCGGTGCGCGCGACGCAGCGCTGCGCGTCTCCAGCCTCTGTTCCCTTCCTTCTCGGTTGGCTGTAAGATCGTGGACCTTAGATTACTGGTAGTCAGTAAAACTGTCCTCCACCTCCGGACCTGTCACAGGATAACAGCAGCGCAGCAGTCTGGAATGACGCGCTTTAAGAAAAAAAAAAACAGCTCCTGGAAAATCTGCGGGCTTCATCCCATCCCCCTCTTCTTCTGCTCAACACGAAGCCGTTCTTCCCGTTCCTCCTACGATCTTCCGCCAGCCTGCAAATGTTTTCCCCATATTTGTTTCCGCCCATAGTTCCATGGTCGCTTTTGCGTAAAAAATCTAAACAAAAACGCGAAGTGTCCACTCGCAGCTGTGGCGGCGCGCAGGCAGACTGCCCACCTAACCACGCAGTCTAGCCAGCAGCTGAGACTTCCAGGGGAGAGCTGTGCAGAGAGGGGGATCTCTCTCTCTCTCTCCTCCCTCTCTCTCGTCGCTCTTCGTGTGACACTCTTTTCTCTCGCTCCCTTCAGCGGCGGAGCGGCAGCGAGGGAGAAAGGAGGAGGAGGAGGAGGGGGAAGCCCAGGCTGATAGCTGGAGGACAGGAAGCCCCAACGCACTGAACTAGTGTGTGTTTCCCTTTCCCTGTGTGTGTGTAGATCCTAGGAAATCCGTCCAGTACATTTGGAGGGAAAACCTACAAGAAGGACGAGAAGAGAGCAGCTTAAAAACAAACAGCTAAATAAAATCAGACTTAATGGCTTTAAAATATGCATTGCATTTTTTTAAACAGTCTGTCCTTAAGGGTTTGCTGCGGGTTGTGATGTAGGGTCACGCTCAGAATAAACTGTGGGCCCCTGGGCTAGACACAGTTTTGTTTCCCTCCCCTCAAATGCAAATTAAAACGGACTTACTGTGAAGCACTCCTCATCTTCAAGGTTTAACCGCCTTGTTTCTAAGTATATGAAGTGTTTCTGACATTATCTTTGTGCTTTTGGGTTTTTGTTGTGTCATATTTCCCAAAATGTTTTATCCATATAAACATGATGGCCGGGCCTGTGTGTGGAGATGTAATGGAATTTCTACTTAAAGTTTTCCGTACGTCTTACGTTTTTGAAGCTGGTCAGTTTAAGGACTAGGCAATGTATTAAAAATGCTGCATAATCAGTTTTACATGAACATCAAAGAAGTTCATTAATATGGTGTTTATACCGCACACCATCTCTAGAGCTTCAAGGTTTTAAACGTAAAGAGCTCTTATGTTAGGGTTTCTAAATAAAAGAAAAAAAAACTAAATAAAAAGTAAATGAGAAAACATTATAGAATGACATGACAATCAATACAATAGTATTAAAAATACTGAATAAAACAATGAAAAACAGCTGTGCAGCTGATATAACTTCTTTTCCTCTGAGTTCTTGTCCCCCCCACCCCCACCCCCCTGGTAGCAGAACAGCCTGGAAAGTTAGCCACAGATTTCCAACATAGAAATGCTACTGAAGTGCCTTCCAACACATGCTACTAGTTTCTGCCTTCATAGTAAAAGAATTGATGCAGTACTATGTTGACTTGTTTTTATGACAGTGTGGGGACATTAATCTGTTTATGTCCTTATTCTATGTCCTAATGGGGACCAAAATCCTGTTAAAGTTCTTTTCTTTGAGCCAGGGTTAGATTTAGGACTAAGGTGTGAATTCAGTTCAGGTAAGGGTTAGATATATGTTGGTAGTATAGGGTAAGGGTCTGGGTTAGGCCATATAAAAAGAATGCAAGCTTCCCTATAAGTCACAAAAACAAGAATCTGTGTGTGTGTGGGTGTGTTTGTTTGGGGTTGCTGGTGGTATTTTCAGATAAATCACTCTCAGCTTGCAGAACAGTCAGCCCTCACCTACTGTATGTAAACGCACCCATGAGGGCATTAGATTTATCTGCAGAAATACGCTTCAACTATGACACACCTAACCCCATACCCCACCAGTACAAGCTCCCCCTTCTCTCAGCAAGGGGATGGATGTCCAGCATCTCCTTTGTCTACATGCAGATGGCCTTTGACCTTAAATGAATGGATAAATCTCCAGAAAGGCATAATAATGCTCCTCGCTTCAAATCAGCAGGAGCACGGCCAGCCCAAGGCTGTCTGAAGCCCTGAGCAGAATTTCATTTGGGGAACCACACAAGTGTTCTTTCAAAAGGTTTTTTTTGGTATGAGCTAAGAAGAATCTGCCTATGCTCAACAACTGAAAGTAGAGTTTATAGAAAGTGCATTTTTCATGTTCTAACTACTTAGTTGGATCTATTAATGATCAATTTGATCAGTTCTTAGATAAACTGGTTACACTTTATAATAACCATCAAACTATCATGTATAAATAGTGAAGAGACCACTTATTAATTATTAACAGAAAATTTATACATTTTTGATTTATTTATAAACAGCATCTAAACCATTTATGAAAGCTAAAAAGATAATGTATTAAGGTATTAAGCACATTGATGTTAGGTTAAGTCCAACATGCCAGGACAGGTTAAATAAAAGAAAAAATGCTAGGTTCAGGTTTTAAACCCACCAATGTTAGGGTTAGGGGTAAACTAACATAGCAGGGCAATATGATATATTAACCTCTATTTATCTTTTTATCCACTAGCCCTTACACAGTACCACTAGTCCACACCCATTACAACCCACCCTCAAATAGAACCCACAATGGGAAGAGCACCATCATCTTCCCTAGAAATTGGGAAACCCTTCGCTGCATAGTTGATGTTGGGGTATGTACCCACTCCAATCTACCACTGTGCTGCTCGATCTCCAGTTGGAGTTCCGTAGCTATACAGTCTCATTTCAGTTCTGGTGCTATCTCTGCCGGTGCTCTCGCACTGATTTTCCCGCTGCTCCTGTCTGAGTTCCAGCACGCCGTCTCTCTGTACCTTTGTTGTTCAGAAGATTCTGGTAAACCCAGGGATGTAGACGGATATGTCTTTGTTTGGCTTTCAAAAGCAAAAGAGCACTACAAGTTGATCTGTACAATCCCGTTACTCTATGCAAAGCCGTTGTTGTTTGGATTGATCACATAAAGCATACAGGGAGAGTTTCTCTGGCCCTTTGGCAGCAAGTCAGCATCAGGGGTCCCTCACCTCTGAATGGTTAGATTCATAACCCCTACCCTTCATTATGTTCCCTACCTGCTCATGCAAAGATGAATTGGGACAACCCTACTCTCATGGGAATGAGCAAAATGTAGGGGTAGGGCTGAAAGGTAGGACTAAGGGGTGTATTTGGAGTAGCCCTATGTGACTGAAGCAGTACGTTTTAACTGTAAAACCAAAACTACAGCTGCATGGACTGTGAACAAATCTTTTGAACAAAGCATTTTGTCTCTTGTGATTCAGTTAACTCAAGATAACTATTGTTCTCATCACTAGACAGGTCTGTCTTTTCATGTCAATGCCCAATTCTGATGCTATAATCTCAATTATGCTGTAGAAATTTACCCATGAAACTAGTGAACATTTCTTCAGTCTGTTCTTTTTCAGTTGCATTTCTGTTTTCTGACTTTTTTGTGGCTAGAACTTGGGACACAATTGTAGTTCTTGTCAGGATTCCTGTCTGTGTGTGTTTATTCTGTGTTTGTCCCCCTTCCTCCACCAGAAGGCGCCTGGTTCTGGTCCGCCTCTCCACACACCTGCTTTGAGTTACCTCATTAACAGAGTGCTCTTAAGCTGCTGACTGCCACTACCTGGACACACGAGTGTTTGCCAGTTTTGGGAAGTCTTCCTGCAAACTGGATGTTTCGGACCTTCTCTCCCTGGAAGGATAATCTGAGCTTCAAACTGAGTTGAGGATTCAAACAGGAGGTTGAATCCACTTTCCCTCAAGAGATCATTTGAGCTTCACACTGAGAGAGGGATTCATCTCCACTACGACCCGTTCAAATACCGCAGGAAATCTGAGTGGCAGTCAGCTTCTCCGTTCGCCTTCTAACAACCGCATTCTGGGTAAACCCTGTCCGCCCTTCACCGAATCAGACAAACACTGAAACTTCCGCACACAGACTGGAGTTATCTACCAAATTCTCCTCTTCAAGTTCGAGAATCAAGATTCCTACTGAGTCTGAACTAACCGCAGTGTCTTCCCCTCACCTTTCAGTTCCGGTTGAGCAGTGTTCAGAGCAACACTGGATTCTTCACAAACTCCTAAATAAACCTGTTAAGCCATTCCCCTGGTCTCTCTGAATTCGTCTCTGTGCATGTGGGTCCGAGCTCTTGATAAAATCATGACAGTTTTGTTGTTGTTTTCAAGGAGGGGAGGGGTTTAGTATTCAGTATCCTGCAACTTTACAATTCTACCTTCGTCCGCCATTTTCTCCAGATTTCTCTTAACAACCTTATTTGCTGTGTTGAAAATAAATACACCTGAAGGCTACCTAATAATATGGTGGGTAAGTGCACAGAACTGTTGCAATTGCAAAACTTTTCAGCCTGAATGTAATTTTCTTACAGAGTTAAGCCAACAACAGGCCTTATGCGAAGGCTGTCTTTATGTTTCTATGCAGATGCAGAATTTTAGGACTGGATAACTGATAGTAGAAGCATCTGTCAGTAAAAAGTGGAAAATGTAGCAAATTCTGGCATTTTTTATTTATTTATTTGTTTTTTTTGTATTTTACTCCACATTGAGTGCCTTCGCAATTAAAGTGGGCCTATCCCAAAGGGGGAACTTTCAGAAACCACATAAGCGCTGTGACCAACATCCTCCACCACAATAGTGAAGGATGTCCTTGCCAGCATGCCTCTTTGCTGTTTTTCCTCCTTTCTTTATAACCCCCTTCCCACAAAAATATCACATTGTTGTAATTCTATTTGCGTTTTATGTGCTGACATTTGAACTATTGGGCATGTTATATCCTGCACCAAATGCATGGGATAAGGACAGATGCTGGTGGGGGTGGCGGGGCCAATATGACGGGGGGGGAGGCTGAAATCAGGGTGCAGATATGATCCCCCCCATTAGCCTCGGCGCCATGCTGCTCCGCAACATTACCACTGCACTAAAATTTTATTTTAGTAGCGCCGCACTTACTCGGCTTGATCAGGAGAAATCCCCCCTGAGCAGCTCTGGCTGTGTTGTGTGTTTAGGAGCCAGCTCTTGTTATATACTGTACTTCTCTGTGAACAATAAACCCGCATCCTGTGTGTGTGAGTGTGTAGCTGTCACCCTTGAGCGCAATCAATGAAACCCAGCCATTTGCTTAGTGTCAGGAACAGGCCGGATTACCACGGACGTAAAATTCATCTGGATAAGGGGCTACTTGTTGCTAGGAGTGATGATAGCTGGAGGTATGAGGAGAGGAAATAAGTAGATGGTTTTGAGAGATGTTGGAAACATGCAAAAAATATATTAAATGTATCTATTTTTCTCCCAGAAAGAGGAGATTGATAAGAAATATCAGCACCCCATATGCTTTAATTCTTTTTCACAACAGTGAATTTTCTACGAATAAAGTTTAAGGAAAGAAAAGCTGGACAGGAGGCATCCAAGAATAAGGCCCCAAGCATTTAGTTTGGGGCCTGATTTCTTACCTATTCTCTATGCTACAAAACCTCATACAGAAATGTTGTGCCAGATTTATAAAAACCAACACTGAGTTTTCAACTTGCATAAAATATATTCATAACTTTTTGTTATTATACATGTCATGATTTTATCTAAAGCTCTGACCCACATGCAAAAGACCAAACAGAGAGACCAGGGAAAAGTTTAACAGGTTTTATTGTGAGTAGGTTGAGAGGAGTCCAGTGCTGTTCTGAACACTGTCGAACCGGGACTAAAAAGTGAAGGGGAAGATTGCGCATTCAGCGTCTGGTCTTGATAATGCAAGCGTAGAAGAAGAAATGTGCTGTTTACCTGTGCAAAGAAAGAAACAATGAAAGAAAAATGTCTGAGGACTTCAGTGTTGAAGAAGAGCATGAGTTCTTTACCGAGCTGAATGCGCACTTTCGTCTGGTTTGGTCTGCCGCGGTTTCCGTAGGCTTGTGAACTCGCAGACGCGCGCATTTAGGAAATCGTATACACTACTGTTTATGCTCTAAAAACATTCTAAATGACTTCGTTTCGAGTAAATTATGGAAGCTACCAACTCAGGACACTTGGAATACATTGGACGAGCAGTATGGAAGAATATTGACACGTTTTTTGTGGACTTTTATGGACCTTTCTGCCTCGGGCGCCATGGACCTCCATTATTTGAATGTCAGCAGACAGCAAGAAGCTTCCCAGATCTCCAGATGCATTTGATATATCAATAAAGTACTCCAGAGTGTTGTTCAGCATGGGGGTGAGTAGAAAATGAAGGCTAAACATGTTTTGGGTGTACTATCCCTTTAAACTGTGCAACTGGTCTATTTTACCTAAAATGCCATCGCATTCTGGCTAACAAACTATTAGGTAGATAGTTTAATTGACAGCAAATCAGTTACTATTTTAATTAGCACAACTTTTTTACAAGTTATATAAACAGTTCCAGTTCCACAATTGTTTCGCAGCTTTTCTAATAACTAGTTTTATTAATTTTATTTTAGCTGTACAAAAAAAGCTGTAAACTGACTTCTGTAGATTTAAAGGAAAAACCTTAATTGTTCCATGAAACATTGCATGGATAACAAGATAGGTCATGTGGTTTCCAGTGAACTTTTTCTACAGTCATTGATGACACTCATCTGCTGAATTTCTAGCCTAACCCTCAAGCATTTGGAGCGTCATTCAGCTCAATAAAATGACTTGTGAAAAGCTTATAATTAGTAGAAAAGACATGTGAACTGTATCCCGGGTTGCATGCTATTTATACGCAATGCCTGGAAACCCCTGCTACTAGGCACTCTGAACTTTTCACTCATTCCTTATCCTGTGGTGTTGCCACATTCACTCAGTCTCATGATCTACACAGGGTTCTCAGAAGAATTATTGTTGTTGAGAAGGATCGCTATACCAGATGAGGGCTCCAGCCTTGTTATTGCATTTTAATGTAGCTTTACCTCCTGATGCTAACACAAAAAATGCTAACAAAAAAAAAAGTTAGAACTGTAAATTTAAAGTCATTTTTACTATTTTTCAAGGCTATAACCTATAGAGTTGTTAGCAGGTAGCCTGGCCCCTCTTTAGATCCTTCAAATTAAAGAACCCCCAAAAAATTATGTTACAGTATTTTGACAAAAATGTTGTAAAATGTATACTACATATACATTAATTTTATTGTAAACAAAAATTAAGCCATAATTTTATCTATTTATTTTGTGGCAATTCATACAACAAAGTAATACAAAAAACACACAAAAGTATTATTTTGGGGGGAGTGGAGGCCTAGTGGTTGGGGCATTGCACTTTGAATCCTGAGGTTCTGAGTTCAAGCCCCATTCCCACAGACTGCCACTCTGGGTCCCTGAGCAAAAGACCCTTAATCCCACACTGCTCCCTGGATGCCTTACAATGGCAGCCCACTGCTCCCAAAGGGGATTGTATAAATGCAGAGAGTTAATTTCATTGCTCTGTACTTGTCACAGAGTAATGACAATAAAAAGCTGGCAAAATAGTTTTCATTCTAAAGAAATCCAGCTGACTCATTACCAGAGTCGTTATCTTGCTGAATTCACTTCTCTTCACTATGAATGTCCATAATGCAAAGCCTACCCGGACCCAACAGTGGACATTAATCTCATGTCTTTGTAAAGTGCTGATGCTCTGTTCATATTGAAATTCAATAACTTTTTTTTCTCTGAGCTCTTCGCACAGAACGTCCTCTTCGCACAGACACTCTGGTGCACCTCTCCAAATTGTAGGTGACCGCAAACAGTGCCGCAGACAGGAGGCCTCTGATTGGTCAAAACTACATCCGCTCTACACTATGCTTATTTCCTGTTTGGTACCTTACCGGCTTGTTTTGTTTGTATGACCACCATTGAGGAAAAGGACTCATCAAGTTGCACCAGCTAGAAGAGTAGGGTGTGTGAGAACACTGGAAACCTTTTTCCACCTGGATTCCCACTCTTTTTTGCCCTCATGTCTCACCGTAGTCGCACAAACTTGTGACCACTTCCTCCCCGCCTCGGCCTTATCTGGACCCGCAGCTAGTTCATGTTTGTCCCTCTTGTGTTGTGGCATGGAATAACATAGCACAGACCACGCTTCAATGTTGGTCATAAATCTAAAATATCTGTGAGAAGCTCACTGCGACACACACTGCTGTGAGAGTATAACCAGCCATTAACCCTAGCTAGCAGGGGCGTGGTCTCCGTCTCCCCACAACTGTATGTCTGGTGACAGCATCACCCTGGATTAGCTTTGATTATGTCACCAGTGCGACAGAATTCAGGAAAGGAAACAGTGGATAGCTACATATGAGGAAGCCAGGACGTACACTCTGACTGTGCTGACTGTGCTAAGCAATTACCATAACCAGCCAGTACCCCTTTCCCACTGGCCTAAATACTGCTTTAAACCCAGGAACAATTGGCTTTTAGTGGCAGTGGGAGCAGCTCACTGACATGTGTCTACCTGGGTTAAGTGACTCTGCAAGTGTCCCACCTTAGAATTGCCTTGGCTCTGATCAGCATGCTGTGGGAACACAACAGGGTATGGACGTTTACACACTGCGTCAGTCGCTTCTGATCTAACAAGCCAGAGCAACTCTGTTTACATTCGATAAACATGGCGCAGCACTGGTATGAGGGATGCTGAAGATAAAAGAGCTACACAATATAGCACGCCGTTGGTGAAGTCAATAGTCTAATGTGGTTTTTTGCATTGCTTTCTAGAATGAAAATACAGACATTTTAAGAAATGAAAAAAGGCCATTGTCTAAAAACTAGAACCTCTTTTCACACTTATTAATGCTGAGCTAACTACAAACAGTGTTACTATCAAGCATCCCGAGTGGCTACTCAAGCAGATAGTTGGAGAGGTGGCAGCCGTCTGTTGCTGTGTTAAGTCAGGGAAAACTGGTTGTTGCACAAATTTCTCAGCAACTTATTGAAAAAAAAAGGTTAAACCCTCTGCATAGTTCAACAGAATATGATGGTGTCTAATTAGTAGCCTTTTTAATCCTTGATACCTGTAACCAGCTCATAATTCTTGTTGTTGTTCTATTGTTGTTAGACTTCACTACATTTTTTGATTTTGTTTAACTGGTAATTCAGTTATTCTTGACGTGTTAGTGCTGAACTGTGTCATTCTTCTAGATTTTCACTTATATATGAGACACGACTATTTCCGATCTCTCTTTTTCTTCTTTGGCTGCGAATGTGCAAAATGCAAAGCCCCCCCCCAACGGTTGACATCCATCTCTGTGAGATATCCTTTGTGAACTGCTGATACTCTGTTCATATTGAAATTCACTAACCACATCTTTAATCACAGCCAGCCTCAGGCTTTGAAGGGAGACATCTGGGTCAGACCAAGGGCCAAGCAGAGAAAAGAAAGAGCCAATAGTTAAAAACTGTAAAAAAAAAAAAAAAAAGAAGGGAAGAGAAACCAAAAGAGTAAAAATGAGTCATTCCCTGTGGTGCTTGAATCCACTGGATCAGCCTCTAGTTGACCTTTGACCTCCCAGATGGAGCAAAAAGCCAGCCTTTGGACATACACTTCCCCTTTTTCTTCTCTGAGGAGATCACATGACTTTCCAAGTATGGCCACGCCAAGCCGCGTGATGCTGCTGCAGATGTGAGGACAAGAGGGGAGGCGGAGGACTGTGAACTTATAAAGGGGGGAAGAAAAGAAGTTTCTGGTGAAAGATTGGAAGAGGAACAAGGGCTCTGAGATGACACGAAGAACAAGCGTTCACGTCAGTAGACAGCCAGGGGGGGATTGTGGGGGTTTACAAAGCTACCTTTGTTTCTGTTCTGGCTACAACATTAGCAGCTGCAATCTAAAAAAATGCAGAGAGAATAGAGGATGGATGGCCAACACTGTGGGGGGGTGAATGGACTGGCATGGTGTTAAAGAGACGTCTCTGTTTGTGTCCTGAGCTCACTGTTTTATAGAATATGCATACAGGCCATACCTCATGCAGAAAAATGAAGACCTACATGATATGTGCCCTGTGATGTAACACCCTTTTATGGCTGATATGCATTATAATGTGTGAGCAAAGATGAAGAGTTTACTGCTTTGGCATAAAATCATGTCCTAGGATACTTTGCTGTCTTAGCTCACCACTTTGTAGCTGTCAGTTGATCACCTCTGAGGTCACTGGGCCTTAATAAACTAGAGGTCGGTTAAGTTTCCACGCAGTCATTTGTGTGTGTAATTGTCTGTATTTCATATATTGTGGGGACCATTTTCATAAAATATAGCCCATCTTGGGGACCGACTGCTCCTCTTGCGGAGCTACTATGCCTGGTCCCCATGGGAACAACTGCTGTTTTAGGCTTCAGTGTTCGGTTTAGGGCTAAGGTGTAAATTGACTTTAGTTTGGGGTTAGATATTAACCTGTCATGGTTAGGTGTAGGGTAGGGGTCATGGTTGAGCTTCAGAAATTAATGCAGGTCAATGAAAAGGCCACGCAAAGATAGTGAGAAAAGTTTTTTTTTTGAGTGGCCATGTTTTTGTTACCTTGTAGAGACATTTTTACAGGAATTTGCTACATTTTAAGGACTTATAGGTAATTGTGGGGGCCAACACCTGGGCCCATCTGTCCTATTTTATGACAGACTCTGTTCTTGGGATCCTTTTGTTTAATTCCTAACTCAGTTTTATCCTAATTGTGATATTAATTTCCATGGCTAAGCAGATGATACCCAGCTCTACCTGTCCACCACCCCTAACTCCTCCATTACTCATAATTGCCACTCTGATTGTCTTTACCTTCTGGATCTTCAAAAACTTTCCAACCCAGGTCTAGTCATGGACTATGACCTTACAAAGTTGTACCCAAGTAACTCAATCTGGCTGCATACAGAGGTCTTCAGAATAAACTATATCACCATGCTGGCTTATTGTATATTATAAATGTGTTTTACACTATGTTATTGGTCTATTTGTTGTTGTGTACATTTAATATTTAACAAGATCATATGACCAGGCGTCCGTTTCACAAAGCAGTCAATCCAAATCCTCATCTCTGAACTAATCTAGCCTAAGTTTGTTCATTGGAGCAGGCTGAAACAAGAGGCCGCATGTAAAACCAGATTCTTTTTTCTTAACTTTATTATTAGACTGGTAAGTTAAAACTTTGCATCTAGTATACAGTCATATATCTTTTTTAAAATTATTTTCTGTGTTTAGTAGAAGCAAAATAGGGACGCGCCTCCCAACCAGTGGCTCTTCACTGGAGAATGGCCGCTGGTCCTGTCCAAAGAGCAGCAGCGTTTTTTCACGCCCTCCAAGCTGAACCTGGACGCCTAGCGTAGTCCCCAACAAAAGACACAGGAAGCTTGCCGGCTGACTGTTAACTTTTGCGACAGTGATGCTGCGCTTGTGGCCACTAGGGGCACTAGACATGGAAGTTACAGGCCTAGTGCCCCTAGTGGCCAAAAGTAACATGGTATGCCTTTAAGTTTATATGAATACAACTGGCAGGATGTTTTGACATTTATTAAAAGTACTCTCCTCTCTGCTATATTTTTAGATCACGAAAATAGGAATCTTCCTGGTCAAAATCACATTCCTAGTCAGAACCAGAGGTGGGTAGTAACTAGTTAAATGTATTCAGTTACATTTAGTTGAGTAACTTACTGTACTTTTAGTGGTAGTTTTACAATATTGTACCTTTTACTTGAGTAAAAATATGATAAAATATCACTACTCTTACTTGATTTAAATTTCTGACTACTCCATCCATTGTCAGTAACTTCACTTAATGAAAACCAGCTTGTTCTAAATAAAAATGCACCATTAAGCGACACACTTTCTTATTTCTGGTACTCAAGGCTTAATAGTTAACATTTGTTGTTTTTTTCATTTGATTTGCATTCCTCCTCTGCCATTTGGAGGTTGAATGAAAATACAGTAAACACTGTACTGTCACTTAACCTGTTCTTACATATTGCAACTATTTATTTTTTTTAAGTTTTATTACTGAAAAAACAATCAAATCAGTTGTTATGATAATGGTGGTAAGTAGATCAGTAACTCAGTAATTTAGTAGTCTTGTAGCATTTGACCATCTACTTTTTTACTCTTACTTGAGTAATTTCTTCAAAGGTTAATTTTTACTTTTACTTAAGTAAAAACTATGATGAAAGTAGTGCTACTCTTACTTAAGTTACATTTTTGGGTACTCTACCCACCTCCTGTCAAAACTGTAATAAAAGAGGTTCTAAATTACATTTTTACAAATGATTTCAAAACATACACAGAAAAAAAAACCGTATTAGACCTTTATCTGCTTGACTGAAAATCTATTTATGATATCTGAAATACATTTCTTCCTAATCAATATAATAAATATTCTGACTAATGGGAATAAGGAGACCTGACATGTATTTCTCGTCATCCAGTATGTGTATTTTGGGTATGAAAAATTTATTTTGTTTTAAATGTTCATTTTGACAAGGAAATGCTGTATTTAGCCTGTTGTAATCACAATAATTATGATAACATCACAGGGTGTATCAATTTATTATAGGTTGGTGCAATATCATGGGGGAGAGGTGCCCCTGTCAGCAGTTGAAGATGGAGTACAAAAACTGTGTTCATACAACTAGGCCCTGTGCATCATCTCATGGTGATTCTGTCTCACATAACACAGTAAATACTAAGTGGATGTTTAACTTTGCAGTTGTTTTCTATAATGCTGTTTCCACTCATCAAGTTCAGTTAAATCCGTGTTAAAGAAGTCTGTCTAATACTTCAAATGTGAGGATGGATAAGGCTGTGGATGTTCGTGATGGATTATGAGGTTGAAACGGTAGCGCTGATAATAATTTAAGAATATAAAGGATGTCAATAAACTTTCCAAGAACCCTCTCCTTATGAATACTTAATTCTTTTTAATCAGGAAATAAAACAAAGGTATTGGCTTTAAGGAGAGCAGAGAAAGAGGACCCTCTGACTTTACCGAACAAGCAGTGGTTACTATAGTGAAACAGAGGTTGAGTAAACTCTCTTCACGAATTGGAAAACTCAGTTTCATGGATTTCAGATTTAGAAAATTTAGAGTTTTCAGTAAACCTGCTTTGCGAAATGGACCCCCGAGTAGGATATTGTGCATGCACACAATGACTAAACAAGGAAGAGTCCTGGAAGTTCATCATACCTTGCTAAGCTGATGTGTGAAAGAAAAGAGGATATGTCCAAGATCAAGTGTGAAAAAGTGAAAGAAATGATTCAATGTTAAGAGGGGTAAGATACAAGTACTTTTTTTAAATACGTAGATGGTCACTGAAGCATGAGCTAAAGCTGCAGAAACATTCCCATATTCGTTGCCAGGTTGATGGATGGCCTAGCCTATACTGAAACCAGTATAAGTAAGGCCATGCAATTCTTCAGTTATTAGTTAGAGCAATGGAATAATTTATAAGGAATGTAATGGGAGAAGATTTAGCATTGTACTAGTTTCCAGTTTGGTAATATGGGCTGCCAACATATGATGCACAACAGTGTTTATGTCTGTAATTGTGACCAGTTCAAAATATTGTTTCAGGCTCAAAAAGTAAACATTAGACCGATTGCATTGACTAATGGGATTCCATTTTTGTTGGTTTACAGCCCAGTAGACTGTTTCCAGAACTACCCCTTTCAATCAGATTACACCTTGAACACATTGTTCCACATTTCTGCATCTTCTATTTAGTAGCATTTCTTACATTGAATGCTTTTACCAACCTCACTCCTGGTTTGTCCTGCCGAGTTCATTTGCTTTGGTGGTCTTTTTTCCTCTGTTTCCATCTAGTTCACTCAACTGCACACTGATCTGCCCACTCTGGAACTGGGACATAGATGTTGGCCTTCTAGAACTCTCTGCTAGAGTAGTATAACTCTTGGATTGTCTCAAGCCTCCCAACTTCCCTATTGAGATAGGATATTAACTCTATATTCTGTATAACAAAATGACCTCCTTGATGAAGCATGTCCAAAGCTGCCCTGCAAGTTTTAGAAGTTTCACTGCTTTAGACTTAAGAGACTTTTGCTAAACTACAGTCAGCAGAATAGGCTGTGCTGAAGCTGAATAACATTGAAAACCTGTAGGAAGGTGGTCCTGTGGGAAGGCAGTCCTGTGGGACAGTGGTACTGTGTGACGGCGGTCCCGGGGGACAGCGGTCCTGTTGGACGGTGGCCCTGAAGGGATAACTTTGGACATGCCTGGCCTTGATTGCGTCATTAGTTTAGGTGTTTACAAGTGGTTTGATTTTTTTGTGTTTTTGCAGGTATTGATTATTTTGTCAGAATTTTAAAATGACCTTGGGTGTTTGGAAAGGCTTCTAAAAATAAAATGAACTATCATTATGATTATTGTGCTACTATTTTTATTCACAACAGAAGAGTGCCCAAATGTGTTTAAGCGGGTAGAAAATTCAGCAACTGTATAACACTAAAGCGCAGAAAGGGAATAAATCTAACAAAGTAGTCCACATTTATCCATGGTCATAATCCTTTTATACTGGGAAGAAGCTCCAATTCCTTCACAGGTGAGGATCGTCTTTAGTACACTTGCTGGATCTTGCAATGAACATTACAGATGTTTCCTGTCTGAATGTGTTTACCACACAATGGCACGCATGCAAGAGATTTGATGAATGGCTTAAAATGCAACACAATTGAGTAGAAATGCTCAACAGAGTTGACAGGACGTTGCAAGAAATAAGTTGGTGCCGACAGGTGTTAACGCTCTGTTTGAAAGGAATCCATGAGGGAGAAGGTCACCTGACACCTCTGATAGTATCTTACAGGTTGTGTTTATCCAACACAAGCAGAGAGCGGGGGAGTGACAAGGCCCACTATGAACTAATGACCTTCTTTAGGAACTGACCTAATTGTGAGGTAACTTCCATTTTGGGTTGATATTCTTCTTCTTCTTCTTAAAAAAAAAGAATTTTAAGGCCCATGCCTCCATTACCACTTGGAAGTGCTGAGCAGCACAGTTAAAATAGGCAATAACAATAGTTTTGTTCATATTTTGTGGGCTTTAAATAGACATATGAATGCATTCAGTTATGCTTAAATAAGGCACCAAGCACAATTCTAGTGATGGCAGGTGTACTAATTAAATAACCAACTTTTATGTTCCTTTACATTTAAAACAGGTAATAAAGATCAGATGGATCAGAGATCCAGAGGTCCAGAGGTCCAGAGGCAGAATAGAGAGGATATCCAGGCAGGTGGACAGAGTCAGAATGGGATCATACAGGCTCGGTATAAGGAGACAGAACAGGTCAGTTAACAGGTGGGCAGGCAGATAACTGTGATGACGATGGATTAATCTTACCGGGTTGGTATAAGATAATCTGGCACTGAGGACTGGTCTGATGGGGATTATATAGCGATGGAAACAGGTGAAGTCAGTGAGAGCTGATTGTGGAACAGGTGGAACAGAGCAGGTGTATGGACTGAGTGAGCCCAGCATAAGTGCTGAGATTATTACATTAAATATGACTTTTAGATCTAATGTCTATTATTTCTGAAAAAGATCAAATGTGGATTATGTCAGAAAGAAAGCTATTTCACAAAGGTTATTATATATTTCAGATCATTTCAGAAATATATAACAGTTCATAAGTGTAACAAGTAAACAGCAACACTTTCGGTATGATTCATATTCTGCAAAAATCAGGATATTATCCATTCATGCTGTGACATAAGCTTTGTCACAGAGTGAAGGAATCACATTTGTGCTGTAGGCAAGTGAGATAACTTGTGGTCCATCTAGAATGGTACTAGTTGACGATTGACTCCTGAGCACAGCAGCAGTACAGTGTGTCCAGCCGATTTGTGAATCTTGACTCAGTGACAGCCAGAATGGATCACATTCTGATTTGTGTTGCAGGCCATTGAGCTTCTCAGTGGCATTTCTTTCTGTATCCATAAGATGGGCTGGGTAAATCTTGAGTTACTCTAAGCTAACTTAAGACCTTAGCTTGGAGTAACAATCTTTTGTGTAAGTTGCAGAATGTGGAAATTCAACTCTGAGCGTTTTTACTTTCTCCTGAACTTAGAAAGTAAAGTATCAGCAAATGAAGTGATTCAATAACTCTAAAAAACATAGCTGTATACTGTGGCTTGGTTGGAGGGCAGAATGGACCAATGGCCAGAGTTGAGGTGGATGGAAACATGTTGCACTGCCTGGTCAAAACCGTTTTTTTTATATCAAACAAATAAAGGTATCACTTTCTGTTATATTGTCTGTAAGATGCAGGAAGTTAATCAGATTAACTGATTTTCAAACCAGGAAGATGCACCACAGATAGATGTGGGACAAATGTGATACACACTGTAAGGGAGACAAACATCCAAGCAACCTTCCATCCATACGTCCATAAAATTGCTTATCTTTGCACAGCTTGTCTGGATGGATTTTAATCTCCAGCACACACTGGACAAGAGGCATGAACCCACCTGGACAGATCACCAGTCTGTCACAGAGCAATGCAGTGACACATATGACAGACAACCATGCATACACAAACTCCCATAGCAATTTATATATACGTATGTAAATGCAATTTGTGCCAACATATATCTTTTTTTTTCAATGGATAGGTTGGGTGCAATGCTAGAGACCAATCCACGTCTCTTCTTTCTCATAAACCTTTTCAAGGTCAAAGCCAAAACCATAGTGGAAAGATTTATGTCTCCATTGTTGCTTTTGGTCCTGAAAACAGTTTCTATTTTTCATCAGGGGCAGTCGTGGTTTGGACAAGTCACAGCAGTATTACTTAACATGAACTTTGATTTTGTTTAAGTAGATTTTCCTTACTAGAGGTGCCCGTAGGCCTGTAAAGCACTTTTGTCCCTGTTGTGAAAATGTCTGAGGTTACATTTGTCCAATATGCACATGTTGCACACCCAAACTCTGCCTTGAAGAGAACTTATTTCAGTATTAAGGCTTAGCCAATCCTGAGCTTTTTTTAACCACAGCAAAATATGTTGGAAACTGAACTTATTTAGTCTATATGTCATATCTAAATTTAGTCTAAACAAAAATGTTGAAAGTCGGGGTTGGTTAACCCATTTCATCAACAAAAATGAAAAAAACAAAGTTACTCAAATTTAGCAAACAGTTAAAGCTGTCAATTATAAAACCTAAACCATATCAACATGCATACATGTGTCTTTGTTACACAGAGTACACGTGAAGAAATGTATTTTTATCAAATTCTGTGAGGTCAAAATAACAGAACTCCTATGCAGCAGATATGAGCATCATGAGGTTCCTATACTAAATAAACTATCGATAGGACGCATCCTTTTCCCTCCTGTATCTCCTTCCTTACTGTAAGCACTATTCAGATAGCTCTTACCAGGGCGACTGCTGACGTAGTTCTGTTTTGGCATAAGCAGCCTGTGCCTATAATCCTTTACCCTCACCTATATTATCTCTTATCCAGCAACTGAAATCTTAATCTGTGCTTTTGATTCATGTTTTCTAGATTTTTGTAATTCGCTTCACACCTTTAACTAAATCTGCCTGAGACCAGCTTTAGTCTGTAGAGAACGCTGCTGCAAGGCTCCTGACTGGATCTTTAAAGATCTGCCATCACTGCCTGCATTACCAGATATTGGTTTTGACTTTGCAACTGTTACATGAACACAAAACTACTTGTCATTGAACTTTTATATCTCTACACCCCAATCAGTGATTTCATAAAAAACTACTAAATGTCCCCCACACAGAAATTAGAAACTAAAGGAGACACAACCCAACAGAAGCAGTCAGTGTATATATATATATATATATATATATATATATATATATATATATATATATATATATATATCCATCCATCATCCATCCATTTTCTGTCACGTTTATCCCAAGTGGGGTCCCAGCTGTCAACGGGCAAGAGGTAGGGTACACCCTGGACAGGTCGCCAGTCCATTGCAGATATATATATACACACACACACACATTGGCTCTATATTCTTCTGACTATTGAGCCGATGTGACAAGTGAATTTCTCCACTGTGAGATCAACGAAGTCTATCTTATTCTTATTATCTGCTTCTTTTAAAGGCCAACTAAAAAAAAAATGTCTTTAAATTGGAAATTGCTTACATTTTGTTGTATTTTTTTATGTTTGTTGGAGCATTTTGTGATTTTATCTTTAAAGGTGCTGTTTGAATAAAGTTTTACTTGCTTACTTGCTGTTGGACTTTTGCTTGTCTGTATATTGGTTCCAACTCAGAACACCTTTAAATGCAACACATATTGCCATGCTATTTCACTATCTTACATATCTTTATTCCAATCAAATTCATTAAAGTTCTTGGTTGTAATGGCACAAAATGTGAGAAGATTTGTGTTATTATGATCTTTGCAACTCACTTTGAAGACGCCCCCCTTATTCTACTGATTACTATGTTTATCTTGTATGCCCCCCCCCCTTCCCCGCATATGGGGCCTGCATGGGGGTCACCTAAACCCCGCTGAGACTCCCCTCCTCCTCTACTTTAGGGATCTCTGATCTTGCTTATGCAATCATCGGCGACGCAGGGGTTAACGTGGTGACGTGGTGCCCCTGAGGCGGTGACCCGGTGGGGGCAGCGTGCGGTGCACTAGGGCTGCATGTGTGTTGGAGGAGCAGCGGGAGAAGGGCGAGGCTGTTGGAGAACACCACATTTATCAGTCGCTTCACTTTAAAAGCATTTCTTTCACTTTCACTTCCACCCTGTGCTGGTTCTTTGTTTCTCTGAGTAAAACTGAATATCTGAAACTAAACTGCTTTTTATTTGATTTCCTTTAATATGGTGGAGCGACGCGGGGAGGTGACTAAGACTTTTCTGGATCAGGGGCTACGCTGAACGACGCGCAGAGACGCTGCGGAGCATTTTAACGCCTGTGCTTAATGTTTATTGCTCTCCTTTTAATTGAAGCTGCGTGTCTGTTTGCGGCTCAGTGTGTCCGTGAGGAAGACAGCGTTAAAGGAAAACAGCTAAATGTGAACGTAGGCGACGGTGATGAAAGCTGGATAAACGGTGACCTCCAGGCGGTGATTAGGGCCGGCCATTTAACAAAACGACAACCACTATAAACAAATATCAATTAGATGTCTACAGAAGGACTGATCAAGTTGAGGAGTTCGGTGAATTTATCAGAAAAAATTAGGTCATCATGGTTTACAAAGATGCACATAAAGTAGAAGGAAAGGTTTCGTTAAATTAATGGAATTCATCTTGCTATAGAATGGAGGGGAAGACAAAAACACAGCTTCACTGGCAGACTACATTTAACAAAATTAAAAAAAAAATCAAAACAAATATACCTAAAATATATACAATCCTGTCTACTTCTTAAAAATAAACGTCTATGTGTTTGTTTTTATTATGATAATTACAGGCATATAGCATAAATCAATAATGCCTCATTCTATCTGCATCGTACTCATTTTTAAGGTGATCAACTCGGGTGTAAAAACTTTCAGATAAAATACGTCCTGTGGCAGCAGCCAATCTTTGCTTTAAATTGTTTGTTAGAAGATTTAAAATATTTCGGCAACAAATCATCCATTAATCATACACCAAATTCTTTCAACATTTACCTATCTGAGAGTGGCTAACCAGATATGTGAAATTATTTAAGTCATTTGATTGTAATTAATTTATTCACTGTGTTCAACGTGTACTTGTTTATTTAAATTGCTTAATTTAGAGAAATCCTTCCCAGACATATTGATGGAAATATCACAAAATAAAATAAATACATGTTTTCTACACCAATTTTATTGTTCAAATACTAACAATACATTTAATCAGTGTAGAAACTGTAGTTTATAGCTCTCTTTTTGTTTGGTTCATTTTCATTTCTGGAGGAAGCTACACCTTTAAAGGGAGAGTGTGACCCGTAAGCCCGCTTGATGATGTTCCCCACCTCTGATGAAAGGGGGTAGGGGGGTGAAAATTCAAGAGAGCCACTATAGTCTCCAGGGCAACAACGCATACGGGAAAAAGATGGAGCAAAACTGAGAGTTTCTCCATCAATTTTCTGTTTAATGTCAGGACTGCAGAGAAAGAGAGAGAGAGAGAAAGAGGGAGGAGGGGGGGCGTTAGGAGTTGTCGCTCTGACATAAATTTGCTATTATACAGCAGCTCTACGGAGACGCACATCCAGAGGATCCGTCGCTCCGCTCGTTCGGGGGAAAATCCCTGCGTGGATAAATTCAGCGAGGAGTTGTTGCGTAAGTAAGCGGAGCGCTCTCTAAGCCCGCGTGCGTTTGGATGAAAACACCTTTAGCTCTAAAACCTAGACTGCTGTCACTTCTGCGGATGATTTGATACTTAAAGTTGTTGAAGAGGTGTGCTCATATTAAACACCGGAATATTATTCTACTCTATAGTTTTTGTAGCAACCCTTTCAACTTCATCTGAATAAGGAATATTTTGCAGCTAAACGAGGTAGTTAGTTTTCCAGTGATCCTGGTCGGAGATGGTCTGTGTGTTCTGATCATTTCTATCATTAGCTCCACTGTACTTTACCTCAGCTACAGACTTCATATGAAGACTCATCTGCTGTCGATTAAATATTCTATCTCACACACATTGAGAGCTTTAGCAGGCAGAAGCTGAAAGAAATCCAGTTTTTACAGTAATCTGATCCTGGATTGGATTTTTTTTTTCATATTCATTACATGTTATTTCAATCCTTTGTTCATCTGTTATGGACCAGTGACTTGCTGATGGAGAAGGTGAAGAGCATTTCCGTATTATTTATACATTACAGATCAACTATATAATGTAGTAATTTTTGAGATTTACTCAATAAGACTTAAAGAATAAAGAAGAAAAAAAATTGAGTAAAAGTCATTTTATTTTGGCTAAATATAAAATAGAAAAGATTAGGACAGAAACATTTCCCCCATAGGAAATTCAGATTCTCCCATTGACCCTAATATACATCAAATAATGGAAAAGTTTACAATTTTATTCATTACTGAAAATGTATTATTTTTAATACATAATTGTTTTTATCTTTAATTATTTTATTTTACTTCAGTTATGTTTTTTTTTTATCCAATCTATTTATAGTTCAAGGTAGTTGAAATTGAACTGCTTTAGTTAAAATCCAATTTATTCTGTTAATTTATTTAAAATGTAATGTTCTATTTCAGTTACATTTTTTTATTCAGTTTGGGTTATTTTCAGGGTAAGTTGATTTATATAATTTAATTTAGAATTTTACATAACTCCATGTGCACCGGGGAGGGGGGTTTATACATACTCATGAAAAAGTTAAAAATTTCTAATCTGGTGCACATGGAGTTATGTAAAATTAAAAATTAAATTATATAGTATAAGTATATATAAATAAATATATTTAGTAATTTTTTTAAGATATAAAGATAATGTTCCCACATGCTTGCAATGAGACACAATCTTTAGTGATGTTTAGGTGAGAAGTTTTCCAAAGGCACCTTTTTTCCTGTCGTTTTATTGGAGGAGTTGGTTTCTCACAGAGTGGAATGATCAGCTAGAGGAGGTTAGCTGACCTCTGACCTCACGGCCCCATCCTGTTCCTGCAGGGTTTTTTCTTTCAAACACATACCCACTCTTTTCAACACTCCACTTCGGACTGTCGGTGCTCAGGGTTTCTCCACTTGAGTGGGACATACTTTAATGGATCTTTCGAGCGCAACAAGAAAAACACCAGGTTTGCTTTTCATTTACAGTGTCCCGTTGCTGTGGGAAGTAAGCCCACGATTTTTTGGAAGACAGAAGTACCAAGCCAAGGCTGGTTGATGCCGTGCTGTAGTGTGACGAGACGTTGGTGGAGATAATCCCATCATTTGCGTGCGTCATATCAATACATAAGTTCACAATATGTCTGAATATAAACTCACATATCAGAATGACGGCATATTATAGCTCTTTATGTTGAAATTGTTATGATTATAAAAGCATCCACCTGCATGCAATGATAGAAAAAATGAAACCATGAAACAAAGCGGCTAATGGCATTGGTCACAATTTATATGTAAAGTGACTTTAATTGATTTTGTGAATGCATCTGGCTTAAAAGATTCCTGGATGTGCTTTAGCTGAGTTATGCTGCTGTGTGTTATCTCTCAATCCTGACCGTTTTATATCTCCCGATGTGAGCCTCTCTGCTAGGATGATCCGAACTAACTGCCTCTGCCCTGACTGCGTTCACAAACAGGGAGGAAAAGGTCATGTTGCTTTTGTGTCCAGTCCACTTCTGACTTCATCACATCTGCTCCTGTCACCTTTGAGCCAAATTGTTGTTTGTTGCTAGTCATGTTTACAATGTGAAGAGAAAAGCACCATCATGGGCCCAGAGAGCACAAATATGTACTGTGTCAGTTTTGGGTAGTATGGAGGGAGTTGGTTTCCTGATGAGACCATCTATTGGAAATATACGCCATTAAAGGGCGTATATCAGGACGGTCGCCTCACTCAAAGGGCCTCCTGGGGGAGGTTACTCTCCATTTGGACTTCATTTTACGGCAATGTGTTTCCTGTTGATACTAAACTGTGTGTATGTCTTTTAAATGTGTTCCTACACATTCATAAAAGTTTGTTTAGACAGTGTTTTAGGGAGCCATGGGGAAGCAATTTGTCTTTCTCATGTGGCAAAAAAACCTACATGTTCACTTTATTTTAGGCAAGCCAAACTCCACAACACAGCGATTTATTTACCTTTGAACTAGGAAGTTGGTGTGACGTAATCTCTCAGGTAATGCATTGAAATTTCCTGCTTGATGATGCTTGTCTTCCTCCGGGTTTACATATGGCCACTACAGCCACGTTACACCAACAACAACAGGCAGAAAAAATTATACCAGTATTTTGTGGTTATAATTCAAATCCCTATCAAAGGTTATTTATAACCTGAAGGATATTTCTCTTTTTAGTTTTGTTTTACATCAGCAATGGCCCACTGATAATACTTTATTTTTTAAACATTATTAGTGTGGTGTGAATTTCAAAGACAGGATCTAAAAATCAGTTTTTACAGTTGCCTCAAAGAAAAAAAAAATCTGTGCATTTGGTCATGGCATCAGGAGAGGCCCAAGAATCAGGCTGACCTGATAAACAATGGATAATTCCTGAGGAGACGGTCAGAAGACTGCTGACATCACAAAGACATCATATACAACTTGGTTAGTTATGCTTTCGTCACATATTCCAACCCAGACATGTTTAAAATGTGTGCATTAGTGCTTGGAGGCATGTGGTGCTTATAGACGTGGCAGATAAATCACTTCTGACAGATTTTAATTAAAATACTAAGAATTTGTGCAACATTTATGTTTGCTCTGGTTCTCTTTGAAAACAATTTCAATGTGTCTGTTTGACTTTAACCACTTTTATCTGAAATATAAGTTTAGTTCAGATTTTTTTGCTGCTGGTGAACAATCTCAGTAAGAATATAATTGGAAAATTTGTTATTTAATTCATGAAGTGTTATTCAAAGAGTTTGTACCGAGACCTTTCCTTTACAATATAAAATACAAAGATCTGAAGTGTGATTTGGATCCTAAAAAGCATGAATAAAAACCCTGTCTCTTCTTCTCCCCAAGAAAAATAAAACGGATGTATTTGAAAGAAATCTGATCATATGCATAGTGTGTTCTGTGTTGTCATCAGGACCTTCCTTTTAAGAAGAATGTTTTTGTTTTGTGATGGTAATGTATGGCATTAAAAGACGGTGAACAAAATGGAAAATGAAACGTGGCTTGATGTTCTATAGGGCTTGGTCGTCATGACGTAAGCACTTTGCGTTGCCGCCATGTTGACGGCCTCTTTTACCGCGGCTCAGGCTACTACCTATGACTACCGCATACTGTACTCCTTCTCAGCCTGATTAATTTCACCTTAACTTGATTTCAACTATGGTAAACCGTTGCTGTATTGTGGGCTGTAACAGCGCAACACATGATCGCCATGGGAAAAACATAGAAAATTGGTTAACTTTCCACCGCTTTCCTGCCTGGAGGCGTAACCATGGAGACCAAGCGTCAGAGATAAAGAGTCGTGGGCTAGCTTGGATCGCGGCTGTAAGACGACCGAACATAACTTTCCACAGTATTCGAATGTCATTGAGAGTGTGTTTCCTGCATTTTCATTCTGGTAAGTTAAAGATGCACGGTTTTATGTTATGGCCTACTTTGATTCTTTCCTTCAAAGTTGGGATCTTTTACGGGAGAATAATAAAAACGGCAGCGGGAAAAGGCTCAAATACGTGAGAAACCCGGAGGGTTGGCAGTTAACGTTACTAACTATACCTTTGAAACACATAGCAGCTAGTTAAAAGTACATTACATGCGTGAGTGGTTAGCAGTTGCTAAACTAGCAGGTTCCAGAGCTCATCTGATCACAGCTTACCTTCGTACGGATTACTGTGTTCCCACTGTTTGCTGGATTTATGATCTGCAGCTCCTGAACCCATCCTTTCATGAACCGCACATGAGACTCCAAGGACTTGTAGCTTTGGAACTGTTTTGAAGTATAGGGGCTCACTCATCGGTGCTCCACTCATTGTTTGGAACTTCATATGGATCCAAATTATTAATAATGCTGATTTTGTCAACATACCGGTCCCTGGCTTCTCTATTTAATGTGTCCTGGTAAATTCCAGATCTTTTTCGGGATTTTAACATCTTTTTTTCTCTCTACTTCTACGTCTCTTCTTTCAACAACAACGTTGTATCATAGCTATGTTTACGTTTGCGTAGCCGTCAATATGACCGCGACGTCCCACAATGCAACGTGGATCCCGAGCCCTATAGGAGGAAAAGTGACGAAAAATTGGTAGAAATGTGAGACGCTTTTAAACGATCATATTAAGAATAGGAGAGGAGGGCAGAAACTACCCAATGTCTGGCCCGAGTAGGAGGCTGGAAATCGGCCGCGAATGAGCCCCGCTCTGGCGCTGAAGAGCCGGGGAGGCAGCGAGAGGTAGAGAGGGAGAGGAAAAAAGGAAGAGAGGGAGGGAAGGTGGAAAGTGTCAGTCAGGAACGCTTCATTGCTTGAGGACAATCCGCGTGCAGGACCGGTCTGTTTCAAGAGCAATCAGTCAATCCGCATTAATTACCCCCCACCCCTTCCTCACCCTACTCCTCCTCCCCCCATTGGCACACTGACTAGAAGGAGACTGAGGGAGTGGGGGTGCTGGGGGGGGGGGGGGGGGGGGGTCGTGTTGTGCTTTCTCTCCCCCTCTCTCATCCACACGCACACCCATCCCCCACCTTTTTTTCCCTCTTTTAGGTGAAAAGGAACCAATAAAAATCAAGCAACAAAAGCCTTTTCCTTGTCACTAAATAAATTAAATGCAGATTTCTGTTTTAAGTGGCAGCCCCCCCTCTTCTCTGCTCCCTTCCTCTTTTGTGAGCTGTGGAACAGGATTCTTTATTGTCCCCCGGTCATTAGTGGTGTGGACAACACTGTTAGGGAAGAGAACAGAGGAAGGCAAGTCGTTTCATAAAAAAATGTTCCCCTCATTTCACTGCTATCAGCTGCTGGATCACTCAAGATTTTCCAACCTTCTGGTATTATTAGTTTAAAAAATATTGTAGTGTGTTGGGTTGCTAAAAATACATTTTTCTACACAATATATGAATTGTTAATACCTAAAACTGTAGCTCATCTGGGGTATAGATTTAATATATTTAGGATAGCTAAATTCAGCTTTTGATGAGTAAAAGGCATCTCCTTTCACACAGTGACATGTCTGTCTTTTATAATTATCAGAATAAATAACCTGGCATTAGTGTTTCACTCAATGGTTTACTTTTTTTAAAATATTACCTCTGAACAAATTTGAAGGTTTTGAAAATACACACGCACACACTAAGATACTCTTTAGGCTATATTCCGCATGTGATGGCAAAAAGGGAATATGAACATGCCTGCTGCTTAGGGAAATAGCATATATGTGCTCAGACTTGGTCTTTAATTGTTTTTAATTATTTCAATTAGCTCTCTGTGCCTTCTGGTTTCTGAGCTGCAGAGCCCAGTTTATGCCGTGTTCGGGGCCGAACAGAGCGCTGCAGAGAGCCGGTATTTAATGGAAATGGACGTAAAGAACTGGCTGGGTGTGTGCTTTATGAGGTGCATGCTCCATGTTGTCATTTCTGCACAGGTTCAGCTAAAAACACTCAGACTGCAGGATCTGCCTTTAACACGAACCATTAAAACAAACAGCTGCAAGAAAAACAAGTATAGAATTGTCCGCGAGCTAAACTGGGATGAAATGTATTTACCGACTTGATTTTATTCTAATTTTGTCACTTTGTTTTATTAAATTAGTCAAGTAAATCTGAAAGGTTCCAACGACCCAATTCTGCAGGACGGGTATGATCCGGGGTTCGGTCTCAGATCCTGGAAGATTTAGGATCCGGTCTGTTAAACACAGAAAGCAGAAACATGTTTAAACTGAGCTTTTAGGTTTGAAGTGTTCAGTTAAATCATATTATCTTTTTTTTTTTTTTTAGGATTATGATGCATCTAATTTGACAAGATTTTTTTTTACAACAATCAGCTTATTACACTGTGACATAGAAAGAGTGAGAACATTTATTTTTGACGTTCACCAAACTTTTGGTCCTGAACAGTCGAAAGTAATTTATCATTTAGTTTGTTATTCAAACTCTTCAACTATCTAAGCTCCCGTGTGGCCTTGACTCGGAAATTTCCACTTATTGAAAAAGCGGCGTTAAAAAAAGGGGGGTTTATTTTAGGTGTGGCTCCAAGTGAACGTTGTAACTCAAATCCAAAAGTCGACGCTTCCGGTTTTAAAAAGAGAAATCTTACTATTTTCTCGCTGCCTCCATTTGCCGAAAACGAGGGGGAAAACTTTCTTCCTCCAAAGTCTATTTGTTTGGGTTAGAAAAAAAAATCCCCTCAATTCTCTGCAGAGGCATCGCTCTTTTCCTGTTTTTCTCCGTTGTTTCTGCTGTATTGTGCGGATCTAGCCTCCACGTTTAATACAACGTGTAATTTCTCCCCTTTTTCTACCGTCTCCCTTTGATTTAGTCACTCTTGACTCTCCTTTTGCTCTGGGGCCAACGGGGTTCGCCGTGCAGAGGGAGGCGGAGGGCACCTTGAAACCGCCCTGCTTATCTCCTTTCATCGTTCGGCGCTGAGGGGCGCCTTGAAACCAGAGGGGCAGTAATTGCTTTTTTCAGGCAGCCCAGTGCGGACTGGCCAGCAGCCAATCAGAGCCTTGTTTATACTCGGTGATTGACAGCGCGCTGGCAACTCGCCAACCAATGAGGAGCCGCGCTGGGCCGAACTAACCCTGAGTTTTAACCCCTTGACCTATATATATATATATATATATATATATATATATATATATATATATATATATATATATATATATATATATATATATATATATATATATAATTATTCATTTTCAAAAACTCATATCCTTACACTTCTAATTGGCAAAATTAGTTAACCATGCGCTGGGCTAACCTGGAGGACAGCAACGCTTTCAAATTATGCGCTGATTCAATTTGTCCTCTGTCACAGAGTGTGTGTATTGTACTGTGTTGTTTTTTTGCGTGTGTGTTTGCGGTGGGGCGCAGGTAAACGGGCATATTGAATTTAAATGACTAAACATTCTTCTGATTTTTGTCTGTTCCATGTAACAATAAACATCCCCAGCAGAAATGTTGCTCAGAATGTAGACTAATTTTTGTGAGGCTGTGGTACCTCCAAAACGTTTTTAAACGGGGGACGCAGGACGGTCTATTAAAAGTAGCTCGTGGTAAAAGACAAGAAATAATAAAAACCAAAAATAATTGTTATTCAAACACATAAAATATAATACTTAAATACATACATATTACATTATATTTCGTAATCCTTTATTGTAATTTTATATCTTTAAATACAATATTATGTATTAAACATTTTAACAAACTAGATTGATTCTTTACTAAAGCTACAAAATTTTTCTTAATATTCTCCTTAAACTGCATTATTTTATCCAAGTTCCCCTTTGATTGTAGCTTTTGAAAGTTAACAAAATGTTTCTAACTGTTGGTAACTGCTAACTGCAAAGCTTGAAAGTTATGAACAAACTGCTAAAATTCCCTAAAGTTATGGGAATGGTCACATTCCCATAACTTTAGGGGAGTCTTCTTAATGTTTTTACAAACAACTCCTAAAAAATAAAAAAGAAACAGATACCTCCTAACAAAACTCAAATGCAATTTGTCAAGTAAACAAATTTTTAAAATAGTTTTGTTCATCTAGTTTGTCCTCCCATGTAAAACACACCAAAAATTATATTTGGTTCATGATTAAGTCATAACATTTAGATAATGATAGCAATAAAGGTGCAGTTGTTTGGGGGGGAATAAGCTTTCTGATTCCCTGAAAACCAAGGCTAGGATTAACTGTTTAAATGGAAATGATCAAGACAGTTGGAACATTTAAATTGTTTGTGTTGTCGAAGTTGGCATCGGGGAATGACGTCACGCGCGGGTGAAAGTGTTGCCATTTGCTGTTCGTTTTGTTACAACTATTAGCAATAATGTATCTCTAACCCGTGTGTATGTTTAACCTAATATATGTTAAAAGTTACTATGTCTGCTTCTGGTTGCTGCTACAACCTCCAATTTTCGTCAAGGCGAGTCCTAAAAAAAAAAAAAAAACTTTTGTCAAAATATTTAAACTTTACTAACACACAGTATAGGTTGGTATTGGCATTTTCTTAAAGAATATGCGTTTTTTTTTTTTTTATACGTATCAGCATTACTGTGCTGGCTGCACATGCCCTTAATAGAAATAGCAGGTTACTAAACCGACATGGGTTAATATGCTATTTATTTCAAAACGCTCTTTTTTTCAATAGTAAGTTAAAGTCATGTAGCAGTTTGTTTAAATATTTGCCAAGAGCTCAACTTGGTTTGGTTCTCACATGTTTACATATTAGTTTAAAAAATCTCTCTTTATTTTCACTGCTTATCAACAAAAGAACAAACAACAAAATATGTTAATTTGCTAATATACGCAACAATACTTCTCTCTAAACATTTTTCTTTTATCAGTTTTTCAGACAAAATAAAAAAATCTTATCAAATCAATGAAACCTAATAGTTACACAAGGAGATAACTAAAACCAAATACCCTGCTAGCCCCCATAGTGTTAGTATATGTATCATATATAATAAGTTACCTTTTGTTGCAATTAACTGTGAGAAAGAAAACTTTAATGTTTAAACCAATGCTGACCTTTGACATTCTAAACTTTCTTTGAATCAAATCTCAATAAGAGTGCAAACGTGAGTGTAGTGTAGTTGTGTAAATATTACAGAATATATTGAGATTAAGCCAGAAAGCTTTTTTTTTTAAATCCAGAGACAGGTAAATACAACATTTCACCTGTTTGTTAAAATGTAAAACATATTTAGACTTGCAATCCATGGGCCCTTAAATATGTCTGGTATATACAAATTTAAATAGTAGATTAAAGTTTTGATCAATTTAATGACACACATAAAGCTTCCCTTTTTACAATATATGTGAGACCGGCGCGATCTGCTTCATCAGGGGAAACGGAGGCTAAATCAAATGTAAAAGTGGATTTCCCCGAAGGAGCATCCGAAGAATAAACGATCACATCAGCGCTGACACGGAGCAAAATAACGATCTGGTCCAATCAGAATATATTTTGAACTCAGCTGCAGCCGGATCACACGGAATAAAAGCTGCTGTTTTGCAGGCTGCGCCAGCTTCTTTCGGCTCCTTTCCTCTCTCTATAAAAGCAGCTCCGAGCTGTGCCGCCTGTCTCCTCGCATTTGCTCCAGCACGCAGCGCGCCGAGGGTTCCAAATCAAACGCCCGCCGTTTCGCTCCGTGGCTCCAGCGGCTTTCTCATTGGCTCCCGGCTGCAGCCAATAGCAGCTAGTGTTTACCGTGGAAAGGGAGGGTGGTGGTGGTAGTGGCTGCGTTGTGTGTGTGTGTGTGTGTGTGTGTGTGTGTGTGTGAGAGAGAGACGCTGTGTGTGCGCTTGGATGTTGGTGCGTATACGTGCGTGCGTAAAGAGCTGTTGGGGTGGAGGGGGAGCGCCCCACGGGCACGCTTTCACATTGTCATCCACAAACCAATAGGCCTGCGCGTCCACTCCTCCCCGCGCACACACCCCTTCACCCCCCCCCCCCCCCCCTCCTCCTCCCCCTCGCGGCTTGTCTGAGTCTCCGACTGCATGAACGAGCCCCGATTCACTACAAGCCTGAACTTCTATGATGCGTCTCTCCCATACCTCAGCTGAGCGCACACACAGCGCAGTCTGCAGCAGCAGCGTTAGGATGTAATCAATCCCACATGTTTCATCTATGCGACTCGGGGATTTTCACGTGAATATTTTTCTACTTTTTCCCCTTCATTCTAGCCTCATCGCTCTGCAGCGGATATAAGTTACCAGTAAGTCGAAAATTATTTCTATACTTTTTTTTGTAGCGAATATCGGTTTAAGTTAAATTCTTCCACTGAAAGATTTATCTTAAATAATAAGCCTTAAATGGGAAGTTTTCTTTATGAAGATGGGGGAACTGACTATTTTACATGAAAGCGGAATTAGAGATTATAAGATGAAGGCTTGTATTTAAAAAATGGTTAAAAAACTAAACAAAGACAGTCTTTATTCTGAAGCATGGAAACAGCAGACTGCAGTATTGTAAAGACTCAGTCAGTGTATTTCCACCTGAACAGTATGCAGCAGCAGGATGGCTTAGCTGTGTGTGTGTGGGTGTGTGTGTGTCACATCTTGCCATGATCTCTCTTTAAAGCACACATTACCTGCCCCTTCTTTCAATCCTTTATTACAGGCGCACAAGAACAGCCTGTTTTTGAAATATTGAATGTTGTCTTTTAGTTTCCTGTTGTGTGAGTGTGTGTAGGTATCCAGACTTCGGCGCTCCTAGGCGGCTTGAGGAAGACGGCGAGCCTGTCGGCTGTAGCCCTGGCTCCACTCTCTCTACTCCGGGACGGCCTAGTTTTTTTAGTCCAATGCGTCAGTTCTGCTTTTTATTATTTCATCTCCCAAAGATGACGAGGTAGGCCGAAGAAGCCGAGACGCTTTGTTATTTTAAAGCTTTTGGATTAAATTAGTTTTATTTTAAGTTCAACAAATGTGATGTGATACATTTTCCCTGGTAAAAAAGCACAAAAGGTGTTTCTTTTGTCGAAACCTCCACTGCAGGAAGTCTGTTAACCACAATGCTTTGCAGATTTTCTGCCTTTTGTCTGGAGTCCGTGTAATGCTGCCTTGACCAGCGGTGGGTTACTTCAGTCTGGCGATAGTTTGACCTCTTCTCTGTCTTCGTCCCTGTGTGTGGTAGTGTGTGTCTGAGAGGAGTCTCGCTTGGATGTGAGGAAGGCTAAAGCCTTTCCAGGTTGACTGGCATCATACGTGCACTGCAACAGCTCCAAAACGCTTAGAATATGATGCTGCTCGTAGCGTTGCAGTTTTGCGTGGATTTTGAGTCGTAGATTGTTGTCGAACACGGGGGGACTGAGTGGCGTTTCTGTTGACGTGGAATGTAAACACTCTGAGATGTGTGTTTATGGGCCGAAAATGTAAAAAACCTATAGACAAACGTCAAAGAGGAGAGTGGTGTGTGATTGATGCCCCCGCGGAGAAGGGCCATTGTTTCTCACAGCCTTAGGGCCCCGGAGAGAGGGGAGTGAGGAGCCCATCTAGCCTGCGTCCCCCACCACATTTTTTTTTTTTTTACCCTTTTATTTCTCCCAGTGCTGCCGAGCAGATATGCACCGCAGAGATAACGCCAGGCTTTCAAACAAAAAGGAAATTTAATAATTTAAATGCGCTCTGAGTCCGAGGAAACCCGGTCGGTATTTATTTATAAATATACGTGAGTGTTTTACGCACAAAGCGCACACAGTCATGGCAACTCGATCTGTTAGATCCAATGAACTGTGCAAAATGTTATTCTTTAAATAAACAAATCAGGAAAAGCTTGATGTGTGTCAGAAAAAAGTGTGTGTGTGAACTTTCTGCAGCCCCCGGTCCACCAGAGCATTTTATTTTTTCTTTGTTCCCCTTTATCGTCGGTTTCTTGGAGGTGGAGGTGCGATCAGAATCTACAAGGTGTTAGATGGACGTGTCATGCATCGGGAAAACTAATAGAAGAAGGTGCGCTGCTAGGCGACGCATGCACATCTCAGAGAGCCCCATTTAAGTAAACGTGCAGGGCTATATAATTGATCTAACGTCCATTCCTAGTCACTGCTTATTGCTGCATCCATTCGCACTGGAGCGAAGAGGGGAATGATTGGTGTTTGGGAGTACGGTGTGGCGCTAAACATATAGCAGAAATACACAGTATTTTACCACTCTGGTGATTTAAAAGCTTGCAAATAATGCTTTATTTACAAGTTGGTTTTTATGTTGCGTCCCCCCTTTTGTTTGACAAAATTAGGACAAATGTTTCATTAAATATGGCAATTCAATCAATCAAAAACCCTCCAACTCATGTTACACACGGGGCATTTTAGGATTCACTCACAAAAACGGTGAGTGAAATTTTGCGCAAGTAAAAGCAGCCAGGTCTGACCTGGTTGAGTCGGGACTCAAAATATTTTTAATGCACCTCTGCACAGATAGGGTTGTCTAGCCCAACTCGAAGCGTTGTTCTGCTGCCATGTGTGAATTAGATGTTAGTTCCTGAGCAAACTGTGCCATATTATTCCGTATTCATTTGTTGCGCTCCTGTCTGTGTGTTGAGTTTAGTTTGAGGGGAATAATGTCAGTGTGAGTATGTGTTTGTAGGTGTGAAAAGGTGTGTTTGTGAATGTCCAGTATAAAGCCAACAAGACTGTTTCCATGCACGTTCATTCGTGGCACAATCATCGTGAAAACAGAGCGAGATTATAATAATCCGGATCTTTTTAGGAGTTTTTTTTTTTGTTTCCATCGCTTTTTGATAATAAATAGCTAATGTGAATTTGTATGAACTTTCTCAGGGACTGTCTCTCAGCCTTTACTTCATCACTGCTTGGCTCTGACTTGTCTCCTGCTCTCTCTTTCCGCAGGACATGAAGGGAACACTGTTTCTGCTGTGCAGTGCGCTCCGATCAGCGAGGAGAGCGCGAAGCTCATAAAGAGGGATCATATTTATATTTTATTTTATTTTTGAGATCTGGGTGCCTGAAACCTTCGGTGCCTCTGCATTTTTTTCGCTTTTGCTCCGGAATTTGTGGGGATTTTAAAAGGCAGGATGGAAAGCCGCGATTTCGCCCCGCCGCACCATCTACTGGCAGAGCGGAGCGCCCTGGTGCACAGCGCCGCATCTCGGATAGCGCCGGGCGGCCACGGCTCCGTGCAGCACCCGGCACACTTCCAGCCCGGGAAGTACTTCTCATCACACCTCCCCATGGGTCCGCACTCAGGTCGGTGTCTTTAATGGGATTCTTTTTTCTCTGTGTATAAAATAATCGTGTTTTAAACTTAAAAAGCATGATTTTAAAGACTTTACAAACTCCCAAAATGGAAAATAGACCCAAAATCAGCGCTGTTGGTGTTTGTTTGGGAGTCAAAGGCAGAGAGGGGACCCTGCATGTCTGCAGCAGCTCTGAAACGAACGCATAAAGCTGCCTGATTTTACAAATGAGATCCTGTTAAACATTTACGATGTGGATTGTTTTTATTTACTAGGTCCTCTAGCCATTGAAAAAATAAATAAAAAAATAACTCACAATGACTTGGTTTCAGGAAACATTACTTGAATAAACAATGGCACAATCTTCTCATTGTTTTTGTTTTTGTTAAGAGCTCTTCATTTTGTAATAGTTACCAAAATTTACTCCATTTAGGTTTGATTATTTATTGTGCTATATCAAAGAATAATTTGCTATCATATCAAACAGTGGTTTGCTGTTAAATCTATTTTTTGGGGACGGTGCCGTTGTGTGAGCTGAAGGTCCTGATGGTCCCAAACGTGGGGTTGAGTGTGTTGTAATGGTGGGGAGTAAAGAGGAGTAATACTAGAAAATCCGGTTTCTATATTGAGCGGGGACGTGACGGGGTGCAAATGGCTTGACATTGCATGCATTAGATTTAACAAGTAGCTTTGGTATCCTGTCTCAATAAGGGAGGAGTGTGTCTCCGCGAGTGTATGAGTGCGCGCAGAGGAAAAGAAAGGAAGAAAGAGAAATGTCTGCTAATTTCTGAAATTATATATATAGACTATATGGCAATTTCTGAATATTTATGGATGTCTGTGACCAAGCAGGAGTTTATAGCGCACCAATGAACACCATCTATATATCTGTTTTTATGATTTTTTTTATTTGTTATATGGAATAGATCTGCATGTAAATTACAGATGTTCAGTAATGAAGAAAAAAAATCTCTGATTCAGATTATCTGAATTATTCATATAAATTATTCTGATTTTTTCTACAGCCTTTATCTCTCAGATTTGACTAAAATTATAATAAAAAATAAAATGGCATTTTTAGACCAAACATTAACATTCTTTTTTCAAAAAATTGAAATGATAATTTGACTGATATTTTAAAGCCCATTCTGAAAATAATTCAGTACTGTTAAAGGGTGGTGGTGGGGGGGTAAGTATTGTAATTTAGGGTGATAATGCTATTGAAATATATTCAAGAGGGCCTCTCACTGCGTCTCAAAGTGCATGACACTGTATTGAGATTCCACATTTTCAGACTCTCCATGCATGTCCCTTATGGGGTTTTGACTGACATGATGGGCATGGAGGATTGTTGTTTAGGGGTGGGGGGTTGGGTTTGTGTATGTATGTGTGTGTTTGGTTTGAGGTTAGGACGGGATGGGGTGGGGGTTACCTTTGTCCTTGCCCCCCTTAGAGATTCAGGAAGCTGTATGCCTGGCCCTAGGCTTATTCACAGGGGGTAACCACGATGTGGAGCTGGGCATCGATGAGCAGGAGTGGGCTTGCTTCAGAATATAGCTACAGCACACCCACACATGCATGCATGCGCACACACATTTATAGCCTGATCAGATTCACTGTATCACTTACAGAAATTCAAAGAAATAAAACAATAGAAGAAAAGGAGGACTGTTCTTTTCTGCCATTTTTTCACATCCCAGAGAACCTGCAATCCATCAATTTGCTGAAGCCTCTCATTTAGATCAGCATGGTGTCTGCTTCAATATGGTTTCTCTTGACAAAGTGGTGGAATGACAGACGCATACCAGCGCCATAGGACTCAGCCCTACAATGATATTACACAGGCGTTCAGATTACAGATAGAAGTGCTGGGAAAACCTTTGAGTCTGTCTGTCCATCTGTCTGGGGCCCTCTTTCCTCTTATTTTTACTCTGTCGGTTTTATTCACTTCTCCCTTTTTTCCCCTTTTCCTGTTCTGTGATCTTAGCCTCTGGCAGCAGTAGTTATACTGCATGTGCGTGTTTATGTGTGTGTATAAGATTAGGGTTAGGTTTAGCCTGAAGTAGCACAGGTGTGCAGGACTGGAGAGGGAGTGGCAGTGCTTGTCATTGAACAGGTGTGTTACTTCCCAGACAGCAGACGGTTTTTGTTTACATGGTGGGGTGTGTGTGTGTTTGAGAGAGAGAGGGAGAGGGGGCGTTCGTTTGTGTGTGACCTTGTATTAGAGTTTACATTAGTGTCATGCAGCACAAACAGTCATTCACAACTCTGAAGGCTTCAGTTTTTTTAAACTCCCCGTGTTTTGTCGGAGCAGATAATCTCCCAGTGGAGTCTTTCTTGCCCCTCTTGCTCTAATTCACTTCATGTTCAGTCTTGTGCACCAAACTCCAGAACCTGTGTCTAATATCTGCACACTGACTTCATGTCAATCCTGTCCGTTCATCATGATTATACCTGGAAAAAATCTTTCGGGTTCTCGGAAGATTCTGGGCTTTGATCATAACACCGGCATCTATGACACACCCCTAAGCACTCCTCTACCTGCTTACCGTTTGGTGAGGAATTTGGGACGTGAAGCTGAATGGTTAATGCAGACATGGCAACAGAGTCTGGGTGAATGCGTGTCACTGTGTTAAAGCTGGTTGAAAAGGAAGAGATGAGATGATGCTGACATTGAGAAGGAAGAGAGGAAGAGAGATGGGGGGGTAGATGGGCTGAATCTTTCCACCTGGTTGGTAATCCAGTCAGATTACCACTGCCTGACAGCACCCAATAGCCATCTTCCCCCGACTCCCAGGGCCAGCATCTCCTCTGCTTCTTAAGTGTCTGAGAGAGTGAAAGCAAGAGAGAGAGTGGATGTTCTTGTGTGTTTGGGACACAGACAGCTGAGTCAGTGGATAAATGTCCCACCGAGCTTCCTACCCCTGAACCCCTTATTCCTCTCTACCCTGGGTAGTATGGGGGGCAGATCTCGGGTGCAGCGCGCCAGACGACCCCCTGCTTAGAGGCGACAGCTGGTGTGGGCAGCGGCCTGCCTGGCTGAGGTTGGAGGGAGAAAACTGTAACTGTCAACTTGGTTTAATACAAAGAGAAAAAAAAGTTCTGACGCAAATGTAAAAATAAAATCACTACTTTATAATGTTCTACTGGAATTAGTCACGAGTGGTGGGAAAATACAGTAAAAAGTGAATAGATAGATAGATAGATAGATAGATAGATAGATAGATAGATAGATAGATAGATAGATAGATGATAGATAGATAGATAGATAGAGATAGATAGATAGATAGAGATAGATAGATGATAGATAGATAGATAGATAGATAGAGATAGATAGATAGATAGATAGATAGATAGATAGAGATAGATAGATAGATAGATAGATAGATAGATAGATAGATAGATAGATAGATAGATAGATAGATAGATAGATAGATAGATAGATAGATAGATAGATAGATAACCTTACTTTAATAAAAATGTTAATGCATAGTAAATTTAAAGTAAATTTTCTAAACTTGATACCATTATATTTGTAATTGTTATTAAGAAGATGCTATAGCACAATGAATTTTGTGGGCACATCTTAATGCTGCCAATAAAAACAGAAAAATTAGGAAAATGTAGCTAAATCTGATGTTTAAGCATTTAAAATATATCAGCTCTGGGTTTTCCTAATATTATGCAGCCCTCATTTTAGTGTCTCGGGCTTGAGTGAAATATCAGGGAAATTCATTTTTGAGAACATTACTAAATGTAGCATTTGTTTGTTTTGCACAGAACATTTTGTAAAATGGCTCAAGGGGTCTGACTGTTTAAAAATGATTGATTTATCGAAAGCATTAAGTCAGTAATTAGGTCCGGTAAAGTTAAGTGAAACATTTTTGTTTTAAATCATGCTCTTTGTGCTTTAAGATTCCAAACTTTGCACACCATTTGAACATCTTGAATGTTTCTTTGCATCTAATCAAACTGACCCCAGAATAAGAGAGACATGGATGGGAATGGAGATGCATAAGAGCTTGAATCAGTGCAGAGTTAAAGGAAAAGTGTGACATAATGTGCAGAAGTCGCTTTGATGGTGGAGTTTAGGGTGACGCTGAGGTTTGCTTTGCTCCAAAGCGCATGTGCTTCGGACTGAAAGACTTTTGTTTCGTCTCCAGCTCTCATCCAAGCGGAGAACAGCTGCTTATTGTTGGTAGCAGTGATTTGAAGGGAGTGAGGCGCGTTTGGTTGCAACATCTCTCGGGTGTGAACACACGCCGCCATCTGATGACTTGGAATCTCAGTGGAAAGTGCCAGACTTCCTGTGTCCATGTGGCTGCTTCTTGCTCTTCTTCTTTATCTTCTCCTCCCTCTTGTTCTTTTCCTTTCTGGCCAGATTTTATTCCGTGCTCCTCTCCCCTCCCCCTTCTGCTTTCCTCTTTCCCTTCCCCTTCACCAGGGCATTCACTCCTCTCAGCTCTTGGAGTGGTGCTCCAGCCCTCCTCCTCCTTCTTTTCCTCAGAGCCATGTTCCTCCCTGCTTGCCTCTGCTCTCCTCTCCCTTTCCAATCGATCCCCACACCTCTTATATCCATCTCCCGCCTCTGTCTTCCTCCCTGAGCAACCCTTCTCTTCTATGTGTTGTTAGCAGGCCTGCATCTCTTCTTTCATTTCTGTCTCAGTTTCGGTCTGCTTCTCCTTCTGCCTTGTTTGTTTCTCCCTTCTTCTTTTCTCTTCCCAGCAAACGGCTGGTTGTTAACGGGCCTGTCCCAGTGTAGCTCGGCCCGAAGCCAGCTTACTAAATCAGAAAAGTTTGGAGGATTTGGCAACACGGGGAAAGGGCTCAGTTAAAACCCTTTGAAGTTGTTGTAATAAGAGGAAAAATGATGCTTTAAACACAGAGCTAAAGCAGCTTCTTGCACCGTGTGGGAAAAGGGTGCTGCACACATTCATTTACAAATACGGGACCTTGAAAGATAATCATACCCCATGAAAATGTTCTCATTTTCTCACAATAACACCTGTTTACTGGGATTTTTTGTGTGTGATATCAACACAAAGCACTGTGCAATCATGAAATAGAAGAAAAAGTTCAAACTTGGTGTCATATTGTTTTTTACAAACAGTTTGAAACATGTAGTCATTTGCCAACAGAATTGACCAATTAGAAGAGCCATTTTGTATGTAACTTAATCAATGGTTAAATAAAGCTGAAGTGTGAAGGCTTAAGATTTAAGATCAAGCAACACAGCTGGTAGGTCAGGGTGAATGAGTAGAGACTTGTTAAGCAGGGGTTGGTCATAAAACAACAAACAGAGCTTGGAGCATCTCTGAGCTCTGAGTTCAATCCATTATTAGAAAATAGAAGGACTTTGGCAGAGCTGCAAACCTACCAAACCATGGATGTCAACCCAAATTGACTGGCCACGCAAGGAGGGCATTAATCAGAGAAGAATGATTTAAAAAATGGTTCACAGACATCCTTCATAAACCCTGATGGAACTGGAGTTCATTTAAAGAAAAGATTGGGAGGAAACTTACAAATAAACACTCCACAAAAATCCCTAAATCCATGATTATTTTCATTTACATCAAATCCTAAATAAATCATTAGAATTGAAATACCTTTATGTCCATTTTGAGTAAATTTGGCTGTGAAATATATTATACCATTACACTGCATAGAGACACATGAAAGTTTCCAGTGGAAATGTCACAAAATGTAAAGGTTTTAAGGAGTGTTAATGCTTTTGCAAGGCACTGTACAGCATTTTCTGCTGCAGATATGAACTTATTGAGAAAACCTTGCATGGTTCCCTAAATGGGCTTTAGTTGCCAGTTTTAATTGCATTCCTCTTGCAAAGTCACATCTCCCAGTCTCTGCAGATTATAGGTCTACACACAACTAAACAAGATCGCTGCTACCACTTCAACCCCTCATCATAACCACGACCAGAACCAAACCGGCCTTTTTTTCATGATCCACCTCAGGGTCACATTTACCTCTGGCTCATCCCCACTTTAGCTGACCTGCTGCACTCAGTCAAGGCCCCTCGCTCTCAGCTGCTGCATGTTTTTTCTCTCTATTCCTTTCATTTCAACCCTGTTTGGCTCATTCACATTGTAATGGACTCCATTCAGGCCAGTCTATGTCCAGTTTGTTTTGCTGTCAGGCGTTTTAGATGGATGGACGTAGGTGTGTGTGTTTCTGGGGGGGGGGGTTAGCAGGTTCATCTGGAGGTGAGGTTAAAGGATGGAGAGCTGTCGAACGGCCCAGTGAATGCAGCACCCCTTGGTGCTCCCATTCAGGAGCCGTACTGCTGCTGTAGAGGCCTGGATTGAACAAATTTAACATTAGGTGTTAAAGACAGTCAATGTGCTCTAAATGGGAAATAGGTACATATTGGTGTGTGTTTCTGCATGTGCCAGTGTAAAGAAAAAGAGAGAAGCAGCTGTGTGGAACAGCATGGATCGTTACACAGTGACTCACATGAAAGCATTAAGTATATTCAGGAACCTTTGTTGAATATACATGGAGTTGTGTGTTGTGGGGTGTGTTTGTGTGCTCATGGGTGTGTGTGTGTGTGTGTGAATGAGTGAACCCTCTCCTGAGCTCTTGCCTTAGCTGAAGGTTGTGAGGAGAGAAACAAGAAAAGAGAGCAAGAGAGAGAGAGTCAGAAAAAAAAGATCCGTCATCAGTCATTCATGGCTAATCAGTCTCATGGGACACACTCTCACACACACACACCCACACCCACACACAAAGAACCGAGGTCCTAATCCTACTGGGACTGCTCGTGCCTCAGTGTATGCCTGTCTAAATTTTGGATCCAGGCTGATTAGAAGCTGACTCTCTCTCTCTCTCTGCCTCCACCTTCTTCCTCTGTGGCTTCTTACTCTGCATCTTTGATTGCTGGTAAAGTGTCTCGTCTTCTCCTCTCTGTTTTTCTGTCGTTTCTTTTTAATAACCACCTACTGTCTGTTCTGCCCGGTTTTGATGTGTGTTTTGGTATGATTTGGAATGCATGTGCACATACCTAACACAGCCACCTGATTTGTGTGTTAACGTGTAATATTTTTTCAAGGCTTTTAGCAAAGAGCGTTCTCGCTCCTGCTTGTATACAACTGTTCCTCCTTCATCATTAGTGTAGTGCATGTTCTGTCGCCTTTGTCAACTCTATCATTTCTAAAATTAAATAAGGTCACCTAAAAATATAATTAAATCTATGCAACTGGTCTCAATATTTGCATGCAGTTAATTTTTGTTATATTTTTAATTGAAATAAAAAATCAAAATGTAAACCAATTTTTAAAGAGAATTTCTTTGAATCCCCAAAATCTTTAAATTTTAAATAATTTATTAGGGTCCATTTTTTAGATGTGGTTTGTCTTCTTTTGTTAAGAATATCCACAAATAAGAGTTTAGAGAATTAGATGTAATGGCATTTATTTTGTTGTCATATAAACCTGTTCTTTGACAGCTGCAGCTCTCATTTGTTTGCTGAGCAACATATTAAAATTCAAATAAAAATGTTATGTTAATTGTTCCCTAACATTTTCACTATTTATAGAATATATCTATCATAATTGATTCATATGATTAAATTATGCACTTAATTAAAATGTAAACAATTTCATGGCTGCTACTCTCCAAAAGCTCTTTTCTCTAGCTTATCATGTTTGACTTTTAGCTCTGTTGATAAAGGCCAGGTACAAAGCTACAATCTTCTACCACACTTCTTTATGAACGTTTAATGTGTTGATTTCTCAGTTCATAACACAACCACATATTCTGATGTTATCTGCCTTTAAAAAGTCATTGTTTTATCATTTCAGATATTTTGATACATTGAAAGAGAACAGATGTCTTAAATTAGTTTAATAAACACAAAAGAAAATCCATCAAAAACAAATTCCTTTTTTCAAGTTTTTGATACGAAGAAAGATGTTGCAGTAAAATATAAAACTATGTAAAATAATCTAAAAGATAAATGTTCCTTTTATTAAATTAACACATCAAAAATAATATGCACACAAATGCAACCTGTTTTATTAAAGTTTATGAGGTCCAGTTTGCAGAATGGCAAGAGATCTTAATCTTAAAAACACTCCAAGTTTGGGACATTTACTTTCTTTTTATTTGTGTTAAATTGAGCATAAAGGCAGGAAATGACTGTGGTTGACCTTCCTTTGTCACTTCTTTTACCCACTTCCATAATTTTGACACACTACTAAGTCCTGATTTAAAAACTACACATTTAAAGTTACCACGTTTTATAAATTTATGTATCAATGTTTTTTTTTGCCCACAATAAAATAAAAGCTGTATTAAAGCTCGTTTTCTTGTTTGTTACAGGTTGAAAAAAACTTTAGTAAGAGATTTAGAATTTGAGTATTTTTAAAGCAGCACAACAAATCTATAAATGCTCTGTAAAAGTATCAATTGTTGAGGGTTTAACATTTGTAGTCTGTGCTTTTTATGTTCTTTTTTCTAGGCTAGTTGCAAGATAAAAATAAGAACTAATAAATAGCTAGATTGGGATTCTAGAAATAGAAAGAAAATACTCATTAGTTATAGCTCTAATATGACATTCATGCACTCCCAAACCTTTTCTTACCCCTATAAGTCTCCATTTCTCCATGGTTTCCCTTTGTTTATCCCTCTCCGTCTTTTTTTTTCATTTCTTCTCTGTTGATCTCTCAAATAAACTTTCATTCTTGTGTAAACATTACAGTAATGAGGGAATATAGAGAATGGAAAAGCAAGCTGAAATAAGGTCAGACTGGGTTATTCTCACCTGTTTTCTCTCACTCTCCACCTCCCCCCTTTCCTCCCACCCTTGCTGCCTCTCTCTCGTGTTTGCTGTCTGCTGATCTCGTTCTTCTCTCTTGTTCTGTCTCTTCTCCCTCTCACACACAGGCGCACGCTCACTTTCTGACGCCCACACAGTCAGTATAGTCGCAGACATGGGTGTACACACACAGCAAAGCGGGCAGGAACACAATCACACCTGCACGTCGAGTCGTTGAGGGTCTAATTTAAGTAAAGTGCTTCTCTAGGAACCACAACCCCTCAACTCACAATGATGGAGGGTGATACGGTATGATAACGGGTTGAACACACACACGAATACACGTGCAAGGTTATACATAGATGGTTACACACACACATCTTCCAGTGATGCTGAGATATAACTCTGCATGGTGTGAGGCTAAGAAGGCCTCCGTAGATGGCTTGCAAGTAGCGTGTTGCAATAATAATGTGATACTTGATCCCTGCAGGGAAATTCACAGCCTCTGGCCGGCTGGCAGGCCCAACTGTATGGCCAGTTTAAGCATTGGCAGTGAGGACTGAGTGTTTGCAACAAGATCCCTCAGTGGGATAGATGCTTGGTAAGTTGGATGCGGTTAAAATCAGGGTCTGCTGGTTAAAGGATGTTGTCTCCACCAGTGCAGCCGCCCTCTTCCTTCGCTTCTGCTGTGTAGGTGTGTTTGTTTCCGCTGGAGTTAAAGCTAACTTCAGCTGACACTGGGTTGTGCTGCACCGCTGCTGCAAATCTGGAACTGCAAAGCAAAAAATTGCTTCAAAAGTTTTCCGCAGCTTTAGACCAACAACAACTATAGACCAAGGCAAAGAAGGTAAATGTACATCCTAGATTGCCTTCTTTTAAATGATGAGTGAAAAACAGCACATTTTTTGACAATTCGAACAAAAGTGTAAATTTATTAGTCTGTTGTTTTATTTGTTAAAAGTTTCTGGTGAAAGCTTTATGACTGTCTTTTGTTTTGTTCTGTTGACTGCAAAATTTGATGAATCCTTGATTTTCAAAATGAATTTAGAATTATTGATAAAATGTTTGTGTTTAGGCTGAAAGAAAAGGAAACCATAGCAGGCTCCCCTGCTTCACCATTATCACCATTATCTGGACTGCAGATAAAAAATGGGAAAACAGGGTTTTAATTTAAAGTTGGGTCTAAAAAAGTAGACTGAGTACTCCAACTAAATTTCACACAAAAAGACATATCTGTATTTGGCATTTATTAGGATCTTGCCTGTAACCATTGCCTTTGTTGGTAGTTGTTGACAGTTAACCAGCTGTTCTTCTTTGGTGGCAGATATCTGACATCTACTTTCCTCTAAATGTTTAATTTTTTCAGTGTCAACGTTAAAGTTATATATTTGAAAATGGTCTTGAAACAGTTGGGTTATAGTAACTTCAATTGCTTCAAACATTTTTTGTTGCTTTTGTCAAGCAGATATAACCTTTCAACAGCAGTTTAATCAAAATGCTGAGGACTACATGAACAGTACATAAATAGAATAAAATGTCTGTTTCTGCCTGGATTGATTCATTAATTCTCTAAATGTTTTTGTGTTGAGTTTGTTGACTACCATACGTATTATTGATTTATATTATTTTCCTACAACACTTTGATGCCATGAATCAATGGGTGATGTATTAAATCTATTTCCTATAGTCTTGTAGTACTGCTGAATAATGTGAAATCTGCTCCTCGATATTTAACTACAACCACCTGCTAAATATCAGCTTGGTCTCAAGAATTTTCCTCAACTTGTGCTGCAAGAAAGAGCTTTTAAACAGAAAAGCTTGTTGGGTGACAGTAATTGTCAGGATGGGTGGAGGTTCGACAAGGAGTTGGTTGGTTTCTCATAAGATGCTTAATAACAAAAGGGTAACAGAAGCAAAAATCCACAAACATAAATCCACATAATCCAAAAATAATGAAAACCAGAAATGATCAAAAGGAGGAAAAGAAATGACGACAAACCAGCAAACAGTGACTGAGCAGGATTGCATATATGGGAGAGAGAAACAAAGAGCAGGCTAATCAGCAGCTTGGGAGCAGGCATGAACAGAGGAGTCTAGAAGGGAGTAAGGGAAAAGAAACAGACACAATATATATGAAGGGAGAGATTTTGTAATGAGAGCTCATCTCTAGACTATTAGATGAGTAATTCTGCCCCCTCCTTCCTCTGAATTCTCTAATAAATTCAGCAGTCTTGGGTTGTGTTTTAAAATATGAAGCTGGTACAAGATGTAATTTCAAAGGTTATCTAAAGAGATAGTGAACAATCAAACATACTTCCTGTATTTAAGGATGACATCATGTCGTGTCATTCTTCCTTTTGACTCATAACTCTTATCAGTTATAAAGCTAATAGGTAACTATGTCAGACAGTTAAGCATTTCAGTAAAAAGGTGTGGTTCATAGAGATTAAAAGTTTATGTATTCTACATCCCAAAAATATACTCTAGGAATTGATGGAGAAGTTTTCCCCTCTGCTCTCAGCTCATTGGGACATGATGTTTTTGGACCCAATCTATCCTGGCCTTTGGATGTATTTTATCCAACATTGGGCACACTGGGCTTCAGATCCTTAGAGTCAGTGTGTGTGTGTGTGTGTGTTTTCAGACTTAATGGACCACAGAATGTGGCATGGGCATGTTGGACTGAATGACCATAACTCCTAGAACACACTTCCTCTCCAACACACACACACATGGTGGGATGGAATTGCATTATCGACCCTCACCCCAGGCTTTCCTTAAACATCAGCAGCCTTATGCTCTTCATTAGTGTATCCGTGTGTGTTGGTGTGTGCATGCTTGAATGCAGTATTTGTGACTTTCTCTGGCCCAAGCCGGAGAAGTAGTCTCATATGACCCCCCTCCAACAAAGCTTTCCCCAAATTTTCTTGTTTTCTTTGCTAAAACATGGAAAAACTTACTTTGACAAGCCTCAGCTCCCCGCCCTTCCTGCTTCCTTAGAATCTCTCCTGTTGTGAGTTCCTGTGGTCCTGACCAAAAATGGTCCTTCCTCCTGTTGCGGGTGGGTGGGTGTGTGGTGTCCATGTAGTCTGTGATCCAAAATACTTCCCTCCTCTCTCGCAGTAAGCAGACTTCCATTGGGCGGGCGGGAAACTCTGAGCAACACCTATATTCTTTTTTTAGGCTGTTGAAACAGTAGAAGGTGCAATATTGCATGTTTTTGGTTTCATTTCATTCCTTCTGTGAAAATTTTCCTGTAACTCTCATAAAGTGGGAACATCAGATGATGTTCCGTTTGAGCGTCTTAACTGGCTTTTGATTTATTAATAGCTCAAATGTAGGTTCAGTGAGTTACAAACTCCAACTAAAATAGCTCCAAATAAACAGGGAAAGATGTGTGTGTGTGGTGGATGGTGATGTGTTGGTCTGCAGCCTGGGAGTCAGGCTTTGCTCTTCATAGTCTGCTGATTTATGCGCCTCACAGGGAAATCTCTCATTTGTAGCTCTTTCATCTTATTTTTCTCCCCATCCACTCTTTTCTCCCTTTCTCTCTTCCTCTGTCCTCTCTTTTGCTCCCGCTGTAATGTAATTCAGCATGGCTGCTTGTCCCAGGCGACATGCCATGCTTTGCTTGTGCACCATTCTCTCTCTCTCTCTCTCTGGAACATGAATGAGTCAAGAGGAATCGCTGATGAATAATGAGATAGAGCAGAAGAAAAATGCTATCTGGATCAAGTAAAGCAAAAGAGCCTCTCTCCTGCCTTGAACGTGTTCTTTGTAAAGCTCCGCTCTGCCGTTTACTCACACATTCAATGTGTTGATGTCCCCTGTGTCACAATGCTTTTATGGACCTGTAGGTGTGTGTGTATCAGTATGTGTTTGTTAAGGGGTTTATAAGCGTCTTCCACAGCCAACTTGTTTGAGTAGCCCTGTCACTTGTGCAATGCCATGGTGTCAAAACAGATCAGAAAGGTCTGGCTTGACTCCTGCCCCTGAATACCCACACAACCGCACACCTACATAGACACACTCACACAAACGTCCACACACACTGAGCTGGAGGCACGGTGCCAGGGCCCTTGGTGGTTGGAGGCTCATGAAAGGGCCGGACTGACGAGTGGTTGCCAAGTGTTCGGCAATAAGCGTAACAGCCAGGCTAACGAGAATCAAAACCTCTGACACACATGCACATACACCCACCCTCTGAGGCTGCACTTTCAGACTCATGAGACGTCTCAACTAGTCCAAGAAAGTGTGAGTGTGTCTGGTGACACTTCAGTATATCAGTGTGAGCACTGAGGCTTTTGTTAATTGGAAAATGTGACAATAAGACACAAGAGGATATTGATCTTCAATTGGATGGAGATTGATTTAACTCATCATCCGTCCAGGTATGTGAATATAGACCAGTCTGTGGGTGTGTGTGTTTGTGTTACTGTGGATGTCCATTGATCATCAGCAGTCCATTCTTGCTTCTTTTACCAAGTGACTTTGGTTCGTCACCGTTATCAACCCTCCCTCTAGAGGTTTCATTTTCCCTTCTCATTTCTCTCCTTTTTCATCCGCTTTCCTTTTTCTCCCTCTTGAAAACTTAGAGAAACCTTGTGGCCTTTTTTCCTTTCTTTCACTGCTGATGTAGGGTTATGTATTTATTGTAAATATGATTTGTACCTTACCTTAAGCTCATGCGCATACAGCACCTTTGAATTTCATTGAGAAATCTAAGAGGATAACTTTTTGAAAATTAAAAAAGGGAAAGTAACCTTGTTCTGTTTCGAGGTTTGAAATGTTTAGCAAAACTACTGAGCTGCTGTTTTAAATAGTTTTAGCTTGCAATGTGCAACTCAAAACAGTTGATTTATACATTTTGTATAGAACCAATAAAAAACAAATCTCACCTTTAGGCAGTGTACAAAGCTAATAGAATGGTAAATATCTAATTAGCGGAGAGAGCGGAGTATACTTACTGATTAAAAAATAGGAGAGCAAGGAAAAGAGAGATCATATACTTATGTAAAGAAATGTCTTTATCAATATCTGGCTCTAGAAAGGAGACACAGTTAAACAGTGAAATACTGAGCAAGGGATACTTCCAGTGGAAATAGTTATATTTAGTTAGTTGATATGTAATAAAGAGTAGAAAAGTCTCTATTTATTTACTAAGCTGTCAAACTAAAGATGTTCATATATTTTGTTGAGATTCTACATTTCTAAGCCTCTTTTCCAGGACTCCCTTGAAAAAGAGGTTTTTAATCTCAACAAGACTTTGCTGTTAAATAAAAAGCAAACACCCAAAGAAGCAGAATAGATAAAGGCAAAGCATATGTCCAAAGAAGATTTTTCTCAGAAGACAGAAGTTAAGTGTTTTTAAATCGATCTATTCCTAGAAAATCAGCCACTTATAATAAACTAAAGCAGATCCTGATCACTGTAAGCGCAGACGAATGCACAAGTGTAAATAAAAACTCATAATTCTGCTTTTTATTACTTCTGATTGTCAACACTGGATGAGTCGCTACTTTCGTGTTGACACAATTTTCCAAGTTATGATGCCAGCTGGGAAAACTTGAAGCATGCAAACACATTTTCCTTTTTAATCACCACTGCGGAGACTGAATGTAGCTGCATCCTCCGTCAGCAGCTTGTATTTATAATAAATAACATATGCACAAAGAAAAATGTGTATTTTTCTGCACAATTTTCGAAAATGATCTCCAAATAATTGAAACCAGTTATTGTGTGTTTTTAGATCAGCTGCTGCTAATTTATTTGAGCAGTTCAGTGTTTCTGCATAGAGGAACGGGAAACTTCAAAAGGAAGCAGTGGTGACTGATGGAAAGGGAGTAAGAGGACGTATGGATCGGATAAAACAAAGGTGGAAACGGGGTCCAGGAAGAGACAAATGGGTGGGAGGGGTCAAACCAAAGTTTAAGTTAGTAGAGAGTGTCTTGAATCATTTTCCATATCAGCGACCTAGAGAGAGTAGGAAAAGAGTTTTCTGGATCAACACACCAAAAGAAAACAGACAAGGTGGGTATGGAGTCTGGTGACAGGAAAAAGAGGGAATGAAGGGAAGTAAGTAGAAGAGGAAACAATATGGGAAATGTAAAACAGTACTTGTTTTCCCCCAGTTTTTTCCAGTCCACCTATTTTTGTTCACATTTTGTAGAATATGTATCATGCAAGGAGCGTGGACTGTCTTTGACTGGTTTCCTGAGGATGGGGGGGGGGTCTGGTGAAAGCAGCTATGGTCTGCTTTTTATTTTGACTGCCTACAAGTCTGCTGGTGTACAATGGACAAGCAGGGGGCAAAAAAAGAAGAAAAAATATCCTGTCTGAGTGATAGGGAGAAAATAAATGTCTTGATGGATCATTTTCTTTTCCTCTTTGATTTATTAAGACTACAGAGAGAGAAAATATCAAGAACAAGAGACGCCGGGTTGGGGGGGGGGGGGTGGTTCAACGTTTAAAATGTGTGTGTTTCAGTGCACTAGTAGCAGCTGTATAAATAGGTACAGACACTGCATGATTTGTCTGCTAATACAGCGCTGCTGCTTCATCCCAGCTCTGATTTGTTCGATGCCCTCTCACGTGTGTGGCTTTGTGCACATGCTTGCACTATGAGCGTGTTTGTTGGATAGAAACACTGGCAGACAGCTGAAGGCCCTTGCGGTTGTGGTTGTCAGGGCGTCACGATGTAGCTGAGGTGAGGGTACTGTACGCTCGTATGTGAGTGACTCCACTGTGGACTGTTGTGGTTGTTGTAATTGGCTCTGATGCGATGCAGCGTTTACGGGTGACGACCTAGCCACCCCCACCCCCACCCTCTGCCTCTCTCCATCCACTGGCTAATTATCTTATTCCCTGTGGATTTGTTTTCTTCGTACCCGACTACTGTTATCTTCTTCCCTCTCACTGAGAGCATTCAGATCAGTGAAGGAACAAACTAGCCCATCTAACTTCATTGGCTTTGAATAAACATGTCATCATTTCATGAATACCATCCAACCTTTCCTCAATTTTTGCAGGACTTTCTAAATTTCCTGTGTAGTTGTTCTGTTCAGCACCCAATGTTCTTTAGCAGTGAAATCCTTTTCTATCTCTTTGTTTCTTCTTATTGAATGTAACTCAATGTAACTTTCTCTCTCTACTCACATAATTAAGCATTGCTGTTAAATGTCTTTTGGTGAAATAAAGGTTTGAAGTAAATAAACACTCTAAATATCTATATCATCAGTTGGTGTATGTGGGTCAAGCATGGGCATTGCAACTTTGCAACACTGCATGTGCCGCATACAGGGTCTACTTCTATAAAAGTTACGCAAGTGCTACTCAAATTACGTTAAGTTCAACAGAGTTTTACATCCAAGTAGGAAGCACCTAGATGCCAGTCAGCTCCTCTAAATCTGAGGACACAGTTGTCAACCAGAAAGATGGCAGTTTCCTCTTCCAGGTCAGGAGTCAGTTTCTGCCTCAAATGAAAACAATGAATATCTGGATAAGACAGTAGGAAGAAAAAGGTAGATGAATCAGTGCCTTTTCTGCAGTAATATACACCCAACTTCCATTTGTTGGCGTTACGAAAGGGCTCAGCCACAAAAAAAGAATAAATAAAGAAAAAGCTCTTGATTAACCAGTTAGACTGACCCAGTGGTGACAGCTCCAGAACAGTAAAAGTACATAAAATCAGAGTCTGATTGTTGTTAATGCTCAGAAAGATGACAATAAGACCAAAACTCAGGAAACCAAAAGGACAGCTAATATCCTCATGATGTCTCCCAACTTATTTTAAAACCACTAATTTAGGCTAACATGTCCCCAAAAAAAAAAAAAAAAATGATTTAATTAGGACTGAAACAATCATATGGATTTAATTAGATTAAACTAAATTAAAAGTGTAAAAAACATATAAAAATTTTGCATGTTAGATAAAAATAATTTTTGTCTGTTAATATGCTCTATCCACAATTACTCAAGTGGAAAAGCTTTAATTTCACCTAGTCTAATTTCTTTATTAAAACTTCTTTAAGGAATCTTTGCTTTCCGATTGTTTATCAAATAATCGAAAAATAATTGACAGATTAATCAATTTGCAATATAATCATTAATTGCATCCCTACATTTATTGTGATGCAGGTGAATCAGCAGCATTAATAGCTTCAGCATTTAAGGGAGAAAAGTATGCAAGAAATGGAAGGTTTGCTGGTTGTAGCGGTATGTGCCTCCTCATGTATCCTGATATTAGCCTTCTTCTTTTCCAACCAGCTACTTGCTTGTAAAATTTCACAACAGTCCAGCAGAATATAAAAACGTTTTGTCTCTGTTCTTAAGTTAAGGCAATTCTACTTTGTTTCGACTTTGAATCAAAATAACATGGTTGGAATGCGAGCAATTTCTTATGAATCAAATATATTTCATCTCAAAGAGAAACTGTGAACAATTTATTCTAGTGATCTTTTCACTTTGCAGCAGATGTCTTTTAACTGTTTTGTCTGTGGTGAGTATTGGTAGGACGTTAGGTAGCCCTGCATCTGAAAGCTACAGTTTTACACTCTTCAGTTTGGATAGAATCAGCATATATCTTCACATATGCTGCATTAGAACTTTTTGAGAAGGTAGTTTCGGTGCCCAGTTTTAGAAGTAGAGAGGTTAAACTGAAATGTTTGACAACTTAAAGGAGCAGAGAAACTGGCAACTGTTGGAGGTTAGAAATTTGCGCAGATGTTTAGTAAATAAAAAGTATGTGTCAGCGGAGTCTATACTACATTTTATTAATGGAACGGGAACATGAGTAAAACAAAAAGAGGTGCCACATGGTAACAATGTGCCCAACTTCCTGTTAGTCTACAAGGAGATTAATATATGACTGCAAGTGCGCTCAAAGGGTAAACAGTCATTTATTCATTAACGCAACTTTAGTGCTGCAATCCAGGAGCTGAAATCTGAGTGGTAGATCCAGAGGTGTGAATGTTTAAACAATTAATAGTATGACCAATCAGATAGCAAAACAAATATGCTTTCATGTACAACTACTTGAAAAAAAATTTCACAAAATCAACTATTAATATGCAGCAAACAGTGACTAGCTGGTTGGATTTCACAGGTCTCAGGATGTTCTGAATATACAAAAAGAACACTCTCAGTTAGACTGAATAGTAACCCCCTGCTTTGTAAGCTAAGTTCTCTAAGCTTTCATTTAATATTTCTTCTGTAACCATGAAACACTGCAGACACTTTAAGAATTACAGCTAGAATGCCCACAAAGTGGCCTTCCTCATTCAGCTGTCAGGGTTTGTAATTTGATGCTTTTGCTAAAAAGATCCACCAAAATAACGGCGAGCTTCTCAGGTGGAAACATGTCAACTGTGACACATTCTTCCTTTGAGTGTTAGATAAAGCAGAAAGACGCCCAGTTTGGATCAGATGGGGAAAGAAACTATAATTTTGATGCCGTTCTAAATAAAACAAAAAAATACAAATATGAGATAAACCAGCTGTTATCACAGGCACTATTTAAATTAATTGAACTGAGTTGTATTAAACTAATTTCTGTTGATTGAGCTGTACTTTATTTAATGGTATCAGAACCAAATGGGGGTGAAATGCACACCTCAGTTTTTAGCTATTTTGTAAATAATAATAAAAAATATACTTTCTTTTTTGCATTTCTTTACTACTTCATGCTGGTCAGTCTCCTCACACTAACAATGGACTATGAAATCTATGATTGTGACATACCTGTATGCAACTGTATCTCATTTGTACTTTCATCTTTCTATCCTTTGAACCTTTGATTTTCCTTAACAGAGATATTTTGGAACTTCTCTTCATCTTTATCACAGGTTTATTGTTTTCACGTCATTAGACCTGAAAAAACAAACGCTCATGTGATCCATGATCATCTATCTAACTCTCTATCTCTGACTCTCAGGTGCTTCCTTTATGGGCTCCTTTCTGGCCAGGAGTCTGGGGACCCCACCCTCCCATCCCCCTCACCCCTCTGGACCTGCTGCCTCCCCTTCCTCCCCATCCTACAGGGCTGGAACCCATTCAAGCACTTCCCCTATCTGGTTCCCTCATTCACATGAAGGTGAGAGACACATACGGTACACACACAGAGGAAGCAGCTTGGTTCTCTGTCTAATCCGGGGTCTCGGTTTGGGATTAGACCCAGATGAAGCCATTAAGTGGTTTAACCAAAACAGAGCAAAGCAAACACGTGCAGCAGCAATGCCTCAGATGATGCTACTTTTAGAAACACACACGTACGACTTTGCTTGTGTGTCTGTGGTCGTTTTCTAGTTAAGGGCTCAAGCACAACAAACGCCCCTCTTCTCCCTCCTTCTACCATAAATAAGCATCCGAATCTTCTAACACAAACGGTTCAGTGTTTGTGTGAGAAGATTTTGATTCTTATTACTGCTTATTGGATGCTTAGTAATCACATGTTACTTGAACATCACTTGAGCAGGGTTTGAGTATTGCTGATTAATAAAGCAGCATTACTATGCATCACTAACACATTTTTACAACACCCCTCACCCAGCTCTATTTTGGTAGCCCTGAGTTCCTCCCTTTACACCCAGGTAGGCTTCGAAACTCACCCCCGTTTTCACCATTCACCCTTGTCCTCACCTCCCTCCCCCATCTGACCGCAGTCCCACCCTCGGGGCCCCCTCTGGGCTAACCGGCCTCCAACGGCCCCCTTCCTGATCTGACACAAACATATGCAGTAAAACAGCATGCGGATCCTCATGCATCATGTCCTCTTTCGGCTGTTAACCGTTTGTGGTAAAATTCTGAGCTTGACTGAGTTATCTGTCCCTTTCAGGTATATCTGTGCAAGTTTGTGTAGGCTCATGAGCGTGTGTGTACGAGCGAGATGGGACCGAAGTGATAGCAACTAAAAAAAGTTGAACAAAAGAGACAGTTTACACCACAGGCTGTATTTCTCAACCCACTGTAAACTGACTCAAATCTGACTCAGTTTAATCGTTTTGTGAATACAGGCAAGCAGTTGTGAGTGATGCAACTCAAAAGTGTCTCTGAAATCCTCTGCAAATTAAAACATTGACTTCCTTCACGGAGACTTTTCTTTTTATGCTAGCCATCCCACTGGTTCACTTCGACGTATCACATCATAGTAGGAAAGAGTTGGAGCAATCAATAACAAAACTAATGAGTGCATTCCATTCAGGTGAATCAGTTTCAGCCTCCTGGTGCCATGCGTGCCGACACGCTGGAATGAAACCGACCGTGTGGTAATGTTATTTATTACACCTGTGCTTTGCCTGCCATGACAAGTCAAAATGTGTTTTCCTCCCCAGTAGCATCATGGATGGTGCTGGTTGAGGCAACCGTTGGCACATTTGGTATTTTAAGTGGCCATAAACTATTTGGGATTACGTTTAAACCAGGAGTATACAGAAAGCATAAGAGGGATTTGTTAAACTACTGTTTACTTCCCTTCTTTTAAGTTTTTTAATTTCTTGCCTTCTCTTATTGACACATAACCAGCTTACAGAAATATGCATAATTTTTAGTGACAAAGACATAAAAATCAGATATAACCTGGAGTGACCATCCTTACCTGAATTCATGATAAGATTCATATTAAAGACTTCCGACTGTAGGCTACAGGGAGCAGCAGTGAACGGAGAGCACGGGTGTTTGTTTTTGTGTGTGTGTGTGAGGAGGGAGAGGGTATGTGTGCCTATAAAACAGATTTTACTCTCTGTGGCGCAGCTTTGATGTTTTAACACACACACATTTTCATGCACTTTTGCACGCACACCACAAATTATTGTTTTTAAGAATTCAAGCCAGGGAGCTCCAGCAGGCAGCCTGCCAGCTGGCCACAGTCCAGGGAGCGGAGCATAGCCAGCATAGAGCGAAGGAACCTGCCCAAAACACACACACATACGTATACAACACTCCAGTCTGCCTAGCACACACACCTATAGTCACTTGCTGGTTCTTCTACAGCTGCCCTTGTTTTATGTCTCAGCACTCATGTGCGTTTCCTCATCTCTTTACCAGCCTTTCTTGTGTCGTCTCATCTCCACCATCTCCACTCTCCTTTCACTCGTCCCTTCATCTTCTAATATCTCCCCTACAAGCAGACCTAGCCCCCCCCCCCCACCCCAGCCACTCATTTCTGTCTCTCGCTAGCATCACATCCGAAACACACTCATGACTTTTCATATTGACAGCCTCTCTCCTCTCTGGTGTCTTTTTTCCCCCCAACCATCTCCCAATTCAACCAACCAGTGAACTCCCTCCATTTTTTTTATTTTCCTTTTATTTTCTCTCCACTTTCTGCTTCAGTGGCACTCCATGTCATCCCTATTCCCTCTCTTCCAGTCCCATCTCTCTCCCTCCCCTGTTTTATCACTCATCATTACCTAGGGGATTGGCCTTAGATGGCTGATTGAACCTTTTGGCTAATTGTCACCATTTAGATTCACTGGTTGTTAACCAGTCAGAGTAATCACACACATACACTCACACAAAGCACTGTGGGGGTGTTGCTGGATTTGCTGTGCGACTGTGGAATGCGTAGGATGAGTTTTTTATGGAGTGTTGTTTACTTTGGCCACCACCGTTAAACTTTTAACTGCTGCCAATTAACAGGCCAGCAAGGACACTCTGTGGGACATGAAACCAACCTCTGGAAAAAACAGACTCACACACTTGCACAACCATACAGTCTGACATCCTATTCCGAAGGTTCACATTCTGCCAAAATCTCCCCATTCCCACCAAGCAGTTCAATGCTCCTAAAGACAAGAAACAGAGTGTAACGACCATTCACCTCTCAGTGACCCCCTTGGGGGACTCAGTGGGTGTATTTCAGGGTGAGGAGTGGGAGAGATTCTTCGTCATGTTTGTCTTTGGTTTTGAGAGGAATTGTATTTTTTAGGGGAGCAAATTCTATCCATTGAAAATGTGCAAAAACACTTGGCATTAGTAAATGGCTGTGGCTTCCGTCATCCTGTCCACTGTAAATAATGTCAACGCATCTAGCATGTTTGTGCTAGTTTGCGTTTATGAAGAAAGAAGAAATAGCTGGCTCTGTTTTTAAAAAAAAAAAGGTATTTGATGATAGATTGCACAGACAAACCATTTGTACAGAGTGCTGCTGAATATGTGCAGCGTCATCAATTCTCTCTAACCCCTCTATACTGACAGGGTACCCTGGCTATTCAGGAAGTCTTGCTTCTCCTTTTCTTTCCATGAGTGCCCTGGATCACCATAGCGGCAGTATCTATGGACAACCCCGCTACTATGAAACACAAAAAGGTATGTGCCCAATAATTTTTTTATAAACCACTCTTTTTTGCATAATGCCACCTAACCTAAACCCAGTGAAGAGTATATTTGCATTCCATAGCCTCTTTGAATAGAAATCTCTATCACAAACCTATTAAGATGAACCGTTTTCTTAGCATTCTGGTCCCACATGCAGATTTTAAAAATCACATTGGATTTGTAGAACCAAAGCGGGCTAAGGAGGTTTAATAGAGAGTATTTATAAGAAATACTTCCTAAGGATTAAGCTCATGAATCAAAGGTAGCATGTTTTCCATTTTGTGCCAATATTCTGTGTCATCCATTCTAGGTGAACTATGCTTTTCTAAAGTACAGTGACCTGCCCTATATTGTGTGTTAGTTGGAGAAATGTTTGTTTGTCAATAATGCACTCCCAGAGACGGCCACTCTGGGCCTCTGAGCAAGAGCCTTAAACCCACACTGCTCCCCGGGTGCCCCACAGTGGCAGCCCACTGTTCCCTAAGGGGATGGGTTAAATGCAGAGGTAAATTTATCCTGTGTGAGATCAATAAGGTTCAATTATCATTATTATTAGTACATCACACATAGATAGTCTTTGAGAGTTTTTGGCTTAAATCATCTGGGCAGCTGGCTGAACAGACTGTCCGCATTGTCAGACACACTCCTGTGCAACAATGCATCTTTACCTTTGGAAAAAACAAGTGATATTACGTTAGCTATCTTGCTTGACTTGCCACCTGTGGTAAAATTTGATCACCTTGGTGATCAAAAAAACAACACAGATACAATAAAAAAGACATGTAAGTCTTGGGTGTTTTGTGAAACAGGATATAAACTCATTAATACCGTAATGTTTTGAGAAATTACAATTTGGGCCCACCCATCTTCTTCTTTCAGATCCCTTCTACCTGAGAGGCCTTACCCCACAGTCTCCTCTGATCTCCACCAATCACAGCCTTCCTCCACTGTCCCGGACAGCACTAGGCCACCCACTTGGAGCTTGTAGCCGCGAGATGGACAATGGGGGAGGAGTTGTAAAGAGCATGAAAGATGTAGGTGAAAAGGGAGTTTTGTCAAAAGAGAGAGAACGCTCAAGCAGCAAAGAGAGACACCAGGACAGCAAAGAAAAGCAGCAGCTTCACAACCACCAGCATTCTCATCAAATGAACTCTGCCACCACTCCATCTAGCCTTCACCAGGCTTACACCCACTCACACAATGGCCTTCTTCCACATCTTGGAATCCAGAGCCTGGAGCAAGACCACAGAAACTCTCTAGAGCGACATAATGAGTATAAAGACAGTGATTTGGGTAGTCAGGGAGCAAAACCTATGAGTGCCTGTAAACTGTCCAATGGGATTGGATCAGAGCGAGCCTTTGAAGCAAAAGGTGGCACATTTAGCAGCTGTAGTGGTGGTGCGGTGAGCAAAGCTTCATCTGGAAACAGCAGGCAAGGCTCAAAAGATGGAACAATAAATGGAGAAATGAGGATAATTGAATCCCCAACTTCTTCATCTGAATGTATGCGTCGAGAAACTGCTACAGTTACAGCATTCTTGGCCCCCCTGACCCCTCACTCTGTAGCCTCCTACTCCATGCCTCCACCTCCTGCACCACCACCACCACCTCATTGCTTGCACTTAGGCTCCACAATAACTGGAGGCTGGTTACACCCTTCGAATCCCCACCCACTTCCTGAGTTTTACTGTCCACCTGCCCCACCTCTAACACTTACACCTTCAAAAGATCCAATATCCAGCCCTGGAGGAACCAACAAGGAAGCAAAGGTCAATGGCCCAACTTATGTGCACTCAGTTGGATCACAAGGGGACATGTCCACCCCTTACTGCCATGGAGCAGGAGGAAGGATGGGAAAAGAGGATAACAATCCAGAGGTATCCCATGAAAATCCCTCTCACCATCCTAGCCGCGTTACTGGCTGCCAGAAGAAGGACAAAACCCAGCCCCACCAACAGCAGATGGGATACGGCAAAGCTGATAGGCCTCCTGACTGGAGCCAGCAGATACATCATTTTAACAAACCTGGCTCCAATGGGAGCTCTAAACCTGAACTGCATTCCTGCAGTGTAGAATCAAATTCTTTTTTTAAAGATGCTGAAGTTGCAAATGAGATTTGCCATCCTCTCCCACAAGATAGTCATCGAACAACAAAGATCGGTCCTGATCACGGTACTGCCTCCCTTAGGGACATTTCTCTCTCAAGTGCAGATGGAAAGGGGAGATCAGGGCTTGGAACTCAAAGGGAAGGACAAAAGGTTGCAAGGATTCGACACCAGCAACACAACAGTCAGACCACAGGCGGAGAGGAAAGGGTGAGAGATGGTAATCAGGCAGCATCTTCATGTGGAGGTAAAGGGAGTCAGCAAGAGGACCAAAGAAAAGGTAGCCATTCAGCATCAGTTAGTAAACAGCCTCCGCCACTACCCAGCTTCACATCACACCCAGCAGAGGGTGCGGATGGTGCTATGAAGAACCTAATGAACTACAGCTCCCAGCAACCTTTGTTATTGCCACAGAGAAGCCCATTCGGAGGTCTAGGTTGCCTTAACAAGAGTGGGGAGAGATCAGAGAGGGCCAGCAGAGGAGGAGCTAAAAGCACCCCCCTGCAAGACCCCTCCAAACAATCTCTCCCTACGCGGCGGGGCTGCAATAATGAAGGGGAAAAGACTGACAGAGCTGCAAAGGAAACCGGAGAAGCAGGAGAGGGGGAGGTCCGCCAGCCCCCGGTGGGTATTGCTGTTGCTGTAGCCAGGCCCCCCCATCGTTCTCCAGACATCACTCCTGGAAACAGCAGACAGGGCCGGGTGCTGCCCAGCCTGAAAGGTCAGACATTAGAGATTTTTTTATACATATTTTGGTCTGTTTTGGTAAACGCTGGTATGCTTCTTCTGATTAGAGTGGTTATTTTTATTTAAAATCTCATTTTTAGAAACACAACAACCAATAAAGATCTTATAGCTTCTGCATTTATTTACAAAGCAAAAGTAAAAAGTAAAGCAGAACATTTTTCACTGCAGTTTGATATCCTGTGTGCAAATAGCACAGGTTCTTGAGAAGGCTAAGCATGTTGGTCTTGTTGTCGTGGTAATCCAGGGGTTTCACGTCCTGTTTATCCTCTTGGTCGAGAGTCTGAGGAGAGGAAGAGGATGACAGAGGACCAGATTGGTCTTCATCACATCGACAGAGAGAGAGAACTAGTCATCAGGTAGAGTCCCTAAAACGAGCATGCACACATACACGGAGGCGCTACCATCTATTCAGTTTTCATCTCCTCTGATCGGCTGCACTTCTTTTATTTTCCTTCCTTCTTTCTCCCAGTCCAAAGCCATGCTTCTCTTTTCTCTCAGCCCTTTACTCCATTTACTCCTCTCACCCTTTGAAGTTTTTTTCTGTCCCTCCTTACTCTCTCACTTCACATCTTTCTCTTTCTCCTGAAGATGAGATGTAGTGCATTAATGTTACATGGACTAATACGGATGTCTCTGAAGTATCAGTCTCTTATTATGTAGTCATATTAAGGGAGGAAAACATATAATGAGTAGTCATAGACCAGGCACAAGATGATGGCTTCTCCCGTTGCCGTCACATTTCCTTTTCTTCATGATTATAATGGTAGTAGAGGTAATGAAGATGACACGGATGAAGATAATGATCATAATAATGGTGATGATGGTGATGACAATAAGAGGGATAATCAACATAATGACAAAGTTCACCTCGCCTAACGCCACTGCAGGGAAAACAAGGACTGCGTGGAGTTCGCTCGGATCCACCCTTCCAGTAGCTGCCAAGGTGATCTGACCCCTCACCTCTTCGGAGCCAATCAATTAGGGGATGCAGTTGCACATGTTCACCCAGCTCATCACCCCTGGATGCAGAGGACAGGAAGTCCCTCCCTCTGGATAGGGCCTTCATACAGTGAGTAAACTAAACACTCAGCCTTTGCAGTTTCTTTAGAAGAGTATTAAGTGATAATTTTTTGTTGGCCTATTGCTGAATTTCATATCAAAAACTGTATTTTTAATCAAACCATTGTGATGAAAATGTCTGTGACTTGCTAAGGATTGCATACTTGTTGATATTTTTCAGTGTCTCATAACAGCAGTAAGCTTAAATCTATTTTATTTATATATTATGAGAAATACCAAAATGAAGATTATAGTTGTGAAGGAGGTAATTATTCATTATTCAGGTTTTCTGTTGTTTCTTTGTTCTCTTAGAAAATCTAAAAAGCGAGGCATGCATTCATTTTTAGCATCTAATATCATCTAATGCAGGAAACCTCCTAGTTAACACAGACATCCCAAGTCTCCTAGAAGTTCCGGGAGTCTCCCCGATTTAGATAGATGTTCATGGATGCCTGCGAGTCGGATAAATTATCCCGGATTTTAGACTATGTGAGATGGTGTATTTTCAATGCGAGAGCAAGCAGGCAGTCTATAATTCGTTCATCATGTGCAGATTAGAACTACTTCGATTGCTCAGACAACAAGAGAGATCGGGGTGTGGGGAGGAGGTTGCTGGTGAAACCTGTGCAGTGTATCTGTCCAAAGCGATGCTCTGTTCAACCAGCGTTCCAGACGACAATCCTCGAGTAAAAACGAAAATACAGGACTAATTTTATAGCAGAATATACTGAAGTATATCCACGTCTAGTGAAGGGGAGGAACAGTGGCGGATCTAGACCAAATGTACCAGTGGGCCAGGAGGGGGCCAGCGTGTTTTCATAGGGACCCAGATAAAGCATGAAATAAAAAACTTCTATTTCTTATGAGTTCAGTATACATTTAAAACTTAGGAATTGTACATCTTTTTTTTAACTTATGTTTAAACTACTGTTTACTATAAATTTGAATTAGAACTCAAGAAACACTGTTAAATTCATTTCTAAAAATTAGAGCATTTTTTTATTTATTGTGGAAAAAAAAAACATTTGATAGATGAAAACTGGGATCCTATCTCAGTACCACTGAAGCTATCACCTTATTGTTTTTGAATAATTAGTAAAACAGAATTTATAATGAAACAATGAAATAGATCCAAAGGGCCTATCAGTAATCATGTCTGTTCCAGCCCAGATCATCATTAGAATTTATTTTAAGTATCATGTCTTTAGTACAGGGGCCATAACAGGAGCCAAGTCATGATCTACAGGGGCACTGGCCCCTGTATGGCCCTTTCTAGAACCGGCCATGGTGAGGAATGATGACACCGTGGCGAGGTGCACTGTATGCTGAAGTCTCATGAAAAACAGAAAGCACAACCGATGTTCAAGGCTACAAGATTGAAAGTATTAAAAATAAAAGACCAATACTGTTCTGTTTAGTGTTTAAGAAATGACTGTCAGTTAATAAACAGTTTTTGAAAAGCTGCTGGCCTTAAGTGTTTATGTATGGGGCATGGTGCGGATCTGTGGGGGTTGGGGGATAAGCATCTCCCTGAAATGAGTTTTTGGAACTTGGGATGTCTGAGTTATCAATGTTAAGCAGAATATATTCCAGTTTTGCATCCGGAAGACCAAGGATCACAACATGCAGTTCAGAAAGGGGGAAATCAAAGCTGGGTTAAGTTATAGAACAATATTCCTAACTTATCATATTTTACAGAGCAGGTCTACCTCCAGTGCAGATCACCCTTGTGGTGACAGCATATTGCGGCAAAAAAAAGAAAAGATGGACAAATAAAAAAAGAATACCAACCTTTTACATTTATTTGTAATTATTTTGAAATATTAAATATGTGCAAGTTGTTTTGTTGTCCAGAACAAATAATATGAACAAAAAGGATCAATGTTTCTTGTAGTAACACAATTAAAGCCTTTTGTGATGAATAGAATAAATAAAACCCTCATCTTCTCCCACTAATTCTGTCAGGTTGCTGTTGGGCCAGTGCCTTTCTCCGGTATTCTATGGACAATAGGCAGGGTACACCCAGGACAGGTCACCAGTTTGTCACAGGGCAACATAGAGACACACAAAGACACACAACCATGCACACACACACTTATACCTAAGGACAATTTACAGATGCCAATCAGCCTCGCAGTCATGTTTTTGGACTGTGGGAGGAAGCCAGAGTACCCAGAGGGAATCCACACATGCACAGGGAGAACCCAGAACAGTGCTATAATAATACAAAAGTTTAGTAAATGTAAATTTTTTGCTGTAATTTCACTGTGAATTAAACCATGATTGATGATCATGATTCCAGGTCTGAGCCACGTCGGGATGAGCCCTGGCTTTCCACCAGCTCTTGCCAACCCTTTGCAGCCTGTCTTGGGTTCACTCAGCCAAGACCCTAACTCCCCCATCATGGTTCTTCCTACAGAACCAGGACCGCATCATCCTCTGGGTATGATAACTATGCTTTCACAGCAACAACAGAACATATAGATTGTTGCGTACAGGACTTACTGCCTATACCGCCTGCTTCCCCCTCATTTTAACCTTTGATGCTTCTCCCCAAGAGTTTTAGTATAACTGCCTAATCATAATATAATGGTCAACTAAGCCCCTCTGTCAGTGGGACCATGTTTTATTGCTTTGTTAATGGGAGCAGCCATTCCATTGCCCCTCTGCATGTGCCTAGCCTTATGCAAACAATTTGAACCGGCGTTTCATCTCTCTTCTGGTGGAGTGCAGATGTGTTTAGGTTTGGTGTGTGTGTGTGTGTTGTTTTTTTTGTTTTTTTTGCAGAGGGGGAGGGGGGCATGTATGTGTGAGTGTTATTAGTTATGTTAATGTCTAAAACAGCATATGTTACAGGTTTTGTTGTATATCTCAGCCATTGCTGGAGAGAGACAAGAATGTGTGTGTGTGTGTGTGTGTGTGTGTGCACGGTGCTTTGCAAACAGGCTGTGAAATTTAATTATCTCCCGCCTCCCTTGACTCGCTCCGTGAGAGTTCCTGCAGAGAGGGGAAGTGCATCCACTGAACCCTTCCCCTGGGAAACATTAGCCCACTCAGGCTAATCTCACAGAACAAAGGTTCCCACCGACAAGGCAGTCGAGGAGGGGATGGATACTGATGTGTGTCTTTGTGGCTTACTGTCCAACTAAATAATCAGGTTTCCTGCAAAAAGTATAATATCTGTAAAGAGAGCTGGGGTTGAAATAAGGGAGGTCAAACTAATATGAATGTAAAAATCTTTTTTTTTTTAAGTCTGTCTTATAATGTAGCACTTAATTGCAATTATTAGGCCCATACAACTTTATCCAATGAAGTAAGAGAAAGACAATGTTATGAGCCCCAAATTTAAAACTTAATGATTTAATCATGCAGCTCACATATTTTTGTGTTATTTAACTGATTTCTTTAGACTTAGTCAGATTTATAAAATATTCTTAAAACCTCAATTCTATTTTGAATACACAGAAAGCTGTAGTACTGCTGCAGAATTTGAGAGATTTTAATGCTTACCTGCACTAAATTATTACAGTCTGGATTTTTGGAAAGGCCTCTATTTTGAACAGAAAAAAAAAAAAATAATAAAAATAGCTATGGAGATTGCTGTTTTCTGCCACAAAATGTTCTCTCTTCTCATTGCATTGTATAATAGCTGTAATACCTAGTAAGCTACCTACCATTCCAACTTTAGCAGGCAATAATTGGACTACTATTCAACCATCAGATATGTAATGGAATCCGGGATTCCCTTTAAACACATTTATTGCAAGATATTTCCTGCCTTTAAATTATAAATTTTACTTTGTCTAAGTTTGTCAAGAAAGAGCTTTTGTTTTTTCCTCTAGATGTTCTGGAGCAGCCAGGTCTGTGGCCCTCGGTGTACGGCGCTAGGGGCCCTCCCCCTCATCTGCAGCCCCACCCAGTGTACTCCCGCACCTCCTTCCTACAGCAGCAAGAAATGTACGCTCTGCGGCATCAGCACCACCAGCAACAGCAGCGAGCAATGGAACACACACAACGACCTCCGCTGGGACAAGTAAGATTGGTACTCAAATAATAAGAGTAGAAGAAAAATGAAGGACTCAGGAGTCGAACACAGCAAATTGTTTGCAGTTGCTGACTATGATATTAGAGCTGTATGATTTTAGAAAAACATGCAATGGTGATGTTACTACTGATCACTATGATAATGATAGAAGTTGCGTTTAACCCACATTTTTCATCATCATGATATTCCTTCAATTCAAGTTTGAAAGTTTTCTAAAGTATTTTCATTTCGCTGAAGTCCACTATGGACAGTTAAAGAAAACTTGACTGGCTAAATTCCTTATTGGCATATGATATGTAAATTCACTGCACTAGAAATGTTGTAGACTACTAAATATTGCATTTGCTATTGAGGCATTTTACACGATTGAATTAGGATCATGAATGTTATTTCATTACTGTTGATTTGTTTTCATCAAATAAATCATTATTTATTTATTTTTACTTTATAAACATATTAGCTTCTTGGTTTTACCAGGTCTGTTGTAAACATTAATCACTGAGATAAAAAAAACTGAATAACTTGAATTTGCATGTACGCTTCAAATCTCGGTGAATTATTTCTTGCTCTAACAATCTTCCTCTCTTTGTTTCATTTTCTGAAGAGAAAACTTGAGGAACGAGCAATCACAATAGAGGACTCTCCCAATGGATCTCCAACTTCCAGAGCACCAACCTCTTCATCCTCTCCATCTTCTGCCTCCTCCCATGCAGCAAAACCTTTTTCTCACACCCTTCCTCCACCCAAGACCTCCACTCCATCTCCTGGACTGTGTCCAAGCAGCCGCCAGTCGCCCTGCTACCATTCACCATCAAGGCGTTTGGCACACCCACAGAATCCCCTGACTCCCACTCCAAGCCCAGCAGCGGCAGCGCCACGATCGCCAGCCCTCAGCCCTGCCCCCTCACACCCCTCCAAAGGGCTGGATAGGGGAGGTGACAGGGGTGAAGGGCAGCCACCTCAGGACTACCCCCAGTCGTTAGAGCCAGGTGTGTTTGCAGAAGACTGCATGAGCTGGTCACACTCTAGACATAGCTGAAATTGGTTTACTTTTTGCTTTACAAAAATTGTCTGAAGCAGGGCTGATCCCTTCACTTCATGTGCCCTTGAGTATATTTATAGAGCGCTAAAGTGAGCTGGTAGGCAGGCCAGCCATTAAGGTCAGATAAAGCATATGGATGCTCTTTGTGTGCATGAATGCAACCTGCCAGGGCTTGCATGTGTGTGACAAGAGAAAGGTCAGCAAAATCTTCAGACAAAGTCTTCTCATCCTTCAGGGGCCCTTGGAAAAGTACAGGTGGAAGGATATGCATTCTTCTTGCTGTGTTGTCAGGAGGTGGAGGGATATCATCAATAAAATGAAATTGTGGTGACAGGGCAGCAATCATAGTAAGAGAGTGTGTGTCATCAATATACAACATAGACCTCTACACACACCCATGCATTCTGTATATTTAATATACAGCAATACACTTGCTGTTAATGTATTATGTCAACTGTAATCACATAACTTATCCGGTCTACCTACAAAGAATGCCAATTTCAATCACCTTAAGGCAAACAAACCATTCCAGCTATTTAGTTTTTTTTCATGGATCAAAAGATTTCAGAATCAGAATCAGCTTTATTACCAAGTAGGTTTGCACATACTAGGACTTGGTATTATAGTGTAGATAAATTAGATATATATACAGAGTACAGGATCTATAGTTATATACAATATAAAACATACGATATTATATGCGATATGTAGTATGTAGCCATAAACTATATACAATGTGCGTTAATGTAACACAGGAGGTCTGGAGATGCTATGTTGGTGTAGCTTTTAGGTCCTGAATGGTGGAGGGAGAGGGGCAGTGTCACGGGGGTATCTGGGCCTTGATAATAAGGCTGGTACCGGATGGGAAGAAACTGTTCTTGTGAGGTTCAGCCTCCTGCCAGAGGGAAGTGACTGAAAGAGTTTGTGGTTGGGGTGCAAGGGATCAGCTAGCCTGACGTAGTCCTACTCAATTCTTGTTCAGAATATGAGTCTGATACTGCTCCATAGAGCTGTGATTATGGGGCGTGTTTCGAACGAACCAGGAAAAAAAATGCCTCTGCACTCAATTGGATAGACCTACAACCAATAAGAGCAACAGAGTGCGTGACGTATGTTAAGCGACGCATAGTTGTTGTCAACAAAAATCAAAGCGTGCAGTTGCACGCCTAGAATAAGAAGATGAGCCTTGATCGCGTTTCTCTGTTCCTCTTTTAAAATTAATTTGCTGTCGATATCTTCTAGAACAAACCTAATGGCAGAATCTACTCACCTCAACTCTCCAGCGGCAGCCATTGTTGTTGTCACCAAAGCGCGCTTTGGTGACGTGGTTGATTACGTTACTGTTGATCATCTGTCCATCATCGTATAAAGCCCGCCCTGACAATTTGATTGGCCCACCAGATATTGGGCGAGCATACTCGCGCTACTGTTGAGCAATGCCAGACCGAACTTCCTGACCTCAAACATTGTGGGTGGGACTAAGTTCGGAATGGCACCCAGGCTAGGGATCAGCCACAATCAGCCCCTTTATGCCTCAGAGTCCTGGAGGCAAACAGATCCTGGAGAGATGGAAGATTGCAGCCAATCACCTTCTCTGTAGATCAGATGACACAGTTTGCCCTTGTCCTTGGCAGTGGCACCAGCGTACCACATGGTGATAGAGGAAGTTAGGATGGACTCAATGATGGAGGAGTAGAAGTGCACATCCTTGTCATTGGCAGGTTGATTTTTTTTCAACTGCCTCAGGAAGTACAACCTTTTCTGAGCTTACCTTCAGGGAGTTGATGTTCAGCTCCCACTTTAGGTTCTGTGAGATGATAGTTCCCAGGAAGTGGAAAGACTCCACAGTTTCAATTGTGGAGTCACAGAGGGTGATGGGAATAGCTGGGATCAGGGCGATGGGTCTAAAGTCATTAAGTCCTGTGGACCTTGACTTTGGACCTCAACCAGTGATGTTTAGTGCCATACACTGGAGTTTAGACATGTAGATGTAGTTTTACCACACAAAAACCAGACGTCATTTAGACGTTGTTTTTTAGGCTAAATCTGATCGGTCCGTCATAGTCTTAGTCCAGAAATAGTTGTTGAAAATTGGGCTGTTTGGTCGGTCTGGTTTCGTCCCACTTTTGTCCAATAATAGATCTGAAAATTCCAGCTTTCCACCTTCACTTTTCAACCAAATGTAGACATAGTTTGGATGTAAATCATGCAGTCTTTTTATAGTCTTTCAAACCTCTTCTCTTTCCTTCCCACCAGACTTGCCACCTGTATACAGCTTCTCTCCAATTTCCATGGGTTATAAGGCCAGCGCTTCGCCTCCTGAAGCACGAGCAGCAGAGCAACCTTTGGTAGATGAAGAGGCAGCAGGGTCTGAAACTACATCTCTCCAGAAACAATGTCCCATCCAGCCGCTTACTGAAGAAACAAGGGAAGAGGAGAATGTAGACTGCAAAGTGGTGGAGTCTGAGACTGAAACAAAAGGATACTCCATATCTGAAATCCAGGACACTGGTTCTAGATCATCACAAAGCCCTTTCCAAGCTTCAGTCCCTGAACCAGTCTACCCAGCAGACAAAAACCTAAAGGTGGATGTTTCTCACGGGTGCTTTATGGAGCCACTGATGTCAAAAGACCAAGGAGATGATTGGGAGCATAGCAAAAGGAATGACATCGGAGAGAATGAGAATGCAGAATCAGAACCAGCTGAATTTAGTGTCACTGTGCCTGCAGAGCCTGAAAAGGGGGAACATGATCAGTACAATGAACCTCATAACGTAGAGGAAGAGGACGAGGGCAGGAAAAGTCCAGACAAGGAATTGGTAGAATCAACAGTTTCTTCCCCCTCTGCTCACCTACTCCCACCTCCCACCATAACCACAGCAGCACAGCTGGAAGGGGCTTACATGTGGAGCTTGGAGCTTTTGATTGCAGCGGCTCTGTGTGCCACCAGAGATGCCTTGTATTCACCAGCACCAGTTCCTCAGACCCTATGTCCTTCTTCTTCTTACCATGGAATGGAGATATTGGGAGAACTGGCTGAGCTGGAAATCAAACAAAGAAACATGGAGAGCAAAGAGACGGGTGAGAATAACTTTTTATTGATGTTCCTAAGCTTTGTCTGATTAGCATTAATTTATAGCAAAACTTTGAAAGGAAGCAACTGCAACAGATGCAAGAGGAATTGACAGATTTTTTTTTTTGTTCCTTCACTTCGTTTTTCTTTCATTTAACTATTTAAAACCAACAATCAGTGGTGATATTATATTGTTGTTATCTGCAATAATTGTTACCCAAAACCACAGTTTCTGCTCATTTCATGCTTTTATTGCATCACACAATGCAAAGCTTGCACTGACTCCTATTCAAACATAGTGGTACGATCATTGTGCAAGGGCTAAGTACTGGCATCTTACTCCATCTATTATGTCTTTCTTTTCTGCTCTTTAAAGAAATCTGTGGAAGTCTAACAACTTGCTATTAGCTATTTTGGTTAGCTAAAAGTTTACTACTGCTTGAATTTATCTAAATTTAGCTTATCTAAAAAAACATGACTTCCATACAGAGAGAATTTTGAAGGAAAAAATATACCATGCCATTGTCTTTTGTATCTCATTAAAAGGATTATAGGAATGTGATGATGGGAAAATTCAAACACTGCTGTTACATCTGTCACAATTTTCATCTGAACAGCTTTTTTGTCATTATATACAAAGCGGGTGTGCTGAAGCCAGACAAATCACTTGTCTTTGATTTGCCTTGACTAATAAGTCTGCAGGTATGATTTTCAAACAGCTATGAGACCTGGAAAAGCACAGGAATTTACTGACCTCAGTGCTGCTGGATAAGTGACAGCCTGTTATAAAATGTTAAGGTTTCCTTTACTGTTGGGCGGATCTGAAGTGGAATAACAAGTTGCCTCTAACTTGGCAAGCTGATACAGATGGTTGCTCCAGAACACATACTTTTCTGAAACAACAAGTAGGTCGTTAATCTTAAAAAAACAAAAACAACCACGACAAATGTATGAACATCAACTACCTACAAATATTGTGTTAAAATTTAAATACTAACATTTGCAGTTTGAGTTACTAAAATCTCCTAAAACAGCCAGCTGTGTGAGATTCTTTCATCACTGAGAGGTGGTGACAGAATTTTTAAAAAGTAATTTACTAATATGACAGATTTATAAAAGAGAGGTTTTAATAATAACCCAGAGAATGTCACTTCATTCTAAACTAAAGATATAAGGCTAGAAAATTAGACCAGAAACCTAGAAAAAGAAGGTACCCAACATGCTCCCTGCCTAAAAAAACATTCACACCTGCAGAAAACAAAATGTGATAAATCCAGATGTCTGTAATATCACACAGAAACCCACAGAATTTCCCTCTAACTGTCCTGTTTCCTTCCTTTTGCTCTAACTCTTTAGCGTTTTCCTAAGGACCAAATTTCCCCTCTGGGGACGAAGTGTGTGTGTTGAGTTGTGTGTGTTATGAGGGAACACAGCGATGGACAAACAAGCTAAGCTTCAGATACAAACCAGGAGCCACTTGCACACTCTCTGCCCAGTGTGTCCCCCTGGCTCTGGCATCTTGCTTTGCTAATTAGACCCTTTCCTTTAAAACACTTCTCCTGTAAGCGCTCCTATTTTATTCCCATCCCCCTGAGAGAAAGTGTTTTTATTTATGCCAGCATCTGTGCATATGTGTGTGTGCGTTCTGTTCACACACCGGTGTATGTGGCTTAGCTGTTAAGTAATCCCAGATGAATCTCAGCTCTCCTCCATCAGAGTCCCTCTGTCTCTCAACCAGACTGCCTCCTCCTGTCTCTCCTCCTCCTTCTTTGTTATTTTTTTCCTCTTCCTGGCATCTTTTTTTTTTCTTCCAAAACGAATGTAATCTTGTGTGTAAATCCTGCCTCTGCAAGCCCTGTTGACGGAATTAATAAGTGTAAAAAAATCATAAGTCGCCCAGCTGCTGCCTGCCCATGTGTGTGCAGGAGAGATACTGGGTGTGTGTGAGTGTGCATTTGTTTACATGTGTGCACGTGCTCAGCATGTGTAATAGGTGTGAAATCAACAAGTCAGTCCCGTCTGGGCGTGGAAAACCGGATCCAGCATTTTACTTAAGAAGCAGCTCAGGTCTCATTGCTAAAAATGTAATTAATAAAGCTGATAGGGCAGTCAGGAGAGGGAAGCGATCCGTTGCTTGAGATTTCATCTACTGATGGACGTTTCAGGTTAAATGAATCAACTTTAAATGAATCAAAATACGTAACAGTATTCTGCTAGCAGATTTTCATTCAAAAGTTTTCTGCTTTTTACTTTTATTGAGATTTCATTTTTGTAAAATCTAAAGACTCTCACAACTAGATCACCTTTGATCACCACAGTTTCACACAATTGAAATAAATACCTGGAAATAGAAATGTATAGCGCAATCTAATGGCTTTTATTCCAAACAGAAAAATGACACTTGTTCCTTCTGGTGTTAAAATGATAGTTTACAATGGATGAACAAAAGCCTGTCCTGCAGATTTTACGGTCTCCATCTATAGTAGTAGAGCAACACTACTTTTAATAAGTAATGTTAGCATTCCTTTTAGTTTCCACACTAGGACTGTATATGTTTGTTTTTCAACCGCAAATATTTCTTAAGAGTTTTGTATTTCTCATAAGCTAAGAAACATTTATAAATCCTCTTGCAGTCAGCTGGTCAGCAGTGCAGTGAAAGGTGGGGAACAGAGCAGAGACGTGGTGCTGTTTGATGCATAATGACGTTGAAAATTTTTTCTCAGTGCTGCACTTACACAGACTACTCCTTTAGAGCTCTTTAAACTATAGACATGGTATGATGGATAACATATATATTTTTAGTCATAACATTTCAAAATTGCAAAGCTTACACAGTAAATGTTGCAGTGTTAAAGTAACACTCAGGAGTGTTACTTTAACACTGCAACATTTACTGTGTACCAGCAGTGCACAGTAACAGGTGGGGGCACAGCAATAGTCTATACAGCTACAGTAAACTTCCGTAACTGTTGGTAACTCCTTTGTATTTTGGTTTGGAAAGAGAAACGTTTTAAATCCACAGCCTATGAGTCTAATGGAGGCGTTTCGGGTGAAATGCATTCATTTTCGTTCTCTATTACTACTCCTTTTCATCTCAAATCCCCCAAGCTGTTTCGGGTTACAGCCATCAACCCTGTTAGGGACACACAATGGTGTTATGCTGGGGTGGGGGCGAGGCTATGAGTGGAAGGTATGTATTGATTGCGGTTATCTCTATAATACTATACTAGGTGTGGTGATGTCAGCGGTGATGTCATCCGATAAGGGTAACCGAAGTGTGCCATTGGCTCTGAAAGCTTGATACTTTAGATGACATTGACCTCTGAGAGGCAGTACAGGACACAGCCGGGTCCAGTAGCTCCTTCTTGCCCTCTGTAGCGCTGTCTGAGCTCAACCTCACATCATCTGCTCCTTTGTTGCGCGCTCGTTTTTCTCCCCACACTCAAAGGGCCCCTCTCCTTTCTGCTTTCTTCTTCATCCTCTGTTTCCTGTATTGCCCCCACCATATCCCACTTGCGTGCAAAGGTTTTAATAATGTCAGATGTCACCAGGCAGGTCTTGCAGCTCCAGTGCAGCCCTTTACTGATCCAGTGAAACTTCTCTCCTCTCCACGTCTCCTCATCCCCTCTCCTCGTCTTTCTCCTCCAAGGGAAAATTGGATTCTGTCCATGTCCATAATGAGAAGATGTAGGAGAATAAATAGATAGCTCAATAAACACTTTGCCTCTTATTGCTTCTCCTCCCCTTCAGTCCTCACCCCTCCCTGCTTTTTTCTCACTGCGCTGTAGTCCTCCTCCTCCTGCTCCAACCTCCCGCTGCTCTCCTTCTCTCCGTTTCTCCCACACATACATACGCTCATGCAGTTTGCCCGTGTCTGCCGAGCTCAGCGAAAACTGTCTGTTCAGAATGAGTGTGTTATGTTTGCACAGGTTTGTGTATGTGAACCTCCTCATGAATATTCTGTTTTATCTGCTGCTGTGTGACAATGACAGAGTTAATGACAGTGACAGATGTAGTGAGCTACCTCCCACCTCACCTCCACCATTACTCCCCCCTAGTTGTGTAGGTGTGTGTGTGTGCATTTGTGTACGATTAGGCAGGAACATAAGTATACATCAAATAAACTACACAGCTAATATCATAAATATCACCACTTTTCAGGGCACAGTTTCATTGCGCTGAGAAAATAAATCCTTTGAACGCACAGCATGTTTTACAACATGGCAACAGCTAAACCCCGACGCTCAGGTGAACTAAAACCATCCATCTCTCAAGCAGGTGAGGAAACGCTGACCTTTGACCTCCACAGTCTGGCAACGCTGGCAGCGGCCCGAGCCTTGGAGACAGGTGGCGAGACCGTGGACGCAGACCAACAGTGTCCGATCAGGAAAAAGCTGAACCTGCGAAGGAAGTGCAGCTGGACACCTCGGCACGAGCCGGTGAGGTGGCACCCAATCACTGTTTGTCAGGACATATTCAAGCTTGAAACATTCATGCTAAATTTTGGGATTGCTGCTGAGCAGAACATTGAAACACTCTTCTGTTGTTTTCTCAAACACAACCCAGGTCGTGTGACATTTAATATTTGTTTTGTTAAGATTTTATCCAAAAGACCAATAAGAAAAACTGAATCACATACCAACAAGCTTCTAGTTTTTTAAGATTTTTGTTTTAATCTCATAATTCTGTTTTTGCATGGAGACAACATACAAACCCCATGCAGAAAGGGGCCAGGAATCAAACCCCAGACTTCTTGCTGCAAGGCAACAGTGCTACAAACTTCCACTGTGCAGCCTTACAGTTCAATTCAAGTAAATTCAAAAAAATGTTTTATTGATCCGAGAAAGAAATGAAAAGTTGTGGTACTCTGTAACTGTTGGCAGGAGGGATCTACTGTAGATCTACCACAATGCAACCACCTCGAGCAGCACAGCTCCAGTATGAATATTTAATGAGCTGATAGTAGATGCTTTTAATAAAATATTGAAGAATAAAGTAATCCATTACTGAATAAAAAGCACATCAGCAAAAATAGCAACACTGAAGACTTAAAGGTCCTCAGCAGCTCTGTTTGGGAAGCCAAGCAGGTGACCTAGTAAACATGTAGAGGAAGCTGCTTTTTCAGACAACACCATTTGAACGCTTTAGCCAAAGAGCTGGTTAATATTGCTTATCATTCTAAACTCACCCTTCACACAGTGGTGGCAGCATCATGCTGTGGGGATCATTTTCTTTTTTGCCATTCGTCTGCCCAGATGTAATCTGTCCAACTTCCCATAGCAGCTTTTTTTTAATAGTAGTAGCTTTAGCAAATAGACTTTCGCCGTGATGAGCTATAGGTAATAAATTAAAACTTTTACTGTTTTTTCCTCCACTTGTGCTGTATCACATGAAATCCATCCAAGGTACACTGAGGGTTGTGGTTTTAACCTGATACTAAATGTTACTTGGGCAGCTGATTAGGTTTTAAAATGGGGAAGCAAAATTAGAAAGAATCAGGAGACCTTCTCCAACACCTTCTGCGGCAAAATACACATCAGACATGTATTTGCAACACATACATAAACCATATGATTTACTGCGTATGAAACCCTTACAGTGCATAAAGGGGACAATAATCTGGAAGATTGTAATTTGTTGGGCTGGTGACATTGGGTCCTAAGATATTCTTTGTTTCCCTGTAGATCCCAGGCTTAATTCTTGGTAATACATTTGATTTTACGTTTTTTTCCATATGCTAATCAATACATCCATTTAAAATGTTCACATAGAACACCTGCATTTGCTTGCATTTCACCGGCTGCCTGATTGAAGGTCTGAGCTCTACAGCAAAGCTGTGAAAACTTCAATTTTGTCATATTTATAGTGAGTGAGTAAGAAGCAGCAGAATAATGACACTTAAAAAGCTGATTGAGATTCGGTTCATGCTGTCTTTTCCCGCTCTGGCTGTAAAGAACCACTGAAGAGATTTTGTTCAGACAGAGCAACTTCTGTGTGGTGAGTTGGACTGAACCAACTTTGAGGAGAAAGAGGGTGGATCTAAAGATTAGAATTTATTGCTAATAATGATTTTTGTTGTGGCAGGTTAAATGAAATACAAGAAGAAAGAAACCTTTAAAGGTAGTTGGACTGCTGGAAGTGATCAGGTTTCTCTCACTGAAAGGATGGGGGCGCAGAAACATACATTTTCACCCCCATCAGCTGCTGTAGTCTCTACATCGCCTATGGCTCCATATACCCACTTACCATCAGAGAAGCACTGCATTATCACGCAGGCACTTTTATCAGTGAAACATTTACAATGTCAGCCTGTTTTGCATATTCAAAACTTCAGTGTAGCAGAACGGTTCATATTACTGTCACAAACATTAAAGTCAATGAAATTACTAAGATAACAGTTTGAATGTTCAAAAAGAAAGAAACAGAACAGAAAAAAAGAAGGACGCAGAACGTTTTACGATTAAAACCTTTTCATTTAAGGAAAAGAAAATTGAGATGTAAGAACCTGAGCGTGAACCTTTTATTATCAAAGTAGCTTAATGTAAAGAACACCTTATACAACGTTTTAAAGTTTGTTTTTTGCTTGACTCCATGTTGCAAACATGTTTTCCTGGCAGAAGTGCTAATTTCTAAAAATAAGAGCAGAAGCTCAACACTGAAAGGAGATAAAACCTGCATGTCTGTGTAAATTCTCAGTCATGGCAGCAATAAAAAAAGCCTAAATTGGAAGCAGCCAGTCTTTTGCTCAGTTTTTCTAAACATGTTTGGATGCTTTTCCAAGAGTCTTTGTCAATTCTGTAGACTCACTGGAGAACCTGTATCATCAAAAAGCACGCCAAAAAACTCACTGGTCACACATTCGATGTCTGTGGGACTGGGCTTTGTGAACAGCATTTTAAATTCCTCTACTTTGGGTCTGTGTATGTGTGTCTGTGTCAGGTGTGCCCAGTGAAGGGCTCCATGGAGACGATGGGGGGGGAGGAGCTGGCCATGCGCGTCCAGCTGGCAGAGCTACAGCGCCGCTACAAAGAGAAACAGAGAGAGCTGGCCAAACTACAGAGGAAACACGACCACCAGTGAGCAGAATAACACACCCTGACAACACACACACACACACACACCTATACACAGACACACACACACACACACACACCTATACACAGACACACACACACAGTTCTTTTTGTCTTTACTGAATTGTCCATTCCAGCATTCAGGGTTGCTGTTTCATTTCCTGATTTATCCTGACCTACAGACTTTTTCATGCACGAGGCATTTTGATCTGCAGCCTTTGCAGCCCCCTGCCTGATTTCTGTTGCGTCCCCCCTTTCTCTCTCTCCATCTTACTCTTCCTTTTCTTCCTTCTCTCCCTGCAGGAAAGACGAGACATCTCGTAGCGCGGCTCGCAGGGGGCCTGGCCGTCCCCGAAAGCGCAAGTCCACCCCTGGCCCAGCTGCTGTGGAGAGCTCAAAAAGACTCAGGTCAGTGCTCTGATACTGCGTCACTATAATCAGCGTGATTGGCAAGCCCAGCTCATTCATCCTGATTTCTGTTTGTGTTTTTGGTGAAAGGCATGGTTGATTTTCAAGAAGTTCTTCTTCAGCTGAATTGATTCAAATGCTCTATAGCTGATGATTTGCTTGATTGGGCCCTGGAAGGAGCTGTTCATGCGTGCACGCACACATTCATAAACACATGCACGCACACAGTTGGTTATGTGATGGAAGCTGCAAGATGGCTGTGATTTTTAATGAGAGAAGGTAATGGAGCTGAGGGCTTCATTAATCATCATTAATCACTTTTAATCATATTTATCACTGGTATTGATTGTGTCCTAATTCAGTGTGAACCTCTTGCACATACTAATACAGCTGGGCAGGGTCTGGATGTACAGCTATTCCAGCTATAAATGACTCAACACCTCCTTCATCTGCTGCAACACATTACCACACACTATAGCACCTCAAACATGCTAACTTTAGGATGAACACAAACTCAAATCAAACATACCGCCACGTTCATGGCATTCTCTGAGATAAATGTGTTTTCTCAGGGTTCCCCACCTCTGTTAGAGACTCCATCGTCGCCTTGATAAAATGATTACAGAAACTCACAGTTTGTCACGATTACCATGATTAGAAGCTGCTAATGAAAATGACAATGAAAACCTTTTGCCATAATATACCAGCATCTACGCACACAGAGCTGTTTGGGGGAACTTGTTTAATTATCCAAGCTGGTTTCTACGTGCCCGCATAACATTACAGTTGTCATTTACCAGCAATGTGTCGTTTGTTGGTGTTTTATCCTCTCATGTTGATTGAGGGTGAAAGTCAACTGTAAAACTATGACAGATTAGAAGGTTCAGTTAAATTTGAAAAAGGTTGTTTTTACACTTAACATGCACTCGAGCGATGTTTAGCAGGCAGTATCCTAAGAAGGCAGCAACTACAGCCTGGGAGTCTAATGTATCGGCATGTTTCTGTCCCTGCTGGTGTCCGGGTCAAATAAGGCCCCGAAAATGGGCTCAATCGTCAATCAGTTTTCAATTTGATTCAGTGAAGTTTATTTATGTTGCACTAAATCACAACACATGTCATCTCAAGGCACTTTACAGTTCAACAGATTTTCATTTAAAAGTTCAAATGTAGTTCAGTCTTACATTTTGAGATTTTATGACTTTTTGAAGATCCAAGTATACAACATTTTGGAATCAATTAAGGTGTTCTTGTTGGTTTGTTTCATACCTGGGCTCTAATTCTTAAACATTGTAAATGACTTTTTCACTCCCATAATTAGCTTCTGGACACACTGCATCTCTTAGCCAGGTTAAATTCCAAGCAAACTGAGAATCTGCTTATTAACAGTCATTACATTTGCTAATCTTATTTGTTTTTTCTAGCTGTAGACTCTGCTAGTAAATTCACATGTGTATTGCCCCAATATTTGGCAGGGAACCTATTTGAGAGTTTTCTGTACAGATGTTGACTACTGTTTTTCAAACTTAAACATCGTCCTGGATTTAGGATGAGGTCCTTTTGTTTTTTTGTTTTTAATGTAAAAGTGTTTGTCTGATATTTGATTGTTGGGCTTATTGTAAGGAAATAAGGCCTGACTCGCCCTTGGCTGTAGAACAGTTCTGTTTCTTGTTGATGACTTCTCACGTTACCAACCCACTGAAACAGCAAATGACCTTAAAAAGTGAAACCAGTGCGTCAGCTTTAAAATTGTTCTATTATTTAACAGGAATCTAATACAGGCTACTTTTAAAACCTTTTTTATGCAATAGGATTTTTGTCTACGGAGCTCAGAATTTGGGGGTTGAATGAAGGGGTTTTAGATTACAGACTCCTCCTCTTTTCCTCTCCTCTCCTGGGAGCGGAGATGCTCCGAGCCAATCCTTCCCTCTGTGGGAATATAAGATTCACCTGCCTCAGACACCAGCTACTAACTGAGTGTGGGTTTGTGTGTGTGTGTTGGCTGCCTGTGGTCTAACAGTCCATGCTGGCAGTGAAGGAAGGACCAAGCCAGAGAGAGGCAGGGAGGAGTAGTATTCAATAGAGGTTAGTGTTTATCGATTGAGCCCTGAAGCTCCGGTCAACGGACAGACTCCCTCGAGACTGCTTCATCTCTCTCTCCTTCTCTCTCCCCCCTCTCCCCCTTCGCTCTGTCTCTATCTTCAGTGCAGCTTCGTTTCTTAGACCAACTCTTGCTCTTTTATGTATGGTTCACCTTTATATTTGCACAGCTGCTGTATATTTCTGTTATGTTGGCAGTTCTCAAAACCTGCATCTCTCCTCATAAAAGAAATAAGACAGTGATAAGAAGTCAGAGGCCTTAAAGACAATGAAGAAACCATTATGAGATAAAAGCAAAACTGGAAAGGAAAGAGCTGAGAGGGTATCTGTGGCAACAATTGTTTCAGTGTGAGAGAAATAGCCCTGTTCCACTGAGGCCGGGTCCACCTGACCGCTGAAGACGTGAGCCGCTACCCGGCACCTAGGTGTTATAGCCTGTAAGTTGCAAGATGCAGCCTTAATGGACTGGATTTCTTTGTTCACTCCGTCAAACGGATGCTAAGTTTGATTGAGTTGTGAAGGATTTGGAGACCAAGTCAATATTTTAAACCGTGTGCTCTACAAACCATTGCTGAGGTAATTAATCTTTGTGGTAGGGTGTGTTATTGTCCTAAAAAGGCTAAAAACATAGGTAGCTTTTATCAGTTTGTTGCAATTTGAGGTACAATAATTCAAATTTCAAGCCATTATTTAGCTAAAAATGTAAATTTATGAGTCATTTATGATTTATGAATTTTAATTATGGCAGCATTGGTCCTTAATAGGAATATAGTCTGCATGAATGAGTTTAAAAAGTTAGCAAAAAACCCTAGGTGATTAAGTCTAGATAGCTAGCAGCAACCGAAGCTTTCTAATGCATCACACCCACTTTTCTGCTTTTTCTTCCCATTGTTGTGTGTCTCTGGGTAGATGATACACGCAAAGCCAGTCATCCCTGAATTTTACAAAAGAAAACATGATTAATTACTCCGAACATCAGTCTTTCATTGAACTGTTTTCTGGTTCTAATGGTCACTTTCCTTCTTGGTGCTTTTTTCATTCAATAGGAGCCAATTTTAGAATCCTTCTTTGTCTTCAGCAAAGCTTAAACACAACAAAATTAAATGCAGAGTGCTTTTTTAAGGAAGCCAGTGAAAATTTATTTTCTGGAACAGAAAATATAATAATTTCACATCTTTAACAGTTTGAGAGTAGCTAGTGCTCCGCACATGGAAGTTCTTTTCAAGTTACAAAACCACTGGACCCCAGAAACGTATCATAAGAGCTGCAGGTTATACTCTGATCCAGTCTCACCATCCCTTCATTTGGTGCCATCAATCTCAAATCATCGCTGCTTCCAGGAAGTCAAGGAAAAAATGTTTTCTTGCTTCCTCAAATGGTCACCCAACAATCCCCCATGAGGAAAACATAATCAGTTTTATCAGCTTCAGTTGGGAATGGTCATGATATAATGCCTGTTTGGTATAATTTCTCATGTTATGACAATCTTTGCTGTGTTTCATTGTTTCCAGGACTGGACCTAATATACTCGAACAAAGGAACAGGAATGCTTTATCCAATCACAGCTTCAGCAGTCTAAGTGTCGCTCAGGTCAGTTGTCCTGCAGTTATTTACACGCAAATGAAGAACCTTCTCCTTTTGCATTTTTCTTTCAAGAATGTTTCAGTAGCCACAGGGAAATAAGTTAATAGCCAGTTGTTTGGCCTCCTGTTCATAGATGAAAGCTCGTTGTAAGCACAGAGGTCGGCCCAGTTCTCTGAGCTCCAGGCTGGCAAGGCAGGCCACCCAGATGAAGCAGAAAACTGGCACCCAGCGTGATGCACCAGCAGTCAGCGGGCTGCACAGCAGCGAGGATGAACCTTCCAAGAATCTCTGCAGACAAGGCAGGAAAGGTAGAGGGGGTTGGTGTGAGCATTCATTTTTAAATGTATTACCTATCAAACATTTATTTAGCATTCCCAAACTAAAATTTGGTTCGTGTTAACCCATCAGATCGAGAGGACAGGATGGCAGGTGAGACTGTGATGAAGAAAAGAGGCCGAAAGCCCAAAGTGGTGATGGGTATCAAGCCTAACCAAGCTCATCACAGAGACAGACAGAGCACTCATGATGCAAGAGGAGATAAGAGCTGCAGCGAGAGTTCAGAGCATGGTGAGTTGTTACTGGGTTTGTGTGTCCAGGTGAGAATTATTCAACTATGGTTCAGATAAAGTTACAGATAAAACAGACAAGTAGAAATCCTATTTACGGAACTTTTATCCCATTGTAAGCTTACAGTGTTCACTGGTAATCTTTTGAGTGCTAAACAGGCTTATTGGTTAATAAACATTGACCATTCAGTTTCAGATTTGCTGTGCGACTCATTGGTGTTCTGTTGAGACATCTGAGAATGAGATGTCTGTCATCATCAGCGGGTTCCTCTTACGGCCCGCCTGTCTGTCACACTGTTAAAGCCGTTAACGACTTGCCAAAGGCATGCAGCACTGCAACCCCCAGGCCCTCATCCTCGCTCAGTAACATGAGACCGTCCAGAATCTCACAGTCCCACCCTCCTGTGCCTTGGTCTTAACCCAAGCCTTATTAAAATGCATTTTCCGGAGGCTTTGAGTGGGCAAGATCAACTCCTTTACTTAGGTTGACCTTCTGTAGAAAACACTGATGAAAAGAAACAAAAAATTTGGGAAAACCTGAGAATTTGATCCACCTGTGGCTTTGGCAGCAGGGATGGGTGGGATATGTGTGAGTGTAGAGTAAGGTGATGACTAGAATGCCTTGTAAGTGACAAGTGTGTTTTAGAAGTGTTGACATTCGACACAACCCCCTCCCCCCTCAGCCAGCAACACTCAGCCGGTAATAACAATCTGTTTGTGCGTGCACACCAGAAGCTGTGACTCTAGTCTTAGACTTGTACTATAGTCACTCTGAGGTGCAAGAATAAAGACTATAAGGCAACAAACCTCAAGAACAGTCGTTATATCATGTAATTTGTAGTAAAGTTTAAGCCAATCTGTTCATGTTATCTGTAGTTAATTTTTTCTTTTGTTCAAGTATACCTTGTATCAACAGCTCTCAGATAATTTCAGAACACAATAATTTAAAGGATTCAAGTTATCATGCAGCATCCAGTTATTTTACTGGTGAAATAGCATCATTAAAAGCAAAGACTATTTTTTTTCTTTTTTTAACCAAATGGACTCTGAAGGTTTCCAGCCCTGTTCTTCAGGTACCCCTGTCCTGCATGCTTTAGGTGTTTCTTTGTTACCAGAAAACAATAGATGACTGACAGGCTTCTGCAGCACTTTAGAGCCCTCATTTAAATGAGGTCTTATGGAATCGAGACGTGAGCCCCATCTACACCACCCTTTTGAAATCGTGCCGAGATCGGTCCAAGCACCGTAACCTAGATAACTGTTGAGTGCGAATGGCACGCACAGCTGAACCGGACCACGCCAGACAGTTCAGGCATTGTTCTTAGATAACAAAGAGCGCATGAGCAGACTGCGTCATCTCCTTACAGTCAGCCTCCGTAATCATAACATTTCAGACACTCATAAAAATACTAGCTTCCCTACCGTGCCATATGATTTCCAGTGATTCTTCTTCTTAGCAATGTGATGAACCTCAACTCCTGTCATTGTTTCCTGCTTCTGTAAGCCCTGATTAGACTATCGTTTGTCGTATCCACTTCCCAAAAGTTGACTCGGTCAAGTAAATTCAACAAAGGCTGCCTTCTTCGCTTGACTCTCTGCAAACTTCCTGAATATTATGGGCGCCGCCATGTTGGTTTGCTTGTTTACTTCCAAAGAGCAGTAGGACCGTAGATCGTCACTAGAAGGCGATGCTAGCATGGTGTGTAAATGGTCGTAAGGAACCAAGCTCGGCACAGATCAGTTTTCGGAGGGTAGTGTAAATGGGGCTATGCTGTACCTAGGACCAGGATTGGGAACCACTGATCTATGGTCAAGAATTTCCACCTATCTTGGAAACTCTGTGTAAGCCTCTAAACCAAGTCTTTTCAGTTTATACAATATGATACAGTAGAGTTTTATTTATCCTTTGGCTTATGGTGCAGGTCTCCACGGATGACGCTTGAGCCCGAATGAGCTGTAGGCCTTTATGCTTGATGACATTGGTCCAATATTCTTCGAAAACACAGTACAATACATAACCAATGCAAATGTATTACAGAGAGAAGACACGCTTCACACCAAAAAATGGCTGTGTCCCCTATTAAAAATATTATTATCCCCTTTGTTTTTATTACAATTTAAGACCCACAAGTCTAAAACAGTTAAAAGGAAGACGCATTTTAAACTCATTGTAAAGGATGTAACGCTTTACCTAGAAAAAACACTCTTTCTTTATCTTCTTTTCTTGTTACTATCTTCCTCGTACAAATGTATTAATCTGTAAAAAATCTGAAATTGATTTGGAAAGCACTTCCTGTTAATTTGATTAGAAATCTGACATTGCAGATAATTCCCTTATCTGTATAGATACATTTTTAATAAAATAATTTTTTTTTTAAGAATATCTAAGATTATTGCCATTTATAACCGCTTTTTTGGATGTTTAGAAAAAAATTATGATTCTCAAACTTTCATGTGCTTGTGAAGATTTTCAGTCATCGAGGTCATGGTTATTCCAAAAACATTAAAAAAAAACGAAAAACACTGGAAGTTTGAAGACGTTTCACTTCCCATCCAGGAGGCTTTTCATTCCTGATATTTGAATTGAAAAAGCTTCCTGGATAGGAAGCGAAACGTCTTCAAACTTGGAAAACAAAGTCGAATGGTTTGTTTTTTTTTTTTTTTGGGAAGATTTAAGTGTGAAGCAGGACCTGGTGTGGATCTATAACCTAAGACAATGCTGAGTTAGATCTAGACGAGATGGAATCCACATAAACAAGGCTCAATTTGGATGACCTGTGAACATCTGTAAGTTTCAAAGTTTAATCCAGCAGTTAGGCAATGAGATGATCGACCTCAGATTTGGGCTGCATAACGGTGCAACAGGTCCAGGACTCAAATCTCCCTAGATGGGCATATTAATTAAACACTCTAAATTATTTGTGTGGGTGACTGTTTATTCTGTGTGGATACCAGTCATGGATTTACCCATACAATGCTGGCTGTAACCAATCTTTATATGAAAGTATCTAGAACTTCACTGACTGATCATTGATATGCTGAAATTTCGCAGACGAGGAAGCTGACAGTGACAACAGCGAAGGCGAAACCGGTGACATCAAGATTAGCTCATCCTCTAAAGGAGCTCCTGCAAACTCTGCTGGGACTTTTCCCTTTTCAGCCATTTCTCCTAAACTCCAAGCAAATATGAAAGCAAGGAATAAAAGACCTGGAACTCCCGGTGAGAAATAACATGCTGCAATGTAACCTCTCTACTCTTTTGGTTCTTGTCTAAAACTTTCCACTCAAATATATTCCAACCCGAAAGAAGTTGGAACTAATCCTTAGCTTTTATCATGTCACTACTCATCCTCAGGTATGGGAAGTTTTTCCTGTCCTGTTCAGAAGAGCGCACCCAGACGGCCCAATTTCAGCAACCTGGACAGGGGACATCCAGATCACACTAATAAAGCCTCTCCCCCAAGCTGGGATGTGCAGTCACAGGGCGGCAACTTTGGGGACAGCCACATCAACCACATGGCTCTGAAGGAGGCAAAGAGACACAAAAAAGACAATGAGAGGAAGACTTCTGCAGGACAGGGCTTAAGGGGAAAGGTGAGACTGTGATATTAATGATTACAGAGCAACTGGAAGTTCAGTCAATCACTGACATCTGTTATACTTTTCCCCTCCCAAGCTGATGTTCTCTGTAGCTCCTCCAGAATCTCTCTTATATTAAAGCTCTCGTGCTTAAGAGTGGGATTGGAAATTGATACGATTTTCACAATTCCGATTCCCTTATCGGTTCTGTGAACGCATCGATTCCTTATTGGTTCTCTTATTGATTCTGTGAAACGATGAACTTGGTAAGTGCACGGTGACATTCGTCTACCTTCTCCTGGGACATTCTATTTCTGCCTGCCTCGGCGAAAACAGAAGGCAGCTAACGGGAGCTGCAGCCTCTGATCCAGCCAGGCTACCCGTCTCCTCACAGTCATCTAAATATAATGGAGAAGGCATCTGTTTAATGAAAAAGCATTACTGTAGAATTTTGGGAAATAAACTCATCTCCACCTGATTTAAATAAACGAGCGTCACCTTTCTCTCGCTCCCTAAACTGTGGAGAAACTTCATAGCATGTTTAATAACCCCAAAGAGAGGTAGGAAACTGGTTTATTTCCAGTAATGGCATCTGATTTACTACGAACCACATTAAGCACAGCCAGTGATATAAAGCTAGCTACTTACCACCAGAGTTTCCTTCCATGCTGGTCGTAACTGCAGCTTCTGTCCAGAAGCATCAAAAACACGGCATTCTTTAAAATGTATTTCATCTTGTGTGTGCAGGTGTTTCTGCATGTTGGATGTATTTCCTCCCGTGGATGTAATTGCCACATTGCAATGATTGCAAAGCACCTTGTTGCCATCTTTCTCTTCCTTAAAATGAAGCCAACCTTTCAATCGCTTTGACTGCTTTTGTTTTACTCTTCTACTCTTCACGTCATACTTGCTTACTGAATGTCGTGTGCGTAACTTGCCTAAAAAACGTGACGGAAGCAGTGCTGCCCAGCGCTAGGCTCTGGTGCTGCCTGGAATTGTTAAGAGAATCGCTAAGCGAGCTGCCAAACGGTGCCATGGAATTGGAACACATTGAACTGGTTCTAAACAGGAACCGGTTTTCGATTCCCGTCCCTACTTAAGGGTATACGCGTGGAAGGTTTGCAGTTTCGCCATGCCCTAAAGCCAAACAGGGCCTTGTCGGGCATTGAATGGATAGGGTAATGTTTTATCTCATATCCTATCTCCTGTTTTAAGCAACTACTTAAAACAGTTGTTTCCGCTGGATTTTATTTTGCTGAGTTAAGGTAAAGGGGGTTACATATATATATATTTTTGGTCTGTGTTTAATTTATTAAGAAAACAGTTTTTCTTGCACAACATTTCACAGTTATTAATGACTCAGTTAAAAATCAGTGCACCTCTAGAGTGAAAAATGGTGGAAAAGTTTAAAGGTGTAATAACGTGCTGTTTTACTTACTCTCTCAATACATGTTAAATCAGTTTCAGGAATTAAAGAAATTTAAATGAACCATACTTTCTTCTTGCAAGGTTACACACAAGAATTTGACTTTTGTTTCAAAATGTACATGTGAATATAGCATTAGCAACGCTGGCGGTTCACCATGGTTTGTTTACAACCGTTTCTTGATCTCTTACACAAAACATGAAAAGTTACGCAAGCAGCAGCAGTGACCAACTGCCTGCAGCTGAGTCCCTGATTGTTGGAATGGCCCCTTTTTGGTGGCATAGAGACAGGATTTTCTAATGTTAGCACCCGTCAGTGAGTGATGAAAATTAGGGAGCACCAAAACTGTGCTCTGTGGAGAGCATGCTCTTCTGAGCTTTCCTTGTTTAAACAAATAGCCCAGAAAAAGAAAATAAAAAGACCAATTTCACCCTACAGATTTTCTTTTGGGTTTTTAATTGAAGCCAAACACACACACACGCACATATATATATATATATATATTTTTTTTTTTGCTTTTATGGCACTTGTGGCTCGTATTGCTTGACAGTAAGCTGACAGGAACGGGGAATGAGAGAGGTGAAGAGAAATGCAGGAAAGGACAACAGGCCGGATTCTAACTCAGGTCGCCAGACCTAAGGCCTCGATACATGGGTTGTGTGTGCTAACCACCGTGCCACCAAAACACGTCCAAAAAAACACACATATTTTTACATTAAAAAGTCTGATTTACAATTAGTACTCTTTTAATACTTTAAGCATGCAATTTACATTAGTAGACCTCTAATATTACCCATTTTCGTTTGTTCCCATTACTATTATTATTCACTTTCAATTGAAAAAAAAGTTATAAAAGATTAAAAAAATTAAGTGCTTGGTTATGCAGGAGATACACAGACATCTCAGAAAGTATCTCCACATTGCAAGGTGCCATATAGTAATGAAGACAGTGCTTTATTAATTTTCCAATAAGATTTTATCTTATTTCAAAAGAGACACACACTATTTTCAATGTGGTAAAGTCAGCAGTGTCAGGGCTACCCTGCTCAGACACTGAGTGGCCAGCTTGGAGAAACAGAAGGAAAGTGATACATAAAACATTTCTCCCTATGGCCCTCTGTTCATCTAAATCGATGTTCGGAGGTAGAAAAGCATGGATTTCTCTCACCTATAGCTACTGAGATGAAGCACACCTGGATAGATGTTGACAAGCATTTGGATAAACAAAGACAACTTCCTCTGATATCTTGTTAAAATAATCTAGGCATCTAATTGGTAAATCGTTATTATTACCATTTCTTATTTCTCTTCTCTATACAAGACTTTAAGGACAGCAGCATAATATATACACAGCACGGATATCCTTGTTCCTAGTCTTCCTGACCGTAGCACTCATTAATTATTTACATTAAAATGGAGATGTCATGCTGTCTCAGTTAAAGAGTAGTCTCTATAAACAGGGTTTTAATATTTCAAAACCAAGACAAGGTGATAACACCGTAAACATTTATACTCTTCAGCTCCCATTGTCCTGTTAAACTCTTGTTCTTTCATGCCCTATCCAGGCATAAATCAGGTCTTTTGGAGATCATAAGGCACTTTTTTTTTTTTACATCTCTTTGTTCTTATAGGTTTAATCTGTTTCTGAGTGTTTTAAATACCAATACATGGTGGTAAAGATCAGGGCTGCTCAGTCATTTGGTCACTATGTTCTGGTGGGTTTCCATTCATTCTAGTAAAAAAAATCAGTCAGGGACAAAGTGCCAACATTCCTCTTAACCTTATCTGGTCAAACCTTCATTTGGCTGCGCAGAATGGTGGAAAAATGCTCTGGGCTTAAGCATCATATTACTGCTTGTAGTAGTTCAACTCACTAATTGTTTGTTTGCTGCATTAGTGAAATCTAACTGAAACACGCAGTTGATTAACAGACTTTTTTTGGGCTCAGGGAAAGGGTCATGGTGTCAGCAGGCTCCTGCAGAGCTTCACGGCGGATGAAGGTTTCCGTTTGGATGAGGAGAGCAGCTTCTCTGAGGAAGAAGAGGAGGACGAGGAGGAGAGGATGGAGGAGCAGCCATTGTCCCACCTCCCCCCCAACATGCCCTCCAGAATACCAAGTGAGCATAAACACCCAGCCCTGTATCTGCCACGCTTGTCCCTGCCCCTGATGTCATGTTCAATTAATCAGCTCGGTCAGAAATGATGTCTTTGTTTCCTTTTATCTTCACCATCAATCTTTCTACTTTCACATCTCCTGTGTGCAGCTCTGCCAAACTGCGTGCTGAGTAAAGAGATGCTGGTAGATGGCCTGAAGATCCTAATCTCTAAGGAGGATGAGCTTCTGTATGCCGCCTCTGTTCAAACCCTGGACCTGCCTGACATGTAGGAGCCTATTCTGCTCTCTTTGGCCATAGAAACACCTGAAATACTTCTGGGATTTTCATTGATTTCTTGTTTGAAACATTGATGTTTGGAAAAATAATGAATTGAGCTCATTTGGGTGGCTTAGTCTAAAACGTAGTCATCTGGCTGCATAAAGGGCGATCAGAACAGGATGAACAGGAGGTTTAAAAGACTTCAAAGCCAAGAATCAGAGCAACATCTGCTGACACATCTGTTTACAAAAAAAAAAGTACCTGCCTGCAAATCATGAAACTCACAAGCCACCCCACAGATTCACCTTTTAAAGATCAATACAAATTCAGTTGACAGCTTGTTATATAATTCTGCATAATTTCCCTTTAATTTTCTCAGATTCAGTGTTGTCATTGAAGGGGAACGAGGAAATCGCCCAAGAATCTACTCACTGGAGCAGCTACTCCAGGAAGCTGTAAGTTAAGCCACATCTGATCTTCTAGAAGATGGATTTTTTTGTGAAATCTTTGTGACTATTTACTTCCAGGTGTTAGATGTGCGACCCCAGACTGAGGTTATCCTAACCCAGGGAACGCGGGTTTGTGCTTACTGGAGCGAGCGCTCTCGCTGCCTTTACCCTGGTTATGTCCACCGTGGTGAGTTGCATCAGCAAGCAACCACACTCTCATTCCACACGCTCAGTCTGTCCTGAAAACTCATTCCTCTGTGTCACATTTCAGGAGGCCCTGGTGAGGAGGAGAAGGAGGGGAGTGTGATGGTGGAGTTTGACGATGGAGACAGAGGAAGGATCTCCCTTGCAAACATCAGACTTCTTCCCCCCGGATATCAAATCCGCTGTAAGTATGGCTGGACCATCAATATAGAGTCTTCTGTATTTATTGGCACCAAGTTTTCAAGTAATCTTACTTTTTTCAGTAGCATGCTTAAATGCTTCTTATTTCCTAAAAATGTACCTTTATTTGAGTGCATTTTTCATATAAAATCCCACTTAAACAATACTTTTACATGAAATCTTGTGCACCACTGATTACTCAGTATCCCTGTTTATTCATTTTTTCTTTTCAGAGAGCACCTAGTTTATTTTAAATGTATTTATTTTTTTGACATGCTATTTTTCATCTGTTGTCCCTGGACAGATCTTTTTTCGACATAAAACCCCCCACAGCAGTAAGCATTCTAGTGATTCTCTTTAATAAGGGGTGAGCATAGAGGGAGACATATTTGAGCATTCCTCGTTCTCTCATAAGAGGTATCCTCCACTTTGGAATTTGGGATTGTTCAAACAGACTATTTTACCGAAAACATGTGGCTCTGGAGTGCTGGACTTGTTTGAAAACTTTGATAGAAAGTTTCTAAAGCTCTCTTCTCTTTTATCTCAAACCTTTCTTCAGAATTTTGTGAAGGTTTTCAATCTGGTGATCATTACTTAGTTAATTTGGCCATGATATTGTCAAAACTCCCAATGATTTCAATTTGTTTATGTTTTCTGGTAGAGGTCACCAGATATATATATATATATATATATATATATATATATATATATATATATATATATATATATATATATATATATATATATATATATATATATATATATATATAAACCAGTCAGTTAAAATAGAGTAGGATCCCCCCCCCATACCAAATAATAATTCTCTATTAAGGATATGACTGACAGCTTTTTATTATGATCACAATTGAGAAGGTTGGCCTTAAAAATATATATTTTTTTTCATCCAAGGTGCGGAACCCCCTCCTGCTCTCCTGATCTCTACAGGCCATCGGGGGCGACAAAGCTCTACAGTGGAGAAAAAAGATGCCCTTGCAGAGAAACTAGGAAATGAGGAGGCAGGAGTGAAGCCTCAGGAAAAAAGACCAGGTAGATTGATAGGTTTATTTTGGGTGCTTTGATCACTGCATCAACAACCGATTATTTATGGTAAAAACAAAACACTGGTGTTCCATCTCTTCCACATAGTTTAAAGGTATTTTAGGTGCAATCCCTAAAAGAAAATTACTTTTACCATTTGTTAACTATCAAACGTCTTCAGGTCAAAGGTGAGCATGCAGTAGGTATATTAACTGCAGATCTTCTAAATTGAAATGACTCTTTTGCGGTCTGTAGTTTACCCCCATAAAAACACACATCATGGTTTTATGGAATCTCATAAGAGTGCTTTGTAAAGTTAGGCAACATGGATGTAAGTCATCTCAAACTCAAAGTGACAATAAACCCGAGGGAGGAGGACAGGTTTACCAGGTTTCTTGCTGTTTGAGTAATGGATCTGTCGAAACTAGGTGAAGATCAAGGAGATAGAGATTTAGTTTCACAAAAGCTTTTAGTTTCATAATTAATCAACGTTTGCCCTCAGGAACCATCATTCCTTATCGATTTCAACCCCCATCTCTGTTGTTTACTTTTAGTTGGCAGGCCGAAGAAAACCTACACAGTGCCAAAGAGAGCCAACACGTCAACTTCAGCAACAGACTCTACAATAAAGGGAAATGCTTCACTGTTGAACTGGTCTATTCCCAGAAAGAGACCGCCAGTCGACTTCTTCCTCTTCAATGGGACGTCCCGTAAGACCCAGAAGAAGATTAGAGAGCGGGATTTGGGCTTGTTTCACAGGCCAGCCCTGCATTCTCTAGCACCAACAACCCCAGTTAAAAGCATTTTTGGTACTGCATTTGAGGTTGACTCATTCAGCAGCATTGCTAATGGCTACTCAACCTTTGGAAATGGTGGAGGCTCTGGAGCTGGGAGACCCGTTACCGCCATGGGTTCCATGGGCCTTCGAGACTCGCCTTGTTCTTCCTCTGTTACCATGTCGACAGCAGCTGGGAGCCACAAGCCTCTGAGTGAGCGTGACAGAAAACACTTCTTAGTGAAGCTTGACCATGAAGGAGTGACATCCCCAAAAACAAAAAACGGTAAAGCTTTGCTTCGACTCGGAGGGGTTGGAGGGAGAGGTGTAAAAAGCCAGGCTTTTGCAGGGGCGCCACTTCGATACATCCAACCTTCTCTTCTTGCCAAACATCAAAAGAAGGTGGGAGAGGATCGAGAAAGTCCCAGACCTCGATCAGAGACTCTTTCAAACAGTGTTCCACCACAGAGAAAAGACATTCTCTCTGCTGGTCTTGGAGCGAAAGGTGTGGACTACAGCTTGGAATACCCTAGTGACTGCCCAAGCTCCTATTCTGAGCTGGATGAGGACGATGAGGATGATAGTCAAGTAGCTCGAAGAAGAAGAGCCGCCATCTCCTCCCACCGCGGCGGCCGTTTTCTATCCCGTCCATCCATCTGCTTCTCCTCGTCTTCCTCCTCCTCTTCTTCTTCAGGTTCCATTTCCTCCTCCTCCTCTCTTTGTTCCTCTGACAATGACTCCTCTTACTCATCTGATGAAGAGTCCTCCTCTGTGCTTCTGCGACGGGCTCTTCTGCAGCAGGACAAACAGAAAAACAGGCAGAACGCGAATCTCCAGAGCCCGGATCCCACAACATCCAGCCCATCGTCAGCACCAGCTAATGGCTATATCACCAAGGCCAGTGTAACTGTTAGAGGGTCAAAAGTGAGAGCTGACAGATTGGAAGAGAGGAAGGAGTACATCTCCAAAGGAATCATGATGGTTGACAACAGAATGAATAAAATGCAGCTGAAGAGGAAAGAAAGTGTTTCTAATGACCATCAAACCCAAGGCAGCCCTGTTAGCCAGCAGCTGAAACCTGCATCAAAGGATTTAGGAGTAACCAAGAAGCAGAGGATGTCTTCACCTGAACCTCTTCCTAAAATGGCCTCCCTGTTACCTGGACGCCAGCTCTGGAAATGGTCTGGCAATCCCACACAGGTATGACATTTGGTGTTTTTTTGTTTTGTTTTGTTTTCTTTGTTTTTTTCAGATCCAATAATTGTTTTAAAGATAATGTACATTAACCCCTTTCATCTCCTGGACATTTCCTGGACTTCTAAATAAATTATTTTCTTAGTTATGTAATTTAAGATGTATTATGTTGAGTTTCAGGAACCCCAGCCTAAGCTCACTGAAATGAAATCACTATTTTTATAGAGACTTTTGCAGTTTGCATTTAAATTGTTGCTGTATGAAATAAATGCAGCGAAATAAAGATTGAAATAAATACTGATATAGCTAAAATTTTAACAACTAAATCTTTTATACTGTTCTCCCATTATGTCAAGGTATTCTAACCTTAAACACTTTTTAAGTAAGGTTCTGTAAAATGATAAGTTCAGAAAATCTGTTTTACAGTAGCTAACATGCTTTACATATTAATTCAGTAGAACGTCCAAGAAAAGGCAGAGACTTAAGGTATTAGAAGAAATGCATTTTTATACTTGATGGTTGGAATAAGACAAAAGTTCTTTATGGCCAGAATATTTATTCTTCCTGAAAACTTTTACAATTTCCTGGAAGTTTTTATGGATTCCACCTTATGAAGCATCAGTCACCATAATCACCATTGCCAGTTCACATTTCCACCAATCACACAATAGCTATTAGGGAACCAAAAGTGTTCTTCCTAGAATATTGATCTAAAACAAACTGCAAGAGAAAACAAACCCAGTTCTATAAGAACATAATGTTTTTTTTCTTCCAGTTCAGAAATAGGGAACTCATTTCCTGCTGACATATTTATTTGCCTCTGAACAGATGTATAATGTCTTAACAAGTCTAATCTATAAAATGTCACTGCAGTTTGTGGGAACAGTAATTCATGAGTCTTAAAACTATACTCAAGTAATTTTTGGTATGACTCAGTTATTGAGGTTTTGTACCTCGGATGATATTTAATTATGATGCAAATGCTTAGGAAAGGCCATGTAAAGCAATTCTGGTACGATAAATAGAAATTGACAGGATAAATACTTGTTTACACCAATTTTTGCAGCATGTTCTCTGTTTGTGTTACATACTGAAGGATCGTCTTTCCTCCATTTTAAAGTAAATGGTCATATTTATTTAAAGCAAATCTGACAATCAAGAGGTTCTGAAAACAGTATTAGCATAGACCTCAAACATATTAGTTCTGCAGAATGTCGTAGCTTTGTAGATACGACATTCTGTAGACCTAACTTACATGGTAGAAGTCCACTTTGATCTCGGCTCCTCTGGAACTGGCCACTAACTTTAGCCAGACAGATAATGTAAAAACTGGACTACTGGCTACTGGACTAGACCTAGATAGGTTCTTATGCACTAGATATCCCCCCAAAAAAAGAATTCTGGCGTTTAACTGCAGAAAATTTAAGTTTTATATTGTAACTGCAGTATATGTTATTACTGAAAGATGTTTCTGCAATATTGAATCTTGTCTTTAACAAAGAAATTCTAAATTGAATTGTTTTAAAAAGAAAAAAACCCTACTATACACCATTGCTATTTTCTCTTTGTCTAACAGAGAAGAGGTCTTAAGGGTAAAGCTCGTAAGCTTTTCTACAAGGCCATCATGCGGGGCAAGGAGATGGTGCGTGTCGGTGACTGCGCTGTGTTCCTGTCACCTGGTCGACCCCAGTTGCCCTATGTGGGTAGAGTGGAGAGCCTCTGGGAGTCCTGGAGCTCCAGCATGGTGGTCAGGGTCAAGTGGTTTTACCACCCAGAGGAAACTCGCCTGGGAAAGCGACACAGTGATGGCAAGGTAAGGCCAGGAAGTACCAGGATCCTTTGAAAGGAAACAGGAACAGTAAATATCATATATAAGCTCTTTAGTGTAGCACCACATTGGTGGTTTCATGAAAACCTTTTGGTAAATAAAACATTTATATTTTGTGTTACAGTCTCGGTTTTAGGGCTTAGACACAAAAGGCCCCACTGCTTGCGCCCATGCTAAAAGAAATTTTCTTTTTAAGGCAGATTAAACTGTAAAATTGTTATAACCTTCATCTTAAGCTGCAATGTCCTCTTTAACGTTTTTATTTGTCTCTCGTTGTTCCACCAGAACGCTTTGTACCAGTCGAGCCATGAGGATGAGAACGATGTGCAGACCATCTCTCATCGCTGCCAGGTGGTCAGCAAGGCAGAGTACGACCAACTGACGCGCGAACGCAACCCGGAAAGCCCGTCCAATGACCTGTTCTACCTGGCAGGAACCTATGAGCCCACTACAGGCCAGCTGGTCAGCGCAGACGGCATGGTCATCCTGTCCTAGCACCGCCAACAGTAACAGGAAATTCAACTGAACCTTCGCTGGAGTTAATCCTGACAGAGGCAAACCCACGTTGGTTTTATGGTGTGAACTGCTTTTCTTGGCAGAAGAATGAACCAACGTAACAGCGATAAAGAACAGTTAGTTGTTTAGAAGAAAGAGCTGGTTCATCACTGATTTAATGATCCAGATTTTTAACTCTTCTCTTTGGCTGTTTCATTTGACATGAAATGATTGAAGCAACCAAAGCAGAGAACCTAAGGACATGAGCACTTTGGAGTATTACAAAGGGAAAGCATCTGAAACAGAGACAGAAAACCGGAAAGACAATGATGAGAGATATGCTGTAAACCACACTAGTTTAGATGGTAATGGTCTTTGGACAATGTAGGACAATGCTATATAAAAGAAACCCTGATAGGACCAATAAACACTTTAGTTTGGACTTAAAGTGTTTGCTGAGTGACCGTTATGGCGTTAACATCTCAGTGCTTCAACACATGTTTGTACAGTATTTCGGACACTATGCATGTCAAACACAATGTCACGATCCAAAGTGGGTATGTCTCTGATACTCTAATAATCAAATCAGTGCTTAACTTTATTTTTATTTTAGTCATTGTGACTGAACAAGTTTTCCTCCTTTTAAGCCATACACATCAATACCTCTCTATCTCCGTCTCTGTTGTATCAGCCTAAATGGCGCAAAGACTCATGTGCAGGCAGTAGATTGTTTTTTGAGGTGCGTGTGTGCCTGGGTGAATGTGTGTGTGCTTTGTACAGCCTTCCATGTAGAATAAAACACTGTATATAGTATAGAAATATATATAAATATATATATATAAATATATAAATCTATGTTCATGCGGTTCCTTTGCAGAAATTATTTTGTTTTTTAGTTTTTTTAGGGATGGTGGGGTTTTTGTTTGGGGGGTGGGGATTTGCTGCAGAGATAAAGGGTGGGATCGTGTTTCCTTCTGTATAAATGCACTGAAAATTACTAGATGTTTGAGTTTGGGATGAAACCGCAACCACAACAATGCTTATAAGGCTGTAAACCCTTGCTCTTGGCAGAAAGGTAAATATGTAGAAAAGGAATTTGGAATAAGTTTGTATACATGTTTACTTATTATTGTATTCCTTATGTTTGTTTTAATTATGTTGGAGTTAGATTTTTCATTTCCTTTTATTTCTGTTCAGAAAATACTGGAAAAGAAATCTGCATTTCTGCCAGGGTCCTTCAAAAAAAAAAAATCTAGTCCTTTTCCGTTTTAGGATTTGTTCCTATGGAAAACGAAGAGGTTTATCTGGCAGCAAAAAAGAAACATACCAAAGGACTTGTGACTTTACACTACACCACATTAGACTAACGACACTTTAAAAGTCGTTCAATCAGTTCTGATACTGAAACTCCTGTAATCTCAGAGGGATTTCTTCTCGTCCTGTTTGGATTCATCCAATGTTTGCAGAGACAACGTTTGTGCACCGCCCAGTAGATGCACTTGAAGTCTCTATGGCAACCAGTATGGCATCACATGACTGTGAAGGACAATCAAAGCCAATCAATGGGACAATGTTAGAGACAAAAATACAAGATAAAGGATCAAATCACAAATTTAAGCTTCTTGTCACTTTTATTCATGCTTTGCCAAAAATGTCTGAACATTTTGTGTTTTTGATGCTTTTGATTTATTTTTCCAATCATTTTCTTGTATATGCAAGCCTGGATGACTGTTTGTTGTATAGGATGTACAGGAGGACGAACATGAATGCCTTTTTCTCTTTTTAGGACTGACTGACTGACTCTTAACAGCACTTTTGCTGTTACACTGCAAGCAAAAGCTTTAAAGGAACCTAATGTGAAACTCAGCTTTGAAATATTGCTTTTATGGGTCTTTAATTTTTTTTAAAGCTGTATTTTTCTTTAAAAACACTGGATTAAACTCTGATCACAATTATTTGGACAGGGCAACATCAAGGTTTTTTTTAAGACCCACTGGAACCTGTAATGTATGGTTAAAATAGCCTATCAAAATATATTATGTGATTTCAGTCATTCTTTGGAAATTTGACTTAAATATTTCATTGTGTAAAAAAGAAAAAAATATTTATCTTAATTTTATTGCCTTTTGTGTTTCATTAAAAAGAGGATTCCTAAGAAATAAAGTATCTAAATTTCTTTTTTTACCTCTCTTGTAGAGTGTGCTCTCTGAATGCCACCTTGTGTGCATCAATGCCAAGTACTGGTCAGATGTGAGAATATGCAGCAGAGGATGTAACAGGAATGGAGAGGTGGAAGCCAAGGGGGGAGGGCTGCTTAAGAGAAGGGAAGCAATTTGAAACTGTAGCACCGTCTGATAGGAAGGGAAGAATCGGGAGAGAATAGGAAATAGTATCTTGCGTTTTTTTCCAGAGAGAATGGGGCAGGATGTAGAGTCTCCTTTGGCCCCTCAGGTGGGTCAGGTATTCAGAGCAACACAAAAACGGAACAGAACCATTAATAGAACAAAGCCGGGGGTATTCGCTTTCAGTCTGCAAAGATTTTTAATCCACGCCAAAGGCTTTCACACACTTACAGTATACAGTATGTAAAACGATTCATATCACTGGATTTTTGTTTTAATGTTTTTTGTTTTGTTAGAACCAAAAAATGTCAGCTATTTGATTGGGATTCTGTGTGAAAGATCATTACTTTGTCCTATAGAACTGGGAGGTGGTGGTGATTAAATCAAAGCAAATTTACAGGTAAAAATCTGAAAAGTGTGGCAAGCACAGCCTACATTACTACCCCTCATTACAATTCAGAACAACAAATTGTGACCTGTTCAGCAAACAGTCTGCCGATTTTAACCTGAATAATAATAAAAAAAAAACTATACAGTGCTGCTCCCACCCTGTTTTCTAGCATATTGTTGGTCTACGTAGGACTAAATGCATATAGAACAACTTTCCATTTTGCTTTTTCCTTCCTGTGTAAACAGGACATGTGGCAGAAAAAGAAACAGTTACTTTGTATTGCTTGTTTTTAAACAATTGCCACCCTTTCATAACCGTGGAACTCTACACTTCCTTCAGATCTACCACTAGCCTGTTGTACTTATTCCACAGGCTCCCCTTTGATCCCCTCCACTCAACTCAGAATGTGTTAATTGTATTTCTATTACAGGTTCTTCAGGCTCACTATCCAATCTTTAGGCAAATGCTCAGTAGCCAGGCTTAACACGGGTGAACAGGACCTCAATGTGACCGAGAATGCTGTTTACTGAGTGGCTATTTGGTCAGCCAAATGACTGTTGCTTTTCCAGGTGGAGAAATGAGAAGCTGTTCAATGTGTTATTGGAAAATGGCCACAAATTTGGATGCACTGCAAAGTAGGGGATGGCCACAGTCTAGTTCAGGGGTAACCAATTAAAAATCAGCGGGGTCCATATAAAGAAAATCATCAACCAGTAAAGGTCCGGAGTCATTTTTAACTGTTACTTTAAACAGAATTTAACACTGAAATAAAATGTGTTTGTGCAATAATGTTATATGTAAATAAAAAAGATATAAAACAAAATGAATTCTTTTCCCATTTTAAAATCTAAAGTGTTTTTTGAAGTAAAGAACAACAATCTTTCAGTTTGGTATATTAACAATTTCCTGATTCACACATTTTTTAAAACACCTGAACTGACTTTTTTTTGTTATGGCTTAATGAGAGCAGTGGGCTTTATGCTGCCCTGCAAGGCTTTAAACCTGGGTTTGAATGGAGACTAAGCCATTCTCAAGCACATATCAAGGTGCTCATTTTGAGCCTGGATCCAGATTTATTGTTGATTCTGTTCATGGTGGAGAATCCTGCTTCACAGCAGCAGGTTGAGCCAAACATCCTCTAAATGTTCAGGCTCCGCTCAGGTCTGACGAGGTCAAGATCCGCTATTGCAATCGCACCAAACAGGAAAAAGAACGGTGAGAAGATTCAGTTTGTCAAATGAAAATACAGTAACAACAGATCGGTAACTACAAATGAGAGCAAATTCTTATATATTTCAAAAAACTAACACATTTTATTCAAAAGATTGGATGCAAACTATTGGTACTTCCACAGACCAGGAAGCAGATTTCTCATCTCCATCAGAAACCGCACACCTGCTGGATACTGATGGGGATTTTTTAAATATGTCATATTAAATTAAATTTCTGGATGTTTTGCTCCTACAAATTTAATGATAATATCACACACGTTCTCCAGGAGCTCACAGGATAAGTCAGGAGCGCTGCGAGTAGAGTGGAGACAGAGAATGTGGGATTTCAGGGTAACAGGAGAAGAGGCGCAAGTGACGTTTAGAAACAGTCGTCTGACAATATGTGGTAATTAATAAATAATTAAATCAGGTTGGGTCCGGATTAGCCAGCAGGTGGGTCCGGATCTTGACTGCGGTCCACTAATCCGTGACCTCTGGTCTAGTTGTTAAGGTTTTTGTTTTACTGTTATATGTTTAAACTGACTTCATATTGATTTAAATTTTTATATTTAGCCATGCAGTGCAGATAGGTTGGTAGGTGTATCTTTGTGCCATAATCTTTCTATTTTAGAACATTCAATTAGCAGGATTCTGCGCAGCTTGATCACATGCTGGAGGGACAAGTCTATATGTAGTACAGTAAAGGTAGTACCTAACTTTGGGTACTACCTTGGTTGATGAATACTATTGCATGTACAGTATTCAAGTTCAAATATAGCTCACACGTGTTCATCAGACAGCACACTGTGTAAACCTAGTACTCGGCAGACAAGCTGGGATTATCACCTGCGTGGTGTTGACTTTCCAGGACGAAGTGTGTATACCATTTTACTGCGTTATTCGAGACTTCCGTGACATATTCACACCTTCTTATCATACTGTAACTGCAGCCCTTGTCACGTCTTTTCACTCATCTGTGTGGCATTTACCTTTGATCTAAAATTGCAATCAGACTGTCTCATGGCACTGCTCAAAGCAAGGAAGCGTGGTGTTGTCGTGAACATTGGTCATATACTTTATCTTACTGGCCTTAAAAGTTTACCTTTTTATCCTCGACTAGCTCCGTTTCCACTTGTCAGCTCAGAAAAAGGTCCCTGACCGATAGTCCAGGGCCATAAATTAAAACCATACAAACATTTACTTATTACTCATTTACCCAACTACAACCTCTTTGTGCAGTTCTCTTTAGCTGTTTAGGCAGTTTATTATTGCAAAGCTGCAAAGCACTTCTACCACACACACACACACACACACCCACACACACCCACACACATTCATGCCCCCATTCTCCTCCCTGTTGGTCTTACATTTCTCCTCATCGGCTCCTCAATCAATCCACGCCTTTAAAACACACAAACATTTAGTGCAGTCTTTTGGCTCCTTATCGGTTGGTTTGCATTGGGCTTATCTAGTTGACATTGTTAAACTACTTTACCCAGAATGCTGTAGGAGAAATGGGCACAATGGTAGACTGGGGGTTGTCCTCTGGGTTAATGAGAGAGCCTTCAAGTTGTAGGAGCAAATACACAGCAAGGTGATTTGTGTGTGATTGTGTGTGTTTGTGAAAGGTCAATGTGTCGCAGGAAGGTGTGGCAGCTTTTATTATATTTTCCCTCTGTGGAAGGAAGGGAGTTTTGGATATTTAACTTGAGGAATCCAATCTGTGTTCTTTTTCTGTTTTATCAAATGTTACTGAAGAGTTGCAGAGGAATCTTAATTGTGTGTAAAGATAAATGGTTGAAACTGACATATTAATCGTTTATGCAAAGCCGTGCATGCAGATGCTGGCTTCCAATCATGAGAAAGCTCCCCCTTTTAGTTATAGTCTGAGCATGTCAGAGAAGGGAATGGATGGCTGTCAGCTGGATTCTATGTGTGTGTTTGCTATGATGTATTTAGGTCATCATGTGAGTAAGGAGATCAGCGGTCCTGTCTGCATCACCTCATCCATCGTTCACATGAGCTGCTGTCAGCTCGCTGCTGCCCTCCATTTTGGTGGAAGGAAGAGACACTGTAAATGTCCCTGCAGCCAATCAGTATCGTCTCTACTTGTATAACATATTCCTCAGCAACAGATGGTACACTCACATAAATCATGAATGGTGGAGTAGCATTCACTCCCATGTTCTCCTACATTACAGCACCAACAAAATGTTCCAGGTTTTTCTTTTTCCCCCTAGGCAGTTTTATGACATGTTTCTCTTTCTGGTTTATTACACAGACAGTTAAACGGAATATTTCTAAATTGTATTTCTCTCTTCTACCATAGATAAGAAGATATATGTCAAGCCCAAGGTGTTTTTTTTTTTAGATTTTTCTGTTTACTTTTACAGTTGAAAAAACTTTTCGGGGTGGTTTATGAAAAGGTCCTTTCATAATTGATTAAAGTTTTTGTTTGACTAAGGGCCAAAACAAAGTCAGGTGGCTATTAGATAATACATGTATTGATACATGAACATAGTACATCTGAAGGTTAAATGAACAGAAATCAACAAAGAGCAAACCTGCATGGCTTGAGGATGATATCAGGATGATGTAACTAAGGAGTGACTCAAATAGACTGAAGTTCTGGCTAGGTATTTGACTATTGTTATCAGAGATATCTCATTTATGATGGGTGCTTCCTGGCACAGACACATCTTTACAGCTCAGTCTAAAGCTTTAGTTATCACTAAAACTTAGTTTATTATTTTTTTTTTTTCACAAAATCTGTTTTTAACCCCCCTTTTTTTTGTAATTGGTCTCTTGCTGGTTTATCTGTCAGTCAAATTTTTTTTGTTGTTGTTTCTTCCACTGGGAATGACCCTCATCATGATGCTGCCTCCATCGTGCTCTAAAATGTGACATAGTATTGCTTCCTCTGGCCATAAAATGTTTGTAGTTGCCAATACAGGTAAATGCCAATTTTAAAGTTGCCAAAGATTGTTCCAAATTATACATTTTTCATTTATCTCAATATATAAGTATCAACTTAATTTATTCAGCAGAGGAAATCCATATCTATTATATATTGATTACACAGGGTGTAAAAAAAGAGGCAGCAGGGTGGCACAGCCTTGCCGCAAACTTAGGTTAAGTGGTGTCTCTAAATTGTCCTTAGATGTTACTTGTGTGTCATTGTGTTCCCCTGCAATAAAATTGTGACCTATCCAGGGTGTAACCAGCTCTTTGCTCATAGACTGCTGGAGATATAAACAAACCCCACCATTCCATAGCTGATAAGCTAGAGAAGGTGGATGGATTAGTGTTGAATTTTTTAGGCCTTTTATACTGGAAGATTGATCAAAATGGTGTAAAGATACTGAAAATCAAATTGTTTTCTTTCAGATGTACCTGCTTTTTGCTTTATAAAATGTGTTTATAGTATATTTATATATGTTGCTCATTGATTCATCGCCTCAGATAATGGACTTGTATCTGTGCTCGTCCTGTTGGATCTCAGTGCTGCATTTGATACAGTTGATCATAATATTCTTTTAGAAAGACTTGAATATTTTGTTGGAATTAAACGAACAGCACTAGACTGGTTTAAATCTGATCTATCTGATCAATTTCAGTTTGTTCACGTTAATGACAGATTTTCAACACGCTCAAAGGTTACCTGTGGAGTACCACAGGGATCAGTGCTAGGACCAATTCTCTTTACTTTATACATGCTACCAATCGGTAGAGTTTTTAGACAGCATGGGATTAATTTCCACTGTTATGCTGATGATTCTCAGCTATATCTGTCTATAATCCAGATGAAGCTAACCCATTACATAGATTACAGGCATGTCTGAAGACATAAAAACCTGGATGACTCTTAACTTTCTGCTTCTGAATGTAGACAAAACAGAAGTTATAGTCTTTGGACAAGAGTCTCTGAAAAAGAAGCTGATTAGCCAGTCACTTCATCTGGATGGGATTAAACTGATTTCAGATAATAAAATAAAAAATCTTGGTGCTGTTTTTTATCAGGACCTGTCATTTAAATCCCATATCAAAGAGGTTTCTAGAATTTCCTTCTTTCATCTCTGGAATGTTGCAAAAAATAGAAATCTCCTTTCCAGGGTTGATGCTGAGAAACTAGTCCATGCATTTGTTACTTCAAGGCTGGACTATTGTAATTCTTTACTATCAGGAAGTCCACAAACTGTAGTTAAAAGCCTTCAGCTGATCCAAAATGCTGCAGCCAGAGTTCTGATGAAAATTAAAAAGAGAGATCATATCTCTCCTATCCTGGCTTCTCTTCATTGGCTTCCTGTTAAATCCAGAATAGAATTTATAATCCTCCTTCTCACATATAAAACCTTAAATGGCCAAGCTCCATCTGATATCAGAGATCTGATTGTTCCTTATGTTCCTAACAGAGCACTTCACTCTCAATCTGCAGGTTTACTAGTGGTTCCTAGAATTTCTAAAAGTAGAATGGGAGGCAGATCTTTTAGTTATCAGGCTCCTCTCCTGTGGAACCAACTACCAGTTTTAGTCCGTGAGGCAGACACCCTGTCTACTTTTAAGACTAGGCTTAAAACTTTCCTTTTTAAAAAAGCTTATAGTTAGAGTGGCTCAGGTTATCCAGAGCTATCTCTATAGTTATGCTGCTATAGGCTGAGACTGCTGGAGGACATAGGGACCCCTTTTTCATCATTCTGCTTCATTCTATCTCTATTCTCCTATTTTGCAGAATCTGTTAGTTCAATCTCTAACGTTCTGCTCTCTCTGCTTTTTCTCATAATAGCTTCATCTGGTCTGTTCCTATTTGGCTGTGACTCCATCCTGGAGAGAAATATCAGCTGTGCTGCTGCCATCAACACCTTTGTTTATAGATGTTGGAGATCAGTCTGTTTTCCAGTGTGGTCCTGTTTCTCTGACTGTGACTGGCTCGATGTGTTCTCTTCATCCTCTGACATGGGAGCTGGCTCGGAGCTCGTCTGTCTGGCTGTGTGTTTCCTGGACGGGGCCGCCTTTTACAGCTGCTTTCTGTATCTATGCTTCTTTTTCTATGTCTGCTTCTGTCTGCTTCTGTCTCCTTGAACTGTCTGTCTCCTTGGTCAGCCTCAGCAGATGGCCGCTCACACTGAGCCTGGTTCTGCTGGAGGTTTCTTCCTGTTAAAAAGGAGTTCTTCCTCTCCACTGTCACTACAAGCATGCTTAGTGTGAGGGATTGCATTTGAGTCAATGAGTCGATGCAATCAACTGGTTTTCCTTAGATAGAAAACTGAATCAATTTGTCTGTACTGTATGATCTGGTGAACTGGAAAGTGCCTTGAGATGACATGTGTTGTGACTGGGCGCTATAGAAATAAAACTGAATTGAATTGAATCAAGCTTAACAAATCTTTTTTCACCAAAGCTTTTATACAAAAGAACGCAAAGATTGGAGCGTCCCGGCTAATTGATGGTCTGACTCTTTAACTGATGGTTCATATTCTTTTATTTTAAAATGGTCATTGAAGGCAGCATATGAACTCACCGTAAGAGCTATAAGAAAATAAAAGTTAAAAACACAATTACCTTTCCTTTTAATCCAATAAACAACCTTTTAAACTAAGCAGATCATAGATAAACACACAAATTATTCAGATCTATTAATAAAACAAACGACTAAGCTTAGCTATAAATAGACCGATACGAGGCTAAAACTTGCTACCACTAACACGTTACATCCATGAAACAATCATCAAACTCCAACCGGACACAATATAACATTAAAAATAATTAAAACAAACCTTGTGTCCTTTATAGCCAGGTGCTAGTGCCTTTTATAATCTTCTGAATACTTTTACTATGATTGACCATGGGTTAGTAAGCATAAAAAGTCTAGAGGTCTCGCCGAGCGACTTTCAAAATAAAAAGTAAATAGCCTTTTCTAAACATAAAGAAATCGTGAGCTGACTTCGAGTCGCTTTTCAGAACACCAATTACAAAAAAATTATAACAACAAATTAACTGACATGTTTGATCATAATGAAGGTAATTTACAAAGATAATACAAAATAACTAAGATAGCAAAACTGCCAAGTCCAAAACCCTATTGGGTCATGACTCCTGAGAATACCACAGCAAAGCCAAGAGTCAACATAAAACAAACCCCACAAATAAACACGAATTAGTCCTTATCAGGGACAAAGTTATTTTTTTACTTTAACCCAAGCCCTTTCTTTGTTTAAAGGATTAAAATGAGCAAAGCCTAGCAGAGCAGAGGAGAGTTATATATATATATGGTGGCAAACGCCTTACAAATATTTAAAGTACTGCAAAGACAAAAATAAGGGCTTGTAAATACAAAACAAATCCAACAAACACAGACACGATACATGCAGAGTAAATATACTGCAAAAGAAAAATACTGTAATTAAAGATTATAGTGAGCAGAAAAGTCTAAAAAATGAATAAATACAAAAAAATGACAACAAATAAATGATAAAATGATTGCAATTAAAAAAAAGTTGGATTAAAAACTTCAACTAATAATGTTTAAATAGCACTGTCAAAGGTCACACTAAGGAGACAGGGGTCAGGGTTTATATGTTGGCAACATATCTGCAATGTATTTTTGTGTTGTATTATTTATAGACTAAGTTTGGTGAGGGGTCAAAACATTTTAAATTCTATTCTCTGAGATAAATGGAGCCTGTGGTGACATCTTAATGTGTTATGTGTCTGATGTAAAGTTACCTACTGACACAAAAACGCCCTGTCCTTTAAGTTGGATTTAGGCCAGTTGAATGCTTTATCAGAGAGACAATTTTTCCGGCACTCTAAAAAAGCTTTAGAGCTCAACTCAAACTACAGATGAAAACAAACCAGTCATGTAACCTCTAAACTCTTAACATTTCCTTGTGATGCTTGCATTGTATGTTATGTTCTTTCTTATGTAGTTGCCTGCCTAGGGTCTACGGATGAAAACTAGCTTTGTGGCTATAATCCGGCATATTTACATTTGTTTTTATACTGATGTTCATTAATGTGCATTGTCCCTATTCAAATAAATAAATAAATAAAAAATAAATAAATAAAAACTGGAGTGATCAACAGTTTCCATTGCTGCTATCTAAGGTCCAGTAATATCAGTAATTCCATGAGAATATCATTAACAACTTTCACCAGAGCTGTTTCAGTGCTATGATGATCTCTAAAGCCAGACTGAAACTCTTCAAAAAGTTCATTATACTGTAAGTGATCAGACACCTGTTTTGCTGCTTTCTCAAGAATTTTAGATAAGAAAGGAAGATTGGATATAGGACTATAATTGACCAAGTCATCCGGATCAATAGACAGTTTCTTAAGTAACTTTAAGTTACAGCAACTTTAAAAGCCTATGGTACATACTGTATCTCTGTAACAGGGATAGATTAACCACATCTAAATGGAGAATGAGATCAAAGGGAATACCTCCTTAAATAACCTGGTTGGAACTGGCTCTAACAGTTGAAGGCTAAGTTGAAGGCTTAGATAAAGACAATAGTTTTGCTTACTCTGAAAGTTCAACTGTATCAAAGCAGTCTAAACCCAGTTCAGAATCTATGGCTACCTCAGATAGTGCCTCACCTTCCAGACATAAATCAGTCATAGTTAGTGGAGAGCTAATTATCTTATTTTTAACAAGATCAGTCTTATTTCTAAAGAATCCCATAAAATCATTACTGCTAAGAGTACGTTGAATGGACGGTTCAACAGAGCTATGGCTCTGGGTGAGTTTGGCAGGTGTATTAAAAAGATCTAGAATTATTCATATTCTCCTCTAACAAGTAGAAATATGCTGCTCTTGCTTTACAAAGGGTCCTCTTATACAGCAGTAAACTGTTTTTCCAGACTAGATAGAATTCCCGGATGCCTGTGTAGCACGATTTTCTCTCCAGTTTCCTAGAATTTTGCTTCAGAGTGCGAAGCTCTGCATTAAACCAGTGAGCCAGCTTTCTATTTTTAAAGTATATTTTTCTATCTATCTATCTATCTATCTATCTATCTATCTATCTATCTATCTATCTATCTATCTATCTATCTATCTATCTATCTATCTATCTATCTATCTATCTATCTATCTATCTATCTATCTATCTATCTATCTATCTATCTATCTATCTATCTATCTATCTATCAACTCCACTTCTTCTGACTGAACCTGTTGTTCTTGTAGTTATTACTGGTATTTGATATTTGGAATAGTAGAAGAGCTATGGCTGACTCATGGCTGCCTGGACCGGCAGCCAGAATAGGTCAAACATCCTGTAAAAGCCTTGGTGGACACAGCAACCTGAGCCACAGACACCCGATAGCAGCTGTGTGGGAAGCTGTTAGTGTGATATTCATGATATGATCTTGATGCTAGCTGGAATTTACAAGTATGTGTGTGCGCAACTGAGAGAGAGAGACCGTTGCCAAGTTTGCCTTCTCTACACCAACGGAAGGAAGAGTGAAGATATCTGTAGTGTATTAGAGTAAACTGCTGCTGAAAATACACAGCACACACACAGAGACACACAAACCGGGCCTGTATGATCTTTACCGTTGAAGTGCTTTCAGCTACACTGTGGGAGTCATCAAAATGCCTGTAACGTTACCCTTATGTCGATTTAATATCTATAGTAAATTAAAGTGAAATCTGAACACTGCGACAGTGTTTGAGGATTTATCACTTCACCAAGTTAAATATGACCCCAAATGAATGTGCTGTTTCCAATGATACTGTGCTCAGCAATGATACTTTTATGAGTAGAACCAGAAGTCTTTCAAGACATACAAAGAACAAAATAAAAAAAAATAAAAGACCTCCTACTACCAAACTGTGTGTGCTTATAATATGAGGGAAAGGCAGGACTAAGTATTAAAATGTTTAAATGTGTTAAAGGATATAACTTTGCAGAGCATGAAAGAGCAATTTATAAAATAGGTAGAAATATCCCCATATTTATCCCCCAAAAACTCACCACTGATTTAACCAAAACTCAATTCTTATGAAAGCAACACATGTCCCCAGGAGCAAACTTATTTTGATGTTAAATTGGAAAGGAAAAAAAAACATCATTAGTCTTTAAAACGGATCATATCATATTGTATGGGTTCATGTTCAATCCATTTAAGCTGCATCTTCAAATTCTCTGTTTTTAAAGCTGGCTTAATGGTGCAACTTCGTGCAATGCATGAATTCACATCAAATTAAAAAAATTACTATAAAGGCAAACACTCAAAAAATAAACAAGCAATCACCAAAGTTAGACTAATCCAAAAACAAAAAATATATGTAAAAGAAACATGCGGGGAGGAAGAGTTAGGAAAAGCTGCAAACTAGTTCCACGTATCGGCAGTCCTCCAGGCCTTTAAGAAGAGAGGATCAACAACAGCACGTAGGCTACCAGACATAGATATGACTATAAACACATTTCCACAGACCAAATTTCTTGCAAAACATAAACGGGATGCCCTCCAAAGGACATTTGGAGGGAAGAAACGTTTGCCTTTTTTTCATACACAATGGCGTACCCACTGAGCTGTAGGCAGGTTTTTGTTTTACTTGGGTGTGATTGGCAGCTGCATGTTTTCTTTAAGCACCTCATTAGTGTAGCTTCAAAAAGAGCTGTGACCAAGAGGAATTGGTCAGAGTGCTACCACTTCCAGCATGGTAAGAGGGCCCACTAGCACTGGTGTACAGCAGCCTCGCTACTGTCAGTGTGTCCCAGGTCTGCTGTGGCTACAATGTACCACACCATCAGTGAATGGGTGAAGGACTTTTGCTTCTGTGACATATTTAGATTTGAGCTTACAATAATAATTCCATACACCTTCTTTAGCAGTTCAGTTTATACTGGAGGGACCCGTATTTTGGTTTCTGAAAAGGACTACACTTTTTTATTTTATGGGGGGGTCCGCTGACTGGACTGGACCAAGCATTCAAACCGAGCCAGCCGGGGACGGAGCGTCGAAACCGACCCGGTGAGGGTAGGCTTCCCCCCGCCTGCCCAAAAATGTACAAAGGCTTGAAATGGAAAAAAATTTGTGTGCCCCACCTGGCTAAAGTAGTAGAACAATTCGACATAGATTTCGAGTCAGTGGGTTGCATCACCTGGAAGCTATTCAAGAAATATCCATTATTTTGTTACAAAAAGGTTTAAAAATATACAAAGGCTTAAATAAATTAGAAATGAGGCTAATGTAGTAAAATAATTTCACAAAGAATTTGTTAGTAGGTCACATGACCAGGAAGCTAGTGAAAAAAAGTTCCAACTTTTGTTTTTAAAAATATCTTAAAATTGAAAATAGCTTAAAATAGCATACAAGCAATTGTGCCTTACATATGTTATTTATTGGCATGATTTCAGATTAGTTTTGTCTTAGCTAGTCATAAGATAAGGAATTTATTGATTTTAGTTTTTTAAGAGTGCTTGGTTCAAAGATTTGTTGACGGCCCCTAACTGCACCACTGCCTGTGGAAGCAGGGTGCAGCTGAGAGACGCTGGCCGACATCAGAGTCCCTCAGTCGGATCAACCATTTGCTCGATCCCGCTGACTCCGCGGAGCTTGAATATCCAATATCTCAATCAATCCCTGGAGTTTTTCAAACCTTTATGAAAATCGATTTTATTTTTTGTTTTTGTTTTAAAATTGTGTGCAGGAGAAAACAAATTTGTTCTGTTTTCCTTGTTTACCTCCAGTAGATCCAAGAGTCTGACTGCTCTTCACTTCACTTAAGGGTATACATACAAAACATTAGTCAAGGTCAGGTACTGATTAGGTAATTATTAGTCCCTTAGTAACTAACTAACTTGGTCTGATGTTTGAATAAAAAAAAAAAGAAGGAATTATTCAATACCAACACTGAGATTTCTACTCTAATTTTAAGGTACTGATTAAATACCCTTTAGGGTCTTATTATTTCCTCTTCTATTAACTACCTATTAGTTCCTGAATAGTTACTCTTTGTTTCTTTTGTGACTACACATTAGTTCCTGAATAATTACTTTGCATTTCATCTGGAACTAAGCAGTAGTCCCATATTAAGGCTGGACTAGACTTACTGCCCCAGTAAGTCCAAGTTAACTAACCATTAGTTCCTTATTAGTTCTCTAAGCCTTCCCTGGCAGTAAATGAAATTTTGTGGAACTTATTTTAAAGTGTTATCAATAATATTGAATCAATTTGTTTTGAACCCAGAGAGCGACGGACACATTAAAACATTAATGAAAATAAAATAGTCTTAAATGACACATGAAAGGTACCTAAATGAGAATATTTTTTCTTTGTGGGTTTCCTAAACACACGGTTCAGGGTTACATCTAAGTAAGGACACAGAAAACCTCTGCAGTTACTGCAAAGCTACAAGATAATTTCATCTAATAATAATATTTAATAGTACCCCATGAAAGGGGCCAATGCAAAGGCCTAGTTGCCATGGCAATAAATGGAAGGAAATTAATAAACAATTTAGACTATAATTGTTAAACCTTGTCATTTCAGAGTAGATATTTACCCCAGAGGACTTTTCATTTAAATAACACTGTGTTGGTAGGAAACAATGCAAGACCAACAAAGACAAAATGATACATTTCTGAAACACATTGTTTGGGGAACGTTCTATGTGTCACTTCTCGGCTTGTAGTCCGCATAACTTAAAGCTGCACTCTTCCTGTCTAGATGACTGACAATTCATAAACTGGAAGCAGTCCTGAGAGATTAAGACATCACGCTGAGTGAGCAGAGCGCTACCACCAGGAAGCTAGGCTAAAAAATCAATGGAACGGTTAAGCTGCCTATGTATCAGACAGGAGAATTGGAGACAGACTGGGGAAATCATTGTTATATTTCAGGTGGATTTTTATATTGTCATTGACTCAGCAAAAGTGTGTGTGTATCTGGTGTGTGTATCAAAAGGAAAAAAGGGGGCTGAGTTTATGAATTAAGTGAAGTTAAGAAACTGTGCAGAGATTTTCTTGGCTTGGTTTTTGTGCAAGGTAAAGTCAGACATAGGTATGTGAACAGAACTCCAGGTTTTAGGATTGAGTGTGTTCATGGACGTGTGTGAGTCCCTGGCAGTTGTTTCCCTTATCCAGAGTGGTGCTGGCAGCATTTCTTTACTGTAAGCTCCCACATGTTGGCACAGCAAGGAAACACTCAGATGCTAGGGATCTCTGTGTGGGTGTATGTGTGTGTCTTTTTATAAATAGGAGAAAAAAGAGCATTCAGGAGGAAGAAAAAAGTATACACACTTTATATGTATACTTTATAGTAAAGCCTGGATTGGTGTATGTTCAATGTAAGAAACTTCCTATCTACCGTTGCTGGGGAAGTGATATCGCCATGAGCCTAAAACTCAGACTTAAAAAAAGCATTTAAGCCTTAATACTTACATATCTTGGATTGTTTATAGATGATAACTGCCATTTTTACTCATCCAGTGCATTTGCAATTACCAACTCTCCTGTACTGTTTTCCGGTTGCCAGTTCATAACTAAGCCAAACATTTCACCTACTACGTCAGACAAAATGCAGCAACCTCTGTATGCCTTCTGAGCATCTTTGCTTCCTTTTGCTCAGAAGCCGGCTGTCTTGTTTTGCTTATTTTTGAAGAAGCCATTTCTTAGATCTATCAATGGGCTACTGGCCACAGCTGAGCTCCTTCTCGTGCTAATTTCACCTCCTATTGGTGCAGAATCCGTAACTGTTGATGTTATCACCATAACCAGAAAATATTTATACATTTCTAAAATGGTAATTTATAATCTATATTGTTTAGCTTTAGTAAAATGAATGCTTTTATTCTAAAATGTATGCTATTATTCTGTACCACTCATTCTACTTTAAAAGTTGTAGCTAACCTTTAAGCAAATCTTAATATAGACAACCAGAGCTAGAACAACTTCCCTTTGAAATTGATTATTTAGGTTAATAAGAGGAAAAAAGTACATGAAACTGGCCCTGTGGGAGAGGAAATAGTTCTAAATGCAATAACCAATAAAGAATTTGCAATAACTGGCAGACAAGGCAATGCAAAGGAAGTTGTTTATTTATATAGCACATTTCAGTAACATGAATTCAATGTGCTTTACATAAGAAAAAGTTAAGTTAAATGTAGTGGCATGAAGACAAATACCTAAAGAAAAGTTGACCTGGAATCTTAACTGGTTATATTTTGATTGCACAGTCAAAGGCCAGAAATATGTTTGTTTAATCTTGTAGTATTTTACTTGGATGCGGTAGAATATCAACTCTATTTTTCATCATAGAATTGATTTTATTCAACCACACCAGAATCATATAGGATATGTTTAGGGCATACACACACTCATTATGTCTTGCTCTCCTTACTGGAACTTTCTTTTGACTTCTATTCATTTGTAGGGCCAAACCCAGACACTGTGGGGGCTGTGATCAGACAGCCCCACATTTGCAGAGAATCTGTCAATTATGTACTATTGCTAGGTGAATTTAATGGCCAATCAGCGTCTCAGAACTTTATGGTCTTGGGGCTCTGAAAATACTGCACTTTAACAGGCTTCTGAACCCAAGCGCAGGTGCAGACAATTAGAGGGACGATGGCGAACGTAACGAGCGAGATGCAGCTTCCACCAAATTCGGTGAGATCCTTATTTATCTACCCATTTGCCAGAAGAACATCCCTGTTGTAGGGCAGGAAAATTTCATGTCATGGTTATTGTGACTGTGACGAATCCACATCCTCTAACTTTGCGCGCCACACACACATTCCTGTTATACTGTGTTTGTGAGGACCAATACGCTTGCGCTGAGCCCAGTAGCTCCATTAACTTAAAACACACAAGCTGTTCCTGGTTACCTGCTGGCGTATTGAGGGTGCACACTTAATATTTCATTGGGGTTAACCGTGTGTGTGTGGGTGTGTGGGTGGGTGTGGGGTGTGTGTGTGTGTGTGTGTGTGTGTGCTACGGGGACTTGTCATCTTCAGTCTGGCTGCGTCTTTGCTGGGTTCAAACCCAGTTTGGTGTAATTGAATAAGTCAATGAATCTGTGTAAAATAATGAAGTTGTAAAAATTATTTGTTTTTGTACATCAATTGTTTGTGGAGGTAATATATAGACAAAACTGATTAATGAGAAGAAATCAGAAATAAGAGAGCCTGAGGTGAGTGGCTTAAACTATTTAATGAGGGCTGTGGGAAGAAGAGCGGCCATTTCTGTTTTCTGTTTCTTTGTTACATTGCTGGTAACTGGAGGGAGGCTGAGGCCCAGAGGATCTTGTACATGTTTAGTTTCTTTTGCACCCTGTTTTGAGTTTTTGAGCACAATAAATCACCAACACCAGTAACCCGACTGAGCCTGGATTCTTGGAGGCCAAAGAACCCCGTCACAGTGACCCAAATCATCACTGTTACTGTTATTATATAGTAAATTAAATCATTACTGTTAAATTGTATGTATTGTCCAATTGTTTATTTGAATTCTTATTCCGGATTAGTTGGAGACATACACTAGGCTATATCAGCCCCACCAAAAATATTTTTCACCAGCCGCCACTGTTCTGGCTATTGATTTTTTTTTTTTTATATGGTCCTGTGAAGCTATCAGTTATACCAACTGATAACCCCACCTGTAGCAGAAAGTTAAAATGTCACCATGAGCTTGTTGGAAAAGTTAAGAAAGCCCTGGAGTAGTGGATCCTGCTGCCTAGCCAAGAAAAATAAAAATAAACCATCAATGGTATTCATTGCCATATTAACAGGAGGCTAATCTTGAGGACTATAAACAGTAAAACAGATGTTTAACTGATCAAAACAGGCAGTATGGACATTTCTTATATCTACAAACACTGGAAATAAACAACTTCAGTTTGAGTTGTTTTAATTGCCAAAGTCATGAAAAACAGCCAGTGTATGACTGACTGACTGGCTTGTATGTTTAATCTCAAATAGGAGTTATTCTTTTATCAACAGGACTTAACAAAAATTACTGTCCAAAAAAAAACAACCCACCCAGGGTGGGCAGATGAGAAACCAGGAGGGAGGGCACAAAACAAACAGACAAAAAAAACAGAGAAAAACCCAAAAATCAGCCATGAGGCTGGGGATTCTCTGGAGGCCAGAGACAACGCAGAGTCTCCACAGGATGGCAGTGAGGCTGGAAAGGATGCAGAGTCGCTGGAGGCCTGTCGTGAGGCCAGAGGTGAGGCAGAGTCTTTGGATGCTGGTCTTGAGGATGACAACGAAGAAGGACCTCTTGAGGATGACCGTGAGGCTGGGGTCTCTGCAGCAGGAACCGTGGAGGCTGGCGTCTCTGCAGCAGGAACCTTGGAGGCTGGTGTCTCTGCAGCAGGAACCTTGGAGGCCAGTGTCTCTGCACCAGGAACCTTGGAGGCTGGCGTCTCTGCAGCAGGAACCTTGGAGGCCAGTGTCTCTGCACCAGGAACCTTGGAGGCTGGCGTCTCTGCAGCAGGAACCTTGGAGGCCAGTGTCTCTGCACCAGGAACCTTGGATGCCAGTGTCTCTGCACCAGGAACCTTGGATGCCAGTGTCTCTGCACCAGGAACCTTGGATGCTGGAGTCTCTGCAGCAGAAACATTGGAGGCTGGGCTCTCTGCAGGAGGAACCTTGGGGACCACCAACTGCGGCACAGGAACCTTGGGGACTGCTGATGGCGGCGCAGCTTGGGACCCACGAACAGGCTGTACAGCTTGGGACCCATGAAGAGGTGTTGCAGATTGGGGCCCATGAAGAGGCAGCACAGCTTGGGAAACATGAAGAGCTGGTGCAGCTTGAGCCCCACGGAGAGTTGGGGAACGCCCGCTGAGGGGCCTTGGAGGCAAGGAACACCTGCTGAGGGTCCTTGGAGGTGAGGAGCACCTGCTGAGGGGCTTTGGAGATAAAGAGTGCCCTCTGATGGGCCTTGGAGGTGAGGTGCGCCCTCGATGGGCTTTGGAGCTCGCAGAGTGCTCTGTTTCACAACATGATGGGGTTCAGTGTTCAGTGTTCAGGGTGCTCTAAGCCCCGGGCACTGAGCGGCACTGACGGCACTGAGCACAGTGCTTCTCCTCACTCAGAGCCTCTGACTGAGGAGTGAAAACACCAACAGGTTCTGATTGAGAAGCTAGGACACTGGGAGGAGCTGACTGTGGAGAAGGGAGGACTAACCCACTAGAGGGCTCTAGCTTGGAGACGGGCCTGCACAAGCGCTCTGACCTCGGAACAGGTCCGCTAAAGAGCTCTGGCTCGGGACCTGGCCCACTAAGGGGCTTTGGCTCAGGAAATGGCTTGCTAAGGGGCTCTGGCTCGGGAAAAGGCTGGCTGGCAGGGAGCTGATGGAGGTGGAAAGAAAAGGGGGAAAAAAAATCATCATTCTCCCAATAAGAAGCTTAAAAATATCTGATTCCTTAAGTTGTGGGGGATCTGAACTTAAGACTGTCTGGGTTCAATTGAATATTTAATAGTCCTGAGAGGTGGGAGTCCTGAAGGTGGCGACTGAGATCACGGAGGAACCTGAGGGGGAGTGGCGGCATCAGACTGACCCATCAGAGAGGAAGTGGCGGCATCAGGCTAATCCGCTGGAGAAGCCATAGTATTTTACCACCTGTGACGGTGTCTGCGCTTGGAAGCAGAAGACAGTGGGGGAGATTTATTTCAAAGCTGAGAGAAGGCATCCTGTATGTTCCACTTTGCTAAACCAAAGTTCGCTGTCTGAAGAAAGAAGGTTTGGAGTTCTGGATAAATCTCTAGTAACTTCATTACTTCTTCGGCAGTACTCATCCGCTTCCAAGGTGGACTGACTTCTGGTAGGTATTCGAGTGTGAATCTTAAGAGTCTTAGAAATTCACTTGCCTTTTTGCTTGGTGGCTCTGCTGGGTCCATGTTGGCTGGTTTCTTCTGTCACTGTTTGTGTGGAGGTATTGTGAACCCAAAAGCAGAGATGAGGAGGCAGAGATAAATTTTAATGACTGAATAAAAGTCCAAGGCAACAGAGGGAAAAAATACAAAATGCTGAAAACCAAAAATCCATTTAATGCCAGGGTGAACACATGGGGAGCACAGAGATGACCAAGCAACAAAAGAACAAGAAACCAGCAATAAGGAACTTAAGAGTTGTTGTATATATGGGGAAGAGAAAAAATGACAGTGCTAATGAGCTGATATGGAGAAAGTTGTGAAAAGAACTAACCAGAAGGGAGCCAAGGGGAATGGAAACAGGCACAAGGGGGCAACAGAGAGTAACTCACTAAATTCAAAACTGACAGAAAACAACTACAAAGATGCAAAATAACAAAACTCCTCACGTATGGACCTGGTTCTTCGCGCAGATATCATATTTTGTCACTGCAAAGGCTTTGCCCAAAGGAAAAAAACAACCTGTCTGTGATTGGCTACTGTTCAGGAAATCCCACATCTTGAGTTGTGACGCGTTGGGAAGGTTACAAACTGTCTTCCCATTTCCAGCTCACATTTGAGCTAGCAGAAACTGTTCAGCTATAGGAGCTTTTTTGTAGATGGCCTTTAACCCTTGCTTACCAACTTCCAATTCTTGAAGAGACGCCATGAGCTTTTCTAGTAGGAAGAAGGGGACAGCCTCAAGAAGTGGTGTTTCCTAAAAGTAGCCAATCACAGGCGGGTTGCTTTGTCTGATGGGTAACGCCTTTAAAGTGACAAAAGTTGACATGAAAATAGAGAAATAGGTCCACACAGGAGGAAGAGGGAGGCTGTGCACGCATGGAGCTCAAAGCACATCCAAAGAGAGAAGGAACAAGCACATGTGTGTTATATATTAGGGCCCCGTGGTACTCTATTTGCACATGTAACATGTTGAAAATGCACACGAAGAAGACTTAAAGAGCGTCTGTATGAAATAAAGCTGCTTGTAGGAGTATTTATTGCTTGTGTAGAGTTTTGGAAGAATACTGACGCCATATTTAAGGCTACCTGAAGTTGTCAGACTGGTTAAATTTTTTTTCTTAATTTACAGGTCCAGTTGTAATTAGGCCTGGTTGTAGCTTTAAGATTTTAACTAATCTTCCCAAAAGAATTAGGCAAATTACCATATGTTCCTCATGGGATATGGATATATTAACTATTGAAACAGTGTTGGATTTCCAAAATGGTGATGACTTGAAGAATACCTTTGAGCTGTTTTAATAATAGAACCAAAGACGTTTAATGGTGAAATTACAAACATTTGCAGGTTACTTTTGTTAATGTAAAATTGTTGTGTTATTGGGAACACTCCTGCACCTTTTTCTTTCCTGTAGCATCACAAACCCAATATAAATACCCCTACTTTTGAAAAATGTATGAGTAGAGCAAATCCATGCTTCCACAACCTTCACCTGCTTTTCATGTCACCCCTAAGAAAATGTTTTAGCTAAAACACTCGTTCATCTACCTAGGTGGTAACCCAGAAAGTGCCTTTTGTTTCTTTTAGTTTGTGCTTCTCTTGAAGAAGGTCTTTATGTAGGCTGAGTCTTTCTCGTAAGCTCTGTCCCTTAGTGTATGTTGATGAGTGTGCCTATGCTTGTGTTTGCATGCCGATGACTCTTCACCCTTTCATCTCATCAAGGGTTCATCACTCCATCCCTCATCAATCACACCATCCCGCAGATCACTCATCAGCCGAGGGCCTGGTTTTAAAATGATAAGATCTTTCTCTGACCGAGCATGCACAAAAAGTAAAGGCACGCGCAAACACACACGCGCACACACACACACGTCTGATGCGATCATGTGATCATAGCACTCTATGAACAAACTCTTGCAAACATATTTGGGTGCCTTTCATTTAGCCCCTTCAAATCATTATTTTCCTTCATGATAACACACAAGATCCAGCTCTGTGTTGGTCTGCAGCACACATGTACACATATAGTTTCCATGGTGACCAATAGGCAGCCATGCATAATGAGTGAATAGTCTCTTGGGACATCTCCTTTGTACATCTTTCCATCTCTCTCCTTTAGTGATGACAAGTTGTCTCCTCTCTGTCTCTCTTGTTTTTCCTCCAGGCCTCTGTTTATTATACATAATAAATGCATTTCAATTCACAAGCTTCACTTCATATAGCCCATCCAGAGAGTTGCAGCAGGCAACCTTTGTCTGAAAATCTTTCCCCTAGATTAGTCCACTGTATTACTCAAAACTCTGTTTCAACAAATGCAACAAAGACATTAATCCCAGCTGAGCAAGCTTGTCCCAGAACCTCAATGGTGTTGCAATAAGTGCAGCTGAAGAGAGTTTGAGTGACAGGGCCTCATTATGAGTAAATGTGGCATGGATGGGAGGCTGGGTTAGGGGTGTCTGGAGGGAGGGAAATGTTGTTTTGTCACAGATTGAGATAGCTTGAGATAAATGCTAAATATTACTTGCATCAAAAGTCACTGAGAGTGGTTGTCCTCCTAGCAACAACATAAAATGTTAATATAGGACAACCTCACCTGGTGTTTTTACTGGCTTTACAAATGTGAAAAGAGCCAGATGACACATACACTGCATTCACGTATTTTAACGTGTAAAACAGGATGAGAACAAACAGAGTTTGATACAGAACTACCTCAGTTTAAGCATTTCAAGATGTATATGAGTATAATTGGTTTCCTAGACTGGGATCTGTCCAGGGTATATGGATTGTACACGTGGTGTCCATTGATATGCAGATATGGGCCCCAAATAGACTGAAATCACTGAATAAAACTAGTGCTTAGAGATGCATTTGCATGCACCGTGCTTTTTTTCCCCCCCACTATCTATCCTGTTTTAGATAATTATGATATTACGATATTATACACTGCCTGGCCAAAAAAAAAAGTCGCCACCTGGATGCAACTAAGCAAATAGGTACAAGCCTCCTATTGGATAATTACTGAATGAGAGATTAGCTTTCAGCTGGCAACAAGTTATTTAACCCCAACTGGTGCAATGACTTGCTTCTCATTTCCTAAACAACCATGTCGAAAGACACATCCCATGGTCGTGGAAAAGATGTTAGTCTGTTTGAGAAGGTTCAAATCAGAGAGCAGAGAAAACATCTAAAGAGATTGCAGAAACTATTAAAATTGGGTTAAGAACTGTCCAACGCATTATCAAAAACTGGAAGGATAGTGGGGACCCATCATCTTCAAGGAAGAAATGTGGCCGGAAAAAAATCCTGAATGATGGTGATCGGAGATCACTTAAACGTGCGGTGAGATCAAATGGAAGAAAAACAACAGTAGAACTCAGGGCTATGTTTAATACTGAAAGTAAGAGCATTTCCACACGCACAATGCGAAGGGAACTCAAGGGATTGGGACTGAACAGCTGTTTAGCCGTAAGAAAACCACTAATCAGTGAAAAAAAGGCTTCAATTTGCTAGGGAGAATAAAGATTGGACTGTGGAGCAATGGAAGAAGGTCATGTGGTCTGATGAGTCCAGATTTACCCTGTTCCAGAGTGATGGGCCAATCAGGGTAAGAAGAGAGGCAGGTGAAGTGATGCACCCACCATGCCTAGTGCCTAATGTACAAGCCTGTGGGGGGGTGTTATGATCTGGGGTTGCTGCAGTTGTTCAGGTCTAGGTTCAGCAACAGTATGTGCTCAAAGAATGAGGTCAACTGACTACCTGAATATACTGAATGACCAGGTTATTCCATCAATGGACTTTTTCTTCCCTGATGGCGCAGGCATATTCCAAGATGACAATGCCAGGATTCATCGGGCTCAAATTGTGAAAGACTGGTTCAGGGAGCATGACTCATCATTTTCACACATGGATTGGCCACCACAGAGTCCAGACCTCAACCCCACTGAGAATCTTTGGGATGTGCTAGAGAGGGCTTTGCGCAGCGGTCAGACTCTACCATCATCAATGCAAGATCTTGGTGAAAAATTAATGCAACACTGGATGGAAATAAATCTTTTGACATTGCAGAAGCTTATCGAAACAATGCCACAGCGAATGCGTGCCGTAATCAATGCTAAAGACGGTCCAACAAAGTATAAGAGTGCGTGACCTTGTTTTTGGGTGGTGACCTTTTTTTTGGCCAGGCAGTGTATATTAATATTATGATAATGGGCCCAGTGTTCAATTCAATTCAGTTTATTTCTATAGTGCCAATTCCCAACTCAAGTCATCTTAAGGCACTTTACAGTTCACCAAATCATACAGTCAAATTAGTTCAAAGTTTTCTATCTAAGGAAAACCAGTTGATTGCATCGACTCATTGACTCAAATACAATCCCTCACACTAAGCATGCTTGTAGCGACAGTGGAGAGGAAAAACTCCCTTTTAATAGGAAGAAACCTCCAGCAGAACCAGGCTCAGTGTGAGCGGCCATCTGCTGAGGCCCACTGGGGTTCAAGGAGACAGAAGCAGACATAGAAAAAGAAGCATAGATACAAAAAGCAGCTGTAAAAGGCAGCCCCGTCCAGGAAACACGCAGCAAGTCAGACGAGCTGCAAGCCAGCTCCCATGTCAGAGGATGAAGAGAGCACATCCACTCAGTCACAGTCAGAGAAACAGGACCACACTGGAAAACAGACCGATCTCCAGCATCTATAAACAAAGGTGTTGATGGCAGCAGCACAGCTGATATTTCTCTCCAGGATGGAGTCACAGCCAAACAGGAACAGACCAGATGAAGCTACTATGAGGAAAAGCAGAGAGAGCAGAACGTTAGAGAATCGAACTAACAGATTCTGCAGAGTGGGAGAATAGAGATAGAATGAAGCAGAATGATGAAATGGGGGTCCCTATGTCCTCCAGCAGTCTAAGCCTATAGCAGCATAACTATAGAGATAGCTCAGGATAACCTGAGCCACCCTAACTATAAGCTTCATCAAAAATTAAAGTTTTAAGCCTAGTCTGAAAAGCAGACAGGATGTCTGCCTCACGGACTAAAACTGGTAGTTGGCTCCACAGGAGAGGAGCAGTGTTCTATTTCATTTCAGGCTCAGTTTATTTCAGGCTCCATAAGGTTAGATGGGAAATGTCTGTCCACAACCATTTTTAAGATATCTCTGGATGTTCAACCAAATTCAAGTCATCTCTGGCTTGGCCATCTCAGAACATTCACTTCTGAGTTGTTTCTGAGCCTTAGAGATCCTGTCCATGTTCTATTTGGTGTTGCCTCAGCCTGAGGTCCAGAACCCTCAGAAATTGTTGCATTGATCTGACTACCAGTTTTAATCCATGAGGCAGACACCCTGTCTACCTTCCTTTTTTGTCAAAACATATCTTCAGAGTGGCTCAGGTTATCCTCAGCTACCTCTGTAGTTATGTATCTGTAGGCTTAGAGTGCAGGAGGACAAAGAGACACTTTTCATCATTCTGCTTCATTCTATCTCCATTCTCCCACTCTGCAGTATTTGTTTGTTCAACCCTTCACTTTATGTTCTCTCTCTCTTTTTTTGTTCATCATAGTAGCTTTATCTGACCTGGAGGCATTAGCTGGGCAGCTGCCTTCAACATGTTCAATTATAGATAGTTGACAATTATAGTGACTTGACGGATTTGTCTCTGTAAGTTGCCTTCAGATCATATGGGTTGGGAAATGGCTCAATATACTGTAGATAAACTCAGTAAAACTAAATTGAAATTTAACGGCAGAGATACAAGAGAGCAAGGTGAGTACACCCACTGTGGGTGAGGTAGGTGATGGTGAGCGGTAATTGTTGGTAATGATATTCCTGTTCTTTCTGCCTTGTGCAGATAGTCTCATATTTCTCAACATTAAAGACTTGGGTTGTGTGGTTGTAAAGGGGTTCCTGACGGCATAAACCAGTGGGGGCAATCCAGAGATTCGTTGAGGGAGTGTTGAGGTGAAATCTCAAGAAAACCCTTAGAGCAAGGGGGCAGAACATAGGAATCCAGGAAGAAAGCATTAACTAGTAAACTGGTTTTCACTTTTGGAGCAAAACAATCTGGCAATGGCATCAGGGAAGTTACTTGCCAGTAGAGCTGCACTGATCCAATCTGATGCCAATATCTTAGCTGGGTGTATTGGCCCATATTGGATAGTGATGCAATTCAACTGTTGAATGGATGACTCATATATCTTTTCTATATGAGTAAAGGCTTTACCCTTGACATAAATATTGTTAAGGATAACAAATGAAAACATATAGAATTATAATTTATATTATTTGCTAACAAATCAGCAGTAAAAAGAAAGAAATAACAAATTCCCTGTAAAGTTCACTGGATAGGATCTCTGATATCCAAACATTGATATCTGATCCAGTAATCAAAGCTACGTATCTCTACTTACAAGTAACAAGTATGTTTGAGTAGACTATATAGCAAAAGAAGAAAAACAAGAGGAGCTAAATTAGATGTTTGAAAAGGGGGAGGATTTGTAAGGTCACCAGTGTGGGGGTTATAACAGGCTAACCATCCCACAGAGGAAGATGGTGAAAATCTGTTACGGTAACTTAAGGGTGGCGCTACATGCAACCAGGAGAAATGTTAAGAAAATTTCCTCTTGCTTATGAAATGCCCTGCCACCCACTGACTGTTCACCCACACACAGAGGTCCTCTAATAAATAAAACTACGACTCTGCACTTCCCTTTTATTGTACATGTACTTGCATGCATCTTTGCACTTCTGTTAGTGTGTGTGCATTTGTGTGTATGACCTCTGCTGTCCTTTGGCACAAGGAACATTTTGAGCTGCTGCTTTTACAAGCCAGGCATTAAGCTGTCTATCAACTGCCAGAAAAATACCTTGGATCCCTTTTCCTCCATCACGCTCACACACTCACATCGATTCCCCAGAAACCCCAGTTGCAGTTGCCGTATCTGCTCCTTAGCTAGGCTCTTAAACATACTGAAACCAACCTCTCTGCTCTTTATGACCTCTTTTACACATGAGCCTTCTCTCTTTACATCTCTTCTCCAGTCATCTATCATCCCTGCCACCCATCATTTATCTCTCTCGATATTTGCTCCCTAAATATCCTCTCTGCTTGGATACAGGACATGTTATAAGGTGAGCAACTGCTGACTAGATGGGTTGTGATCCATCTGGTGGTACCACCACAGATCAGCTAATTTTGAGATATGCTTGTAAATGTAAAATACAGCTTGTCATGGTGCATGGCTCTCTGTTACATCTGCTTCTTAAAGTTCAAGCAAACAAGGCCAGTGTTTCCTTTGAATGGGGATCTTGTTTTCGAAAAAGGAGTACTAGAATGTACACTTGTATGTATTTGATTTACTGCCCCAAAAAATCAGTTTCATGGAAAACTAGGCTAGTTTGACTTCAACAAAGTTTTTGCCATTATAAAGCTGAGAGTAAATTTCTAGTGTCACCAATAATGAAACAAATATAAATATGATCAAAACAGTCTCTAATAGGCTTAAGATTAATACTAAGTGTATAAATGTGCACATTTCCCATGATAAAACAAGTAAATTGTTCTCGCTCTCTCTAATGATTAGATTAGATGCAGAGAATAATTTACAGGAGAAAGTTCAAGAAATGAAAAATAAAAATAGACATTTTGTGATCAGCCTGGAAAGACATAACAGATCTTACAACAATGACACAAATGGAAAATATAAAAATTGGGCTCTTACTGAGCCTTACTAAAACTAAAAAGCTCAGTATAGCATATCCATATGCTATACTGAGCTATATGCTATATATATACAGTATATATATATATATATATATATATATATATATATATATATATATATATATATATATATATATATATATATATATATATGTATATATACATATATATATATATATAAAAAACTGTTTTCTCACCCCTCGTGGGGTGTTAGGTGTCATCCTCAAGCTCGGGTCCTCTACCAGAGGCCTGGGAGTTTGAGGGTTCTGCGCAGTATCTTAGCTGTTCCTAGGACTGCACTCTTCTGGACAGAGACCTCTGATGTTTTTACCTGGAATCTGCTGTATATATGTATGTATGTATGTAGCATATGTATATATATATATATATATATATATATATATATATATACATATATGCTATATGTATAAGCTTATTAATAGGCTGTTTCAATCTTATAGGCAGTGTCAGGTATTACTTTGACTTTTTTAGAGACTCCGTAAAGTTTATATTTGGTATTTGGCTCTTCGATGCCAAAAAAAGTTATGTTTGGATAGGAGGGTGCAGCTGGAACTGAGGTTTGGAGACTAATTGAAGAAGAAATAAGTGTTTGTATCTTCATGTTCCGCTTGAGAGGTTAGTCAATCTTACAAATGACAGTAGTGATAAGTGAAAAGTATTTTGTAGTGTTTAATGAAAGATGCTGATGCTTTTTGGATATAATCCAACTGGAAAATCTGAAGAGGCATATTCTGCCTGTGTTTGGATTTAAATGAATCAGAAGATAAACAGCAATTGTTCAACCTAGAAAAACTTAAAAAAAAAAACTTTGCAAAAAGGCTTACACGCCTGCATGTGATGTAAGCATGCAGGGATGTGAGTGGGAGGTATCAGGAGATCCTTGCATAGAATTGCCAAAGATATCACAATTAAACTCCTATACAAGCTCTCATATATACTATCTTTATTAAGTCTCCTTACATACCATAAAATAACACAAAGTGTTGGCCATATACAAATAAAAAACGAAAATGTTAAAGTGAACAGACAGGTTAAACTACCACAAGTTGAAATAAGCAAGTTAAGAAGGAGTCAACCTCTCAGGCTCCTGAAAATAAATATGTTTTAAAAAGTTTTACTTAAGAGGTTTGAGGGTAATAAAGATGGAATGTTACAAGATAGAACAAAGGGAAAATGTTAACAAGCAAAGTTAGGAAAATAGAACATGAGGTAGAAAAAAAGACAAATTATGCTAAATGAAAGGTTCATGAAGGGGTTTAGTAATAAAGAACAAAAAAATTATTTTATTACAGTAGAACTTTTTATTTTCATAACTGGCCATATTGCCCTCAGCTCCAGCACCCTATCTTGTGTGAGACTGCTGACTAAAATGCTGGTAGGGACTGTCTATATTATTTGTCTTAGAAAATGTAGTCTCTGCTGGTTACCAATCTCTTTGGTGTATTTCACCTGAAGAAGATCCTAAAGATCTATCCACTATGTAGTCTCACACTGCCTGTACTGTGCAGTTCCTGATGCTAAGCGGTTTAGCTTCAGATAGTGATCACTGAAGATGAGCACTAGATAGATTTTTTTTTCTGCACTAGCTATTTGTCTGTTTTATTTCCTCTCTGTACGCTGATTTATCATCTACATAAATGAGTCCCATTGTTGTGGTGTCATTTTTACATTAAATGATCAGGTTTTCTATGTTCACCATTATCATGCTAACCACAAACATAGTTAAATTGGAAGGCAACCCGACTTGCGCACAATTTTTTTTCAAGATGTTTTTTATACCTATCCAAGAGCCTTTGTCATTTCAATTGGCTCACACCAGAGCACACAGTAGTTGGAGTGCTGATGTATTTAAACCCTCCTCAACACATTCCAAGTTAGATGCAAATCAAAGAACCATCCCTTGTTCATCTGGATTGTTTTGTTGTGCATGGGCTATATGAGTGGTCTTTTGAATCCTTCTGAAAGTGCTTACTTTATTTGAAATCAGTTCCATGACTGTATCGTAAATGCTTGGAAGCTGAAACTGCAACCCAGAAATCACCATTACCCTTCATAATTTCTTTAAAGCTCTGGTATATCACTGTGCACAAGACAGCACTTACCTGGGGAGAAAAAACATTGATTCCAACGTTTGACAAATAAAATACCACAGACAAAGAAGGCTAAAATGCGAAAGGCATCACAGGGGCCATCATCAGGGGGGTCATCAATACTGTTTGCATTTAGTGGAAGTGATTAAGAAAGTAAGAAACAGACAGAGCCACAGGTGAGCGGTAGAGCACTCTCCTGAGAGAGAGGAGAGGTTTGAAAATTGAGAGGGGAAGTCTAAATGAGATTATCTGAAAGAAGTAGAGCAGACAATGAGTCAAACATTTGAGAAACAGACAAAGGGAAGGGTGGAGCTCTTTTTTATGAAACCAAGCTTTAAAAAAAAGCATGTTGGTACTTCTCCTGAAGCAGATATGTGCCACTTTCACCAGAAGTTGAAAGACTTTATTTTCATCAATGTGTGCCCTGCGACTAATATGATAATCTGCCTCGAAATAATATGCACATTTGCTTGTGCATACGTAGTAGCCAAGATAACGTTTAAATATATGTTTTACTATCTTTTTTGCTACAAACTGAACAATATGATCGTATTATGTCTTAGTTGCTGTGCAGACAATGAAAGTTCTGAGAAGCTTCTTTAATGTCAGATTGATGCATACTCGGAGTGATTAGTCAAAAGCAACATTGGTGCTATTTCATTATTAACCTTAAGGTACAAACAATTAACCACAGGGTACAAATAAGATGGACATACCTAAATTGCAGGAATTACAAGCAATGCTTCAAAGGAAAAATCCTGCTATTACAAGAAATGGCGAACAGCAAACTGCAAACGTAAACCTGCTGCAAACGCTAATTGATGCAGACACACAAAAGGTATGTTAAAGAGAAATGCTGCCAGTTAAGAACACCTGCAAAGATGATCACCAACTCAGACATATATATGAACTGAACTTCCTCCTTGCCTGAATGGTAAATTCAGGTGGAGGTCTATGTCTTGGCCAATCTATTTTTCCAGACTTCTTGATTTTGACAAAATGGAGACAGGAGTAAGATGTTAAAAAGCTGCTGATATTGTTTAATAACCTACTCATTCTTTAAATGTCTCAATAACTTTCTCCCCGACCTGTCTACAGTGTTCCTGGTCCTCTTGTTGACTGTTCTTCAATTTTTTCTTATAGGAAAACCCTGACGCTTTTACATATAATAAAAACTCTAATTAACTGCAAGGAGACTTCTTCAGATCCATGATTTTATTTAGGTTTATTCGATAGAAGTGGCTAAATTATTAAATAATAATCTCCAGTTTTTTATTATTTTTTATTTTTACTTGCAAGAATATTTAAAATCCTGCTATTTTATCCCTTAACTTCAAAATAACACACTACTCTATTGGGGTTTATTACAAATAAATGACTTTAAAAATAAAACAATGTTAACGTAAGAGACCAAAACTGAAAAATGTTGTGCTTCTGGGAGACACATTGAATACGGCATCATCTAAAAATAAGCAGATATAAAGAATAACAATTATGTATTTTTAATCCATTTAAACCACAAAACAAAAAAAATTTAAATCTCATTTTAATCCTGGGTATCAGAATCATAACTGTCCTTATTGTCCTTTAGCATATACAAGAGCATACATAAATAAATGCATAGTATATAAGATCATTACAGTTTGCTCAGCATAAATAAGTAAATATAATAAAAAAATATATATTTTTTTTCATTTTAATGGGGTAAGAATTGAAGCTCTCTGCAGCTACATCTATTGATTTGGTAGTCTTACTGTTCTGCATTTATGATCAGTGAGTGGGAGGTTTGCATGTGAAATGAGTTGCAAACCTTGAATGGAACCATTGGTGACAGCGCACAGGATTTTTACCACTTGCCCAAATGGCAAGTGACTTTCACTTTCACATTTCACATTTAATTTGCCCAGAAACAATTTTAACTTGCCCAGTATAATGTTTGATAAATATAGTTCCTTATATTCATTTTTGTATATATATCAATGAAACATGTTTGTTTTTTAAATGTTTTTTGGTGATTCAGTAAGTTTCCAGGTTCCTGGTGTGTATTTGCATGCGTCAGATAATGAACTCAATCCTACATTACCGTGTTAACATGCTTTTCAATCCTTCCTGCACATTCTTTTCAAACTAAACTTTGCTTTAAACTGTTGTGTGCTTGGAAAAATATAAATTGTAATGTTAAAAATCTAAAAAAGCTTGACAGGTTAAAAACTTACACTACTACTACTCATCAATTTAACATGTTTAGCTCTATAACATTTAAATGCACCACTCCAATGTCTAAGAGAGAAAAATTAATGAACATTTTTTTTATTATATGACCACTATACAGAAGACTGCCATATGATAGAAATATTTACACTGTGCGCATACAATTATTATTATTATTTTCCTAATCCCTGACTGATCATTTTTAATCTAGCGTGTATTATAGTATATATTCTGCTTCATGCTCTCTCTGTTCTCCTATTCTGCAGAATCTGTTAGTTCAATCTCTAACGTTCTGCTCTCTCTGCTTTTCCTCAGAGTAGCTTTGCCTCGTCTGTTCCTGTTTGGCTGTGACGTCATCCTGGAAAGAAACATCAGCTGTGCTGCTTCCATCAACACCCTTGTTTATAGATGTTGGAGATCGGCCTGTTTTCCAGTGTGGTCCTGTGACTGGGTGGATGTACTCTCTTCGTCCTCTGGCATGGGAGCTGGCTCGGAGCTCGTCTGCCTGGCTGTGTGTTTCCTGGACGGGGCCGCCTTTTACAGCTGCTTTTTGTGTCTCTGCTTCTGTCTCCTTGAACCCCAGTCGGCCTCGGCAGATGGCCGCTCAAACTGAGCCTGGTTCTGCTGGAGGTTTCTTCCTGTTAAAAGGAAGTTTTTCCTCTCCACTGTCGCTACAAGCATGCTTAGTGGGAGGGATTGTATTTGAGTCAATGAGTCAATGCAATCAACTGGTTTTCCTTAGATATAAAACTTTGTATCAATTTGACTGTATGATCTGGTTGAACTGTAAAGTGCCTTGAGATGACATGTGTTGTGAATTTGGCGCTATATAAATAAACTGAATTGAATTGAATTGAATTAAATTCATCATCCAGCGGCTGCTCTGCAGAATTCTCTCCCCAAGAGCTGAATCACGCCATCTAGCGGAAAATCACGCGGCTTTTTCAAATCACCCGAGAATATGTACACAAATATGGCGCCGGCAACGCTTGTTGGTCGTTTTCAGCGAATGTTGGTGATTTTAAAGTAATTTTGAGTGATAATTTTTTTAGCGATCATTGCACTTGCCTGGCGGGCAAATGCAATGAAATTTGTACTCTCCCAACAATAAAAACTACTTGCCCCGGGCGATCGGGGGATGGTTAACATCGAGCCCTGGAGCACCACCACATGTTCCAGACATAACAAGTTCCAAAAACTCATTTCAGAGCAGCTTCTTTAATTTCATTGTACGTAACGGTGATGGTTTGAATCTACGCTCTGGGTTACCCATAATTCCAACTTGTATAGAAAAAATAAAACACTCAAATACATCGTTCTTTTAAGATCTTTATTGCAGTTTGAAACATATTATATGAGTGTGTTTTTTTTACCAACCCTATAATGAACTGTACACAGTTATCAACATAGTAACATAGTCAACATAGTGGTCAGGGCATAGAGCTTGGAATCCTGTGGTTCTGGGTTCGAGCCCTACTCCCACAGACTGCCACTCTGGCTCTCTGATCAAGACCCTTAACCCCTGATGGCAGCCCACTGTTCCCCAGGGGAATGGTTTAAATGCGGAGGTAAATTTCCACAATGGGAGATCAATAAAGTTCAGTTATTTTTATTATCTTGAAAACAGAATATATACCAAAGCACTAGGTTCCTTAGTTTGAAGGTTTTGAAAAGGTCAGACAAGCAGACAGTTTGTGAAATGATTGGACCTCACCTAGATTGACACCTTCCACTCCCCATCTATTTTCTTACTAAGGAAGACCCCACAGGATGGCTGCTGCTCTGTGAAGAGCCATTATCCAATCACATTGTGGCATTTTGCTACCAAGGGAAAAATAATAATAATCATAATCCTGAGCATCTCCCTGATAACTCATTTATTTCAGTTAAAAGCCAAATTACAGTGCTTAAATGCAACAGAGGCCACTGTGGCCTTCAAAGCGAACGTCAGAGAGGGCTGAGCGGCGTGTCGCGTCTTCATTAACATCGTGTGAGGGAAGCAAAGACTGCACCCAATTAATGCAACATCACAGTGCTCGTGCTTATCACTCACCCTCATGGAAACACACATACTCACCACCATCCCGAACCACACACACACACCCATATAGAGTAATACTGAGTGGAATAGACACAACAGCGCACTGCTCATTACTGCTGTGACGGTTTAGTCTCCATGGTCTAGGTGATGCGATGGGGGCTGTGGCAGCAGCCTCACAGTTGTCTAACACAGACACACACAGACACATAACCTGCTATGAGGGATCAGGATGGGGGAACCCTCTGATTTACTGCTTTTTATCTTGGGCAAAGAAACACACACACATGCGTTCCCTGTCTGCATCCCTCCCCTTCCCAAACACACACACCATCACACACCCACAGTGAAGTCGTATCTTGATTAGGCGGCTTAGGTGGTCCAGGGAAATACACTCATCTCTGTCTGTCTCTTTGCCTCCCCCCTTTCTGGCATGTTGTTATCTCCAGGGTCCAAATGTTTAGAGATATCTTCACACACACCTGATGGCAAACAACCTCAGTTGTCTCCCCTGTGTGTCCTTCTTCTAACAGGCTCCTACAGCCTTGACCGGACCCACAGCCTGTTTACAAAGGGTTGGACTAGACATCTATTTAGCCCGGCTTTTCAAAAGCGACAAAAAGAAAGGTAAATGCAAAAGTAGTGAGCTTTACACCTCCAAAGTCCTTTCTTGCAAAATTGGAATCATACAGAGAAAATGAGAATATAAATGTGTTTAATACTTTGGCCGTTTTCTTGTAAACTGAATTTTAAATCAACTGTGTTGTTTGCTCTCCTTTCTTTTTTGGCGAACAAGAGATCCTTATATTTTTAATTCTGTCTTTCATCTCCACAGGGCTGTAAGTAGATTTGGACGATGTCCGTGTGGTTAACCTCAAGACCCTCTGTGAATCTTCTCATCATTATTCAGTCGGCTCCCCTTGTAAGGACCCCATCCACAGTCATCCATTATTTACCAGCCTTTCCACCTTCCTGCAGTTCCACCACTTCTCACGTCTCATTTGTTTTTACAAATAAACATCTATGAGGTGTGGCATGCACGTGTATTCAGTCCATTTTACTCTGATACTCATAAATAAAACCTAATGCATCTAACTGCCCTTTGTAACTAGTAAGAAGAAAATACCTTTGATTTGATCGCAGCTGTTTACTTTTGATAAACGCGGCTGTTTGTTAAAGGACTTAATAGGGTATTAGAAAACATCAGAGAACGAACAGCATCATGAAGACCCAAGAACACTGGAGACATGAATGGGAGAAAATAGAAGAAGAAAGACGCTCTTGTCTTATAAGTATGGTGCAATGTAGGAATAGTTCTATGGCACCCAACTTGTGGGCCTAGGTCCTTTACAAGCCCTAAAAGTTGATCAAACAACAATAAATGCAAAATATAACAAACTAAATTGAAAAATGAAAGCCATGTTGCAAGTAAAATAGAGAGCATATTCCTTAAATGAAAATAAATGATTAAAACTACAAAAGTATCAAACTTGGTTAAAAGCTAGAAAGAAAAAGTTCAAGAGAATACCACATGGAACGCTGTTTTTGTCATTGTTAATGTTTGAAAAGTGTCTGTGCATGACAAAATTGATAATAAGAGCACCACATTCAGTTGAATCTAGCTTATCTCAAGGCACTTTATAAAGATTGTTGGATTAAATCATACAGACAGACTGATTATAGGTTTTCTACCTAACGGAACCCAGCAGAAACCTCCAACAAGACCAGGCTCAGTGTTAGCGACAGATGCCACCTGGGGTTCAAAAGACACAAGCAGACTTACAAAAGGGACACCGATCCATAAATACTTGTAAACTTGCTCCATTGGTGGCCCTGTCTCTGAAAGAAAAACTTAAGCATATGCACTCTGAGATGGATTTTAACACAAAGGAATAGAATAGAGTGTATACAGTAAATAACAGTAAAATTTGAGCCCATAGCTCTGCCTGCAATGGAAAAAAACACTGTAAAACAAGGCCCAACTCATGTTACTCTCATCGCCTTTTGCGGCAGTAGTCTCATCAGACTCACACACTTCCCTTTTCCCAGACACCTTCTCCAGGCCCTCCGTGGGAAGCCCAAGGCTTTATAGGGCCAGCCTAGAGACATAGGCCCCACAGTGTTTCCGTGGTCATCCCACGTGTTTACTCTAGGTAGGATATGTCTGGTACACTTTGCAAGGGAAACATTCTGCGGTCATCAGAAATAGATGTCCAAGCCACCCCAACTGACTTCTCAATGCAAAGGAGAAGGCTTTACTCTGAGCCTCTCCTGGGTAGCCAATCTCTGAGGGAGTCCCTGGATACCCTGCACAGAAAACTTGCTTCAGAAACTTGTGTCCAAGACCTCTTTCTTTTGGTAATTCTGACACCAGGGTAGGAATGCAGACCAACCAATAAATCAATACCATATTTTCACGACTATAAGGCGCATATAAACATCTTTTTTTCCCCTCAAAATGTGCGGTGCGCCCTTTGGTGCGGTGCGCCCTATGTGTGTTGTTAATGCGGACTTTTGAGACCACCTCATTGAGGAGATGATGAAAGAGTGGCTGAGGGAGGTGTATGTAAGGAGACCTGGTGGTTTTTTCCACTCACCATTGCTGTTAATCTGTGACTCCATGCGTGCCCATCTCACAGCTGATGTGAAAAACATGGTGAAATAAATGAACGCTGTGCTCGCTGTTATTCAACCGCTCAACATCGGTGCGACCCGGACGCAGCAGGTGCAGCAGAAGCAGCGAGTTTACATGCAAAGTCAATGGTTGACGCGCGTATAGGCGCAGCAAAAGGTCCCGCAGCGCGTTTTGAGCAGCAGACGCAGCGCGTCGGAGCGTCTGACGCGCTTGATGCGCCGCCCCGCTCTGCTGCTGCTCAAGATGGAAAAATTGAAGTTTTGCTGCTGGACGCGCCGCCAATCAGAGGAGCTGATCTGGGAGCTGACAGCGAGACAGACACATCGCTGATGATACACATATCTGTGATCGCTCCTCTGAAACAGTTTATTGACGCCTAAATTAACTTAACCTGCCGACAGAATATGTTCGCTTTTATTATCAAGTTTTCAGGTGGATTTTCCCACTTAAAAACATATTAAAACTACTTTATTCCCACTGATCACAGCAAATATAGCTGCGAGGCAAAGAAAGGAACGCCACCGTTTGCGGACGGATTGTTGATGCTTGGACTAACGTGTCTGCTGCCTGCTGGCACTGTTGTTCGGGCTTTCGCAAAAGCCGCCACCATTTCCGAGGAGCCGCACGGCACGGAAAGTGACTCTGACAGCGAAGAAGGGGAAACTGGCATGTCTGATTTAGCACAGCTGTTTAATTCAGAAACAGAGGATGATGACTTTGATGGGTTTGATTAATACTTTGTAATAAATACATGAATACAGCACAATCATACTCAGTTTTGCTCCCGCTCTATTTTTCTACCTGAAAACTTAATTCAACAGCAGCCTCCGGGTTCACCGCGGCTAAAAGCTGTTTTTCATCTAAATAATCTAAAGGATTATAAAAGGATAACAGGATAATAAAAGCGAACATATTCTGTCGGCAGGTTTCAGGATTTTAAGTTAATTTATGCGTCAATAAACTGTTTCAGAAGAGTGATCACAGCCCTGTGTCATCAGAGCGATGTGTCTGTCTCACGGCCAGCTCCCAGGTTTGAATAATATTTTGTAATAAATACACCTTGCAGTTATATTTGCTGTGATCAGTGGGAATAAAGTAGTTTTAATATGTTTTTAAGTGAGAAAATCCACCTGAAAACTTAATCATTGCAGTCAGTTCATCCAGATTATCATCCTGCTTTCTAATATTATTTCTGTCGGAGGCGCTCAGACCACCACATACCAGCAGTGTGCTGTCAGTAGGAATCCCTTCAACAGCAGCCTCTGGCCGGCCCGAGGAGGCAGGCACCTGGATAATGAAAGCGAACATATTCTGCCGGCAGATTTCTGCATTTTAAGTTAATTTATGCATCAATAAACTGTTTCAGAGGAGTGATCGCAGCGCACTGTCATCAGAGCGATGTGTCTGTCTCACGGCCAGCTCCCAGGTTTGATTAATACTTTGTAATAAATACATGAATAAAGCACAGTCATACTCAGTTTTGCTCCCGCTGTATTTTTAAATACATTTAAAGGTAGTAGAGGGCATGTACCTGTATATAAAAAACGCGCCCTATAGTCCGCGCCTTATGTGTGTGTTAAATACAGAAATGGCACACATAACTGAGACTGTGCCTTTTAGTCGTGAAAATACGCTATTTTTGCCTTTTGGCTTAGCTCTTTCTTCGCGACAACAGACTGGCAGCAGCTGTGCCAATCTGACAGCTGATATCTTTCTCCTTTTGCCCTTAATCATGATAAAGACTCTGAGAAATTTTGACTCACCACTTGAAGCAGTAGCTCTTACCTGAGCTGAAGAAGGTAAACAACCTTTTGGAATCAGACTTGAAAGGTCTAATCTTGCCTCTCACCCTCCCCAGTGTGCGCCGGAGAACCATGTAGAACCACTAAAAAAGCTTTGGCAAAAAAGACACCAAGGAAGGTGTGATTACAAGGTTGAAGAAATCCTCAAGGTATTCCTTCCACAGTCCAATAATTTCCCACCGAAAAAAGTGTTTGATAAGTACAGCTTAAGAGGCGCTGGAAGATTTGCCAAATTTGCTTTGAGGTAAGCAATTGGTGTTACCTAAATTTGAAAAGGACACCTAAACCAAGGCAAAAGTGTGTCTTTAGTTGCCATAAGTGCTATTCGAATAATTATTGCAGTTAGTAAGCAACATACTTCCTAGGAGCAATGGAGTTAACATCGAAAACCTTGACATCCGGACGGCTACCACTATATGGTCTCCAACAATCCTTTGCATGACAGATCATATACTGTAGGCACAGACCACCTCCCAGAGTTCAACAATAGTAAAATGCTTTGTGACTAGATTAGTTCTATCTAAGACAAATACAAATATCATCACCTCCTTACATGTTTGGGTTGTATAATGGAGAACATCAGCCATTCACTACAGTTTTATTAATTAGTTTCATAGTTCCTTTCCAGAAGACTGAATCACAATTTGGCCAGCGTAATTCCGTATAACATTGTGTGTAAGGCTGAAAACTACCCACATTCAGCACAGGAGTCCAGAGCTCTTTTCTTACCCTGGATGGAGTTGTTATTGTTGACCCTGTGAAATGTGAAGGGATAGGAGCAGGCAAACAGGGGTACAGGAAGAGATACATTTTGATCAAAATTTGCGCATCTAGCCTATGTCCTTTGGCTCACAGCATCTGGGAGAAGTTCTCTTGCAGTAAATCCAGCTCCCCACCAAGTGGTAATCGGTAAACATAACCACCCTTCTCTTCACCCAAATTTCAAAGACATGTTGCAAAACTGCAGAAAATATACATAACAGGTCATCAACCTCTGCCTAGGATGTACTGGTGTCAAGTGCACCTCTTTAAAAACTCAAAATGAGCAGAATTTCAGAGAACTTAACTATATACTAAGGAGGTAATTTATCCATTTGATTTAGGTATGTTGGGTCAAGGACATGGGTAAAAGTTGCCTGCTGGCCTTTGAGGTCTGAATTTTGACACCTCTACAGCTGTCAATGTAAATGTTATTATATGCCTATTGATATAACAAATGTTGACAAATGTGCTCATAATTACAAAAAGTAAATTGAATATGCAAAAAGGATCAAATAACAACATATTTAACAACCAAGTTTGAAAAATAAAGAGAAATATACTTTAAAAGAATTTCAAGCTTAGCAATACACAAAAAGCCATAAAATATAGTTCAGTCTTAAAAATTACTATTTTACAACAGTCTCATCCAGTTTAGAGAGAACAAAAAAAGGGATTTCACAACAGTATCTGTTTATCTAATTTAAAAGTACCATTTAAGCTAACTTTGTGACTTTCTGACAGCAGAGTGTCCGAAACAAGAAATTATGTTTGGAAAAATTGACATTTTTAAAGGTAAATTTATTTCTGAGAACTAAACTTCCAGAACCTCCTCTCTAAGTTTGGGTAAAAAGCTGGTTCTCCATGCCAATGACAAAAGCTGGACTGCTTTCTCTGAATCTTCAGCACAGTCAGAGTCCTTTCTGAAAACATTCTGCAGCGCAACAACTGTTGTCCCAGCCCTGCATGAAACCAGAACGCCTTAAAAAATAGGAAACCTCACTACCTCCACATGTAGATGGAGTCACCTTCTACTGCGTATTTAGATTCTTCTTCTGCACAGAAAAAATTGTATAATTCAATGATAAAGTCTTTTTTATCTTTAAGCCATGTTAGTAGTACCCACTGGGACATCACAGAGCACTTCATGCAGCTGGTAGCTAAAGAAATTGGTTTCTATGACCTAAACAACAACAAAGGCCTCAGTCTGAACCATCAAAAAGATTTTCTTTTAAGACATGGTCAGTTTGGATGTAGATTAGAAATCTGCTGAATGAAGCCTAACAAGCAGGTAAGTTGCTGGTAGCTTCAATTAGCCCAAAATCATATCTTTTGATATCAATAGTTCAGTGTATCCTCTGTATCCATTTTCAATTACTTTGATGTGACTGAGTTTTAATAAAATTAGGTCTGTTAACCCAGATTTTGATTGTTAAAATTTCAAATTTGCGAGGAGCTGTAGTTAAACTGACAATGCCCATGTGCATGGCAGTTCGATGTTGCAATACATCGGGTAAAAGTGAAAACAAAATGAGTTATTTCACCTTTCCGATTCATGATCCACGGATGGGTTCTTCATGAGATTGCCATCTTGAAGAATGGTCTTGATTCAGAGCAAAACTCAATACAATTTGGAGTACCGCAGGGCTCCATCCTAGGACCTTTATTGTTTTTAGTTTACATTAAAGATCTTGCTAATGTCACAAGTTCTACAATACCTATTTTGTTTGCAGATGATACAAATTTTTTAATCTCTCATAAAGACTTGACTACTATTACTGAGAAATTGAACAGAGATCTAGCCCAATTTTCAACCTGGTTCCAAGCCAATAAGTTATCTTTGAATGTGAAAAAATGTAATTTCATGGTTTTTGCTGGGCACAGAAATTATACATTTGATGATATAAGAATTTGTATTCAAAACCAACAAATTGATAAAGTTTCTACTGTTCGTTTTTTGGGTGTTCAACTTGACGACAAACTCCTTTGGAGAGAACAAATTGGTACGGTCTGCAAAAAAGTCACTAAATCTCTAGGTATTTTGAGAAGGATTAGATATTGTGTTCACAATAAAGTGATGTTAACTCTATATTATTCATTAATTTATCCATACCTGTCATACTGTAATATTGTTTGGGCAAGTACATTTCCAAGTTATCTTAAAAAAATACTACTTTTGCAAAAGCTTTTGTTCGCTTAGCAACATTTTCTAAAGTTGATGCAGCTAGTGCTCCTCTTTTTTCCAAATTACAGCTGTTGAATATTTTTGAAATTAATATTTATCAAACATGTACCTTTGTTTTTATGATAAAACAAGGTCAGTCTCCTGATACTTTCAAGAAATATTTTGTTAAGAACTGCCAAGTGCATTCTTATAATACTAGACAAGCTTTGTCTTTTCATTTACCGTTAAGTATTAAAACTCAAGTGCAATTTTCTTTTCGGCATCGTGGTGCAAAATTATGGAATGAATATGGAAAATATTTGGAATCTTCAGAAATAAATGGTAGAAAGTCTTTGAAAAAAATACTGTTATCCAAAAAAGACAGTGATGTATGATTTTACAAATATTGACCCCCTAAAATCTGAATGCTAAAATGTAAAAATAATGTTACTGTACATGTCTATTCTACTTTCTCTGAAAGGACTTTCATAATGTGAGCTGCCTGATGTTTTGTTGGTTTACGGGTGTGGCCTTTGGTATAAGCCCTAAGGGGTTTCTGTCACACTCCATCCCATTTTTTATTTTTATTCTATTGATGTATTCTAAGTTTTTATTTTGATGTGTGAAAATAAATAAATAAAAAAAAATAAATAAATAAAAAAAAGGAGGATTTGCCATTGAACTTCTGGGCAGAGAAAAAAAGTAATACTGTATGTAGCCAACTTTTCGAACAAGAATTTTTTAAAGATGAATTGGACAATAGCGCATTGTGACAAACACCAGATACTGCACTGGGACTTGCTTAACAGTCGATACCGCACCGTGATGTCACAAAGCGTGGGTGGCAGTAGTGTTCTTTGACAAACATAGATGTCTCCAGTAAAGCACATTCAAATGAAAATTACTCTTAATTAAAAACAGTTACAATTTATGGAACAGTATGTCATTATTTCCTGTTTAAAGTACTTTCAGAAGTTTGAGTTCTGAATATGACTGGACTTCTCCTTTGAACAGAAGAAGGGAATCATATCTGCCCTCGAGGGTGAGGGTCCCACAGTTGGTAATCTTCTTAATAAGAAGGTAAGACACTCCATTCAAAATTTCTTTTATATTTATAACTTTCTAACTTCAGAAGGAATTAGACCTCTGAGCAAAAGACTTGCAACTTGCTATCCCCACATCTAATACATGTGCAAAACACTGGTGTCATTTCGAGTTGTCCCCAGAGGGGACAAACATCTGCAAAAACCCTGGAAATGGAACTGAGCTGCTTTATCACAAAGTAATGGAAATAATCGTTACCTTTTCTGCATCTCCTGTGCATGACAGGAAACTTTCACAGCAAGACATTCTGGAGAACTCAGTATTGTTTTGGCAAAGAATGCCAACAAATTTCACATGTGGAGTTTGGTTGGTTCAGTTTAGCACTGCACTTTTAAAAGTAGACCTTACTTGATGACAGTTTGCTTAAAGGGGAACACCGTTTTTTTTTACATTCGCCCCTTGATTTTACCTTATTACATAATTTTCTACCCACCCATATTAGTTTTGTGTCAGTTGGAGCCGTTCTGAAGATATTCCTATGGGCAACGCGTTGAAGGCACAAACTAAACTGTTCATAATTTATTCTTTATGCTACGCCAGCATTCATAACATGTAGGAGAATCACTGTCCCCCAGACATCTGCATCTATGTTTTTTATATTTATATTTTTTTTATAACAAAGCGTGTCAATGTAAAAAAAACGGTGTTCCCCTTTAAGGTGGCAATGATAGAAATTTTAACAGAAGACATTGAGTCAGTTGCTCTGTCCATTAGAACAATGAGGCAGAACCAAAACAATACATTAAGAGTAATAGAGTTGGACAAGTCGTCCTACACATGTAAAGTGAGAAATTGCAAGGATCTAAAAAGTTTTTAGATAACATTTATACATATAAATCCAAATTCTGAATAAGCTAGTTAACACAAGCACTGCATCTAACTTTACATATAGAATTACCAAAACAGTTTTTTTAAATGTTATCTTTTATTCTGACATCACTATTGGGGAAAAGTGTCCGAATTGGTATCTCGCTTAGGGGCGTGTTTCACATTTATAAAGCAAATTACAATAAATGGAATCAAGATTATCTCACATAAGTCATTTTAGCCCCGTCAGGTATTAATCACACACTTTTGGCATGAATATATGGGAGCACCTATTACAAACAAAATGACAGCAGCTATTATAAATAAAACCTGTCCAATTAATCACTGGTTTTTCTTTGTTTATTTTGCTAATCACACCCTTTTAACACGTTGATAAACACTACATGACACAAAGCTATGTTTACAATACCTTCCTGTTTCAAGGTACTTGGTCCAGAGAAAAGCTCCATAAAGCTATGTAGGAGTTTGCATACGGAGTTATTTGATGGGACAGGAATAAAAACTGGTAATATCCAGAGATGTAGCTTTGTGTGACAGCAAGTAAACCAGGGTGGAGCCGATGTTGCAATGAACCAATGAAGGTAGAGATTGAAAGGTGATTGACCAAAGAGCACACAAAAATAAAGACACATTCACATTTTTCATGCTCAGGCACACGCCCTCTCATTTTGACTTGGTTCAGTGGGGTCTGTTCTGCAAGAAATGACTGTGCAACATTCTTTTAATATTTCTTACTCTGGTAGAGTTGACTCATACTCCACTCCACCAGAGGGGTAGAAACATGCTAACAGAGATCTCTCACTGTAACGGATGATGTGTTGTGATCAATGACTGTAACAAAGACTATTGCAGACATGTTTCAAACAGCAATTTTTCTAATGACTGGCCGTTGAAAACTTGAGCTGCTTATGTAAATAGGCAACTGTGTGGGAATACACCAGCAACAACTGAACATGCAGACTCATGCATTCATACACAATTCACCATCCTACTAACCTTACTGGGATTTTGCACTGACTTTCATTTGTTTCACAATTATTGTATCTCCAAACCCAGACCCTTACCCTAACGCTACCCATCACCCAAAATATAAGCTCAATTCACACCATAGTCCTAAACCTAACCCCAACAAAGGGTTAGGGTTAAGCAGGTTATTATTGACTAAAGGGTCATAGGGCTAATTTTAAGGCAATTGCAAAAGAAAATCTTGTACAGGCTGCAAAAGATTTTATTTTTATTTGTTTATTTAGGCTGATAAGAATAAGGTAAGACATGAGGCAAAGGTTAATTGGCCAGGATTTAAATGCGTCCATGTGCTTTACCCTTGCACCACCGCACCCCTGCAAAAGATTTTAGGCTGAGGCAGAGGTTCACAAAAACAGGAGCACAATGTAAGGATGTAGACCTGAGGTCTTCAAACCTGCTCTTCAGGGCTCACCTTCCAGCATACTTTTAATCAATCAATGAGTGATTAAAAGACTTTGTCAGCCATTGGGGCTGCTAAGGATGAAGTGCAATTTTTTAATTCAGGTGTGCTAAAGCCAGAAGTGTCAAAAGTGTCAATGTTTATCAAGTAGAAATATAACTCCTACTGTTTAAAAACACTTTCATAGAAGTTAAAGTATCATCTTAAGCTTTTTACTACAGTAAAAGTTTAAAAGTAGCAAAACTACTTAAAGTATAATGTAAAAGTAATACAGAAAAAAATGTTTAGGACAGAAACTTAACTGGACTACCTTATTCAAAGAACATTTTTCTACAATTCTAGATGATAACTTCCTTATACATTATTTTCTTAGTTTTTGAACTAGTGCTAATAGTGTCAAATTTAACTTTGCCTCATCTTGAAAAACTATTAATTTTGGTGTTTTGTGAACAACAGCAAAGAAATTGTGTGGATTAGACAAATTATTTCTATGTTGTTTTTTTTAATACAACAAGGCCATAACAAAAACACAGAGTAAATTAAACAAAACTAGTGAGTCTATATTTAGAATGTAATGAGTAGAAATAGATAATTGCAAAAACATGTAAGGAGTAGAAGTAAAAGGCTGTCTAAAAATAATTACTCCAGTAACTTATAGATAGCTAAAATATACACTTAGATAAGGTAACAAAGTATTTGTACTTGACACATCTAGCTGTAGCAGAGACACATCTAAAACATGTAGGGCTTTGGACCCTGAGGACCAATTCAATTCAGTTTATTTATATAGCTCCAATTCACAACACAAGTCATCTCAAGGCACTTTACAGTTCAACGAGATCATATAGTCAAATTGATTTAAAGTTTTCTATCTAAGGAAAACCAGTTGATTGCATCAACTCATTGACTTGGATGCATCTGTCACACTAAGCATGCTCGTAGCGACAGTGGAGAGGAAAAACTCCCTTTTAACAGGAAGAAACCTCCAGCAGAACCAGGCTCAGTGTGAGCGGCCATCTGCTGAGGCTGACTGGGGTTCAAGGAGACAGAAGCAGAGATACAAAAAGCAGCTGTAAAAGGTCCAGGAAACACACAGCCAGGCAGCCCAGCTCTGAGCCAGCTCCCATGTCAGAGGATAAAGAGAGCACATCCAGCCAGTCACAGTCAGAGAAACAGGACTACACTGGAAAAACAAGCTGGTCTCCAACATCTATAAACAAAGGTGTTGATGGCAGCAGCACAACTGATATTTCTCTCCAGGGTGTTGTCACAGGCAAACAGGAACAGATGTGGCGAAGCTTATATGAGAAAAGGAAGAGAGAGCATAATGTTAGAGATTAAACTAACAGATTCTGCAGAGTGAAAGAATAGAGATAGAATGAAGCAAAATGATGAAATAGGGGTCCCTATGTCCTCCAGAAGTCTAAGACCAGGGTTGAAGACCCTCTCTTCAACCAGATTAGTGATTACTAATAGATCTTTGCCACCATTCTTTGGTACCTGTCTGGCCACACCTATGAACATCTCTAGCTCTGCCACAGTGAATTAAAAGTGCTAGAAAATAAATGTTATTTGTAAAAACATTGGATAAAGCATGTAGGGAGAAGAAGAAGCATGTATAGTAGAATTGGTTGCACGACATAAATTGAACTCTCCTCAAAGAAGGAGATTAGTAACTGCTGTGCCATCATTCTGACGGATTCATGGCAGCATCCAGCAATACAGGACAATGCTATTAACATGGAAGGGCTAACACTATACCGCGCCAATAAGAACAAAGAACTAAGCAGTAAGACTCGGGGTGGTGGCTTCTGTGTTTACATCAACAACAGCTAGTGTCAAAATGCTAGATCGGTCACCACCTTCTGCTCTCTAGACATCGAGTTTCTGACTGTTAACTGCAGACTGTTCTATCTGCCCAGAGAGTTCAGTGTGGTTAGCGTTACTGCTGTTTATGTGCCCCCCAATGCTAACACAAAAGAGGCCATGAAGACTCTATACTAGGCTATCTCTGAGCTCCAATCTGCACACAGAGGGTGTTTTCATCATTGCTGGAGACAGACTAAAGTGAAGACTGATTTCCCTCATTTTTACCAACTGGTGGACTTTTCAACTCGGGGTGAAAACACTTTAGACCTGGTTTACTCTAACATCAAAATACATTCAGAGGATTATCAAATCGGGTCATCAAATCATCTCCCGGACATGCTTTTCTCTGCATACAAGCCCCAGCTGATCAGGGCTAAACCGACAGTTAAAGAGGTCAGAGTGTGGTCTGAGGGAGCCATGGAAACACTCCAATACTGTTTTGAATGCTCTGACTAGAACATCTTCAAGGCTGCAGCAACATATGACAACTTTTTAAATATTGATGAGTATGCCACGACTGTGTCAGCGTACATCAACAAATGCATTGAGGACATCAATCCAAAATAACATCACCACCTGGGCCAACCAATGACCCTGGATAAATGGAGAGGTTCGGATATCTCTAAAAACCCCGAACTCAGCTTTCAAGTCTGGTGAAAAAGAAGCACTGAGAACAGCGCATGCCAACTTAAACCGTGCCATCAGATCAGCGAAGCAGAACCACAGCCAGAAAAGGATCTTTGCCCAGATGACAGCAACACCAGGAGGATGTGTACAGGCATTCACTTGATCACAGACTAGAACACACCCTCTTCCCCGGTAGATGCAGCAAACACTGACTTCCTAAATATATTGAAGAACTTCTTTGGAAGGTTTGAGGCACTAAACAGCACTCCAGCAGTGAAAGCTGTTCCACACCAGGGTGAGGAGTCACTAAACCTGGACGTAGCTGAAGTGAGGAAAACTCTGAGGAGAGTCAATCCGAGGAAGGCCCCAGGGCCTGATAACATACCTGGGCGGGTCAGAGTGATTTCAAACAAAGCATTTATTAATTGCTCAAAACTCCGCAGCTTGTCAGCTTGGGCAGGATAGCTGGAATCTCTGTAGATGTGGAAACTCAGGTTAGTGACCTTGAAAATTTGACAGGGAATGACAACAAGTATGTGAGCCCAGAGGAAGGAGTGGAACCCGATAGGATGATATCTCCACAGCATGTGGCCGAAGCCCCACAAAGAATTCCAGGACTGAAGCAGAGCAGACTGACAAGGAGAAGACAGCAAACTCGGAAGATCAAAGGTATCTGGAAGGAGAATCCTAAGTCAGTTTTGATGCAGGGGCAGATTTCCAGGCCAGACAATCAAAGATCTGAGGAGGTTCAGAAGGGAAATTCAAGCCAGGGTAAGGAGACAAATCCACAGCGGCAGGCAAAACTCAGAAGTGCAGAGGCAGAAAGTAGTCAGGATCAGGTAATCAGAAACATTTTAGGCACAGTAGAGAACTCTCACACACGGCTCGAATAATCTGGCACTGATGGCTGGGAACAAGGCGTTTAAATAAAAAAAAACAGTGGATCTGATGCGTGATCATGAAAACTGGGCGGAGCTAGACAGGTCGAAGAAATTAACCGATAATCCAAACCAATTCAATCAGTGCCAAGATCATAACAGTAACAGGTTAAATGGTATATATAAATTATTACTTGGTGATAAAAGTCTGTCAATGCCTTTTTGTCTTGTGTGTTTTTTGCTACTCTAAATTGGCCACCCAACCAGGGGGTCCTTCACTTATACAATTACTTGCAGGTAGAATCCAGCACCCTCCTATAACATTGGTTGGATAAGTAGGCAATGTTCTTTACACCGATTGAATTGTTAGCTGAGTCCTTATCCCTCCTCATAATCATAATGAATTATTTTGTGATGTTCTACCATATAGAATTCGAATAAAGACATTGAAATTTGTTGTTGTAATTTTATAAAATGTAAAAAAATGTTTATGAATACTTAAAACATTGTGGGCCTTCACTTGCAGAGAGGCTCAGTAATTGAAAACAGGGCTGAATGATCTGAGAGAATGACAGTCCTGAAAGATTAGTTCGCACTCAAACATTAACACAATTAATTGTGTGAGCACTGGGGTATTGCGCAACATTAGCCACTGTCTTAATAACCCTCCAGCATCAAGACAATGGAGTGTGTGTTGGTGGGTGTGTGTCAGGGAACGATAGAAAATGCAAGCATGACAGCCCATATCTCCATGACGAGATGAAGAAAACCCCAAACTAAGTCAGAGGCTGTTTATTCAGCATCAAATGTTGGCTTGATTAACAATGCAGAAATTCAGTTGGACCTCTCTTCAGTTCCATGACAAGAAAAGCACCAACATAACAAATTGTCTTATTTTTTCATAGCAGTGATCCCTCGTTAAAGACAGGCGCTATATCAGAGACCGAGCAAATTATTCAATTGTGCCCCAGTGATTCCACGCCTTAGCAACAGCCGGCGGGTCGGTGTGGCGGCGGCCCAGTTCTGATTTATCTCGCCAGCCGCACTCAGGTGCTGTTTTGTTAACAGGATTGCAGCCATTTATAACTGTGTTTCATTACTGTACTAAGAGGCGATAAGATGATCACTCACACACACATGCATTCGCACACACAGAGGCGCTAATTCAATCTGCTGACAGGAAAACACGGCAAACAACATCCATTATGGCCTCTGAGCTAATTGCTTATGTGGGGAGGAAGAGGTGGGGTGAGGTTTAGAAGAGGGAAATGCACTGAAGGAAGCCTGGGTTTTTTGGGGGGGGGGTTCTAAAATGAGGTGTACCACTGCCGAGTAATTCTTCTATTTTTCACCTCCCATTGTTTGCAATTATTCATCACATTTATCTCTCTCACTCTTACGTTACATCCTCAAAACAGGACACAGCCTTTCTGGAGCTCACTACCCAAGCATTAATCCATCTACCAGTCTCTTCTGCCTCTCTTTTTGAACTATCTGCATCATGCCATGATGAACTAGAAATGAAAATACCTGCCAATAAAGCTAATGCATCCATCTGACCAGCAGCAAACAGTCTAAGCCCAAAACAAAGATAGCATCTTGGCCCCAGGTGGCATCCAACCATCAGTGACATTTAATAATGTCCTCTCTTGAGCTAACCTCCGCCCCCACCCTCCTCGATCACCTGACTCACTGTTACTATTAGAGATAAATCTTCTCCTTTACACAGAAGAAATCGGGGAGGTTGAGACATGGTTGTGATGAATTACCTTCATTCATGCAAAGACCAGATCTTTTAGGATTCCTGGCTTTGGCTCTGTTTATTTACTTCTTCTATCACACCAGTTTTCCAACAGAGTGATGGTGGATGAATGGCTTCAGCTGCAGTCGGATAATCAGACAGATGGGGCTGCAGAAATAAATAAATAATGCAACCAAGGTGTTTAAGGACAAAAAGAATGAGACTGTAATAACAAAAGGGAAGCAAATGGGCTTGAGGGCCTAAAAAGTGAGACAAATTAACAGATAGAGGCAAGTACAGACAGAGGAGACAGAGAGCGCTGGTAAGGAGATGGTAGAGATAAAGGATGGAGGTAATTGCTACTACGTACAATGTTTACATGCACCAATGTGTTGTTAAACATGTCTTCTTACTTATGTCATTAGCTGAAGCCCACACAGTCAGCAGGATATGGCACAGACAGGCATATATAGAGCAGAGAAAGTGCTGACATTTTATAAAACACAAGTATGGTTTTAATATTTACCATGATTGCAAATCCCAACTCTGTTAAAATAGGTGAGGCAGCGATAAATAGCAAGCTCACAATACCACCAAACGTTTTGCAGCAATGTACAAATACACTGGGAAACACTTACCAGAGCAATTTGACCAGAGTTCCTACGCAGCCTGGAAAATTCTATATTATATTAAATTTTATTTAGGTATATTCCTGGTTAGCTATGAAAAATATCTTCATCCATATTTTTTCCTTGTCTATTATTTTGAGCCATCCATCCATCAACCAAAAATCAATCCATCCATCCATCCATCCATCCATCCATCCATCCATCCATCCATCCATCCATCCATCCATCCATCCATCCATCCATCCATCCATCCATCCATCCATCCATCCATCCATCTTTGCAATTTTAGTATGGTCCCCTTTTTCCCCACATATATATTTTTTTCACAACAGCACAAATATAAAAGAGGAAAATACAATAAACCGATATTAATTAAAATAGTCTCTCACTATGGGCAGAACATCTAAAAGTAACACCATGGTTGGTTCCTTAATATCACTTGGATAAAATAATGAAAAGATGTGAAAAAAATGAATTCTGGGCACAAAATCAAACTGAAAGGGTCTTACCTGCCACCAATCTCCTTCTCATGCATCTCTGCTCTAGCTTATCCGCCCAGTTCCACACCTTCATATCAGCCAATCCTCACCCCTGTGCTTTTATAGGGCTCCAGATTCAAGGAATGCCCCTTCACGATTTTTACCCCACTAACTTTCATATGGGTTCTCTTATTCTCCAGCCTTTATTTGCCCACCAGTGACAGGCTCATGTAAGAAAAATGGCTCTAACCTAAATCTAACTGCTTACACAAAAAGCTGTATTTAGCAGCAACGTCTTCTCCCAGTGTCTGAGCTCTGAAGACTAATCCATTTCTTCATGTCAGTAAAACCTTCTAACTACTGCGCATTAGTCTCTTCAAGTTGAAACTGTATTCAAACTGTAGAATTACTCTGACATATCGATAGTTATTCTATTTCACTAAAAACATCAAAAGTGTTCTTCATGTTAAAAACAAGCAAAAAACCCAAAACACAGAAAGTTGGGTGTGTCTAAAATGAACGTGTACCAGGTGATTGGTTGAGGCATTATTCCTTTTGAAGATTAAGGGTCAGCAGGTGCTGTTATTGTGGTTAACATCTAGGTGTCTTGTTTGAGAATGCGCATTGAGTGATTTGCCCTTGAAGGTTGGGAGAAAATCAAAAATGTCTGATTTTCTCCCGACCTCACGATTCCTGATCGGTAGGTGGGAGGCAGATCTTCTCTTGTAACCCCCTGTACACTACATGACTCACAATGCACGATCAGGCTGAAAGTCAGCCCGATCGAAAGATTCTCACAAGACTGGAAAATCACCTTGAAAATCTCACAGTGTACGCCAGGCAGGCCGTTTTGACAATTAGTGATGTTCCATTTGTAGATAATAGAATTCAGCTTTATTGTCATTACAATGTCAAAAGTACAAAGCAACAAAATTCTCCCTCTGCATTTAAGCCCTCCCTTTAGAAAGCAGTAGGCTGCCATTGTGCAGCACCCGGGGAGTAGTGTGGGGGATAAGGGTCCTTCTCAGGAAACCAAGGTTGGCAGTCTGTGGGGGTGGGGCGTGAACTCAGAACCTCTGGGATCCAAACGTAATGCCAATCATTAGGCCACCACTCCGTGTTAATAGGATTATTCCTGGTCAAAATCACACTCCTAGTCAGAAATATAATAATAAAGTTTCTAAATTATAATTTTACAGCTGATACTGAATTTCGGAAAGTAAAAAAAACAAAATTAGACTTGCAAGAATTAAGTATCATATACCTAAAATGTTTAAAATTTTAATTGGCTGTTTTGAGTTTTATCAATTTGACTGAATAGGTATTTATGATCTCTGAAATACATTTCTTCATATTCAAATAATACAAATGATGACCAGTAACAATGGGTCATTTTTAGACATCCAAAATGTTTATTTTAGCTATAAAGAATTTATTTAAAATGTTCATTTTGACGAGAAAAAAAAATATTGATATATTTAAAAGTCCATGATTTGAAAAATCGTAAAATCAATGAAGTCTCCTATTCAATTTTCCTTCCGTGTTTTCTTACGACACCTCTTTCCTCCTTCGGCCCGATAGCAAGCTGCACTATTTACTCACGCCATGGCCGCTGCCATGGCCGCTGCCCAATCAAAGGAAAAGGGACTCATGTTGTGTTGATTATTTGAAAATGGTTCGGGTTTGACAAGGCTGATGTGGAGCAGACTACAGTAGTGTGCAAGGTTTGTCGAAATGCAATAAAAACGAAGACTAGCAGCACAACTGTCTTGTTTCAGCATCTCTGGAAAAGGAACCCCATGGAATGGGAGCAGCGCTCGCAGCTTCGGGAGTGCAGCGTTGGTACCACGGGGCAAAGACAAACACGATCATGACAAGAAAAGACCTCAAACCCTTGCCTTCTCATTTTCTAAAGCAGCGCCATATGACAAGTGCAGTGTGTTGTGGAAGCAGATGAACAAGGCTGTAGCTGTTCATATAGGGATGGACATGGTGTCCATTGATAATGTAGAGAAGCCTGGCTTTCTTCATGTTACAAGTGTGTGATGGAAAAAGTGACCCGCTGACTCATAAATACTTTGCTGAAGTTGTGCTACCAAAACCGTAGAACGAAACACTACAAGTGCTCTGTTAAAAGTTGGACTTGTTTTTTGGAACTACTACAGACCTTTGGTCCAGTCGATCTGTTCAAATGTACATGAGTTTACCTGTGCGTTATATCGACGTGAACTGGGCTCTCAACAGATGCTGTTTACAAACCACCTACTTCCCAGAAGATAAATACAAGTTTCGGTCATAGTGCCCACAATTTTTCACAAGATTACATCTGCAAAGAGACGTCTAGTTCACAATTGCGTAGTTGGCCAACCAGGTGTAAGTGATGGGGCTAGGGGCCAGGTTGATCGAGTCAGATTCGATAAGATTCTCTCTAGGACTTATGTGATTTTGGATGTCAGCACAACATTAGGGCTGTTGGCTGAGTTTTCTTTGGTACTGGATACACACTGGAGGTCTTCCACATCATTGGGACTGCTTACTAGGTCAGGCTAATGTAGAAGAGGTGCTGTAGAATGCCTCACAGCTTCTCTTCATAGGCCTTCAAACCTCTGGATCACACCACATACTTGGTTTTGTATCTAGTTAAAGGAGACCATATGAATTCAAATATTTTGCTAATTTTACTTTGATACACTATATCCCCATGGGTACACTCCACAGCATTGTGGCATTTCAGCCTCAGTTCTAAAGGTAAGTTTGACACAAAAAATTCAATTCAGTTCAGTTTATTTATATAGCACCAATTCACAACACATGTAATCTCAAGGCACTTTACAGTCAAAATCATAAAGAAGATTCTGAGAAAAACGGCTCGCCAGCTCCCGTCTCACGTCAGAGGAGTAAGCAGATGACTTGAAAAAAAAAGGTGGTAAGAACCAGCGGACCACAAAATTCCTGTTCCAAAAGCGTGTAGCAATTTATTTACTGGTGGGATGGTTAAGACAAAAAAAACAAAAACAAAATACTTTCAAATAAAGAAAACAAAACCGGCCATTGCAGGCAATACAAAACACTGACAGCCTCACAGCAAGCTGACATTAAATATAGTTTTTTAAAGCAGACCTTCCAAAGCAGTTTCTCCAACCGGTCTCTCCAAGCAGCCCTCTCAAGCCATTGTGAGTGTGCCCCTTAAATAGACCCACCAATAATCAGCCAATTGGGACAGCCCAACTAAACAGGGAGGCAAATCCCCAATAAACCACAGTTAACATTGTAGAAAAATAAATACAGACAATGTCATCATTCATACAAAAACATACATATTTATGAAATAATTTAACCATACTAACATTACCATTTCACCTACTTATTACCATGCAAACAATTATTATAGACATTGAAATCCCACTTAACACCCCTGCCCTCTAATAGTCTTTTCCAATGCCCTGGGACAATGGATAAGAGACTGGCTCCGATGCGGTACGTGTTTCCACACGGACCAGTATGCTGACGGACTAAGGGAAGAGAATGTGTAATTTGACTGGGAAGTTTTATTGCCGACTACGGATTGTATACTGATGCTGACGCAGTGGATACTTTCAGAGTTCACTACGCTGGTGAGTAAGTAAAATGTTAAATGAAAGGTGACGTTGTAATTTCAGAACTAGTGTAAATTACCGGGTGAATTGTTTGGAACTGCCGCCGCCATGACGGCCGGTCTGTGGTGCATGCTGGGAAATGTAGTGAAGGATGCGACGCTGTGTGTGATAGACGGCGGCTACACTTTGGGAACAGAGGGGGAAAACGGCTCCGTTTTCACATTTCCTCCCCCTTTTGAAGTCTTGACACAGGGGTGGCGAGACAGGAAATCCACCACAGGGTTCAGCTTCCCCGCCCTGTACTGAATTTTAAACCGAAATGGCTGTAAAGACAAAAACCATCTTGTAATGCGAGCATTGGAGTCTTTCATTTTCCCCAACCATTGGAGTGCCCTATGGTCAGTCTCAAGCAGAAAGTCTCTTCCTAACAGGTAATATCTGAAAGACTCAAGAGGCCATTTCACAGCTAGGCACTCCAGCTCCACCACAGAATACCTGGTCTCCCGAGGAAATAGTTTGCGGCTGATATAAGCCACAGGCTTCTGCTGTTCATCCTCCCCCTGGAGAAGGACCGCCCCCAGCCCAACTCCAGAGGCATCAGTCTGCACAACAAAAGGTTTCTCAAAGTCTGGACTCTGCAGCACAGTCTCACAGTAATGCTGCCTTCAAGTCTTGGAAAGCCCGTTCATGCACCTCCTCCCACTTCACCCTTACTGACCCCGACCGGGTCAGGTCAGAGAGAGGTGCAGCCCGGGTAGCAAAGTTCAGGACAAATCTCCGGTACCAGGTGTTGAATATGGTCTTGCCAGGTGGCACTGTAAATCACAGATAGACCCTACAGGTGATGACAGTGAGTCGCAGGAAGCCCTAGCGAGGAGGGATGCCAGTGAGCAAAGATTCCTTGAAACTGAGAGCAAGACCATGGAAATACTGTGGTCCAAGTATGTAGCGACAGATGTAGACAATCTTGTAACAAAGTTCAAGTGTGCTTATGAGCAGGCTGAGGCTTTCGGGAAATGTAAAGTGGAGTCATGGTCGGAGCAAGGGGTTGAACGTGGTAAACTGGATGGGAAGCTCTATGAACTCAGAGAGGCTTTGTACTCATGGAGAGACTATTGGCCCCATGGAAAGGACAAGTGGACGCTGTTTTATCATTGAGAGAGGACACGGTGCAACTGATGGATGAGTGGACATGCCGACATGAAAACGAGGTTATGATGACGAACGGTGAAGAACAAAATGACGATGGCGACAGTGACAGAGATGAGGAGGAAGAGGATATAGATGTGGGGGGCGATGACACGGTCGGTGAGCCTGTTGCAACAGTTAGCGACAGCCTCCCAGCTGCGGATGACCCGTAACCCTTCCTACTGCTTCTCCACCTGATGGAGCAAATATTACTACCTGCACTGGTCAAGGTGCTACTGTCACTAGTCGACCTCAGAGCAGGTATGTAGAAGTTGCCACACACAGCACTTGCATGTACACAGGTGGGGACAACAGCTCTCAATGGGTCCGACCTAAAATAATGCTCCCACCCATAAGTTTGGCACTGGAAGGCTGAATGGGAGAGTATCCAGGTGCAAGCAGAGCCCACGGGGTCAAGGGAATGCAAGAAACTTCACTTGCTAGACAGCATAGGTGAGACTGTGAAAAGTGAACTCAGACTGTTGTGTTGCAGAGATACAAATGATATCTTTAGGGAATTAGATGATCGTTATGGTGATAAAGCACAATCGGCAGAAGAGATCGTGTTGGAGCTACAATCACTGCATGCTGTAAAGAACCACCAGCCACGAGAGACGTTAGAGTTGTTTCTAGCAGTGGAGAGGGCAGCATTAGACCTCACAGACCTGGGGTGTGTAGACGCTATACAAAATCAGCTGGTGATTCGTTCTTTAGAGAGTAAACTCCCAGATGCCCAATCCCAGAGTGCTCTAAGGCACCACAAAAGAAGGATGCTGCTAAGAGGGAAAATAAAGCAGAGGAAAAGAGGGGACCTCGTGGTCCCACAGAGGAGCAGGAGGCTGTGTTTGCTGAATTGGGACTGACTCCCAACCAGATGGAGGCTGTCCGCAGAGCCTGTACTAACAATGTAACGTCAAATGTATGTTTTAACAAGAATCTGATAGAACAGAGTGGCTTAAAAGAACATCCCATATTCATGATGCTCCTACCTGTCATAACAAAGAGAGGAGACAGACTTGGAGCCTTGGTTGATCTCGCTTCTGACACCAATTACATTACGCACCAAGCTGCAGAAAGACTGGGACTGACCGGTGAACCAATCTCCCTCGTTCTGTATGGTGTTGGCACGATGAAGGTGAGAGTTGATACAAAAAGGTATCTTGTGATTATAAAAGCGTGGACCTCACGAGGAACCCTGAAGTTCCACGAGATGATCTGCTACTGGATGGAAGACATCACTAAAGTAGACCGAGTGGTGAGTTCACTCAGCTGCTGGAGCAGTTTTTCCCTGTAGTTAAGCCTAGAGAACCGGCCGGCCCAGAGAATATTGATCTGTTGATCAGTACCCTAGAACGCTGATTAGCTCCACAAAGATTGCAAAGGGTCGGTGACCTGGTGATGTGGGACGGTCCTCTAGGCAAGACTGTGAGTGATGTGCATCCAGACCTCTTTGTGGAGGTGATCACATGGCTCTCGCAGACGCACTTTGCACTCCATGAAGACGATAGCTGTTAAAGTTGACGAATGCTTCATGGGACGGCCAGGAAGCCATTTGGAAAAAGAAAGCAGTGTGGAAGTCCAAACGACAGCTGCATGCAATACATGGTCCTTGAATGGCTGAAATGGGATAGCATTGGTGCTGCCTGTGACCCTACCTGTGGAGGGTGTCGCTGTGGAAAGTGCTCATCGGGAGGGAAGGAGATGTCCCTGGCAGAAAAGAAAGAGCTGGAGATAAAAGGGCAGGTCTAACCTTCAGAGAGGGTGACACCCACAGCGATTGGCCCCACTGGGATGTAAGGTCCCCTGGAGGGAGGACCCAGCCTCTTCCCAACAACTGGAAGGCTGTGGAAGCAACGTTCCTGAGGGCTGAGAAGCAGCTTATGAGAGACCCCCTGTGGAAAGCTTACATGAGGCAAGTCCACGAGATGGTGGAGAGGGGAGCTGCTTTTAAGCTCATTAAGGATGTGATGGACAGCTGGGATGGTGCCGTGTGGTGAGTGAGCCACCTAACCTAATCAAACCCACACTCAGTGACTACGCCGGTGCGCCCCGTCTGGAATAGCAGTCAGGAGTTTAGTGGGGTAACATGAATAGCATTTTGCTCAAAGGCCCAGACATTGCTAAATCCTATCAGAGTGGTGCTCCTCAGGTTCAGAGAAGAACATGCAGCCATATGAGACATCACCAAGATGTATAATTTGGTATGGCTGGAGGAACAAGAGGTCCATGTGCATCGGTTCTGATGGAGGGACTCACAGAAAGATGAGATTGACGATTATGCTGTCGTGAGGGTGAACATGGGAGACAAACCAGCGGAATGCATTGCACAGGTTGCCATGCGAGAGACTGCAAGGTTGCCTAAGTTCGCTGACATGGAGGAAAGAAGAGTCATTGAGGAAGATTCCTACGTCAATGATCTCCTAATGTCCCACAATGACTCACGCTGTCTAGACAGAATCGTTGAGGGCGTGGTGAGGATACTGAAAACAGGAGGCTTTTACCTCAAGCCCTGGGTCAGGTGTGGTCAAATTGGGAGGTTGGACGGAACAGAATCTAAGCCAGTGACTGTGATGTTGCCTAACCAGCTAACGGAAGAAGATAACAAGGCCCTGGGAATTGGTTACATCGTGCAAGAGGACAAACTCTTTGTGATAGTCTCCATCAACTTCTCCAGAAGGAAGAAGAAGATGAGAACAGAGATTGACCTCACTGAAGAAGAAGTGGAAATAAAGACACCAAACCCACTTATTCGTCGGGTTCTACTGAGCCAGATTGCTGGACTGTATGACCTGATTAGTCTACTTGTGAAACAGAAAGGAGTGATACTTGTTAGAAGAGCCTTCCAGGAAACTGGCAGGCTTACTAAAGACACCTGGGATGACACCTGGGAATGTTCATGGAGTACGCTTGTCTGAGAAGCATCAAGTTCTACAGAAGACTCACACCCTCCGACTGGAGGGGTAAACCCTTGGGAATTACATTTTCTGACGGGAGCTGAGAATCCTATGGCGTATTGCTGTACTTGCGATGGGAGACATCAGATGGTGTGGTAATCCGGCTGGTAGTGTCAAAGGCCAAGTTAACCCCCCTCAACCAGAAATGTGAAGTCTGCGGGGCTGTCTTTGCCACACTTCAGAAGGGATACGTATTGAAGCATGGACGATTGGATGTGGAGAAGCTGTACCACTTCATTGATAGTCAGACAGTGCTGGGAGCCATCCAGAGAGAGAGAGCTACTGATACCAGACATTCTTTGCAAACCGAATCGGAGAGATCCAGGAGGCTGGGCTAGTATCTGACTGGTGGTGGATACCGAGTGAGGTCAACTTCACTGATCTAGTCACAAGGGGGTGATCTCCTGAATTGCTGGGTGAGAATTATGTGTGGCAGAAAGGCCCTAAGTTCCTGTCTAGTCAAGTTGAGGATTGGCGTATGAAGTCTGCTGCAGAAGTGGCAGCTGGTGCTAGGGAGCTGGTGAGTAAACTTCAGATAAAAGCCTTTTCGGTCGTCCTCACCAGAGCTCAAACCAAGACGTTGTTAAACCCTGACAGTCCTCAGGTGAAGATCGTAGTCACAGATGGTGTTAGTGGGGCTCCAGTCTCCTCAGAAAATGGGATGAAATGAACCTTAACTGAGGCCTTGGATATGGAGACGCTGTGGGGAGCCAAGCTCATAGACCAAGTGGATCCAACTAGGTGCAGTTCTCTAGTTAAGCTCTGTGGAACAGTCGGTTATGTCCACAGAGTGGTGAAGAAGTGGTTGGCCCATGTAGGCAGGGCCTCTATGCCTGCAAAGTGGGAGGAGGTGCTGACAGTAAAGGAACGCAAAACTGCGTTCCAAGACCTATACCTAGCTGCCCAGAAGGGTGTTAAGTTTCCTGTGACGATGCTAAACAGACTCGTTGTCAGCAGAGATGAACCTTCAGGGCTCCTGAGATGCCATGGTAGAGTCCAGGGCATTACCAAGGGAGAGACCGGTCTGCAGCTGGTTCAGTCAGCTCGAGGGGGAGCTTGCTCATCACCTGTTTGCATATTCTTCTTTGGACTTTCCACAGTGCATACAGGAGTCAATGACATTTCTGGTCTTGCTTTTTTTTCCTGTCATGTTAAGCCTAATTAATAAAGCAAAGATACAGCAGTGGAATAGGCTTAAGTTCATGATATTTTGTGCTTTGGTAACTAACTTAGGATAAGAAAAAGAGATGAATTAATCTACAAATATTTAGAATAGTTAGAAATCTGCAACATCTTTTCAGGTAAGTTTGGTGAACACACATTTAGTTTTTTTGAAAGTTTTCTTAAAGGCATAGAGGAGGATTTTTGCGAACTTTTGAAAAGACCTGCCCTCTCCAAAAAATACACATGCACAACCCTGTACTCGCTCCTGAGAGGGAATGCCTATTAAACATTTGTGAGAGCATGAACTATCCCATTTCTCCTCCTGCAAGCTCTGTTTAAAAGTTGTTGTTTGCATTGCTCATACAAGCTTACTTTCCAAAAAAGGATTTGCAATTTTCCCACTATATCATACATGCCAGGGGTAGGTAAAAATGGTGTGAGTGGGACACTAGGGTGGGAAGGCGTGATTGAGACTGTATTTTATTTTTTATATTTATTATTTTTTTTCTGTCCCAGGTTGGGGTCTGAACTGCTCCCTCTCCCAAGCACATCTCAAGTCTCCGCTAAGTGCAGAGCCCATTCCCCCCCTCCTGCTCTCCCTCCGCTGGCTTGCACTGGTGGAGCTCTGGGTTTGGGGGTGGATGCCCGGGTGGCTGCTGGCTCATTCCTGGCGGCCTCTCGCGGGGCCCGTCCGGGGCCTGGTAGGGGGTTCCTGCCAGGGGGTCAGGCACCCCTGGGGCCTCGGATCCCTGGGGCCCAAGGCCGGATTCACTTCAGGGTGGCTGGCTGCTGGCAGAGCCTGCGGAATAGCCCCCGCAGCTCCCGGGGGCTCCGGCATTGCGGTGGCTGGGGGACTTCCTCGGGGCTGTCTCTCCTCCTCCCTTGGTAGGGGTCGGATTTCCTGGGCTGGCCCCTCCTTGGAGCCTTCGCTCTTGGGGTCCCTTTGGGCATCTGGGGCTTTGGGTGTCCCAGCACCGGACTCACTGCTCTGGGGAGGTGCCTCTTCGGCTCTCCACAACCACTATTGAGCATTTTTTCTTTGGCTAAACTTTACATGCACAAGTGCACTGTCACAAACAACTGCAGGTACTTGGTTCCAGGTAGGCAGAGATTCACTTCCATACAGAAAGCCCACATTCTCATCTTCAGGTAACAGAGTACATGTCAGATTAAATAATACTACTTCAGCGATAGTATCTAGGTGTTACTTTGTTGTATGTCTCGTACCATGTCTGTTGGTTGCGCTGTTCTTTTTACATCAGAGCAGACTGAAAATGTTTTATCATTATCTCCCTTTCATCTCCTCTTTCTTTCATCTTTTCTCCTTTTTTTCTGTTTTTCCTCTTCTGTTCTACTTACATTGCATTGTCCATATAAACTGTAAAACTCCCTGCATAATTATAATAAAGCTATTTATATGCATGAAACAAGCGGAGGACTATGGTGATAGCCCTACTGCTCCACTTGTGAAAATAAAATCTGTTGGGCTCTTTTTGGCATCAAGACAATTATTCTTATTGCCACATTGCCAATGTGGCAAAAAAAAAAAATGGGGACAAGCACGTAGGATGGCCCTACTTAAACATATCGCCAAAATGATTGATAATTAGGAGGACCAATTATTTTGATGATCCACCTCGAAAAAGAACATCTTCCACAATATCTTTAAGTATTTTTTTTTTTATTTAAAAAAAAAAAAAGAAGAAGAAATTTGTTTTGTCTCATAATTCTTGCATTTAATTAAAATCTATGGGGAAAAAGACACTATTTGTAGAATACAAACTCAACTGTTTGGAAATGTACTTTTGTTGTTTTAATGTGTGCTTTTAGGAGCTCTTTTTTCACCAGTTTTAGAAACAGATTCTTCACCAGTTCATTTTGATTAATTAAGATTTAAATTGTGATATGTTGCAGCTATATTTCAGTTATCAATATCTATGTGTCCTACAGCCACTCAACTTTATCAGTTAAGCAACAAAGGTAAGAGGTTTGAATTTACAGATCAATTTAATGCATTTAATATATGCAATAGATCTACAGTAAGTATACATAAGTAAACATATTTAAATTCCCAAGGGAAAGAAGCCAATCAAAAGAGAGAAGGCTGTCATTGTTGTATTTTTAGACTTCTGTTTTCTCACCCTTTTTCTTCTACCTCTCTCTTAGCTGTTATTTTGATGGATGCAGCACACTCAGCAATATTTCATGGTATATAGGGTCGCAAAAAACTTTCATGGCAAAACAAAGAGGCTTCGAGCAGCTTAGGCATGTGTTGACAGATAGGGAAGGAGCATTAAGTAGAGTCAGAAATGGCTACATGAATCCCCTCAAGAATAGAAAGAAAAAAAATCTGACGACTTGGTTGGACCATAACCATAAGGCTGGCTACGTTTTATATTGACACACAGACGCATATGCACACATACATACTGAATCAGTCCTTAGAGGAGCCTAGGGCCTAGAGGGAATAATCGTTAGCAACCTAAAACATGCCCTCATAACAAAAAGGCTCAAACTGTAATAGATGAAATAGTTGAGCCAAGAATATTAATCCAAACCAGCGCTTCAGAAAGTGTGTGTGTTTTAGTTTGTGTGTGCATCCCTATTTGTGCCTTTCTCTACATATCACTGCTGTATCTGTGCTTTTTTTGTCTGGTCACACAGACTATAGAACCTTTGGACTCCATTTGTATGTTTGTTCTTACATGTTTGGGGAAAAAAAGACATACCTGCCAAGTCTTGTCACAGTGTATGATAGTGAGAGGTGATTATACTTTAGAGGTGGAAATATCATTACTTTCTGCTCAGAGAAATCAATAATTACGAAAACAATGAACACAACAATGAAAACAACAAACCGATCCATGCCGAGGTTGGACGGAGCTTGGATCAGTTAACCGTGCTGAGCTTGGTTTCTTACGGCCATTTAACCATCACGTCAGCACAGGTTTATGCCTCCTATCGGCTGTCCACGATACTACAGCTCTCAAGCTGGGAATTAAGCAAACAATACTGGCTGTGTCCATAACATTCAGGAACTTGTGTATCTGGATTACGTCCTCTGCCCAAATTTTAATGAGAGCCTCGGCCTCTGCATCATCCCGGGTCACACAGCACTCTTTTGATGCAATTTATTGTTAATTGTAATGAGCGCTTAACCTTAACCTCAATATTCAGCAGACAAACTGGAAGCTTTCAAACAAGTTTATAGAAGTGTTTAACAAAAAGAGAGGGGCGGAAATTACTTGAGGTTCTCTGCCGAGACCACAATGTTGCGCTGAAAAAGACTAGAAATAGTCACTGATCTGGCTGAGAGTTTAGTCAATTAAGCGAGGCTATAAAATGTGAGCTAACTCATCATAGTATGCATTTTACTTGGCATATCTCTCTGATATGTATCAATTTCCTTGCAATTAGCTTTTGTTAGGAATATGCTGAAATACTCACCTCAGTAAGAAAAAGCTTCTTTAGGAATGGCCTTTTCTGCCATTTTGTCCTCGTGGAAGGTGTCAATTTACCTTGGAAGCAAGATTAATTGTGAGATTTATAAACTCACAAACTCCCCAAAATACATCTTGCCAGAAGCCAAAAGATGCATTAGCCCTAAATACAGATATGATTCAAACCAATAAAATACCATGTATGACGTCAACCAGAAGTGGTAGGCTGAAACAAAATAAACATGGCTACACTGGTGGACTTATCTGTACATTCTCTTCTATTCATTCTGTTTTAAATGGAATTCCCTCTATTTCTTATTTGAAAAGCAAGAAAAACTGCGTGATTTGTGCTATGGTGAATGGGAAAATGTTTACGTGTTCCTCCCGTCCAGATTTGGCAGAGTTTCATTTATCATGTAACTCTGCTAGTTGTGAAACAAATTGAGAATGTGATAGGTCACAGCTACTGATGCTGTGATTGGCTAAAAGCTTAGCATTGGTGGCATTTGGTGATTTACCCAATCAGCTCAAAGAATTGTTCTGAATGTCCTGCCCTTTTGGGAACACTTTTCCACCGGAGCCTCTCTAGATTGATACTGTTTAGAATTCAAATTTAACTAGTTTATGCCAAGTTAGGTGTCAGTGAGTAGCTTCTTAACATAGGATACAAGCCCTCGAGGCTGTGAGTTTGATGCCACTGCTCTAGAGTTTAACTTTTTGAAATGAATGAAAAAATAAATTATTTTTGTATCAATGCTTAGCTGCACCTGATTGAAAATAAAAAAGGATGCATGGATGAAGGGTGCCAAAACTGAAAGCTGTGGGCCAGTTGTGTCCTCTGAATGAGGCAACAAACGGACCTCAACTACAATAATGGCACAAAATCTTTGTCCACAAGCATAGAGAGAGATTTAAACTTTTAGGGTAATATTTTCACTGTAAATTTAAAGTCAAAATAGTTATTTAATAAACTTTGCCAAATATGTTTTGGAAATATATACATGACTCTTACGCAGTTTATTTCTGAGCGATCAGAGACAAAAATATTTTCATTGATCAAAATAAAAAAATAAAAAATCAATCCTCCCTAATATTTTAAAACTATTTGTTTTATAAGAACAATTGATGCATGTTAAGCTCAATATTTGAAATAAATAAATAAAATAAATTTTTATGCCTTTATTTTATTTTATTTGCTCACAAGAACCTTTAATGTGATGATTTTAACCCTTAAAGTAAAATGGTTGGAGACCACTTTAGTGCAAAAGTCACTGAGAGACATGGTCGTACAATGCCTCTGGAATATCCTTGTTCCATCATTTGTTTTTATAGAGACAGGTAAAAACTTGCTAAAGAATCAGCCCTAACTCTGAGCAGCTGCTCAGAGGTGACTCTACTTGTATTCCTAAACGAAGCCTATACAACTGTACAATACTAGAGAGAACTTTTTAGTGTAACTATAATGTATTCAGTGTAGCAGGGTGGTCAATAGTTCCTAAACCTAATAGTTTAAAAATGTTGTTGTGAAAACCACATTATATAGGCTATCTGGCAGATTGTTCCATGTTTATAGTAAAAGGTAAAAATTAGACATTGTCTAAGATGAGTTAGGAGCTCCTAGAAGCATCTAAATCCCTGCATCTTAGGTTTTCTATCAGGTAGTTACCAGGTACAGATCTGGATGTGGGCCAAAAGATGATCTGTATTGTAGATTTACCATTTTAACACAAAACATGACTTATTAGAACTTTTCAAATTAAGATATTTCTTATTTTGTTATTTGAGTTCAATTATTACATTACTTTACGTTTCCCCATATTTTGTTTTAAAAATGCATATTTTGGGTCAGGATTTAGCCACAGCGTGTTCCTACTGCTTCTTTTTGCCACTGCTCTTTTTCTCCCCACAAACTGTGTGTATTTTGGTCTGTCTGTGGGGAGTCAGGGGTCATTATTAATCTTGCTGCCTCTTCTACCCTCAGGCATAACAGCAGGGCAGCATCGTTCCATTTGTGTGCATGTCTGTGTATGTCTAAGCAAGAATGAAAAGAGTGGTTGCAAATGAGTCATTTTTGCTATTCAAGTAAGGTGTGGGTTTTTGGGAAAGCAATACCTTTGTCGTAAAGTTGTGTTCATGTTATTGTCGTCAGAGGCTGTGTTTTAGTATAATAGCTAGAGATGCACATTTGTAGGAGACATTTGCACAGGACAGACACCCATGAGAATTGAACAGAACAAGGGAGAGGAGAGGATGGGGATGATGGGGAAACCCAGACTGAGAGAGAACAGAAAGAGTAGAAGAGGGAGAGTGTGGCGAGTCGCTGTTCCTCCTGAACTCATTAACCACTGTCCTCTCTGCCCTCCCTCCTACCCTCCCACAATGCTGAACAGCAGTGTGCATCAATAACACTGGCGACAGCACGAGAGGGACGGGTCAGACAAGCAACCGCCATCTCCTTAGCAACCACAGCTATGGCCACCGTCACCAGGACAACAATTGCTGAGCTCAAATGGGAGAAGAGAGAGGGGGTACCCTTTCCCTGCAGGCCTACGGCTCCCCTCCCGCAGCCTGTCATGCGGAGAGGGCCGCCGCGCCTGCTGCTGCTGGATCAGAAGGAGGCTAATCCCCAGCAAGGCTTCACACAGGATGAGGTGAGGAAAAGCTGACTGATCCCCATTCTAAGGTGATCTAAATGGACAGGAGATTCAGTCTGAGCTGAGGTTAGCAGCACTTCAAAAAGGCGGTTGGTGAGGATGTCAGAAGAAAAGGACAAAGGGAGAAATGGACGAGTTATATGGCTGGAGTATGAGGCCCTATGAGACCCATGCTCCACCCAGAAAGTCCATGCACCAAAACTGTCCATAAGGAAAAGACTGCAGTCTCAAAAGAAATCTAAAGATCTGTTAAGGTCCGGGTTTGAAAATAGTTACCCTAACGCTACCCTAACCCCCACAGGCACACGTCTTAGAAAACCACATTCAGCAGAGGTTCAGAAATGTAACTCAAAAAGTTGTTCTGAAGAACTCCAATGAACTTGGTTCTGTCTTTCTTTTTTATTTTCAAGCTTGTAAAGTTGGCTAAATTCAAAAGGCATTTAGATCGTATTACATACAAACATGCCTCAGTCAAGGCTCCCACCTCTGGTAAACTTTATTTCTACAAGCCTCCTTCAGACTTTTTTTTGCTCTATCACCACAGATGTTTTTATTCAGCATACTTTCCTGCAACATGAAACACAGATCAGCCCATCTTCAGAGCTTAAGCCTCACTAAAATCTGAACATCTCATCAACTGGATCAAACTAGAAGCAACGATTATTGTTAACATCCACCACCTCCCACTGGAGCCCAGATTAAGATTTTGACAGCATGCCAAAATTGGAGCTTTTGCGATCCTAGAAGCGAAAACCCTGCGCCTTATTGGCAGCAGGAAGCATCATTATGTGACGGCTGCTGTTGAACATTCTGACACTGCCAAGGACCTCACTTTACGTTCTTTTCCAAATAATTTAATTAATAGACTAACTAAGACTCACCTTTAGTGATTTGCTTCTGCAACTGTTCAGCAGCGCTAAGGACAGTATAGCTTATTATTGATTACTTCCAACATGAGCTGAACTATGCTTCCATCAACCACTCTTACTACAGACTCATGCTGAACAGTTTTAATTGTTTTGCAACTACATCTATCACAAATATATATATATATATATATATTTTTTTTTTTTTTTTTACTGATATTGAATCACTTTCCAATATTAATGCATTATAGGGAAATCCCTAAAAATCATAATCTGATAAGTAGGATAAAGACATCTGTGCTTGAAGTCCATCACCATCAAAATTTCTCTTTTCCAACTGATCTATCAGCTTTGAGGACATTTCTTGGCCACTGCCTTCTCCAGGTAATCTGTAAATGTCAGTGCTGGACTGCCTTATCCAATGCAGAACTTTAACTTTCAGCTCCTCCATTTATAAACTTATTCCTTTGTGTACTTTGGATTTGTCCTTGGACAGAGTTTGATACTGACAAAAGAAATCCTTTTATATATTTTTCGATGATCACATGGATATTTTGGGTGGTTAAAACAACTTATATTAAGAACACAACATGATGCTGCCAATAACATGTTTCCCTCTGGGTAGAGTGTACTCTGAGTCATTTTTAATTTTGTTACTGTAAAGTGCCTTGAGATGACATGTGTTGTAAATCGGTGCTATATAAATAAACTAAACTCAATTAATTTTTTGTGTCTAACTTACCTTTAGAACTGAGGCTGAAATGCCACAATGCTATGGAGTGTACCCATGGGGATATAGTGTATCAAAGTAAAATTAGCAAAATTTTTGAATTGATATGGTCTCCTTTAACTAGATACAAAACCAAGTATGTGGTGTGATCCAGAGGTTTAAAGGCCTATGAACAGAAGCTGTGAGGCATTCTACAGCACCTCTTCTACATTAGCCATATATATATATATATATATATATATATATGTTTGATCAACTTTAGCAGAAGGTGAAAATTAGATTTTATCCTCTTAACATATGGGCATATGGGCAGTTCCTCTTAATATATGGGCATATGGGCAGTTCTAACCCTTGACCTCTAGAGATTATTCTACAAAGAATTCTTCATAAAATGAAGAACATGAACAAACTTGGACATGTTTCTTGATCAGACCTAAAAAACAGAGGGTCTGTAGTCAGAGGATTTTACAGATGTAAAACTGATCCCTACAGGAGATCTTTCCTAACCATGGCCAGTAATATCTAAGACAACTCTTTGAAGTATCTGTATAAAAGTTGCAACTTGTATTTTCCAAATGGGAAGTGAAGATTAAGCGGAAATATAATCTGGAAGACTCTTATCAGCTTCACCTGAAACACCTGCGATGTCCCTCATTCAGCTCCAGGCATTCAACTGGGGGGCAGAACCTTCTCCGAAGCCAAACGTCTTGCAATAACCTTTTCATTTAGCTCCTGACGTAGATTCTCTGTACCACATGCAAGGTAACTTTCACTCACCTCCACCCAATCTCCTCCCTCATTCTCAGACTATTCTCAGTCCCACGCTCCCTCTGGCTTTTTCCACCACCAGTGTCCAGGCCCCAGGGAAAGACTACCTCTCTAATCCTTTTCTAGGTTACTCATTCAATCATACGTTGATTCACAGCAATGAAGTCTTCTGTGAGGGCCCATGCACCAAAGAACTGATTTGGTTTGTCTTTGTCTGCTTCTGTCTCCTTGAACCCCAGCAGATGGCCGCTCACACTGAGCCTGGTTCTGCTGGAGGTTCCTTCCTCTTAAAAGGGAGTTTTTCCTCTCCACTGTCGCTACAAGCATGCTTGGTGTGAGGGATTGCATTTGAATCAATGAATCGATGAAATCAACTGGTTCTCCTTAGATTGAAAAGTTTGAATTAATTTGACTGTATGATCTGGTTTAACTGTAAAGTGAGATGACTTGTGCTGGGAATTGGCGCTACAGAAATAAACTGAATTGAACACTGAATTGAGTTTTCCTCTCAATTGTCGCCACATACATGCTCAGTCTGATGGAATCCAGGCAGTCAATGAGTCCTCACTGTCAGCTGGTTGTCCTTACATAGAAATATTTTTGAAGAAAATGAATGTGTTACCTGTATAAATAAATTGAATATTTTCTAATTGCAACTTATCTCCTTATGAGTCTATTCCAATGTCTAAATAAAATTCTCAAAGATAATTGTTCTTAAAATTGTTAGCACCTAAATACAACTGATTATTTCTGCTGACTACAGTTTGTTTGACACAGGGGCCTATATCCCTCAGCCAGTCTTCCAAATAGGAAAAACAAGAGTGCCTATAATCAAGTGGGTCCCCACAAGTCAGAAAATGGCAATTTAATTACTAATAGGCTAAATTTGTCAGTATCTCCAATTAATTAAGGTATTAAATCAACTGCAACTCTGAGAACCAAGGCTGGACAACAAGCAAGCTTTATGTTGTCGCCACCTATAATGTGAGGATGGAGAAGAAGGCTAAAACTCTCTGCAGCAAAGAGTGGCACCTTGGGGTCATCAAGTCTCCTTCACCATTATTAGATCCTAGCTACACACCATTGCTTGATTAATCTGTCAATTATTTTTCGATTAATTGACTAATAGTACGATAGTCAAGATTCCTTTTTACCCAGACTTTTTTTGTGAAATTAAACCAAATGAAACCACAATTTTCCACTTGATGAGTCTTTTTTATCTTAAATTTAAAATGTTTTTATTTATTTATTTTTTTTACATTTTTATACAATCGCTGCTTGAAGTGGGTTGCACATCTAAGGCACGTTTTAGAGTTAATCGATTAATAAATTAATTGTAAGTTATTTTAATAATTGATTAATCACGCTTAATCAGATTGATTCAGCCCTACTTATTATTGTGCTACCATGAACATGGAGAGTTTTGCTAAATACAAACTTTAACTTTATCCTGTTGTACAATGTACACTGACAATAAAGCTTATTCTAATGTTACATTGAGCCATTAGAATAAGCTAAAAATAAAAACAGCCTCTTAAAGCATTTGTAATCTGTAAATCAAGGCTCTTCTTTCTTCTATCTATCTATCTATCTATCTATCTATCTATCTATCTATCTATCTATCTATCTATCTATCTATCTATCTATCTATCTATCTATCTATCGTAAATTGTTAGCTATACATATAAAATAATTAAAAATTGGCAATTTTTTCAAGAAATTACATAGTCTGTACATATTTATTAGAAATATTGAGGGATAAATACTGGCCAATGAAAAAGCGCGTTGGTTAAGGCATAAAATGTGACGACTGGTATCAAAGACCAGATCCAGACCATATAGCAGTGTGGCAGGACATTTGCGCTAAAAATTGAGTCTTTCACCAGAGACTTTGGGGCAGGGCTGTATATCATGTCAGATAATCATTCTTATTGTTCTTATTTATTTTTTTTAATTTGTATTTTATATATTTTTTTTATATATTTTTATATATATATATATATTATTATATATCTTTATATATATTGTATATTTTTATATATATTATATATATATATATAAATTCGGTGCGGTAAAATCTGCGGCGAGAGCCCACCACCTCCTGATAGACGTGAGGCGGGAGCGGGCTGCAGTGGAGGGCTATTTCCTTCCCTCGCTGAAGGAAAAACAAGAAGCGGAGGGGAGGTGAGCGAGCGCGAGCGTTCCACTACGCCGGTTGACCAATCATACATAAAGAACGTTAGTGGGAGGGGCCAAATAGCGGCGTCTCAGCAAGTGAAAGCTCGCAAAGTGAGCTGTTCCCCACGTGGGTTATGAGTTCCGAACAACAACGACCAGAATTCAGGCCAATCACATCCACGAAAGGTGTTAATCTTGACGCTGATTGGTTCCCTGTTTCTTTTCTCTACAGAGCCCTGTCACTCAACACGCTTAGTCTATAGTTTTTAACTCTTTCCTACCACACGGCATGGCGCTGCTCTCTGCCCATAAAGCACAAACCTGCCCTGTAATGGCTAAATGTGAAATAATGAGTGGCTCAGAGGCGGTTTTCTTTTTTAGAAACACGAGCCTGGACTGTTTCAAAGTATTGCTTTACACGCTTTCAAAGAAAAAGAATGGGAACTTACTAAACTATATTGAAGAATCAGCGGCGCTACAGCTTTTTTTAAAGCGTGTGTTGCCGTGGTCATAATCAAATCAACGTGTGAAGAAATGAATTAAAGCACATTAGAAAAGCATGTAAACCAGTGACGTATAAACCACATTCACACATTCAGGCCCTAAAAATGTTCACATTCCTTAAAATGCACTACATGAATGGATTATAGCTGGAAATGATAGGAACAAAGAGAAGAGTCCAATATTTGATAGTGACGCCTCACGTGTCGTGGACGCGTTTCACTTTCTACAACGTCGCACCCTCCCAACCCCAAAAAAGCAATAAACATTAACGCATCCATTTAAAATAGCACTACAGTCCGTCCCTGCGCCGCCAAGCAGTCATACAGGCACCAGCATAATTAGACCGAGCATCAATCTTCTCTCGTTCGTTATTTTGCGACCTTCAAAATATATTGTAAAGGTACTCTTATCAGAAAGAGCAAGAGAAGGCTAACATCGCCTCCCTGTGGCCATTCTCTATATTGAAAAGAAAGATGCGTATAATAATAAAATAATTTTATTAGTATTCGACCATTGTTTTATTTATTTGAAGCATTTGTATCACCGGCCAGCATGGCATCATTCACCTTATTTACATTATTGCTTTGATATTTCGTGACAACATTTGTACATAGCTGTGAATTTGGATTTCACATCATTTAAAATTTAAATTATTTCACCTCCACTTATTAATAATAAAAATAATTTTTTTACCTTAAGCTGATGATTGTGGCTGATGAAAGCCTAAATTTCAGTTTATCTGAAAACTGGAGTCTGTTTTCTATTGAAACCAAAAATAAATATGTTGGTTTGAGCTACTTATGTATTGACTACTGCATCAATACAGCCATGGAGAATTGGTGGCTCTCATCTTGCTCTTTACATTACTATATCATACCATTTTATTTCTGGAACACATTAAAACAATATAAAAGCTGAATTTATATTTTATATAAATATATTCAGCACATATATTTTTATAAAATATACATTCAGTCAATACATTCTAAATTAAATCAAAAGAATACAATAGAAGAAAAAGCACAACGGAAACACAGATACACTTAATCTGGGTTAGAAGGCAAAAAAGAAAAAATGTTCTTTCAAACAAGTCTTTCTTTAAAAATCAAGAAATACACCAATGGCATAACTAAAATTTAGAAGTCAGAACTGCAAAAACCCTAACAGATTTTGGGACACATAGTTAGGAACAGGCCCTTTAAACAGTTAAAAACAAACGCAATAATTTTAAATTGAATTTCAAACTTCACAAGAAGTCAATGAGATGGTGCTAAAACTGAAGTTATTTGCTCACATTAGTTTTTACGAGTTAAGAATTGTGCTGTAGCAGGACCAAAAGTTCTATTAAATTAAGTTTATTTATATATCGCCAATTCACAGCAGGTCATATAGATGCTCTTTACATATATAATTCAATTAGATCATACAATCATTGGTTTAATGTTTTCCTTTATAGGATGAGAATGTGGTGACGGGATTTGCATGGAGCGTTTTGTTGACTCTAAAGTAATCAACTATGAAGAAAAAGCTACTATGGAGAGAAAAAGAAGAGAAAACAAAGAACTAACAGAAAACACACAATTCAAATAGACATAGAATGAAATTGCCAAATAAAATTTGTCCTTATGTGCTCCAGCAGTATAAGCCCATAGCATAACTTTAAATATACATACTATAAACTTTCTCAAAAAGGTGATTTTTGAGCCTAGTCTGAAAGGTAGACAGGTTGCCTACCTCACAAACTAAAACTTGTAGTTGGTTACAGAGGAAAGGGCCTTGATGTTAAATAATATATCTGCTATTCTACTTTTAGAAATTCTAGGAACCACAATTAAACCTGCAGATTTAGAGTAAAGTACTCTGTTATAAATAATTTAGGGAAAAAAAACATATCTCATATATAAGATGGAGCTTGGTTGTTTAGGGCTTTATATGTGAGAGGGAGGATTTTAAATTCTATTCACGATTTAACATGAAGCCATTGCAGCAAATCTCAAATCATCAGAGTAAGATGTGCCATATACAGTAAAATTATTCTTTGAGTATATTTCTGTTAATGTTTTTTTTTATTATTTGTTGAATCAACTCTTAAAGGATATTGTAATTGTTTTAGAGGCATCTGTATAATATCTTAAATCCACTAATTATATTAACATTAAGAGGAAGATCTCAGGTGAAAGAAATTTTAATAGTTTACAACAGAGATAAGAGGAATATTTTTTTTAACCTCTATCAATCCATGAAGTGTTGCAAAAGAGCAGAGAAGGAAGAAATGGGTGAAAATGTAATGCATAAAAAGGTATAGTTTGATATGAAGCAAGACTGTTGATGAAAAGGCTTAATTTAATGAACATTGAGGTGAATGTAAAGAAAATGACCTGCACATTTATTTTGCACATCTGACATGTTACATGTCACCTCGTTTGCACCAAACTTTGATTGGCTTTTAAAGCAAGCTAATCTCAAACCTGTTTTCTTTCAGACCTGTTCTTGCTCTCATTCTTTTCAAAACAAAACAAACAAAAAAAAGATTTTAGCTTTATGATAATTTAAAGCATACTGTCTTAGAATTGTCAGATAGATGCAAAATATATGTGGGTGTCATGGTCAAAACTTGTTTGTCCTGTGTTCTGTTTTCTTCTTTGCGGTTTATTAGGTTTAGGCCTGCATATTGGACCTCATTTGAAGTTTAGCAAACTCAGAATGATTTTGTTTATTATTTTAAAGACACAAAAAAAAACAGGTTTTCTCCTTTGAATTCTTCTTATACAAGTTTGACATCTAGTGTCAATTTTTTAATCAGTTCTCTTAGTAGATATTTTGTTATGATTTCATTATTATAAGAGTTATAAAAATAATGTATGTTGTATAATGTTTGTTTGCCTTCCCATTTTGATGAGTGGTCAAGAACAAATAGCATTTGTGACTGGATACTAATACCTAAAGAAATAGACATTACAACACACTAATTTGACAGAGAAATAAGAAGTACTTTAGGTGAATGTACATAAAATTGAAAAGGGGGAACTGTAGTTGTGACACTGGTGAGTTCGTAGTTGGTAATTCATTCTAAAGGATTTGCCTTCCTTGCTGAGCAAATTTTTCACAAAGTAAAGTTTAGATGAAAATGATTATGTCTAAATAATTAGCTTTTTAAAGACTATTTACAAATCTTTTAAATAATAATTGTGAATATCAATATAGATCTGACATGTCTCAGGTTTTCTTCTGCTGAATTAATTGGCCACTTTTATAGTGTTACAGTTAAGGTTGAATATTTGGAAAGTGTTAAGGAAACACAAAAGTATAAGTGAATAATGCTCACAAGCCTCCAGAAAGCCTCCACTTGTATAGCATGTTTAGACCCATTTTTGAGAGGAACAGCAACACAGACAACTGGTGGACTCAGAAATTGATCCGGCTGATCTCTCTTTCATTCAGTTCATAACCTCTGAAAATTAAATGAACACCACACAGGAAGGAGGGAGAGGAAGGCAGACTTATTGGACTTATTGAAGAAAAAAACAAGGAGATGAGAACGACTGGAGAAAGAGACAGGAAGAGTGAGCAACTGTGGTGGGGTGTGCATGTAGAGAAGATGTGTGTGCATGAGTGTGTTGGGGGGGCTACACAGTGGGGTACGAGGCAGCACCCTGCCGTTCCAAGTAATGGCAGAATAGAACTTAATAGGGTAGAAAAAGGCTGGAGGCAGTTAACTCAAAAACGGTCATTTTAAATTCCCCATTCTCCATCTCTCTATTCCCTCTCCTCCGTCTTTCTATGCTCTTTGCATATCTACAACTCTTCTGTCTGTCTGTCTGTCTGTCTGTCTGTCTGTCTGTCTGTCTGTGTCTTCCAGCACCTTTAACTTCCCCCCACCACTCTCATCACTCTTTGAACCACTTCTTTTCCACCTCTTCCTTCCTATCACTCTTTGCACCAGTGCCTTCTATCCATGTCCCTTCTCACCACCCCCACCCCTCCACCCCCACCCCACCCCACCCCCCATCTCCTTGGAGGAGGTGTAATGATAGTCTCATCAGAGGATCGCTGTAATGGCTTCTAAAGCAACGTCCCACAGTTGCCACAGTGAACCTAGCACAGCCGCTGTCCCAAACGAAGTGGTGAAGAAGGAAAAAAAACATCTGGTTAGTTGTAGACTGTGCCGACAGCAGCAGCAGATGATGACGCAGCCCCCAGGGGCCACAGAGAGTGAGCTAATGATGCGTGGGATAGGATACATATAAGGACGAAATACAGTGATAGTGATAATAGAGAGAGTAATGAAAACACTAGCAGCAGTAATGATAACATTGTATGACTCTTCTGAATTGTTAGCACCATGTTTGTCTCTCTCCTCCAAATGCACCTCTTTTTATCCTCTTTCACTAGGTTCCCCCCATTGGAAGATTTTTGGTTTCATTTAAGGAGCAAAATAGAAAGGAGGAGATCCATGATTAGAAATTCAAGGATGCAAAAGCAAAGATCTGATTTCCATTTTAATTCCTCTATTTTTTGAAGAGATGGATGCTGAGCTCACAATGAATTTCATGCATGCACACACATGCCTGCAATGGAGCCCATTGCTGATAGGAGATCAGTTGAAAAACTGAGGAGTGAAGATTAATTGGTGGAAGATGATAAAACTATTGGTTTTTAGATATGTTTACGCCAAACGTAGTTCTTAAAATACATGTAAAGATTTACATATTTCAGAGATGTACCTTCAGTGTGCAGGTCAGGGATGCAGGGCCAGATCTAGTTTCTGCTTCTCATGTGACTACTACAACTACAGTACTCAATGCTTGTGTTTACAGCTCCTGTAAACTCCTTCAAAGAGGTATGCAATTTAAATGTTTTTCTTTGCCATTGTTAGTAATGAGAAGCTGGTAAAACATAATAATAAACGGGTTATACATGTGGAGAGAGGAGGTAAGAAAATAAATGTAGAAAAATAATTCGAAATGAATCAAGATGCAAAATGATCCTGAGTTTAACAGAGGTCCGGTCTGACTACCAAAATACTCACAACACACTCATGATATCTACATTTAGCAAGTAAGTATAGTGCTATAGAAAAATGAAGATAAATTCATCAGAGGCATGCATGTCTTGACAAACAGGCAAACATCAGTTTTGCAGCATCATATTATAATCTTTTTGTCCTGATTTAACACTCCGACTTGTTTCTATTTTTTTTAGTTAGTGCTAATAAATCTACCAAAAAGTAATTTGAACCCAGCTGTTTTATACCTCTTACATCTCCGCATATTTGCAGTTACAATTTTTAATCATCTCACTGCAAGAGAGTATAAATGTATCATTATTACGTGGTTTGTTTCACAAAATTCAATCCATGTTCATTTCTTTTATGTTTTGCAATATCCCAGTTTGTGATAATGATATCTATTTTTATGCTAAGCATGCTTAGTAATGTCATGATGCTTTTAAGGGATCTGACCCACATGCAGGAATCCACTCAGAGAAACCAGAGTAAAAGTTTAACATCTTTATTAGAAGTCCAAAATGGGTAGGATTCAGGTAAACTCAGAGACCTGGTGAACAGGAACTGGAAGTAAGAAGGGAAGTTCACAGAGGTTAGTTCAGGGTCCGTGGGAACTTTGAACGACGTCTTGCAAAACAGAGATAAATGGGACTCAAGTGATGCGGAGAAAGGTTTCTACCAGTCAGTGTGGGTTTTTCCAAAGAAAGAGGGTGTTGGGATCTGGAGGTTTGTCCACTTTCTCCACCAGATGGCGCACGAGATCTCCTGGGGGCATGAGCTGACTGCTACACCTGTCTTCAATCTGAGACTTCTACTTAAGGAGGCGGAGACTGACACTCCAGTGCCAGAGTGTTAGCCAGTAATGGTACAGCTAGACCTGAGCCAACCTGCCTGATCTTTTCTCTGTGTTTTTGCGTGAACCTGCCTGATCCAGTTCTCTCTCTCTGCCTACAGAACCTGACCTGTATGAAAACCTGAAACTTGGAATTGACTCAGTTCTGGAATCTGTCTGCCTGCATTCGGTCAGTCTCTGCCTTAGCCCTCAGCCCTCTGCCTGCCGACAAACCTCTGGACCCTCAGGGTTATTCCCCTCCTGCTGATCTGTTCCGCCCTGAGCAGGTATTAACTCAATCACCTGACAAACTGCTGGATCTCTGGAAATCCTCTAACCTCTCTGTTCTCCTTAGTGGTGATCCTCCCGTGACCAGTCGGACCAACCCAGTTCCAGTGCACATTTGAAAACTCTGTCAATAAACCTTTGAACTTTTTCTCTGTCTCCTGAGCGTTCTCTGCATGTGGGTTAGACATCTCAATCCCATCATGACAGAGGGGCTCATTGGAGGGCGGACAGGTTTTGGTTAGGTTGGTTCCTGAGGAGCAATGGAGCAGACTGCCACTTAGATTTCCAGGAGTACTTGAACGGGACGTGTGGAGATAAATCCCCTGCTCAGTGTGAAGCTCAAACAAATCCTTCCAGGGGGGAAAATGCCAAAAAATCCAGTATGCAGGGTGACTTCCTGTCGAAAGGTAAAAGACAAAACAACGTTAAAACTCAGAGAAACAAAGACTCAGTTAGACTCAGCTAAACTCAGCTTGGCTGGAGTACCCCAAACTCGCAAACACGCATCGATGTAGTGACAGTCCGCTGCTCAAATACTCCTCAGTGATGAGCCAACCAGCTGCAGGTGTGAAGGACCAACAAGGACAGGGTACCACCTGGTGGTGGAGGGAGAGAAGAACACCAAAAACACAACCCACATAGACTGGATTCCTAACAAGTAAGTTATGCTATGTTGTGATTCTAGCTTCTAAATTTCAAAATATAACTTACTCCCACATCGCAGTATTTGTGTATTTTCAAACAATTATCAAATACTGTTTAAAGTGGGCTACTTCTTTTTTGCTGTGAATTAGAGCACCCACAATAAGCATTTTCAAAATGCAATTATGAATATTTATAAAACATATATACATGCAAAGCAAGACTAAGGGTGAAATCAGCACTAAATAAAGTGTAATTGGAACGTCTTTGGTGAAAAAATGGCATTAGTTGTTGCTTTGGAGGAGAAAAATAACACATCTGAAACAGAAGCTCTGTCTTTGCCTATGTTTATATGCAAGCAAAAGTTAACCGTACAGGACAGTTGCCACAGGAAGCTGAAAAATAAAAGGTTTAAGATTGTTATGACTCCTAGGATTGTTTTTTTAAATGTTCATTAACTTTTTCAATGTAGAAATCATTATTTGTAGTAAGGAAAACTTTTCCTTGTAGCTGGCTACCAGGAGCCAACAGAAACTCTTCTAGCAATAATTGGTATAGTGACTTTGTTTATATGATGGCATAATGCCAACAATTTAGGCTTGTAATTGTAGATATCTGTAAAACTGCTCCCATCACACGCTTGTATTTGGCAAAATAAAAGTCCAAGCTTTTGGGTGTAACATAGCACAGACTTTCTATTCTGCTTACTTGTTGCTCTTTCTCATATAAAATGTAGCAGCACTGGAGCAAAAGGGGTTTGCTCAGACAGCACCAGGAGAATACTCTACAAAGCAGGGCTGAGCCAGGACAAAAAGTTGTAAAACTTTGTCCTAAGATGGCCACCACCACGTAAACACATGGCTGGAGATCTTATAACATCTATAGGTCTATAAGTCTCTCTCTGGAGAGTTCAGAATCTTGCCACAAACAGTGTAGTTTTCCTAAGAAATGATTCCTTTAGAGACCGGAAAGCGGCAGAAGGAGCAGTACAATCTTCTGATTTGGCTTAGAACAAACACATGAAAGCAGGGAGGTTAATAGTAGAGGTGAAAAATGAAACATTTGAGGTGTAAGAGAAAGGCTTTGGGTCAAAAGAGCGTGAAATGTCCATCTGACTGTGGGCAGAAGAGAAAGATGCTGAGATTCTTTCTAAACTTAACCTGAGGAAGAATGACTTGAGTTATTTGGCTCTGTCAAGAATTACATCTGTCTGATCATCCTTCTGCTTGGAGCCTGGGATCTTCTTCATCACTGACCCGCATCTCTGATATTGTTCTGATGGAGCTTTTTTCCAGTACTTTCCTGTATGCCTCCTTGCTTTCACCTATCTTGACCTTAAGTTGCTTCTTTTATTTTTAGTTCAATCTCTAACGTTCTGCTCTCTCTGCCTTTTCTCATAGTAGCTTTGCCTCGTCTGTTCCTGTTTGGCTGTGATTCCATCCTGGAGAGAAACATCAGCTGTGCTGCTGCCATCAACACCCTTGTTTATAGATGCTGGAGATCTGCCTTTTTTACAGTGTAGGCCTGTTTCTCTGACCGTGACTGGCTGGATGTGCTCTCTTCTGACATGGCAGTTGGCTCGGAGCTCGTCTGCCTGGCTGTGTGTTTCCTGGACGGGGCCGCCTTTTACAGCTGCTTTTTGTATCTCTGCTTCTGTCTCCTTGAACCCCAGTTGACCTCAGCAGATGGCCGCTCACACTGAGCCTGGTTCTGCTGGAGGTTTCTTCCTGTTAAAAGGGAGTTTTTCCTCTCCACTATCGCTACAAGCATGTTTAGTGTGAGGGATTGCATCTGAGTCAATGAGTTGATGCAATCAACTGGTTTTCCTTAGATAGAAAACTTTGAATCAATTTGACTGGCAATCTGGTTAAACTGTAAAGTGCCTTGAGATGACTTGTGTTGTGAATTTGGTGCTATAGAAATAAACTGAATTGAAATTGAATTGAATTCTGTGTACTCATCATTAATTCCGTCTCCTTTCTAAAAGGGGTCATAGAATGCAAATCCGAGTTTCCATTGTCATAGAGGAATAACGATAGTTCAGTGGGGGAAATGGACGTACAGAGAAGTTCAAACCCCATCAACACCTCCTTTCTCTGCAAATCTCACAATTCCAAACTGCCACCATAAAACAGGCGAATCCAAACGAAGCACCGTATTGACGTCAACTTGGGGACGTTGCCTTATTTGGTTCTGGTCTGTACTTTTGCCACGTCCTAAAATCTACATACAGAGCAGCTCACTGGTTCACTGGCCCATGAACATGAACAGAGTTTGCAAAGATGTAAGGCACTAGTTTAACTGTTTAGCCTACAGTTGAGTTTACTTCTACAAGAATTACAAAGCAGGCAGTTTCTCTATTGAAAAAAGGGCCACATGCGTAAATGCAGTATTCCAGGCTACATGGAAAAAGGGAGAAATTTTCAGTCTTCCCAAGGATCTGAAGAATCGCCAGGCATGGATTATTTTTGTTTATCAGAAGATCAGAACGATTATGAAGTGTCGACTGCTGGGCCGCTAATTGGACCAGACCGGCTCTCCACAGAGAGCCATGGGCCGCCGGTCCTCAGCCAGAGGACACATGTTTTAATATTGGTAGTGTGACAATACTGTGTCACTGAATACTGACACCTGCTGGACCTTTAAAATCCTTACATGCAGCCTATATGTCAGATAACTAACACTGATTTGAATAATTTAGGACATTGTATGTTGTTCCATTCCAATTTTCTTCCCTTTTAGCCGGGGCCAGGTTCGTGGAGGCAGCAGGGATGCCGGGAGTTCAATATTGAATGTTGTATTGTATTATTTCACATCTTCCTTTAAATTTAAAATATATTTGTCCTTCCCAGTTGCAGTCAATAAATAATGTGAACATATATAATGTGAAAATATTTAAGTAATATGTTACTGAGGATGATTGTGGACAAGGATTTTTTTAAATCATTATTTCCTTTCCTTTCAAACCTTTGGAAAATTAATCTTCTTTTAGTTAGTTGGAAAGACTTTTTCTAACTTCTCCTTCTTTAGAAAAGACCCAGTTTGATGGCACATATGAGCCTGGACAGCAAAGAAATTATACATAAAGAAGAGGTTTGGATAGATTGCCTTTTAGTCTTCTCAGTATTTCATAGGATCCCGCGACCTGGCAATATTGGCCTCTGCCAGCTATATCTACATCTTTAAGATGGCATCATCTGTGGCACTTATGGTCAGACTGCCCATTTCGGTTTTAAAGATGATGTGCAAGTTTACCAGAAGGTTATGAATATATTAAATAACTACAACTGGAACATATAGTTAATTAATAGGTCATTCACATCAAGAGTAAAACTGAATAATTATTATCAGTTCATTTATAAAAACTGTATTTTGCTCACTGACCAGGTTTATTAGAATCTTACATAAAAGGTTGGACTCCTGAATCTGGAAGTTTAAAATTCAGTTGTCTTTCACCAATTTAGTAATTTAGACTATGGCTATGGCTAAAGATATTAATCACCAACCAAATAAATCTGTCTCTGTTCATTCGGATTCTGCAAAAAGAAAAGTGACTCCAGTATATATACGGTATGTTTATTAGCGACTAATCACACATTATTATTATAATTATATCTAATAACTACTCATACACTAAACAATACTGAAAATAATAATAATAAACAGACAAAAGGGGAAGAGGGGTTCAAGAGTTTGTTCAAGAGTCTTAGGAATATTTGAGTTTTAAGTCTTAATGCACTGAAAGCATCCTTTAAAATAGAAACAGATAAATGTGAATAAACCCTGATGCAGAGATGTTAACTGCAGTCAAAACAGTGCAGTTTCATTTCGTTTTATGGTGAAAAATGAATAATGACTTAGGAATGCATTAAACTGTGATGAGGCTGTTAGATAAATGGGTTAGCTTAGCAGGCCCTGGGGGTTCTGGTCTGGACGAATCCAGCTGAAACAGGGAATAGGTTAGCTCTCTTGGACAAACGGACTGGACTGAAGACGGGCCTGCAGAAAACCGAACCGATGCGAAGGCCCTCCACTCTAACGAGCAATAACAGTGACATCCATCTTTCTCCTTTTCCATCTGATGCTTAATAAGCGCTCTGCTTGGGGTAACTAGGTAGAATAGATGGTCATGTTTGTATTTTATTTAAAATAAGCTTTCTGATTAAACTGCTGATGGTTTTAACTGTTTTAATGATGCTAATGCTCACTGAACAGACTGAATGAGCCACATGGGTCCGATGAAACTGCTGCATTGGACTGGCTAGCATTGTTAGCTCCCAGCTAATTTGGCAGCTTATGGCAGACACGTTGTAGACGTGAGCTAACCGTTTCTTTGTTTCAGCTAGACCTGTCCCGACCAGACCTCCTGGGACCAGCTTATCTAACCCATTCTCTTTCACCCTCCTCACAGTTTAATGCATCCCTGAGTCATTATTTGTTTGTTTTTTTTACATTAAACCGAATAAAAATGCACTGTTTTGCCTGCCTTTAATATCTCTGTGTCAGGGTTTATTCACATTTATCTGCTGCTTTTTTAAAGGATAGTTTCAAAGTCTTAAAACTCTAACATTCCTAACAATCTAACACTCAGGCTGGATTTACTTCTTCTTCACAACAGTTTAGTATGTGGATCTCTTTAAGTGAATCCAAAAACATGTTTATGCAATGTTTTTGCTGTCATTTGGAAGGAGCAAATCCTTTTTGACAGCTTCCTGAACCCTTTGTCTTCTTGATGATATCTACATTATTCTATGTGATTAAATAAAGGTATATGTTTATTGTCAACGAAAAGCAGTGCAAAAGTCAGTGTGTGTTGTGAAGGAATATGTATGTGGGAAGGTTGAAGAAATTCGGAGGGGCTGTTACAGTAGATTAGCCAGGCTGCAATGATTGGGTTGTGGATTAGATGGAATCAGGCACAGACACGTCTGTTTACTCCTCAAAGAGGACCTATAATAAGCTGATTGGCTAGGCTGATTACACACACACACACATTCTCATCTTGCTATATTTGTTGAGGACCTTGTGTAATTTTATGCCTCAACCCTGTCAATAACCCTAGACCTAGCCATTACCAGTGCATAACTAACTCTAAACTCTATTCACGTCTTTGCCCTAAACCCAACTGTTAGCAAAATAGCTACTTGGGACAAGATAAATGTCTTCTTTTCACAACAACCAATCCTCAAATTAATGGTGAAATTGAAAAAATGGTCCTCACTCTGATGCCAAGACAGGGATACCAACACACAAGTTTTATTTCCATGTTTTATTGGGAGCTTTCATTGACTTCCATTCTGTGGTACTGTATGGCCTTAGCCCCAACCATTACCAACATATAGCTAACCCTAACCCCAGACAACATGAAGAGAGAAATTTTCCTCATTGAGACCAGTTTAGCGCTTCCCACAAGTGCATGTACGTCCCAATGATGTGGCATAATAAAAAATCTGCCTTACACCGTTCCCACAAGGTAACAAAACCAAGTCCATACCTGAATGTTTTATAGCTTGCTGCCTTTATACCCACCATCTCCTTTCCCAAATTTAGATGATAAGTCTGCCTCCTTCTCAGAACCATTTCCCATTAGGACTGAGAGAACTTGCAATCAGAGACGCAATGTAATCAAACCCAGCACAGGCAGGAAAGAGGAGCCGTGCCTAGGCAAATACCTCAAAGGCACAGGGAGTGCTCTTGTTACCTGGTACTCGGAGCGGTTTAGAGCATTGTTTCTACACACTTTTATTTATGTACAGCAGGAAGAGGTGAAGAGCAGAGCTCCAAATGAGGTGCAGAAAAAGAGAGAGGAAGGATTACACACCTGGTAAGTTAGAAAAAGGCAAGGATGGGAAAACATTTCATCAGCTTAAGATTGTAAAGAAGAGCATTGTTCATAGCTGGTTTGAGTTGTGATCGGAAGCTTTTGCATTCAAATGGCTTAATATTCTATGGCCTCTAAGGATGTTCTCCATCTCTGATTAAACTTGCAGATCACAAACTAGAAATTTGAACTTTAAAGAAAAGTTTAAAATGACTTAATGTGATTGATACATAGTAAAAGAAAATAAGCTAACAGACAACACCCAAGAGAACTTAAGTCTTGAGGCATCAAGAGATTAAGTCTTTTGGGGTAATAAGTATTGTAAGAACAGAGGTGAAGCTGTTCAGCAGGAGAGAAGGGGGGAATTGGATATAGGCTTCAGAAGGGGAGCAAAGCAGTCAAGAGCAAAATTATACCACAGAGAAGAGGGGCTGACACTGGACAGAACAGAGATCAAGGCTGACTCAGGTCTCTACTGCTTCTAACCTGATTAGGGAGAACAAGAGCTCCAGTGGAGCTGAGTTCGGAGAACACATATTCTGAAAAATAAGAGCAAGCTAGAAAATAAGAAAAAGGTGAAAGAAGCCTCTTAAATCTGGGAGCTGGAATTGGAGTTACAGGAACAGTAAAGTAAGAAGCCACAAAACCGCAGTGAGTAGGAGGAGGCTGTGGCTGGGAAAATATGTAATGTAGTTTTTGGCGGGGGAGAGTATTTGTGGTTTTGGGAGTGCTTTATATACTGCACCCTAATGAATTTATTTCCTGATTTTACAGCTTTTGTATTTCGCCATCTATTTTGATGCATTTCTTATTCTTCGCAGCTTAATTACCTCTCCTCTTTGGTTAGTTATACTTTTTTCTTTTATTCCCTGTCCTCACTTTCTAACTTCATATTTCTCTCTTCTTCATCTCCAGTCCTATTTATGTGTCTTTCCTAACTCTCGATCCAAAGGTGAAGATGCCTGCAAATGGAAATCGTTCTTTAAAGTTACAGTTTGGTCTAATCAATCATGAGGGACGCTACCTTACTGCAGAAAACTTTGGGTTTAAGGTAAACATTGCAATCAAATGAAACAGTTTTGTTGATTGTACATGTAATCTGTAGAAATTCTATATCAAAAAGACACCTTTTTTTCTCAGCTGAATGCATCAGCTCCAAGCCTGAAGAAGAAACAAATATGGATTCTAGAGCAAGACACCCAGGAGACTCAAGTGGTGTATTTGCGCAGTCATCTGGGACGCTACTTGGCTTCTGACAAGGATGGCAAAGTCACCTGTGAGGCAGATGGCCATAATTCAGACTGCCGCTTCCTCATTGTGCCACAGTCAGACGGCCGCTGGGCTCTTCAGTCTGAGCAATACCTCCGCTTCTTTGGTGGCTCTCGGGACTACCTGTCTTGCTTCGCACAGATGATCACAGATGCTGAGCTCTGGGCTGTGCACCTGGCTTTACATCCGCAAGCCAACTTGCTGTCTGTCGCCCGTAAACGTTATGCCCACCTCTCCCCAGAGGATGGGGAAATCGCTGTGGACAGGAACATTCCATGGGGTGTAGAAGCTCTCCTGACTCTCGTCTACCTAGATGGAAAATACTACTTGAAGACTTGCGATAGACGCTTCCTCAGCAGTGACGGGAAACTCCTGAAAGAATATGGGAGGGTCACAGCATACACACTAGAGCTAAAGTGTGGGAAGCTTGCCTTTAAAGACTGCGAGGGAAAGTACTTATCTCCCATGGGCCCCACAGGGACCTTAAGGTCAGGACGATGCTCCAAACCAGGCAAAGATGAACTGTTCGACTTGGAGGAGAGCCACCCTCAAGTGGTTCTGACAGCAGCTAATGGCCGTTACGTTTCTAACAGGCAAGGTATGAAAACACATAGATTACTATCCTCTCAAAAGTCCATAGTCAGAGCTCTGCTCACAAGGCATCTTATTGCCTGTCTTCTCAAAACATTTCAGAGAATCCGAGCTAGCTGATTATGTAATTAAAGGTTGATCTTCAGAGTCACTGCTTATAGTCAGACAAGCTTTGTTGCCATGTGTTTATGTTAGTGGTGTCAAACTTCATAAATGTTGTCATTAAACTTAATTAAATATCCTCTAAAATGCTGATATCATGAGTATGTTGCCCATTAATCAGCTGTTTATTCCGCTCTCAGTCTTCAACTGCTCTGGAGCAGCAGGATGCTGCCGGTCAGTCTCTATGAAAATCCCTGTTGAGGTTTGGGTCTCTGTCTATTGAAATAAGCAGCGAAAAAGTAGAGCTCTGATTGGAAAACACTCCAAAATATGTCACCTCCAGTGAGGCTAAAACTCTTAAGCCAGGCTACACTGTGTGATTTTTTTGCCCTCTTCTGTCCGGGTTTCCAGTCGTCTGAGAATTTTTTGATTGGGCCAACCTTTAGCCTGATCGTGCGTCATGCATCATGTAGTGTACAGGGGGTAACAAGGGGCGATTAGCCTCTCACGACTACGATCAGGAATTGTGAGGTCGGGAAAAAAATCAAACATATTTGATTTTCAGTCAGCCGTCATGGGCAAATCGCTCAGTGGACGTGCACAAACAAGGATTCTTCTCCTTTTTCTTCCTCTCAGATGAAAACACAGAAGCATGGTGAGGGTGCAATGAGTGAAATGGAGTTCTTTCTGTAAAAATGACAGACCATAGTAGCTACATTCGCTCAGTCATGTCTTTGTCCAAATATGTCATTGCCTTTTCTTTTAAGTCTTTCAACACACAAAATTGCACAATTTGCCAAGGCAGCGTGTTTTACACTAGTGAGCTTCATATTCTTCATCTACTCATTTGGAGTCTGGATAGACGAGTCCGATCTCACTATGGACCTGAGTCGGACGTGGTTTTTTGACGTACAGTGTGAGCAGGTAGATCACATCAGAGTGTCGGGCCGCACAGTGTGAGAACAAACATCGTGAGCTGTGACCTCACACTTTGTGTGATCACGATGAAACCGCAGCTGTAGCTGCTTGCAACGATTGAAAAAAATTGCACAGTGTATGCCTGGCCTTAGGGTGTTGATGCCGTTGGCAGACATACTTAAAGGTTTTTGACTGACAGTGGTCAGACAGGAAAGAGGTTTTCCTCAGGGATTATGAGAGATCATTCAGAAAAAACAATCATCTTGTGCTGAATTACTGTTTCTGGCGTTTATTATTTCAGAGCGCTTCCCAGCAGCTATTTTCACCTGTTGTAGTAATGTGTTTTATGTCTAAACATTTGTTAATGCAATACGTGACGTTTGGATTTAATTAACATCATTGAGCCTCCCAGAGAGCAGCAGCAGCCAGCGGTTTACGTTCATATTGAAGCAGAAAATGAGGACCGATAAGGGGTCCATGGCACCTACTGTATGCAATTTTCCCACAGCATGCATCTACAGAGTAAACGTATGCATGTTTTAAAAAAAATCAAAACAGATAAAACTGATTTGAAGGATTGGTCTCCTCGGGTAACAGAGGGAATGGTGTTTTTTGGACAGAAACTGGTGAACTGATTAAAGCTATTACCAAATTCTTATGTTTTTGTCAACCCTACATTTTTCTTATGACCAAATAAATTTCATTTAAAGAAATCAATCTATCCAGAAAGAGAAGTAAAATGTATTTTTAGGGGGACCATCAGTCTGTGGCAATGTTAGTTTTGGAGTCACAGGCTGGAAAGTTTGGGAACTTTATTACCAACAGAATTAATCATTGTCGAAAAAGTTTAGCGTGAATGAGATACACATTAGATTGTCTTTTTAAGTTCCCTAACCCTACCTCATAATCTCAGTTAGAGATGTCCAAACGTTGATTAGTCCAACTCTATGCTTTTACAATTGTTATTTTTTAACAATTTTAAGATGGTACTGTGGGTGGGCTTTCAAATCATTGCCCCAATTCTTATTTTAAAGTCCCGTGTTAATGTCTGGATTTTCTCCTTGGGGAATGTATTGGATAGAATGGAATTCAGTAATATCAAATTTCCCAGTACCACCATGATGGACTGTAAGTATGAAATCCTTTCTGTGAAATGCTTTGCTAGTTTAAGTCAGATGTAAGGAAAAGCATACCTTCCAAAACTTTCCATATTTTATTGTTATTCAACATATTTTTTAGAATCTCTTGGAATTTATCAATGCACGTTTATGAACACAAAATTGAAAGAGCTCCACGTATTCATTTTTGGTTAATAGTGATTTAAAATTATGTAGTTATCGTCTTATCTATTTTTTCATTACTGTAATTGAGGCAGCTGAGGTCTACAGTGCTTTGGATGTTGTTCTTGGTCATTCTTTGACTTCATGGATAACTTGTTGATTCCATGGTGTACTTCAGATAGGCATGCTCAGAGGATAAACGCAGTGCTTTATGCCATTTCTGGATAAGGGTTCTCACTGGAGCCCCAGACCTTTGGGACCATTTCCAGATTGATAAGTTTTAGTCATCTCCTTTTCCATCTGTTCTTTAAGCTCGTTGATTTGGATATTACTTGTTGCTTTTAACATCTTCATGTTTGAATCATCAGACAGGTTTTATTTTACTTATTTCTTTATTCTACCAGATGACATTAATATGGCCTGACTGTGGCTACAGTAAATGACCATGCACAAGTTCTCAACAAAATGCCATAATTAAAACTAATTTGTAAGTTAAACTACTAGACCACTGGGACTGCATTCAATTCAATTCAATTCAGAAATACTTTATTAATCCCAATGGGAAATTAAATGTTGCACTAACTCTTAAGTTCTTTTTTTAAACAGGCGTTGTAGTCGTTGATAGCTGTAGGCAGCAAGGATCTTCTGTAGAGGTCTGTCTTCCACTGGATCTGGAGAACCTTCTACTGAAGACAATCTGTTGCTGTTTAAAAATCCCCTGAAGAGAATGCTCACTATTGTCCATATATATATTTTTTCACTTTATGAAGAATTCTTCCTTGTGAATCTCCAGAGGTCCTAGATGAGCTCCGAGAACAGAGCAGGTCTTCTTAATTAGCTCGTTGAGCTTTTTTTTTTTTACTCAGTAGCTCTAATACTGTTACCGCAGCAGATGATATCCCTTAATCTTTTCCCGCATATCTGTCGGGGTCAAAGCTGATATCTATCTCCAGCAGTCTACAGGCAAAAGGTAGAGCAGAACCAGGATAGGTCACCAGTTTGTTGCAGCGCAACACAGAGACACACAACCATGCACTGACACAATCACACCTAATGAACATTTAGAGACACCAATTAACCTATTAGAGAGGTTTTTGAACCGTGGGAGGAAGTTGGAGTATAATTCAAACATAAATGGTGAAACATGTAAACTCCCTGCAGAAAGAACCCGGGCCAGGGATGGAAGCTAGGACCTTCTTGCTGCAGAGGTAATGGTGCTACAAACTGCACTACTGAGGTGTATACTGGTTAAGGTTCTCAGTCATACAGTTCATAGTCATTCCGAAAAAAATTAAACCAATCACTGGACTTGGTACTGAGGTGTGATAATTACATGGAATAAAGAATATATAATTATGGTGACTGTTTCTGATCGTATTAATTTAGATCAATGCTTTTTGTGACACATCTGTTTTTCACAGATAAGGCATCAGCAGCTTCAGATGAAGGGGTCTGCCCTACAACCGCAGGGTTGTCGGTTCCATCCCCAGCTATGTGTTGTTGTGTTCTTAGGCAAGACACTATACCCACATTGCCTACTACGTATGCCTATGTACAACAGCCTTGTTTCTGTCAGTGAGGCCAAGAGAAGCTGTGGTTACAATGTAGTTTGTGTTATTTGATCTGTGTTTAGATATGACATCACATGACTCATTTAGTAATTACTTTTCAAAAGTACGGTTGAATTTCTTTGATCAAATCTATGACTCATGGATTTAGAAGTAGATTAGAATAGACTAACAGTCCTTGTCAGCATACTAGATTATGTCAGCCAAAGCCAGACTGCAGATTCTTGTCTGCAGGCTTAGATTACTACAACCCTGTGCACTGTATAGGAATCTCTTCTTACTCATATTGTTCTTGGATGGCAACAGTAGCTTCAGGCAAGAACCAACTGGTTGCAAAGACTGTAAACTGATTAGCTAAGTTAAAATGTATCAGTAGGTTTGTTTAAATCAAACTGTTCGGGTACCTTTCAACATAATATTTATATATTCCTGCACGCTGATAACTGTTTGGTTCAAGTTCCTCCCTGTCTTCCTGTTTTTCCGCGTCTAACACTATTCCCAAACAAAAGCCAATTTACTGCGAAGCTCAACCACTCACAATCATGCCATCCAGCTGAGGTGAGTGGTGAGGTGGTTTGAATTATTGATTAAGTTGGCCCACATTCCCGGAGGGTGAAGTGGGGAGTCTGCTTTCAGAAACCCAAGCTGGCTCTTAACTGTAGCCAAAACGTTCTGCCTCAGGAGTCCAACTCTAACCCCATAATCTAACCTGCAAACAGTAAGACTGGTAATTCTATATGAGTTCTATTTTAAATTCATATATTTATTAGGAACAAGTTCATTTACAATTGGTGTTTGAGCAAGATTTTAAGATTGCAACCAGCTGTAGCTAGTTTGACGACAGAGCTAATGCAGAGGTGGCTAGGGGAGTTTTCTCCAGGGGGGCTATAAATTCTCAATAGACATATACCAAAAAACAATGAAACGTATATTAACTTATCACACCGGTATATTTATATGAAAGCCAACAATAAAAAAAATTCTAAAAACACTTTATAAAAACAAAACATAATTTCATGCACAGGTTTACTTTTTGTACGTTAATTTGTCCCTCCTGAGGCTTTGTTTTGCACGGTCCAATAATGTGTCACAAACTTAAAAAAACAAGAATTTATCAGTTTAATAATGGAAAAGCTGTTATTCAGCTTTATATTTTTTTGATACATAAAAACTATTTATTTTCTGGGAATGTGTTTATTTAATAGCAACTATGCAAATTAACAAACATCCGTAAAAAGTGCACTTTTTCCATGTAAATCTCAGAGTGTTCATTCTTCTTTGCCTAAAAGGTGCTTTAAATCAGTCCTTAATTCATGCTAGGTCAGATGCTGACATTTGAAAAAGGAGGCAGGCAGTCAAGGCAACAGAATAAAGCGAAAGCCTCGCTGCATTCAGTTAGTCAAACTCGTACTCGTCGTCTCCCGCTTTATCCGGAACCGGGTCGCGGGGGCAGCAGACCAAGCTGAGAATCCCAGACTTCCCTCTCCGCAGACACCTCCTCCAGCTCTGTTGGGGGAAGCCCCAGGCGCTCCCAGGCCAGCCGAGAGACATAGTCTCTCTAGCGTGTCCTGGGTCGTCCCCTGGACCTCCTCCCGTTGGGAAGTGCCTGGAACACCTCCCGAGGGAGGCGTCCAGGGGGCATCCGAAGAAGATGTCCGAGCCACCTCAACTGACTCCTCTCGATGTGGAGGAGAACCGACTCTACACTGAGTCTCTCCCGAATGACCGAGCTCCTCACCCTATCTCTAAGGGAGAGCCCAGCCACCCTGCGGAGAAAGCTCATTTCAGCCGCTTGTATCCGGGATCTCGTTCTTTCGGTCATTATCCAGATTTCATGACCATAGATGAGGGTAGGAACGTAGACCGACCGGTAAATTGAGAGCTTTGCCTTTTCACTCAGCTCTCTCTTCACCACGACAGACCGGTGCAGCGTCCGTATTATTGCAGCAGCCGCACCGATCCGTATATTGATCTCCCGCTCCATTCTTCCCTCACTCGTGAACAGGACCCCAAGAAACTTGAACTCCTCCAATTGAGGCAGGGACTCTCCTCCAACCTGAAGGGGACAAGCCACCTTTTTCCAGTCGAGAACCATGGCCTCGGACTTGGAGGAGCTGATTGTCATCCCGGCCGCTTCACACTCGGCTGCGAACTGCCCCAGCGCACGCTGTAGGTCTTGGCAGGAGGGAGCCAGCAGAACTACGCCATCCGCAAAAAGCAGGGATGAGATCCGCTGCTCCCCAAACCAGACCCCCTCCGGTCCTTGGCTGCGCCTAGAAATCCTGTCCATAAAAGTTATGAACAGGACCGGTGACAGAGGGCAGCCCTGTCGGAGTCCAACATGCACTGAGAACAGGTACGACGGCAATGCGAACCAGACTCCTGCTCCGCTTGTACAGAGAACAGATGGCCCCTAATAAAGGGCCCCCGACTCCATACTCCTGGAGCACCCCCCACAGGGCAGCACGAGGGACACGGTTGAATGCCTTCTCCAAGTCCACAAAACACATGTGGACTGGTTGGGCAAACTCCCATGAACCCTCAAGCACCCTGCAGGGGGTGTAGCGCTGATCCACTGTTCCACGGCCAGGACGAAAACGTTAGTCAAGCCTTGTAGCTGTCCTGGAAAAACACAGAGTGTACCGTCTCCATCTGTTTTTGGACTGCTGATTAATTTTGATGCTCGTCTGCTCAGGTCCAAACGATTTCACCTCCTGCTTCTCTTGGTACCTTTTTTGAGGGATTTCACTTCCTTGACTCGGCCTGTCCATCACCCACACTAAAACTCTGACAACAGCTCCTGTCACCTCAGGGCGCACCTAGCATGCGCCCAGAGCTCTCCAATACCTTTTGCAGGAGCAGGAGCTACTGCTTATGTACAACTTTTAACGGGAGGCAAACAATTTTGCGCCCTAGGGTGGAAATACTTCACTAATCTGACAAAAAACAAAATGACGCTTTGATGCATCTGTTTTGATTCGTCTTCAAGGTCTGCACGGCCAAATTATGTCATCTTGGGCTTCCACGCCCCTTCCAACCCAATGCGGACGCAATTTCTGCACAGAGAACATGGCACATGGAGAACATGGTTAGCGGGCAGCAGCTCCTGTCACCAAGGGTTTGCAATTTTAAACATCTAGAGACATCGTGCGATTTAGCTGATAAATATCATCACTATCAACAGATTGTGGAATAACTCCAGGAAATAAATGACTGTCACTCTTGAACAGCATGAACAGGCTTTGATATAGCTATAAATGGCTATTTTCTACTTCATCATGAAGTGTGGTGTGATCAGCTTGCTCTTTGCGCAGAACATGCCACCCCAGAACATTGGGAAAGCCACACTAGGTATAAACGCTGCAGATGCTGTGTAAGGTGCCTCATTTCCTACGTGGAACGTTTGTACATCAAGCATAATGAGCTCATTAGATGGCATGCCAGGCCATTGCTATTTTGGCAAGAAGAGCAGAGAGAACATTAGAAATGAGTTGCACATGATGCAAAACTGGAAATTACAAGTAGAATTTAGAGAGGGGGGAACTTGCTTCCCATGTCCTCCAGTAGCCTAAGCCTATAGCAGCATAACTAGAGCAACTCCAAGTAAAAAATAATTAGATCTCTAACTATTAAGACCACGATAAATTGAATTTAGTTGTGAAAATGTTTTGTACCATAAAAAAGGTGCAAATTAAAAGTCCTAGATATTGCCTGTTGTGTCCAACGTTTAAGGTCAAGGCTATCTTCTCATTATTTTATGCATATTTTTTCTCTTTTTTGCGACACAGGTTTTGAATGCACAGTGATATAGCAAAACAGTATGTCAGAAGCTCAATACCAATCATTAAAGTTTTATAAATGACCTACCTCTCTTTCGGTCCAGTTTTTGGAAATGTTTTGTAGCAAGATAATCTGGGCTTTAGACTGCCGGCTTTTAAAAAGCAGAACAAAAGCAGCAGATAAAGATGTTGAAGTCTATATTAACTTTTAATGTATGAATGCTTTAAGTTGGTTCTCACTGTATGCAGTGTGCAACTTTGGGTCTCATAATGACCATTCACTGGCCTCCAATAACCTTTTTGATCTCCTTTAACCCATATGGAAAAAGACTGTGTAAAATCTGTAAAATACTTTTTTCAAAAAGACAGGCTGTCCTAACACTTTCATATAAAAAGCCCAAGTATAAAAACTAAACAAAGGAAAGTGTACTGGTGATGGATGAAAAGCTCGAGAGAGTGAGCATAATAAGGGATGCAGGAATAGTGGCATCGGCTTACTATTAATAATTGATGTCAGAGCCAACTATTCTTGATGGATTAGTTTGCCCCACTTCCAGACTGGTATGTAGGATAACCAAAGGAAGGGGAGCTAAATCTTGGCTTTGACCTGATATAAGATACTATTGTTAATATCTCTGTGTTTTTCAGAAGCAGCTGTAATTGTATTGATATGTTCTGTTACGTGTCATGCCTTTCTTTTATGCCGTTTCTTGTTCATCAAGTGTTTCTAAGATGGTCATCAACAATGCTATATAATTATGCCAACTCGGATTAGGGCACATCCTTTCGCCTCTTTCTGAGTTCTTTTTCCTTTTTCCTCCACCTTTCCTTTCACTGTCTCCTCTTGTCTCATCTGTCAGACAGCTACTATAAGGTCCCAGCTGAGCGCTGTCTGAAGATCATTTCTGGGTTGAATTAGTGTGAAATAGACACATAGAATAGGTAGACTAAGCATGACATTGAGTTGAGATGAGAGAGAATGGGAGTCCTAAGCCCCCCAGGCGTAGCTATGGAGTGGAAGGGCTTAAATTTGAGCTTCAGATGCACTTAAGATCAATGATAATTTAACCAGCTGTAAGACCTAATGATACCTCATTTATTAGGTGTGAATGGGATCTGATTAAACTGTCCCAGCAGCTCAGTAAGCATGATATCCTTGTCACATATCACACCTTCTTCTCAGTTTATCTTTGCAGACTCTTTTCAAATGGCCAAAAGAATATTTAAAAAAATTGGATTAACACTGTCATGACCATTTTACTCAAGGCAGAGCATCTGCTTTAAAATGTCATATTCACAAAGTATTCTGCAACTCTTTTTTCCTTTGGACTCAGATTCCAGCTTCCAAAAAGATACAATTCAATCATAGACATGATCCCTTCCAGATATCACCAAACCCCCCACCCCATCACAGAGGAACGAGGGACCTACCCGCTCCAGCCGGTGAACAATACCTCCTTATCGACAGACCCTTAACAATCATAGACAGGTTTCAGGTATTACAGGAGACAATCCCCCCCTTAATTGCAATCCCCCCTTTAACGACCGACCCCTAGAATCATAGACAGGTTCAGATATTACAGGCTAACGATGGAACTAAACGACCCATTCATCGGTTCCCATTTGCATGTTTCCAAGCAATACAAGGCCTTGTCCATATAAGACTCAAACTCACTGCGGATCCAGACATTTGAATTGAGAAAGCTTCCTGGAGAGGTGGAGAAACGTCTTCAAATCTTGAAAACCAAGTCCAGTGGATATTTTTTGAATTTTTACGGAAAGTCTTTTTTCCTTTATTTAAGGAAAGGACTGCTTCAAAAGAGTCAAATCTTTTGTGTAACCTCATGGGCAGCAGACAGTTCTCTGGGCAATTGGAAGGTTGTTTTTCTTTTGACTGAGTGAGCAATCATATATTTGGGGAGGGAGAAAAATCTAACGTAAAACTAAATTTGAAGATAATTGCAAGGGAAATAGATAATTATTCCAACATTCCAAATAGCAACACATTATCTACTACGACAAAGAAACGTGTCCTTATTCTAGATGTAGCAAAAAAAATATCCCTGTAACTCCCACAAATGAAACACTGCCCTCAAATGAAATAAACCAGAAACGTAATAAAAAAATATGCAGCTTTTAAAGTAATAATTCTGCAAATGTAATACATTTTCCACAAATGTAATAGCCGCCGTTGTAGCCGAGACGACATGTTTTGAATTGGCGCTATAGAAATGAACTGAAATGAATTGAAGAACAGATTGATCATAAACCTACCTGTTTATTCCTGCACCAGGAAGTCACACCATTTGTGCATCAGTGGAACGGTGTTACAGATATTTCACCAGAAACATCTGTGTTTATGTCCAATGCCTACGCAACCAAGATGAAAAATAATTGCTCTCCAAGAGACTTGCTTAAGTGAGACTTTTCCTAAGGTGCAAATCACTCAGTCTGCTCCCTCTGTGATCTCTATTGCACTCTATCACAAAACTTGCCATTATGTTTTGTTTTCTCATTTTAGAATAATAAATAATATCTTGTTATCACTTAATAGGTGCTCCAAAAACATGCATGGGAACTCATACGTTTTCTTTATATCATGTACTGATTGTTCTTGGGAAACTGATGCCCTTGACTTCTGAACCGTGAAAAGCAGATTTACACTTAAGCTTCACCTAAAGCTATAGTCATTGCATTTCCATAACATCTGTTCTCAGCAGAAAGTTTGACCACCCCAGAGATAGAGGGAATCATGTTTGATTGAAAGAAAAAGTCTAACAAATCAGCTTCTATTGGATCACCTGCAATGTGCTATGCTCAAAGTTCCAATCAGTGGACATACGGACAGCACTCCCTCTGAAGTTAATACTCATCCAGGATCTTCTGCTTACCAGATGAACATGTACCCACCTCCACCCGTCTCTTCCCTCACTTTCAGGCTATTCTCAGTCTCATCCATCCTCTGGCCTATACCATGGAGGAAAGGCTACTTTAATCCTTTTCCAAAAGTATTCATCAGAGTTCATGTCAATTTGCAGCACCAAGTATTCTGCCGGGGTCCAAGCCCCAAAGAACTTACCTCAATCATGTCAACAAAATCTTTGAGTCTCTCCAAGTTGAACTGATTGGTATGCTCCGTCATCAAGGTTATAAGCTGAAAATAACAACAATAAAGTAAAAGGCGTGACTGCAAGCTAACTAATGCCGTTTTAATGTAGTTAAGAAAAAGGTCTTTTCTTTGGAGGAAATAATTATCTTTGAGATGGCGCTTTGGTTTCGTAAAATAAAAAAAAATTCATATAAACAATGGGATTGCTATCTGTCACTCTTTTAGAGTAAGATTCAAGATCTTTCACCATAACATGGCTCCACCACTATCAAGTTTTAATGATGGGGCAGTGTTTTTCAGTTTAAAGGCCTTACTTTGATTTCTCTAAGACTACCACATGTCAGTGTGGCTGAAAAGCTTATTCTTCACCTGTTCATAATCTCATAAAACTGGATTTTATCTTACCAATGGGGGTAGATGTACATTTTTGTGAAAACTTGTGCATTCATTTTGTCTCGGGGACTTCATTCTAGATCAGGGGTGCTCAAGTCCAGTCCTCAAGAGCTACTGTCCTGCAACTTTTTGATGCACCCCATTTTTAACACACCTGAATCTAATGAGTGGCTCATTACCATGCCTCTGCTGAGCTAAATGAGAGGATTGAGCCTTTAGATTCAGGCGTGTTAGAGAAGAGATGCATCTAAAAGTTAGAGGATGGTAGCTCTTGAGGACTGGACTCAAGCACCCCTGTTCTAGATGGTTTCCTTTTAGTTTATTGTGTTCTGGAATTGCCCAGTTTTTCCTAAGCTTTCTAATCCAGTTTCTTTCATTAGTTTGGACCATATTGGTTTGAAATGGTTAAAGATGACTAACCAGGAGCTTCCAGAATAACTCTGACCTTAACCCATTAAAAATATATTGACAATGATTAAGAGCTAAGTAGGTGCCTGAAAACAATCTAATATAAATGAGCTTCACCAGTTTCTTTAAGCAGCTAAAGGACCCAAAGATTTTAACCAAGTAAGAGTAAAGTAGCACTACTTTTTTACTCACATACAGTGTTGGGCACGTTACTTTGAAAAAGTAATTAGTTATAGTTACTAGTTACTTCTCCCAAAAAGTAACTGAGTTACTAACTGAGATACTCCACAATTAAAGTAACTAGTTACTAGTAAAAGTAACGATTGCCTTACTTTTGCGTTTCTCGCCCCGTAACCCTCACCACCCATGTCTAATTCTGAAATCCTGTTTGTTTGGGTTGTTATAGATACTGCAACATCTATCTATCTAGATCTATACTCTGTGTGTGACATAAAATATGGATCTCCATCCCTGCCACAAAGGCCATCAAATAATGTTTAAAATAAAAAATACAGTAGGTTGTAAAGGCAGAGTATCCATCCATCCATCCATCCATCCATCCATCCACATTTCTCCCTTTCATTTGATCGTTCACGCTCTCCATAGTTCTCCTGTGGCACGAGCACAGGGCGACTGTTGCGCGCCTTTAGCGAGCGTGCGCATTTCCTGTCATTTGCTCGGTGACTCGTGCCGCCTGCGCTGTGCGGACATGCAGAGGAAACCGTATGTGATGGGGAAACGCAGCTCGACATAACACCGGTATTTCCATGTGGAAAACGCTGTTTTGCTGCTGGAGTCCTCCTCACTCTCCATCTCTCTGTGTGTGCTGTACGTTAACACCCGCCAGCGGAAACACTCACCTTCCCAACTGACAGACAGAATCTCACTATACATCAGCCATTCTCATCCTCCCCTCTCTCATGACAAGGCGCGCACGAGTCCTATCATCAAAAAAGGTTAATTGTGCGACCTGAGTAACGCGCAGTAACGGGGTGTCTGCAATGGTAACTGCGTTATAGTTACAGGCAAAGTAATTAGTTAGATTACTCGTTACTAAAACAACTTTCAACGCCGTTAGTCCCATCACTGCTCACATAAAAGTAAAAGGTTGAAAGTATTTGGTAAAAATGCTACTCAAGTAGTACTGAGTAATTGTTGGATCATGTCGCCTGGTATAATGTTTAGAAATTAGTGAGTATACAGATGTTATGTGAAAATTCTGCTTTTATAAAGACTCAAAATGAATGATATTGTTACAAAATACAAATGAATGCAGAGATATTTTAGCCTTTTTGAACCTTTAGATCAAAATTGTAAAAGAAGAAACTACATAAGTGCAAGCTTTTATTTGTAAAGGCAATACCTTTGTAGTTGTACAACAGGAATAACTAAAAGATATTATATTGAATAAGCTCTTTATAAACTTTTTTTCAAAGCCAACTTTTATAATAAAAATCCAAGCTTTTCCAAATCCATGTTTTCACATACAATGTATGACATGCTCCCCTGCAGTGAGAATTGTTCATATGTTAGAAAACAGTAAAATATTTCCACAATATCCATTGTAAACTGTATTTTTGTGTGATCTCTGAACAGCTCAACATACTCGCAATATAAAGCAGCCAGGAAATTTACTCAGGTAGGGATACTTCATAAGAATATTACCAAAGTATAAGTAATTCAATTCAATTCAGTTTATTTCTATAGCGCCAATTCACAACGCACAAAGCACTTTACAGTTAAACCAGATCATACAGTCAGATTGATTCAAAGTGTTCTGTCTAAGGAAAACCAGTTGATTGCATCAACTCATTGAATCAGATGCAATCCCTCACACTAAATATGCTTGTAGTGACAGTGGAGAGGAAAAACTTTTTAACAGGAAGAAACCTCCAGCAGAACCAGGCTCAGTGTGAGCGGCCATCTGCCGAGGCCGACTGGGGTTCAAGGAGACTGAAGCAGAGATACAAAAAGCAGCTGTAAAAGGCGGTCCGGTCCAGAAACACACAGCCAGGCAGACGAGCTCTGAGCCAGCTCCCATGTCAGAGGATGAAGAGAGCACATCCAGCCAGTCACGGTCAGAGAAACAGGACTACACTGGAAAACAGGCCGATCTCTAACATCTATAAACGAAGGTGTTGATGGAAGCAGCACAGCTGATATTTCTCTCCAGGATGGAGTCACAGCCAAACAGGAACAGACCAGATGAAGCTACTATGAGAAAAAGCAGAGAGAGCAGAACGTTAGAGATTGAACTAACAGATTCTGCAGAGTGGGAGAATAGAGATAGAATGAAGCAGAATGATGAAATGGGGGTCCCTATGTCCTCCAGCAGTCTAAGCCTATAGCAGCATAACTATAGAGATAGCTCAGGATAACCTGAGCCCCTCTAACTAGAAGCTTTATCAAAAAGGAAAGTTTTAAGCCTAGCCTTAAAAGTAGACAGAGTGTCTGCCTCACGGACTAAAACTGGTAGTTGGTTCCACAGGAGAGGAGCCTGATAACTAAAAGATCTGCCTCCCATTCTACTTTTAGAAATTCTAGGAACCACTAGTAAACCTGCAGATTGAGAGTGAAGTGCTCTGTTAGGAACATAAGGAACAATCAGATCTCTGATATAAGATGGAGCTTGGCCATTTAAGGCTTTATATGTGAGAAGGAGGATTTTAAATTCTATTCTGGATTTAACAGGAAGCCAATGAAGAGAAGCCAGGATAGGAGAGATGTGATCTCTCTTTTTAATTTTCATCAGAACTCTGGCTGCAGCATTTTGGATCAGCTGAAGGCTTTTAACTACAGTTTGTGGACTTCCTGATAGTAAAGAATTACAATAGTCCAGCCTTGAAGTAACAAATGCATGGACTAGTTTCTCAGCATCACCCCTGGACAGGAGATTTCTATTTTTGCAATATTCCTCAGATGAAGAAGGAAATTCTAGAAACCTCTTTGATATGGGATTTAAATGACAGGTCCTGATCAAAAACAACACCAAGATTTTTTACTTTATTATCTGAAATCAGTTTAAATGTTCCAATGGAAAAAAAAACTCTCATTAGCTAGTTCTGCAAAGTGCATTTATTTTTCATTACTTTAGAAGTCAGTATTTAAATCTGAAAAAGACATGTCTTACTAGAGTTTTCTAGTTAAATATCAGATTACCTGTGATATTTGCTAATTGGACCAGTTGAGTAGGCTGGCTACTGCTGGCAATACAAGCCAACCTAACAAGTAGTTTCTTTCCTTAATATAACCCTCCCAGGTGTAAGCCTCGCCGCCAATCAAGAAGATGAAACTGACATGGAGACATTTCAGATGGAGATCGACAGGGAAAGCAAGATGTGCACTTTCCGCACCAGCCAAGGGTATTACTGGGCTGTGGTGGCGCATGGAGGCATCCAGAGCACTGCCACAGAAATGTGAGTGGATCTGCCGTATCAGGTGTACAAAGGGAAAGTTGGTACAGCAAACATTTGCATGTGACAGTTTTATTTTGCACCATTACTAGAAGTCAAGAGATAGTAAATTGTTGCCCTGATGAGCAATTAATTGCTATTATTAGAAATGAAAATGCATAGATGTCTGAAAAGAACCACTTAAAGAATAAAGGTCTTGTCTTCTGGTAAGAATGACCAGTAATACAATGTCTATAGATGCTTTCATGCATTATAGCAGCAAGTTTTTTTAAATTCAAATTACTCATATTTTATGAGAAATCAAGCCTCCATTATGTTTTATCCATAGATCTGCAGATACAATGTTTTCAGTGGAATGGCTCAGCCACAAGGTGGCAATAAAAGCAAGCAATGGCAAATATATCTGCACCAAGAAGAACGGCCAGTTGCTTGCAGTCAGTGACGCTATAGGTGACCTTTTGCCTCTTTAAACCTGGACCTCATCTCCTTAAACCCTTTCCTCTGCTTATTTCCTCAAATGTGTTTTTTTTTATGTTTGTCAGGTGAGGATGAGCAGCTCACTTTGAAACTGATCAACCGGCCAATGCTGATCCTGAGAGGAGCTAATGGATTCATCTGCCACCACAAGAACTCCAACACGCTGGATGCTGGGAGATCTGTCTATGACATCTTCACCCTGCAGTATAGCAATGGAGCTTATCATATTAAAGGTCACAAATGCAACAGCTTTTCTGGTCTCCAACTTGCTGCTTCTCTACTTAACCGTTTGTCTTTTGTGATGTTACAGGTGTCGATGGGCGGTACTGGTATGTGAACAGTGGTGGGCTGGTGTGCTCAGATGGTGAGGCTCCAGAGGACTTCACTCTGGAGCTTCTGGAGCGTGGACGCCTCGCTATCAGAGGCAAAAATGGCAAATACTTACGTGGAGACCAGGGGGGCACACTCAAGGGAGATGGACTGAGTCTTAGCAGCTCTACTCTATGGGAGTATTAAGTCATGTGGAGCTGAGATATGAGACCCTACTCTTCATGTCCTTTCATTTAGCTGAAATGGAGACTCACATATGCAAATAGGTGAAGAAAAAGGGAGAACTGACCATGCAGTATATTCAACCAACAAAAGTATTCACATTTGTAGCCTCAAACATAGAATAGATCAACTTTGTTTGGTGTTATACTTTCTGATCATTTTCTGGTAGATGTTACGCATAAGCACCAGGTCATGTCTGAAACTATGGAAATAAATGCATTCAGTCACAAGTGGGCATATTTTGATGCAAACAGACTAAATTGTTTTTGTCTTCAATATTAATAATTGCAGCTACTGACATCCAGTTGTGTATGGAAGTTACCATCAATATACATTTATATGTCAAATATTTAGTTTATAATATGCATATTATTGGCCTTTAATTATAACAACTAACTTTAATGTTTATCAAAACCAGAATCAATGAAAAAAAAGTTTTATCATTTCAATTTACATTTGGGAAATGAAGCTTCAGAGTGAGCTTTTGCAGAACAAACGACCATCCCTTTTAGAAATTAGTTTCCTCACAAAGACCCAGACCTTAAACTGAGTTTATACATGTTAAGAGGTCGAGTGTTGTGTCTTATTCCTAACCTGTTATGAACTAGATTTTATATTTTTAAATCATCCCAGGGCCAACTGTCTAAACTTAAACCTTCCAGCTTAATTTAATGGGGAAGTTAAAGAATTTCATTCTATCACAACTCTTTCTTTTTGCAAACCTAATGCATATCAGTAGGCAGAACCAAAGAATGACACCACCACCACCACCATGTTTAACATAAAAGGTTTCAAGTTTAAACTCCTCGCCTTGACTTGTCTATCATTTTGCTTTTTGAACTGTGGATGTAAGAGACTGTAAACGTTTGTTGTGCATAAAGTTCATAAATTAAAATCAGTTTTATTCCTAGCTGATGTCCGTTGATGTGAAGCTCTATCACAGGAAGACTGGTCAAATATTCAGACAGGATTAGGCAAAGACCTGACAACAACTGAAACTTGCTTATTGTGAAACTTTTGTAGAAGTAATAGTTCAGGTGAGGGCTACACATGGTGCAGAGACCCATGCATGGATTTTTTATGTTACTTCTGTCCAGCTGGGTTGAAACAATTCTAACAAGTAATGTTTATTGATTTCTCCACTTCTCCTTTCTTCTGAGTGGAAAGCCTGTAAACATGAATAGCTTCAGTGAAAGAAGGAACCGTCTTCTTCTTCCCCAAACTCTGTCTCTATATTAGATTCTGAAAATCATGAAATTATACAATGAACATTCCTTTGTGTGATCAAGTACAAGTGTCCTGCCGTTGTTCTAAAACATCCATATAACGTCCACTTCAGTAAACAGCATCAGCTAACCCTAAATCTGTAATTATGACAGTTATGTTATGACCTTTTTTTTCTTGACTGTATAAACAAGTAAATATTCAAATCTTCCCCTTTATAGTTTATCACATGTACGTTCTCTTTTGGCTCCTCCCAAAGTCCAAACATGTCTCTCAGTTCAATTGCTTTTCATCCTACCCAAAGTTATGCTCTTGTTTTCGTAGTTCTGTGAAGGATCTTTTCGGAGGTTTCATCTTCGCAGCCAATCACAGCTTTAGATAAGAACAAGCTTCCATATGGATTTTATGTAGACTGTGGATGAACAGTTTGCTGAATAAATACTCCCTATGCTCTCTGTAGTCCTTTACAACCCATTTTTCGATTAGTCAGGTTTCAGTACGAAACTCTTCTTCGATCAGAATACATAAATTGTGCGCCAATTTCAGGTGTCTGCACAGCCGTTCTATCGCCAGAGGCAGGGATCTTATCAATCCATCTCTTTCAGCTCTAAGGGACTGAAAATCAATCAAGTACATGTAGAAAAGTTCTTTTCAATATATTTTATTTTCTTCTTTTCCTTCAGTTTTTACAATCAAAAAAGATTTTAAACACAAAATCCAACAAACTTTGGATGTAAAAGACAGGCCATTTACCTTCATAATACCAGAAAAACTTTAGTTTATCCAACAAAACACAAATAATTGTCTTTAGATTCTAATTAATGGTTAAACAGAGCATGTTTTTAGTTTCTCTTAGCAAATCTAGCTGCTCTGTGAAGGCATGAGTTTCAATATATCAGGAAAAAGATAAACAGACATTTAAAGCAGAGTTAGGTCAGCAAACTAAAGGGGCACTATTCAAGCATCTAGAAATAGACAGAGTATGGGACAAGTGAAAACATACCACGATTACCGTTAACATAAACTGGAAGGGAGCAGCCAATAGGCTCTTCCTCTGGATGAGCTACTGAGATCCACAGCTATGAATCCTGCACTCTACCAGCCTGATCTTCTCTAAAGGGGTCTAGAAGAAATCCATTATGTTAGGAGGTCAAAAGAAGTTCTGACTACATGTTGGACACAGCCAGCTTCTGGAAGAGTGTCTGTTCCAAATGTTCACTATGTGTGGCAAAAAGCTAAACATCATCACAGTGTGAAAAAACTGTCAGAGCTGATCAAAGATGGAAATAAAACAGGACAATCTGGAAAGAAAACAACCCCAGACGTCCAATCAGAGCAATAAAGGAATGATTAAAGCGGTTAGAAAGGTTCAGAGTTCAGACCTATATAGGTTTAAGAACATTTGGAAAGATGCTCTTACATGCAATCTGTTCAGCTTGAGCTTTTTTTGCAAAGAGATGGACAAAACTTTCAGTTTCAAGGTGTAAAAAAATGAAGGATCATACCTCTAAGGAAGAGGGTAGCAGCTGAATTTAAAGAAAGAAAAAAACAAAACAAAAAAACAACTTCCAACTTCCTACACATAAAATCCAATCAAATATATTGAAGAATGTGGTTAGAAAAATGAATACATCAAAGATTCAAAATGCATGAATGCTGTCCCAAAGCACAGCTAATAGGTGGAAGGTTAAAGGCATGCCCCGGATCCTCTGTTGTCGGAGATCAAGAGGTATTTAACGGGTGTTTACAGAGAGGATCATTAGGAGCCATGAATGCTGCTTCATCATCAGGATGCTGAACGCTGAGCAAGAACGAGGGCAGCTGAGTAGGTGTTAGACTATGAGGAGAGGACTGTCCCTGAGTTGTTGGTAAACACTGAGGAGAATCTGATGCATCTGCCCAGAGGACATACCCACACTGAGCGCCTCTGAGATTCGACCTCGTTGAGACTGAAAGAAACAGGATTGAATAAATCAAGACTTCATAGAAGAGTGGGAAAAGACTAAATACCCAATTTAATGATGATCATCAGTTGGAACCATCTTGCTGCAGGACTAGTAATGCAAATGAAAAGCTAAATGCAGGGAAATATGTGAACGTAATTACCTTAGCTCGCTGTAGAGTTTGTCTCAAACCAGAGATCTCTTCCTTTATAGAGAAACAGGCATTTTCAGGAGCCTTCTGCAGCAGAGTCTATGAAAGAGAACAGAGCCGATTCTTAAAACACAAACCTTGTCTTTATACCACATATAAGGCAAGAACATGAGAGGTGTTAGAACAGATGTATACAACTTAGGCAATAAACAGACAAAAAAATCAAAGCTGCAATAAAAAGATTAGACATCTGGTTTTCTTTTTTTAGTTCATCATTCTATTCAGTTCTATTACAATAAGAAAACATTTTTGTTTTATCAGTTTACAGTTAAAAACACATAAACATGAAACATCAACTAGAACTAATTGGCCCCCAGAAGCCACTTACTTAGTAAAGAGCCCATCTATGTGCCAATTCATCTGGGTCTAAATTTAGCAGCTGGGTGAAGGCCTCAGAGGTTTGTTAGAGAACATTAGAGATGAAATGGAGGCAGGAACACAGCAGACCTTAAAATCAGAGCCAAGACATGGAAGAAATGGAAATCTAAATAAATAATTGTTTTCTTAAAGGGGAACGCCGTTTTTTTATTTAACATTGGTTCCTTGATTTTACGTTATTCCATCATGTTCTACTCACCCATATTAGTTTAGTGTCATTTGGAGCCGTTCTGAAGATATTCCATTAGATTATATCCAGTAACGTCTTCCTATGGGCAACGAGTTAAAGGCTCAAACTAAACTGTTCATAATTTATTCTTTATAGTACGCCAGCATTCATAACATGTAGACCAATCACTGCCCCCCAGACATCCACAGTTATATATTTTTATAGTTATATCTTTTTAAAACAAAGCGCCGTGTGTATGACGTCATCCGAGTGCGCCGGCTACCATTCATTCATCCTGTCCGCTGAACTGCTGCTAGTTTTCCTCATTTACTCATATTCCAGGATTGTATCGAACGTTTAGCCAGAGAAAACACACGTTAATATGTAGCCATCAGTTTGAAGAATGTTTTCAAGATGACTTGGATAAAAGCGAATTGTGACAAACACTAGATACAGCACTGGGACTTGATCAACAGCCGATACCGCACCGTGACGTCACAAAACGCTAGGTGGCAGTAGTCTTTGATAAACATACTGTTGAATAAATGATGAGTGTTTTTAATTAAGAGTAACTTTCATTTGAATGTGCTTTACTGGAGACATCTATGTTTATTTTGCATAATCTTATATTTAAAGTACTTTCACAAGTTTGAATTCTGAATGTGACCAGACTTTTTCTTTAAAAGGTTCTAGAAATCTGGCAAATCTGAAATCTTGGTTCTGCAGTCTATTTGAAGGAGTAATTAGAGAATAACCTGCAACGTTGCAGGTAGGTTTAGGAAGGCGTTTACCTGAATGCGAAGCAGCACGGCATGGTGCAGGCCGCAGACAGCTGCTGCCGATGGGCTCTCAACCTTAATCTCAACACTGACCGGGGGCTCCTCCTTCCCAGAACTCTCCTCTTCTACATTTACCTGAAGGCGGAGCCAAAAGTTAAACAAGAAGCAGCACGGTGGAGTACTAGTGTTTAATATTTACCTCTTTTGCAGTGAGTTTAATTGGGGCTTCATTTGGTGCACGGCCACAGACCACAGAGCTGATTCTGTCCATCTTTTCTTCTTTATGGCCAATCTTCACTCCACTACAACTTTCAGACAACAGCCGCTCAAGCAAAGAGACACAGGACCTCTGAGGGGCCAACTTTGGGTCTTTGGATCTTTGCAGTCTTAGTAAGTCTGATGAAATGCGGACAGTGGCAGAATACTCCCCTGTCCTGGAAGGCCCATCTCCTTCTCTGCACCCCACCTGCCGCGAGCTTATAAAAGCCTGGATGGCATTTGCCTGGTTGCTGTTGGATGGTGGTATATATGTGCTCTGCGCAGAGGATGGGCCAATCATCCGGAAGGCGTGCAGCCAGTCCACCATCAGTGTATTTAAGGGCAAACTGAAACAGCTATTATGTAAACCAGAGAAAGACGGTTCTCCTTTTCCTCCCAGAAAACTCCGGAGGGAGAAAATGAGCGAGCAGGTCACTGTAACAGGGAAGGATGCATCACCTGCAGCCATGACAGGCACACACACTCTCAAAGAGCCCCCTGGATGCAGACTGTGGAACGGAAATGAGTAATTTGCAGAGCAGGTTCCCTCTCCTGCTTTCGGAAAACTGGACAGAGGGTGGAGCAGGATGCTCAGAGTCCAACCTCGCTCCAGGAGGTAGGGACTCAAATTCTCCAGGAAACACGTGAGTTCCAGGGAGTCTTTGTCAAGCAGCCGGCTCCACCTTACCAAACCACGACACCTGATAGGCTTATCCTCTGGGTTAGGACTGTCCGTCAGCAGGAAGCTAATATTAATCACTTCATTCAGCTGCTTGAGAATCTGATTTTTAGATCCAATGGAGGTTTTCAGCACAGATGCTCTGAAGGAAAACAGAATGAAAACACATAAGGTCTGAGAATATTGAGACACAAACACAAAAGGTACTGAAGCAACACATTTAAAACCATAAGGTGGGATATTTAGCCAAACCTTTTACTTTTTTTTTTTTTTTTTGGTCAAATACTCCATCCTGTTAAAATCTCTCTGTTTTTGCACATCAATCTAAAACAATCTCCTTCAGTTTCTGTACCTTTCACAGACATTACCGATGGCAGACAGAAGATCTCCAACGCTGCGGCCAATCTGTGAGGAACAAAGCTTGGACAAACCTTCCCCCCGTGTCTTAATAGGGACACTGATCCTCCGCAGTTGACCTCTGACAGATAAGCTGAGCAGCTGAGCTTCACCTAAGGATGAGAAATACCTCCACTGGTCATCATCACACGGGGAATGCAAAATACAATGTACTGTATACCAACAGTACAAAGCCTGAGAATATTCTTTTTTTCTGCATTTTATCAGCTGTGTAACATGTTCACAGAAGGAACGCAAGGCGATGAATAACTGGAAAGACAAGAGAAAGGGTACAAGGGTTTTGAAATTTCTAATAAATATAACTGACACATTTTGCCAATCTAGAGTTATTTTAGCAAGCATAAACTAACCCTCCCTGCAGTATGATTGGTCCAGTGAGCCATACAGGACTGATGTATGTCCAGACTAACTCAGTCTGGCTGGCCAGGCAACAAAAAGAACTCAAGCCCACTTAGATTGGATTAGGAACTTCTTTCTTTGTAGATTTAGACTCTCAACAGGACTTAGCTGTGGACTTTGAATAGGCAATCCTATGAAATGAATATAGTTGGATTCATGTAAATGCAGCTCCTTGTGAAACAAAGCCCAGACTAGTGTAAGGTGCAGCAGAGAGATAAGCCGAGGATCTTTGCCGCTCCTGCATCTATAATGGCTGAATCTCTGATTTGTTATCTCTCTGTTGGCCTCCCAGTGAGGATGGACAATCCTGCCCATGTCATGAAGGTTTCTAGGTGATCCGTTCTCTTTCCATTACCACACCGCAGCATCGTACAGCTCCCAAAGAGATATTTGACCAATCGACTAACGTTCTATTTCACAGAACAGCTGCATTTACACAGAGATCCTCTTTAAGCAGTATGAAGAGAGCCCACCTGCCCCCCCATCCTCCCCACCTTCTACAGAAGCACCATAGAGAGCGTTCTGACATCATCAATGACCCCTCACCCCCCCACCATGGACTGTTCTCCCTGCTGCCCTCTGGAAAGAGGCTTCACAGCATTTAATCCAGACTCAACAGATTCAGAAACAGCTTCTTCCCCACCGCCATCAGAGTAATGAATGTTTTGTAAAATGGGTTATTTTATTATATTCTATTATATTTATTATATTTTACTATTATAAAAAACGGAGATGTTAGAACTGTAAATATACAGTCATATGTTTATATTACTGTTTTTATGTATTTTTTACTGTTTTTCAAAGCTGTACTTTAAAAAAGGAAATAGTCTAGAGAGCTGTTCTAAATGAAATTTCTTTTTGTTTACACTTGTTTGTACAAAATGATAAAATAAATCTAAGTCTAAGTCTAAGCAGTTGGTCCTGCTGGATTTAACTTAGGTGTATCAGAGTTAAGGGGGGTAAATTCACTACTTTATGTTGGCCTATAATATAAAATAAGAAGTGCCAAAAATATTAATGTTTATCACTCCAGTAGATTCTACTGTTTAAAAACACCTTAAGTATCAACTTAAGGTTTTCAGTCAAGTAAAAGTGTTCAAATACAAATTTTAAAACTTTAAAGTCAGATGATTTACTGCACTGCCCTATTGAAAGAACATTTTTCTACAAATGTGGATGATAACTTCCTTGAACTAATGGTAACAGTGTCATCTTGAAAAATGATCTATTTTGGTACATAGTTAACAAAACACTGGTGCAGTACCGACTCCAACCACAAACAAATGTCTGGATGAAACCGAGTATTTTGATGGTTGTAATGTTTTTAATACCAAGAGGCTATAAAGAAAATGAGCTTGAATGAAAGAAAGTTAAAAGAGACTAGTTTTAAAAATGTAAGTAGAAAGTAGAGGTAATTCTAAACAATGTAAGGAGTAGAAGTAAAAAGTGACTCTGTGGTTCATTGGTACTTTTCCATTACACTGAAGGAAGTTTCCTATATTTACCTGCAGCGTTGCATGTAGGCTGATCCAAAGCAACGACTCCGCTCACATTTAAACTGTCAGGTCTGTAGAAAAAAGCATCTCTGGACCCAGATGCCTCCTCATCCTCCTCTTTCCTTTCCCTCCCAGCAGAACACTCTGACAAAGCCAGAGCAAGAAGGTCAGATCCGGTGCTGTAGTAAAGACAACTTTTATCCACACAGGCGCATTCCACAGGCCCGAAGATAGAGCCCTTAGAATAACTGGCGATACCGCCTTCTCTCCCTGACCCAGCCCTGCCGGCTTCAATCAGCAACACTCTGCCTTGTTTGCCCAGAGCTACCAAGGCTCCAGCGCAACCCGCATCAGTTTCCATGACAGCAGATGCTCCAATAAACACGACCGGCTGCTCCAGGCTATGGAGGGCCTGAAGCCGGGATCCTGGGAGGCGCAGAGGGAGAAAGCACAGGCGTCCGTCTGGCAGGCCGCAAAGTACAACTGGAGACTTGGCGAGCGCCGCTTCCACCCCAAACAAAAGCTTGAAGAGAACCGGCTGAAGGAGGAAGTGGCGACAAGATGAACCTGCATCTGATGCTGTAGGAGAATAAGACAGCAGAGTCGCATTACCACAATAAACGCAAATCAGCACAGATTTTGACTCCATGTGGCTTTGAACAGAAGGTGAGACAAGAGGCAGAGAGAAGGAGCTAATCAGGTCACAGGTGTGAGACTGGGACTGTCGGTGGGCTTTATACAAAGTCAACAACCAGGAAGTGTCAGTTTGGCAAAGGGTCAGGAGCAGCGAGCCGACGAGGAGGAAAGATGACAGGCCTTCAGCAACAGCAATAAGGGACTCCGAGGTGATATCCAGCTCAGTGATACCAGAACCTGCATCACAGGATGTGCTTTGAGCACCAAACAGATCAGAAGAAAGACAGTCAGTCAAAAACGGCACCCACATCTAGAAAAAGTTGTGTTTCTGAATTAGAGGAATGGATTTATACCTTTCTGAAAGCAGCTGGAGATTAACAGAGTAGATGCCGTTACTGCATGCCACCAACAGGAACTGCTCATCATGGCTGACAACCAGATCCCTCAAAGGAGCAGGAAGCCGAACAACTGCCTGCAACACAGCAACCAAAAATATAAAACGAATCATGAAACCTGGACCAGACCGACTGAAGCCAAACTGTCTTGATGAAGTCTTGGAATTGAATTGGACATTACAATGAGAAATATTTCACTCTCTAGAGACTCCTACCAGAAACAGTGTCAGAATGTTCCGTCCTTTTGGTTCTTTTTCTTGGAAACACTATCTGATTGTCTAATTTTTTATTCTTTATGATGGAACATTAACCACATTAAACACAAAATCAATTCTAATAAACTATAGATCTGTAAACATTTGGATATAGATAACCTTTTCCTCCTTTTGTATCTGTACTTTACTACAGTCATTTTAAATGAAACAACTTCAAAGCAGTTAAAGTTCAATGGTTCCATGAAAACTGTTTGAGAATTAGCTAAAGTAAAATTCATTTTTAGCACTGCTGCCTTGCAGCAAGAAGGTTCTGGGTTCGATTCCTGGCTAAGGGTCTTTCTGCATGGAGTTTGTATGTTCTCCCTTAGCATGCATGGGTTCTCTCCGGGTACTCCGGCTTCCTCCCACAGTCCAATAACATTACTGTTAGGTTAATTGGCTTCTCTAGATTCTCCTTAGGTGTGAGTGTGCGTGTGAATGGTTATTTGTTCTGTTTATCTCTGTGTCGCCCTGCGATGGACTATCCAGGTTTTACTCCGCCTCTTACCCATTGACAGCTGGAGATAGGAACCAGCAACCCTCACAACCCCACTTGGTATTAAGTGTGTTAGAAAATGGATGGATGGTTAAAAATCATTTGCTGCTAAAGTGTCTTAAGTGTTGAAGTCATGGATTTCATCAGATGCTGGGCTTTCTCTTGTTTAAAGGAAAAGACCGGCCAGCAGGGAATAATCAATGGGACATTATTTATACCTAAAACTAATATGTTTGCGGTGATTTAATGAATTTAGCGTCCGCCATTTCTGCCCAAGTATAGTAACACCTCATTCCTGACATCTCCCAGCAGTGACGTCACGGTGCGGTAAGCTTAGCGCCATTCTCCCCGCTTTACAAGCTAAATCAGTGGGACTACTAGACACATCTGCAATCAACAACAATTATTGAAGATTTTGTAAGGACTTCACCATTGAAATTCACCAGAGCTATAGTGAAACTGACAATGCCCATTTGCATGGCAGCTGGATGCTGGAATACATCAGGTAAAAGTGGAAAAAAGTTAGGTATTTCACCTTTACAATTCATGATCCTCCCCAGTTTTGTCGTTGGATTGCCAACTAGAAGAGGGAGGATTTGCCATCAAACTTCTGGCCAGGAAAAAAAACAACACGTAATATATAGAAAACATTTGGAAGAAGAATGTTTCAAGATGACTTGGATAATAGCGCGTTGTGACAAACACCAGATACAGCACTGGGACTTGATCAACAGCCGATACCGCACCGTGACGTCACAAACCAGTAGGTGGCAGTAGTGTTCTTTGACAAACATGGATGCCTCCAGTAAAGCACATTCACATGAAAATTACTCTGAATTAAAAACACTTATCATTTATTTATTAACAGGATGGAATAATTTAATATTTAAAATACGTTCAGAAGTTTGAATTCTGAATATAAGCGAACTTTAAATCAGTCCTATATGTCTTTATCCATGGGAGGCAGGCAGCAGAATAAAGCTTCAGCCTCGCTGCATGCAGTTAGCGAAGCCTTGTAGCTACCTTCTCCATCTGTCTTTGGAGTGCTGATTGATTTTGATGTTCGGCTGATCAGGTCCAAACAATTTCAACTCCAGCTTCTCTTGTTAATTTTTTTAAGGGATTTCACTTCCACGTATTAGTTTAAGGTATAGATAATAATCCATTGATTATTCCTTGCTGCTCGGACTTTTCCTATAAAGTACTTTTTAGAAAAGACCACAACAATTTGGGAAAACTAAAATATAGAATACAGTGTACTTTTTCTAGATGTTTCTTAATTTGCATAGCTGCTCTTAAATAAACACATTCTCAGAAAAATTGTTTTTATATATATATAAAAAAATATAAAGCTGACTATTAGCTTCTCCATTATCAAACTGGTAATTTTTTTTTTAGATTTGTGACACCATATTGGAGCATGCAAAACACAGATTTGCCTTCACAAAGCCTCAGAAGAGCAAAGATTTAATTTATGTACAAAAAGTAAAGCTCTACATGAAATTATGATTTGTTTTTATAAAGTATTTTTTTGTTGTTGTTGTTGGCATATATATATAAATATAATGGTGGGATAACTTAGTAGAGATTTGATTGGTTTTTGGTATACATCTATTTTGAATTTATAGCCCCCCCTGGAAAAAACTCCACCAGCCTCCACAGTAAGGACATCCGTAAGGCTCCGGAGTTCCTTTCCTACCCTGAAGTGTGTTCTTACTGTTGTCCCTGCAAAAGGTGAAGGAGTAAGATCAATGAATAGGAGGTAGGGGCTACAGTTTGAGGAATTTGGCAGCATCTGTTCGCTGGAATGAAAGGAAACAACCAAGACTTCATACCAAATGAAGTCCCCAAGGCAATATTTGATCATATGTAAGGGAAGGCAAGAAGCAATTGCTAAAATGATAATCACATCAGAACAATGACACTTGTGTAGAAAGAAGTCTCACTTTAGCATAAACTGCGTGTCCATGTCATAAAAAAAAATAAAAAAGACTTGAGGTGCCATGTCATTGCTGCTCTTAGCGTTCTGCAGTCAACTCAGTCATCAACCCAGCGTTGCCAACCTAACACTTTGGTTGCCAAATTTAGCAACTTTTCAGACTCCCCAAGTGTCTTTATTTCAGAAAAGCGCCAAATCTAGTGACTTTTTTCTGTCTTAATGGAGACTTTGGCGACATAAAAGCACCAAACTCTATCCTCCAAGCAAGTATGGCAGGCCACTTGACATATATTAGCTTGACTGCATATCTATTTCAGATGTCTCAAATGCATTTGTTCCTTTTTATTTCAGACATTTATAATATTCTTCTCATCTAAAATAAACATTTCAGACAGCTTAAATGTAATTCTTACTAGTAAAAATAACATGATTCCCATTCATGTGTATTGGGCTTTTACTTCCAGATATCCAAAATAAACATTCTGGATGTCTAAAACTGAATTCTGACAAGGATGAAGTCAAATTTCAGATCTCTTTAATGCAGTTACTCGTCATCATAATGACAAGTCAGATATCAATTATAAATGTAACATTCTAGATATCCAGAAAACCAGATATCATTTAATAATATGACTAGTTAAATTTGAATTTCAGCTCTCTACGTTTTAATAATGCCTATCCAAAATTCAGTTTTAGATAGTTTCAAAGAATGATGCAGTTCCAGCAGGCTGACTCATCACATTTCTGTTCTGGATAGCACTAAAGCATTCGGCCTAGAAGGCCATACAGCATTCCTCATCAACACCCCGCAGGGCCGCAGTAAAATCAGCCCCAATAAAGTGTTGCATGCAAAAACTTTTGTGTGGACAAGAGACAGATTTCTCAGTTAGCTGTAGGGGTGTGAAAAAAATCATTTTGGCAATATATTGTTATTTTTGGCTGCCTGATATAATATTGAACTTTTAATTCCTCGTATCGATTATTTTAGGCAAAATATTTTTTTCCTAAAACTGAGGGGAAATGGTCAACCTCTGCACCGCCAGTCTGGCAGATAGTGCTGTGGAGCCGTGTTGCTGTGCAGAGGATCTTCATATCTGAGGCAGTCACAGTGGAAGACCTGAACTGACTCAAAACCCAAACAACATGGATACCAAAATAACTGAACGATCAATATCAGGTTGCTTTTTTAACGATACATCTAAGTTTGATAGCAGGAAAAATATCGTAATATATGGTGATATTGCAATATAGTGGTAATATCGTAGGGTTGAGTATTGGCATGGGTGTCGTCAGGGGAGGAGCTAGATGGGAGAACAGGGGTAGTCATGGCAACCTTTACCCAATCATTAGCCACCCCTGTGGCCACCCCTGACATTTTTCCCTCTAATACTGACGGTGGCAGCAGTGATACTCTCAAGTGGAATCTTTTAAAGCTACAGTGTGTAATAATTACAGGGATATACAGTCAGAAATGTAATATATTATACATAACTATGTTATTTATCATCTACGAGCTCAGCCACTTAACCTTAATATTTGCGTTGCCTTAGAATTCGTTATTTATAATTACATAGGAGCGGGTCTCGCAGCCATGGAGGCAGACATCTTTGCGCTACGGCTGCGCAGAGCCAACAAACTAGCGATTGCGACATCGCCCATTACGCTCGAAAGTAACTACGGCAAGTTGAGAGAGATGAACTGAGACGGTACTGAACAATAGATGGCAGTATTAAAATTATCTATGTAAACAAACCTCATCACTTGAGAAGGTAGGTGATGCGGACGTCGTGGAAGACATTTTGTCCCGTAACACTCGCCGTACTGTTGGGGGGGAGAAGCGGTGGGGGGGAGATGTTATTGTTGCTGCAGTCTGGACGTTAGATGTCGCTGAAAATTACACACTGTAGCTTTAACTTATTTCACCAAAACCCTGTGGTTAATTATGTACATCAATATACTAACATTAGAGATGATAAATACAGAATTCATGCTCTTTTAAGAACTAGATTTTGTCTACATGGGGTAAAGAGAAAATAATGTCTCTGTAAGTCAAGTTGCAACAGTGTAGATGGACCCTGAGGTTGTGGCATCTATCCGCTTTTGGCCCCCCACCTCAGTGTACATTGGTTATTACCTGGCCACCCTTATTAACATTTTCTGGCTACGCCCCTGGACCAGCACCCATGCACCCTAGTTAGCGAACACTTTTGTTAGTAAAAATACATTTTATTGGGCTTGTAAAGTTCTCTCGTTCTCCTAGGAAATGCATTTACATCAGTATCAATTTTATTGCAAATACATGCTTGACTTAATACGGTTTGTGTGAATTTTAAGTTTAAAAGATGTTGGGAACCCATAAATAAATACCATCCTTTGGATGTCATCCCTGCGTTTTGAAATGCGTTAAGAACTTTAAACCAATCTTGCTTACCTTGATTTTTTTCTCCTCCGTAGAGAAGACATATACTTCATCGCTGCCGGTGCAGATGAAAACATTAGTCCCAGAAGCACGTTTAACCAGCGGCGTACCGGGCTTTAATAACACACCGAAATCAGCCCAACACTCAGCAGCACCCCGCCCCTCCATCACTACTAGAAACATACATCAGGACACTGATAAGCTTCCAACTCCATGAAATCACTTAAGATTTAAAAATCAACGTGGTGATAAGTTGTTGACAGTGAAACGAATTTCGAGCCGCCGCCTTAATTCTTCTTCTTCTTGTGAGGTTTTATGGCGGTTAGCAAACTAGTTAAAAGTGCATTACCGCCACCAACTGATATGGAGGTAAGCAAGGAAACAGGAAATGACTCACCCCCCCCCCCCCCCCCCCCCCCCCCCCAAAAAAAAAAGAAGCGAGAGAGGAAAAAGGAAAAACTGTTTCACTGAACCAAACATTATTAATACTTAATCATATTTCCCCAATTTCTAATTTATCTTAATTCATTCCGTAAAAGTAAAAAAAAAAAAAAAACAATCCACTGGACAATCCACCATTGGTTTCCGAGGTCTGAAGACGTTTCGCTTCCCCTCCAGGATGTCTGCAGTTTGAGGTTTATTTATGTTAAATATTGTCAATCTGCCAGTTTCAGATGGGCCCACTGGGTTTTCCATCATGCTTTCAACCATTTCCCAGTTTAAATCTTTCACTTCAAGATACTTTTCTGCAGCTTTCACTATTACTTTGATTTTTTCATATTTTCTTGTCGTCTGTGCACTACAATTGATCACTTCAACCATGAAAAGAGCAAAATCTTTCTTCTTTACAATCAATGAATGTTCAATTTTGAGACGCTGCTCCAGAGGTTTTGAATTTTATTTCTTCTTCCTCTTTTTCTTCTTCTTCTTCTTGTGGGGTTTTATGGTGGTTGGCAAACTAGTGAAAAGTGCATTATCGCCACCAACTGATATGGAGTTAAGCAAGGAAACTTATCGTCACTCTGCCAGTTTCCAATGGTCCTATTGATTTTCCCATTAGGATTTTGGATGGCCAAGCTCCATCTTATATCAGAAATGTTTGTTCCCTATGTTTCTAACAGAGCAGTTCACTCTCAATCTAGAGTGATTCCTAGAATTTCTAAAAGTAGAATGGGAGGCAGATCTTTTAGTTATCAGGCTCCTCTACTGTGGAACCAAATAACAGTTTTAGTTTGTGTCTACCTTTAAGGCTAGGCTTAAAACTTTCCTTTTTGAAAAATCTTATAGTTGGAGAGGCTCAGGATATCCTGAGCTATCTCTATAGTTATGCTGCTATAGGCTTAGACTGCTGGAGGACATAGGGACCCCCATTTCATCATTCTGCTTCATTCTATCTCTATTCCTGCCTCCTTATTTTAACCAATGGCATTGAAGAACAACTATATCCATATCCAATCGTTGAATAGGAAATATTACAGTAAGAGCATTGCATTAGCTTCTTCATTTTTGTGACTTTAGTGATTTTAGAATTCATGAAAGAAGGTTTAATGTGTTGTAAAAGGAGAATATAAAATGTTTTTTAAACTTTTTAAACTAAAACTAAGGTCTATCTTTGCCTATGTTGCCTTAAGCAAACAAATGTAGGCAGAATTTGATTTGACTTTGGTGGATCACATAAGCTGCAGCAACATGCCTTCTATACAAGGAGAAAATAGTGGAAATGAGATGGAATGGATGATATCAAGATCATCATGAATGAAAACAGCAATTCGGAAGAGACAAGTAAGGGCAAGAATTTGCTCGGAAGAAAGTGAGGCAAGAGCAGAAGTTAGCAAAAGGACTTCAGAAAAAGTTAAAAGACCTTACGCCTCCAATCTAGGAAGCTTTTTCTATTGAAAATGTCAGGAATAGGATTGAGTTTGACGTTTTATACAGTAGCCCATCAAAACCTTGTTTTGCTTGGAAAACATGCAAATTGAAACGGACGAACAGGTCCACCCGTTTAGAATGGGGGTCGTTTGGCTTCTTCTGTTAGCCTGCAATGCCCCATACCCGTCTAAAGGCTGACTTATACTTCGAAACTAGGGCGTCTGCGTAGGTGTCCCGGTAAACGCAGAGACATCCCTGCCCCCTCCACAGACTGCTGCACCTTTCCCAAATTGTAGGTGAGTGCAGACAGTGCTTCAGACAGGAGTCCTCTGATTGGTCAAATCTACATCCAATCTACACTATGCATCTCCTGCGTGGTACCTTACTGGCTTGTTTTGTTTGTATGACCGTGATTGTGGAAAACGACTCATAAAGTTGGACCAGCTAGAAGAGCGAGTTGTGCGAGAACGCTGGGAACCTTGTTCCACCTGGATCCCTGCATTTTTTGCACGCTTCAATAATGAGCATTAATCAAAAATGTCTGTGTCATATCTGCAACAAGCTCACTGCGACACACTGCTGCGGGAGTACAACCAGCCCTTAAGTCTCTGAAAGGGGTGTCGTTAAAGGGAATTATTGGCCTGACTGAATAGTCAAGGTCTTCTGCTCCCCTGTAAAGGGTTTGGGGATGCGACGATAGCGGGAAGGGATCAACTCAATTGCTGCATTGTTGGTTTTTGAAAGCTGAAATCTGAGTCCATCCCCTCTGTTTAAGGTTTTTTCTTTCTTAACATAGATGGCTTCCTTCACACCCCTCTCAAACCACCTACCTCATAAGGTGTAGATGTACCCCAGAGTCTTGTCGAGGAGGGCGCTCTTCTGTGTTGCGCCATGCGCTTGTGAAGAGCTTGTTTGGTTTCTCCAATATAAAGATCAGAGCATTCCTCACTGCATTGAACTGCAAACACAGGAGCAGGATGACTTTATAGAAGTGAAATTTAAAGTCATGGTGGAATTCAAGCAAGAGGGGGGATACATTCATCCAACAAAATTGACCAAAGCAATAGAGGGAGAAATAGGGAAAATCAAAATGCCTAAAATCATGAATAACAGAAGAGTACTACAGTAATACATGGTGTCAGTGAATCACAACAACAGAAGATAATCCAAATCAAAAACCCTGTTGGGGGAAAGAATTAAAACATATATCCCAGGATCTTTAGCAATGCTTAAAGGAGCAATATATGGAGTTCCAATTTAAATGACAATCGAGGATGTGAAAAAATAAATCAAAGGAGGGAAAATAACAGAAGCCATTCGGATTAAAAGTAAAAGAGATGGGGAACTTAAAGATACTATGGTAGTGATGCTACAATATCCAGCTGGAATACATGAACTACACAGTAGAGATTACATCCCTGAACTGCTGAGACGTTTTACTTGTCAGAGAATGTGCCGCATTACAAAGGAATTTAAAGGAAAGGTTCGGTGTGCAAGATGTGGTGGTCCACATGAATTTGGAAAATGTGATAAAGATGCTAAAGTCAAATGTAACTACAGAGGAGAACACAGCACAGCATATCATAGATGTGAAGTACAAAGCGAAGCCAGAGAAGCTCAGAGAGTCAATATAACATAAAGAGTTTCACACGCTGAAGCTCTTAAAACAGTAAGGAAATATAGTACAAGAGAAATTGGGTTGGGGGAGAGAGGTCAAAGAAACACAACTTGGAATAAAAAGCAAGGGCTTAATTATAAGAGAAAAATCTTGGTACCAACTACAAATATTCAAAATGCATATTTGCAGAAATTTAGAGTGGTAGGAAATACAATGGTGGTGAAAAAAGAAAACTTGGTAGCATGTATGTGCGATATTGTTATGTGAAAGTACAAATGAACAAGAAAAAGTGATAAAAGCAATTGTAGCAGCAGCTGGAGGGTTTTCAGGTATGATGGAAAATCCAAGCAGATCAGATTCATACCATTTTGAGTGCCACAGAAACAACAGAAAATGCTCAGAATTAGAGTCCAAGCTGTTATAACGGTTCTACATTTCTTCAGTAGAATGCCAGGAGTTTAATAGCCACTGGACAAGAATTGAAAAGGTTTGTTTATGAATTAGAAATAATACCAGATATAATATGTGTTTAAGAAACATGGTTAAAACCTAACCTAGATTTTAAGATTCCTGGATATAGCATAGAAAGACAGGATAGAAGTAATAGCAGTGGAGGAGGATGTGCCACTTTAATTCAATTCAGTTTATTTCTATAGCGCCAATTCAAAACACATGTCACCCCAAGGCACTTTACAGTTCAACCAGATCATACAGTCAGATTGATTCAAAGTGTTCTGTCTAAGGAAAACCAGTTGATTGAATCGACTCATTGACCCAAATACAATCCCTCACACTAAGCATGCTTGTAGCGACAGTGGAGAGGAAAAACTCCCTTCTAACAGGAAGAAACCTCCAGCAGAACCAGGCTCAGTGTGAGCGGCCATCTGCTGAGGCCGACTGGGGTTCAAGGAGACAGAAGCAGAGACACAAAAAGCAGCTGTAAAAGGCGGTCCGGTCCAGAAACACACAGCCAGACAGAGGATGAAAAGAGCACATCCAGTTAATCACAGTCAGAGAAACAGGACTACACTGGAAAACAGGCCGATCTCCAGCATCTATAAACAAAGGTGTTGATGGCAGCAGCACAGCTGATATTTCTCTCCAGGATGGAGTCACAGCCAAACAGGAACAGACGAGGCAAAGCTACTATGAGAAAAAGCAGAGAGAGCAGAATGTTAGAGATTGAACTAATAGATTCTGCAGAGTGGGAGAATAGAGATTGAATGAAGCAGAATGATGAAATGGGACTTCCTATGTCCTCCAGCAGTCTAAGCCTATAGCAGCATAACTATAGAGATAGCTCAGGATAACCTGAGCCACCCTAACTATAAGCTTTATCAAAAAGGAAAGTTTTAAGCCTAGCCTTAAAAGTAGACAGAAGAGGGAACAGGTTATAAGAAAAACTCAATGAATAAATAATTAGAATGTGTTATTCTACAAATATTGAATGGAAGAAAATATGGAAAAACTTAAATGATCAATTATTATAATCCATATAAAACTCTTGAAACTGAAAGTTTTAAGAAAATAGCAGGGAAACTACATTGAAGAGAATTATGGTGTTGAGATTTCAATGCCCACAATACTCTTTGTGGTAGCAGGAAGAGAGATCATAATGGCAACAGGTGAAGAAATAAACAATGAAAGGTCATTAGTTTGTCTTAATGATGGAAAAGGTACAACAGTAAATATACATAAAAACACAGTTTCATGTCTTGATATACATTAACAACTGATTGTCTTGTTAGTTCATGCGAATGGGATGTCTACTGGGAGTCTACATTATGGAGGGGTCACTTTAAAGGGAGTACAATAATTAATGACAATATAAACAGCCAAGAAGATTTTATATTAACAAAGTAGAGCTCTAATAAAGGTAATAGGCTAAAATTTAAAAGGAATTGTGAGGAAGCCAGTCACATGGTAACATTAAATGGCAAAATTGAAGAATGTACAAGTCAGATAACAGAACATACACTATATTGCCAAAAGTATTTGCTCACCTGCCTTGACTCACATATGAGCTTAAGTGACATCCCGTTCCTAATCCATAGGGTTCAATATGACGTCGGTCCACCCTTTGCAGCTAGAACAGCTTCAACTCTTCTGGGAAGGCTGTCCACAAGGTTTAGGAGTGTGTTTATGGGAATTTTTGACCATTCTTCCAGAAGCGCATTTGTGAGGTCGCACACTGATGTTGGACGAGAAGGCCTGGCTCTCAGTCTCCGCTCTAATTCATCCCAAAGGTGTTCTATCGGGTTGAGGTCAGGACTCTGTGCAGGCCAGTCAAGTTCATCCACACCAGACTCTGTCATCCATGTCTTTATGGACCTTGCTTTGTGCACTGGTGCACAGTCATGTTGGAAGAGGAAGGGGCCAGCTCCAAACTGTTCCCACAAAGTTGGGAGCATGGAATTGTCCAAAATGTCTTGGTATGCTGAAGCATTCAGAGTTCCTTTCACTGGAACTAAGGGGCCAAGCCCAGCTCCTGAAAAACAACCCCACACCATAATCCCCCCTCCACCAAACTTTACACTTGGCACAATGCAGTCAGACAAGTACCGTTCTCCTGGCAACCGCCAAACCCAGACCCGTCCATCAGATTGCCAGATGGAGAAGCGCGATTCGTCACTCCAGAGAACGCGTCTCCACTGCTCTAGAGTCCAGTGGCGGCGTGCTTTACACCACCGCATCCGACGCTTTGCATTGCACTTGGTTATGTATGGCTTGGATGCAGCTGCTCGACCATGGAAACCCATTCCATGAAGCTCTCTGCGCACTGTTCTTGAGCTAATCTGAAGGCCACATGAAGTTTGGAGGTCTGTAGTGATTGACTCTGCAGAAAGTTGGCGACCTCTTCGCACTATGCGCTTCAGCATCCGCTGACCCCGCTCCGTCAGTTTACGTGGCCTACCACTTCGTGGCTGAGTTGCTGTCGTTCCCAAACACTTCCATTTTCTTATAATACAGCTGACAGTTGACTGTGGAATATTTAGGAGCGAGGAAATTTCACGACTGGATTTGTTGCACAGGTGGCATCCTATCACAGTTCCACGCTGGAATTCACTGAGCTCCTGAGAGCGACCCATTCTTTCACAAATGTTTGTAAAAACAGTCTGCATGCCTAGGTGCTTGAATTTATACACCTGTGGCCATGGAAGTGATTGGAACACCTGATTCCAATAATTTGGATGGGTGAGCAAATACTTTTGGCAATATAGTGTATTTTTAATGCTGCAAATCTAGCATATCAAAAATAAAAATAAAAGGTAATAAAAAATCACTTCCTTGGTGGAATAATGAATTTAGTAGAGCAGTTAAAGAACGTAACAAGGCATTTAATATATTAGCGAAATATAAAAGGAAAAGAGCAAAGGATCATAAAACTTCTAAAGAAGCTAAAAAGAAAACATGAAGAGAATATTGTTCCTCAATAGGTTGAAAAATGAAATTACAGAATGTTTGGTCAATGTTTAGCTTAATGATGGAGAAAAGGAATGATGTTAATATACCAGCCTTAGTTAGAGGTCAGGAGATAAAATAAATAAAGATAAGGCAGATTTAACAGGTGAGACATTTGCTGCAGTTCATAGTCGAAGATCTTAAAGACATTTATAGAGGGCAGAAGATTGAAAAACGGGAATCAAAAAAATATGTTAGAAAAATTTCAAAAAATTATATCAACATCAACATTAGACATAAATATAACCAAAAAAGAACTTAAAACAGCTTTGAAAGGGACAGAATATTCAGCTCCAGGGGAGGATGAATTATGCTATGCTATGTTTCAAAAGATTCTGGAAGTAACTTCAGTTCAGTAGCTTTTGTTTGTGCCAGTATGGGCAATTTTTGTGTTGCAGTAGTACACCTTTCACAAACATGTTCACATTTCACAAACAAAAAATAAAAGAAACACAAGAAACACATAAAATATGTTAAAAAGATAAAAGCAAGGTGGATAAAAGAGAGAGAGAAAAAAATGTGCTGTGCAGGTGATGAATGAGAGCATAGGTCTATATGCATGCAACATATGACTATCTGCTTTTCCTAGTAAGGTTTAGCAGCTGAACAGCAGAGGGAATAAAGGAGTGTTTGTATCTATTGGTCCAAGCTGCTGGATATTTAAAACGGGAACCAGAGGGTAGAAACTGGAATTCGTTATGTAGGGGATGGGTATAATTATCCAAGATGGACTCAGCCTTCCTAATTAGCTGGTCTTCATGCATTTCAGTAATGTTTTTGTAAAGGGTGTAAAAAAGTGGAGATAAAATGCAACCTTGAGGAGAGCCTGTAGATGTAAAAGACAGTCCAGAATGATGTTTGTTTACTCTCACTTGCTGGTATCGGTTGGTGAGGAAATCCAGTATCCAGCCGGAGACACTGGAATCCAGTTGGAAGCGGTGTAGGAGCTTTTGCACCAGTAGGTGGGGCTGGATGGTGTAAACGCTGAAGAGAAGTCCACAAACATTGTCCTGACATGGGTTTTGGGCCCTCAAGATGTTTGAGAATGAGATTCAACAGCGTTATGGTTGCATCCTGGACCTCAAGTAGGTGATTAGTTCTTAAAATAATGTTCTTTTTGACCAGCTTTTTTAAAAGACTTCTTTACAAGAGAGGTGAGGGCTATGGGCCTGATTCATTCAGGGTCTTAGGTGATTATTTTTCGCTATGGGAACTATTGTGGGTTGTTTCCATAGATCAGGGACTGTCTAAAGGGCCATAGACAGATTAAAAATGTGTTTAAAAAAAAAGAAATAAAACTTTTATATTAATATAATTTTTTTTAAATTAAATATGGAAAGAAGGTTTAATACCAAATAGCTGGAAAAGGGCAACCTTTCAATTAACCATGGTAATATCCTATTAGTCCAAATAATTAAAGACCAATAGATTTAACTTCTCATTTAAGTAAATGGATGGAAAAATAATAGTCAGTAGATTAGGGTTTGTTCTATAATGATACAGAGAAATCTTTAAAAATGAAGGAGATAATGATGGTAGTATTTTTTACATAGAAAAAACATATGATTCATCATGGAGCCAAGAACTACTTGTAAAAATTAATGAGATGGGAATAGGTGGGAGGATGTATAATTTGAATAGCAAATAAAAATTATAAAAGTGAGTATTGGATAAAAGTTAAAAGTAGTAAGGAAGACAAAAATGTAACTATAACACTTCTACACTTCTTAACTGTTAGGAATGTTCAAAGTTCCAGAGTAATGGATTTGGATGGATTGTAAGCAAACTGATTAAAGAGTATGAATTAGAAGATAAGAAAATTGCTCAGTGTAATCCGATTAGTGTCATTGCTCCATGGCTATTCCCTGAGCTAAATGTAGTCATGAGACCGCTTAAAATGAAAGATTATTAGAATTTAAATGAAATAGGGATAAAGACTGATGTGTATCTGGAAAACTCATTTTATAAATACCTTAAATATATTTAAATGGTTCTAAGAATTTGAAAAGGATGTGTGGGAATAGGAATATATATACCAAAGTTTAAAATAAACATTTCTAAAAGAATATCAGATCAATTATCTGTTTTCAAAGAGATGGTGGCTTCTATACTAAGCTTACAGTGGGTAGATCAGATAAAACCAGACAGGGTGGTGCTAAATACAGATTCCAAAGCAGTTTTAAAAGTATTTAGGGAATGGAAGACAATTTAGTATTAGTATTAGAAATTCAACACACTCTATTTAGATTATACTTGGTTGTGTTGGGTACCGGCACATGAAGGTGTAAAAGGCAATGAAAAGGGGTTTAGAGGGGGCAATAGCCATTACAATTCCTTTTGGGAAAGGGGAAGGGAAATCACTTATTAAGAGTAAAGAAATGGGAAAATGAGAAAAGGGTGGAATGAAAATAAGAAAGTAATGAGATTACATTAACTACAAAAATCTGTATTAAATACAACTGTAAATGAGAGAAACAGAAATAAAGAAGTAAAATGACAAGTTTAAGAGTGGTTCATACCTATTTAAATGACAATTTATATTTAACAGGGATGGAAAATAATGATAAATGTGAAGGATGTGGAGAGAAAGAGAATGTAGAACACGTATTGATGAACTGTAAAACATATGAACATGAAATGGAGAAATTAAGAAGAATGCTTGGAAGGACAGGCTAAGGATGGAGTCTAAAAGAAATATTGGAAAATTTTGGAAATATAAATGATGTTTACAGATTAAGGAAAGCATTACTTATTAATCTTCAGAACACAACATTAGAAAATAGAATTTGATAGATGTGAACTAATGTTGCTATACACATGTACAGTAGGTGGCGGTATGCATCTTAAACTTGCTTCCGATCCGCCATAATAGAGACGAAGAAGAAGAAGAAGCAGCGAGTTTAAAATGAATAGTTTAGAAATGAGTCAAACAACACCAATATCAGTTTTACCTCCCTGGATTCTACCAGAAGCAACAGTAGATATGTCACTAATGGAAAAGAAACAAGATAAATCGTACACGGTAGATATTAATTTAGTACAGTTACATTTAGACAGTTATTATGAATATATTCAAATTTATACTGATGCATAAAAAATAACTGAGAAACTAGGAATAGTATTTGTAGGACCAGAATTCAATATAAAAATAGGAAAACGAATTACAGATGGTTTATCAGTATACACAGGAGAAATGTTGGCAATATTATTAGCGTTACAATGGGTAGAAGACATAAAACCATTAAAAACAATAATATGTTCAGATTCAAGCTCTGCATTATTAAGTTTAAAAAATAACCAAACAGATAGTAGGATGGACATTTTATTAGAAATAAATCATACACTGTTCAGAATACGAAACATGGGGCTGATAGTTACATTTGTGTGGGTTCCAGCACATATTGGGGTAGAAGGAAACGAGAGGGCAGATAAAATGGCAAAAAGAGCAATTAAACATTCTATTAGTTTTATAGTTAAAATAAGTAAATCAGAAGGAAAGAGTATTATTAAAGAGAAACTTATGGAAATTTGGCAAAAAAGGTGGGATGAAGATAAAACAGGAAGATGGTTTTATAAAATTCAGAAGATGGTAGGAGAAAGAAGAAATGGAAGAAGAAATAGAAAGGAGGAAAGACTGATAACAAGGTTAAGATTTGGTCATACAGGACTTAATTATACACTTTTTAAAATACAAAAACATAAAACGGGCAAATGTGATTTCTGTGATAAATATGAAACTATAGAACATGTTATATTAGAATGTCATAAATATGAACAAGAGAGAAGATATATGAGGAGAGAGTTTGAAGACATTAAGGAGAAGGTTAATTTATTAGATATACTGAGGAAAAATTTAGGGAGTAAACACATACAAATAATTATTCGATTTCTAAAGAAAACGAAATTATTTCATAGAATTTAATTATAGTAAGTGTGTTTGTGAGTGAAGGAATGATATACAAAGATGTGCACAAATATGTATATATTTTTAAGTGTGAATGTGTGAATGTATGTTTAGAAGAAGTTAGGGTAGAATGTATCAGGGTAAATATTTAAACCATCACGAACCACACTCCATACCAGTAAGTGGCGGTAATGCTACTAACAGTTTGTTGCCAACCGCCATAAAACTCGACAAGAAGAAGAAGAAGAAGCGGCGAGATCCAATCAAAACAGCCGAGGCCAACATCCGCCGAAATTTGAAAACTCCCTTTAGCTTAGTAGATCTTAGCTAACACTGTTTTGATTGAAATAAAATTGATTTTTAATCGCTTGACGCGATGGAGATTTTCAACAAAATGAATTTCAAGATGTATTTTTTCGAAAACAGACTTAAAACCTTTGAAGGATGGCCGTTTGACAAAGACTGCCCGTGCACCCCCGAGAACGTGAGTAAATGTTAAAAACAATGAAGAGCCGAACGTCATAACAGCTAAATACATTTCAAAATATATATTATTGAAATACTTCACACAGTAGCCCTTATTGCTTGTTGGTTTTCAATAGTTTTGTAAGTACCATCTTAATAAACGTAAGACATTTTAACGCAGAAATACAAACAGGCGTTGGACAATCCAGGTATGATTTCTTCTGTTAAAAGTATTATACGTGGCTTATTAACGTTTGTTGTAAGTACAAAATAAGGGTTTTAGTTTCTAAAAAAAAAAAAGACAAAGCAGGGGAAATATCCTGGATTTAAATGGAGAAGAAAGGAGTTTTTCTATTTCCCTTATTAGTCCAATATGGTTGCTTTTTTACACTTTAATGTCATCAATATTTACCAGACGACATTGCACATGACAGACTCAAATACCTTGTTTCATTGTGTTCTGCTATTCCTACATTATGGATGGAATGTCAAATATCTAAGAGAATTGCTCCTGATTCTTCACTTGAATTAAAGAAATGGAGCCATTTCTTGTAAAGGTGCTCAAACATGATTTTTTCTGTTGGGTAAATGATCTTTTATGCTAAGAAATCTTCTGCAATTCCAGGTTAAAATTTTTAAATATATCATAACAATTTGTTACGCTGCTATTATTGTACATAAAAGTTTGGAAAGATATAAAATTGATAAATTTTAATATTATACCACCTTAGCAATTATAAAATCTAGTTTGCTGCATATTTTTATTTTTTTTTTGCAAAACTGCAAAGCGGACTGAGAATATGCGGCACTCAGGTGTAATTCTAAACATTATTAGTCTGGGAATGCTCCCATTGAATCTGTTAGGGGTAAGGAGGGATTCCAGTTGGTTTTCTAGCTGATTGTACAAAGCAGGACCTGTGCTTGCATACCTAACTTTGCTTTTTTAGCAAATCAAGGTAACAAATATTAGCACTATTACATGTTAGTAAAACAAAACAAAACTGCAGTGTTGTATATTTGTTCCAGTTTGTATTCAAGAATCTGGTTCTAACAGGACCTATAGGCTGTGTCTTGGAGAAGAAAAAAAAAACTTCATGGCATTTTTAAAACACCATCTCCCAGCTTAAAAATATGTAAACTCTGTTGCGCTAAATACTCATGTTTAAAAAATGGCTTTTGTTAAATTGTATTAGAACATTTTATTACATTCTTTTGTACAGTTCTTTGTCATTGTATGTTTAAAAAAATATATATAGACACATTTTCACTGGTGACTGAGAAGAAAACATTGTCCCAGACCAAAATATTATTAAAGTAGTTGCAATATTTTCTTCATGCTTGTGAGAATAGTCTTTTTTTTTTTTTTTTATATTAATCGAAAAGTATTTTTATGGTTAACTTTACCTTACCCTAGTTATTTACTCACTGTTTACTAGGATATGGATGAAACCCAATAAAAAATGGTTACCTTTTATATTTAAACAGAAAGTACTTTCTTTGATTTTTTGAAATCATATCTTTTTTTTTAATTATTGATACTAGTTGGTCATGGTTCTGAATTATTCCTGCCTTTATTATGTGAGTCTGCTTCTGTCTGTATGTCTCCTTCTGTCTCCTTGAACCCCAGTCGGCCTCAGCAGATGGCCGCTCACACTGAGCCTGGTTCTGCTGGAGGTTTCTCCCTGTTAAAAGGGAGTTTTTCCTCTCCACTGTCGCTACAAACATGCTTAGTGTGAGGGATTGCTGAAGAGTCATTGAGTCGATGCAATCAGCTGGTTTTCCTTAGATAGGAAACTGAATCAGTTTGACTGGATGACCTGGCTGAACTGTACCTCTAAAGTCCCGTAGATTATATGGGCTTTGAACTGGAGCTATATAGATAAACTGAGTTGAATTAGGTGGTTACAGTCCATAGAGAGTAGATTCCAATCTTTTGGAAATTAAACAAATGGAAGATTTTAAAAGATCACCAACTTGTTCAAATTTCAACTGTGCATGCATTTTTTTTATTTTTTTGCTTTCTTTTTGCCTCTAGATGGCCAGAGCTGGCTTCATCCACACCCCCGGGGAGAACAGTCCAGACACTGCCATGTGTTTCTTCTGCCTCAAGGAGCTGGAAGGCTGGGAGCCAGAGGATGACCCGGTGTAAGAACTTCATTTAACTGGGCTTTGGGTTCAGAAAAGTACATAATATGCATGCATCCAAAAGATTAATAAAAGTTGAAGTACATTTATTTGGGGATTTTGATCGGTGTAACGTAAGAAGCCGGGCTGATTTAATGCCAGAAATATTGCAAAATACATTTAGTGAAGTTAGTTTTTAAAAATAAAACATGTGTACAGTGTATTCCAAAGCATTCACATAAAGCTGAGTGTATTGTATTTAAATTGTTTCTAACATACCAGGTAAAGGTAAATAATCATTCTAAAGGGAAAGGAAATTTCTTTGACAAATAAGACTCATAAAAGGCTGTAATCAGCTCCCTTTATGTTGATACCCCTAAATAAAATCCTGCGCACCAAATTGCTTTCAGAAGTCATGTAGTTGATAAGTTGTATGTCTGCGTGTAATCTAATGTTAGTTTAATCCTATGTCCTAGTATAATTCTGCTGTGAAGCCTTCAGAGGTTAAATAACAGTGGAAAGAAATGGCATCATGCGTAGACCAAGGTCAACAGAGTAGAACCAGAGGAGCTTTTTTCACCCTCTTCTTTACAATAAGTCATTTCTTTAATTATCATTATATAGGGCTGCAACTAATGATTATTTTGCAAATAGTTTAATCCGTCTATTATTTTTTTCGATTAATAATTGGACAGCCAAAGGTTTCTTAAAGATTTTTTACTAAATTAATGCAGGTGAAACTAAAACGTTCCAACTTGAGGAGTTCTTGACAGATGAGAAAGTTTTTTATCTTAGATGCAAAATGTTTATATGTTTTTTAAGATTTTTATATAATTACTGCTCTAAGTAGTTTGCTCTGTCTGCTAAAGGCATGTTTTAGAGTCTCTATACTCCAGTTAACGATTCTTGCATTACTAAATTAGTTGACAATTATTTCAATAATTGATTGATCAAGATTAATCCGATTAATTGTTTCAGCCCTATCACTGTGGAACAACTTTAAAAATGAGTGAGTTTGCTTTTATTTTCTGAAATTTTTTAAATAAAAGCTTCCTGGATGGGAAGCAACATGTCTTCAAACTTGGAAACAAAGTCCAGTGGATTGTTTTTAAACCTTTTTGGAATTTGCTTTTAGTGTTTTCTAAGTTAACATATGATGAGAAGAGGGAAAAAGGTTATGAAAACACATCTGGATTCTTAGTGTATCCTCTTTCCCAAAAATATAAAAGCCTAAATCTCATTAAACCTAACGAGATCATTACTTTTCACATTTTTACCAACTGAAATATAAACCTTTGTTCTCCCATCACCTCATGGTAAAATCAGGTCAATCTCCTCACGTTTTAGCTGAATGTTTTGGGCTTAATTGTCTTGGTTCTTCAGTTTTTCCAATGTTTTTTCTCTGCACTGTAAATTAAAAGACAATTTTTATAAGGCTGTGCCTTAAGGTAAAAAATGGCTTCAGTTCATCTCTAAAAGGGTGGCATTTAGAAATAGAAATAGAGCGTCATTTACTGGCCAGGTTACACAGCAAGGAGAGGATAGAGATCGATTTAAAAGGTGGGACTAAGAGTCATCAGGAATGATTCAGAACCATGGATGTGATGCTATTGCATGCCATTTTCCGTCGCACTTATCCCAGCAGGGGTCGTGTGAGGTGATGGTGCCTAAATCCAGCTGTCAATGGGCGAGAGGCGGGGTCCATGCTGGACAGGTCACCAGTCTTTCCCAGGGCAACACAAGACAGACAAGCAGAGAAACAACCATTCACACACTCACACACACCTAAGGAGAATTTAGAGAAGCCAGTTAACGTAACAATCATGTTTTTGGACTGTGGAGGGAAGCCGGAGTAAAGATATTTTTAGCTCATTGGGACATGATAAAGGGCATCATTAAAACATCACTCCTTTGTAGCCGCAATCTTGACCTTAATGGTTAAAGAAAAGCTCTGTTGCCTTGTTGTTGTTGGGCTGCCGCCCACAGTGTGATTGATCTGGTTGGTTTAAGATTGGAGAGGCTCTCCCTTAGCAGACTGACTTCATGTGAGTGAGTCTGGCTGGCAGGCTATTTATTAAATGCTAAGTGAGATCTGAGTAGGTTGGAACCCTTATCATCACATTTTCTTCCTTGATGACATTTTATTTGAAAAGAACATGGTTTGAGTTGTAGGGCTGCTCAGAGGTGCATCAAAAGGTTCTGGGTTCGATTCCCGGTCTTTCTGCATGGAGTTTGCATGTTCTCCCTGAGCATGACTGGGTTTTCTCGGGGTACTCCGGCTTCCTCCCACAGTCTAAAAACATGACTGTTAGGTTAATCGGTTTCTCTAAAAATCCTCCTTAGGTGTGAGTGTGTGCCTTTTGTCCTGTTTATCTCTGTGATGGACTGGCGACCTGTCCAGACCTCTCACCTGTAGACAGCTGGAGATAAGCCCAGCACCCCCTCAAGCCCGCTTCTGATCAGCGTGACAGAAGATAGATGGTTTGAGTTCTATATATAATGATACATAAAACGACTTTCTCATTTTTAGTGGCTGAAGGTTTGCAAATGTCTGTAATTACTGAGGCTGTTTTGTTTTTATCAGGGAGGAACACAAATCTCATTCACCATCCTGCAACTTTATTGCTCTGAAGAAAACTGTAGAAGAGCTGACTGTGGAAGAATTCAACAAACTCGACAAGGAGAGGCTAAAATTGATCATTGTATGTTCATTTTTATTTCAACCCTAATGAATTATTGCTGCTAAAAGTTACCATATAGCTCAGCTTGAACTGTTTCACACTTCTTTTCTTCACAGAACAAAGTGGGGAATGAGGCCATGGCCAAGTTTGAAGAAGCAGCCAAACGGATACGAGCGGATATAATCAAGACGGCCATGGGCGAGGAGTGAAAAGGGAATAGATCCAGACAATAAAGATTTGTGTTTATTCATTAAAGCTGTTCTGTTTTTAAAATGGCATTTGTGTCATGTCCTGGTTTATACCCCTATTGGACTTAAATCATATTGTAATCATAATCATATCTTATATCATACTTTATTAATCCCAAAGGGAAATTCCGTATATTGATATTACCAACAGCCAATAGAAAAAGCCCAGAGCCTTTTCACCATGTTTATTCTTTTCCTTTAATTTCTTTTGGTGTGTTTTTTTTTTTGCTGCCACAACGGTTTTGTAATTACAGTCATATGAAATAGTTTCGGCACCCCTATTAATCTTAATTATTTTTATTTCTAAACATGTGGCTGTTTGCAACAACTATTTGAGTTTGATATATCTAATAACTGATGGACAGAATAAGATGTCAGTATTGAATCGAGGTTTATTGAACTAACAAAAAAAGGTGCAGTACGCATTAAAACAAAATTTGACAGGTGCAAAAATATGGGCACATCAGCAAAGAGACATTAATATTTTATAGATCCTCCTTTTGCAAGACGACAGCATCTAGTGGCTTCCTGTAGCTTTGAATGAGTTCCTGGATGAAGAGATTTTTGACCAATCTTTGCCAAACAATTCCAGTTTAGTTAAGTTTAACAGTCGCCAAGCATGGACAGCCTGCTTCCAGATGTTCAATGATATTCAGGTATGGGCATTGGGAAGGCCCTTCCAGAACATTGTTATTGTTCCTCAGCATGAATGCCTCAGTAGGTTTTGAGTGGAGTTTTGGATCATTGTCTTGCTGAAATCTAAATATCCGTCGTATCTTCAACTTCGTAATTGGTTATTGAACATTATTCTAAAAAATCTGCTGATATTGTGTGGAATCCAAGCGACCCTCAACTTGAACAAGATTCCCAGTGACAGCATTGGCAATGCAGCCCCAAAGCATGATGGAACCTCCACCAAAATCTACAGTGTGTAGCAAGTGTTTTTCTTAGAATGCTGTGTTTTTTGCCGCCATGCATAATGCCCTTTTTTTTATGACCAAACAACTCAATCTTTGTTTCATCAGCCCACAGGATCTTATTACAAAATGAAGCTGGCTTGTCCAAATGTGCTTTTGCAAACCATAAGCAATTTTGTTTGTGGCGTGCTTGCAGAAAAGGCTTCTGTTGTATCACTCTCCCATACAGCTTCTGGTGCAAAGTCCGCTGAATTGTTGAACGATGCACAGGGACACCATCTGCAGCAAGATGATGCTGCAGGTCTTTGCAGGTGGTCTGCGGGTTGTCATTGATCTTTCTCACCATTCTTCTCTGTCTCTGATATTTTTTCTTGGCCTGCCACTTCTGGGCTTAACAAGAACCGTCCCTGTGGTCTTCCATTTCCTTCCTATGTTCCTCACAGTGAAAATGACAGTTTAAACTCTGAGACAACTTCTTGTATCCTTCCCTGGAATGACTATGTTGAACAATCTTTGTTTAGAGATCATTTGAGTGTTGTTTTGAGGTGCCCATGATAAAGCTTCAGAGGAGATTCAAACAGGAGAACAACTTGGAACCGGCCACCTTAAAGGGGAATGCCGTTTTTTTTGCTTGTTTTTTTTTTAACTGAATTTAACTGAATCTAACTGAATTAGCTATAAAGTATCATGAGATAAAGTACTGTGATATATATAAATAAACTGAATTGACATTTTGTAAAATTATCATATCCTTAGACTTAGACAAACTTTATTCTTATTTTTTTTGCACAGAGTGTATACAAATCAAAATTGTGTTGCTTACAGCTTACAACAGTGAAATAAGCACTACCATTTATAAAGTGCAGAAATGACCATCATGTAAACAGTATAAGGGAAAAGGAGAACCAGTTTAAAAGATAATGGTGCAAAAGTGCATTAAGATGGAAAGGTTTCGTGCAGTGCAAAGTAAAAATGGTGCAAAATGCAGTATAATATGGAGTTGTGTACTATTTAAAAGGATTATAAAAGTTTCAGCCAGGTTGGTGGTGGGAAATAATGTTGCGAGTGTGATGCAGAGTTAACAGTTCAACAGTCTGATGGCAGCAGGGAAAAAGCTGTTACAGAACCTGCTGGAGCTGCAGTGAATGCTGCCAAGCCTCTGGAGCATGGTGGGAGTGTGAGGAGTCACTGATGATGTAACGGGGTTGGGACACGCAACTCTGGTATGAAATGTCCTTAATGGAGGGAAGAGGAGCCCCCATGATCCTCTCTGCTGTTCTCACCTTCTTCCAGTCTGAGGCGCTGCAGCCTCCACAGCACACAGTGAGCCAGCTGGTCAGAACGCTCTCTATGGTGCTTCTGTAGAAGGTGGTGAGGAATGGGGGGGGGGGGGGTGCATAACTTGAACATTTCCATGTTTTTTCACATTACAAACACCAAGCCTTAATGTTATTTTATATTATTTATATTATATCAGTACAAAGCAGTGGGTTATCGAGTAGAAAACACAGGGTTTTCAAACCTCTTTGCAAATACAAATCTGAAAAATATCACCTGGATTTGGATTCAGCTCACCTAAGTCAAAACCTTGCAGAGCCACATTTCCTGCTGCAGTTCTTCCAGGTATGTCCCCATACTCTTCACATGTGGATACTAAATAATATTTGCAAAGTAACTTAAGCTCAGTGAGACTGGAAAATGTATCAAATATACCTGGCCACAGATTATAAATTGAATAAAAGGTTTGGGTTGATAAATGTTATTTGATTTAAGCAATTGCTTTGTTGTCCAACTAGTCTGTTTAGGGTGGCTTTTACTGTTCTGAGATAAACGTGATTTTAACTACATCCTTCCTCAAATCAACCCTGATCCGCCAGACTGAGGGAAACACTTCAACTGGAAATCTAGTCTGAACCTACATTTAAAAGCCACTGACCACATTTCTCATAGGGATTTATCTTGTTTGATGAATTCAGTTTATTTTATGTTTTTTTTTCATAATTTTAATTCAACAACAGATGAATGCAAACCTTAGGTAGGGCTGCTGATGATAATGATACCAGTTTCTAAAAAAATTTGCTGATATTTCATTACTGTGAAATCTGCCAGATTAATCATTGTTTGCTTGTCATATTTTATTTTTCTAGGGCAAACATATATATTTATAAAAATATAGATGGCAAATGCCACCTCTCGCCCGTAGACAGCTGGATAGGCACCAGCTCCCCTCGTGACCCCAGTAGGGATAAGCGTGTTGGAAAATAGATGGATGGATGGTTGGCAGTTATCCCTCAATTATATATTTAGTGTTTCTTTATTTTACATTTTAAACATTTCTATCACTTAATATGGTAGCTGAAGAAATTAAAATGAAATCAAGTGATGCGTTTTTTTTATCCGCTTTTTTTTAGATGTTTTCCTGCTATGTTGGTCCCCTGTCGGTCTTTACCTAGGGCCCCACATTTTCTAAATCCGCCCCTGGCTATGGAACACATAGGTAAGTAGAACACGCATAAAGTTTACAGCAGCCTATAAGGCAACAATTAGAAACTATATTAAAAGGGTTTGGATGCTTTTTAAAACACTGCTTTTAGTTTTCTGAAAATGTTTCAGCGTTAACTGTTTCACTCCTAACCCTAAATGACACAGGTTGTCTTATAATATTAACACACCAGACTTCCTTTCCTATCCAGCGGTTCCCTGCGTATCCGCGCCCACCACATGAAGCCAAACCCCTCCCTCACAGAGGCAAAGACAAACTGACTAATGGCAGACTTTGCTGTCAGATTTTTTTTCTTTCAGATCCTTTATAGAAATCCACCCTCCTGCGAATGTAGATCGGGTAGAAATCCTGGATCCCCGCTGGGAAGCCAGCATTACGCATGAAGCCTCAGCCGAGCACCATGAAGGTAACCTTTGGCGCTCTGGTCATCACTGCTGGTGTCTGCGGGATTCTCAGCTTCGCCTTTTTGGCGACTTCTCTGGGAACCGACCACTGGTACATCATAGAGATGAACCCAAATAATATGACTGACTTTGAGGATCTAAGCTCTCATTCAGGATTGTGGCGCATCAACGAAGGTAGGTGGCAACAACTTCACCGCCTTTAAATATTATTTGATATTAATAACAGATAGTCATCTAAAACAAACAGCGTTTTGTTTACATCCAGGCGGGACAACACAAGATGACTCCATTGATTCATTTTCTGCCGATTCCTCCAAATACAACGAGACAGAGCTGCGCATGCTGAGTGAGTTCCTAACCTTTGTTAACTGTGCGTAAGGACAGCCATACCTCCGGTGTTTCAAAGCCATTCTCTGTTCTTAGGCATGCATGGTGCCATAGTAGTGATGCTGCCTCTCAGCCTGGTCCTGCTGCTGGTTGGAGGCATCTGCGGTCTGGTCAGCTCTCTGGCCCGGAGCCCAGTCCTGCTCACCGGCACAGCCTTTTACTTCTTTGTCTGCAGTAAGTCAAGCCTCATTTCACTCATTTATAGTGATGGATCATAGTCAACTGGAAATCGGAAAGTGGCTTTATTGCAATATTTCAATTAAAAAATAACATATTTTATAGATACATACCAATTATTTTATTGGACCACATTATTTCCCTAATCATATATTTTCAAATGCATAAATCCTATATGTGAGCCATGCTTTGGCCTAACCACTGATTATAAAGGCCAGTCAGCTGCCTTTGGTTGCCATTAAAAACATTTAGCCAAAAGGGCCATTACTAATTTAAGAAGATTGCTGAGTGCTATATCTCAGCATAATAATGGAAAACTGTTAGGGGGTGAAGTGTGGTAGGAAAAAATGCTCTTTTATTATTTCATATTGGAAATTCCCTGAAAGGTCTGGCTAGAGATATTTATTTCAAGTTGAGTGTGGTCCAGGATGCCGCTATGAATCAGGGACCTTCCTCATGTGCTGTTGTTGATTCACTGTGGTTAGGCAGTGCTAGGCAGTTTCATTAACTGTTTACATTTATAGTTAATACAACCATCATATATATATATATATATATATATGTATATATATATATATATATATATATATATATATAGGCACATTAATTCTGTTTTTGATAAAAAATGTTTATAATATTAAGTGTGTCTCAGCCAACCAAAATGGAGAACAGATAAGTTGATCATGGCTTGGCTAAAATGAAAAGAAGGACTATGTTATTTACTTTTGCAGATGCCTTTTTGGTTTAATTGGGAAACAACCTCATTTCAGAGGGCCCTATGCCGGTTTTTGCCTAGGACCCCAAATTTCCCAAATCCGCCCCTGACTGTGGTTTATCAAGCCACAGTTGAAAATCTACAGGTAATTGTCAAGATGAAGATGAAAGTCTATAGAGTAAACAGTTCAGACAAGCCTTTTTCTACCTTTGGGCTTGTTGCCTCAATGTCATGCTTCATTTAGTTAAATTATGCAAAAGAAGCCCAGCCAGTGTACACGCTGCACGGTACACTAAATAAACTATGCAATATATTCTCATACTTATATTAAAATAGGTATGTCCTGTTCCGAGAACATACCCTGCAACAGGTCTACATTTTATTTTATTTAAAATCCTTTTTTTTTTTATTTCAGTTTTCATTTTGGGCCACTCAGTGGCGCAGTGCGTAGCACTGCAGCAAGATGGTTCTGGGTTCGTTTCCCGGCCCCGGGTCTTTCTGCATGGAGTTAGCATGTTCTCCCTGAGCATGCGTGGGTTCTCTCTAGGTACTCCGGCTTCCTCCCACAGTCCAAAAACATGACTGTTGGTTGGCTTCTCTAAATTGTCCTTAGGTGTGAGTGTGTGCATAAATGGTTGTGTTTCTCTGTGTTGCCCTGCGATGGACTGGCGACCTGTCTAGGGTGTACCACGCCTCTCGCCCATTGACAGCTGGGGATAGACACCAGCACCCCTCGTGACCCCACTCGGGACAAGCGTGTAAGAAAATGGATGGATGGACTTTGTTTTTAATATAGCACAAACTCGCAAGACACACACACTAACTGGAGGGTCAATAAGAGAGAAGCAGATACACAAAAGTAACATTGAAGCACTGATCTATAAATACTAGAAACTGTAATAGTAAACAATTTTGAATTTTTCTGCGATGGGCTCCGGGGTCCAGGTACAGGTTTGGAAGGCAAACTTAGTGAGGAGGTCTGAAGAGATACTGAAGGATATTGTATGAAAGGATGTTTCATGGCTGGGTGGGGTAGGTGTGGGGAAGAGAGGAGTCTGAGAGGTGAGTCCTTGTTCATGATTGGGCCGGGCAGACTTGCTTTTTTAAGGGGTAGACGGTCTGCTCGTTCCACCCACCGTGGTCTGGGACGGCGGACCCTTTGTGGAAGTGTGCAAACTGAGGGTTATTGCTTAGGGTTAGTGTTAAGGGGCCGGGTTGGGATTGAGCCAGATCCTGCCGTGGTACAAGAATGATGTTAAGTTTAGTGGACAGCAGAAGAGAAGAGTCTTGTGAGCGGCAAGCAGAGTCTGCTGTGCGACCAGGAGATCAGATTATTTTAGGGAACTGAATTTCTCTCATTATTGAATTTCAATTAGTTTAATTAGTTCTTCAACATATCCTTGAACCTAAAGGAACATCAGTCTCTTAGTACACAAGTTTTGTTAGTTCAACTTTATGCCACAATTTTTAAGAACCTGCTTTCGTAGGAGAAAACCCATTGATTTAATGCATTTTCTATCAAAATAGATACAAATTCTAATATAAAAACCTTTCATTTCATGTAGTATCTTCTCAATATTATTAAATTCATTAAGCACATAAAACTATTTAGAATTTGCAAAACATGCTCAAATATATAAATCCAACAGATTAGTTTTTTGTTTTCAGTAATGGTGTCTAGACAGTATTGTTATGTTCTCTTTAATATATTACGCAGTTGTGTTAAAGTAACTAAATTAGCTTGAATAGATCCAATAGATACCAGATTTATGTTAAGTTGTTTTTTCAGTCTTTCATGCCATGATCTATCCCATCCACTTCCCTCTAAGGATGCGCTGAGATTTGTTTTGGTCATATGACCAATGTGTGAAAGGCTTTAAAACGTATTTATTTAGATGTAGTCCAGGGGTCGGCAGCCCATGGCTCCACAGCTGCATGTGGCTCTTTAGTCCTTGAGGCTCCCTGGAGCTTTTTCAAAAGTTTCTGAAAATGGAAAAAGATAGATTTTTTGTTTTATTTGTTTTAATATGGCGTGTAAGCGGTCAAACAAATATTCATTATATTTTCCAATGCTGTAAACATTTGTGTAATAAATAAATTCAAACAATAGTTGTAAACATTTCTGTCAACAAAAAAATGCATCATAGCCAGCAACACACATTGCAGGCTGCCTTGCATGGTGCAAGGCAGGTGACTGCTGAGTGTTGGTGAGTCTTGGGCCGTGGATTCCAAAGGGAAAAAAAGATAGCTGATGAGAACAGAGGATTCAAATAAGAACGGATCATATCATTTGCTTTCATTACCAACGCGGAAGGATTGCTAGGTATTGGGGAAGGAAGCCTGCATGTTTGCTTTATAATGAGAAGTTGTCACAAAATAAAATGTGCCATTTGGAAAGGCATTCCTAAGGAAAGTATGCTAAATATGCAGCCCACCACCAAGTTGTGAGTGAGAGAAAAAGTGCAAATGCAGGAATTCGGGATAAATCGCAGGAGCGCAAAGATAGATTTGATAAGTGGATTGGTCTCTGAACTCCACTACTGCTGCTATTTTGTTGCAAGCATGAAAAACTGTCCACAGATCGAACTGGTACAGTGGCGGAGCCACAGGGATGGCTGGGGGGGGCAATTGTCACCCCAGAAGTGATCCTTGCCACCCGTGTTGGAAACATTAACACTGTTTGGATTTTACGAAAATTTGCGAATAAAACAGTCAAATGTCCCAGTGGATTTGAATGCATCCTCATGCAGCACGCGTCTGCTGCACTTTTATTGGTTAAGCTGACATTCAGTTCCTTCGTGCTCCAACGGCTCGAGAGCAGAACACGGCAGTGGTACACAGGATCAAGGATGAGCATTTCCTTTGCTGATATGTATGTTTATTGGTACTAAATAAAAGAAATTGTTTCCTTTAATGGGAAGTAAGGGAGCTGTTGCGGCGCATCATTCATAAAAGAGGAGCCTCTGATTGCTTTGGGGAAAACATTCAATTAAGACTAAGAAATACTTAAGAATGCAGCACTAGTGGCTCATTTTTTCAACAGTTGGCTGACAGGAAAGGGGGTATGAGAGAGATCACAGGTCGGATTGGAACCCGGGTCGGGGACTAAGGCCTCCGTTTGTGGGTCGTCCTCGCTAACCGCTGCGCCACCTTAGACTCATAAACATAGACAGATTTATTTTGTAATTTTGTATACATGAGTGGAAATTTCGTTTTAAACAGCTCTAGCCAATATCATTTTTTAAATTGCAGCCTTGAAAAACAGTAAAAAATACATTATGACAAAAAATAGTAATATAAACATATGACTGTATATTTACAGTTCTAACATTTATAATTATTTTATTTTTTTTAAATACCTAAAAAAAAAAACTGCACACCCAGACGGCTTCTTTTAAGAAGGGAGAAAATGAAGAGACCACTTTCTCCGCTTGAGTTTGTTGTGATTATGGAACTTTACAAAGAACTTTTTAGGCTTAGTAAAATTTGGCTTGTGGTTCCAGCTAGCACTACATCCTGCTGAAGAAGTTTCTCTGCTCTTAAAATAAAAAATAAACAAAAACACCTTCGGACCATATTTGGACTGGGTTGGGTGTTTTCTTACATTTTTTCTATTTGCTCTGCTCTTTGTTCTGATGTAAAACTGCTGAGCTGAGCTCAGGACTATGGGACTCGCATGAACATGTGTGGATCTGTGGAGATTTATTCAATTCTGAGAAATTGAATTGGGTGTTCTCAGCAAAAAATAAATCTGAAGAAAACCGCATCCAAACGAGTAGGGCAGACTTTAGATCAGTGGGTTGATCGAGGTAAGACATTTCTTCACTTTTGCTGGGATAATTGGGAAGGGTTCTAAAATTTAAATCGAAAACACCTTTGGATGCTTATTTTTGAGGTAACTTGATCATGTTTTTAGTTTCAGTTACAACTTGTTTAGAAACCTCTGCTCTGGGAGATAAAGTCTAGGTTGGCTCAGATAAAATGATGGGTCAGTCTTATATTGAGGACAACCTCTGGTTGAATTAAACATAACAAAAATAAATTTTTAATAATAATAAACATTATTTAAAGCACCTTTCAAAACACCCAAGGACACTATACAGCAAACATAATCAACAATACTAAAAACAGCAATCAGCGGATATATGGAATCAGTGGAGGTATTTTTTATCTTAAAATTATTAGTTTTTAGCCTCGATTCAAACCAGAGGTAAAGTCAACATTCCGAGTTTGAGGAGGGAGTGAATTCCAGAGTTTAGGAGCAGAGCTTTGGTTGTCTTTGCTCCCTATGCTGATGAGGTCAGGCAAGACACTCAGTGAGGTGGATGGAAAAGGGGGATATGAGGATTTGGGAGGGGTAGCAAACTGAAGGAGATCTTAGAAATATGGGAGGGGGGCAACATTATGGATTACCTTGAATGTGAACAACAGGATTTTTAACAGAATTCTGAAGTTGAAGGGGGTCAGAGATGTAATGGCAGGAGGGGGTTTTGATAATTAAATGAGCTGTTGACAAAATAAAGTTTATAAAGGAATTTCTAAGGAACACCAACAAGATGAGAGTTACAGCAATAAATTAGGGAGGCGACAAGACTATGAACAGCAACAGAAGCAGAGCACTGGAAAAAAGAGAGACAAAGACAATGACTTTCTAGATGAAGATACACAGAACGGATAAAATCACTGATGTGGTAGTTTCTATCAAGGATGACGCCCAGACCCCTGGCCTGAGGATAGGGAGAGGCAGTGAAACCAGTCAACTCAATTAAAGAAAGTGTCAGCCTTGGACAAAACCGATTTGGTTTCTACCAGGAGGTGTTTTGCTGCAATTTAGCTTCAGCAAGTTAGAAGTGAACCAGGATGTAATTTCAGCAAGGCAGGAGGTGAAGAATGAGGTAGGGAGATTGGATTTTGGCTTATTAGACTTAATAGACAGATAAATGCAGCTGGGTGTCATCCGCATAACAAGGAAAATGAATATTACATTAAAACATTTTTTTTACCAAGGGGCAGAAGGTAGATGATAAAATGTAGCAGCCCCAGGACAGAGCCCTGAGACACACTGGCTGTGGCAGGGGATGGATCAGAGCTGAAGGACTTTGCTTCTTTTTTTATCCCTTCTTACGTAACTATTATAGACATATTAGTTTACTTGTTCCCTATTAGATACTATGTGCAGGAAGGAACAACTCACTGAACCATCATCATTTAAGTTCTAATCAAACTGTTGTAAGAATTTAATCATCTATGAACATAACATTGTGAATATTGTATGCTTGATTGGAATTCTAATAACTTTAATGGACTTTTTTTAAACCATCCAAGATTAAGTTTAATTGTGTATAAAGTGCAAAGCTTTTCTGTTACAGAAATAACTGGGAGCAAAGCTTGTCCAAATAGCTGGGGCTCCTAATTATCACTCTGAAAAGCAGAGTGCATAGTGACTGCATTTACCTGGTCATAGTGCTCTTCTCAGGAAGGAGCACACTAATAGACCAAAGCTGCTTTGATGAGATCAAAGGGGACTTATTTAAAAGTTAATTTAATGTTTCAAAATATTTTCAGTCAGGGGTTTGGATATTAGCTACATCAGAAAAATCCCTAACAAAAGCAGTAGATGTCACTGAAAATTACACACTGTAGCTTTAATTAAAATATATATTGCAGAGAAATGTAGTAACTTAATTCACCAGTAATTAACCACACATAACAAAAACAGTATAAAGTATCACCACTCTTACTAAACCAAGGAAGCAATTAGCCCCAGTTATGTTTAAGTGAGATTTCAATGGTTTAATCTCATTTCACATTTGCTGTTATTCAGAAGACAAGTAAAAATACAGTTAACAGTTTTCTAAATCATTTTACCAGAAATAACTTACCCTATTCTAACCTAAATGCTACACTGTAAGTCTGATTTCATGTTTTGTCACAAAAAGATATTCATATTTGTATTATGTAATCACTGTGTGCTATACGCTTTTCTTTATCAAATTCTTGGAAACACCAAAATTTACATACAGCTTCGTATGATGTGTAACCTTCCTTCATTTTTTAAAATTTGATCCAGATATTATTATGAATAGTGAGTGGATCCTTTTTACCAAATACTAGATTGCTCTTATTGAGAAGTTTCTTTGGCTACTATTCAGTATTATTTTAGTGAACATATAATTAAGTAGTGCTACTCCAACCCAAGTTCAATTTTTGGGTGTTCTGCCCAACTCTGAATACAGCGGGGGAAACCCTGAGTGTAAATTGTCTTGACAGAAAGCTAAAAGTTCATCTTCAACATGGAGGTGGCAGCATCATGCTGTCAACATGTTTTTTTTTATTTTTTTTTAGCAGAGACAGAGAAGCTGATCATTGAGACTGCGGTAGATTTAAACTGGTAACCATAAACCCTTTTCCAGAGGTACAATGGGATGGTTTAGATCAGAGTATAGAAGTTAGAATGGCCATGCGAAAAGTCCAGATCGAAATCCAAATGAGAATTTCTTGTAAGTGTTTGCAGTTGATCTTCTGAGTAGAATCTGACAAAACATTCTACCCTAGATCAGAAAAACTAGAAAAAGGAAACAAAACTCCAACAGCTACATTTGCAGAGAAGAGTTGATCAATTAAGTATAGCCTAAGGAAAGGTGAATACAAAACTATGGAAAAATGTTCACGTTTGTAAATATTGAAGACCATGTACCCTCTTCCACTTTCATATTGTGCATTAGTTTTTGATGGAGTTGTTTGTCCTGCAACTCTAGAGGGTTGCTAGACCTACTGATGGCTATCAGAAGGCACGTGTTAGGATATGTGTTAATGACCCAATGTAGTGTAAAGCACTTGGACTTGATAAAGTGCTATAATTTGTTATGTAAAATAACATTGGAATGAACTGGACTAAATTTAAATGTCACTAAATATGAAACGGTTCAATGGCCAAGGTTTAAAGCGGTATATAATAGAGTGGCCCTCGGGATGAAGAAGACTACAGTAGGAACAAAGCTGCTCAACCCTTGGAAATGCTCAGGGAAAGTATTTTCTCAAATATACAACCATAAATAGAACTTTTATCACTCAGGCTTCATACCAAAAGTTTTTTTTTTAGATAATTTTTATGATCATTCCTGTGTGGATATTCAGAATGAATAAAGAATGAATGGATTATTGATGTTTCCATTAACGTTTTTACAAGTTTCCTGTTTGGCTCCACAGAAAAAGTAGGTTGAAATCTTAAAAAAAAAAAAAAATTGCAGAAGGGTTATCTAACATGAAGATTTTGAAGTATTCAAGCGGCACTTGCTGGGATATGTGTTTCTATGGTAAAGAAAAATGCTGATGAGTTAAAACTCACTTTAGTTTGTTCTAATGGAGTGATGTAAATCAAGACGGGAGAGATTAGGAAACTAAAAACAGAAAAGAAAATGCCTGGAATGCAATATTTAACCAATTACAGTTTGGTTATTTATAAAGTTAGATTATTCTTAACCATGTTAACGCTGTTGTGGTAAACTGGGTATTTATGGTTATCAGATTACTGTTGGGCTTCCTTTTTAGCTCGTGGCACACCTCTTTGAGCTTGATCTGTTTGGGTTCTCTGCTGCGAAAGCCTTATGACCTTTATAAAGAGGACCTTGTGACAGATACTTACCTACAAAGACTGTATAGTCTTTCCTTAATAATCCGCACATGGTGAGGAACAGGATGGGGTGAAGGTTTGAATCAGATTAAAGCTTTCTTGTGAACATCTTGACAATTTGACCAAAAAACTGTTTGTTGATCAGCTCTGTTGATGCTTTTTTTGGAGCTATAGTTTATTTAATATTAACTCATAAACTTGGCAAGTTTATATTAATGTATCTTTGCTGTGTTTAAACATTTAATAAAAAAGGTTAAAAAAAAAAAAAGATGCTTGAAATTACACCCTCACATACAGCATACCCTGTACTAATTAGTTTATGGGGGTTTAGTCATGAAAGGCACAATGATAAGAGCATCCTACTGCTCCACATAGCTGAACAGAAATCCACTGCCCTGAAAAAACGCATTCTGCAAACAGAAGAAATACATTCATAACGATGGAAGTTATCAGAAACATTAAAAGCATTTTTTTTTTAGTCAGGCCTTAAATTTCTTTAAAAATCCAACAACAAAGAAAGCGAACAAAGAAGTTTAAATCCATGGTTATGGTTTTTTTTACTTCTCAATCAGGTCAAATAATCAACTGCAACCCACAATATGCCGTTCCTCTTCACAGGCTCCAGTGGTGCAATGGGTCACCGCATGGTTCTTTTTCTTTCTAATTCTTTATGTCTCAATTTTACATTTTACTGCAAAAAAAGAAAAAAATCAAGTGAGTATTAAATGTAAACGCACCTTACATTCATTTTAAGACAAGTTTGATATACCAACAACATTTGTGAATCTGGCTCTTATATGCCAGTGTTCTGTCAGATGAGCATACCCAGTCAATACCCATTTATCACTTTAGTTTATCTTTTGGGTTTTGTACGAAAAATACACTTTAAACTACCTCAATGGGCATGTACCCCTTTGTAATGTACAAAAAACGAATTAATTATTACTGTAGTGTTTTTTGAAGCCTAATAAAAAATGTTGTTTTGTACATTATTAAAGGGATACAGGACTGTTGAGGTAGTTTAAAGTCTATTTTTTCTTCAAAACTAAAGGGATGAATGCAAATATGACATATTAAGAGTGTGTATTGACTATGGGTATGCTGGTCTGATTGGGTATGCTCATCTGACAGAACACCAGCCTTGAATGTTGATGTTATGTAAACAGGTTTGCTCCCCCCCACCATCCCTTCTCCTACATATGTGATCTGGTGTCCAGGAGCAGCGAAGGTTGACCAAACGACAACTGCTTCATATCAGGAACTATGGCTGAGAGGCGCTCTGGGCGTGGTTCATGGACTTATTCTCATACACAGACACCCACCAACCATATCTCACATGGTTAAGGATGCATTTGCCCTCAGAGTCATCACCTTCACTCGCTTCCATGTGCTGTATGTAGATTTTTTTTCTTTTTTGGGGGGAAACCTTACATCAGTTTCTGTCATTCTTCTATATTATTGTTCTGTGTCTCTTAGATGGGCTGTTCTGGAATTTCTTTAATTTCACTTTGGGATTAATAAAGGCAAGTTGAATTGAATTTAACTGAATCAAGTATTCGAAAAATGTCAGGTCTTAACGGTGGTTGTGCACTTGGTCTGCCATTGTTATTTATTTTTCAAAGGTCCCATATTATGCTAAATTCACATTAAATCATTTTGTAACAGTCATATGTATCCTGAAGCTTGTGTATGAGATTCACAAGTGAAAATCATCCTTTCACCTCACCTTTCTCCACCTCTTAGCTAATGTTTGCTAACAATGGTCTGTTATATCAAATTATTTCACTGTCCAGACCACCCTGTAGCCTTCGGTCAAGTCACGGCCTTCCTCAAATGCATTCTTTATCAACTCTGACTGGTTGTCATGGTTGCGGGTTTTGGCTGCTTGGTCTTTGGGAGGATGGGGGCGTAAAACCAAGACAGCTCGTCCAAAGGAGGACAGAGTAAGGAGGTTCTTGGTAAAGGCTCCCACAGACTGCCACTCTGGGTCTACTATCAATTCTCTTAACCCCACATTGCTTCCCGGGCGCCCCACGATGACAGCCCGCTGCTCCCCAAGGGGAAGGGTTAAACGCAGAGGTACATTTCTCCAATGTGAGATCAAGAAAATTCAATTATTATTATTATAATTATTTTTAACCAAGAACAGTAAATAGGGATGGACAGTTCATCAGGCTCAAAAGACATAGAGGACATATTCAGTGATATTCAGTGATATAAATTAACATTAAAGGTTTAATGATTCCAGCTAAAGGATGTATAAACAGTGCAAAATCTAAGGACCCCAAACAACCCTGGTGCTTAAGCTTGGCAAACAAATTCAAATGTCTGATCTGTTCTGTGATCAGAGGAATCAAGCTTAGTCTATCACTGATCTATGTCTTGGTCCTCATTTGAAGAACATTTCTGATGATGAGTGTTGCTTTTCTAAACAGTCTGACATTTATTTTAGAGCCTTCGCCTTCCCACTGGAAAGTTGCAGGTTAGATTCCAGTTGCCACATTACCTGTAGATGTTTTTTCTTAAAAGGCACTGAAATCCACTTCACCACCTAACAGATTAAAACCTAACAGACAAAACTGAACCCAGATATTGACGTTGTTTCTAAAAGGCAGCTAATTCCTGTCGGTACAGACCGTCTTTCCGTTTGCAGTCTAGTCATTTCCCAGCTGTGTCTCTGTCTCTTTCTGTACCTTCACTCATTGCCGTCAAGAGCATAAAGATAAGACATCAGACCCATTTCCTCATCAAATCCCCCTCTCTGTTGCACCTCAGGGTGTAATTGTAATAAAATCTTTATTAGTCACCACCCTGGGTAACTCCACTTGCATCCACTAAAACTCGGCAAGCTGTCAAATTTAAAAAGGTTTCCAATAGCAACACTGTGCATGTATCTTGTTTTCCTCTATGTAGATAAGGAGGACTAATATCCTACACATCAGTGGGTTTTTCAATATGAAATACCTTGGAGCTGGATTTACTTCTCAGATTACTGCTCAAGGTACAGTTCATGACCTTAAGCAGATCTAAAAAAGAAAAGCTCCTGATAGGATTGTCTATAGCTCATCCCAATTTTGAATGATAAATCATTTTTATGTGTTCCTGTGTTTCTATAACAATAATAAGAGGAAGCAGTAAAGTCTTGGTTGTGTCTGATTAAACTAATATTGGGACTCCTGAATATTCCAGTTTAATGAAAGGATTGATTTTGAGCTGAAGTGCTACATTTAAATAAATATAAAGTATAAAAAATTTACAAATGAATTCATTTTGATGTCGAAATAATAACCAACTGTAATAGTTGGATGTTAAAAAATTAAGCACCCAAATATTTTGTAGTTTCTATAATGCCATGAAATACTTTCACTGTGACTCGCTAAATAAATCCTGACATCTGGATTCTTGACCGGTCAGCTTTCTGACCGTCACCTTACTGTCTAGCAGTTATAGCTACACCCACTTTATCTTTCTCCTAAACCTCCCACCTGGAGAAGAATGCCTAAGAACGGCTCTTCTTTTCTGGAAAGTTAAAACTGTGTAGACTCTAGAATCCTGTCTCTCACCGTGACGGTGTGATGCTGAGAGGAAAGACTTAACATGGGTGGTAAGGAAAGTATGGGGCATTGTGGGATACCAGAACTGGACTCGATTTATGCTCCACAGGTCCAGGAAATGGAGAGATGCATTCCTACAGATTCCATCCTAACAGGCTTTGAGCCTTTGTTTGCACTACAGGAAGGTGGTTCAGCTGCATTAAATCCAAAACAAACACACCCGCAGACACTTAATAGTTAATTTCATGACCAATATCTATTTGTGAGCAGCTCTTTATGTAAATACATCATGCTATGTCCCTTATGCAATTCATACTTCGGGATGTTTTTCAGCTGCTATAAGCGATCCAACTATTCCTTCCCTTATGTGCCTTGGAATGTATTTTTCTGTTCCATAATTGCAATAAATAATTCATGTTTCTGATTCTTTTTTGAACAAGAGATACATTATTTTCATAAGACTGTTCAGATGAAGTAGTTATTTGTTGAATAAATGCTAATTTCTGAAACTGCATTTAGTTTATTTTTCCCCAGTTCACTAAATCAAAATACAGATGTGTGTTTGAAAACCAACAACTAATTGATGTCATGTTCACACTTTTCTGTTTGCATTTAATGTTTTGTCATCCAGGTCTGCTGACTCTGTGTGGTGCAAGTCTCTACATCATTTACTCTTACCAAGCCCTGGCAGAGACAGAGAGTCTGATTGGACCTGATGGTCTAGCCTCCATCCACACCTCCTTCGGCTGGTCTTTAGGTCTGGCCTGGCTCTCCTACGGCTTGGAGCTCCTCACTGGAACTTTACTCCTCATCGCTGCACAAATGGCCAAGCTGCGGCAGAGAGGTCCCACTAAGGCCTGACACGTCTCTCCATATGGATTTCAGTTGTGAAAAAAATCATTTTAAGCCAGAGTTAACTCAAAAGAAAAGCAAAGGTGTAGTAAGATGGTGCACAATGCAACTGTAGTGTTTGACAAGAAGAAAAAAGTGAATGGCCTGTGATCAATTGTGCCCACTTGTGATATGTGTGTGTCAATCATGGTGTTTCATTTGTGGCAAACAAGCCTACGTATTTAATGTAAGATATAGAAAGTTGTTCACTTTAATATCATATTTCACACAAACTTCAGTTTTTATCATTGTATAACTCATATTTTTTGCTTTTAATATAATAAAGAAAACTGTTTGTTTAATGTTGTCATACCATGACACGGTACAAAATTAATAAAATTATTCTGAATGTTCATAGTTTGGCTATATGTAACAACGCAATGCCTTACTTCTGGTGTTTTAGCCCAATCAAACACTGAACTTCAGAGGTTTGTTGTCTACTTAACTTTTGGTACAAGTATCCACAGTTTAACTTTCTCATGAATTATTGGTTACAACTACACTCTGATGGCAGAGGGCTTTTAAATGATGAAGGTAAACAGAAATTTAAAAACTGTGGCCAACATTTGCACTCATCTTCCTTGAGTCATTTTTTATAGAACCCAAATTTTCTGCAATTACTACTAAAACTTTGGGGTATTCTCATACAAGGATTGTTTACCTATAGTAACTGAGATTTGTTGCCAGTTCTATGGAGTAGAAGTCAAACCCAGTCAGATTAATTTAAATTCAAATTCAAAAATACTTTATTTATCCCAAAAGTAATATAAATATGGATGAAATGAATCATGGAAAATATCCAGTTTTCAAGACATTTGATAGATTCTGAGTTGAATTTTGAACTTCAGCTGAAACATGGTTGATATCTGATTTCTTAACCATTCTCATGTGGACTGGAAGGAGAACTTAGCATCTGGTAGGAATCTCCTATGTTTATTTTTATTTATTTTTCCACACCTGAGACCAACATCCTTGTCCCTGCAAATGAAAAGTATCACTACAGTGTGATGATCACAGCACCGTGTTTCACCATGGTGCCAGTGTAGGCATGGTGCAGAAAAGGGTTTCTCTCAACAGTGGCTTTATCCTTGAAACTGTGTCATTTAGGTCTGGTTTGAGGAGGACATGACTGATGTTAGTAGTGCTGTTGGTGGATTTTCCCATTTGACCCATGGATCTCTGCAGCTCCTCCTTAGTTTTGATGGGTTTCTTAGCCACTACATTAATAATAAGTCCTTTGTCTGTGAGTTTAGATGAACGGGCATGTCTTGGTTGGTTTGCAGCTGTCATAGGCTACTCTTTCCATTTTCAGATAAGGTTTTGGGCAGTGTTCTGTCAGATATTCAAAGCTGAGGATTTTGTTTTGTAAGCTAACTTCTCCCCAACTTGTCTGCTCTAAGAATAAAATCTAAAAAGATGGACTTCCGTAAAAATTCAAAAAATATCCACTGGACTTGGTTTTCAAGATTTGAAGACGTTTCGCCACCTCTCCAGGAAGCTTTCTCAATTCAAATGTCTGGATCCGCAGTGAGTTTAAGTCTTATATGGACAAGGCCTTGTATTGCTTGGAGACCTGCAAATGGTAACCGATGAATGGGTCGTTTAGTTCCGTCGTTAGCCTGTAATATCTGAACCTGTCTATGATTCTAGGGGTCGGTCGTTAAAGGGGGGATTGCAATTAAGGGGGGGATTGTCTCCTGTAATACCTGAAACCTGTCTATGATTGTTAAGGGTCGGTCGTTAAGGAGGTATTGTTCACCGGCTGGAGCGGGTAGGTCCCTCGTTCCTCTGTGATGGGGTGGGGGGTTTGGTGATATCTGGAAGGGATCATGTCTATGATTGAATTGTATGTTTTTGGAAGCTGGAATCTGAGTCCACCACCTCTGTTTAAAGTTGGTTTTTCTCTCTTAACATAGATGGCTTCCTTCACGCCCCTCTCAAACCACCTATTTTCTTTATCCAGAATATGAACATTCTGGTCCTCAAAAGAATGTCCTTTGTCCACAAGGTGTAGGTGTACTGCGGAGTCTTGTCCACAGGCGGCCACCCTTCTGTGTTGGGCCATGCGTCTGTGGAGCGGTTGTTTGGTTTCTCCAATATAAAGATCAGAGCATTCCTCGCTGCACTGAACAGCATATACCACTCCGCTCATATTCGGTCTGGGGGTTTTATCTTTAGGATGCACTAGCCTCTGTTTAATGGTTTGGTTTGGCTTGAAATGTACTGGGATCTTGTGTTTGGGGAAAATCCTCTTGAGCTTTTCAGACACTCCAGCAACATAAGGGATTGTGATGTTTTTGCGTTTAATTTTCCCATTGCTGTCTTCTGTGGCGTGTCTTTTGGATTTCCTTGCTGATTTGATAAAAGCCCAGTTTGGATATCCACAGTTTCGGAGAGCATCTTTGATGTGTTTCTGTTCTTTTTGCTTCCCATCTGTTTTAGTAGGGACATGTTCTGCCCGGTGTTGCAAGGTTCTGATGACTGAGAATTTGTGTTCCAGTGGGTGGTGTGAGTCAAAAAGAAGATACTGGTCTGTGTGAGTAGGTTTCCTATACACTTCAATGTTTAGGCTTCTATCTCCTTCCATGCTCACCAAGCAGTCCAGAAAGGGTAGTTTGTTGTCCTTGGCATCCTCTCTGGTGAATTTGATGTTACGGTCAACAGAGTTGATGTGTTTGGTGAAAGCTTCCATTTCCTCTAGCTGGATTTTGACGAAAGTGTCATCCACGTATCTAAACCAGTGGCTTGGTGGTGTTCCATTGAAAGTGTCTAAAGCTCTCTTTTCCATTTCTTCCATGTAAAGATTGGCTACAATTGGGGATACTGGAGATCCCATTGCGCAGCCATGCTTCTGTCTGTAAAAATTACCTCTGAATTTGAAATAAGTTGTGGAAAGACAAAGGTCCAGTAGTGTGCAGATCTGGTCCGGAGTGAAATTAGTCCTGTGGTTTAAATCACTATCTTGTTGAAGACGTGTCCTGACTGTTTCCACTGCCTCTGTTATAGGTATTGTTAAAGAAAAATGATTATTTTTAGTTTTTAATACAGTTAATCTTATGGCATGTGTAAAAGGTATGTTGAGCACTCTCATTTTGAACATATTTCTTAATTTTGAACAAGTTTGTGAAGATAACCTTTCCTTGAACCAAAGGACTGAATTTAAGTTTGTTCCTGAGAATTTATGGCAGGAAAGAGGCCCCCGCATTCCAACAGCTATTCTGTGAGGTCTTATCTCATGTTTATCTTAGCCAGAAGACGTTAGAATTCCTGGACGCCAGGCCGTAAATTAGGGGAAGCTCTAAGTTTTTCTGAGTGTCAGAGATAGCTCCTGGTTGGAGGAGCAAAAGCCAGCCTTATTTGAATAAATTAAATACAAGAGGATAAAACTTTCTACACAGAAGTAACAAATCAGATTTGCTCTTGCAACTCTCCAAAGATGTCTTTGTACGTCTTTGCTTTCTTTCCTTCTCTCCATTTATGTCAGGTAATTGAATGTATGTCTCCGTTGTTCTGCAGTTTCTGGTATAAGTGTGTCCATTGTCTTATTTCTAAGTTTGTGCATTGTCTTATATTGAATTAAACTCTGTAATTCTGTGACGTCAACACGCAATGCTGGTTTTCCTTGTGGCCACATGCAGCTCGCCGAGAGGAACCTGGGAAGGAAGAGAGAAGCCAACCTTTTTCCAAAGTTAACTATTTTAGAATATTTTCTTCCTTAACAGTATGCATGTGAAAAGTGAAGTAACATCAAACGATACCAGGGTTTCTCCTGGTGCCATCCTTAAATGTTTGGCTTTGTTGGCAAAGTCTTTGGAGTTTTCTATGTGATGTGGTGTGTTCCCCACCAAGGGAGCTAAGATATTAGTAAGCTGTTTAGCAATGTTGTATGTTACTGAGTTAATGCTGCTGACAATGGGCCTGAGTGGTGCCCCTTCTTAGTGAATTTTTGGAAGTCCATATAAGCATGGAATTTCCTCCCCTGGATATAATCTGAAATAGGCTGTGCTGTTAATTACCTTGTCTTTTTCAAGTTGTTTGAGATAGTCTATTATTTTCTTTTTGTAGCCGCTGGTTGGATCTCTTTTCAAGGATTCATACGTATTAGTGTCCTTCAGTAGAGTGATAATTTTGTCTTGGTAGTCTGAGGTGTTGAGGACTACGGTGCATCTTCCTTTGTCTGCTGGTAATATGGTGATGCTTTGGTCCTTGCTCAGGGATGTTATGGCTTTCATTTCCTGGGGTGTGAGGTTGGAAGGAGGTGGTTTGGCGCTGGACAGGGTAGCTGTTACCTTCATTCTGAGTTGCCAGGTTGTTGTTCCTGATGGCCGATTCAGTGGTAGTGATCAGTTCCACAATGGGTACTTCTTGTGGAGAAATGGCAAAATGCAGGCCTTTACTCAGTACATCCATCTCTGGTTTTGTCAGTGGTCTGCTAGATAGGTTTTTGACCTACTTGTCTTCAACCTTGATGTTGATGTTATCCTCCTGAGTCATGTTTCTCTCTTGTTTAAATGCTGCTTTCTGTTGTAATCTTTTGAATTTGGCTTTTTGTCTTTCTTTTGTTTTTTGATGTTGTGAAAGCTTGACTTTATTGACCAACCTGGCAACTTCTTCAAACAAGGTTTCGGGAAGAAGTTTGGATAGCTTCTGCCTTGTCTGATCTATTTTGTGCGAGATAGCTTCAATTGTGAAGTGAGTCTGTCTAATCCTCTCACTAAGCAGCTTTTTGAGCGCATTCCTAAAAATCTCTTCTGCCCTGTGCCCTTTGATAGTAGACGTCAGTCTTAGACTGTTGGGAATGAGACCTTGCTGTCTACATCTTAAATTGAACCGTAGATTATTCCTATAATCTGCAAGTTTCCTAAGCAATTTCTCATACTCACGCGTTATTCCGAGGGTGTCTTTCCCAAAATGGGGTGCAGTATGCTGATGAAGGTTCTCAGTCATCCAGGTCATAGTCATTCCGTAAAAATTCAAAAAATATCCACTGGACTTGGTTTTCAAGATTTGAAGACGTTTCGCCACCTCTCCAGGAAGCTTTCTCAATTCAAATGTCTGGATCCGCAGTGAGTTTAAGTCTTATATGGACAAGGCCTTGTAAAGATGGACTTTTTTTTAGAAAGGTGGTGGACTGAATTTATTAGGGTGTAAAATAACAAAGGGTCTGGATACAAGCACAGAAAATACTCATTTTATTTTAGGTTGGTATTTATTTGAAAAAAAAAAAAATTCACAGTTGGGCTTAATTCACCAGTTATGTGTCTTTTGAAGGCCTCCGAAGTTCCAAAGGAGGGGTGTAAGATAGATTTGCCTGACACCCTTTAAAGCGTCAACACTTTTGCAAACCTCTGTAAAGTATGCTTCCTCTAGTATCTGTGTTGAACAAGCAAAACTTGGGTGTTTTTAATTACAGTAGAAGGGGCATATAACTTCATACGCTGTCTGCATTTTTCCCAACACTTAATTCAGGGCTAAAAATCCCATCCCAGAAAAAAAGGTGAAATGACAAAATTCCTGCTGGCTTCCATTCTAACTAACCATTGCCGTATGCTGATGTGAGGCTAGCATGTTCTCCCTGCCAGCAACACATGCAAAAGAAGGCTTCCCCTCCCATAGCCGATTAGGCTGAGCATCAGAGGAACTAAGGCAGACCTTGACAGGGGTTTGTTTTTTCCTAAAGACCCAGTATTGCCGCTAAGTCTGACTATACATTTGCATATGTGTAATGCATTGCATTTGATCTGTGTTTATTTTCATTTTCTATTTAGGTAAATAGAAAATTAGGTAAATTTCTATATTTTGCTTTTGAGGAAAAGGCTAAATTCAATTAACTATTAACTGGAAACCGACTTTATCCATAACTCCACTAATTTCTGAGCTTAAAGTCGTTCTTCTGTTTCCTGGCTGAATCCCAAATCGCCCCCCAACCACTAACACTTGATTGATTGATTGACTTTTTGATCTCATGGTGGAGAAATTTAGTCATTACATGAACTCAAATAGTCAAAGGAGAAGAAGAAGGGGCCAAAGGAAAAAAAAGGTGCATGGGATCTCTACAGTATATACAGTCTCAATCTTAACGATCAAGTCTCACTTGCATTAAAGTCACACTCACAGCTGTGAAAGGCGCCTTGATTACAGCGGGGCGGTGGGGGGTTCGAGAATTGGATGGCCTCTTCCATAGATAATATACACGTAGACGCCTCTTTCGATGGTGTCAGCAGTCCGACGTGCCTAGAGGGCGGCCATCTTGGATCGGACCACAGTTCACACAGGTGCTGTCAGAATAATAGGATGCGCCTTAGATCTCATTTTAATAACAAAATATTACAACAATATCACAACCCTTTAAAAGACCAAAACAAATTTTAAAATTAACTTTCAGTTAGATGACACATATTTATTCAGATTAAAAACTATTCAAACTGAACTCAAACTGGATGAGATATATGCAAAGTTATATATTTTGCAAATAAATATTAATATGATAGACACAAAGTTTTATATTGATATGTTATATATATTATGTATAATATTATATATTCATATAGTATAGTATTATTATTCAGTATTTTAAAGGTTTACTTTTTGATAAGGAGTATTATGATCTACAGAGGGACATTTTTTGTAATGTGATTTACAAAATAGTAAAGTTATTTTGTTTTTTAATAAAATTTATGTTAAATATAATGTATTTTTTGTCATTGTCAACTAAAGGTTTGTATTCTTTTAAGTTTGTCTAAATTTTTCTACAAATCTTTTTCAAACTGTTATTTATGCATATGTTAACATTTATTCTTTAATCAGATAATGAGCAAAAAGTGAAGAAACATCTAAAGTCACCAGAGGATCTCCTAGCGCTATCTTTAAATACTTGACTTTGTTTGCAAAGTCTTTGTTTTCTTTGTGATGTAGAACGTTTCCCACCTGGGAGGCTAAAATGTTAGTACGCTGTTTAGCAAAGAAGTCCAGGGGTAGAAGTGGGAATTAGGGCCGGATTTATCAAGATCCAATTTTGCGTGTAGTAATTTGCGCTCGCAAACTGGAATTTTGCGCGAGGGGCTGAACCATGGTTTGCGGGTGATTTAACAAGAGGGATTGCGTAACTGGTGGCAGGTGCAAAACTGTTGGAGACGCCCTATTTAAATGATGGTTTTGCGCGTTTTGTGGTTTGCGGCATGGCGAGTTCGGGCAGCAGAAAGCGCAAAAGAAAATTCGACCCCATGGAAATGGAGGTGTTGGTGGATGAAGCCAACAAACATTTAAGTGAGCTACAGCAAAGAGGTGTGACTGTCACACAGAGGAACGCGATATGGGAACAAATCTGTCATAAAGTAAACGCTGTTGGTGAAACCTTGCGAACAGTGGATGAAGTAAAAAGAAGATACCAGGATATTAGAAGGCGAACCAAAGAAAAACTGGCATATAACAAAACATCTGCGAACAAAACAGGAGGGGGCACAGTAGATGAGATGCCTCTGACCAGCATTGAGGAACAAGTACAACTGACGCTCTGTGAGGAGCAAATAACTGTGATTGCCGGGTATGACACACTTGACCAAACAGCAGGACACGGTAGGTGCACAATCTCAGAAAAGGTTTATTGAAAAGATTTATTCAGAACTGAAAAGAATGCACCACCTGTGAATTTAATGCTGTTTCAAGTCAAATACGTAACTAAACATTTGCTTTACATTTAGAATCTGCATCAGAGGTCCAGCCATCATCAAATCCCCCCGTAGCAGCTGCCACCCCCGTGAGGCCTCGTATGAGCCTGGAACATATTGATTTGGAGTTGCTGCAAGAACAAAAAAAACAGTCTGCAGCCCTGCAGACAATTGCACGGGAGATGCGTGTGGCATCAACGTTGGCACGGGCGGCAAGGCGCGACACTCAGACCATAGCCACCCACTGCAGACAGATAGTCTCTGCAGTGTCTGCCCTGACGATGGCTGTCAATTCTGTGGCAAGAGGGATACGGGAAGGGATGCGGCCAATGACTACCCCCAATCCAGGCGGAGAAACGGCTCAACAAAGTGGCACAGCAACAAATAGGCAGCCAGGAACCGCAGAGGAAGGAGTGCGCACTGTGGGCAAGTTCCACCTGCGTAAAAGGAGATACAAATAAATACTTGCAACACTTAAGTTGTCTGTTTGATTCTTCACTTTGTGGGGGAAAAAAAGGCTATATTTCTTTTACCATGTTGCTTAATCTAAAGGAAGTGTAACTTTTGCTGGACTTAACATAATTAGATGCTCAAACTAGTAGTTTGTACAAACTAGTGCATTAAGAAATTTAAATGTTACAGTGACACCCCCACCCCCTCAAAAAAAAAAAAAAAACACAGGTGTTTTGTATTGGCCTGTAGAAAAATGCACATACCAAATGGCTCACAAGAAGTGACTGTGGATGAGATTTTTGCGCATACGCATTCCCGCAGTATTGGCATGTTGCTCCACAGGCGCAGGGGGGAGGTCGGGATTCTCCGGTAGGGCGTCATGCTCCAGCCCGTGTTGTTTGGCAATGTTATGAAGCATGCAGCAGGTCACTACAATCTGGGCAACTTTTTCTGGCTTGTACAGCAGTGCTCCACCAGTACGGTCCAAACATCGGAACCTGCTCTTCAAGATCCCAAAGGTGCGCTCCACAATGTTCCGGGTGCGAATATGGGCCTCATTGTATCCAATTTCTCCAGCAGTGGTCGGGTTGAGAACGGGTGTCAGGAGGAAGGGATGTAGGGGGTATGCACTGTCACCTTAAAAAAGAAATCTGGGTGAATACGACACTGATGAAGAAATTATTTCTTTTTCTAAATATTTGACTCACCTACAAGCCAGCCATCTCCAAACTCTCCATCACGCAACTTGGAAAACAGGTAGCTGTTTCTTAAAATGAAAGAGTCATGCACTGACCCGGGATATTTTGCCACAATGTTGGTAATGATGCCTTGGGCATCACAAACGCACTGCACATTCAAAGAATGCATGTGTTTGCGATTCCTATACACATGCTCACTTTCTGCAGGGGGCACAAGTTGAACATGGGTGCAATCAATCGCTCCAATCACTCCGGGAAATCCAGCGATTGCAAAAAAGCCTTGTTTGGTCTCATTTAGTGACTGCCGGTTGTGTGGAAACCTAATGACCTTTCTCATACGGCGACACATGGCATTTAGAACGTCGGACAGCACTTCTGAAAAATTAGATTGGGAGATCCCAGCTCTCGCTGCAACCGTACGCTGGAATGACCCAGATGCAAAAAAGTGCAACGTTGCAAGGAGTTTAGTGATATCTGGTATTGCGTGGGTCCTCCTTGTGGCTGGCTCCAAATCCATTCGGAGTTCCCCCAACAGCTCCAAAATGGCAATGCTGGATAAACGATACGTTTTGATGATCGTTTCCTCGTTCATTCCAAAAATATTCACACAGAGTGAAAAAATGCGTTCTCTGCGTCTCCTTGCTTCATTTCGATGTCTCCTTCTTGCGACAATAACCGCTGCCATGTGTGCGCAATTACGCATACAGACCATTTGCACCTTCTTTTGAAACGTGTTAAATATAGAGTCAGATACCGTTAGCAAAATTGCTTTCAGGTTTGATAAATCACTTTGCGAGTGCTAAATTAATATATTTACATGTTCTCCTCCCACAAGACGCACTTTTGCGTGTAAACGCCCCATATTGAATATTCATTGCAGAAAAAGTACTAAATGGATAAGAGGCGCTATTTAGCACGTTTTAAAGAGCAAATCCTTTTAGCACGCTGTTGATAGATCAGTTTGTACATTTTTTAGCGTGCGCAGTGAAATAGCTCACGTTTTAATACACGCAAACCTTTGATAAATCCGGCCCTTAGAGACTAATATAATAGTAGCAGATGAGGACTGGGAATAAACATTTAGCTCTGGACTCAAATTAACCAACAGCCAAACATGGAGGGAATTTGACTGGAAAGTTAAGATTTGTTACTTTAACTCTCCAATTATTGCATCTAAATATGGCGGGACATCTTGGCTATGCTGGAGAAACTGTGGAAAGGTGGGGGATTTTGCTCATATATTTTGGGATGTCCAAAGGTGGTTTTGGAAAAATGTGCAAACAGATATAAAAAATATTTTAGGCGTTTATTTAGATCTGGATATATCTGTATATATTTTAGGAATAATACCCATGGACATGATCAATAAAGACAATAAATACTTGATTAGGGTCATGCTCCTGATCGAGAAGAAGATGTGTTGATATAAAAATTGTTATTGAAAATAAAAAGTAAAAAAAAAAAAAAAAAAAGTCCAGGGGGACTCAGAGTGGCTCAGGTCATCCTGACCTTTCGCTGTAATCATGCTGCTATAGGCTTAGGCTGCTGGGGGACATAGGGACCACTATTCTATCAATCTGCTTAATTCTACTTCTATTCTCCAATTCTACATGCCTTATTAAATGTGGATTTATCACCTGCGATCAGAGGTTGGTAGAATTACCAAGAAGTTTTACCCAACATAAGTAACACTATTTAAATATTTTTTTCTCAAGAACTAGAAAGTAGTCATTTTAGAAATTACTCAAGTGTAAAAAAGTACTTGGTAAAAGTGCTACTTAAAATAATGAGTAATGTTGGATGTTCTGATTTAATGTTCAAAAACGAAACAGTATATTAAATGTTTTGATAAAATGCCAGTTTTTGTATTTTAAAGACTAAAAATAAGAGGGCTGCCACCTTATCGTGGTGGAGGGGTTTGATTGTCAAATGACCGTAGGAGCTATCTATATTCATTTATCTATCTATATTTATCTATAATAGTATCTATCTATAATAATCTATATTTTCTGGTGTGCAGCATGTTATTTCTATGCAGTCCATCTGTTACTCATTAAAACAGCACAGTACATGTTTTGTACTTGTAATTTACCGGTAGTTGTACATATACATAAAAAGTTATGCAAATATATACTGGTAGCTTGTTTTTCAAACTGTTCATAAAAGGGATTTGTTCCAAAACAACCATCTCTTTCCTGACAATCCCCTATCATGATTAAACATTAAAACACCTGCAGTTTTTAGTCAGGTGTGGCTAATGTATGAACAAAACAGGATTTTGTGGCTAATATTCAGGTGCGCCTTCTAGTCCAGAAAATACGGTATTTACAGTTTAATGGCGTCAAGGAGGCAGAATGGACTTTATGTTGCTCTGTTTCAAAATATTAAGTTATCACCTAACTGCTCAGTATTTCTGAGGGGCGCACTGGGTAGCTTGGCTGCTCTGCAACAAAAAGATTCCAGGTTTGGTTCCTGGCCCAGGGTCTTTCTGCATGGAGTTTGAATGTTCTCCTTGTGCATGTGTTGGTTTTCTCTGGGTACTCCGGCTTCCTGCCAGTCCAAAAACATGACTGTTAGGTTAATTGGCTTCACACACACTGCACACAAGAAATCATGAGTCATAAGGGACTAGGTTTCTTGGCTAGCCTGGGAGCGCCTTGGGATTCCCCCGGAGGAGCTGGCCCAAGTGGCTGGGGAGAGGGACATCTGGGCCTCCCTACTGAAGCTGCTACCCCCACGACCCGACCCGGATATGCGGGAAAAGATGGAGCCTGATAACTAAAAGATCTGCCTCCCATTCTACTTTTAGAAATTCTAGGAACCACTGGTAAACCTGCAGAGAGCCAAGTGCTTTGTTAGGAACAATCAGATCTCTGATGTAAGATGGAGGTTGGCATTTAAGGCTTTATATGTGAGAAGGAGGATTTTAAATTCTATTCTGGATTTAACAGGAAGCCAATGAAGAGAAGCCAGGATAGGAGAGATATGATCTCTCTTTTTCATTTTCATCAGAACTCTGGCTGCAGCATTTTGGATTAGCTGAAGGCTTTTAACTACAGCTTGTGGACTTCCTGATAGGAAAGAATTACAATAGTCCAGCCTTGAAGTAACAAATGCATGGACTAGTTTCTCAGCATCACCCCTGGACAGGAGATTACTATATTTGCAATATGATGAAAGAAGGAAACACTAGAAACCTTTTTGATATGGAATTTAAATGGCAGGTCTTGATCAAAAATAACACCATGATTTTTTACTTTATTATCTCAGATCAACTCAATCCCATCCAAATGAAGTGACTGACTAATCCACTTTTTTCAAAAACTGTGGTCCAAAGACTAGAACTTCTATTTAGTCTGCATTTAGGAGCAGGAAGTTAAGAGTCATGCAGGTCTTTATGTCTTCAAGACATGCCTGTAATCTATGTTCTGTAATCTAGTTTTGACTGTTAACTGATGGTTGAAGGTCTTAAAAATAATACAGTTAAGAAGTCAACTTCCTTTTTTTTAATTTTTTGTTTGCATTAAACTTTACCAGTAAAGTTGACTAAAATATGTGCACACCCTCAGATCCATTTTGCCACAGAGACCTCTAAAGCCCAAAAGGAAACTATCAAGACAGGGAGCACCTCAAAAATGTAGTAGGCAGATAGATTTAATTCCCTATTTTACATTATCTATTCAGTTGCCATTTGGACAGATAACAGAGACAGTACAGTGATGCCACAGAGATCAATTCACAATATGCCGTTTCAAAACACAACTAGCCAGTGGTGTTTTTATGACAATGTTCTTACGATTATATCATTGAAAAAGGAAAAAGTTATGATTTTTTAATTAGAAGAAGACATTTGATGTCATTTGAAATGTCCAGTAGAAGATTTTCAAATTTCATCTACGAAGGGAGTTTTTATGAGGTTGCCGGAGGATGCCATCGTCTTCTTGCCAGTCACAAATTTCTTGGCAGCCTATAGGAGACAGGGAGACAAGAACAAAGACGACAAAATGTAGTCATAGTTAAATATTTTGGAATGACAGAATTCCACAACAGCAACTAATTTGGATTTTGTACTTGGAAATCACATTGAGGCTAAGAAGCTATGAAGAAATGTTCAGGTGAAATATTGATTCCAAACACTTTCACATCTGCACAAATTAACCTGCTAATATAAGTTAATATAATCAATTTGACTAAACAGATATTTAAAATGCCATTAAGTGCCGATTAACGGTTTGTTCCATTAAAATTTGTTCCATCTAGCTTTTGGTCAATGTCCACTTAAACGGAGTTTCAGTGTTTTGATGGTACTGCCGCCCACAAGAGGACGCGGCTGGTCATTCTTAATTGGAGCCTCACTTTTATTCGCAAAACATGTAAACCCAGAGCAGAGGCCTGTTAAAGCAGAAACATCAATTAATCCAGAATCCGGTCTGAGATTACCGTAATTTTCAGAGTTTAAGCTGCTACTTTTTTCACAAGTTTTAACCCTGCAGCTTATAGTGATGTGCGGCTTTTCTATGGATTTTTCATTATTTTTGTGATGTTATGAGAGGTTTTGTTTTGGTTTGTTCCGCTACTTCCACTACTTTGCCTACTTTGGAAGGGCTGGCAAAGCTTACCACCAATGGTAATATTTAAACAGATGACAGAAGATATTCAGAGCAGAATCTCTGTTAAAGTCAACAAGAAAGGCTGGTTGATGGAAAGCATAATGAAGGAGTGGTTGCAAGAATGCAAAAGGAAGCGACCTGGAGGATTCTTTCCCCCACATAAAGCATTGTTCATTTGGACAGCATGAGCGCCCATATCAAACATTCTCTGAAAGCAGCCATTAAGAGCACTAACTCAATTCCAGCTGTGATTCCTGGAGGCACAACAAAGCAACTGCACCCACTAGACATCAGTGTGAATTGTAACACTGCACGTTTTGTGGGAGGCGGGGATGACAGGGCGCAATAAATCATTCATCAAAACTGTGAAAAGCAAGTTTTGCCTAAGTTTGCCGAAGGATTTAGACAATGTGGAGAAGTGTCTAAACAGTCACCATCACCAACAGATTTCAAGGGCTGGGCTGCTGCGTGGTGAAGAGGAGGACACCGCCACTAACATTCAGAGGGTGTTCCCTTCTGACACTGACAACCAGGGGTTCTTTGGTTTGGACAGAGATAGAAGCAGAGAGTCGATGACGAAGGCATCCTGAGCTTGTTGGTTTCCGACACTGAAGAAGAGGACTTTGATGGTTTTATTGGGCAGGGAGAAGACCATGGTGATAAACGTCTTTTCTTCTTGTTAAAGCCTAAGCTGCACCTTAGCCCAAAAGGTAGGCCCAATCTATATTTTCTGGTGTGCAGCATGTTATTTCTATGCAGTCCATCTGTTACTCATTAAAACAGCACAGTACATGTTTTGTACTTGTAATTTACCGGTAGTTGTACATATACATAAAAAGTTATGCAAATATATACTGGTAGCTTGTTTTTCAAACTGTTCATAAAAGGGATTTGTTCCAAAACAACCATCTCTTTCCTGACAATCCCCTATCATGATTAAACATTAAAACACCTGCAGTTTTTAGTCAGGTGTGGCTAATGTATGAACAAAACAGGATTTTGTGGCTAATATTCAGGTGCGCCTTCTAGTCCAGAAAATACGGTATTTACAGTTTAATGGCGTCAAGGAGGCAGAATGGACTTTATGTTGCTCTGTTTCAAAATATTAAGTTATCACCTAACTGCTCAGTATTTCTGAGGGGCGCACTGGGTAGCTTGGCTGCTCTGCAACAAAAAGATTCCAGGTTTGGTTCCTGGCCCAGGGTCTTTCTGCATGGAGTTGCATGTTCTCCTTGTGCATGTGTGGGTTTTCTCCGGGTACTCCGGCTTCCTCCCAGTCCAAAAACATGACTGTTAGGTTAATTGGCTTCACACACTGTACACTGGAAGTCATGAGTCATAAGTGTTTCACATATTTTATTAATCTTCTTAATTCAGCAATCTTATAAGTTTCTCTATATATATGCATTTATATATAATACTGTTTAGGAAAACATGGTTTTGTTTACTCAGTCAATATTTAATGCACCTGGCACAATGAATGGTTAGAAGTGTACGCAATATGCTGCATTCTTACAAATGTAGCATTTTGCAAAACATTTAGTCCTTCTTGTTAAGGAAAGATTCTTTTTATTAACAAGAAAACACAGGTTTTAAGGCAAATAGCTGCTTAATCAGTCATTCGTCGACCGATAAGATCAATCAACTCTAGATTCACTCTGCAACTTGCATTCCTATTACCGGATTCAGAGAAGCAGAATGGTCATTTTAAACGAGATATAGTGTCCAAACCGTGATTATTCTAAGGAATGTCCTCACAGCACTGCATCAAAGGAATCTCATAGGAAAGGTTATAATAGAGTAACATTCAAATAAAATTATCAAGTTCAACTGCAGTAAATTTCAGCATAACCAGGAGGCTCTCCTGGAGGGGATACAGTTAAAGGCCTAAAAGTTGTTTAGAAATGGCAGCACATAGGAATGCTTTTACAGAGACAGCAGGATGACTTTTGCATCCTACTGTTGAACAAAGAAAGGACCTTTTTCTAAAACACCCATTGCATCCTGTGGGTAGGATGGTGAAGGCCTAATTTACCAAGCAAGAGTGATGACATTACAGCACAGCTATTAGAGATGCAAGTTATTGATTATCAATAAATTAATAAATGTAAAGCTGTTTGAGCAACTAACAAATTATTAATAGGCAGACGTTTCAGTTTTCAGTTTTAAATCTCAAAAGGATCTTTCCAGTAAGATAAAGGCCAAAATCTTTTTTTTTTGTACAATGAGCTCAATAAAATAAAATTAAAAAAGCACATCATTGCAATAAAATTGACTGGGCCAGGTGCATTAAATACTAACTGAATAAACAAAAAAAAATTGTTTTCTTACACATTATAAAACTAGACATACGAAGAAGACGTAACAAAACAGGAACTTATTAAGTTAGCAAATTGAAAAAAAAAATGAAAAAAAATATGTGAAACATTGGGGTTTTCTAATGTACAGATGTGAAACTTTCATTTGAAAGGACAGCATTTGTCACTTAGACACGCTGCCAGACCATTTGTTTCAGTGAAGAGAAAGCTTAGCTCTGTTTTTAGCATAATCCTGCATTCAGTACGGCAAGAAATTTTCTGCCTCTAGCAGCGCCTTTAAACAGGTGCTTAAATAAACGTTAACATCAGGAGTTTATCAAGTGTTTATATATACAAAAATAATTACACAAAGTGAATCTGCATCTTTGGAGAATGAAATAAATTCCGGACCGAACTCTGGATTGATAAGTGTTTCTGCTCTACCTTGCCTCGACTCTGGCAGGACAAATACCACTGATGCCCCGCTTAAGAATGCATAACAGCAGCCTCTAGTGGACAAAGGTAACATTACAAATAGGGCTAAAATGATCAGATTAATCGTAATTAATCGATTATTAAAATAACTGTCAACTAATTTAGTAATCAATTAATCATAAACTGGAATATAGAGACTGTAAAATATTGCTGTAGCTGACTAACCAATCTACTTAGAGCAGTAATTATAACAAAATTATATTTAAAAAATATAAACATTTTGCATTTACGATAAAAAAGAATGTTTTTGTCTATCAATATGCTCTATTGAGAACTCCTTAATTGAATACGTTTTAGTTTTCACCTGGTTTAATTTCTTTAAATAAATCTTCTTAAAGGAAGCTTTTGATACCTGATTTTTGATCAAAAAAATAATCGAGATTAATCAATTTGCAAAATAATCAGCAATTGCAGCCTTAATTACAACCCAGAAGAAATCATTTTGAAGCGGACATATCAACTCGTCACATGGACATTTTTTTTTTAATCTAAAATACTTTTCTCTTCCCCATTTAAAACACTGAAATCAGAATTAATGTTGTTAAAGCTCCCCTGATCTCAATCTCCCTAGCAACCTATTCAGTAAAAGTAATTTTTTTTAAAAGCCCTTAGAACTTATTTACACCAGTCTAGTAAATCACAGAAACGTCTGAGAAAAACATATAAAACTGAAGCCCATAAATATTGTGAGAAGCAAAATATGTTTTGCTCTCCCAAATTTAGGCTAAAACTTATTAAGCCAAAGTTCAAAAGATACAAATTTAAGTTCAGCCTTGAAACATGACAGCGTGACAGTAACTGAGCTCCAGTGGAAGCAAAAATCTTACATTTGCAACATCCGTCAGGGAGACGTTGTCGATGTTTTTGGAGATTTCCTCTGGAGAGTGGTAGGTTCCATCAGCCAGGGCCTGGGAGCCCATGGCCTCCAGCAGACCCTCCCAGGTTTCCAGAGACATGAGAAACTGACCCCTAAGCTGAGCCCTAAGCAGAAAATAATAAGGGGGGGGAAAAACATTTCTTTTTTTGGTGAATTAATGAAATCCTGGAACTTTGTGATCTACTTGATAAAAGGTTATAATGATATCTAGTTAAAGAAAAATTAAGTTATAATTAACTTGGGGAAATTCAATCCAGGTAAAAACTATTAAAGAGCTGTCTATCAGGGTTCCTTACTTGGCTCGAGTTAGTTCAGCAGCTGTGATTCCTCCATCAGCAACAGATTTCACCTGAGCGAGGGCAGCCTTGATCACCTGAAAGGGAAAAGTTTGACAGGGATCATCTTCCAAACATAGTCCATCAGAGAAATAAGTATTCTAATACTCACGTCACCAGCTGCTGCAGTCTGGGAGATGGTGTAGATCCCAAACAGACCACAGTCAGAGTAGCTGGCATTGAAAGCACTCACCTGTCACAGATACACCAAAAGACCTTCATCCGGTGGATATCATGCACCAAAATCTTCCTCTATAGATGTTTGTAACTTTATAAAGATTGCATGCAAAAGTGACACAAGCACCCACATCGAAGGGGTCTGTGGTTGCCTTGGCAACCCCCTGGATCAATTTGCTGGAGACACTGGAGCCCCTCTTAACATGTGGACCAGCTCCCAGTAAATGTTGCAGCACACTGAAGGCCAGAGCCTCGCTGGTACCAGCTGGTGCCGACTGGCTCACCACAGCAGAATGGACCAGACTGTCGAGGCTCTGATGACGAAACTCTCCTGCACATGAGACCATGCCAAAACTGAAAGGTTATTTAAATGCTGTACAGTAACAACAGGAAAGCCTTAGTGTCCATAAAGATTAGCGATTGCAGAGCTCACCCCCACGGTACTGCGCTTTGGCCCCTGTGGCTCCTGCTCCACTGCGGATGTTGAGGAACTGCTCCCCAACCTGCTTCAGCACAGAGTGATCAACACCTGATGGACCAAGAACATCACAATCTAAACTGAACAGAAACCCAGAGCTACACCACTCTAATAATAGGTTGGTGTCATGAGTTCTTTTCTTTTAAATTCATTAAGGATGTCCCTGTACAACTTTTTCAGTTCAGGTAAGATACAGAATTTGCAGTATAAACTAGGGCTGAACGACTTTGCCAGAAATCTAAATTGCGAATATTTTCAACCAATATTGGGGTCAATAAGTACAACAAGTCGATGTTTTACTCAAGGGTTTCAGTTTTTCCATGAACTGCTTTTCCAGAATACAGAGCTGCAGGACTTTGCTGTAACATTTGCAAGAAAAAGTTCTTTCTTCTACTATTAAGCATAGATCTAGGTGCTAGCTGCAACTCTCTGTCCCCTCCTGTGTGACAGCGTACCCACTTTAATCGTATTACCGCCACCTAAGGGAGAAATTGAGTTTTTTACTCTTGTTTAATGTATTGTGACTATAATTGAGAGCCTCTGTGCTTTGAAAATTGCATTTTTAAAAATTGAGATAATATCACAAATGCAATTAATTTCCCAGCCCTAATAAACAGGGCGATACTGAAGGAACATATCGGTTAGAACCTTAGATACTATTATTACTCACTTTTCATGTGTGGAATGTTAAAAAGCTCAGATCAAGTTATTTAATTATAAGTGATGCACCGAAATCTTTGGCCAAATTAGCCGACAAGTTCATTTTTGTTTTTATGGCCGATAAGACAATTAACACAAAAACAACATCACATGTTTCTACTTGCGGCGGAAACATGATGACATGGCAACCAGGAAAAACAGCAAGGGGGAAAAGGGATCTTAAGAAAACAGCAAAGCCAGCACGCAGAAACACACACAGAAAAGGACTCAATACAGGTTTGGAGTGAGGATGTTTGAGTTTAAACTCTGTGCATCTCTCTCACTGTGCATTCAGGTCAGTGGCACAAAAATGATGCCATAGAAATCCATCAGCATTCTGATTATGAGAAGAATGTGACACAAAATGAACGCAAACACAGAAAATGACGCTGATTCTGTGGTGGACGGGTTATGAAGGTTTGCCAGTGATTCGCTTAGGTAAACATGCATAACAAAGAAATAAATATTTTGATACTTTGCTCACTGATTTGTTGAAATTCCTTGGTTTCATTTAAGATTAGTGAACACATCGTAGCTAAAAAAGCTAAAGGTGCTTCTCATTTTCATTGTAGCCTAGAAATTTCATTTTGGTGCACCCTTAATTATAATATGACATATTATATTATTACTATAACATTACTCTGCGGAGAATCATTCATCATCATCATTATCATCATCATCACTCAACAATAACAAGTATGAGAACAACTGAACGATGTTTTAATAACAATGGCATACATAAACTTTAAACAGAAGCGTATCTAAGTGAGCTGTTTCTATCAGCATGCTTATATCATAGATATTAGATGCACACTGATATATTCTGATATTGATCAACTGCTTTAAAGAAAATCATAGATGTGGTACGCCTGCTGACAAAATTTGGAATAACTCCTTTTTCTAAGAAAGATCTAAAGTAGAAGAGAGTTGATCGTTGAAAATCAATTCTATTTTATTTTCTATTTTATTTCATCAATATTTATAATAAATTCTTGGAATCTTGTTTTAGCCGTTACCTGAATTACATCACTGTGGAGTTATGCAACTTATTGATATTAGTTTTATATAACATTTGACAGACAATTATAATGGAAGTTAATGGAAACTGTAAGGACAGCAAAATTGTATTTTTTATTTGATCTTATGTCATATCAGTCAATCTTTAGGATAGTAATATGAGAACTAATATCCATAACTAGCATAAACTTGAAACAGAAGTGGAGTGTTCCTTTATTAGTATCTTCTTAGTATCTTAGACAACTTTTGTTGAGACATAGACAGGCATCGGCTATTACAGGCTAACAAAGAACTCAAACGACCCCTATTCCAAAGGGGCAGAGCCGTTCGTCAGGTTCAATTTGCATGTTTTCTAAACAAAAACAAGGCTTTGCTATTGGTCCGATTTATAGACCCTCAAACTCCACGGCATTTCTGACATTTTGAATTGAAAAAGCTTCCTGGATGGGAAGTGAAATGACTTCAAACTTGGAAACAAAAGTACAGTGGATTGTTTTTTAACGTTTTTTGGAAGTAGTGGGTTAACGCGTGTATTTTAAACATGAGCTGACCCGTTAACAATCAGCATTTGGCTCCCTTCCCATTTGCAAAAAAGCTGGGTTTAAATTAGTTGGCAGCAGCACGGCTTCTTCAAGTGCGACAGAATTCAGGAACGCAAACAATGGAGGGCTACATGTAAAGAAGCAAGGGCATAGTCAGTGAGCTTTGTTTTTTTGCTCTGTTATCTGTCCGAACCTCTCTGACCCGAGCTTCACCATGTTGATCAAGTGTAAAAAGATTTGTTTGGCTTGTTAGATTCTAAGCGACCGGAGCGATGTGTGAACATCCGCACGTTGCACTCAATGGTATCACGTAATTTAGCGGGTCGACTCGCTTCTGGTGTTTTCATAGCATGCCAATCAGAGGTGAGGGGTCGCTTGCCGGGTTGATTGTGGCTAGAAAGCTGATTGTTCCCAGGTTTAAGTGGGTTTTTCAGCCAGTGCGAAAGGGATACATGTTAAATAATGACAATTCCTCTTACCTAGTCCCACAAGAGCCATTCTTGCACTGGTGAAATTGTTCTGGACAAACTGATGAAGCTTGAGGGAAGAGAAAACAAATTTCAGAAAAAAAGCCGCACTTTGAACAGGCATTTTACAATGTTGACATGTTGAAAATGACTCACATGTTCAGACTGGATGTTATCCACCATGTGGTCTGGACAGTACAACGAGTTACACAGAGCATTCTTATATGCTGCTCCATGAAGACCTTCAACCACACCTAAGCAAGAACAGATGATGTTTAACAAAACAGAAACAGAGTTGATGTTAAGTGTTTGGTTTGCCCTTTTCACAATAAATGCAACCATTTTGATATCTCTATACTGAAAGCGTATGTGTGAATGCAGCAGGCAGGTGCACCAAAGGAACTCAATCCATACGTTTGGACTAAAATGAAGTAGTAATAAAATGCCAACCTATTTGGGGGTTCTGTGAAGCATGTGCTTTGTCCAACTTCACCCTCGGTGTAAGCTCAGATACCTCCCATGGTCTGAACTCAGGAGCGGTTGTCACATTTATCAGAAACTCCATCACTGTGTCACTGCAGACAATGAAGACGGAGGCAGAAACACAACAAACGGATATCAGAATAAGTGATAAGATCTGCCTACACCGTCAGTCTCTGGAAAAGAAATGCATGATGAAAACACTCACAAGTCATCTCTCAAACAGTCGACTGTGTACATCATATTCTCCCGGGATGAAGTCACACTGTGCAGAAAAGGAATATACAGGATAAGGACACTGAATTGAAGTGTGACAATGCTTTTTTATTTAGGTGAGAACACCGACCTCAGGCTGCCTCCCACGGCCTCAATACCACGGCAGATTTTAAACGCTGATGCTCCTTTGGTTGTCTACAAGTCAAAAAGGAACACAGGTGTGTATAAAAGTAATAAAATACGTAAATTTTATCTTGTTTAAAAAAAACCTTAGGAGTTTTGATCACCTAGAACAGTGATTCCCGTACTCCTACCCCTAGTGGTCTGCGAGTGCATTGCAAGAGGTACAATGAAATATTTATTTCTTAGGTAGTGAAATAAAAATAGGGCTGGGATCTGTTTAAACAAGCTTTTATCAATCAAAAGGGTTTTCTTATATGTGTGAGTTCAGCTTTGACACATTAAAATCAAGCAGAGGAACAGACTGGATGGGCCATTAAACACTGGATAATTTTAATAATAACAAAAATAAAGTTTCAAATTAAAGGTCTAGGTTTAGAGATCTGTTTCAATACAAACATTAAACATTAAAAATAACAAATCAGACTCATTTTTTAATAGAAATCAGAAATCAGACAGTAAATTTGCTTATAAATGACATAACTTTATAAATGAATAACAATTTAATAAGCAATATATTTACTACTCTAGTTTTCCTTAGGTGTCTTAGTTCATGCATGTGACCCTTTAGTATGAAAGGTCGCTACAAACAGCAGGAGTAACATTAGAATCAAATGGGCTGCTATGAAGTTGCTTACCAGGTTGGAGGCCAGCCTGAGGAAGTGGGTTACACCCTGGTTGTCGGGGGTTTCATAGCGACAGCCGGCTTTGAGAAAGACACTAATTTTAGAGGCTGGGGAGTAGTTCTCCAGGGACGCGATCACCAGTCCGCTGGGCAGCTTGCTTACCTGAGGGGGGAGACGCAGACAAAGTGCCTCTTTACAATTAACATAATATAAAGACAATCCACTGTGTTTCCCAGTAAGCCTTGGCTTCTGGCCTATTCTGTATGTTTAGTGAGATAATTTACCAATTTCAAACAGAAGCATAACACAACAAAATGAGTCCACGGCCGGACTCGTAAAGCCAAAGCGCAGCCTGCCGTGACTCATCCCTACATACATGAATATCCTGGTAGGAGTTGGGAGCCCCCGGAGAGAGCTTCAGACCAGACAGAGGTTCGGTAAGGGACTGGCCTTTTCTAGCAGCTGTATAAAACAGTCTCTGTGGAGGAAAAAAAATATGTCAACAATCACTGACCTGCACATCCTGTGGCTGAAACCCTGTCAGTTCCACCTTACGGGCAGCCTGGGCTGCGTAAAGCCTTGTCTGGGAAAACAGAGAAAATGGGAAAGCAGGACATTACAGCTAATGTGTTATTGCCTATCTTGTGGGTTAATGGACCAATTGAAGGAGACAGCAAAAACACACAACTGGATGTTTTTAATGAGGATTAATTACTAACAGTTTAAAAAGCTATTCAAAAAGAGAAGGTCTTTCAAGGGAGCAGACCAACTGTTCCTGTTCAGAACAACATTTGTACAGGCGTGAGGTCTTCCTTTTCCTCAAACACTGTGCAACAATTTTTGAAGCATAAAAATTGTTGGGAGGGGTCTTCATAGGGTGGTCCATTAGTAACCACATTGTGCAATGTTCATCATAAGCATCTGTTATGGAAAATAATGGGTTTGGAAATACTGGAGGTCTTTTGAAAACCTTATAAGGTGAAGAGTTAATCCAAGGAATAGACGAAGACTGATAGTAAGCAAAAATAATCAGTAATAGAAAATAATTAAGACTGTATTATATGTCATCTCATACATCCTTCATAATGCTAATGCATGTTAAAAAAGTGTTATGTTTAAAAACAACTAAAAAAATATATAATTGTTGCATTTCTAATTTGATGATTTAAGATTCCCCAAAGTATGTGATTATGAGTTTACTCAGCTAGCCCTACAAGAAAAGCACAGTTCAACAATGTACACTATATTGCCAAAAGTATTTGCTCACCTGCCTTGACTCACATATGAGCTTAAGTGACATCCCGTTCCTAATCCATAGGGTTCAATATGACGTCGGTCCACCCTTTGCAGCTAGAACAGCTTCAACTCTTCTGGGAAGGCTGTCCACAAGGTTTAGGAGTGTGTTTATGGGAATTTTTGACCATTCTTCCAGAAGCGCATTTGTGAGGTCGCACACTGATGTTGGACGAGAAGGCCTGGCTCTCAGTCTCCGCTCTAATTCATCCCAAAGGTGTTCTATCGGGTTGAGGTCAGGACTCTGTGCAGGCCAGTCAAGTTCATCCACACCAGACTCTGTCATCCATGTCTTTATGGACCTTGCTTTGTGCACTGGTGCACAGTCATGTTGGAAGAGGAAGGGGCCAGCTCCAAACTGTTCCCACAAAGTTGGGAGCATGGAATTGTCCAAAATGTCTTGGTATGCTGAAGCATTCAGAGTTCCTTTCAATGGAACTAAGGGGCCAAGCCCAGCTCCTGAAAAACAACCCCACACCATAATCCCCCCTCCACCAAACTTTACACTTGGCACAATGCAGTCAGACAAGTACCGTTCTCCTGGCAACCGCCAAACCCAGACCCGTCCATCAGATTGCCAGATGGAGAAGCGCGATTCGTCACTCCAGAGAACGCGTCTCCACTGCTCTAGAGTCCAGTGGCGGCGTGCTTTACACCACCGCATCCGACGCTTTGCATTGCACTTGGTTATGTATGGCTTGGATGCAGCTGCTCGACCATGGAAACCCATTCCATGAAGCTCTCTGCGCACTGTTCTTGAGCTAATCTGAAGGCCACATGAAGTTTGGAGGTCTGTAGTGATTGACTCTGCAGAAAGTTGGCGACCTCTTCGCACTATGCGCTTCAGCATCCGCTGACCCCGCTCCGTCAGTTTACGTGGCCTACCACTTCGTGGCTGAGTTGCTGTCGTTCCCAAACACTTCCATTTTCTTATAATACAGCTGACAGTTGACTGTGGAATATTTAGGAGCGAGGAAATTTCACGACTGGATTTGTTGCACAGGTGGCATCCTATCACAGTTCCACGCTGGAATTCACTGAGCTCCTGAGAGCGACCCATTCTTTCACAAATGTTTGTAAAAACAGTCTGCATGCCTAGGTGCTTGAATTTATACACCTGTGGCCATGGAAGTGATTGGAACACCTGATTCCAATAATTTGGATGGGTGAGCAAATACTTTTGGCAATATAGTGTATATTCTGCATATAATTGAGAATTTATAGCAGAAAACCCTGAGATTCATATGTCTAATATTATTATTGTTATTCGTTAATAAAGTTCATAATAAGATTTGCAGGCAAAGAAAACTCATAAAAGTACAGGTTTATAAATTAAATATCTAAAACAGAGAACAGAAACTTATAGGAGCATCTCCTACTAAAAGAAGACAACACAAAAACACCTAATAAGACTTTATTGTTATCATGTAATAACTCCAAAAGCTTATATGGTGGCTACAACTATAGTCCTCATAATAACCACAAGTTTTTCTTCTTTATTCAGAGCCACTGAGTGCTTAAAGGAATAGTACACCCAAAACATGATTAGCCTTCATTTTCTACTCACCCCCATGCTGAACAACACTCTGGAGTACTTTTTTGATATCTCAAATGCATCTGGAGATCTGGTCGGCTTCTTACTGTCTGCTGACATTCAAATAATGGAGGTCCATGGCGCCCGAGGCAGAAAGGTCCATAAAAGTCCACAAAAAACGTGTCAATATTCCTCCATACTGCTCGTCCAATGTATTCCAAGTGTCCTGAGTGGGTAGCGTCCATAATTTACTCGAAACGAAGTCATTTAGAATGTTTTTAGAGCATAAACAGTAGTGTATAGGATTTCCTAAAAGCGCGTTCACGAGCCTACGGAAACCGCGGCAGACCAAACCAGACGAAAGTGCGCATTCAGCGTCTGCTCTGCCGATAATGCAAGCGTAGAAGAAGAAATGTGCTGTTTACCTGTGCAAAGAAAGAAACAACGAAAGAAAAATGTCTGAGGACTTCAGTGTTGAGGAAGAGCATGAGTTCTTTGCCGAGCTGAATGCGCACTTTCGTCTGGTTTGGTCTGCTGCGGTTTCCGTAGGCTCGTGAACGCGCTTTTAGGAAATCCTATACACTAATGTTTATGCTCTAAAAACATTCTAAATGACTTTGTTTCAAGTAAATTATGGACGCTACCCACTCAGGACACTTGGAATACATTGGACGAGCAGTATGGAGGAATATTGACACGTTTTTTGTGGACTTTTATGGACCTTTCTGCCTCGGGCGCCATAGACCTCCATTATTTGAATGTCAGCAGACAGCAAGAAGCCTCCCAGATCTCCAGATGCATTTGAGATATCAATAAAGTACTCCAGAGTGTTGTTCAGCATGGGGGTGAGTAGAAAATGAAGGCTAATCATGTTTTGGGTGTACTATTCCTTTAAGAAATGAAGGACTTTTGAATCAAATTATAAAGCTATATCAGAGTCACCGATCGAGGGAGAAAAAACAAATTTGCAAAACATTCACATTTATCTCAACGTATTTATTAATCAATTGTATCTTATGTTTGTTCTATTTGTACGCAGAGTCCGGCAAGAACCATAGCTGCAGATATACCAATTTTAAGAGGAACTTTAACGATAAAATTAATTCTTATAATAAGATTATTATTTCGAATAACTAAATGGTCTTCCAGGAGGTTATGTTACACTCAGTATTACAGCTAAATCTACTCTGTTCACCTTAAAACATTTTTTATTCAATTAGACTGCTATTTAACCAAAGTTTCAGCAAGTTGAACGTGTATATTTTGACTAAATCTATTACAGTTTAACCGAAAAAAAAGTGTGAAGAGCCAAAGCGATCGAGTTCGTTTTGTCGAAACATACAGGAAGCTACCAGCTAGCTGTGATTACGCTGGAAAGGAAATATAATTAGTTGATTTAGAAACTCAAAGTGAGCTTATAACAGTTTAACTGAAAGTGAAATGCAGTTTCCGATAAGTATATGTTTGTGATGAAGTATTCTCAGGTCAATCTCTTAAGCTAGAAGCTTCCTCGACCAGTCTTCATCAAAGCTACCGCTAACAAGTCCGCTGCACTTATTTTGTTTTCCTCATTTAGACGAAACTACTGCAGTGGAGGAACCGGGTCCGTAAATCTTTAAACATACAAGCTACGTGAGGTGAACCTCACCGAGAGCTGACTGAATCCCCGGATCCCCTTCATCTCTCTCCTTCAGCCAGGACGAACAGCCAATATGGCCGTCTTCAAAGTGCCCTACCCAGAATCCACCGCGCGTTCTTCGGTCGCGCGCAGAGACGCGCAGCAGGTAAGCGCGCCCTCTAGTGTCACAGCTCCGGCTGCTATATAGTGGTTTTCTGAAATGGAATAACTATCTGTTTATTTTTTTCTCTCCAAATTCTTCCTCAAAAAATCCAATGAATTAATCTTTTCCTTAATATGTTCAAACTCTCTCCTCATGTATGTTCTCTCTCTTTCATATTTATGACATTTTAGTATAAAGGGTTCTATTGTTTCTTATTTTCCACAGTAATCACATTTGCCAGTGACATGCTTTTGAAATTTAAAAAAGTGTAAAATTAAGTCCTGTTTGCCCAAATCTTAACCTTGTTATCGCTCTCATTCTTTCTATTTCGTCTTCCGTTTCTTCATTTCCTATAGTCTGAATTTTATAAAACCATCTTCCTATTTTTTCTTCATCCCAGCTTTTTTTTTTGCCATTTTTTGCCACTTGAATCTGAACAAACTACTATTTCTAGTGGTTTCGTATCTTCTACTGATTGTAAAGCTAATGATATTGCCAACATTTCTCCTGTGTATACTGATAATCCGACAAAATTAAATTCATTTTTTAGATTTTTGTATTGAATTCTGGTACAACAATAGTGAATCTTATTTTTTCCTGTTGTTTTTTATTCATCTGTATACATTTGAATACATCGATAATACTTGTTTAAATGTAACTGGAATTAATATCTCATAACAATGTAAGATTGTGTTTATTTTCATTTTTGACATATCTACTGTTGCTTATGGTAGAATCCACGGTGGAATAACTGATATTGGTGTTTGAGTAATTTCTAAATCAGTCATTTTTAAACTTTTTTTAATTTTATTTTCAATTTTCCATCTAAAACTCCCCATTGTTGGGCTGAACATTAAGAAATAAAAGCTGTATTCAAAATACCGAGGGAGTAACTTCCAATCCCGCCTGTGCAGTGCCCTACAAAATAAAGCTCCAGCTAAAACGGGCATAGAGAAACCAATTTTAATTGTTTTCCTGCCTTTATCGTCACCTATGCACCTGATCTAAATTGAATATACAGGGTTTACTGGGAATAAAGTTATCTATTGAGTATTAGAGAGAGATTAATCACAGACAAGACGCACATGAGAAGTCGTGTGAGACGAAGCTGAAGTTGGCTTCCAATTCGCAAAATGAATAAAGGGCAATTCCACTGAATTTTCTCTACCTGCATGTTTAATCTACTCTAGGGTTGTCAAAAGTATCGATATTCAAAAAAGTATCGATACTGAAACGTTGTATCCGGATACAATACTCGTTTTAAAAGTATCAATACAGTGCCACCACCAGTGTCAACTAAACAGTCATTCATCTAAAGTGCAGAATAGAGGACAATGCACTTTCTGAACACTGTGTGATTGAATAATTCTACGCACTTTTCAGTTTCAGACTTTTTTTTTGTAACAGGTGCAGCTGCTGAGAATTATTTTTGTTTCTTAACCGGTTTGGCTAGTGTCATTGTTATGTGTGCAAAGCATAGCCAAGGAAGGAACATTTAATTTTAATTTATCAAGCTTGCTTAATATTGTGCACAGCATACAACCTTTATTGTATTTATTTATTGTATTTTATTTATTAATGAAAATATTTCTGTAGAATTTTGGAGTCTTTGTTTTTATCCTTGTGGTATCGAAAATGGTATCGAGTATCGAATATTTTTCTTAGTATCGGTATCGAGTTGAAAAGTTTAGTATCGTGACAACCCTAATCTACTCTAATAAAAAAAACTACAACACCTAGAAACGTCTAGTGGATTAGATTACTCTAAACTAATTGTTGAAATATTAAAACCAGGTCTGGGATTTGTGAAACCTTTCTTTGTTTTTTGAAACTTCAATAAAGGCCGTTTTTTTAACACTTTTTTTTTTATTGTCCATGTCACACTAGAAGTGGTCTGGCTCTAATACTACAACACATAGACACATCGAACCTGGACTAGATTATTATAAAACACTTGTAGAATAATTAAAACCAAGTCTGGGATTTGTGAAACCTTTTTTCTAATTTTAATTAGAGTAGATTAAAGATGTTGAAGGTAGGAAAAAATAAGTGGAATCGCCCTTTATTCATTTTACGAATCGGAAGCCATATTCAGCTTCGCGTTTTTCAGCATATGGTACTGGCAAACTTCAGATAATTGAAGCAAGGGTGGGTAGAAAAATGTAAATAGATTTTCTTGATAAAAAAAAAAATCTGTTGCCATCTCCCGAGATAATGAAAATGAAAAAGAATACTAATCAAACTTTATTGATCTCACATTGGAGAAATGTACCTCTGCATTTGGAGAGCGGTAAACTGGGGAGCCCGGGGAGCGGAGGGAGGTTAAGGGTCTTGCTCAGGGACCCATAGTGCAGACTACTGCAACCTTCTCAGAGCACAAGCGCACCGCTATAACCCATTAGGCAAACACTCACCAGAAATAGTGTAACATTAATAAAAGCTTAATAATACAGACAATGGATGAAAGGTTAAAAAAAAAAAAAATCGTCAAAGAACTCTGGTTAAAAAAACTTAAAAAGAAGTATAGGTGTATGGAGGACTGACTGCCATATATAAAAAAAATAAATACAGAAATAAATAAATGCTCAATTAATAAATAAGCATAATTAATTGCTACCAAAAATACTATAAACAAATAAATGTAAGTAGAAATTAAATTATAGAGTGAGACATAAATGTATATAACTCTATATTAAATTGTTAAAATTATGATTGTTAAACATTTTAATTGAATTTAATAAATACATCTTGGTGTAGTTGATATCTTTTAAGTTAGTCTTTGAGAGACGTTCTAGTCCACGCCATACCACCCGGTGGCAGTAATGCACAAATTCGGTTGTCCGCCAATTGCCAAAAACCTAAAAGAAGAAGAAGAAGATCCCTTCTTCCATTAACACGTGTGGTGAACGTTTGTGCTGCCTGCATGCGTTAGAACTCAAGACTTTAAACCTGTTAAACATTTGGTGAAGCAACGTATCCTGCGCCGTTTTTTCCAGCCCCTTTAAAGCCAGAAGGTAAACAAGTAGTCCTCCGTGAAGCATTTCGCCGAGAGGGCCGAAATACGAGAAAAATACTCCGCAATGGTGAGTACTGCATTAGCTAACCAGTTTGCACACTCGTTAACTTTTAGCAAGACACTAGAGAGCGCTGCTTTGAGCTAATATTTGTTCTTTTTTAACTGAACACTTGTCGCCCTTATCTTTTGTGGCTGTATTGTTTCTGTTTTGTTAAGGCTGAGCCACAAGTGAACCCTAAGGCCTACCCGCTGGCCGATGCTACTCTCACCAAAACCATCTTGGACCTGGTGCAGCAAGCCTCCAACTACAAACAGCTGAGGAAGGGAGCCAATGAAGGTGGAGCGAATTACACCAACAAATCCTTTTACACCATATCAACGCCAAAGTTAATTTGTGGTTAACTTACAGATTATGTGGGTCAGTCAGCAATAACAATTGGGAGTAAAATCAGTATTAATCCCAGACTGTGTTCTATGACTTTGCTATAATCAATTAAATATTTTCTAAATAACACTGTGCCTTGAATATAATACATTTTTAAATTGCGTAGTGAAAACTTCACTTTATAAATATAAACCTATTGTTTTTGTTTGGGGGGGGGGGGGGGGGGGGGGGGGCTTGAAATCTAGTTAATTGATTTACAACAAAAATCTTCTAATTATTATCTAACAGCGGAGTGTTTCTATTATGAATGGTTTATAACCCAACTAACTTGGCAAAAGCCAATTGGGGGGGGGAGCAACCACCTAGTGATGATCAGTTTCATGCATAAAGCCCATAGAACAAAAGGTGTCATTTCAAGAAAGTCATGTGACCAATATAGGAGTTGTTCCTAAGTGACTGACTCACTAAACTGTAGTTAAAAATGTTATGTCATCACGATGCATCTGCTAAAAAAGGGTAATCTTCGGTGGTTTATCATAAAATTTATCAAGAATTTTTGAAGCAGCCTAAAAGGAAAAGGAGTGTTTCAGCTGTTGCACTTTTATTTACATTTTTTTCGTTGTCATACTTTTCATCTTAGTTATCACTCATCTGAATTAAAGTTAATTTCAAATTGACTTGGTTTATTTACTGTACTTGGTGTTTAAGAATTATGATTAAAAAACCTAGTCCACAAGCATCCTCATTTCACATTTTCTCCTAAATTTTCACGTTATATGTTTACATTATTTATTGGCAGCATCTAAAAATATCAGATATATTTTCAATTTAATCATAGATATGAAATAATACAATATAACCTACAATTAAATGATTGTTCTTGGTCATCAAATCAATTCAGTCTGTCCAATAGGCTGCCTGTAGTGTCTTTAAATGTCCAGCAGGTGTCAGTATTCTGTCGGACAGTATCAACCCAGTGTCAATACAGTTTGGCAGTGGGTCAAAACGTCTCAAAATACCCATCATTACAACCATCTTCCATCCACAAAGGCAAAAAATATGTCCTTTTGCTTCTTTTTCTCAAAGAAATGCAGCGTATTCCATCTAAAACCAGCACAGTCATGTTTGTGGTACTTCAGCTTTCCATCTCAGATTGACCCTGTAATGTTCCCGCATTTCATTGGTCTGACGCATTTCTCTATCTATGCCTAACCAATCTATTGGCTCCTGGCAAGATGTATTGAGAGTTTGTGATTTCAGAACTCTCCAGACAATTCACCTTGCTCCTTTGTTTCCTGTCTATTGTTACCGGACATGCTGATTAATCCAGGTGCTCGGACCTCAGTTTCCATGACATTGGCCAGAAACCTGCCTTTAAAGCCAAGAGTATCATATTCCATACATGAGTTGTCGAGACTTCTGCATCATCATTGATATTTCTGTTCTTAAACCCTAATTTACACAGTCAGAATCATGTAGTGAACAGAAACGGAACAGAAAAAAGGTTATACAGAAATGCTTAATGTATCAAAATGAATGCAAAGTAATGTTGTAATTTAAGTAGTTCAAAAAATATGTCTTTTCATTTGTCAGAAAGTTAATTTACTATTCCATTTTTAATTTATTATTTTTTTTATTTCATCTAGTGTCAATTCTTTTACGGCCCGTCCAGTAATGAAAAATGACAAAGGATGGGGCTGTAATAGTGGAGTTGGACATATAGGACATTGGATAAATTAAGTAAACTTGAGTTTTGGGTGTTTTTTTTTTTTTTGTTTTTTTTAACCACAGCTTAACTTGATCAAGTTCAAGTTAGGGTTGCAAGCATCAAGTTGGCTTTATGCCACTTAGCTGACATAAATTAGCTATTTGCATAATGTTTAAAGAAATTTGTTATGCATCAGTGATCAACACAGATTTAGATGCTTTAGAATCTACATGTTGGTTTAATTGCTATTGTCTCAGTTTATCTAAGAGGTGTGCATTAGACAGACTCAAATATTTATCTTTAAAATAACTGTATTAACCCAATCTTTTTACATTTTGTCTTTTACTTAGCCACTAAAACTTTGAACAGAGGCATCGCAGAGTTTATTGTAATGGCTGCTGATGCTGAGCCACTGGAGATCATCCTTCACCTGCCGCTGCTCTGTGAGGACAAGAACGTCCCGTATGTGTTTGTCCGCTCCAAGCAAGCGCTGGGCCGTGCCTGTGGTGTGTCCCGTCCGGTCATTGCCACCTCTGTCACCATAAAGGAGGGATCTCAACTAAAGCCACAGATTCAGTCAGTTCAAATGGCTATTGAGAGATTGCTGGTGTGACTTTTTAGCAACATTGGTAAAGATTTCCAAAGGTGGATGTATCCCTTGCTTCAATTTTATGTTGGATTTTAAAACATTTTTTGCATGAAATTTTTTTTTTTTAATATTGCATATTTTGTAGGGTAATCACCTTTATGTTAATAAACATTCTTTTTTTCTGCAGCTCGTGTTTTTTCTTTAAAAATGTGAGTTAAACTTTAACTTAATCAAGCAAGTAAACCTTAAAGGAAATGGAAATTGCTGTAAAAAAAGAAAAAGGAGCAAACCCAACAAATTGACATTTTTCAATGGAAAGTATTCATGGTTTATGTTGCACATGTTCGCTATCACCCAAAGTCAAAGTTTCATAGGAAAAGTTCCTTAAAGAAGTTTTTTTTAATTTTTTTTTTTTGCCCTTCCTCCCTTCTCCAGATTGTATACATTCTGTAATGTAATAGTTGAGTAAAACTAATTCCACATTTTTATTAATTTGGTCAAGCCTGTTGGCTGCTGTGTTGAAATTTACAGATTTTTCTTTGTCCTTAGTTATAAGTTTATTACTCTTGTGCCTGAAATGCAGAGCCTTGAGGACAGATATCTAGTTAATGATAAACCTTCCTTTTGCTAGCATTCGCACTCTACAGATTTCGGCTTATGGGATAATTTATAATCGAGTGAGATTTGGTGTCTCCAAATGTATCAGTTTTATGAACCGAATCCCATCAAAATATATCTGGAACCATTTCTGAGCCTGGACAGCCAGACGTATAAGCCATGTTTACTCTGTATTAGTCTTGTAAAGGTAATTCAGTGGCTGGACTCACAGGGTCAGCCACTAGGTAACTAAAGATGAGATACAAAACTCCAAGGCTCTGTTGTAATTTTGTAGTCCGTGAAACATGAGCAAAATCTAGGGGATGCGTAGTTTTCATGGTTCAGCTAAAGTAACAAAGCAAGAATTGATTATGTAGCAAATGAATTTTTGACAAATGAAATGAACTCTATTGACCCTTTAACAATCTTATTTCTCTACAACTGAAACCCTAAAACTGGAGTCAAAGCTCAAGTAGATGGTTAAGTCCACTCTTAGAAATTAAAACCTACTACCAAAAAAATTATCAATAAAAGACTCAGAACCTGATCAAAAAATAGGACTTCCTAAAATGCAAGATCAGGAGGTTTCTATTACATTAAGTAACTGAATAAAAAAAAACATGACTCATCAGCTAAACATGTTACCATAAACATAATCTCTCAGAAAACAAACTGAAGATATTAACGATTCCTAGTTGGATGAAATGTATATCCAAAGGTGCATATATTTACTTAGCCAAATGGACAGAGAAGGGTGAAATAAACAGCCTATTTAATTTAGAGAAAATACAACAAATGCATTAAATCACTGATTATCACATGGCAACCATCGGTGAAAAAGAATAGCAAAGGAGATCTATATATAGATATATATATCTATATATAGATCTGATAGATATACAGATATATAATTAAACATTAGAGCTTGATAAAGCTGTTAAATGCTTATTGTTAAAGCTCCTGGCCCCTGATGGACTTAGGGGAGTGGGAGCCTTCTGGTTAGGGCATATATCTTGGAAATCTGAGGTTCTGAGTTTGAGCCCCACTCCCACAGACTACCACTCTGGGTCCCTGAGCAAAGATCCTTAACCCCACACTGCTCCCCAGGCGACACACAGTGGCAGCCCACTGCTCCCCAAATGGATGGGTTAAATGCAGGGAGTAAAATCCCAATTTGGATTGTTAAAAGGAAGAAAGATCCACAACAATATTAGTAATGGAATTTAAACGAATATAGGCTCTGTTTAAATTCATGGGCTGCGTCCTCCAAGGACGCGGTCTACCTAGACTGGATCCTTCGACTTAAAAATAAGGAGACCGGAAGAGTTTTGGCTGTGAATTCAAACAGGTTTTACCGCTGTAGGCTATGTTGCTTAGCAACTGTGACAGTTGACACACAAAGCAGGAAAAGAATGAATACCGAAGTTTTCAAAACTGTTTATTTTTTATTGAGTGGAATGAAGATGCCAACCACCGGGAGCAGGAACAAATAAAATCAAATGTAATGATAGAAACCTTAGTCAGTTAAATAACCTGCTGCTGTCATTCTGCACATCTCCGATGATGCTATTTTCAAATATCCATTACTGTAAAAATGTCCATTGGTTATTTATTCTCCAGTTTTATATTGTTAAAACACTTTACAGAATTGTATTGTTTATATTTTAACTCTTCCCTGTTATGTTATTCTTATACATTTTTCTAAGGTCCACATTTGTGTGACCATTTTCAATAATCTTTCTGCTGCTGTAAATGTGCCCATTGTGGGACAATAAAGGGATTTTCTATTCTATAAAAGGGGTAGAAATATATAAGTAAAACTAAACAACGTATGTATAAAAAATATATCTGCAAAATCTCTAATATTCCACAAAAAAATACTTATTGCTGTTTTGCATATTGTGCAAAACAGCAATAAAAAGATAAAAATCCTATCAGATTTATAGTCCCCTCTCTGCAGATATATTAGAATCAGTCCTTAAATTACAGCCAAACCCATTTACACAGTAACAGATAAAACCTTTAGATAAATCAAACATTACCGCCACATATCTGACTCAATAACCATTAAAACAACTATTTTCATTAATCTCAGACAGAACCATTCCCTGACTTGTATTATATTAAACTGAACTTCCAATTTTCACCACTGCTCGGCGCCAAGTAGCCTACTCTTTCCTCTGATCACAGCTTGCTGGGTCTCCCAATGAATCCTGGGATATCCAAGGATACCGAGGATACATCGGACCCGTCCTTCAAATCAGGCAAAAAGAAGGACGCATAACGAGGACTCTTGGAATCTGACCAGACCTCGGCGCCGCGCTATGACGTAATCGGCCTTCGAATCTGGCCTTCTGAGGACGCGTCCCATAAATTCGAACAGGGCCAACGTTTCTGTTCCCCGTCAGGAGCGTGCATTGCAGCCAGAGAGGCGGATCTGATCATTTTCAAAGCGCTCCTGATCATTTCTCGGCGAAAATAGCTCATATAATCATGTCAACTTTGTAACATTCAGTTTATTCTATTGCTCTTTTTAAAAATATGTAAAATAAATAAATTAACGAGGTCTTCTTACTCTGTTTTGTGTTGTTTTTTTTAAACGTCAAGAGAATCTGTATTTCTCCAACTTTTGTCCCTTCAGTACGACAGAAATAAATGACAGTCGCCAAACACAGATTTAAAACGTAGTATATTTTTTATTTTTCATTGCTGATATAAGATGATGGAAACTGGCTGATAGCAGGGCACACAAATTACAACCAAACAGAATAACTACGAAATGAAAACCAAACAAACCAAAACAGTTCCCCATAATGCACCTCTTCGTCCCGCCGAAGTAGTTTTGTTAACAAGTAAGTCATATAAAACTGCTGTTTCCCGCAGTACGAGAACATTGAACGTCGCATTTTTTTCCACGGAGGAGGTTTGTCCGCACTTTGAATTCAGCTCAGAATCTGCGGGTTGAACTTTGCTTTTGCTAGGTTGTGGCTGTCAGAGGGGGAGACGATGGCTGATCCTCCCGTGATCATATGGGAACAAGAAGTTGGAAGACTGCTCAGTTACATGGATCTTATTCCCTATCTGGAGGACGCTTTGGGAAAGTTTTCCCGACGGGACAGCACCGAGGTGATCCAGCCTGTGCGCACAGTGGTGCCGCTGCAGAAACACGGCGGGTTGGTTTGACTGCACGACGCCACTGATCGATTTAAGTAAACATTTACAGACTGTTCCTGCTTCAAACATATCCTCTTTTCAGGTTCATGGGCCTGATGCCCACATACATGGAGAACGACGGAGTCCTGTGCACAAAGTTTGCCTGTTTCTACAAGAGGGAGAAAGGCTCCACTCTGCCAGCTGTTCAAGCTACGGTGGTCCTGTTGGACCCAGAATATGGGAACATCAAGGCTGTGAGTCAGTCTGTTTTCTATCTATCTATCTATCTATCTATCTATCTATCTATCTATCTATCTATCTATCTATCTATCTATCTATCTATCTATCTATCTATCTATCTATCCATCCATCCATCCATCCATCCATCCATCCATCCATCCATCCATCCATCCATCCATCCATCCATCCATCCATCCATCCATCCATCCATCCATCCCACGCTATTTACATTTGATCATTGCAGCAGTTTATGGAATGGAAATGTTCATTTCCATTACTGAAAAGCTGCTGTTGAAAACCGTCATGGCTTCCCCGGGTCTGTTGATTCGAGTGCAGGTCACTTAGATGCTGGACAATGAAGCTTCAATTCGCCTTTGAAAAAGGATAGGAGTAATTATGAGATAAAGATCTCATCATTATGAGATCTTTATCTCGTAATAAGTTGCATAATTATGAGATAATATGTCATATTTAGGAGATCAGGAAGGACAGTCATTGCTGATCTCCACTACATGAAACATGAACAATGAGTGGGTTGTTAGATTTAATCTGCTTTTATTTCCTTTTTAGTATGCAATAAGGGTGTAAATAATAATCGTTTTGTATCGATTCATCGATCCAACAGCCGACGATCCGATGCATCGATACGTCCGCAAGAGAATCGATTCATGTTTTTTTTTTCCTCCGGTCTATTTTTATCCATTTGCTCCTGGGCGTAATTCTCCTCCCGTGCTGCGGTGGCGCTAAACCTATTTCGCCCTTCTACCTCGCTTCCTGGTTATACTCCTGCAGCAGTGTGTTGCAGTGAGCTTGACACAGACATTTTTGATTTATGCTCAATATTGAAGCGTGGTCTATGCTACACACTGTGGGTCTAGATACGGCCGAGGCGGAGAGGAAGCGGGGGCGAGTTTAGTCCGACGACGGAGGGACATGAGGGCCAAAAAGAGCAGAGATCCAGGAGGAAAAATGTTCCCAGCGTTCTCGGGCACCTCGCTCTTCTAGCTGGTCCAACCTCACGAGTTGTTTTCCACAATTTCGGTCATAAAAACAAAACAAGCCGGCCTCCTGTCTGCGGCGCTGTTTGCCATCAGCTACAATTTGGGAGAGGTGCAGCGGAGCGTCTGCGGAGGGGGCAGGACCTCTGGAGCCGAGGTATTGCATTGCACTCATTGCACTGATTTTGTGCAGTATTTTTTTTATGCTAAGCTTTTCAGAATCTATAAAGCATGGGTATTATTATTTTTCAGTGAATAAGGTTTTAATAGGAATAGGTGGAGTACAACTTTTCTACTTCTGTTATTTGCTGTTGTTTCTCAAAAACAATGCATAACAATATTTCTGCTTTCATTGATTAATTTCAAAGATGAAACATTGAGCCTGTAAGGTGTAAACAAAAAAAAAAAAATAATCGCATCGTATCGTATCGTGGTGTATTCTTGACTATCGAAAATAATCAAATCGTTGGGTCAGGAAATCGATACTGAATCGAATCGCCATGATGGGTGGGATTTACACCCCTAGTATGCTACACTGGGAAATACCGAGTTTCCTTAATGTGGACTGAATTAATTTTATTTTTCAGCAGTCCTTAGAATTTATTTAGGCGAAGAAGCCCACTCTGACTTCACACTTTTCCTTTAGGAGCAATGAAACCAGCACAGGCTGCTTTATGGTTGTAAATGAATGTGTCTGAAAAGCATTTAAGCTGGCTTGGTGGTGTCACATAGAACTATCCATCAATACCTTCTCAAAATCCTAAAACCGCAAGGAGAGCTGAGGCTTCTGTAATGACCTTACAACGTTGGATCCATAATTCGAGGTGAGACAGGCAGTGAGAAAGTTCAAAGCGTTTGTGGCAGAAAAAACACTCCATATCCATAGGACAGAAACAGGTCACAATCAGAAAAACAGAACAAGATACATATCGCTGCTTGAATAACCTGGCTCTGATGAAAGGCAAGCACGCAACATAATAGCTGAATAACAAGGTGGAAATGATCGGCATTAATCAGCCGCAGGACCAATTAGACAGGGGAGCAAGGAGGAAAGGGAAAAACCAAACCATCAGTGCCAAGATCATGACAGCTTCAGAATCGTTTAAAACAACCAGGTCCCAACTTCATGCAGCATGTCGATTCATATGAAAAACTAAAACCAAACAGAATCTGTATTAATAGAACTGTTGACGGATTTTCATGTATGGTCATATCACTGCATGCTTACTCCACAAGTAGTAACCCCAGGGTTATAGATGGATTTATTGATAGAGTGAAAAACAGGAGCGGAACTCGAACACATATCATGTTAGACCTGCAGAGGACTGTTCAGTGGAACAGATGCAGATATTCTTAATAAGTGATCATGAAGACCAGTTTTGTGAGAGATTGTATATTACGGGCTCAAGTAAGCATAACCAAATATATAGATATTATCTCATAATTACGATATAAGATCTCGTAATTACGAGATCAGTATCTCTCATAATTACAAGATCTTTATCTCGTAATGTATGTCTTTTAATTCCGAGATATTATCTTGGAATTATGAGATACTGATCTCGTAATTATGAGAGAAGCTGTCAGTTTTTTTTCTCTTTGGTGAATGCAATACGCTTCCGTAGAATCAGACAGTCCCACAAGAAGTTACAGAGTGATCATACTCCCTACATTCCTATCTCCATGTATGGAGTTGTTTCCTGTTTTTTCTGCTTCTACAACATCAGCTGTTCTTGTGTATGTGTGTGCGGAAAGGTCATTCTCAGCCTTCACCTGCACATGTTGTTTTCTACACTCTGTTCTGTAAATATGCCCTGATACATATGAACAATAAGCTTTGCTGCAGCTTTAACTTAGCTCTTTACTTCTTTTAGCTTCAAACATGTATATATATTAGGGCTGCAACTAACGATTATTTCAAAAATCGATGAATCGGCCGATTATTTTTTCGCTTAATCGATGAATCGGACAAAAAATATTTTTTATATTAACCTCTTTATTCCAAAATAAACATTTTAGACAGAACAAACAAGCACACAAGTACAGGTTGCTCATTAACTGTACTGGTGCAATATGAAAAATAAATGTTTGTGTTAAAACTACGCAAACTTACATGAGAAATGTAGCTGTACATCCACAAAATATAGGCTACTTTGTTTCATAAAGTGCAAAAAAAGACATTTTGTTTTTAAAAGCCCCTAAGGGGCTCAAACAACAGGCCCCCCCATTTCAACCAATGAGTTTTTTTTAGACTAGAAGAGTTCTGCCTTTTAAGACAGGAAAGTATAGCAGTTAAAGTTGCTACTTGAGAAAATACTGAACCATATAGATAAAAATAGCCTGTGATTCAAATTATAAATTGTATTTGGAATAAAAATGAGAGAATTAGGGGTGCTAAAAAACACATCCTCCAAAGACAGATATTTACATGGGAATGTGGCAGATAATTAATTGACATATTACTGATCTTGCTGGATTTTATGCTTTACTTCCATAAATTGCAGGATCTTCTTTACTTTATCTTTGCCAGAAGATTTAAACTTCAAAAGCCTTGCCCTCATAATTTGCAAGTTAATTTATTTATAAAGGCTATTTTAATTATTGTGATCAATTTGCGCCGTCAATCCCGGCGCATGCGCGCTTCATTTGCAGTCTGGACGCTGAAACATCCTGACTGCAGCGCTGAGAGGGATTCCTGCGGGAGAACGGGGTTGGGATGGGGGAGGCGCCTCACGGCAGCAGCTGCTGCTGCAGGACAAGAGTAGGAACGATACATGCTTTCACGTAAGAGTCTCCAAAAGCCGCCAGTGACACCGTAAAAAGTCGCCAGATTTGTCGCTAGTCGCTTTTTTTTTTTTTTAAATAGTCGCTGGAGGGGTCTGAAAAGTATATGTCTAAATATAGCGACAAAGTGGCTGAGTTGGCAACACTGCGCACCTGCAGCGCTGGCTCGCTCTGCCGTAATTTTTTTTTCTTCCCCCGTTTCAGTCAAGTGGATGTGATGACGGCGGAGGCGGATGACGCATTAATCGCGCGACACAACTAATCGATGATGAAATTCGTTGCCAACGCTTTTAAAAGTCGATTTTTATCGATTTTATCGATTCGTTGTTGCAGCCCTAATATATATATATATATATATATATATATATATATATTCACTGTACTGATCAGCATTTTTTTCAGTATACACTCTGTGTATATAAAATGACGATAAAAGTTGTCTAAGTCTCTATTTCACCGAGAGGTGGGACTGGAGAGCAGCAGGAGAGCGAGGAAAAAACATGGACAACATGAAAACGCTCTGAACACAGACAGCTGTACCCAACCCCAGTTACTGATGGCTGAAGTAAATCAGCGGAAAGGGGGAAAAAACAGAAATTATTGCTGGGGACTGTCCCCTCCATGCAAAAGTTGTTGGGGACATGTCCACACCAGTCCTTCAGAAAGTTACGCCAGTGAACCATGTGGTTAAACTTACTGCCAAGGTATTGGCTGATAAGATTGAAAAATTGCAAATTATTAGAAAGGTTTCTTTTAACCTACAATGCTTATTAGTTTATAATAAGCGTAGTAGGTTAAGAGAAACTTTCAAAGGTTTCATGGAATTGGAAAATGTTTGTGAAGTGAAAAGTACTTTGAATGTTATTTCTGAGTTGTGTGATGAAATGTATGGTATTCACAATTCTATCATGGGTTTATTGCCACAAGAGGAAAAGGAAAAACATGAAATCTGGTTTAAAGCAAAAGTGATGTTTAATACAGATGTTGTCAAAAATGCTAATGTTTTGGTGGTACAAAAATAAGCACATAATGTTGAAAATGAATGGGTTGATGAAACAAAAGAAGATTGTTATGATAACCTGCGATGGACTGGCGATCTGTCCAGGGTGTACCCCGCCTCTCGCCCATTGACTGCTGGAGAGAGGAACCAGCACCCCTCGCGACCCCAATCGGGACAAGCGTGTAAGAAAATGGATGGATGGATGTTATGATAACATAAATCATGATAATAGTATTTCCAATGTGAGCAAAAGTACAAAGAGTGTTAACATGGTCTTTATAACAGAAAACAGAGAGTCCACAGTTGACCTTGAATCATCCAAAACCTGTTCCTTCATTTCACATATAAATCTGGCAGGAGGCTTAACAGGCCTAGCCAAACGGCTGAGTGCAAAGAACATCAGTTAAGGGCAAGTCCAGTTTCGCATCAGTACAAAGATCAGCTGAAAGATCCTGCTGAATAGGCTCAGAGTTAACAGCTGCAGTTGTAAGATTGGAAACTGGTTCAGAAGAGTTTTGCAGTGCAACCGATTTAGTGAGATCAGGTTCAGGCATATCCTTGGTCGAATCCACCGTAGAACCATGCACTGGAATGTCAGAAGCACAGTCAGGGTGATTTACAACTTATTCCATACGACAATTGTCCTCCATCTGCAAAAGCCAATTGACAGTTCACAGTTTTAGTTTCAATTTCCTGTACTTCATCAGGCACAGCAGGGTCAGAGAGTTTACTTCCTGCTGTGGAAGGGCAAGGAGAATTGTCTGCAATCATCAGAAACAGCCGCAGCAGTGAGAAAGTTGACAGGAGGAAGAGGATTTCTGTGGAGAAACCTTTCTCCTAGATGTGACAGGATCTCTAATGCAATACACATTGATATGAGAAACCACTTCATATACTGTTGATTCCCATTTGTCTGCAATTTTCCTCTTTCCTTGCTCACCACGATTAGCAACCAAAACTCTGTCACACACTTTGAGAGGAGAACCTTTAGCTTTGCGGTTTTTTTTCATTGCTTTGTGGGCTTGTTCTGATGAACTGTTTTTTTGAGCAATGCGGGAAGCCACAGTGAGGTCATATTTGAGGCGAGAGACAAACTCATAATGGTCTACAACTGGGCCAGTGGACAGAGCATGCTGAAAAACCACATCAATGGGTAGGCATGGGAACCTGCAGAACATAAGGAAAAACGGAGCAAACCCAGTTGTTTCATTCTCGGTGCAATTGTAGCAGAATGTTCAAATTCTGAGCATCTGACTTCATCTGGCCTTGGACTGGGGAGGAAGTGCTCGTATGATGTTACCTAAGGTTCTATTGTAACGTTCAAACAAACATAGATGCTACTGTTGAGTTGTTCATAGGAACCATCGCACCCAAGCTATTGGAGCCGTGGGAAGCAATCAACAGAATTTTTGTGACAAATCTAGAGCTAATTCTACAAAACCATTATAATCATGACTTTAATGAAAACTCCTCAGCAGGTAAAGATATGTCAAGGAAGGATTTGAGATTTATGGACATTATGGATTCTACCGCACATCTACAGGAAGATAGATATGTTCTTAATTTACCCCCAAGAAATACACTTGTGACCTTACCCAATCACTTTTCTAAGGTTTTGCAAAACATTCCAGAAGATTGGTGGGCAAAGGATCTATAAGAGCTTAACCTAGATAGGGACAAACTTCCTATGGAGAGAGCTTTAGGGCTTCTCTGGTGTGTGGAATCGGATGACTTCAAGTTCAAGATTGGAGTTAAACAACAATGTCTCACTAGGCATGGTATGCTGTCAGTAACCAGCTCTGTGTATGATCCTTTGGAAATTCTTGAACCTGTCACTCTCACAGGTGATATGTTGAAACAGCTGTCCCTGTTGCAACATATCACCTGTGAGAGTGACAGGTGCAAGTTGTTGCATGTTGCAACATGCCAAGATGTTGCAATAGGAACTCTGCAAAAGAAAATGTGGTTGGGATGAGGCTTTACCTCCAGACATTTTACAAAAAAAATGGAATTCATGGACTCGAGCTTATACTCTTGACATAATTTCAGAGGAATCAATGTATTCTACCAAAAGACTTTGGGGAGTCTGTTTACACAGAATTGGATCATTTTGCTGATTCCAGCAAAGGTGGCTATGGAACTGTGTCATACATTGGACTAGAGAACTTCCAGAATGACATTCAAGTTGCATTCTTATTAGGCAAAGCTTGAGTTGCTCCACTGAAGACCATCACAATCCCATGAATGTAATTAACAGCTGCCGTCCTGGCTGCTCAGTTGGATGCCCTTTTGAAGGCGGAGCTGCAACTATGGATTGATGATTCTGTGTTCTGGACCGAGAGTATGTCAGTATTGAAATACATCTACAATGAAGACACACAATTTCAAGTGTTTGTGGCAAATAGAGTCTCTGCTATAACAGAGACTTCACATCCTTCTCAATGGAAGCATATCTGCTCAGAGGGAAATCCAGCAAATGTGGCCTCAACAGGAATGAGAATATCAGACTTTATTGTACATCACATTTGGTTTGAAGGTCCCAAGTTTTTATGTAAATCTGACCAGGAATGGCCACAAGCTTCCTTTTGATCCTGTGTTAGAAGTTGATGATCCTGATGTCCACAAAAGTGCAGTTGTGAATGTCACATCTTGTAATGAATTAAATCCTTCTGATTGACTCATTAGTTACTTTTCTGATTGGCAAAAGCTGAAGAAATCAGTCACTTTGTTTAACAAGGTAAAATCAATCCTACTCTAGTGTTGTAGAAGGAGAAAGACTACCAACAATTTTTCTCAAGATGACCTGAATGAGAAATCTGCACTGAATTTAGAAGATCTGTCGCAGGTGGAGTTTGCCATTGTACACTATTGTCAGCAGCAGCAGTTCAAAGAGGAAATGGCCAGATTGTCTGACAGGGGCGTGATCAGCAAACAAATTTCTATCCATAGACTGAATCCAATTTGGGAGGACAATATTCTATGGGTTGGAGGAAGATTGAGTAAAGAAACCATACCAGTGAAAGAGAAACATCCCATTATTGGCAAAGATCAGCACATAATCAAGCTCATCCACGCTCATGAAAGACTAGGTCACAGTGGACGCAATCATACTCTGGCTGTGGAAAGAAGGAAATATTGGATTCTACAAGGACACTCTGCTGTGTAAGAAATGTAATTTCTGAATGCAAATTTTGCAGACATCCAAGGCAAGACCAGTAAACCAAAACAATGGCAGACCTTCCAAATCAGAGAATTACTTCTGATTTACCTCCATTTACCAATGTTGTAGTTGATTTTTTTGGACCCATTGAGGTGAAAACAGGGAGAACAATATGATGCCATGGTGTCATTTTTACCTGTTTAGCAAGTAGAGCTGTACATTTTGAAATTGCAAATTCTTTAACTACCAATGACTGTATAAATGCTCTATGTCTCTTCATCAGTAGAAGACGTCAAGTTGTTCACATAAGAATGGAACAAACTTTATAGGTTTAGCAAGAGCACTGAAAGAGGCTTTGGATGCATTAAATCATGAGAAGATTAAAAAGACACTCATTCCATCTGGAGTAGAATGAAGTTTTAACCCGCCTGTAGGACCTCGTCATGGTGGCATCTGGGAGTGTATCATACGCTTGATAAAACGCATTCTAAGCTCAGTTTTACAACAATCATTGGATATGGATGGTCTTAGCACAGTTATAAGTGAAATTGAAGCCGTTCTTAATGATCGTCAAATCACAAAGCCATCAGAAGACCCAAAGGATTTGGAACCACTTATACCTAATCATTTACTGCTACTGAAAGGAAAATCAACACTACCACCTGGACTTCTTAATAGAGCAGATCTGTAGGCAAAATACTTATCATTGCCCCATGAAAGGCAAAAATAGACCCAAACTAAAAGAAACTCGGTCATTGGGGACATTGATATAATCATTGACTCTTAAGCACCACAAGGTTCTTGGTGTTTGGGAAGAGTCTTAGAGGTTATTCCTGACAAAAGTTTTTTTTGCACTGTAAAGTTGCAAACAATGAGTGGTGTTTTTATAGCACCCAATTACCAAATTTTGTTTTTTGCATGAAATGTAACTTATGGTATTGATTTAAATAAACATCGCTTGAAAATGTGTATTGTAGAATTGTTATGTCTAACAATTAGGGGCCAGTATGTAGAAGCCAATATGTACAAACTCTATAAAAAAAAAGGTAATGATGTGTGTGTATGGGTGTGTGTTTCACCGAAAAAGAAAAAATCGGTTTTGAACGCTTGGCCGGGAATTGTGTCAACAACAGCTGGCCGTTTGTATAATTCTTTGTTTTTGTAAGCAAGCAACAGTGGGAATAAATCAGCTTTTAACTGCAAGAACAGCGTTTGGACATTTCCTGTTTACCATCTCACCCCGGCAAATACTCCATTGGCTTTAAACGTTGGCTTAGCCCCTACAGTATTGTTTTCCCTACAGTATGAAGAAATGTATTTCACACGTCATATATACATATTTTGTCAAGCTGATAACTGGTAAAACAGCCACTTAAATGTTTAAAAAATTCTAGGTAAATAAAACTTAATTCTTACTAGTATAATTTTGTTTTGTTTTTTTCTGAAATCCAGTTTCTGCTGCAAAATTGTAAATTAGAAAGTACATTATTCTAGTTCAGTCTAGGAGTGGGATTTTGATCATAAAGAATCTTATTTTAGTAATCTGCAAATGCAACAGCCTCCCAAAAAATAGCAGCTTGTCTTTTCGGAAATAAAAACCCAGTTTCACGGGACTTTGTGTGAGCGTTTTCACAATACTGTTATCAGGATATTGTTGAATCTATTTACTTTTAAGATGTAGAGTTTATAGATAAGGAAATGTGAAGTTTTATTCATGCTGCATTTTGTTCATTCATACCGAATGCCGCACCCATGAAATGACACTTTTTTTCTACCCATAGATGTGCGTTTTATATGGGTAGCCAACCCAGTGCTGGGCTCTGGTGTTAAAATAGCACAATTGCACCACCCTTTTTAAACCCTTCCCAAAGCGGTCCGAGCACAGTAACCAAGATATATAAAAATAAGTGCAAAAAAAGTGCAGGAGCAGACCCCGTCATCTCCTTACAGTCAGCTTCCAGTAGTTGGATGTAACTCACATCAGTAAGTTGCTTGCCAACTGCCATAAAACAGAAGAAGAAGATGAAGAAGAAGAAGAAGAAGAACTGTTAACAACAATCGATATTTTCTCAGCACTACTTTGTATAAAATGTCTTCAAAAGAGACTGGTGCGACCAAAGGCTGCCTTCTTCACCTGACTCTCTTCAAGAAAGGAAATATCACTATTATAACCAAACATATCTTCCTGAATGTTAAGGGCGCCACCATTTTCATTTGCTTGATTCCCTCCTTTAATCCTATTAGTAGTACCGTAGATCGTCACTAGGAGGTGAGGAACTGTGCTAGTGTGATGTGTAAATGGTCTTAAGAAACGAAACTCAGCACGGTTAACTGATCCAAGCTCGGTCCGAACTCGGCACGGATCAGTTTCAGAGGGGTACTGTAAATGGGGCATATGTAGGTCTATTTACAAATCAGGGTCAGACAAAGAAACAGATTAGCTTCAGTTGTGACTGCTTCACGCTTATATTAGCTATTTCTATCCAGGTCATTGATGGGGAGGTCATCACCAACATGAGGACTGCAGCTGTCTCAGCCATATCTGCTAAGGTATCTCTATTCCTGATCTAATTAAATAGATTAAGCTGCTCTGTTTTAGAGGATCTTTAAGTCAGTTTTGTGTCTCTTTGTGTGCTGCACAGCTGTTGATGCCTCCCGGAGCAGAGGTCCTGACAATCCTGGGGACGGGAAAACAGGCTCTGAGTCATTATAAAGTCTTTACTGAAATCTTCTCTTTTAAAGAGGTACAAATATTACCTGTTGATCAATGAATAATTCAGCAAAATTAGATTGGTAAATTGCATAAGACATATGCATTAAGAAAATACTTTGCTGGTGTTCAGAAAAATGTGATATACTCTTAGTAGTTTGTCAGAACTCTTTGTAGAAAGAGATAACAAATAAAATCATATTTAATTAAACACATCTAAACTTACAATAGTTAAAATAAATGTCACTTTTCCATTGTTATGTATTTCTCATTACTTAAGTACAATTTTATATCAGTTACACAAGAAATCACACATTTTACCAATAAGTATTTCACATTACTGCTGAAATCTCTGGGCAAATAATAGCCAAAGACCAACTGCCAACAGTTCATTATCTGGGCTGCAGTGACAAATCTCACAGTAACATCTTCTGGATGTCAGTGCCAACCCACCTCCTTTGAATTTCCCAGTCTTCTTTAAATCTCTGTCTGCTCATATGGTCAGAAAGCCTGGCTGAGAGACACTTGAGGGCAAGATATGATCCTGCAGCCACGTTTCAGTAAAACACATAATGCTGCATTACTCCTGATTGTTCTGGCTGGGCCCATGCTAGGACTTGGAGTTCTTTTAACTTGTTTGCTAAAGATCTTATGATGATTGATGGAAAAGATTTGTTTAAATTTCTTCTTTCTCTGTCTTCTTCTGCTCTGCATCCCCAGTGCATCCTTTTCAACTCAGTTGGTACTTGCAGTATTAGCTGAGGTATTATTGCAGCTTTATTGATGTTAAAGAGCTGCTCCCAGGTGTAAAAAATCAACTTGCCGTGGTTACGGATCATAAATATCCAAAAAGGACAAAAATATTAGTGAAAATCCCTTCAGTTTCACAACATACAACAACAGAGGTGAAAAACATCAGGAAAAAGAAACTCTGTTCCAAAAATGGACAAATTCAAGCTCTCTTAAAAAAGAATATGAGAGGAAAGCTAGCAGAGCTATTCCAACATTCAACCACCTTAAGCAGCGCATTGCTAGAGTATGTTTGTACTGGTAAGAAAAAAGACTTTTGTTCTGCTTAAACTAGGTGAATCCAAATGATCACCTAACATACATCTTATAACTGTTACTCAGTTTTATTTCTGTAATCTTTAAGAAATTAAATGATCAATTAATTTCTAAAAGCTATTTAGTTGTGTTGTGCTCAAAAAGGGACAGAACATGTTGAAGATAGAGATCTTCAGCATGTTCTGTCCCTTTTTGTCTTGCATGTTTTTTTTTTTAAATGCTTACCTGTCTTTTCTTAGGTTCGAGTTTGGAGCCGGACAAAAAAGGGCGTTGAGAGGTTTGTCTGCTCAGTCGGAGGTCCAGTAAAAGGATGCAGCTCAGCAGAGGAGGCTGTTAGGGGAGCAGATGTTATAGTGACAGTAACTGGATCAACTGAACCGGTGCTGTTTGGTCAGTGGGTCAAAGCAGGAGCTCATGTGGCAGGTGAGGTGATATGTGATTGCAATAGTAAAGGTCAAATGTCCATATTCGCCCAAAAAAAGATTAACACTTTTATATGCTGTATGTAGCCTGTAGATGGCATTGCCCAGATGTCACACATCTGAGTGCGAACTGACTGCTGCCATCTTAGGATGGGTAAACATTTGCTTAGCAACAACAGAGGTAGAGATTTAGACATTACTCTCAGTGGATGTTTCATTCATGAGTACCAAAAAGTTTGAAGGAAAACTTCTCCCAAAAGATACGAGCAAATATAATGAAAAATTAGCTCTAATCTTTTGGTGAAACATCACCAGAGTGGGGAGCAGCTACAGCTGACTGAGGCTAGCTATATAGGCCAATTGCGAAGGATCAAAGGAGCATAGCAGAAGAGGCTACAGGTGACCAGGAAGAGGACAACGATACGTTGGAGAACCTGGTCTTAAAGATCAGTCTGAGCTTAGAGGATGAGGTTGATTCCAGACAAAAGGACACAGTGGGCGACGCCCAGAGAGTCCCAGACGCTGAAGTCCCGGAAGTTGGAGGACTGGCAGGACATAAGAACCGAGCAGATGAAGGAAGGCAGGATAATCCAGAGGGCCAAACCAAAGCCATTGTCGAGGAGTGCTTTGGAATCATAGCACATAGCACTGCAGGAGTCAGAGGACAGGTCAGGCACAAAGGTCAGAAAGGGGTCAGGCAGGCAGGCTCAGAGGTTCAGAGGCAGAACGAATAAGGATCAGGCAATCAGACACACTCAGGTAGGCTAGAGAACTCTCATCAAAGGCTTGAATAATTTGGCACTGATAACTGGTTGAAGGCTGGTTAAATAGAGGCCAAAGCAGGTTTATTAGATGAATGGTCATGAGACCTGAGCGAAGCTAGGCAGGTGAATGAAATCAGTAATCAAGCCAGTCATCAGCACCAAGATCATGACATATTTTTGTTTTTGAAATTCAAATATAGTCAGTAGTTTTTGTGTTCTTCTATTATTTTAAAAAAGTATAGAAAATATCTGAAATAGATGTTGGTACTGATACCAAAATTGTACTGTTACAGCCCTTGATGCCCCACACCTCCAGTCTCTTTGGGCATCGAAAAGTTCTTGTAACCCAGAGAGAAATGTTGCAAACGGTCTGTTTTGCAGCTACTTGGTTCTGAAGTTAGCCACAAAGTCCACTTAGCCTTTGATCAGTCTCCAATTTGAGAGGTGATAAAGAGCTGGCTGAAGAGAAAAATGCAAATCATACCCCAATGATCATATCAAAGATATAGTGGAGAAATTTGCTTTTATGGGTGGATCATCAAAATAAGTGGTCCTCCTAATTGTCAATCATTCTAGTGATATGTTTACATGAGGCCATCCTACGTGCTTGTCCCCATAAGCCAGACGTCACGGATTAGCAGACCCACCTGCTGGCTAATGCGGACCCAACCTGATTTAAAACATTTATAAATTACCGCATGTTGTCTGATGTCAGTGTCTAAATGTCACTTGCACTGCTTCTCCTGTTACCCTGAAATCCCACATCCTCCGTCTCCAACCCGCAGCTCTCCAGACCTCCTGTGCAAAGCAAAGCCTACAGCCTCCGCTGTTCTTCCCGTATTGTTGCGCTCCGACTTATCCTCTGAGCTTTAGGAGAACATGCAGGATATTATCATTAAATTTGCAGGAGAAAAACATGTGGAAATGAACGCAGAATTGAATAGGACATATTCAAAAAATCCTTATCAGCATCAAGCATATGTGTGGTTTCTGATGGAGATGAGAAATCTGCTTCCTGGTATTTTAAAGTACCAATAGTACCAATAGTACATCCAATCTTTTAAATAAACGGTGTTAGTTTTTTAAATATATAAGAATTATGCCCTAATTTTTTGTCACCGAACTGTTGTTACTATATTTTCATTTGACAAAATGGATCTTCTCGCCGTTCTTTTTGATCTTGACGTGGCCGGACCGGAGCGGATTCAGTTCAGGTGTTTTGAAAAATATGTGAATCAGGAAATTGTCTAATAACAAAGTGAAAGATTGTTGTTCTCTAATTCAAAAAACAATTTAGACTTAAAATGGAATTTTTTAAAAATATTTTTTATTTAAAAATTCAATAACATGAATGCATAAACACTTCTTTTTATTTCAGTGTTAAATTTTGTTTAAAGTAACAGATTATAATAAAAAATGTCTCTGGACCTTTACTGGTTGAGGATTATCTTTATTCGGACCCCGCTGATTTTTAATTGGTTACCCCTGCCATAGGCTGTCCCTACCCAAGAGCGGTGACTATTAACAAGGATGGCGCAGGCATTGGGGAGCAAAAAGTAGTGTCATCATCTGTCCGTCTATAAAGTCCCCTGTATAGTCCTTGCTCTATATAGAGATTGAGGAATTTAGGGTTTAGGGTGGACGTTCAGACACAGTAAGCTTGTATGAGCTATGAGAACAACTTTTAAACAGAGCATGGACAGGCAGAAATGGGCTTTTGAATGCTCTCATACGCTTTTAATAGGCATTCCTATTAAAAGTTGGGAAAGAGTTGTGCATGGGCATTTTTTTTTTTTTTTTTTGGTGAAGTGGGCAGGTTTTTTTTTAATTAGCAAAAATCCTCCACTAGACCTTTAATATCATCATGGACACTGGTCCCTAAATGTCCAAAATTAATATCATGGTTAATGACCCAAGAGGGGTGTATCTCCCAAAGAAAGTTTAAAACACTGTATCTCTTACAGAGACACAGAGAAAGGAATCTGCAGTCTGTCTAGAGCAATAGTGCATATATTCCACAGTTGTCAATGTCATAGTCAGATTTAGCACACACAAAGTAAAACATGGTTTAGTCAGAGATACACTAATGAAATCTGCTGACTTTATTCTCAATTATATTAAACCCAATAGTCTATTTAAATGTTAGCTAACAATACAAAACAAAGGCTAAGGTTTGACTCTTGTGTATAACCCTGTGTAACAGCTGTGGGAGCCTGCAGACCAGACTGGCGAGAGCTAGACGACGTGTTAATGAAGGCTGCTGTGGTGTATGTGGACAGCAGAGAGGGGGCATTGTCAGAGTCTGGTGATGTCCGTCTTTCTGGGGTAAGTCATTTTTAAAAAGATATTTAGCCTGGCATTTTAAATACATTGATTTATTAACAGAAAAATGTAAGATTGTTAAATTCTGGTTTTCAGGCAGAGGTTTTTGCAGAACTTGGAGATGTTATAAATGGAACAAAATCTGCTCAAAGGGAGAAGACAACTGTTTTCAAGTCCCTGGGTATGTAGGCTGATATAGTTAGACTGAGTAAATAACGAGGTTTAACTATGTTTCAGCTTTTAATCATCCCTGTGACACTTTTTATGTTTGTATTATATTAATAGGAATGGGAGTTGAAGATGCAGTGTCTGCTAAGCTGGTGTTTGACCAATGGAAGCTTAAAGCCACAAAGTGATGAGTTTTTTTTTTTCACCAAATTTTCAATCTGAACTTTATATTGATGAAAGAAGACGCAAACAGGAGTGTGTAAGCTTTATTAGTTTCGCTCAAAATGCAGCCTGTGGGCCACTTAGGGTCCCTGATCTCAGTTCCCGAGCAGTTAAAGAAAGAATGTCATGGGTTTGATTCCTAGCCTAGGGTCTCTGTGCTCAAAGATTGCATGCCCTTCCAGTGCATGCAGGGGTTCTCTCTGGTACCTGGTTTCCTTTAATGTCCAAAACCATGACTGTTAGGTTAATTGTCATCTCTAAATTGGACATAGGTGTAAGTGCATTGTTGTATTTCTATGTCTTGCTCTGTAATACTTTTGCGGCCTGACCAGGGTGTATTCTGCCTTTTGCTCGTAGACTGCTTTGGCTGACCATGACCCCTCGGATAAGCCAAAGAAGATGGATAGGAGTCTAAAATGAATATGCATATTCAATACTGAAATTAAGTTGTTACTAATGTTGAAATAAATTACAAATCAGCTGGCGTCTTCAAGTCCTAAAACCCACTGATGTATCTGCTTCACTTGTGAGTTTTTATTTTTTTAGACGTACAAATGGTCAATGGCCTGTATAGAGCACTTTACATTACATTCAGTCATTCACCCATTCATGCACATACTCTCACACTGATGGTGACAAGATACATTGTAGCCATAGCTGGCTGGCCTTGTGCAAGTAACTGCCTTCAGCTATCTACACTTACAGCCCTGGGATAAAAAATAACCTATGAGTTATTGCAACATTTATTTTCACTTTGTTATTAATAAAGTACTAGTATATTGAGTTTCAAAACCTTTTAATCATTGTCTAAAGGATGAATTTGTCATGGGCGGAGTTTGGGGGGGGGGGGCAGGGGGGCACTGCCCCCCCATGGTGGCTGAAGCATGTAATGACATTAAGTCAAGGAAATGGCAAAATATAAATGTTAAAAATGTATACGTACTGATAGTTTAATGTTTTGATTAAAATACATGGTAGTATGAAATTAATATGAATCTTAGTACATTTTTTTAATAGATTTATTTTTCAGCAATCATGTGACATAGTGACGTTGAATACTGTTTGCCGCTACTTGGGGGTTTCCCACTCAGTATTTATCTCGCTAGCATACAGTTGTAGCCTTGTGTAAGTGATTGCAAACTGAAAATGGATATTCGACGTTTTTTAAAACGTCCCATGACCTCTGCCAACACTCAGTAAGAAGACGAAGCAGAGCCAGAACCAACAAATGCTGATCTGGAAACACCTGGGATCAGCTCGGCAAACCCAGCTAGCTCACCATCGGGAGCGGGGCTATCGTCGGGGTCAGTTAGCTTGCCTAGCAGCTCTACTACGGTGCAGCAGCTACCAAATGATCTTGGCGACAAGCACTGCTCTCCTAAGCAGCCTATTCTTCCAGATTTTCCTTCAAAATTGTTTGGAAAAACTAAACGAGCCTTTTCCACGTACTACTACAACAAGTACTGTTGGCTTGAATACTCAATTTTAAAGGATGCTGTCTTCTGTTTCGCCTGCCGCCACTTCCAGACTGACAGCAGCGTAGAGGAATCGTTCCGAAGGGCATAAGTGACTGGAAAAAACTAAGCATCAAACTGGAAAAACATGATAATTCTCTGGCCCATCAGAACTGTATGGTTAAATGGGAAAACTTCAAACAGAGCACATCTGGAGGATCGATAGCTGCCAAATTGTCGGAGAGCCACAACGCTACAGTTGAGAAGAACAGATCTTATCTTTGTAAAGTCGTGGATATAGTGTGATTGCTGTCTGCACTTGGATTGCCTTTCCGTTGACACAGGGAGGCTATCGATTCAGATTCTCGGGGGAATTATCTTGAGGTTTGCAATTTTTTCTCAAAATATGATTCTGACTTTCAAAGTATGCAGTCTAATTATTTCAATGCTACAAGTCCAGATTTTCAGAACGAAATAATTGAGATATGCGCAAATTTGGTTCATGCAGAAATTGCAGAGAAAGTGCAGGACGCAGGGTTTTTTGCTGTTATCGCAGATGAGGCCAGGTCATCCAAAACTGAGCAGCTGTCAGTCTGTTTAAGATATACAGAGCAGCTTCAAATCAAAGAGCGGTTTTTGTGTTTTATTGATTGCTCCGCATCTCGAAATGCAGCTGGGATCGTGGATGCCATAAACAGTGGATTGGAGATGTGCGGACTGAAAAATATCCCAATTGTTGCCCAGAGCTACGATGGTGCCTCTGTAATGTCTGGCAGAGTGTCTGGAGTGCAGCAGCGCATTAAAGAGATCATACACAGCGTACATACACTGCTTGGCTCACAAACTGAATCTCGTACTTGTGGACTGCTGCACGGTGAACCGTAGTGTTAAAACATTCCTGAATGTTATCAGCAAATTGTACTCAGTATATGCAGAGCCTGCAACCCACCATCGCTTTATTGAAGTCCAGAAATCTCTGGATATGAAGCCAACCGAAATTGCACAGCCCAGCGAGACGCGCTGGGCATGCAAGTGGCGTGCTCTGCATGCCGTTAAAACACACTACTCTGCGATTACACAGTGCCTGAGAGAAATGAGTGATGAGGGAGAAAAATGGTCAGTGGAGGCCACTGGCCTATGTGAGCATATGGGCAGGTTGTCATTTATTACATGTCTCATTGTACTTGAAGACATACTGCGTGTCATTCATGTCACACACAAAGCCCTTCAGTCCTCCAGTCTCACACTTTCCGAAGCGGCTGTGCTCACCGACAACCTGAAAGCGCACTTTGTGTCACAGAGACAGACTGACAAATGGAATGATGTATGGGGATCAGTGAAACAGTTCTGCCGAGACAAAAACATCTCCGTACCCGAGGATGTGAATATTCAGAGTCAGACACCTGCTGGTCCTGGACCACTTGTACTGAAAAGAAAACGGGCCGCACAACCCCCACCTCCCTCGATAATTTCCTGATAACGACTTTGGGCCACAGAGAAGAAGAAAATGATTTAAATACTGTAAAAATATCCCAGAGTGAGACCCCTGGATTCCAACAGCACCTGTATTTCCCAGTGCTGGATACCATAATTTGCGAACTGGACAGATGATTCACGGGAGAAGCTGTTGAACTCGCACAGGCCTGCGCAGCAGTGTTAAGATGCGACAAAAGTGGAATTGAGCCTCTCGTACTAAAGTATGCACAGCTTCTGAAAATCAACCACCACCTTGCTGGGGCAGAGATGGACCTTGTTAAAGCCTCTATTGTCGGATCTGTGTCACGTGAAAATCTTCAAAAAACTGTAACAAGGGCCGTTTATCCAAATCTATACAAGCTGCTGCAGTTGGCACTGACTCTACCCGTTGGAACTGCCACTTCCAAAGGAGTTTCTCTGCAATGAGAAGGATTCGCAACTGGCTACGCTTAACAACAGGAGCTGCACGGTTTTCATCCCTTTCTGTGCTTCACATCGAGCGCGACATCACTGCCAGGCTGTCACCTGAGACGGTTGTGGACGTTTACGCAGGACGCAAAAAAAGACGGTTACTTCTGCACTAGGTAAGACTTTCTTTAAATTAATACAAGCAACAATGTTGTACTGTATGCAGTAATGTAACAACTGGTGTTTAACATTGGTAATGTTACATTAATCACTTGTGTCATCATGCGTAATGCGCTTTAACGCACATCGTTGTGAGAGCGTGTTGGTGCGGGAAAAAAAAAATATATATATTTTTGCCCCCCCGATGCAAAGTGAAACTCCGCCTATGGAATTTGTCTCTTGCAATCTTATAATATTGATGTTATAATCTCCACCATGTATTTAAAAAAAAACAACAAGGATGTTTCTGCGTATTTATCACAAGTAAGAATTATTCAGCATCCGAAATATGATCACACTTCAATGTAAAGTGTGTTGTGCCATATGCCATGATCATACTTTTTGGACATTGGGAACCAGTGTCCATATTTCATCTTGACAGGATGACCAGAGGAGGAAAATGCAGCTTTGGTGAATAACAGCTGGGGGACTTCTGCAGCCCCCCCTTTTTTCAGCCACAGGCAAGTCACATGGAAGTCACAGAGGTGTGACCAACCACCACCCCCTCTGTGAGGACAGAACAAAACCACAGAGCACACAGGATTCTCTCTCTTTTGCCTCCTTCTGCTCCTGCGCGCAAAGTTGGGGCCCACTGTGGCCCACAGTGGAGATGCGGGCCCCAGGGGGACCAGATCCCCAGAACCATCAAGGATAAGTCAGAACCTTTCAGAACCGGACTGCTGCAAACAGACCTTTTGCAACACATTTCTCTTGAGTTTCAGAACTTTTAGAGCCAAACTGGATGAGGACCATTCCCTGGCTGTGAGACTCAGACAAAGAGCCCCTGACTGCAGAGCTGCAAAACTGGATGAAACTCAAGATTACCAAACGGACATGAAAAAAGGTTTGCAGGTCTGGCATGATTATGGACAGAACAAGCAATGTGTCTTTTGATGATGCTAATCATATCGTGTGTTTACTGCTGAGTAAAGTCAATGCTAAATGATGCTAAAGAATGGACTGCATGCTACGCTATGCTACAGGAATATGTGTTGAGCTGTTGCTGAAGCTTAGACAAGCTTTATTCACTAAGGATTTAAACACTGATATAACATTAGTGTTCATGTGTTCCTCAAATGCTCATTACATTTCCATTACCAAGTCTGACCAAGAGTCATTTAGTGGAAGCCTGATGTCTATTCGCTGCTGGCTATTTCAAGGAGGGTAAAGAATCATTTAGCTAAAGGTTATTGGTTCTTAATTAAGCAAATCATTCAATAAAACATTATTTGGCCGAATAATGTTTTATTCACCTCATGGATTTGCATTGTGAATTGGTCTGAAAACATTCCAATTTCCTTAAAATTTGTGAAAAGCTAATTTGATCATATCCCAAAATATTCCAGATAAACTTTGGTTTCAAACACAAAATCCATCATAAACTGTAATATGTTTTTCAACCGTTTTCCCCTTCCTCTTTGTACATAGTAGTTAGTTTAGTTTAGTTGAGTTTTACTTGTCTTGAGAGTGTTAAACTGAAATATGTTCGACTTGGAGCTGAATGATTTTTGTTAATAAAATCTTATATTTTGAACAGAAGTTGTGGTGAATTTATTCCATGTATGTGCAGAAATAACTGTTTGGCCATGATTAGAGCTCGAATCACTCTTTCATCTATTGTTCTAACACACAGTTAGTAGGACTGTGTGTCATAAACAGTATATAACAGCTGAAATAATATCTGATTAAATAAGATATTTTACCACCCCTACAGGGGAGGACAATAAACATCTTAAAGTATCAGAAACATAAATTCCCAGCGGGCTGGGAATAGAATTTAACATAAATCACAACGAGTGATATGAAATGTAAACAAAGGAACTAATTATGAAATATACAAATTATTTAGGCTTACGCATAACATTCAACAGGGGAGCCTATTGTTAATATCTTGGCCCAATAGTGGTCGAAACTACTTGGAAAACTGCTCTGACTAAGGATGTTTCATGTTTAATTAATTGATTCTTTCATGCCTTAGTTAAATAAACAGATGAAACAAGAAGGAAAAGTACGGTGTTGGACAGGTGCAAACGCGTCGTAAAAGAAAAAAAGAGCTGCATAACTGTGTAACGTGTGGAAAAGGTATTCGATTATGAATCACATCATGACTGTTACAGTGCATTACAGTAAAGGTAATAATTTTTAACACCCTGCTATTTTGCAGGTTTTACCACTTAAAAATCATGGAGGGGTCTAAAATTGTCATCATACATGCATGTCCACTGTGAGAGACATAATCTCAAAAAAAACTTCAGAAATCACAATTTATTTGTATGATAGAGCTGCAAATAAATATTTGCACACCTGTCTATTAGCTAGAATTTGGACCCTCAAAGACCTGTTGGTCTGCCTTCAAAATGTTTACCTCCAATCCAAGCTGTCCAGAGGCACTAGAGATAAAATTGTACACCTCCACAAGGCTGGAAAGGGCCACGGGGAAATTGCCAAGCAGCTTGATGAAAAAAGGTCCACTGTTGGAGCAATCATTAGAAAATGGAAGAAGCTAAACATGACTGTCAACCATCAACTGGACTGGGCTCCATGCAAGATCTCACCTTGTGGGGTCTCAATGATCTAACAAAGGTGAGAAATCAGCCCGGAACTACAAGGGAGCAGCTGGTTAATGACCTGAAAGGAGCTGGGACCACTGTTTCCAAGGTTACTAAAGGTAATACACGTCATGGTTTGAAATCATGCATGGCATACAAGGTTCCCCTGCTTAAACCAGCACATGACAAGGCTTAGACTTAGACAAACTTTATTGTCATTTTTGTATTCATAGAATAGGGTGACCAAACGTCCGTATTTCACGTCCTGTCCCGGGCGTCCCGTTTTTTTTTTAGAAAGTGAGGAAATGTCCTGATTTTTTAAATTGCCTTAATTGGACCATCAAATTTACAGGCACTAGGGCACTGTGCACGACGCTGCGTGTGACGTAATCCCGCCTTACCGCAGGCTGCAGCGGGATGTACTTGCAGTGTGGGTAGCCCTGTTCTTAATCAGAATATAGATAGCGTGGCTGTCAGTACTCCAACAACATGCAAAAGCCCAAATGTATGTTTACCAACGATTTACAAAAGAGTTTCCCCGCTTTCAGACCGGGTCGAGACACATTGGAGGCCTTGTGCACAGTGTGCAAAGCAGGCACATATGTCTAGGTGTCCAATGGAGGTGCAAGGAATCTGAAAAGCCAACTGGACTCCGAAAGTAAAGATAGTCTATTGATATGTTTGTTTTTTGGTACATTTTGAGTTATTTTTGTTACACAAGAGGTATTTTTTGTTAATTAGCTCATTTGTTAATTAATTTTTTTCTATAGCCTACAGAACAGACATTATTTCGTTCATTGCTGAGGCTGAGTATCATCTGTTATTGGGAGTTGAGAGTTATTGTTAGCTTTTATTGTTAAGTGAGGGATGTTTAGATGAGACATTATTTCTTTCATTGTGCTATTCATTCATTACAGGAATTTTTAAGCATTTTTAATAAATACATTTTGAATAAAATTATCGTTTGTTATTAATGTTATTGCTGTTGACTTTTACTGTAAAGCATTTTTAATAAATCAACTGTAGATATAGACATCTCTATGCATGGGAACAGAGAAAGTAGAAGAGCTTCTGTGCCCTTTTGACCAGTGAGCAGGTGTTCATAGTCCAGGTGAGGTTGTCTGTGATGTGCACCTCCAGGATTTTGGTGCTGCTGACCACCTCTACAGCTGAGCGTTGTTAGGCCTTAGTGTATATAGGTCTATAATTGACCAAGTCATCTGAGGTCAAGCGATGGTTTCTTAAGTAAAGGTTTACTGACAGCAACCTTAAAAGCCTTTGGTAAATATCCCTGTAACAGGGACATCAAGTCGAAAATTGATGTCCCTGTTACAGGGGCCTACTGTTAAAATATGATATTTAGATAAAATGCACTTGAAATCAGAAAATGCCATTTCATTTTCTGATTTTAAATGAAAATTGTTGTTCCATTGGCAACATCTCTCTTTTACCTTCTCAATTCAAGACAAAATGCACTTATTTTAAGAAAAAATTACTTATCTAGATTTAGATTATTTTCCAGTGTTGAAGGCTTAGTTGAAAAGAATAGTTTTGCTAACTCTGAAAGTTCAACTGGATCAAAGCGTTCTAAACCCCGTTCAGATTCTATGGCTACCTCAGATGCTTCCCCACCTTCCACAGATAAACCACATAAAAGGGTGACAGTGGCGTCGGATGTAGGAGTTTGCCTTCAAATCGAAGCTCTGATTTTCAGTGTCGTTGTGTCCTTGGGCAAGACACTTCTCCTGCATTGTCTACTGATGGTGGTCAGAGGGCCTGGTGGCGCCAGTGTACGGCAGCCCCGCTTCTGTCAGTGAGCCCCAGGGCAGCTGTGGCTATAATGTAGCTTGCTACCATCATCGAATACAGACACAGCTATTTATGTAATATTTTCAAACAGTTTAATGGGTTTTTTTAAATAATCTGGCAAAACTGCCCTTTCGAGGATATTCATGATTCAAGTGGCTCAAAATCAAAACCAGTCTGACACCCCTGCTTGATAATATAACATATAGATGAAGAAGAACTGTGTTAAATACCTTCTGCATCCTACAAATAATTTCTCCACAAAGGAATAACTGTCTTTTCTATTGTCCTCCTGTTACTTCCTTTGGAAACATGCTGAAGTGTAAAAAGGTCATCCATCATGTCAGCAAGTAATTGCTGTGGTTAAAGATACAACAAAGAGCGAAAACTGTTTGGATGTTGTTTGACAGCATCCAAACAGCAATACTCCTGTGTCGTCAGACCTTCTGCAAACCTGTAAAAAGTTAATAGAGCTCTCTTACTAATGAACTGAGTACCAAGTATTTAAGGAAATATTAGAAAGAATTAACCTCTGGAAGGGGCCTTTAACCTGGCAAACCACATGGAATATAAGCAGATTGTGCTCTTAAGGGTCTTATGCAACCTAAACTAGTCAAGTAGTCTAAAAGAGGATCTCTGGCTCTTGGAAGCTCCTCCAGGGTAGAACTTTCAGAGACCTTTTAAAGTCTAACACAAGAACAAACAGACAAAATAAATAGGGACAACATAATGGTAGTTTACTTTGAAAAATATATATGGGAAATCTTTCTGAGCTAGCTGTTGAGGACTTGGTGTTGGTGACACAGATCATCTTTGTAATCACAGCAGGCTTCACCAGCTTCCAAAAATACTGGAAATGTCGATATGAGGCAAACCTGTTGATATGGTTTTTAGAAAAAAATATATATAACAAATACTGCATAATTGTTGTCATTATCTCCAACTGTAAACCCAATGTTAAACTGAATAAGGCAGAGATCTGTTCTAAAGCAATGTGGATAATTTTAATCCCAATTTAATATCACTACCCCATTTAATTTTAACAAGTTGTCATGTAAACAATAGAGTGTTAACGAGCGAAAACTGTGATGCGCGTCCGTTTTGATAATATGCAGCCGCTGAACTTCACGCTGCAACATCTGAACTTGTTTTTGTAGGGCCTTGTTTTGCATCACTAACTCGTTGATCATAACTCCACTTGCAGGTGAAACACAGCAATCATGTTCAGGAGCCACAAACACCATCTCTGAACAGTCCACAGTCGGCGCTGCAGCAGCGGGGCTTTTCGCCTCTTCCTCCCTGGGTCTACGTTCCCACACACTGGGTCTTGGCACGGGCAAAGAGTAGTTATTCCATTCAAATAAAACGGGAAAAGCACCCTTTTTTAAGCACCTCTTTCCCCTTGGTGTCTCTAACAGATCATTAGGCAGGAAATGTTGACTGCATACCCGTTTCTCTCTACAGGGACTGAAATCTTGCCTCCGAATTTTGCTTAGCCAATGCCGGCGCACTACACTATCCACAGGGAAGCAATGAAAACTAACTTTACTGTTGGACCGTGATGAACATGTACATCTAGGCACACAGCAGTGCAGTGACGATCCATTAACCAACTGGTAACAGGGTTTCTTCCTCTGGACTCCCAACAAACTCATTTCTCTTCTCTGCTGACAACAACAATGCTATTTCCACCGGAAGTTGATGCCATCACCACGCTCAGCCGGAAGTTAGCGGGCGCAATCTGGTGCATATAGCCTATAGCACACTATACTGACACTACTGACTCACTTGATAAGATGACTAGAGTCGGGTGTGCTATTGCTTGGTTGGAAAGAACACCTGCCACCACACGGCCCTTTCTCGAACCAGTTTGACACCCCTGCTTTAGGATCAGTATTTTTTATTGAATTGCATTGAACTGCACCACAGATTATTTGCTATTTGAAAGGTCCATAACCCTGTCTTGGAGTTCAGTCTTAGCTCACAAGACCACAAATCCTGCAAGAATCCAAGATGGTTTAAGGAGTAACTTGCAGTAGTAACTTAACTCAGAGTAAAGGCTACTTTGGCGTTTTGAAACTGAAAAACTAGTCAACTTTACAACAACAACAAAAAAAAAATGTTTTAACAATAAATAAAAGCGTTAAGGGTGAAATAACAAAAGTTCCAGGTGATTTTTGCTGAAAATAGTTGTTTATTTATATAGAATAGATCACAGACACGAGACAGCTCTGCTTGACTTAAGCTTAAAAAATCAACAAGCCAAAATGTGAATCACATATGCTGAAACACCTGAACAAAGAAAAAAAATGTAAATGCAATGCTACCAATTTAAGCTTTTCAAATAAAAGCTAGAATTTTTTAATACTGAGAAACATTAAGCAGATGCTTAATTAAACACATGCGAAAAGTCTTTTTATTTTAATACAATCAAAATCAATAGTATACTCTCATTACACTTGTATTTTCTTATAACTTTTAACTTAATAGCTAAATAGGTTCAAGTATTTTAAATGGAAAAGGGTTTTAACTTATCAGGGGAGTTTCTGAAAAGTAATGCAATTACCACATAAGAAACAAAAACCCCAAATAACTAAAAAGTAATAAAGATTCATTCTACTATCATATTTATATAGGCCATCATCATTCACAAAAAAATACATTTAAGCATACTTTGTTTAAACTGAAATATATTTATTATATTTATATATCTTATGTCTTTTTAAATTCTTAGATGTGTTCATATTAACACCAGTTTATAGTTTTTTATTCTAAAAAAAATCTATAATATTACAGCAGCAATATCAAAGTTTTTGAAAAGCCTGTTTAAAATCTCCAAATGAAGCTTCAGATCATACAGCTAATATTGCGCTGTCATTGTTTTACTGGCCAGAATTTTCATTTGCTGACCTTTGACCTTAAACTACTGATGGATATACAGTATTACAGACATACAAGTGTCAACTCCTCTGAAATAGCAAGGGATGCAATTTTTTGCAATTTCTTTTTTTTATTTTGTTATTTAAAAATTCTATGTACAACATGGATGCATAACTAACTAATTTTATTTCAGTGTTAAATTTTGTTTAAAGTAACAGATCATTAAAATAGTCTCCGGACATTTACTGATTGATGATTTTCTTTATTCGTACCCCACTGATTTTTAATTGGTTACGCCTGGTTTAATGTCTATAAATATTTATGTCTCTTTATGTGCGCCATCCAATGCAGATCATTGGATCCATCCACATCTAGTGAAAACTAGTGTAATTGGATGAGTCATATAACGCAAACACTAATTGGTTAGCTAAAGGAAATCATCAGAAGCAAGCAGGTGTTCTTCAAACTGCAAACGCGAATTGTCTATGCCATGCTACAATGTAGGATTCAGAAAAAGATGTTGAAATGTCTGAAAGGTCAGACACAGACGAGAGCGTATCGGGAGACCGACAGGACCTACTGTACCTCATCCTTGGCCCTATCTCTAAGAATTTTTTCGAAATAGTCAAAAAATTGAGCTTTCAATTCATATAGTGGCATCTGGCTGTTTTTTTTTAAGGTTACTTTATACTTCTATACTTTAAGTAGCTTTTGGAGCACATACTTTTTCACTTTTACTTAAATAAAGAGGTCAAGTTGATACTTCAACTTTTACCAGAGTGTTTTTAAACTGCAGTATCTCTACTTCTACTTAAGTAACAAATGTGTGAACTTTTGACACCACTGACCAAGACAGAACATCTCAAGGATAAATCCTGGAATTCAACAAACTTAACAAAACAACAAAGGGTCAAACAAAGGGCCCATCAGCCAGGACAGTTTAGCTCTTCCGTGTCCAGAAATTCGGCTAACATTAAATCTTGTTGTCTATAAGCACGCTCCAAATATGGACGTCCCTCTTTAATGTGTCTTGCCATTTCCTGTTGTCTATGCTGTAATCCTCTTGGTTCCACATGAGATGCTTGTATGTTGGCTTTCTGAGCCATGGGGGATAAAGGGACCGGTACAAAACTATGATAAACAACCAGTGGAGAAGTTAAAACTTCTAATTTGGGTGCTTGAGGAACACCACCTTCCGGTTGTTGTACTGGCAGCTGGATATAGCCTCCTGTCGCAGGATCAAGGAAAGTTTTTGTCTTGACTTGAACTGGCAGGTCAACAAAGAAGTATTGCCCTGAGTCTGGATCCTGAAGGAGCTTTCGTTGGGTTATAGGGAGAGACTGTGTAAGAACAGCATGGTCCATGCTAGACTGACAAGAAAACTGACCTGTGTGGTTAGACTGTCTGGATAGAGGTGTTCTATTAGTGTTGTATGCATCAGTACTTTGGCTTCTTTTTAGGGGTAGGCCTTTGTTTGGCTTTTCTTTGGCTCTGCCTCTCTGTTGAATATCATGCTTGATTGAGTTTTCAATATGCAGAGTCCTTGGTTCAAGTCTCTCACTGATTGGCAGATTTGTACTAAACCTATACTCTTCTTGGCTTCCCAGGTATCTATCAATACTCTGTGATCGATTGAAAGGCCTTTTTGACATAGGCCTCTCACTGACATGAACTTTGTACACCGGCACATTACTAATGATGCTGTCAGTATTATAATCCTTACAATCTGGCTTTTCTTTGGCATAACTGTCAGTGGTGTGAATTTGTCTTTCTGATGTTAGATTGGTTGGTTCAGATGCTCTTTGGTAATTGCCTTCCTTGGAATCCTGTCTCTGTCTCCAGCTCTTGTGGTTTGTTTCTACTTCATTTTGATTGTGGTTGGCTGAATGGCATTCATCCTGAACATGGCTGTCGTTGCTATGGTGTTTTGCAGTATGGTTATTGTCATAATTTTTTTTTTTATTATTACTGCATGTTTTGGCACTGCCACTGTTATTCTGCTCTGATTTATTATTCCTTATATCTTCTGCCCTGTGTTTTCCGCTGCTTTGAGATAATTTTTGCGTCAACCTCTGGGACTCATCCTTTTTCATCCTTCTGTTTGTAAGTTTAATCGCTTTCTGAACTGCTTTTTCAGATTTTGGTAAGACTTTTGGAGGTTTGGGTAGCCCGTTTTGGCCATTATTGCTTCTAGAAATCAATACTGGTTCAATAACATCCTTTGTCTTTTTTCTTTCCATAAAAACTTCAGAATTTTCAGCTGAGTCATCAGTTGGTTCAGCAGTGCTAGCTTGTAAGCCCTTTCTGCCTTCAGATGAAGGGTTCACCATACAAAACCTTTCTTCTTGTTGTGGGATGAATGAACAGCCTTCATTTTGAATATTTGAGGATGCAAGCAAATACGTTGGTGATTCCCCTGCTGATATCTCTTTCACTTTAAAGACGTCGACTGTAGTAATGCTGATATTGTTGGTAGAAAGGTCATTTGAGACTGAGGCCACTCGGTTTTCATTTTTCTGTTGTAACTGTTTGTCAAAATCTAATCCATTTGACAATGATGGCTGTTGGTTTTCATTTGTCTGATGTAACTGTTTGTCAAAATCTAATCCATTTGACCTTGCTGGGCTGTCCATAAAGGGTAGCTCTTGTTGCGATTTGGTAGACTTTAACGGCTGCTTAAGGCTATCTAGCTTGTATTCCTGACCACTTAAAAAACAGCATTCCACCCCTGTTTCTCTCAAATTATTTGGCGATACAGTCTGTCCTGGTTCATTAACCTGCTTAACCTCTGTTGCTGAGTTTCCCAAAAAGTAGAAGTCTAAACCATTCTCTGCGGTTGTATTTAGTGTACTTTCCATGGTAAAGTAGCAGGATTTTGGTGACATGCTAGCTTGATCATGTTGGCTCTTTACAACTCTAAAATCTTTTTTCAGCAGAAAAGGTGACACAATGTTTCTAGGGATTTTACCAAGTTCTTCTGCATCTGTATATACATCTTCATTAGTTAATTTAAAATGTTCATGTTGTGTTTTTTTTTTCTTGTTTATATTGTCATTTTGCTCAGTAATACTGTCTGGTTTTAAAGAGGCTTTTCTTTCCGACTCGTACATTTCCTGAGGTTTAGCATGACCTTCAGATGTGGCTTCTATTTTCAGACTTGTGTTTATCATTAACTTGTTCCCCAACCCAAACATATCTGTTTCTGAACTTTGTTTTAAACTGGTATATTTCACCTCATCTTGCCATTCTTTATCAAATGTTTCATGCTGGGAAAGTAGAGCTTTGTTAACATCCCCACTTACATTAATTTCAGGACCTGTGCTGATTCTAGATAATTGCTCTTCACTGCTTCCAAAATTTGGATTCCCTTTTTCCCTTCTGCCCACTTTTTTGGTTCTTGGTGCAACAAGAGGAGCATCAATCCATTCTTCATCCCTTTCATTTGTCAAGTATTTCTCCCTGTTGTTACACACATATCCTGCTGTTTCTGGTAATCTTGTCTCTCTATGATAATTATCTAAGTTTTTTATCATGCCTTCACCTTTAATGTTTAAGATTAAACTTTGCTTATTACCCTCTGTGTCAATGTCAGGCACTGCTTCCTTATTACCTAATCTGTCTTTCTCAGGTGGTCCAGGTAGTGTTCTATTTTTTTTCAAGTCACCAAATCTTTGTTTAAGGTTTTTCTCCTTGTGTGGAAAAGTACTGTCATTCTTTTCTTCAGTTGGTTTAAACATACAGTTTTTATGGTCTTTTCTACTTTCCTGTGACCAAGTTTCACCACTTTTTTCAATAAAGTTGTCTCCAGCTGTTGTAATTTCACCCTGCTCTGTAAATTTACATTTATTTTCTCGCTCTGCTCTAACCTCCTCAAGTTCCTCGCAGTCATAATTTAGAATTGCCTTTATCGCAATTAAATTTCTGTTTTGGTTCAAGAAGACATCCTGCTTGCTGTGCTCCTTCGCAACAAATATGTTTTTCTTTGTTGACCCGTTTCCTCTCACAGATAGCATACCTTTCTTTATATTTCGGAGCTTCCTAGAAATTAAATTGTTTTTAGCCTTTGCGTCTTTCTCTATTCTAAAAATCTCTAGTCTGCTCCTCATGTTCTCAAGCTTGCAATCATTAAGTTGTGCTCTTTCCAGCTCTTTTAAAGCCTGAAAATCATTAGAAATATACTCACTATTTCTTAAACGTGCTATTGACTCCATTTCATCATCTGTCTCCATTTTTGCTTTCATTTTCAGATAGGTTTCCTTGTAGTTTGCTCGCTCATTGCTTGTCAGTGATTGTTTTTCATGTTTGATAAAATCGTTCAGTCTAGATGAAAATACCTGTTTATGTTTCCCCTGTTCCTGGGCAGATTCACATTCTTCAGTTTGTAAATCTAGTTTTGCACTTAGCAAATCATCTTTAGAAACCTTGTCAGCATGCATTTGCTGCTTACCTACAGACAAGCAAAGCAGTGCATCTGACTTAGAAAAATGTCTCTTTGGCACTGGTGGAGGTTCTTTGTGTACATTGCATTTACCAACCGGTATTACATGACATGGTTCATTTTTCAATAAAGCATAGTTGTTTCCTGTTACCAAACTATTCACTCTACTTTCAGAGGCTAGTTTGAAAGCTCTCTGGTCAATTTCTTTCTGTCTCAATATACTGGCATCTGGTATATGGTTGCTGTTGCTATCTAAAAGGTTTGCTGATTGAGCTATATTTCCAGCCATACTGATGGCTTCCTTTGCATCTTTGATCACATTTGTTCTACAAATGGTTTGGTCACCTGTTTTGTCTTCTTTGGGAGCCAGCTGAACTGCAACTTCTTTATTATGTTTCAAAACCCATAGAGTTTTGGCATTAGTCTCTGTGTCCCCCCCAGATGATAGCTGCCCTATCTTAAGTGTTTGGGGTGAAATTACGGGCATATAATCTGTATCAACCTTTAAAGGAATTGAGGAAAACTGTGTGTTTGTTGACAGTGCATTGGAACAGAGTTCTCTTTTTCTCCCATTATTCAATATATTAGTATCAGCAAGAGCGTTGTTACTCTGAGGACCTGAAGGATTATTTAGATCACTGTTAACATGATTTGTTTTCTCGTACATAGTGGGGGATGAATAGTTTAGCTTTCTTGGAAGTGGACTGTGACAATTTTTTGGGATATTTAGTGGTAAAATGCGGCTGTCCTCACCATGATAGATATTACCAGCTTCACATTTACCTTGCAGTACATTTTCTATCAAATAATCCTCTGATACGGGCTTGTCACTGTTATGTGTTGTAATGCTGACATGTGATGGGGATACAATATGTTCCAAAACAGGACTAACTGTCAGCCCATCTTTTAAAATTGCAGGTGTACTTAAGCCAGAGCCACTGCCCTCAGAAAGAGGGTGATTTGTGTTATCTGATGGTAAAGTTTGGTAGCCACCTTCAATAAGCTCAAGAGTTTTGAATTTTTTTGGGCTGTATTGACTCTTCACCCTCTTCCTGTTGTCTTTCAATTTAAAAAGGATACTAGATGCAAGTGATTTGTAAGTTTCCCGCTTGACCTGAGGTTCAGGAGTTACTTTGGCCTCAGAGTTAGTACTGCCCAGTAGGTCACAGACAGAGGGTGAGAGAACTGTTTGAAGGGTTTCTGTAGGCTCTCCGGAAGGAATGATAGGAGTCATCAGGTGAGAGATGCTAAATGGTGTAGAAGCCAAAGAGCTTACTTCTTGAATTGTCTTAACTTCCGCAGATTCAACTTCTTCATCAATTGGTTTTGAATTTCTCTCTTGAGCTGGTTTTCCAAGTTGATTTGCCGCAACCATATTTTTTGCTCTGCATCCAGTGCGCCTCCAAGGGGCAGCATTTTTATCCCCTCCATCTGAAAGGCACCTCTTCTCAGTTAGAGGTGCAGCAGGTTTAGGCAGGGCCTTTGATGGAGGAGAAGTTGTAGTGGGTTTAGGAACTTTGGCTACAGAGCACACAAAAGTTACTTTCTGACATGACTGTAACTCATTTTTATTCAGAATTTGAGTTGTATGTGATCCAGTCAACTCCTTGTAAGAGGGTATGTTGTACCATTTAGAAACATTGTCAGCAGAGAGAATATCAGTGACTGTATTTTCTTTTCCAAAGGGGTACCGGTTAAAATCTGTCCATGATTCAAAAGGACTAAACTCACTGTGAAGGAAAAAGTTTTTGATGTTGAGTTTTCTCAGCTTTACCGTAGATTTAACAGTTTTAATCTTTGTCAGTTTCCTAGATGAAATCTTGACATCCTTTTCCTTAGAAGAACCATCACTGGATTGATCAAGCTGATTGTTATTGTAGTATCTATTTGATAGACAGGTGTGATAATCAGAGGAAAATTCTGAAAGCTCTTGTTCTATGCTTCGAAGTGTCGATTTATCCCATGCTTCATCATTTGAGTCAACCATACCTCCAGTTCTTTCCTCTGCAGTATGCAGAACTTTGAGAAAGGATGACATGTGGGATATGTTTTCCTGTTGGTGTTGTTTCCAGTGCTGAGGATTGATTTTATCAGATTGATGTTGCCCTGCTTTTTTAGATTTTCTATGCACATTTGTTTTAAAGGGCTCCCCTGCCAAAGGCTTAAAGCAGCTGTATGGCGAGTATCCCCACAAAAAATCATGATTGTACACTGCTTCATCACCAACACAGAGACTACGGAATGCCCTGTCAGTCAGGCTGCTGACCTCTCGATCTGTCTCATCCATTAATAGGTCAGTGAAACCGTTGGGGAAACGATGGTGAAGCATGCTTCCCATCCGATGGTTTATGTGTCGCTTTTCAAGGTAGCTCATTATATCAGCAATTTCGTTAGTACTTTTTCATTACATGTCTTGTGCCCTCTGTTGCTGCTGCAGCTAACTTGATCCTTTCCTCCAGCTTACTTCAACATCAGTGAACTCCTTGGATTTGTCTTTTCACCTACAAAGAGAGCAGAAGAGTCAGTGTCAACATCAGCAAACCTCTAAGCCTTACAGTGTAAGCAGCTGGAACAAAAAAAATTAACATGATTAACCTATAATAATAGACATTTGACATATATACATTTGAGCTTGCCAGCTCTCCTTGCAAGTAAATCTTGTAAGTAAAGACAATCAAAGGTCCTTTGTCCTTCTTCCCAGGTTATTTGGTAAGTGTTTGGGTGTCTAAAGGTTACCATGGTGGCACTTCATGGCAGTGGCCAAGAATAGCTCTTGACAATGTAAATAACAATTTCACTGAATATGCAGCTTAAAATGCTACAAACCAGATATCAAAGTTGCATCTATGATTGCAAATGCTTGCTGGAGCTACGGTCACAAAATGTTTAAAATACAGACATTCTTGACCGTTTAAAAAGCTGACAGATGTAAACATAACAACAGCTGGATCCCTTACCAAGCAAGGGTTGAGGAAGAGATGCGCGAGACGGAGAAAGCAAGGCTGCAGAGGGGGGCTAACTGCAAGGGTAAGCAGAAATCCTCATACACCGCCGCTTCCACCGATTCTGCTCTCCAACCTCCGCTCATTGGATAACAAAATGGATAATATCCGACTCAAACTCTATTCAAAAAAGGTGATATGTAACTGCTGTGTAATCAGCAATATTGGGCAATGCTATTAACCTGCAGGGGCTAACGCTATACCGAGCTGATAGAAACAAAGAGCTCTGCGGTAAGACTCGAGGTGACGGGCTTTGTCTTTACATCATCAACAGCTGGTGCAACAATGCTAGATCGGTCACCAGCTTCTGTTCTCCAGACATCAAGTTTCTGACTGTTAAATGGAGACCGTTCTATCTACCCATAGAGTTTAGTATGGTTAGCATTACTCCTTTTTACGTGCCCCTTAGTGTTAATACAAAAGTGGCTATGTGGACTTTGCAACTCGGGGTGAAAACACTTGAGACCTGCTTTACTTCCAACCACCTCAGGTCATCAGATTATCTCTCGGTCATGCTTATCCCTGCATATAAGCCCCAGCTGATCAGGGCTAAACCCACAGTTAAAGAGGTAAGAGTGTGGTCTAAGGGTGCCATGGAGAAACTCCAAGATTGTTTTGAATGCTCCGACTGGAACATCTTCAAGGCTGCAAAAACCTATGACAACTTTTTAAATATTGATGAGTATGCCATGACTGTGTCAGCCTACATTAACCCTTTAAAGCCCGATCCAATAATAAAACAAAACAGAAAATTACTTTTTTTTGGTTTGAAGTCCTTATTTGGCCTTTTAACTAAATTTGTAAGAAGAAAAAACAGAAATAAATTTTTTATATTAATCATTTATTACTATGCGATAAGTCAAGATAATTTTTTGTGTAGTCTTCTGCCCTCTGTTATCAGGTATATCTGATTGTGTACAATAGGATTTTGAACAAAGTTTTTACCATTAAATTATGCAAAAGGTGTCAGACGAAAAACATTTCAGAAACTGTATGTATCAAATATGATACATTTGGCATTACAGGGTTAACAAATGCATTGAGGTCACCACCCGGGCCAACCAATGACGCTGGATGAATGGAGAGGTTTGGAAATTGCTAAAAGCATAGAACTCAGCTTTCAAATCTGGTTATTAAGAGGCACTGAGAACAGCACGTTCCAACTTAAACCGTTCCATCAGATCAGTAAAGCAGAACCACAGCCAGATGATCTAGGGTCTTTTCAACGATGCCAGCAACACAAGGCATTCGGGTAATCACAGACTACAACACACCCTCCTCCCAGGAGATCCAGCAAACACTGACTTCCTAAATAAACTGAACAACTTATTTGGAAGGTTTGAGGCACTAAACAGCCTCCAGCATTGAGAGCAGTTCCACACCAGGGGGAGGAGTCACTAAACCCGGATGTGGCTGAAGTGAGGAAAACTCTGAGGAGAGTCAACCCAAGGAGGGCCCCTGGGCCTGATAACATTACTGGGCGGGTGTACAAGGAGTGTGCAGATCAGTTGGTTGCTGTCCTCACAGACATTTTTACCACCTTGCTGGACCGAACCGTAGTGCAGGCATGCTTGAGGTATGCCACTATCATTCCAGTCCCAAAGAAGCCTCAGCTCACCTCACTCAACGATTACCGTCCTGTCGCACAGACTCCAATCATGATGAAGTGCTTCGAAAGACTGGTTAAAGAACACATGGTCTCCAGTCTGCCGCCAACATTTGACCCATTTTAGTTCGCCTACGACGTAACTGCCATCTCTGCTCTCCACCTGAGCCTTGTAAACCTGGAGAGAAGAAAACCCACATTCGGATGCTCTTACTGGACTTCAGTTCAGCTTTCAACACCATCATCCCACAGCATCTGATGAGCAAACTGGAACAACTGGGATTCAATACTTCCCTCTGCAATTGGCTGCTAGACTTCCTCACAGACAGACCTCAGTCAGTACGGGTCAGACAGAACGACTCCGATGTCATCACCCTAAGTACAGGGTCCCCTCAGGGCTGTGTCCTGAGCGCCCTGCTGTTCACCCCGATGACAGATATCTGCGTCCCCAGGTTCACCACTGACCACATTGTAAAGTTTGCAGACGACACCACAGTGGTGGGCCTCATCAGAGACAACAATGACCTGGACTACAGAGAGGAGGTGGAGCAGCTGGTGGGCTGGTGCAGAGATAACAGCCTGATCCTGAACGTGGAGAAGACGAAGGGGATCATCATTGACATCAGGAAGAACCAGCCTCTATTGCTCACCAACAGCTCAGCTGCAGACCTGTAACTAGCTGTAGTAACTAGCTCAGCTGTAGTGCTGTAACTGACCTAATCATGCCCCACCCATCCTCACCACCTTCTACAGAAGCACCATAGAGTTTTCTGACCAGCTGTCTCACTATGTGGTGTGGAGGCTGCAGCATCTCAGTCTGGAAGACGGTGAGCAAAGTGGTGAGAACAGCAGAGAGGATCATTGGGGCACCTCTTCCCTCCATTAAAGACATTTCATCCCAGCGCTGCATGTCTTGGGCCTGTAACATTATAAATGACCCCTCACACCCCCAACATATATATATATATATATTTATATTTAAGGGGTCATTGAAAGATTATATAGGGTATTTTGTGTTGGTCCTTAAGGTCTCTGAATAGGGTGTGTAACATTGGTTGGGCTGCAAATGGCATATTTGCTGTTCTATACTCCCTAATGCAAGCCTGGTTAAAAGCCCTAGAATGAAAGGACAGGTTTTCTTCCTTTTATGGTATGAATATTTAGATGAGCTGTGCGCTGATTGGTTGGTTTACAACGAGCGAAGCTGCTGAGCAAAGACGCATCTTAGCAACAAAGCACTCCCTCACTGAAACATTGAAATTGTTGATATGGTTGGGTGACCAGACGTCCTCTTTTTCCTGGACATGTCCGAGTTTTCATACCTAAAAAAATGTCCGGGGGGAATTTCAAAATCGTCCGGGATTTTGGTCAACTACAGTGCAGCACGTAGTCTAAATACACCGGGTACTCAGCCGATCCAAGCCTTCAGGTCCGAGGCTGGTCCGGGAACCCCAGCGGATGGGGGCAGGGGACGGTGCGACTGAACCTGACCCAGTGACGGTATGTTTTCCCCCCACCTGCCTTACTGTGCTTCCCCCCACCAGCCCACTAAGGCAGTCCCAACCCTTGGGGACTCATTCTTGCAGTCATGGACAGAGCTTCCGAAGATTGCTAGATACTTTAATGGGTTTTCCTTTCTCTAAACTGGCGAATTCCTCAGGAAATTGCTTTTGCTGACAATATTTAACTATGGCCAATTCAGCCTTGTCCAAAGCTTCCACCATGAGTAGCTTGGTCACAGTATATTTTCTGAAGTTTTTCATCTCCTCTTTTATGGAGGACTCTATTTGCTCTCCAATGAGGTCAGACTTTGCCAGGGACAGATGTAACTGTCTCCTCTTCGCTATACAGGACAGAAGCCAGTTCTTTATTTTCAGAATCCATGCAACAGATCTCTTTAAACGTATCCAGGAGGAAAAATACTGGATCAGGCGAGACAGAGGCTCTTCTTCTGTATGTATGGGTTTAACCACTTTACCTCAGGATCTTCAGGTGACAGCACACTGATATTTTGTGGACTGACAGGCCACTCACTCAGAGGCTGCAGCAAGAACTGAGGTCCTGACAACCATGCAGGATGTTCGATCAATGCATCAGCTTTCACTACCCTGGAGGCTATGTGTGCTGGGTTACTAGCACCGTCCACATATCTCCATTGTTTGTAGGGTTGTCACGATACTAAACTTTTCAACTCGATACAGATACTAAGGAAAATATTCGATACTCGATACCATTTTCGATACCACAAGGATAAAAACAAAGACTCCAAAATTCCACAGAAATATTTTCATTAATAAATAAAATACAATAAATAAATACAATAAAGGTTGTATGCTGTGCACAATATTAAGCAAGCTTGATAAATTAAAATTAAGTGTTCCTTCCTTGGCTATGCTTTGCACACATAACAATGACACTAGCCAAACCGGTTAAGAAACAAAAATAATTCTCAGCAGCTGCACCTGTTACAAAAAAAAAGTCTGAAACTGAAAAGTGCACAGAATTATTCAATCACACAGTGTTCAGAAAGTGCATTGTCCTCTATTCTGCACTTTAGATGAATGACTGCTTAGTTGACACTGGTGGTGGCACTGTATCGATACTTTTAAAAACGAGTATTGTATCCGGATACAACGTTTCAGTATCGATACTTTTTTGAATATCGATACTTTTGACAACCCTAATTGTTTGGCATCAGATACCTTGAGAATTTGTGAGACTATGTTGGACATAAATACTTTATAGCGTGAGGTCTCATTTTTAATGTTACTTTTTAATGTACTCCTTTTTGGAGCTCCCTTCTCCACAGTACATCCATACTGCTTGCCATAGATGCAGATTTTAGCCCCATCCTAGGGAAGGTTACAGATTTAAGAGAAGCAACTCAAGATTTTCCCATTACAAAAGTACAATGCATTTCAGAATTCTGGTTCTTCAACACCAAGTAAGTAACTGCTCCGTATCTATCCTCACTGGCGTCACAGAAATGATGCAGCTGTGCTGTCTGGGTCTTTCCAAAATTGATGGTTTTGAGACACCAACTGACCTCAAATTTGCCCAACAAATGGAGCTGTTTTAGTAATTTCTACCAGCTCTTCAAGACTGACTCGTGTTAAGTCTCATCCCATCCTAATGCTATCCTGAAGAGGTCTCTCAGGATTTCCTGTGCTGTCAAAGTCCCTGGGCTCAGCATTCCAAGAGGATCATAAATGGAAGCAATGGTTGAAAGTATTTCTCTTCTGGTAAGTGGTTTTTAGTACATTTAGTACATTTAGTACATTTGGTCTATTGCTCATCCAGACTCAATGTCGGCCATTTTCACAACAGCTTCCTTTCTGAAGCGAGTCACAACTCCAATCAGAGAGCTCGTAAGATTAGGGCCTTGGAGCAGTTGAGCATTCAGTGATGTTCCTTTTGTGGGATGGTAAACTCCATGGTTTGGAATATATCAAATCTTTCCATCAGCGCAATCTAACTCCTTCCCTGGAAACTTCTCAGCATAGCCTTTGATCAGGAGCTCCTTTATAAAAGTGTTATAATCGTTGTAAAAAGTTTCTGCAACCTCTGTTTAAGCAATTAGCTGTCACCACATGTGTCAACGCAGCAAATACGCCCACGTGATACATAGACATGCACACCTATCATTATGGCTCCTACGCTAGGATTATTCTTATTCTCCTTTATTAAAGGCACACTATGCAACATTTTTCAGTTAATTAATGTGTTCCATAACGTTTTGGATGATTAAATGAGTCATTTCAGGTTGAACAAAGGTATTCTCGGCCGCCATGGTGGTCTGTGGGGGAAATACCGCACTTGCAATTGCAGGAGCCCTCGGCCCGCACCCACAGGCTCAGAAGTCTCGTGAGAGTCGGTCTTGCTTTACGGCGAGAACTGCTACACGCCCCCAGTTAAAAGCATGCTCGTTGCTAGCACAGTGGCGATCTTTGTGCAGTTATTATGGCGGAACCAGCGTGAAAACAGCGAAAGCCCATTTCGGAGCAGGCAAGAAAGAGGAAAAGGGCTCCGGACAGAGAGAGGAGTCGTACACAGGTGAACATCGGGCAAGCTTTTTCCGAATGGCGAGAGCTAAAATAAAAAGAAGGCTGCAAGGCTGACGCGGACCTCGCGTTTCTGCTGATGCGATTCTAAGTAACATTGGAATGGTTTCTCTCTCTCTGTGTGCATGTTCATACTTTCACTGTGTTAGTCATGCGTTGCGTTCGACTGTCTGCTAAGCTCAAAACAACCACGCCTGGCTTGACGGAGAAACCAGGAGAAAAGCTGTGCATATTTACAACAGTACACTTTTACTTTCGCCCTCTGGGGGGAGCCTCGCTGGAAAATCCACACCGGTTGCATAGTATACCTTTAATGAGGAGAAATATGCTGCTCTTGCTTTAGAAAGGGTCACCTTATACAGCCGTAAAGAACTCTATTTAAATAATCCTGAAGGTTATTAAAAAGTGGCCAGAGAGGACAGGATTGTGAGGAAATACTGTTTCTTCACATTCTATGCCGTATGTCAGCACAAGATCCAAACTATGAAGATGAAAATGTGTTGGACTATTCACATGATGAACAAAGCCAATATAATCTAAGATAGCATTAAAGGCTGCTCTTAAGCTATCACCTTCAATGTCAGCATGGGTGTTAAAATCCCCCTCTATGATGACCCTGTCAGTATTTAATACCAAATCAGAAAGGAACTATGAAAACACATCTAAACATTTAGAATAAGGACCGGGTGGACGATACAAAGTTACAAAAAGAAGTTTCCTTGATTTGCAATTTGGATGAGGAAAATTAAGGGTTAAATGTTCAAAAGAGTTGTAAGTATTAAATGCCGTTGAAGTAATCAGCAAGCCAGACTGAAAGATTGTTGGTACTCCTCCTCTGCCCAGAACTTCTGGGTATGTGAAAATTTAGACGGCTTGAAGGAGTTGCCTTATTTATGCTCACATAATCAATCCTCTTGCTGCAGCCAAGATATGTGCATACAAATGGAAACAATACGTCAGTTGCAGCTTTTGGCTGTGATGCCTACCCTTTTAACAGCCAGAACTCTTCCAGCAAACATGCATGGAAAGCAGTCTGTATTGTGCGATCAGATGAGAGATCGAGCAGGCTTTCCTGCAGCTCTGATGAAAGGTGATGCGCGGTGAAAAAGGTGCAAGGTTGGGGTATCCAATCTCACTTTTCCGGTGTGTCATAATTTGGGGAATACTTACTGAAACATGCAATGAGGCTCCTGAGGTGAGAGGCAATAATTTGTTTGATAGTTTAAATGGTTATTTTGTAACTTAACATAAAGTCATCCAGCTCCGTGAACACAACGCCTCCCCCATCCACTCACGCAGCCTACTGCTCCAACTTTCTCTAAACTGCTGTGACTTAATTAGAGAGAAAAGGTACTTCTATGTTTGAAACTTTTAGAGACAGATTGAAGCTGCTTATTTTTTCAAAAATGCTGGCGAAATATGCAAGGCTCGCACCCAAAATTGGGTCTGTCAGGCAACTGTCAGGCACTTCCAAGAGCCTCGTTAAAACTTTGCAATGAGAAAGCCACCTAACCTCTGAAAGAAGTGCTTCATAGTCTGATCCTATTTCATGACAGCTTGGCAAAAATTCTGCTTTGCACTGATTGGCATTTAATAAAATGAACAATGTTAACAATTAACAATATTAATCTTGTATGAAGAAAATCAAAATGCTCTGGCCCTTGACACATATTGGCAGGTGCATCTCTGTGGATCATTTAGTGCAGAAATTTCATATTGGTGGCTACCTCCAAAACACAGGCCCTCAAACCTTTTCTTGCCCCATGTATAGGTCCATCTCGATCAGTGCACACAGATACACAGCTTTTCCATTTATTCATTTATTTTCCCAGCCACCTCCAACACCATGCTGATTCGCTGACCACAATCTCCAACACAAAGAGCAGAATATAATACAAATGCATCGATGAAGTAAATTTTGAGGATTTAATGACCCTTACTTGTAAAGTGTTTAGGTAGCCAAATAGTAAAGTTTAAGTTCTTTCATTTTAGACTGTCTGCGATCTATTTCTGCAGCCGTCACTCCAGCTATGTAACAGCCGGCAGCAGAGAGAGAGAGAGAGAGAGACAGAGAGAGAGAGAGAGAGAGAGAGATCAAGTTAGGGCCAAGTGAAACTACTTTTGTGTAATAAAAAGCCTGTTCTCCAATCTCTTGTTATTTATATTTTCATATTTTTCCAAAAATGTGGTCAGGACTCCAAGGCTGGGAATGACTGCTCTTGGATATAACTACACCCTCCCCTTTTCCGATGGCTACTGGAAAAGAAAGCTGTTGTCACCATGGTAACAGTCCAAGCTCTGGAAGACAAAAACAATTAACAGCACCCAAGGCCTAGATAAAGGTGTTTTCTCTGAGAATCACACACTGCAAAAAAACTGCAAAAAGATCAAATTCATATAAGTCCTCATATTAGGCTAATTAATTATTTTTAAAAAATGTATACCGCTCTTTGATATAAGAATTATAAAAAGTCACATCCGCTCAAGAAGATGGACCTCAATTCCTTTTCCCCTGTTGCCAAGCTAAAACTAATTTGAAAAAATAATTTGAAACTTGAATGTTAGAAAGCACACTTAAAAGAAATGCTATCAGAGTTACCACATAAATGCCCAAAGTGCAATGTCCTTTTTTTTTGTTTTGTACAGTGTTGTGTCTGGCAATGTGGCAATAAAAATAATTGTCTTGATGCTAAAAAGAGCTAGCCTCGTGAGACCATCCTGATCTCGCAAGCTTTCAAGATTTTACTCGCTAATCAGTCTGGAGACTCTCTGTTGAAGAAAATTTGGAGCCGTTCACCAAACGAACGTCCAATCAGCGTTAGCTTTGAGGCTGGTTGAGGTGTGACTCAACGAGAAGCACGACAGTTCAGTCTAAAGAACATGGCGGCTTCAGCCGATGAAACTAGCATTAGCGTGGCTATCGAGCAAGTTTTATCGGAATTACAGAGTATTTCTTCACTGAAAGAAGAGCAAAACACTGCTCTGGAGGCTTTTCTCAGAGGAAAAGATGTTTTTGCTCTTCTCCCGACTAGTTTCGGCAAGAGTTTGATCTATCAATTGGCTCCTCTTCGTCGTCGCTCTGTTACGTCATATGCTTCGTTTTTCTGATTGGTTTATTTGGCCCGTCTATCACCAACATAGGCCAATCAGCTAACCAGTATTTTCGCCCCTTCCCAAAATTATTTCTACGGACGGTTTCCATATGGATATGCGGAGGAAATCCATCTGGCGAAGTCAGGTTAAAAAAGAGCCCCACAGATTTCACTTTCACAAGTGGAGCAGTAGGGCTATTGCCATAATGTTCTGCTTGTTTCATGCATATAATTTGCTTTATTATAATTTTGCATTGAGTTTTACAGATTATATGGAAACTGCAATGTAAGTAGAACAGAAGAGGAAAAACAGAAAAAAAGGAGAAAAGATGAAAGAAAGAGGAAATAAAAGGGAGGTAATAAAACATTTTCAGTCTGCTTCATCACCTGCAAACAGATGTAAAAAAACAGCACAACCAACAGACATGGTGCGAGACATACAATAAAGTAATACCTAGATACTATCACTGAAGTAGTATTATTTATTGAAGAAAAGAATATGGGCTTTCTGTATGGAAGTGAATCTCTGAGTACCTGGAACTTAACACCTGTAGTTGTTTGTGAGAGTGCACTTGTACATGTAAAGTTTATCCAAAGGGAAAATGCTCAATAGTGGTCTGGAGAGCCGAAGAGGCACTAAATCAGAGCACTGAGTCCAGCTCTGGGAAACCCAAAGCCCCCAACGCCCAAAGGGACCCCAAGACCGGCCGGCCGGGGCCTGGATGGGGCGGAGAAGCCGCCACGAATGAGCCAGTCAGGACGGGGGGAATGGGCTCCACAACTGGCGAAGACTTGAGATGTTCTTGGGAGAGGGAGCAGTTCAGACCCCAACCTGGGAGAGAAAAAAACCCAAAAAAATAATTCTCACTCATTCAATCACACCTTCCCACCCTAGTGCCCACACTCACACCACACAGAGAAAAAAAAACCAGCAACACGGACGCACATTCACACATAACACTCACATCCAGTAATACCAGGACCAAAAACTGGCGGCACCGGTGGTTGGTGCCGAGATTATCGGATGACCCAATAAGTAACCTAAAATCCGGATGGGTGGGAGGGGAGCGGTGAATCCGCCACACCAACCCATCTCGTTCCTGCTTCGAGTCCCCCCCACCCCGCACTCGGACCAGACCCACATGTCCCGCACAGCCCACCCAACAAGAGCTCCCCCACCCCCCCCCTAACTAATTCCCCCAGCCACTGCATGCCCCTCCCTCCAACCTTCTTTGGGGAGAGCAGAAGTGACAGCCCCGCCATCAGCAGGCCACCCCCCCGCAGCAGCCCCCCACCAAGACCACGGACCAGGCACTTCACTCTTCCTCTAGGCCCCAGACTCCGGGTGGCAGCCAGGGAACAGGAGTGTGAGAAGACCATGACCATGACCAGGTGTAATTAAAACTGGGACTACCTAAAGGGGGTGTCCAGCACAGTCCACCTCCCCTCTGGGAGACAGGCAGTGCCAGCGCACCCTCCCAATCGACAACCCTCAATGTCTAAGTTCGAGAGGGAATGGGGGGAGATGACTGTGGTGAGGCCCATGAAATAAGCCCCCCCAGGTGGCCTTGACCCCAACGCCCCCAGCCAACGCCCTACATAGATGTGTGTTGTGAAAATGTTGTGGATGGAAGTGTCTAAAATGCAAAATAAAATTGGGGTCCATCCCAGACGAAGCCCCCACCAGGCAACAGCACGGACCAGTACCGAGCCAGGGAGCCAGACCCGAAGCCATTCTAAAATCCTCATCCCTCCAACGCCACCCCTGCCCGCCCACCGGAGATGTAATCCCTCCCCTACATTAACATTCAAACCTCTTAACACACAAGCGACAAAAGACATCCAGGCTGAGATCATTCCCACTCCCCTTTCCTCCCTTTCCCCGACGAGAAGAGCACAAACCCCTGAAGCATCTGCCATAAGGTGTTAATGTCCATGCCCCCCCCCCGGACCAACAGGGTCCGAGGCCTCCCAGCACACCAAAGGCCGCGGCAGGGCTGGACAGTCGGGCGTACACTGGTCCAGACCCCAAGCAGCATTCCCCACAGATTCCGAACCCCCAATGCCCCTCCAGCGCACCCACCCGAGGGCAACGGGACCCCAGACCCACCCAGCAGTGTTGCCAACTCAGCGACTTTCTCGCTATATTTAGCGACTTTTCAGACCCCTCCAGCGACTCTTTTTCAAAAAAGCGACTGGCGACAAATCTAGCGACTTTTCTGGTGTCTGCCGTGGGGCGCCTCCCCCCCCCCAACCCCGTTTTCCCGCTTCCGCAGATGTCCCTCTCAGCGCCACAGTCAGAGACACAGCATGTTTTCCCTCAGCGTCCAGACAGCAAAAGAACCGCGCGCATGCGCCGGGTTTTGATGGCAGAGGTTGATCACTCTGGAGTCAGCTCCCTCAGTTGCTGAACCTGCCATAGAGAGCCTTGACCAACATGACCATGATCCACTCTTTCTGTGAGCAGGCATGCACAGCCTGTGTGTGTGCAGGGAATTCTTATTAGTTAAAGAAAAAAAAATCAATAATTAACATTTGCTCACATTGTCATTGATTCTTTATAGTCTTTTTTTCCCATTTAGATTGTTAATGTAATGTAAAAAAAATGTTATGGTTCAAAATGTTCATGTTTTAGCATGATTTTTAAGGTCCTTAGTGGACCACAAGGGAAAAAAGAAAAAGTTAAATAAAAAAAAAAGTTGAAAAAAAATATATATATTATGCAAATTAGGCAATGACATCATTCAGCGACTTCTAGCGACTTCTAGCACAGCCAATAGCTACTTTCCTTTCTGAGGAGTTGGCAACACTGCCACCCAGCAGCAGCACAGCTACCAGGCCAGCAGCCCACGTCCGCCACAACAGAACCCCCCTGAGAGCACCACAAGCGGCCGCTGTAGGATGCCCCGTGGCATCCCAAGCCCCACCCCAAAGGGGGTAAAATACCCCGGGGTCAGACCCGCCAGGCACCCCACTCCGAGTGCCCCCCGAGCCTTCCAGGACCCAAGAACCCCAAAACTAGCCCCCGCTTCCTGTAGGACGTTGCCCACAGCTCCCCACTACACCAAGTGATGGAGCCGATGAAGGGAGCCCAGAGACATCAGTCTGATGGGGATGCAGATGCTGTCTCAAGATTTATATGACCCAACAACAGATCTCTATACTGAATGATGCTGAGTTTATCCTTACTTTTCCAATTCATGAGGATAGTTTTCTTTGCGATACATAATGCAATGAAGGCCATGCAAACTGATTTTTTTCCCAGAGAGCTTCCCTCAAAGTCACCCAGCAAGCAAACTGAAGGGGAAAGTGAGATTTTACAACCCAGGCACAGTGATAAGTGCTTATATACATTTACCCAGAACATCTGAACCGGCGTACATAACCATAACGCGTGAATATAATTATCAAGTTGATAGCCTGTGCACAGATAATAGATTGTGCAAGACCCATCTTGAAAAATCTTAGACCTGTATAGTGCACTCTGTGGAGGATTTTCTGTTGTATTAATTGTAAATTGGGGTTTCCAGTCATGTTAAAAGTTGTTAGAAATATCTGAGACCAGATGTTTTGTTCAAGGCTGGCTGATAAATCCTCCTCCCATTTAGTAATAGGAAGAGATATTGTATCACCCAGTTTAGTCAGTGTCCTGTATAACTTAGACAGTAGTTTTGGGGGGTTTAAATCTAGGAACTCTAATATATTAGTTGGAATTTCTAAACTTCCATCAATATGCTTAAATTTGCTTCTAATTATAGCTTTAATTTGCTCATATTCTAAGAATTTATTTTTGTTAATGCCATATTGCAAATTTAATTAAGCAAATGTGATAAACTCCGTACCTTCAAATAAATGATCCAGATAGTTAATACCTTTATTCTTCCAGTACGGAAAGTTTATTATTGTTTTGTCAGGGTTGTTCCAGATGGGTGTAGGACTGCACAGGATAATTCCCACCATGCTGTCAGGGAAGAGCTGATGTTAATATTGTCTAATATTGTCTTCTTTCTTAAAAAGCTCTGTCCGCCTCGTGTCCACCCCTACTCATCAGCACGCTCTCACCAACTATGCAGCTGGAGGTGCGCACAGTTGATCTGAGTACCACATGCAGAAGAGAGACAGGACGAACGTTTGGATTCTTTAGCTGTTGTAAACAAAATAATGTAACAGAGCATCTGTAACAGAGTACATGCAGTTAATTACTACTTAAGAAACATAAAACTTCTTTAAACACATAAAGTTAATGAAAAAGATGAATGCAGAAGCAACAAAGATACAAAAAAATATTGTAAAAATGGCCCCATAGTCATCCTTCTAAATCGTTTAATTAAAAATGACAGATTCTCTATGGCTGCATCTGTTAATTGAGGATGTTTAGTTTTAATAGGAGCCAATGTTTTTATCCTTTAAAGTAATACAGCAAGTTTTTTTTTCTGTTTCACTTTAAAATATCTGTTTTATCTAATATAGCATGTATACATTTGTGTTCTTTTACAAGTCTTGTTACAACCCTACAGGCAAATGATGTGCATTAATACTGCTGCCTAAACAGATGAACTGTGTAGGTCAAAAACTCATGATGGCGGCACCCAAATGCAGCCCCTACATCAGCTTTCGATAATTCTACAAAAAATGCCGCCTAGAATGCTACAAACTATGCATACTATGTACCTATGGCCACCTGTGCCTGCTGGGGCTAAGGTCCTCAAGTGTTTTTTCTGGAGTCGTAAATAAAGCCAGCCTTGACTTCTTAAAAAGCTTCGGAGTGCTTGGAGAAAAAAAGGTGTGCAAGGCTGTGGAAGCGTGGCTGCAGAGGCAGGCTAATAGCGAAGTTAAGAGTGAATCCCCACAGACCGCTACTCCCTTCACTCCTGCCCTCCTACGTCTGCTGTTGTCTAGACAAAAAAAAATTATCATCTTCAACTCAAACTCTCTTCAAAGGAGATCAGTAACTGCTGCACTATCATCCTGACGAGTAATGGCTTAACTCATCCATACCGGATTTGCCGTTAGCCTGGAAGGGCTCACAATATTTCTTACCGGAAATCTAAACTCAGCGATAAGAGCCAGGGAGAGGGCCGTGTGTTCATATCAACAACAACTGTAGTAATTAGTGTTGCGCCAAAGCCATTTTTTGGCCCCAAAACTCCATACCTGGCTGTGCAGTATCAGCCGATTACCAATACCATTCCAATGCCATCTGTTTGAAATTGATGTGTGTGTGTGTGTGTATATATGAAGAACTGAATATTACTTGGATGTAAAATAATTGTCATCATGGCTTTGTCAAGCTGCTGCAGCACTTGTGAAGCAGGAAAAAGACTATTACAAAGTGAATCCAGTAGAACTTTTTATTGCCTACCTCGAATGGGTGACAATAGTTGAAAAATCATTTGCCACTCAAAATGGTATTGGTGCCCTATTTGTTATGATATCAATACCACAATTTTAGTGCTGTATCCGGGTCCCGCCTGGTATTGGTGCAACACTAGTTGTAATAATGCTAAATTTATCACATTTGAGTCCAGCGCTGGGACACCCTAAGTCCCAGACGCCCAAAGGGACCCCAAGATCCAAAGCACCAAGGAGGGGCCAGCCCAGGAAATCAGACTCCCACCAAGGGAGGAGGAGAAACAGCCCCAAGGAATGCAAAAAATGCATGGTCATGGTCTTCTCACACCCCTGTTCCCCGGCTGCCACCCGGAATCTGGGGCCTGGAGGAAGCACAAAGTGCCTGGTCCGTGGTCTTGGCAGGGGGCTGCTGCAGAGGGGTGGCCTGCCGATGCTGGAGCCCCCTCGAGCCGCGGGGAAGAGTCCGCGGGCTCAGCCGGACCCAGGGGAGAAGCTACCAGGAATGGCCAGTAGCCACCTGGGCATCACCACATTGTGAAGTTTGCAGACTACACTGTAGTGGTGGGCCTCATCAGAGACGACAACGACCAGGACTACATAGAGGAAGTTAAGCCGCTGATGGGCTGGTGTAGAGACGACAGCCTGATCCTGAATGTGGAGAAGCTGGAAACTCTACACACTACACACTTTATTGCTCATCACCTTCCTTGAACTCTAAAGCCCATCAAGTTTCTCTGCTGTAGCATCAGACTGACCTAAAACTCTTCTGAGAACGGACCTGGTGAGACGGACGCCCCCAAGCCACCAGGATGCCGGAGCCCCCAGGAGCTGGGGGGACAAGTCCGCGGGCTCAGCCGGCAGCCAGCCGGGATCTGAGGCCCCAGGGGCGCCCTACCCCCCAGCAGGAGCCCCAGCCAGGCCCCGGCCAGCCAGGGCCTGCGGAGAAGCCTCCAGGAATGAGCCAGTAGCCACCTGGGCATCCAACCCCAAACCCTGAGCTCCACCAGTGCACCGGCGAGCCCAGGCACCAGCCAGCGGAGGGAGAGCAGGATCGGGGGAATGAGCTCCCTACTGGGCTAAGACTTGAGAGGTGCTTGGGAGAGGGAGCAGTTCAGACCCCAACCTGGGAGAAGAAAAAAAACGTCAGTTTTTCAGGCTTCTGCTCTCAAGACCTAGTTTTGGACTATTGACTGCACACCTTTCTAACTGCCTAGAGAGTTCATTGTTGTTAGCATCACTGCTGTATATGCCTCCCCAGCATATACAAAAGAGGCCATGAGGTTTCTCTACAGGGAGGTTGTTTTCATCATTGCTGGAGATTTTAAACATGCCAATTTAACCAAAATGTTGTTGACATTGCAACTCGGGGACAGAACAGTCTAAATTTAGCCTACTTTAACATAAAAGATGCATTCAGAGCAGCCCCCTGCCCCCACCTTGGCTCGTCAGACCACCTAATTCTTATTTTTTTTAAATAAGGTGGCCATCTAATCAGAAAAAAACTTAAAGTGAAGTAGGTAAGGTGTGGACTGAGGGGGCTGTGGATGCATTCCAGGACTGTGCTGAATGCTCTGGCTGTAATATGTTCAAACCAACAGCTACCTAGAGTATGACAACAAGATATTGATGAGTAAGCACCACAAAGAACATCATAACCAGGGCCACCCAATAACCCTGGATGACTGGGGAGGTTCGAAAATGGCTAAAAGGGGAGAGGGGGCACATTGGCCGCTCCAGTTTGCCTATCATAGGAACCGCTCCACTGAGAACACCATCTCCTCTACTCTTCACCTGACCCTAGCACACCTGGTGGATAAGAATACCTATGCTGTTCCTGGACTTCAGTTCAACTTTCAGCACCATCACTCCACAGCATCTGATGGGAAAACTGGAAGGTCTTCTATACAGCCCTTTGCAATTGACTGCTAGACTTCCTCACCAAAAGACCCCAGTTAGTCCGGGTTGAACAGAACATCTCAGACAGGTCAAAAGGCCCCCCTCAAGGCTACATCCTGAGCCTCCTTCTGTTCACTCTGATGACACATGACTGCAACCCCATGTTCACCACAATCACATTGTGAAGTTTGCAGACTACACTGCAGTGGTGGGCCTCATCAGAGACGACAACAACCAGGACTACATAGAAGAAGTTAAGCAGCTGATTGGCTGGTGTAGAGACAACAGCCTGATCCTAAATGTGGAGAAGCTGGACACTCTACACACTTGATTGCTCATCACCTTCCTCGAACTCTAAAGCCCATCAAGTTCCTCTGCTATAGCATCAGACTGACCTAAAACTCTTCAGAGAACGGACCCCCTGGTGACGGACCCACACTGAGCTGAGGCCGAACCGCACGTCTCCCTCTTTTTCCCCACTTCCTTCCTGGAGAGGAAGATGTTTCAAAGTAAAACCCACCCCCTTCTCTATTAGATGCTTTAATGAGGTGCTAAACTTGGGTGAAAGACAGGCAGGTAGGAGAAACTTGAATACATGCTGATGTTTAATATGTGCTGGTTTAAAGGTTGAAATTAGTGCAAGTGATATTTCTTTCTTCTTTTCTTTCTATCCTGCTTTCCTTCTCTTTCTGCTTTAAGGTTAGTCCATAGAGAACTTTCATCATATGAAAAGGGGGGTTACACACACACACCCACACACACAACCATACCCCCCCCCCCCCCCCCCCCCCTCCCCCACACACACACACACACAGCCCTGCTTCTGCCGCTTGGCTGAACAAACTTCTGCTGCTGTTATTAATGCATTTTTAACCATTAATCATTTAAGCTGAAAGTATTTCTGTTGTTTTAACTGCACTGTTGTTATTATCATATCTGCTGCTATTCCAAATGGACATTATTGAATGTATTAACATCTGGCCTATCTTAGACAATCACAGAAGCCAGTAAAATGGACTATTAGAATTTTATTCTTTTTCTTTCATATAATCACTTAGTCTACCTCGTGTTTATTTTCTAATAGTGTGAGGTGCTTTGCATAGATGTTAGATTTATTTAATCCTAAATTATTAAAATAAAGACATCATTGTTTAACTTGCAGTTGTTTGTGATTCATATACGAATGGTTTATCACTCAGGCCAGATCTACCCTCTTTTGGTAATAGTTTGAATAACCTGAGAGGAGATGAAAGGCATAAAGCATGGTAAGTAAGCAAATTAGAGCTACAATTATTCAACTAAGAACACTAAATTGATTTCACCTCCAATTTTGAATAAGTTAAACAATCAACTACAACTTCAGTTCTAGTTAATCATTTATTCATTATCTGCAGTATATCATTTTGCACAATAGCAATAAGCTGCTCATTAACTGTTTGAAAAGCTGTATGCATCGAAATCATTTTGTATACACAGAGTGTATACAAAATGACAAATACATTTGTTTAAGTCCATTGTACCATAAAATTATAAATTCTAATGTTAGGTTTTATTATTTATACATCATGTGCACTGTTAATTTGTTAGTCAGATTAGACAGAGCAGAAGGCCTTCCTTCACATTGTGGATGTCACGGTGTGTACGGAGGTCATCTAATCAAGACAGCCTTCGTGTCTTTAAGAGTACACAGGATATGGGCACATCTTGGAGTCGAAAGGGCGGAGCTGTGAGTGATGGCTGCCGACAGGTCACGCTCGAGACTGAGGACGAGGGATCGGGAGACTATGGCGTCTTTAAGAACAGGAGAAGAACTTTCTGGAAATATAGAGAGTATCGCAAGTGAATCGGATGACGAACAAGAAGAGTGACAAGAGGTTACTTCAAAGAGAACTAGGAAGAAGACTTCTGAATCAAGTCACAGTGAGGCAGAGATACAGAATGAATTGAAAAAAGTAAAAAAAGCCAATACGACAGAGCAATGGAAAGTGGTGATCGAGTTTGGAGAAAAATCTAGTAGCAAGTTACATCCGGTAAAGCTTACTAAGGCAATTCATGATGAAATTGGTCACATTAAACAAGCTAGATTTTTGAGTAAAGGCAAGATGTTGATTGAAGCAGTCAATAAAATACAACAGCAAAAGATTTTGAAAATGAAAACACTGAATGAAGTGCGAGTGAAAAGTCATATTCCTGGCGAAAATCGTAGGAGTAGAGGTGTAATTAGTGGAGTTCCAGTGGATATAAGTACTGAAGAAATTAAGAAAGAAATTAAAGGAAATAAAGTCTCAGAAGTGAAGCGTCTTCTAACAAGATATCAGGGGAAACTTGTGGATATTCTATCTGTATTGTTGCAATTTGAGGGAGATATGCCACAAAAAGTAATGATTGGATGCATGTGCTTTAATGTGAGGGAATTCATACCTAAACCATTACGGTGCTTTAAGTGTCAGAGAATGGGCCATGTAGCTGATCAGTGTAAGTCTAAACCAAGATGTGCCAGGTGTGCAGGAGAACATGAATATGGACAATGCCCAGAAGGTACTAAAACTAAATGCTGTAATTGTGGGGGAGAACATAGTGCAGCATATCAGGGATGTGAAGTACAAAAAAAAGCTAAAGAAATCCAGAGATATAAAATACAGAACAAAGTAACATATGCTGAAGCAGCAAAGCAAGTCACATTGGGAGGGACTGCAGATTCTCAAGCGGTGAATCAACACACATTCTCAGCAAAGGACTTCCCTGAAATTCAGCAAATGAACAACATGAGTGCCATAAAGTGTTCACATAAGTGTGAAGTAAAGGACGATACTTTATTGGTAGATAAGTATAAATTTGTAGCTTTCATAGGTATGGTAGTGAATGTAGCAATGCAGCAGACAAAAAAAAGGTCTCGGCTGAGGACTATTGTGGAGGCAGCTAAAAATTATTTGGGGATCAATGATATGACTGTAGATAAAATATATGAAATGTTGGTAACTAATGAAGGAATCTCTCAGGGAAGTGATTAAGTTCATAAATAGGTTTCCTTATCCTTCAATGGAATGCCAGAAGCCTATTAGCGAATGGACAAGAATTTAAGAGGTATGTACAACAGCTAAAAGTAAAACCTGATGTTATTTGTATTCAAGAAACATGGTTGAAAACACAACTGGATTATATCGTCAGAGGGTATAAAGTTATAAGACAGGATAGAGATAATGGTCAAGGAGGGGGGTGTGCCATCTTCGTTAAAGAAGGTATTTCTTATGGGAGAATTGAAATGACTCATAGTATTGATATAGAGGTAGTGGTAATTGAGATTTGGGTGAATAAAAGAAATATAGTAATTGTAAATTTGTATAATCCATGTAAAAGAATGAAGATTGAAGATTTATTAAAGATTGATCGAGGAAACAAAATAATATGGTGCGGGGATTTTAACGCTCATAATACACTTTGGGGTGGAAAAACTACGGATTATAATGGATTGTTATTGGAAGAATTAATGGAGAATAAAGGCTTGGTTTGTTTAAATAATGGACAGGGCACTAGGGTCAATATAAATAACGGAGTAGAGTCAATGTTAGACTTAACATTGGTGTCAAGTGAGTAAGCAAGTGGGAGTAAGTGGGAAGTGCAAAATGATAATAGTATTGGAAGTGATCATTATCCAATTTTAATTAATTTTGAGGAAAATATCAGGATTGAACTTGATGGGGTAACAAGATGGAAATTGGATAAAGCGGATTGGAGTAAATTTGCAAGAGCTTGTGATTAGGAGGTACGTAAGATTGACATGACAAGGGAGGTGGAAGAATTAAATGAAAGTATTATCAAAGCTATATCTAATAGTGCATCACAAGCAATTGGTAAGAGTAAAAGTAAAAAGAAAGTTAAAATGGTACCATGGTGGAGCAATGAATGTTCCGAAGCTATTAGAAATAGAAATAAAAAGTTTAGAGAATTGAAAAGAAATCATTCAATGTCAAATTTGATAGAATATAAAAGGGCACAGTTAGAAAGGTTATTAAAAGGGCAAAAAAGAATTATTGGAGAGACTTCTGTTGTACTATTGGAAGAACAACACCACTAGATAAAGTTTGGGGAATGATTAAAAGAATGAGGGGAATTAGACACGATAAGGATCTGCCAGTGTTGAAAAAAGGGAAAGAAGTAGCGTGGGAGAATAAAGACAAAGCAGAAATGCTGGTAAAGAATTTTGTTAAGATTCATAGCTCAGATAATCTGACAGAAGTAGGTAAAGTAAGAAGACAACAAACGTTAGATAGATTTCCGGAGGTACTTGAAAAAAGATTAAATACTCAGAGTCCTCTAGATGAGGCATTTACCATACATGAGATGAAGAGGGCTCTAAGTAAGAGTAAAAGAACGGCGCCTGGAAAGGATAATATAAGTTATACCATGATAGAAAATTTAAATGATTTTGCAATGGGTAAAGTATTAGAGTTATTCAACAAAGTTTGGGAGGAGGGTAAGTTACCAAAAGGGTGGAAAGAAGCAATTATCATCCAATTAAAAACCCTGGAAAAGATCCTACAAATCCTGATCATTATAGACCTATAGCTTTAACGTCAAATATGGGTAAAATCATGGAGAAAATGATTACAGAAAGAATAACATATTATTTAGAAAGAAATGGGATATTATCTTCATTTCAGAGTGGATTTAGAAAGGGTAGGAGCACTTTAGACCCTTTAATATGCCTGGAAAATGATATTAGGAAAGCACAAGCAAATAAAGAGGGGGTAGTAGCTGTTTTCTTTGATATAGAGAAAGCGTATGACATGATGTGGAATGAAGGATTATTAATAAAGATAGATAAAATAGGTATAGGTGGGAAAATGTATAACTGGATAAAGGATTTCTTATTTGATAGATATATTCAAGTTTGTGTGGGTAATTATATTTCTGACACTTATTTAGTTGAAAACGGCACCCTCAGGGAGCGTCATTAGTCCGGTACTATTTTCTATAATGATAAATGATGTATATAAGAAGGTTAAACCTGACATGGGAAAATCACTTTTTGCAGATGATGGGGCAATTTGGAAAAGGGGAAGGAACATAGAATATGTTGTAAAGAAAGTTCAGGATGCTATTGATGTGGTGGAAGATTGGTCTTTGAAATGGGGATTTAAATTATCTGTTGAGAAATCTCAAGCTATGTTTTTCACGAAAAAGAAAGTGAAAGAAGATGCTTGTCTGAAATTGTATAAACAAAGATTAGAAAGGGTAAAAGTTTTTAAATTCTTGGGGTTGTGGTTTGATAGTTTGCTTACGTGGAAAAATATTAAGATAGAAGATAAATGTAAGAAAGTACTGAATATTATGAGGTGTTTATCAGGAAGTATATGGGAGCTGATCGTATGGCATTGAAAAATGTATATATTGCATTAATTAGATCAGTTCTAGATTATGGTTGTATTGTTTTTGATTCAGCTGCTAGTTCATCTTTAAAAAGGTTGGACATAATTCAGGCTCAAGCGTTGAGAATATGTTGTGGAGCAGTAAAATCAACTCCAATATCTGCGCTTCAGGTGGAGGTTGGAGAAATGCCATTAAGTCTTAGAAGGAAACAGTTGAGGGCAAATTATTGGACTAATTTACAAAGTCAAAAAGAAACGCATCCAACAAAAAGAATATTAAGTGAAAGTTGGGAAAGCAGTAAAATTAAAAAGGAGGTATTTAGTAAGGGAATTATTCAGATAATCAAGGAGTTAGAACTCAATAATTGGGACGTTAGTCTAACTGTCTAAATGCCAGCTATACCATCATGGTTACTACCTCAACCTAGTGTTGATCTTTCTTTATTAAAGAAGATAAATTCAAGAAATAACATGTTTAGTATACAAACTTATGTGAACACTTTGATTCATGAGAGATATGGGTATTATGTACATATATTCACTGATGGGTCAAAAAATCCAGAGAATGGAAAAACAAGTTGTGCTTTTTACATTCCTGAATTAAAAGTTAAGGTGTTTAAAAGATTAACTGATCATTTTTCGGTTTATACAGCAGAAATGATGGCAATCATGTTGGCATTATACTAGATAGAGGAAGTCAAACCCCTGAGAATATTAATATGTTCAGATTCAAGTGCAGCATTGACTAGTCTTAAAAATAAGTTATCTAAATGTAGGGAGGATATTATGTTAGAAAATTTATTATCATTATACCGAGTACGTAATCTGGGGATTGATGTTCAGTTTTTATGGATTCCAGCACATAGTGGCATTAAAGGGAATGAGATGGCAGATTCGTTAGCTAAGAAAGGGTTGACGATAAATGAGTAGAAGTACTCGTACTCGTCGTCTCCCGCTTTATCCGGAACCGGGTCGCGGGTGCAGCAGACTAAGCAGAGACTCCCAGACTTCCCTCTCCGCAGACACCTCCTCCAGCTCTGTTGGGGGAAGCCCCAGGCGCTCCCAGGCCAGCCGAGATACATAGTCTCTCCAGCGTGTCCTGGGTCGTCCCCTGGGCCTCCTCCCGGTGGGACATGCCTGGAACACCTCCCGAGGGAGGCGTCCAGGGGGCATCCGAAGAAGATGTCCGAGCCACCTCAACTGACTCCTCTCGATGTGGAGGAGAACCGGCTCTACTCTGAGCCTCTCCCGAATGACCGAGCTCCTCACCCTATCTCTAAGGGAGAGCCCAGCCACCCTGCGGAGAAAGCTCATTTCAGCCGCTTGTATCTGGGATCTCGTTCTTTCGGTCATGATCCAAATTTCATGACCATAGGTGAGGGTAGGAACGTAGACCGACCGGTAAATTGAGAGCTTTGCCTTTTCGCTCAGCTCCCTCTTAACCACAACAGACCGGTGCAGCGTCCGCATTATTGCAGCAGCCGCACCGATCCGTCTATCGATCTCCCGCTCCATTCTTCCCTCACTCGTGAACAGGACCCCAAGATACTTGAACTCCTCCACTTGAGGCAGGGACTCTCCTCCAACCTGAAGGGGACAAGCCACCTTTTTCCGTTCGAGAACCATGGCCTCGGACTTGGAGGAGCTGATTCTCATCCCGGCCGCTTCACACTCGGCTGCGAACCGCCCCAGCGCACGCTGTAGGTCTTGGCAGGAGGGAGCCAGCAAGAACTACGTCATCCGCAAAAAGCAGGGACGAGATCTGCTGTTCCCCAAACCAGACCCCCTCCAGTCCTTGGCTGCGCTAGAAATCCTGTCCATAAAAGTTATGAACAGGACCGGTGACAGAGGGCAGCCCTGTCGGAGTCCAACATGCACTGGGAACAGGTCCGACTTAGTGCCGGCAATGCGAACCAGACTCCTGCTCCGCTTGTACAGAGAACGGATGGCCCCTAATAAAGGGCCCCCGACTCCATACTCCTGGAGCACCCCCCACAGGGCAGTACGAGGGACACGGTCGAATGCCTTCTCCAAGTCCACAAAACACATGTGGACTGGTTGGGCAAAATTCCCATGAACCCTCAAGCACCCTGCAGAGGGTGTAGAGCTGGTCCACTGTTCCACGGCCAGGACGAAAATCACACTGCTCCTCCTGCAGCCGAGGTTCGACAATCAGCCGGACTCTCCTCTCCAGCACCCTGGCATAGGCCTTTCCGGGGAGGCTGAGAAGTGTGATTCCCCGATAATTGAAACACACCCTCCGGTCCCCCTTCTTGTGGAGGGGAACCACCACCCCAGTCTGCCAATCCAGGGGTACTGTCCCCGACCTCCACGCGATGTTGAAGAGACGTGTCAACCATGACAGCCCGACAACATCCAGAGCTCTAAGATACTCAGGACGGATCTCGTCCACCCCCGAAGCCTTGCCACCGTGGAGTTTTTTGACCACCTCGGTGACTTCGGCCTGGGTGATGAACGAGGGATTACTGAGGTAGAAGTAAAAGTACCAATTAGCAAAACAGAAATCAAATCGTACATACAAAGCAAAATTAAGGTACAGTGGCAAAAATTATGGGACAATGAAATAAAGGAAGACATTTATATAGGATACAGCAAAAAGTGGGAGAAGAAGAGCCTCTGGGGAAGAGCAGGAGAGAACAGGGGATGTTTAGTAGAATTTAGGTTAGGTCACACGAGGCTAAATGCATCACTGCCTGTTATTGGGAAGCATCCAACAGGAAAATGTGACATGTGTAGTCAACCAGAAACAGTAGAACATGTGCTGTTTGAGTGTATTAAATATGCAAGTATAAGAATAGATTTAAGGAAAAGAATGGAACATGAAGGAATCAACAACTGGACATTAAAATATCTTCTCAAATAAATCCAGAAAGACAGTACTTAAAATCATGTCATCTTATCTTCAACAAACTGGACTAAACCTAAGGATTTAAGGAAACATAAATAAGATCAAGTAGGTGGCGATAATGCTCCATTTGGTTACAAGTCGCCAGTAAAAAAGAAGAAGACGAAGAAGAAGAAGAAGAAGAAGAAGAAGAAGAAGAAGAAGAAGAAGAAGAAGAAGAAGAAGAAGAAGAAGACGAAGAAGAAGAAGAAGGAAGAAGAAGAAGAAGAAGAAGAAGAAGAAGAAGAAGAAGAAGAAGAAGAAGAAGAAGAAGAAGAAGAAGAAGAAGAAGAAGAAGAAGAAGAAGAAGAAGAAGAAGAAGAAGAAGAAGAAGAAGAAGAAGAAGAAGAAGAAGAAGAAGAAGAAGAAGAAGAAGAAGAAGAAGAAGAAGAAGAAGAAGAAGAAGAAGAAGAAGAAGAAGAAGAAGAAGAAGAAGAAGAAGAAGAAGAAGAAGAAGAAGAAGAAGAAGAAGAAGAAGAGAAGAAGAAGAAGAAGAAGAAGAAGAAGAAGAAGAAGAAGAAGAAGAAGAAGAAAGAAGAAGAAGAAGAAGAAGAAGAAGAAGAAGAAGAAGAAGAAGAAGAAGAAGAAGAAGAGAAGAAGAAGAAGAAGAAGAAGAAGAAGAAGAAGAAGAAGAAGAAGAAGAAGAAGAAGAAGAAGAAGAAGAAGAAGAAGAAGAAGAAGAAGAAGAAGAAGAAGAAGAAGAAGAAGAAGAAGAAGAAGAAGAAGAAGAAGAAGAAGAAGAAGAAGAAGAAGAAGAAGAAGAAAGAAGAAGAAGAAGAAGAAGAAAGAAGAAGAAGAAGAAGAAGAAGAAGAAGAAGAAGAAGAAGAAGAAGAAGAAGAAGAAGAAGAAGAAGAAGAAGAAGAAGAAGAAGAAGAAGAAGAAGAAGAAGACGAAGAAGAAGAAGAAGAAGAAGAAGAAGAAGAAGAAGAAGAAGAAGAAGAAGAAGAAGAAGAAGAAGAAGACGAAGAAGAGAAGAAGAAGAAGAAGAAGAAGGAAGAAGAAGAAGAAGAGAAGAAGAAGAAGAAGAAGAAGAGAAGAAGAAGAAGAAGAAGAAGAAGAAGAAGAAGAAGAAGAAGAAGAAGAAGAAGAAGAAGAAGAAAGAAGAAGAAGAAGAAGAAGAAGAAGAAGAAGAAGAAGAAGAAGAAGAAGAAGAAGCAGAAGAAGAAGAAGAAGAAGAGAGAAGAAGAAGAAGAAGAAGAAGAAGAAGAAGAAGAAGAAGAAGAAGAAGAAAGAAGAACAACACATCTTGGAGCCGGTCTGATAGGAGAGCTGCTGTATCTGTAACCCTGAGACAGAGAGGCAACCTGCATGGAGTTCAAGACATGGATGGCGTGTCAGTTTCTGATACAGATAGATAAGCATCCACATGATGCAACACAGACTCAGAAGGTATAAGAAGCAGGAGATGACGTTGTTCGGGCTCAAACTTTGCCGGACGCTTGCGGACGTGATTTTTGAGACCACAGCTGTGGATAGCTCTAAGCATTTTTCTCTGTCCTGTAACGACCTGATCTGGAATAAACTCTGTTACTTTTTTACTCCTCTTTTTATAGTCCTTTTTTATATGGTTTTACCCAGTTTGAGTTAAGAGTAGTAAATAACTTGCTCCAAGGAAAGAACCGGTGAGGAGGCCCCGGGGCGCTACAGCCTTTACTTCCAAGGGACAAATCCTCCTCATTTTAACAAATTGGTGTTTCTGCCCATGACCTGGAAGCAAAACAACACAGCCACCGATGGAAAAAGCTCCACAGCCTGCGGCCGAAACACTGATAAGGTGAGGAGATTCCTTATTACAAAATATCTCCAGTGTTTTTAATGTTAAAACACTTTGGCTGTGTTGTGATTTTCTGAAGTGAGCTGAAGCTTTTTATGCAAAAGAGGACAGAGAAATTGCTCAGAGTGATTTTAGTTTTTTGTTTTTGCGGTTTTTGTTTTTGTTGTTTTTTTTTTACATTGCGAACGTGTACACATAAAAAAAAAAAGAGAGAGAGAGAGAGAAAGTCATGCATTCTGCTGTGGGTAGAGGTTGAAATCCGACTGAAGGAACCCTGCGCAAACACCTTCAAAAATTATACTGCCCACTAGGATAAAGTTGGTTGGAGAGCCAACGGTTTCTGCATGCAGAACGGGACGGTGATTTTATTCCGGTCTGCCTGCAGACACGAAAGATGCACTTCTGAAAACAGACGCACCGACAGATACCAGTCACATAGCTGGCTAGAGTTTGCCAGTATGCTCCCATAAAAGGACATTTACGAAAAACCGAGACTGAAGACAAAGTAGAGGGGGTCAGGTGAAACGGACCTTTGGGGGCTTTTTCTCTTTCCTTCTCTTCTCTTATAAAAGAAAGAGAGAGACGATAAAATGGAACCCCATAAAACATATTAGGCCGAAGCCCGAATTAGGCAACTTGTTGTCTAATTCCAGAGTTGGTGGAGTGAACTAGGCGGAACTATATATAAATCTTTTTTCTTTTCTCTAAATTTCTTTTCATTTTCTTTCACTGACGGACGTATTTCTTTGACGGACGAACTTCCTTAGCAGAAAAGCGGCTCATTGTAGCTTATAGGTAAAAAGTTTAAAGCACCAAGGGATCTCACGTTAGACGTCGAGGTCAAATTATATACACAGTGTTAGCAAAAGGTGTGATTTATATTCTGTGTCTGTCTGTTGTATGCTGTTTATTCAATGTCTGTCTTGGGGTGTAAAATAGTTGTCCTATTATGTGTCAGTATAAACAGATTATCAAGAAATATGATCTGGTCTAGATCATTTCTATTAGAAAGTGTTTGGGTTTGGTTGTCTTTCGTTCCTATTGTTATGAAAATGTCGATGTTTCTGTGATTTTTGGAGGTGAACCTTGGAAAGGAAAGCTTAAAATATAAGAGGTTGATATATTTACAATTTACGATGTCTTGAAATTAACATTTTAAAGGTAAGAAGATCAATTAGTATATTTTCAGTGCTGTAAACCCCGGCCCAACATTGAGCTCCAGAAGGTGGATCGACAGAGCAGCCCTTCACTTAGAGGCAGGAGAGAAAAGAAAAAGAAGACACAGAGAGACTGAGTGCACACAGGGCCGATCACAGCAGAGGCAGGGCCCAGGAGTCTAGAAGCAGTTTTTACCTTAAAGACATCTACCAATTACTACACTAGAATGGTATTGTAATCTGCATTTAGAGTGACTGATTCAGGAGCTTATATTTGAAAATGTTAGACCACACAAGCTAAGTTTTCAAACTGTAGCAAAGTGAATATAAATTAAACACTGATCACTGAGGATACTCTAAGGTGAATTAAATGGATCTTTACTCAGTCAACTGTTCAAAATAGAGTGGGTTACATCAAATAGATAAATTAGGACGGTTGAGTTCAGTGGATAAAAAGAAGAGAGGCAGACAGCGATAGATTAAATGGAGGGTGAGTTTGATAGAGAAGGGGAGAAATGGGCAAAGAATATGGAAGTGCAGGTTCAGTAAAAATTAGAGAAAGGAAGTAAATGCAGCAATACTAGGGAGGCCGGGATCCCACTAGTTGTGTAGTTATGGAGGTAGTTTTTGAGAAATTTCCAGCAGCAGTGATAGATATTGTGATTAAGGACAATAACTGTCCTTTTATGGTTGATACAGGGGCCAGATACAGCACCCTGAATCTTTATGTGCCCACCTCTCAAAAAACTACAGAGGTAATGGGAATTTCAGGAGAAAAACAAAACATACCACTTTTTCAGAACCCCTTAGTGGTGTTCTCATATTTGAAAATTCAAACATGTCATTTTTGGGGGACGCTTAGAATTAAAAATAATTGGGTGTGAAAACTTATTTTGGTGTCTAACGTGAGCAAATCTTGGGTTTCCATAAATGTGCACATATAGTTTAACAAGGATCCTAAAATGAGGCTGAAAAGCACTGGTGCAGAGGTCTTAAGACCGGACTGGTGAAAAGATTATGTTTTTTGTTTAAATTGGGAAATTTCCTCTGTGAAGATAAGTCTAAATTGATACTGATGGATTAAACAAACTTTATGTGGCCAATGTCTGTCTGTCTTTCTGTCCTAAATGTGGAATGCATGTGAGGTAGAATGTGTGTGGTGAAGTTGGGAATGATTGAGAATATTTTTTGATGTGACATTAACATGATTTGCATTTTTACAGGATTGAGAAGGAGCTCTGGGGGCATAACAGAAGGGTAATCGTATCAAACATGTTGCTCAGGTGCCCCAACTATGAGAAGCCGTGACAAGACCAGAGCAGGTTGCTGTTGTAAGGTGTGAGGTAATTTTTGGGTGTGGAGCGCAGCTGAGATACTGTAGATTAATAGATTATAGATAAAAACAAAAAAAATTAAATACCGTATATTAGGGCTGGGCGATAACTCAATAACGATATATATATCGATCGATAGACGTGTGGGGCAATAGAAAAAAATAGGCTCGATAAAAGTTCGATAAAGAAACGCAGTTTTCCTTCCTTCTCATTGTAGCCTAGCATGTAGGTTTATGCTAGTCACTACTTCCTCCTAACCAATCGCAATCGCGGACCCAGGCATGGCGTCACAAAGCACCGCCCTCTCAAACCACAAAACAGAGCACATGCAGATGTCGCAGCAAGGAGAGGCGGAGGAAATTGTTCCAAAGAAGGTTTTTGTAGTTCGGCAGTCTGGCAGTATTTCGGTTATGGCAAGTCGGACAAAAAACAAACCACAGTCATCTGTAAAATGTGTCGGGAACCAGTGAAAACCAATTCTGATAACACAACCAACTTTTTTTTTTTTTTATCATCTCAGCCGCACACACCCGCTGGGAGTACGAGCTGTGTAGGCCCCGCCGCGGCTCTCCTCCGAGGAATCTTCGGGAATTTCGGGAAAATATATATATAAAGTTCTGGGCAGTTTCCCACGTAGTTCTAACAATTGAGAGAAAAATGCTGAGGTGCCAGAAACTTCAAAGTAATAACTCAGGTTAAAGCAGGAAACTAAGCTGAACCAGGTTTATTTGTTATATTTATTTTGGTCACTTTAGTTTATTCTTTGTCAGTATTTAATTACATAACTCAGGTATTTTAAGTTATTTTTCTTTAAAACAATTCTGTTATGGTTAAAAAAGTTGGTTAAATAAATATTTAATTGGAAGTCTGTGTTTGTGTTCTTTATTAAAATTAAATCATTTAGCAATATCATAAAAAGTCCAGGCAGAGCTGCACATAAAATATGGTTTCAAATCTTTTCAATAATTATCGATATCGATCAATATGCATTTTTTTTTATCGATAAGCTTTTTTTCTATATCGCCCAGCCCTACCGTATATAAGTAATTATCCAGAAAGAAGCAGAATGGGTGTTTTTACTTTTTGGGAAACTAAAATCTCAGACGGGGGCATTACATGATTTTAATTTAAGAGTAGTTTCATTTTCAATCATTAGAATTGCATTAGAGATTGATTAGTTTCATTTTTCTCTCATTAGGATTTTATTAGAGATTGATTAGGGACAGGATAAATCACACTTCGAGCTGGAACTGGACACAGCATATGGCCAAGATACCCGCAGAAGCTCAGCAGATTAGCGGGGTCAACTTTTATAAACAAGGCTGGAGAGTTAAGAACAATTTCGGTGTGACCTGACCCTGGGTTTTTTAAGCCTCCAGTTTTTATCCATAATTATTTTTATCTGTGTATAATGCCGTTTGGAAACTGCCTAAGCACAAACTGATTAATTTGAATCTCTAATCATTACTAACACTTATCTTTTCACTGTTAATCTGGGCCTTACTTTCTTTGCATGATGTGTTAGATTCTACTAACTTTACAAATTTCTGTGAATTAAGTGATTAACTATTGACTAATTGATGAACTGTTTGATTGCTTTTTCCTGGTAACAAACCTGAGGGGTCATTTACCTTTGCCCTGCTTGTAGAGAGTGACAGTGAGGCTGTCAGTGAGCAGACATTATTATTCAGAGGCCCATTTTAAGGAGGATCAGGAGATCGTTTTGCTTAAACTTTTTTCTTTTTCAGGCTGTGTTTGTAACAATCCTTAAATGTTAACATTTTTCTTCCAGGACAGGCTGACAAAAGTCTCATCCTTCATTGTGTTTTGTTTAAGATGTGCATTAAGCCTTATTTTCCCAACAGCTGCAGAAGCCCTGGCAAATGAAATGAACGACAACAAAGAGAGAGAGAGGGGTTCAGATAGTTGAAAAATTTTTTGATAGGAGGATTTGAATAGGTTCGGACTGACTGGACTGACTTGGTTAGTAACTGGACTGGATCGGAACCATGGATTAGGACATGAGAGAGATGGTGTAAGAACGCGCCATGCCAGATACAGGGTGTAGAGATTGTGAGCTGCATGTTTTGTTCCCGGCTGAAGGCCAGTCTGGTGAGCTCTGAGTTTGTTTTAATTCCTCTCTGGTTCTGATATGACCTATGAGGTACAGATTGATGTGGTGGTTTGAAGCTCACAGACTTTTGTTGGGGTGGAATTGCGCCCCCATTAAGAGCAGTCATGCTGACACAGGCATTATGTGGATGACAAGATGAACCTACAACTTTTTGGAGGAGTCTGAGGCACCACTGGGGTTTTTTGTTGTCTTACATGTTTGTCGTTGTTTGTGTCTGTATGTTTATTTGTTTTCTGTTTGTTTACTAACATCTTAGCCTTTATGAAAAAAAAAAAAAAAGACGTGGCACGCATGTTAATTTTGTTTGAATAGTTTTGACTACACTACGGATGGAAATGCTTCATAATGAACAATGGATTTTTGTTTGGAGAGACACTGGACACTTTCTTTCTTGACTCGCAGGATGGATTAACCTACAAGGGGCACAGAGACTAACTTTGCTCCTAAACTTCAGAAGGAGGGATGATGTGCAGCTGCTAAGATGCACACATTAAGGAAATGACTGGATGCCCACTGCTTTGGACGAGAAAAGAACACTGGCAGTGATGGGGTGATGGAGGTCATGGGATCCTCGGACAAGACGGATGAAAAAAAAAGATTAGTGAACTGACACGCCAGACTTCTTATTCACAATGAAAAATTATGGGCAACTTATTTTAAACCAGTTTATTAATACAGATCTATGAATAATATATGTGCTTTACGGGGATCAACAGGTATATGTAATATCTTTCTAAACAACACGGTAGTAGTTGGGGATTTTTATTATTATTTTATTTATTTATTTAAAAAAAAAAAGAAAAATATCAGTAGCGATGGCAACAACATAGAATATAAATCATAGGAGTAACTTTATTGACAGATTTTAAATGGTCTGCTAAATTTTCTCTATATCATCAGGGGGTGGGGTATTCTTAAAGAGAAGGATAAAAAGAGGATTAAGAGATGTTTTTACTATGTGATAAATTAAACTGGGATTTTTTGATAAATAGTTTGGTCAGTTGTTAATTAGCAGAATATTAAAGGGACAACAAGTTAAAACTTTAACATTTGGGAATGGTAAAGTAGCATCAACAAAATGCATTTAGGAGAAATTAGAACATTTCAGGAGCAAATGTTTGAAGCAATTGATGATTTCTTTCAATATAAGCAATAACGATGAAGACTTATAGAGTTAATGAGCTTATGGCGATTCAATATCAGGTCCAGGAACTAAAACTTCACCATTTATTTTTATTTTATTTGTTTTGATTAATATTATTTGTTTTTGTTTTTTTTTTTACTGCGAGCAGAGTTATAGATGGCATTTGAGGGGCTATATACAATTTGGGGGATGGGTAACCATACTTTTTATGCATGAAGCAATAAGAACACCTGACTTTACTTCACTACAGCTGCAATCGATACTTTAGAGGGGTTGCACACTTATTATGGTAGTTTATTTGAGATAACGCATATAAGAGGAGATTATGTTTCCTGCACACTTTTGGATCTGGTCAGGGGTCCAGATATGACAACTACTGACTGGTTATGGGGATGTTGGAACAGATTTTCTTTTTGTTTTTTTTCTTTGTTTTTTTTTCTTCGATCGGAGCACTGTTTTTTTTTTTTTTGGAGAATATTTTAAATGGACTATAGCTGGACACTTTGCATAGAGGGGGTGCAGTCGAATTCAACACCTTCAGGAACTGTGTACTGCTGAGTTTTGGGAACGCAGTACCAAGTCGGAGTACAATCTTGTGCTCTGAGCAGATGAACAAATCAATATGAGATTTCCTCTTGAAGGGAGGAACATCTTTGACGCTCTGTTTCCTTCTACCTCTATGTGATACTGCTGATGACACAGATAAAAAGACTTATCCTTCAGGGGGTGTGGGGACACATGGGCCCCAAGACTCTTATGGTTCAAAGCTGCTGTGGTAACAGAGGGAAACCTGATGGACTTGTCCTGACATCGAAGTTTTTTACATGTTGGAGAGGATCAATGCTCCAAGATACACTTTTTCTTCCAAACCAGTAGCGGGATGGCTCCTGACCAGTTTCCCACATATAGATCCACTCACATAGACACACACACAGATACTGTCACGTAACGACACACACACATGGTTAATGATTCGAAGAACACACAAGGGTCCACATGGGAAGGAAGTTTTCTTTCATGCACTAACATTTACGGATACAAGGTCTGATGGGGGAGTTTTAAATAGGGGGAATCTGCGCCAAGCTGGGTCTTTCTTAGAGATTAAAGAACTTTTAATAATTTTCAATGGGGAGGGGATAAAAGTAAACTAAAATGCAGTTATAAGTTTAGACGAAACCAAAAACTTAATATGCTATGATGTAGAAATGGTTTTAAAATTCATTTATTTAATCCATGAATTGAGTGTTACAATGTGTAATAAAGGGTTAAATGTTTTCTAAATATTTACAGGTTCCTTGAATGAGATTATATTAGTTGCAGTGATTTTTAGCTTATATGAACAAAAATAATGAGCAGAAACATCCATAGGATGTTCAGGCTGAATACATACTGGTATAAATAACTTTCAACTGCCAGGAATTGAAAGGTAGGTTATGTTTAATGTTTAATGTTTTTGGGGATTTAAAAAAAATTTTTTTTTTGAATAGACACTGAAATGATCTGCTGAAAAAACACAGAGTCCATGGATAATTAATTTAAATGTAGTAAATTAAGTGGTGATTTAAGGGATAAATGGAAAGTAATTGTGGATAAGAATATCTGGTTGTGACTGCACAACAAGAATTGCTCATTGAAGACATTGTTTATCGTGATAAGAACGCTGACTGCACTCTCTGTGTGTCGAAGGATCCCGGAGGAAAGGATTGATGAACTGTGATGAGAACAGTCCATGAGAACCACCAGGTGGATTCAGCATCTATCTGCCATTGGACTGCATGGCGAACAAAGGAGCTGTGGAGGAGGCCATACGGGACTCTGATTGATTAATTAGATTGATGAGTGATAGAGACACTGAAAGAATTCATCATCATCAGTGATATTCATCATTTGTTTTTAACTCGGACCAGGATAATTCTTTATTTTACCTAATTGTGATGTATATGTTTTGATTTATTTTGATTTTGTTTTGATGAAAATCATGGAAATATTTTGCTCCAGACCCACCAAGATCAAGTTTTATGCCACTTTTTCTTTGATGTAGAAAGATTCAGAACCTGATTGGCTTAAAGGTTCTTTAAGTAGTTGGTAATGATAATTATCAGATTCAAAACGGGGTTTTCTTGCTCAGATTGGCCGAGAGTGGGATTTCCCTGGGGTCACCCCGGTTTTTACTACCTTTTAGAGAGGGTAGGGTTTTCCGGTGGAGAACGGCCCAACCTGTCCTGTGATGTCCCCTACTGTGACTGAATGATTGGTAAAGTTGGATAGATGGTTTATCCATGAGGAGCGGTCACATTTAGGAGGCCTCCAGGTGGGAGTGAGAGTAGATGAATTTGGCCTTATTAGATTAATAGGCTTAGGTTATCTAGTCTAAGGTAACTTAAAATAATGTGCGCATAGGAAACTAAAACAGCTTTCCTTTAATTAGATGACACCCAAATTGTAGTTAAATGCTGAAACTGTGGTCTTGAGTGAGAACATTTGGTCTGTGAAGTTTTGATTGTGATTACTTTTGATCCCTAATTAATGATACATCACTGATTATAGATGCTCTCTGAGTCACCCGGTCCTTCGATGATGTGCCGCTTCCTGTGTTTTTAAGTTACCTGTAAAAACGGTAATTTATCAGGGGGAGTTGTTAGGTTTTATTATTTATACATCATGTGCACTGTTAATTTGTTAGATTAGACAGAGCAGAAGGCCTTCCTTCACATTGTGGATGTCACGGTGTGTACGGAGGTCATCTAATCAAGACAGCCTTCGTGTCTTTAAGAGTACACAGGATATGGGCACATCTTGGAGCCGGTCTGATAGGAGAGCTGCTTGCGGACGTGATTTTTGAGACCACAGCTGTGCATAGCTCTAAGCATTTTTCTCTCTCCTGTAACGACCTGATCTGGAATAAACTCTGTTACTTTTTTACTCCTCTTTTTATAGTCCTTTTTTATATGGTTTTACCCAGTTTGAGTTAAGAGTAGTAAATAACTTGCTCCCAGGAAAAGAACCGGTGAGGAGGCCCCCGGGGAGCTACAGCCTTTACTTCCAAGGGGACAAATCCTCCTCATTTTAACACTAATAAATGGCGACATTAATAGATCAAAGTTAAAATTCCAGTGATGCAATCTTTGTCACAGTCTTGGTTTTGTTATGTTTTCTTTTTAGTATTCAGTTTTACTTTGCTCCATGTTTTCTAGTTTTAGTGTTTTAATTCTTATTTTGTTGTATTTTCTGGTTATTTTCAGTTTCCAGGTTTTTATTTTTTGTACTCTGCTGCCCTCTTGTGTTCTCCGTTTCCCTAGCTGGTTTCTCCTCTAACTTCCTACAACTCCGTCTCTCTGAGTCCTCCTCCTGGTGATCGTTTCCCCCCTGATGTCTCAATAGTTTCTGGTTCGTTTGACTGTGTTTTCATATTTTTGATCTTTGGATTCCTGCCTAGTTTCTGGTTTGTTTGGACTTTTTTCATGTTTGTATTTTTGGATTCTTGGATTCCTGCCTCAGCTGTTAACATTTCATTAAACCAATAAGACACTCACCTCTGCCTCCCTGACTCTGCATTTGGGTCCTCAAACCACAACCAAATCCTGACAATCTTCCATTTTTCCTCAAAAAAACGTTTTAACCTATCTGTCTGTATGATTTAATAGAACTGACTCGAAAAAAGTTTCTGAATCTGACTCAACTTTCACATATTACATCTTTGTCAAACACACTTAAACTAATACACTTAGCAGTTGCCACTGCCTTTAAGCCATAATGCTATTTTTCATTATAAGTTTCTTCTGAATTAAAAAGTCTCCTTTAAAGCTTTTTTAACTAGCCTTGTATTGATGACCTTTATATGCACATCATATGGTGGCATGGACCAAGCTTAAACTATGTAGGCAGCAGACAAGCACCTCAGAGCATGCGCATAGCTATTTTGAGCTGTTCTTCAAGTTGCTTGCACCAACTATATTGCGGTTGGCTTTAGGAGGATTTTTTACCTGTGTATTGGTGAATAAATTCAAAATTTTTGATAAGCCTGCTTCTTATGTAATTTGTACACTCTTGGAGCAAATACAGTTCTCCTTTTGCAGATGGATGGAATCTGCAAACTTAGAATGCAGACTGTTCAAATGCATGCCAATTATGTTAAATCAATTACAAATCACAGTAAATATCTGCAACAGTGTACTACCTAGCCTGAGTTCTCAGAATAGTTCAATTACCTATTTATACCACCTGACCTGAGAGCCTGTCACAACATAACACTACACTTCTCACCCACCCGTCTACCATATCCCTAAAGAATATTTTTTACTGTCAAAAAATAAACTTTCCATTAGTCAGTGGATCTGACTGTTAGAGTACAAAAAACCCCCAAAAAATGTGAGAGCAAAAATGATGGCTTGTTCCATGAAAAGTGGGAAGAAAAATCCCTGCTTAACTAATCTTGCCGACTTAGAACAGATGCTCAAATCTTTAAAGCTTTTCCTCATTATGGGGCAGTAAAATCATTCTTATGTTATTAATTCAAAGAGAGCTTCTGAAAAAGCAATGCGGGCAGATAGTCTCACAGTCTGAAACATTCAGCAGTTGAAGTTGGTATGTTTTGGTGGTTTGCCAGGCCACAGAAGTGTTAGGAAATCATCTCTGCTAAATCTTAGCAAGGTCTGAGCTAACAATCTAAACTGTGTATTGAAACAGAAGTCGTTTTTTTTTTAAACTAAAACTTCAACAAAAGGATTACAATTGACTATTATCTCTTAGCAGCCTCTCTTAGCATCTCTTAGCTATTATCTCTTAGCAGCCTCTAGCTTTCCATGGCTCTGAGAAAAAGAAGTTTATCAACAGTCTTTTGTTAAATAAGTACTATTCTTTTAATTCAATGATATAACAATTGATTCTATAGAAATAACTCTCTTATTTGAAAAGTTTTTCTTGATAAAATCAAACATAGGTTCATTCTAACTAGCTGATAGCCTTGCGCCGCTCCAGAGAATTTCTTTACATTTTTAAAGCTTCAGAAAAATACCATTATTGATAACAACTATAAAACTATGCAGAATATGCCATAGTTTAATTACCAAATTAAATTCTCAAGAACTTATTGACTTTACTGTATCTGATTAAATATTTTGGCCCACCTGGACTACTTGGTGGCCAACAATCTAATAGTTCTCATACCTGAAGATCAGTTAGCAACCCTGGTACTTTCCCAGCAATTGCTGATATGTTTATATGCCAGAAACAAAGTAAAACTTGTAAAATAAGGTAAAAAAAAAAAACTTTGAAGTAAAATGAGAGCAATTATCAAGTTATTATTCAGTTTTCGGTAAATGTTTCATAATCAGTGAAAAGAACATGGCACCATGTTTTCAGTAGTAAGAAGAATTTTGCATAAGTATTTATCTAGTTGAACGGAATGGTGACTAGAATATTTTTTTGATGTTCATTCTTCATTCTTCAAATAATGACATCGTGGAGCTGTTTTACCTTGGTGTTGGGTGTATCACGATCCAAATAAGTCCGAATGTTCTACACAGACCACTGTAAAGTTAAGAACCAATCCCGGGAGTTAAATCCAGCAATCCAGAACAGCCCCTGTAAAAATATTCCAGTTAGTAGTGATTGATACTGTGTTGAAAAAAAGCTTTTGAAAATAGGAGAAAAAATCTAAACAAAAAACTTACGCCAGCCAACTTACGCAAGCCAAGCAGCTTCTGAATCAATGTTCACATACACTAGGGTGGCTGCTTTGCTCCGCCTGTGCTAACAAAATACCAAAATAGACACACAAGTCAGTGTGGCCAAACTGAGCAGCAACGCTGCCCTTGATACCTCTCACTGGAATAAGAAGTAGGTGTCGAGTGGCAGGGCAAGACAGGCTAGCAAGGGTAAATGGACACTGTCATTGGTTATTTTTGTTACCAAGCATAAAAATAGAATTGGCTCATTGCATATTTTCTTATCTGGACTGTGCCACTTTTGATAATGAGACAGTCTTTTTTTTTTTTTAAAGAAAACAGATTGACTAGATTTGATAATACATTGTGGTTAATGGTAAAATTACCTGATGATTATTTGCAGCCAATTTAATTCCCTTGGTCATTTACAGAAACTGATCTGCAATTTAACAGAATGCTTTACTAAAAGATTTTTGAGTGCTGGATTCATGTGTTTGCTGACTGGCATAATCAAGACTTATTTGGACTCTTAGTTGTTTCTCAAAATCTGCTTAGAAATGCTATGATGAGGAACAATGTTAGCAAGAAGTCTAGTTTTAGCAGCTTTTGCTGCTGTTAGATTATACTGAAACTAAAGGGTTTGGGGCATAAGACCTGGGGTTTATCAGGGAGTTCAATTTGCATTCCAAAAATACAGAATTTGTTTTTGTAATGATCTCAGAATGTTGGACCCAGAATTCGAGGCGAGACAGGCAGTGGGAGAGTTTAAAGGAGCGCGGGGCAGCTCGTCAGCTGCGGGTCCTATCTCTGCAGAGATAGGGGAATACAGGTCAGTGACTGGATGTGGAGCTGAATACAACTTGGAGCAAAGTCACTGACCGGATTCAAAGTTCAGTCCGTTCACAGGCAACACAGCTGTATCCAGGGGGGAGGTTAGACCGTAGTTGCGGCAGGCGTCGCTCCCATAGATCCTTGAGAGCGTGCGGAGCAGGTGCCAGCTGAAGCCGAGCAGCAACTGAGTCCAAAGGGGAAATCCAAAGCCAGAGTCAGAAGACAGGTTCAGGTTCAGAAGCCGGTAGAATTCAGGAAACAGTCCAAAAGATCATACAAACAGAGCAGACTAGGGCAAAGTAAAACTCGAGATCCACAGGGCAGAAACTTGTCACAAACAGGAAAACAGAATAGACTAAAGAATGCAAGAGTTAGTCTCACCAAAACACTCGAATAACCTAGCACTGATAGGACGCAGGATAAATAACAACATAAATAGCAGAGGAACCAGGTGGAAATGATCTGCATTAATCAGCTGCAGAACCAATTAGACAGGGGAGCAAGGAGCAAAGGAAAAAAACCAAACCATGAGCGCCAAGATCATGACATTTCTTTTCCTTTTGTCATGATGGGCTTTAAGGATCTGACCCACATGCAGAAAAACACTCAGAAGCCAAGGGAAAAAGTTAACAGGTTTGTCGTGGTCATATATTCAGCCTTTTAGCAGACTGAATATATGACAAATTCTTGTGGTCGGTCCAACCCACTACAGAATGAGCTGCGACCTCTAGCCAGTGCCTTGACTCCTCTAGGGCTAGTTTTATGGCTAGCAGCTCTCGGTCCCCAATATCACAATTGCTTTCGGCAGGTGACATTCTGCGGGAATAAAAAGCACAAGGATGAATCTTCTGATCAGAATCAGACATCTGGGGGAGAACAGCTTCAACTCCAGAATCAGAGGCGTCCAACTCTAAAATGAACTGTTTGGTGAGATCTGGTTGAATGAGAACAGGTGCATTACCAAAGACGTCCTTTAACTGGTTGAAAGCTGTGTCTCAGGGGTCCAGATAAAGGGGGTCTTGGTGGATGTTACAGCTGTAAGAGGTAGAGCTGTCTGTCTGTAATTGCGGATAAAGCGCCGATAGAAGTTAACAAATTCCAGAAATCTTTGTAATTGCTTTCTTGTCTCAGGAGTGGGCCATTCCAAAACAGCTTTGATTTTCTCCTCTGTGGGTCTTACCTGTCCGCCCTCTAGGATGAAGCCCAGGAACGAGACAGATGGTCTGTGGAATTCACACTTCTCGCCCTTGACAAATAGATTGTTTTCCAGTAAGCGCTGAAGAACTTGGCGAACATGGATCCTGTGCTCTGACAGGTTCTTGGAAAAAATCTAAATGTCATCAATGTAAACAAAAACTAAGACATTGAGGAAGTCTCTCAACACATTGTTAACCAGGGCCTTGAAACAAGAAGGGGCGTTTGTCAAACCAGAGGGCATCGCCAAATACTCAAAGTGTCTGAGAGGACTATTAAAGGCCACTCATCCCCCTCCTTTAATCTGAGAAGATGATAAGCGTTTCTTAAATCCTGTTTAGTGAAAACAGTTGCTCCCTGGACAGGCTCAAAAGCAGAGGACAAGAGAGGCAAAGGATATTTATTCTTTACCTTAATTTTGATTCAGGCCTCTGTAGTCAATACAGGGCCTCAGGGAACCATCCTTCTTACCTGCAAATAAGAGGCCTGCCCTAAGGGGTGATGAAGAGGGTCGAATGATGCCAACAGCCAGGGATTCCTGAATGTATTTTTCCATAGTCTCTCTTTCAGGCTTGGCGATATCAAACAGGCGGCTGCTGGATAAAGGTGCTCTGGGAAGCAGATCTATGGCACAATCATAATGTCTTTGGGGAGGCAGAGATAAGGCTTTAGACTTGCTAAATACCTGAAATCATGATAATCTGCGGGAACTGAAGATAGATCAGGAGGGTCAGCCTCACATCCTTTAGCAGGTTGAGCGCCTAGTGGAACTGCGGAGCGGAGACAACATTAGTGGCAGTTTACAGAAAAAGAGTCAATGTGCTGTTGGACCAATTTATAACAGGGTTGGAAAGCTGCAGCCATTCAAAACCTAAAATAATGGCTCACAGCCGGAGTCGAGTAGAGCTGATAGGGAAAGGGACTTGTTATTTATCTGGAGTGAAGCAGGCAAAAGTAGATGAGGAGAAATTGAAGAAATCTTTTGGTCCGCCAGCCACCTCGCCTTTACTGGTGGACCCTGGCTTTTAGGGTCAGGGACTGGCAGAAACAAAATGACCAGCCTCACCACAGAAGAGACACAGCTGAGCTGATTCTGCTCAGGACTCAGTCTTGTGGTACCTATCTGCATAGGTTATGGAGAGGAAGGACTGGAAACGACCTCTGCTATAGCAGCGTGGTTGGTAACAGGGAGAGGTTTGGGATGTTTTATTCTGTTACCTCTCTCCTTGGCACAGGGTCAAATCCGGTTATCCAAGTGGATCGAAAGTTTTATGATGTCCTCAAGTGTCTCAGGATCATTGAGAGTATCGGGCTCATCCTTTGTAGGATCATTTAATGCGTTAGAATAAACGCATTTGAAGGCAGCGCTATTCCAACCTGAAGCAGCAGCCAAAATGCGGAAGTCTATGGAGAAATCAGATACAGACTTCTGTCCCTGTTTAGCTTCAATAGATCACGGTAGCTAAGCATTTTATCCAGGTCCAGATAAAGGTCTGCTTAAACTCAGTGAGAAACTCCTCAAAGGAGCAACCATAATTAGGAGTAGAAGTCCAAAGCTCAGTCAGTTAGATGGGAGATAACATAGGAAATCTTAGAAATATCCAGAAGAAACTTACTAGGAGAGTGGTTGAACTGGATTATACATTGCATGAGGAAACACTGGCACTTCTCGGGGTCCCTGTCAAACCTGGGCAGACTGGGCAACAGGCACTCAGAAAAAGGGGAAAAAACAGGAGCTTGAGTTGCGGCAACCACGCCGGCTGGGCCGTGAGCCTGGTGGGAAGCAAAATGAACAGCTTCGGTTAGATCAGAAACTCGTTCGTTAAGCTCAGCCTGCTGGTTGACCAATTCAATTAGGATGTTTTCGTGCTTATATAGAGCTGTTTGTTGTTGATTTAGGGCTCTCTGAATGGCCTCTGCTGGGTCTTCGGTTTGGCCAGAGTGTTTTGTCATGATGGGCTTTAAGGATCTGACCTATATGCAAAAACACACTTAGCCAAGGGAAAAAGTTAACAGGTTTATTGTGGTTTACAAAACACAGACTGAGAGATATACAGCTGGGTAACACTGTTGAACCTCAGCTGACTGGTGAACAGGAACGGGAAAGTCTGAAGGGAAGATCACAATGATTAGTTTAGGGACCATAGGAATATTGACTGAGGCTTGTAATTTGCAGGAGAGGCACTCATGTTTGCGGAACTCTTGGTAATCTTTGGATCCAGGTTGTGGGGGCTTATCCAGAGATGAAAGAACTCGTTGGAGGGCGGAAAGGCAGACTAACGTTGGGTCCAGAGGAGCAATAGAGTGGACTGTCACCGGGTTATCTTGAAGAGGACTTGAACGGATCATGTGGAGGTTTCCCCCTTGCTCAATTGTGACTCAGTTATCTAGTCTTATCTAGTGGATCAGGAAGGCTTCCTGCCGGAGAACAAAGACAAAGCAAGCTTAGACTCAGAAAGACAAGGCTAAAGGTTAGACTCAGCTAATCTCAGTTTGGCTAGAGTACCCAATACTGGCAAACACTCTGGGGTCGAGGTAGTGATAGCCCACTGCTCAAATAGTCCTCTGGTGATGACCCTACGAGCCGCAGATGTGCGAGGAGGCCCAAACGAGGACAGGGCACCATCTAGTGGTGGAAAAAGAAAACACAAACACATCCCAGACAAACTGGATTCCTTTGAGCTCTACTTTGTTGTCCCACATAGGTTTTGATGACTATTCTCTGATGTTTTAATTTAAAACTTAAACTCAATTAAAACTAATAACTAAAACTAATAATGTTGAACTAATAATAATAATAATAAAGTAAATCTAATAACTTGAAAAACATCTTTAAAGTAAGGCTTGGCAATAATTTTTTTAAAACAAACTAATATCACGATATTGGCATGCCTCATAACAGAGGATCCAGTATTCAAGGCAAGACAGTGGGATACTTAAAAAAATTTAAAACACAGATCTGCGGTTCTGCAGTAGCAGTGGCTTCGGTGTCTATGGGAGGAATCTCTGCAGGAGCTTACCATTGCATTTAGGGTTGGTGACCACAATAATCTGTTGTTGGGTGATTATGAACGCAAGAGTCACTAAAGTGGTTTTAGACTTCAGTCCGTGCCCAGAGAATGAGGAAAGATCCAGCTGGTGGGCTGCCAACAAGATGCAGCGGGTGCCGCCAGAGTGTCCCTGATGCTGATAATGATCAGAAGAAGAACAGGCAGTCCGAAGCCAGGTCAGGCAAACAGATAAGAAAAGGAACTGGCAGGTTCAGAGTTCCAGGAGTCCAAAGAAAGTTCAGGCAAACCGTTAAGATGGGAACAAGCGTGCTCAAGAACTCTGAAACACTAATGTATGCTAAAAACGCTCTCACCTCTAGCTAGAGGGTACCAATGTTCATTTTTATAATAATAATAATAGAACTTATTGATCTCACATTGGAGATATCAATCTCTGCCTTTAACCCATCCCCTTGGAGAGCAGTGGCCTGCCATCATGGGGCACCTGTGGAGCAGTGTGGGGTTAAGGGTCTTGCTCAGAGACCCAGTGTAGTAGTCTGTGGGAGTGGGGCTACCACTCCCCACTAGTTGAACAAGAACAAGAATAATCTCCCCCTGATGACTGGATGCTAGCACCTTAACTAGAGCCAAGAGCAGGTGGATCACATGAGCAGTAATGAGAAACCGGGCGGAGTTAGACAGTTTAATGCAATGAGTAATTAAGCTAGTCATCAGTGTCAAGATCATGAAACAGTATCCTGAACTATAATAGTTCTTGATTTATGATCTTGTAATTCACTTGCTGGCAAGAATTAAAAAAATAATTGAAATCCTGATTACGTATAAATACTCATCTATAGATTCATACTGTCCTGTAACTTTGCTTGTTCAAGTTCTTTAGATTTGCACTTTTAAATCAAATGATTCAAAATTCTTTGATGGACTGGCCACCTATCCAGGATTTACCCTGCCTCTCGCCCATAGACAGCTGGAGATAGGCACCAGAATCCCTCACGACCCCACTTGGGAGAAGCATGATTGAAAATGGATGGGTGATTCAAAATTTTCTTTCAGGAGAATCTTCTGAAGACTGCCCTAGGTCTGGGTTTTTTCTATCAACTCTGACACATTATCATATCTACTCAATTAATTCAGTTTATTTATTTAGTGCCAATTTACAACACATGTCATCTCAAGGCACCTTACAATTCCCCAGATAGAGTCAAATTGATTCAAAGTTTTCTATCTAAGGAAAAACATTTAAATGCATTCACTCATTACGGTGACATGTAGGGAGAGGACGCACACGCGAAGTCTCCCAGCCCACTTTTTGTTATTCTCCCTTGGAACCAACTTTCTGCACGAACTTCGACACAATATTAAATGCTAAAGTTGATTTGATAGTTATCTCAGTGACTAGCATGTCCAAACATGCAAAATCAGTTAACTCACAAACTCCAGCTAGCAACCTTCCAACAACAACAGAGGACCCTGTGTCACCCGACAAACCTGCGGCAACGATGGTGGCCATGGACCAACTGGCGGCGGAATTCGCTAAGCAGCGAACATCACTTAAAGAAGATGGTTCTACTCTTATTCAAGACGCCATTAGACCGCTACAAGCTTCACTTGACTCCCTACAGACAACAGTGACCTCATTCCAGAACTGTCTCACCGCCGTTAAAGTCGGTGGCAGGTGATAACTTCGAGCGGTTAACAGCGGCCAAGTCTACCATTAAAACGCTCCAGAGTCAGACCCAGTCGCTGCTGGATCGGTGCGATGAGCTCGAGAACCGCTCACAGAGATCTAACCTCCGCATATTAAATATTCCTGAGGGCAGTGAAGATGGCAAAGATCTCTTAAAGTTCATGTCGGACATCTTGATGGAAGTTATGGGTCCTGATGTTTTTTTTTAAACTGCCTGAGCCGGAGAGAGCCCACCGTAGCCCGACCTCCAGAGCTGGCCAGAGATCTTCCCCTCGAACGTTCCTGGTCTGCTTATCGAGATTCCAACAGAAAGAAGCTGTGCTGCGTTGGGCCAGGAATCATGAGCTCAAATATTTGAGGCGCCACTATAAGGATGTCAGTGCAACGCTCGCTAAAAAGAGAGCCGCGTTTAAAGGCGTCAAGCAGGCCCTGTATCAGAAGAACATCAGATTCCAACTGCTCTACCCGGAAGCTCAGAAGTTTTATGATCGGAGGTTTGGTAACTCGGAATAACACTCCATGACATGCGATATCAACCTGCAGCTCACAGACCCGAGGTTTGATCACTCAGTGATGTAACTATTAGACTTATCAGCATTATGCTGAATAATTTCTAGATTTTTGTTTGTTTGTTTTTTTCCCTCTATTAAAACACTCGTTACATTTCAATTTTGAGGTTATATACATTCTTATATATGTGCCTATTTGTTTGTTGATTATCCTGATGTCTAACCATCAGTCTTTTTTTTTCATTCTTGTTTTGTTTCAATTTTGAGGTTAAGAGAGTCCAGTTTACTGTTGACTGTGAGCCTTCCTGAGTATTGAGAAAATGTGCTTCTGGAAGTTTTTTTATTTAGTGTTTAGCCTGCAGCTGGCCTCAGAGAGAGCTACAAGTATAGGCTTAGTTCTAGTTTCGTGTTTGTTTGTGGGGAGGGTTGGGGAAAGGGACACCACTGAATGTTTGCAACATATACTTTTCTCTACTAGCTTGAGAGATAAAGAGAGCTTAACTGTAGACTCTCATACATTTTTTTTCTCTCTCTTATTTATTCATTTATTTATTTATTTTCTTTTTTTTCTCTCTGTCTCTCTCCATTTCATATTTCTGTTCCACCTCATATTAACTCTAGTTAAACATGGTAAATGGTATCAATACAGAAGTGGCTTCTATAGGATTCGTTAGTTGGAAAGTGAGGGGTTTAAATGGGCCCGTTAAGAGAGCCAGGATATTTAACCATCTAAAGTATTTAGAATGCGATATTGCATTTTTACAGGAAACCCACCTATTACTAAAAGATCAAGTTAGACTTAAAAAGAGATGGGTGGGCAATGTGTTCCATTCCAATCTTAACTTTAAAACTTGCGGAACAGCTATATTAATCCATAAAAAAATTCAGTTTAATGCGACTGCTGTTATCTCTGATCCACAGGGATGATTTCTGATGGTTTCAGGGCTCCTCTATCACAAGGTCCTAGTAAATATTTATGCCCCAAATTGGGATAATGAGACTTTTATAGCTAAAATTTTATCACTAATACCAGATCTGAACTCAAAACAGATGATTTTTGGCGGTTTTTATGGACCAGATAGGAGGTGTTGACCCATGGCGTTTTTTATTTCCACAAAGTAAGTCCTTCTCCTTTTTTTCCAAGGTACATCACTCCTATTGCAGAATAGACTATTTTTTCATAGACCAGAACCTTCTTCCCTCTGTCAAAAAAGCTGAATGACGAGAGCTTCTGTGAAATGATATCCCAAAAAATTGAGGACTTTATAAATTTCAACAAAAAAGATGATATCTCTCCTTCTCTCCTGTGGGAAACATTAAAAGTAGTGATTAGGGGTGAGATCATGGCGTACTCAGCAAAAATGAAGAGGATTAATAGAAATAAGCAAGAGGAGCTTATTAAAGCTATATCTATGGTGGATGCCCAATACTCTGTTTTTCCCTCCCCCGAGCTCTATAAGAGGAAGCTGGACCTCCAAACACATTTCAATTTACTATCAGCTGAAAAAACAGAACGTCTTCTATTAAAATCACGTGGGTATGTTTACGAGCGTAGTGACAAGGCTGGGCGTTTATTAGCACATCAACTCAAGTGCCACTCTGCCTCTGAACAAATCCCACAAATTCGTAGAGAAGATGGCACCCTAACTATTGATCCAGAGGAAATTAAGGACACATTTGCCTCATTTTACTCAAATCTGTATACCTCAGAGAAGACAAATAATTTCTCTGACATGGAAGATTTCTTCAATAACCTCCAAGCTCCTTCTGTAACAACAAATCACAGGACAGAATCCGAGCTTCCATTAAATTGTAAGGAAATTATTACTGCAATAAAATCAATGCAGAGTGGCAAGGCACCAGGCCCAGATGGATATCCCATAGAATTCTTTAAAAAGTTTTCTCATAAACTATCAACAATTCTACTTGATATGTTTAATGACTCACTGTCCCATGGATCACTCCCGCAGACATTGACTGAAGCATCAATTACCCTCCTACTTAAGCCAGGTAAAGATAGCAAAGAGCGTGGCTCGAACAGACCCATCTCCCTCCTAAACTGTGATGTGAAGATCCTGGCCAAAGCCCTTGCCTTACGCCTTGAAACCACAATGCATGACGTGATTTCCGCTGACCAAACTGGTTTTATTTCAGGCCGGCATTCATTTACAAATATCCGTCAGCTCCTAAATGTTATCCACTCTCCCTTGTCCAGCGCTGTACCTAAAGTACTATCGCGCTGGATGCAGAGAAAGCTTTTGATCGCGTAGAATGGGGATATTTATTTGCATGTTTAAAGAAATTTGGATATGGCCCCAATTTGGTCTCGTGGATTAAACTTTTGTATACCTCTCCCAAAGCCTGTGTAATCACTAATGGTAAGCACTCACAGTACTTTCATCTATCAAGGGGCACCCGTCAGGGCTGTCCAATCAGTCCATTGTTGTTTTCCTTGGCTATAAAACCCCTGTCTATTGTTCTCAAAACTTCCCCATCCATTACTGGGATCATTAGGAGGGTTAGAGAGTTCAAGGTATCTCTTTATGCTGACAATTTATTAATGTATGTATCTGACCCTGTTTTATGTGCTCCTCATTTTATCCACACCCTGAAGAGGTTTGGCGCCCTCTCTGGGTACAAACTGAACTTAAATAAAAGTGAATGCTATCCTGGTAATGACTTGGCCCTTCAAATACAGGATGGTGCCCTGCCGTTCCATCTGTCTAAAAACAGCTTTAAATACCTGGGCATTAATATTACAAGAGATCTGCAGAATCTTTACCAAGAAAACTTCTATCAGTTATTCAAGAAAATTAAATTAGATTTGAAGAAATGGAAATTACTTCATCTATCTTTGGCAGGAAAAGTTAACTGTATCAAAATGAACGTGCTTCCCAGATTTCTTTACCTATTTCATTGTATCCCACTTTATCTCCCTAAGTCTTTTTTAAAATCTATTGATAAGGCTCTGATTTCATTCATATGGAACAGGAAGAAGCCTAGAATACGGTTAGAACTGTTACAGAGGCCTAAAAAACCAAGGTGGCTTAGCCCTTCCCAACTTATGTCACTACTATTGGGCCTCAAATGTTCAAAAAATTTTGTACTGGCTCCACACTCCTGATGCAGACTGGTGCCACTTTGCAGCTGTATCTTGCATCTCTACTTCTCTTAGAGCCCTGATCACTTCCAACCTTCCCCTTCCTTTCTCACAATATACTAACAATCCTATAGTTATAAACACTCTCAAAATATGGTCTCAGCTCAGACAGAACTTTGGGTTTAAAAACCTTCTAAATCTGGGTCCTATACACAATAATCACCTTTTCCTCCCAGCTAAGGTAGACTCTGAGTTTACTATCTGGCAGAAACATGGCATTCTTAATTTTGAGGACTTGTACATAAATGACAGCTTTGGAACCTTTGAAGATGTATCACATAAACTTGGCCTCCCTCGGTCTAGCTTATTTAGATATTTCCAAATCCGCCACTTTCTTCAACATCATGACCCCAGCTTTCCATACATATTACCTTCTGGTCTAGATGATCTATTAAAATATCAGTTTAATTCCAAAAGACTGGTCTCCAGAATCTATGATTCTTGGACTTGGAAAAGAACACTTGGGAGAACGCTTTATTAAGAGTAAACAACAGCACTTTCTGTGCTAAGCTAAACATTATACAATTTAAGGTCCTACATCGTATTCACTATTCCAAATCAAGATTAGCTAAAATATATCCTAACACAGATGCAAAGCGTGACAGGTGTTGAAACACTCCAGCTGACTTGACGCATATGTTTTGGTCATGCCTAGCCCTGGCAACCTACTGGTCAACCATCTTTAAAACATTGTCAGAAGGATTGAATATTAATCTTCAACCCAACGTTGCTATGGCTATATTTGGTGCAACAGATGGAAGATATATGACATTAAGGGAAGGCCATAGAAACATAATTGCTTTTACAACGCTGCTTGCACGGAGAAGAATCTTACTGCATTGGAAATCTGAAAATCCACCCAAGGTCTCCTTGTGGTTTAATGACCTGACACACTTCATGCAATTAGAGAAAATGAAATATACTCTAAGGGGGTCTAAGGACAAATTTTTCTCTGTCTGGAGTCCGATACTGACACATATAATTAAACTTAAAACTGTGCCCACTTAAATATCCTCTGCCAGTCCTTCTGCGTTTGGATCTGGATCTAACCCATGTGTACCATTTCCTGTGAGGTGCAGAGTCTTGGTGCTGGAGAGCTTAGATAAATGTTCGTTATGTACGCTTGTGTGCGTACATATCTGGATGTACATATGTATGTAAAACTGATTATTTTTTATTTCTTTGTTATTTATCCATTTATTTCATTACTTTAATTTATTATTATTATATGTTTTTTTAATCAATATTCTATATACAGTATATATGTATATGTACGGGTATCTGTAAGTGTATATGTATACATGTGTATATATGTGTATATATGTATATATTTCCTATTTATTTATCTATTTTTTTTTTTTAGCTATTGTCTATTTTTATATTACTTTTAACTATCTACTCCTGCTAGATTGGTGTCCAAACGGTTCTTGGGATGGGGGGGTTAAAATATAAATATGAGTATCATGCCTCTTGTATGGAAATTATAGAATGTACCACTGATGCTCAATAAAAAAAAAAAAAAACATAAATGCATTCACTCATTGACGAAGGCAATTCCTCACACTAAGCATGCTTGTAGTGACAGTGGAGAGGAAAAACCTCCTTTTAACAGGAAGGAACCACCAGCAGAATAAGACTTGGTATGAGGAGCCATCTGCCGAGGCTGACTGGGGTTCAAGGAGACAGAAGCAGACATACAGAAAGAAGCTAAGACATAAAAGGCAACTGTAAACAAGCTCCATAGGCGGCCCCATCCAGGAAACACACAGACAGGCAGACAAGCTCCGAGCCAGCTCCCTGTCATAGGACGAAGAGAGCACATCCAGCCAGTTACGGTAAAAAAAAAATAGGACTACACTGAAAAACAGGCCGATCTCGAACATCTATGAACAAAGGTGTTGATGGCAGCAGCACAGCTGATGTTTCTCTCAAGGTAGTGTCACAGCTCAGCCAAACAGGAAAAGACGAGATGAAGCTACTATGAGAAAAAGCAGAAAGAGAATAACTTTAGAGACTGAAGTAACAAATTCTGCAGAGTGGGAGAATAGAGAGAGAATGAAGCAGAATGATGAAATGGGAGTCCCTATGTCCTCCAGCAGTCTAAGTCTATAGCAGCATAACTATAGAGAGCTCAGGATAACCCGAGCCACTCTAACTATAAGCTTTATCAAAAAGGAAAGTTTTAAGCCTAGCCTTAAAAGTAGACAGGGTTTCTGCCTCACGGACTAAAATTGGTAGTTGTTTCCACAGGTGAGGAACCTGAAAACTAAAATATCTGCCTCCCATTCTATTTTTAGAAACTCTAGGAACCACTAGTAAACCTGCAGATTGGTCAAGGTCAAGATTTGTATTTGAAATAAGATTTTTTTTTTTTACATCAAACTTTGCTTTCGTCAAAGAATCCTCCATTTGCAGCAATTACAGCATTGCAGACCTTTGGCATTCTAGCTGTTATTCGGTTGAGGTCATCTGGAGAAATTGCACCCCACGCTTCCAGAAGCAGCTCCCACAAGTTGGATTGGTTGGATGCTCATTCTAAGAATAGACTGTGGAGTTTCAGATGAAAGTTCTCTTTTGGTCATTTTGAGCGTTTAATTGACCCCACAAATGTGATGCTCCAGAAACTCAATCTGCTCAAAGTAAGGTCAGTTTTGTAGCTTCTGTAACAAGCTAAACTGTTTTTTTAGATGTGTGAACATGATTGCACAAGGGTTTTCTAATCATCAATTAGCCTTCTGAGCCAATGAGCAAACACATTGTACCCTTAGAACACTGGAGTGATAGTTGCTGGAAATGGGCCTCTATACACCTATGTAGATATTGCACCATAAACCAGACATTTGCAGCTAGAATAGCCATTTACAACATAAGCAATGTATAGAGTGTATTTCTTTAAAGTTAAGACTAGTTTAAAGTTATCTTCATTGAAAAGTACAGTGCTTTGCCTTAAAAAATAAGGACATTTCAATGTGACCCCAAACTTTTGAATGGTAGCGTATTTATATCGCACATGCTTCTCCAGCTCAGCTGCTCGTCATTTATTAACATCAGTCCTCTGATCTTCGCTTGGTTTTTAATGCTATTTTCTCTTTCAATCAAGTCATGGTGATTTAATAAGCAGATTGTTTGCTGCTTTGATGGATAAATCACATCGTTCCTGCGTTTCTTTCAGTCTGTTTCATTTCAACTCATGCTTCTCACAGATTTAAATTTTAAGGAAGTCTGAATTTAGAAACCGAAGTTTGTGGAAAGTAGCTTTTTTTATTGTCACTGAATTGATTAAATAATTTGAACCTAATATTTAAATATATGTGAATAACGCTTTGGTCTAACCGCATGAAAACTGTCCTGCCCAGTCAATCAGCAACACTAGTTAATCCCAGGTGATCCATTTTAGATTAATAAATCTGGAGTTACTGGAACCTGAATTCGCTCTCGGCACCATTTTCTATCGCTGCAGGTCTATGGCACTTTCATTGCACGCTGCTACTTGGTGCTCCTTTTTTCATTGCTACTAGCTTGTGGCACCCCTTTTCCCTTCGCTAAGCGCTTGGTGTCCTCAATTATCGCCCCTCTTGGCGCCCTCCATCCAACTCTGCAGGAGCATCATGGTGCGTTATATCTGTTGCGGCAAAAGATTCTGGCAGTCATCCTAAATCGCTACACGCTCATATGGATCATGGGGCTTTCATCTTCGCGGTGGGTGCCTCATACTTATCACTGTGGGTGTTGATGCCACAGCATTGCGGCGGGCATTTTATGCTGCTTCTAGCATTGCGGCGGGCATTTTATGCCGCCTTCTAGCATCGTGGCGGGCGCCTTATGGCGCCTATCATTGGAGGCGTTTATGTCAGCAGCATCGCAGCGGGCATTACATGCAGCCTTCTAGCATCGAAGCAGACGCATCCCACTTTTATCCATTAGTGCATCACTTTTTTTTCCATTACAGCAGTGCATTATGGCCCCCAGCTCTTTGCCTCAGGTCCATCGTGCTTTTAACCATTGCAGAAGCGCAATGGCACTCTCCTTTCATTGCAGCAGGTGCATTATCGCCCCTTAGCTCATTGCTCCAGGCAAATTGCATCCAAACCCATCCATGTGTTCACATCACAAGGCACTTCACTTCAAACCCCTTAGCATCATGTATTACGTGTCTCTTGTGAAACATGTAGCTTAACCATCACGGCTTGCTTGCGTCCCCATCTCACTTTCTCAGCTCATCGTGACTTGCGTATCATGTCCCGAGTGTATTGCTGCACGTGCGTGTGTTCTCTGCTCGCACCGTTAGCTGATCGCTACATAGAGCTTGTCTGTGGTTGTGGTGGGGCAGAGCACTCAGCCACAGCTTCATTGCTGTTATCTCCACATTCATCACTGCATCATTATTTCTAGCGTCATTGTCTCCTTGCTTGGTCAGCTATTGTTGCTTAGTCAGCTATTTTGCCATTGCCCATCATCCCCAGCGTCACTTTCATTCAAGGCTGCTTGATCTGGCTACTGCATTTCCTTCCTCTTTGTCCAGGTTCACTATTTAGGGGTGCCTTTAGACTTTTCTTTTCATCTATACCGCTTCTCGATTGCATCTAAAATATTTGTACTATCATCATTCTTTCTACAGCATACTTAAATTTTACAGATGATGCCCCATCCATAGGTTTTTTTTTTTGGGGGGGGGGGGGGGGGGGGGTTCTTTCATACTTTGTTCACAGTACATGGTTGCTACTCTCCAAATTTCTAATTCTCTGCTTCGTGAGGTTTACCCATTAGCTGTAGCTTGCATCGTCAGGCCATTCATTCATGGAGCAGCCACAAGAGCAATCATTGGTGTCTCCTTGAGTTTCTCAGCAACAGGGCTGATGGTCTTAAGCTTTCAGCCTGAGTGCGCATTCATCCTTCCGAACTGTTAAACGTTCACTCAGCCTTTAAGGGTAAGAAAACTACAAATACTGGTGGTGGTTTCAATCTCATTTATCCTTCATCAGATCTGAATGTTTGATTATTTCAGTTGTGTTTATAACCCATCACTTATCTCTCTCCTGTAATTTGTCATGCCAAATGGTTTTATACCAGCCTCCCTTCTATCATTCATCCTATCATTCAGCTATCATTCATCCCAGCAATCATCCCTTCATTCATCCCAGCATCATCCCCTCTTTCATCCCAGCAATCATCCCATCCCCTCCTTTATCCCATCACCATGCACCTCACTTCACTTCATCTCATCTCATCTCACCTCACCATCCCTTCACAAACTTTTGGTAGGCTTTTGCGGCAACTGGTCCTGGCCCTTTGTGGCTCATCTCCTCTGTAACTACTCTGCTGCTCTACTTTTCTTGGCTTTCATTTCAGTCTCTGCCTTATGAATATGCGGTTGTATCGGCCTCAACCTCGGGAATTTTCTTTAGGGGGGGAAACAGCCCTATTCTTTGCTCCTGTTCATGCATATATATCAAAATTAGGTGCTATGTTTCCTGCCGAAGTCTGAGCGCCAACGACAAAGTAATTGTATCAATACATTACTCCTAATTGTCTTTTCTCTTTGTGTGAATTTTTCCAGATATGCGCAGGTGGCGCATGCGCTGACTTCATTCAGAAGACACTGTTTCAACCCACCTCCAGCCCCTCCTCCAGCCAAAGCTTCATCAGAGTGTCATTTTTCATCTCCACTGTCACTTTATGCTTGATCATCATGGACAGGTTTTTTTCAACCTGTCATCCAACTGGACTTCCATCGTCCCTGAGTGAAGCTCTAGTATCAGGTCACGCAATTCACTGGATCTCCCCATAAGCTTAGCAGACCTGATAACCAGCAGTACCCCTATTTCATTCAGGGTTTAAATTCCAGAGCGCAAGATCAGTCTCCCTCTTCCTTCTGTGTTTCCTTCTATCCTGCTTTCCTTCTTTTTCTGCTTTAAGGTAGTTTATAGAGAATTTGCTCACATTTAAGCTCGTGTGGTCACGTGGTTGAGGACCCATCGTTACAAGCTGCCCCCCTCTTGCATCATATGAAGAGTGAGGTCAGACACACACACACACACACACAATCACACACACACACACACACATACACACACATACATATCCCCCCACACACATACAGCCCTGCTGATGCCGCTTTGCTGACCAACTTCTTCTGCTACTGTTAATGCATTTTAACCATTTATCACCTAAGCTGAACGTATTTATGTTGTTTTAATTGCACTGTTGTTATCATCATACCTGCTGCTATTGCAAACGGACATTATTGAACGTATTAAAATCTGGCCTATCTTGGACAATCTCAGAAGCCAGTTAAACGGCCTCTTAGGGTTTTATTCTTTTTTTCTTTTAAACTAGTCACTTAGTCTACCTCATGTTTATTTTTCTAATACCGTGTAGTGTTTTCGTAGATGTTAGAATTCTGTAATCCTGAATTATTAGAATAAAGACATCACTGTTAAACTTGCAGTGGTTTGTGATTCATATATATATATATATATCTATATATATATATATAGATATAGATAGAGATAGATAGAGTACGGAGTTGTGTCCTCGCCAAGTATCTTCTTGAATGCAGGAAAGTATGGACTTGGTGAGAAAGTGAGCACACAGTATAAATATGGGTCAAATGGAAGAGAAGAATACTTGTGACATTACCATATGCCTGGCTAGTCTAGAGCTGCATTTCACCTCCTGCTATTAATAGTCTCTAGATAATAATAAATTATTACTTTTTTCATTTATTGGGGCAATAATAATTAACACAGACAGATAAACACAAATGAAATAATAAAAAAAAAAAATCGCCATCAGAGCCAGTGGTCCTTCACACACGGCTATGCCGAGAGAGGGCTGCTGCGGACAGGTTGCAGTTAGACCTGGCTGCCGTTACCCTCGGAAGTCCACTTGTTGCCACGTTCCTGTCAATTTTGGAATTTTTTTTAAAATTACGCATTAAATCAGTAAATTGACCATATAGCAATGCTTTAAAGTATAATATTCTCGCCTCAAATGATCTTAAAATGTACATTTATTGAAGAAGTGCAACAGAAAAGAAAACTTTTAACTTTCAATGGAGTGCTCCATTGAAAGCTGCTGCTGCCGCAGTGCATGCTGGGACAGCTGTCAATCTCAAGAACGGACAAGTCTGTACTGATGCATACTCAGTAAATAGGGAGGGGCGGGAACAACATCCAGGTTTGTCTGTTCTTTGTCTTCGCGTTTTTGTGAATTGGAACAGTACTAGGGCTGAGGTTGATGACGTTTCATCAACATGAGAACGCACAAGTGCACATATTGAGAAATGGCCAATGTCTATGCTAAAAACAACAGGGAGTCAGCCATTTTAGGTCAAAGGTAAATTTTTCATATTTGTTCATGGTGAACTTTTGCGTACTCCTAGGGATTGGGAGCCAACAGCTTCAAACGTGGTGTGTTTGTAGTAAAGGCATGTGAGATATCGAGTATGTTCAAGGGGTCCCCTGGGCCCCCTAAAATTTGTAAAGATTTCAAGCAATTTAAAATTAAATAACTTAATAAATTTAATAAAAACCAAATCAAATGATATTTGGTAGTACAAAATAGCTGGTCAAATGATGACATCATCAAAGCCCAGAGGGAGGAAAGTTACTTTTTTTTACTTTGGAGGGTCCCTTTCTGTCATTTTTATGAAGGCAGAGAAAATGTTGGTCTAACTTTGTGAAAGGCACAGATAGCTTTAGTGAAATGGTGTTGCCATGGCAACCTGGCAAGGTGAGGCATTATGCCGTGGCCATACTTTTGGCTCTCATCTACCCATACATTGTTCAATCTGCACCAAATTCGCTATGATAGAACCTTGCCCAAGCCCACACAGAAGTCTTGGTCAATAGTTTGTGGGCGTGGCTTCATTATTCTACAGTGCCCTATAGAAAGACAAGAATCCCCTAACCATGCAACTAGTGAGGAAAGTTGGCATACAGGTGTCACCCACCAGGACCTACAAAAAAGTCTCTTTGAGCCATGGTCTAAACCAGTCAGCCATTTTGGATTGCAGTTTAAATTTTCACTATGATTTTACACTTTTTACTGCAAAATCATAGTGAAAATATTGCTTTATATGAACTCTCCCAATAGCTTTTGAGTTACAGACTTCATGGTAACTGTACAATGAGTTGAGGAATTTTGAATCAAAAGTTATCAAATACATTTTTGTACATCAATGCATGCGGGTGTGGCCAATCGTGAAATTTGGTCATTTGGCACAGAAACAAAAGCTAAGCCCCTGGGCAAGTTATGGCTGAGAATTCTAAAAAGGTTTGTACATGTGTAACACAACACAGGAAGGTCCACACAACACAGAAAGTCAGCCATTTTGCATCAAAGCAATCACTTTGCTTGTTATTCATGATATATCTGTGCAAACTCCTCCTAGAGCTTTACAGTTAGAGACTTAAAATTCTGTCCAAATTGACCTTATGCATTGGGGATCAAAAGATTTTGCACTTTATAGCCTCTAGATTTGAATGAACTCCCCCAAAAGTTTTATAGGTTACAGACTCCATGTTCAATTTACAATGGCTTGAAGCATTGGGGATCAAAAATTATCAATGGAATCTTTCTACATCAAAGCATAGGGGCATGGCCAGGCATCAAATATGGTCTGTTTGCCAAAAAACAAAACGTAAGCCCAAGGCAATACTTTTAGTGAGAGTTATAAAATTTGGTATACATGTAACACATCCAAACCTACAGAAAAAAAGAGTCTTGAAGCCATGGCCCAAAACCTACAGAAAGTTGGCCATTTTGAATCAAAGCAATCACTTAGCCTTTTTACCTTCATGATGTATCTGAGGGAACTCCTCCTAGAGCTTTTGACTTAGAGACTTCAAATTCAGTCCAAATCGACCTTAGGCACTGGGGATCAAAGTTACCAAATTATTTTTTCTAAACAAAGCATGTGGGCATAGCCAAGCATCAAATGTGGTCTGTTTGCCTTAAACTAAATGTAAGCCACTGGCCGAGTTTTTTGTGAGAATTTTTTAAAATTTGGTACATGTGTAACCTGTCCAAACCTACATGAAGTCTGTTTGAGCTATGGTTCAAACCCCACAGGAAGTCGGCCATTTTGAATCAAAGCCATTAATAGCTTTTTTGTCTTCATATATAGCAAACTCTTCCTACAGCTTTTGAGCTACAAACTTCTAACTTGCTGAGCCTACACTTAAGGGATCAAAAAGTAACAAAATGCTTTTGCTGCGACAAAGCATGTGGGCTTATCAAAACTTCAAATTCTCCAATAAGAAAACAGACTGGCGATCTACAATGGAGAATCCTTCATGGCGCCATTACAACAAATTATTTTTTATCAGTCATTGCTCCTGGGGTTTTAAATCAATGTCCTTTTTGCAGGTTATTGGAGAATGTATTTCATTTTTTATGGATTGTGGGCAGCTAACTACCTTTTTTAACCTTGAGTTTAATGTTTTTAGTCTCTTTGTGATAATTTTTACCAATTCTGTTTTTATTAATGATGCGGATTACTCCAAACCAAGATAAAATCATACATTTTTGATTTGTTTAATTGAGAAAAAAAAAGAAGCTATTTATCCAGAACAGGCAGACTGCAAGCTGGACATTAACTTGATCCTGCGTCTCTGTGGAAGTGCAAATGATAATTGGCAAGTCCGTTACTGGCCCCCTCTGCTTTTCAATGATGAGAGCAGGTTCACCCTGAGCACATGTGACAGACGTAAAAGGGTCTGGAGAAGTCGTGGAGAACGTTATGCTGCCTGTAACATTGTTCAGCATGATCGGTTTGGTGGTGGGTCAGTCGTGGTCTGGGGAGGGATATCCATGGAGGCCCGCACAGACCTATGCAGGCTAGACAACGGCACCCTGACTGCCATTAGGTATTGGGATGAAATCCTTGCACCCATTTTCAGACCCTATGCTGGTGCAGTGGGTCCTGGGTTCCTCCTGGTGCACGACAATGCCCAGCCTCATGTGGCAAGAGTATGCAGGCAGTTCCTGGAGGATGAAGGAATTGAAGCCATTGATTGGCCCCCACGCTCGCCTGACTCAAATCCAGTATAACACCTGTGGGACATTATGTTTGGATCCATCCGATGCCGCTAGGTTGCACCTCAAACTTTCCAGGAGCTCAGTGATGCCCTGGTCCAGATCTGGGAGGAGATACCCCAGGACGCCATCCATCGTATTATTAGGAACATGCCCCGACGTTGTTAGGCATGCATACATGCATGTGGGGGCCATACAAATTACTGAATACCATTTTGAGTTGCTGCAATGAAATAACAGCAAAATGGACTAGCCTGCCGCATAATTTTTTCACTGTAATTTTTAGGGTGTCTTTCAATTCAGCCCACTGTAGGCTGATAATTTTAATTTCAATCAAATGATGTGGCATCCTTTTGTTCCTAACACATCACCCAGTCCATATCACTATAAATAAACAGCATGCCCCCCCCCCCTTTGAGATCTGATGTGTTTTCAAAGTGTTCCTTTAATTTTTTTGAGCAGTGTAGTTTTTTTCATATGCATATTGATTGTTGCCATTGATACCTCAAAAAGGAGGATATACTGTATGTTGTGCCATATACCATGATCATGGTTTTTCACCTTGCTATGATGACTAGTGAGGAGAGCTGTTTGACCTCTGCACCCCTCCAATGCCTCCAAATGCCTCCACAGGAACTCCCAAACAGGTGTACTTGCCACCCCCCTCTGTGCTGAGGGAAGTGAAAACCACACACCACACGTTAGCTGTGTCTCAATTCGCAGGCTGCGTACTTCCGAGGACTTAAAAAAAAAAAAAAAAAAAAAGAAGCGCGCAAAGCACCTCCGGAAATCTAGTGGGAGGCGAGGCCACTAAGGACGGTATCGATGCATCCTCAGAATTCGGGGAAAAGGAGGACGCATTTTAAGGCTGCATTTTAAGCGTCCTCAGAATTTTTGCCAAATGGGACGGCCTCCGCGAAGTGTTGTGACGTCACCGGCCTCAAAATGCGTCCTCCGAAGTACGCAGCCTGCGAATTGAAAAGCAGCCGTTGCTTCACTCTTTTTCCCATGAAGCTGCCTGGGATCCACATTGGATGAGGCAGCCAAAAGGCAGATCCAGGCAAAAGACCCAGATCTCCACAATGCTCAAGGATAAGTCGTCATGTTTGGCCTTTCAGAACCAGACTGCTGCAAAACAGTCTTTTTGCAACAAATTTATTTGGGGTTTGAGAAATTACAGAGCCAGACTGGAGGAGAACGTCTCCTCCTCCTCCCTTGGTGTGAGCCATGGAGATAAAGAAAAACCCCCACTTGCTGTTAGCCTGCCCTGCTAATCTGCTGCTGAATGAAACTCGGGCCTTACAAATTGACATGAAAAGAGGTTTGCAGGTCTGGCATAATTAGGAACAGGACAAGCAATATGTCTTGATGATTTTGATCCTTTAATGTGTTTACTGATGAGTAAAGACAAAGCTAAGAGGAAGAACTACATGCTATGCCATGCTATAGTAATATATTTTGAGCTGTTGTTGAAGCTTGGGCAAGCTTTATTTTTACTAAGGGTTTAAACACTGATATAACTGTAACCTATATTACTTACATGAATATTAGCATGATTGAAGAAAAATGAATTAAATCAAAAATAATTCTTAAGTTCTATTGCTTTAGGAAGCAGTAACTGTATAAATACACTGGCAGACAACAGAATGGTGCAAAATTACAGACATATCAGTCATGACAGTCCAAGGTGTGTTCCTTTTTTCCAAGGAATTCAACCAGTTTCTATTTGGGATGTAGTTAACAGAAATCAATGTTTCCTTTGATGCGTTATATGGGTCTACAGTGGGCGCTGGTTGGAAATGGACACTTGCGTGAAAAACATGTGACTACTATAGCCACTAGGTGGCAGTTTGAGTCCATTTTGGCGTCCCATGAGTCAGGATTAGATAGCTTAATTAGCAAACTGGGAGGGGCAGTACGTGTTGCGAGCAGTTAGCGTAGAGGGTAGAGTGAGTGGTCTGCAGTTCTGAAGGTTGAGGGTTCGGTCCCAGTTGTGGCTGGGTCATGTAGTTTTTTTGACTCGTATTATAGTGTAGGCTTCAAGGAAAAAAACTACAAAATGGCGGCGCCGCGCCATTACTGGATTTTTTTTCTTTCTATTTTATTTTATTTTTTGGCATCGATCCTAGTTTTTTTTTTGTTATTATTGGTTTGCTCCCGCTCCCATCTGCTCCCGTTAATGTTTAATCCTTTACCGTCCCAATCACGTGATCATTACTAATACTGACTCCCATCCCACAATACTTCAATGTCTTTTTTAAATTTTTTGACAATATGATCATTAGACGGGTAAAACTTATGAATTATTTTAAATGATATTGCTTTAATTTTGGTGGTCAGCAAATATTGGTTGGGTAAGAGCCAGACCTTCTACCAGTCAATGTTTTGCACAAATTTATTCCAGTATGGAATCACATATGGAACTGTAATCAAGTCTGCTTTGAACAGGGATCTAATTATTTTATTGTTCTTACCATTATTACAAGAAAAACAAATCTTACCAACTGGAGTGTCAGTCATTACTGATAAGGTTTGTTGTTGTGTGTCCAATCTTGGTTGAGCTTTAAATAACATGCAAATACCAGAAGAAATTGCTCCAAAGACTTTGGCATAATCTATAGGAGACACAGGAATTTTGTATTCTTCTAGAAACTCTTTATAAGAGTAAAGAAGACCCTCTTTGTTAAATAATCGGTCAACCAAAATAATGTTATTATTAAACCAATAATCAATAAATAAGGATTTATGTTTAAACAATATGTCTTTATTGTTCCAGATGAAATATTTGTTGGGTGAAAAGTTGTGTTTGAAAACAAGGGACCATGAAAGGAAAGCCTGGCGGTGAAAGGCTGACATTTTTATCGGGACTTTATCAATATCATAGTTACAGGTGTCATGATTGGGTTCAGGGTTCTAACCCAGATGCAGAACACACCGGAGACAGGGTAAAAGTTTGACTGTTTATTAAAGGTAAGCACAAGTGATATGAATGAAACAGAGAAACAGATCCAGGACTGGTCACACAGGGTTCTCTGTAGAGGAGGACAGTTAGGTTAGCCAGGATGCTGAAGATCCTTGTCAGAAGAATTGTGCAGGTTTGTACCTGTGACGTGATTCAGATTGAGAGCTGAGGGAGGGAACCGAGTTGGGTCCAGAGGCTTGAAGTTGGCAGAGGGCTAAGCAGCGGCAGGGCTTGACTTCAGACTTAACAGCGTTCAGATCCAGAGGCTTTCTTCCAATCCTCTTCTTGAGGGCGGGCAGGCAGGTTCAGACAGTTTGATTCTGCTGGTGAGCTCCTGAGAGCCGGCAGGCGGATTTCAGCAGAAGAAAACTCTTCCAGAGTTTCAGGGTTCAGTCAGGTTTCTTCCTAAGAGGCAGAGAAGACAAAAAACTGATCAGGTTCAAGTTCAAAGTTCTGAGAGTCACAGAATCAGGCTGGTTGGCTCAGGCTTTGCTAACCATAACTGGCTTAACACTCTGGCGCTGGAGAGAAGTCCTGCTGCTGCTTATAAGCTGGTCTCCTGATGACTGATGGATCTCAGGTGTGGTCGTCAGCTCAGCTCCAGGAGACCTAGAGGCGCCCTCTGCTGGAGGAAGGTGGACAGACCTCCAGATCCCAACAGTACCTGGCAGTCCAGAGGATGTAGAGGGCAGAGACTCACGGTAGTCATCGATCAGAGAGGGGTCCAGGATGAAGGATCCAGGGACCCAGTCGACCAGGTACTGCCAACCGTGGCCCCGGCGACGGGAGTCCACGATCCTGCGAACAGTGAAGGCAGGGTGACCATCAATGTCCCGGGCGGGTGGAGGAGAGTTGGACGGAGGGCACAGAGGGCTGGTCCGAACAGGCTTGATTTGAGACACATGGAAAGTTGGATGGATGCGGAGTGTGGGTGGCAGATTCAGGCGGACGGCAGACGGGTTGATGACGGAGGTGATGGTGTATGGGCCAATGAACCTGGGAGAGAGTTTACGTGACATAGATTTCAGTGGAATGTCTCGGGTTGATAACCACACCTGTTGTCCGGGAGCGTAGATGGGTGCAGGGCATCTCTTGCGGTCAGAAAACCTTATTTTTGGCAGAAGTGCGGTTCAGGGCAGAAATGGTGTCTCTCCAGATTTTATGGGAACGGCGGATGTGGTGATGGACTGACGGGACGGAAATCTCCTTCTCATCTGACGGGAAGAGTGGTGGCTGATATCCTAAGCTGATTTCGAATGGGGACAGACCGGTTGCAGAAGATTTGTGTGAGTTATGAGCATACTCTACCCATGGCAGATACAGATTCCAATCAGTGGGGTTGGTAGAGGTCAGGCAGCGGAGCGTGGATTCGAGTTCCTGATTCATTCTCTCAGTCTGTCCATTGGTTTGTGGATGGTAACCTGAGGTGAGAGAAGATTTGGAATCGAGGGCAGAGCAGAAATTTTTCCAGACCTGAGCAGTGAACTGGGGGCCTCTGTCTGACAGGATCTCCTGAGGGATGCCGTGGAGTCGGAAGACGTGTTTTATGAGAAGCTGTGCGGTTTGGAAAGCCGTGGGAAGCTTCCTGAGGGGAACAAGATGGCAGGTTTTGGAAAAACGATCTATAATCGTGAGAATAGTTGTCATACCCTTGGAGACGGGGAGGCCGGTAACAAAATCCACAGCTATGTGGGACCAGGGTCGAGACGGAACAGGCAATGGGTGGAGCAGACCAGAGGGAGGCTGATGGGAAGGTTTGTTCCTGGCGCAGATGGACAAGCCAGAACATACTCCTTTAGGTCCTTATGGAGGGACGGCCACCAGAAACGGCGAGTGATGTGGGCGATGGTTCTGCTGACACCTGGATGAGCTGAAAACTTGGCAGAGTGCATCCAATGGATTAATCGGGATCTGACAGAAGTAGGTACATACGTGCGGTTAGGAGGTCCATTTCCTGGGTCAGGTTCAGAAGCTAAGGCAAGGTTAATCAGGTCAGTGATCTCCCAGGAAACAGCCCCAAAGGTGCAGCTGGCAGGCAAGACAGATTCAGGTTCTTCAGGCTTATCAGGCGAATACAGGCGAGAGAGAGAGTCAGGTTTAACATTTTTGGAACCAGGTCTGTAAGAGATGATGAGGTTGAAACTTGAAAAGAAGAGGGACCAACGAGATTGACGAGGATTTGATCTTTTGACAGATTGGATATATGACAGGTTTTTGTGGTCAGTCCATATCAACACGGGATGTTCAGCGCCCTCTAGCCAATGCCGCCACTCCTCCAGAGCCAGTTTTATGACAAGTAGTTCTCTGTCGCCAACATCGTAGTTCTGTTCGGCTGGAGTAAGCCTGCGGGAAAAGAAGGCGCATGGGTGAGTCTTGTTATCAGAGTCAGATTGTTGGGATAAGACTGCTCCTACACCAGAGTCAGATGCATCCACCTCTAAAATAAACTGTTTAGAGGGGTCAGGTTGAATGAGAATCGGCGCACTAGAAAAAAGAGCCTTAAGCTTATTAAAGGCAGCTTCGGCCTCAGCGGACCAGTGGAAGTTCTTTTTAACAGAAGTCAGGGCAGTGAGTGGTTGGGCTGTCTGGCTAAAATTTCTTATAAACCTCCTGTAAAAGTTTGCAAAACCCAAAAACCTCTGGAGTTGTTTCCGATTCTTGGGGGTAGGCCAATCCAGAACTGCTTTTATCTTGTCCTCCGATGGATTCACCTGCCCGCCCTCGGGCACAAATCCTAAAAAGGTGACAGAAGGTTGATGAAATTCACACTTTTCAGCCTTGACAAAGAGTTTGTTTTCAAGAAGTCTTTGGAGAACCAAACGGACGTGTTTTTTGTGATCAGACAGGTTCTTGGAATAGATCAGGATGTTGTCAATATAGACAAAAACAAATATGTTGAGAAAGTCTCTCAACACGTCATTAACCAGGGCTTGAAAACAGGCAGGAGCATTGGTCAGACCAAAAGGCATAACTAGGTATTCGAATTGACCTAGAGGGGTTCTGAAGGCCGTCTTCCACTCATCTCCCTCTCTTATGCGGAGAAGGTGGTAGGCATTTCTCAGATCCAGTTTGGTAAAAACAGTAGCCCCTTGGACAGGTTCAAATGCAGATGCAAGCAGAGGCAGGGAATACTTGTATTTAATTGTTATTTGGTTGAGACCTCTGTAATCTATGCAGGGTCGGAGAGAACCATCCTTCTTACCGACAAAAAAAAACCCTGCACCCAGAGGGGATGAAGATGGCCGAATTTGGAGGAGCAGCAACAATCTTCCAGTCTGACTTACTGATTACTCCCAAAACAGTTAATACCTACAACTCTTTTGAACATTTAACCCTTAATTTCCCTGATCCAAATTTCAAGGCAAGAAAACCTCTTCTTTTTGTAACTTTGTATCGTCCACCAGGTCCGTACTCTGAATTTTTAGATGAGTTTTCAGAGTTCCTTTCTGATTTGGTATTAAAAACTGACAGGGTCATCATAGTGGGAGATTTTAACATCCATGCTGACATTGAAGGCGATAGCTTAAGAGCAGCCTTTAATGCTATCTTAGACACTGTTGGCTTTGTTCAAAATGTGAATAGTCCCACACATTCTCATCTTCATACTTTGGATCTTGTGCTGACATACGGCATAGAATGTGAAGAAATAACAGTATTTCCTCACAACCCTGTCCTCTCTGACCACTTTCTAATAACCTTCAGGATTACTTTAACAGAGTTCTCCTCCCCCAAAAGAAGGTTCAATTTTAGTAGATCTTTATCAGATAGTGCAGTTATAAATTTTAAAGAATCTGCTTCACTTTCTCTCTCCTCTGTGTCGCTGAGCAGTGCTGCAGAGTGCAAAAGCATAGCTTATTCCCCTTCACAGGTTGATTATTTTGTTGATGGGGTTGCTAGTTTTCTGCGTACTGCCTTAGACAATGCAGCTCCTTTGAAAATGAAAACCGTTAAAAATAGAAAGCTTGCTCCTTGGTTTAATGCAGAGCTGCGTACTTTGAAGCAAAAGGCTAGGAAACTGGAGAGAAAATATCGCTCCACAGGCCTGAGGGAGTCCTTCCTAGTCTGGAAAAATGGTTTACTGCTGTATAAGAGGACCCTTTGTAAAGCAAGAGCAGCATACTTCTCCACATTAATAGAGGATAATAAGAATAATCCTAGTTTCTTTTTAATACAGTTGCCAAACTCACCCAGAGTCATAGCTCTGTTGAACCGTCTGATGAAGTAAATTAATCTGCACCAATGATTAGGATATATTGGATACATGTTTTACATATTGAATAAATGTAAAACATTTATTCAATATGTAAAATACATTTATGTTATACAGGTCACAGAGTCCAAAAGAGTGTGCGCCACCAAATATGGAGAGATAGAGAGCAGTGTGTGTAAGCTCTCTGCAGCTGCAGCTTTGAGCGCAGCCTTTAAGTCTGAGAGATGAGACCAGGGTGGGAAAACACCAAGAATAAGCGGGGGAACAGAAACATTGAAAGGAGTCCAAGGCCATTTCAGGCTTTGATAAAACCAGGGTGCAGAAATGAGACCTGTTTGTTAGACAGACGCATTGAGAATGGGTTGTTCAGGGTTGCACAGCTCAGCTGAACTAATTGTAATATATTGAGTTGTCATCTCCAAAGCATGCGGTGCGGTACTGGTCACACAAAAAGTGAGGTTTTTACTGGGACTTTGAGTTTCAAAGTTATGCTGACCTTTTTTGATGTAATGTTATGATCACACTGGATGAAAACATTGTTTTGACATATTGATGATTAAGACTATGATGTGTTTTTGATTTAACTGCACTAAATGTCATCATGATCTACAAGAAATGTCACTATGACTTGTGAAGAAAAAGCTTTGATGGATCAAAGAAAGGCTTCAATTAAAAATATAAAATATGGTTTGAAGGTGGGTCTTCCACCAAGATGAAAGAGCCCCAAGCCTCGGGAGTGAATAAAAGAGGGCCCTTTTCTGCATGTAAGTCAGTTGCTCACCGGTGAACAGCTCATGTGTGTTCTGTAAATAAAATTCTCCGGACCTGGACCCAGTTGCCTCTGCCTAATTTTTGATCGGTGTCTGAAGACTTTTCTACAGCTTTTTAAGAACTCTGAATTTTCCACAACATTTTTGGCGAGCCAGCCAGGAGGAAGCCCCAGGCGTCGGACAACCTGCAGGCACCAGTTGGAGGCCAGGGACCCCAAGGGCCCAATATTCACCATTTTTAGGTGAGATACAATTTGTTATAATTTTCTAAATTAATGGGGAACCAGCCTCCGGCAACGGCTTGTGGGTGTAAGGCGCCAAAAGAGCTCTCCTAAAAAAACCTAGTATTCCAAATTTAATAAGTATTTTTTTCAATTTTAATAAGTATTCATATAAGAATATACAAAAGGCAGACTAAACTGGGGAAAGATCCAGGTATGTATGAATGTATATGTGAATGCATGGTTTAAGTATTGATTAATGTTTGTAATATTCTGTATTTGAACTGTTCTGTGTTTGAATTATTTAGTGTATAAGTTAAGCTTAACAGGCGATGTTCTGAGCGGACGATTGGTAAAGGGACCGATTGGTCAAGGCGTTTGACATAGTCTGTGGAAGCCATAAATCCGGAACATTAAACTACGCGTGTTAAGTGGGAGTATTGGCGACTAAGCGATAGTCAGCATGCTCCGTGAACTTGTGTTGTATTAGGTATTAAGTATTAGGTATTGAGAGGCTAAGCGATAGCCAGGCTAAGGGATAGCCAGAATATTACCGATTAAGCAATAATCGGAGAAAGAGTACCGCTCTACCGGATGACGTCTATCTAATTTCAGTTAGTATCTGAGTAGGTGTGGGTAGCAGGGAAGACGCATGTGCCACTGTAGGAGACAGTGAGGAAAAGTAGAAGTGCACTGTAAATATATAATCATTTGTCTTGTGAGTCTTTGTCAGTGTAAAGAGTGAAAGAGTTAATTACTTAGGGGGAGTAAGGGGCGAATAATAATAATAACTATAATAATAATATTAATTAAAGGTATAATAATAATAAATTAACAGAAATAATAATTATAAAATATAGTTAAAAAAAAGAATAACACAAAAAATTTACAGAATTGGTAACTATAACAGAATTGGTAACTGAAAAACACATGGTTAAAAAAATAAAATAAATTAAAACCGCGAGCGGTATTGACGGCCCTCGCAGCTCAGCGCCGCTCGGCCTATTGCGACCGCGGGAGCCAAGCGACCGCCGCCCCCTTGCACCTTCCCAGCCAGCGGAAAAAGCTCCACGCTTCACCTCTGGACCAGCAGGAGACAACCACAGCGTTGGTCAGGAAAGGTTAAAATAGGGATAAAAGTTAATATCTGGGACGTATCTCATCTGTCAGATAGACGCTGCGGCCATCTCAGTTGGTGGGTCAAAAATATATATTCAAAAGAAAGAGAAACAGCACCGTCAAAATCCACGGTTAGCAGTATTACACCCTTCTCAAAACTATAAAAAATCATTAAAAATCCATAGTTTGCAGTAAAATCCCGAAAAAAATCACACATGTCAAGGAATGCATCTTGCATATTCTAAATTTTTAGATTATTTACTAATTAATTGAATGAAAACAAAATCTTTAAACTTAAGTGCCATATACTGAGGCAGTTGAATACCCCATAAGATGCTCAAACATGCATAGATTCACGCCAAACTTGGCAGACTTTACTATAATCAAAGTATAAATAAATGTTCCAAATTTGGCTAGGATTGCTATAAAACTTTTTGAAAAACAACAATTTCCTGTTAACACAAACTTTTGAAAAATCAGAGTGACGGACTTCTAAGAAGAGCTATGCTGTGTTTACCATCAAACAAGAAGCGATTAAAGGAATATATTCCAAACGTCCTAGCTTTTTTGAGAAATCGACTGATTTTTTAGAAATATTTTAACAAAGTGATTCTATTTTCATAAGGGTACCGTTTGATTCAAAATGGCCGACTTCATGAGAGGTTTAGACCATGGCTCCAATGAAACTTTTTGTAGGTGGGGGGCTCATACAGATGTGTGCCAAATTTCATTATCCTAGGAACGAGCATGGCTAGGGGCTGAATTATTTCCTGGCATTATCTGTCCACTTTGCCAACTACTAGGCGAAAACGCAAACTTTTGAAAAATCAGAGTGACGGACTTTAAAGAAGCGCTTTGCTATTGTAACCAACTTACAGCAGGCTTTATAAAGAACATATTTTGAAAGTTTTAGCTCATTTGGTTAAAATACTGATTTTATACAATTTTTTGAAAAGAGGTCAGTGCTTTCACAACAGAGTAAAATGTAATTCAAAATGGTCGACTTCCGGAGGGGTTTAGACCATGGCTCCAAGAGGCTTTTAGTTAGGGCCTGATGGGATGCAAATGTGTTCAAAGTTTCAATATTCTAGGACTAACAACGACTTGGGGCTGGTGGTTTGAAGTTTGTTATTTCTAGGGGGTGCTGTAGTAAAATTAAGCCCCGCCCACAAAATATTGCTCTGGATTCCTGTTTGGAGTTGGACTAGGATCATCTCTTGTGAGTTTGGTGCAGATCTGATTATTAATGAGGAAATGAGAGCCAATCGTATTTTCATGGCGAAACGCCTCACTTCGCCATGGCGCCACAGCAACACCATTTGACTAAAGCTCTCTGTGCCTTAAACGAAGTTAGGACAACATGTTGTCTGTCTGCTGACACAGTTTTAGGTTGATGAGGTCAATTAGGACTGAGAGGGACCATTCCAAGTTAAAAAAGTGACTTCCGGTTCTCAGGGGACGTGGCTTCAATCATGTCAAAATTTTAATACTCAGGTTTGTTGGGAACTCAGAGAGGATTAATACTACCAGGTTTCGTGTCATTTCAGTTTTATATGTAAAAGTTATTGCATTTTGAAAATGTTGGCGAGTACGCCGACTTCGAGGCCTGGCCACACCCCTTTAAAATGCTCAAAAACTCAAAAAGTTTGATAAGTTTAGATCTCACATGCCTTATCTGCATACATGCCAAGTTTGAAGCCGATCTCTCACCGTCCCTAGGAGGAGTTCGCGAAAGTTCGACGTCAACAAAATTGAAAAAGTGCCAAAAATCAGCCTTTGACCCAAAATGGCCAACTTCCTGTAGGTTTTAGAGCATACCCACAATGTAACTTTTTTCATGATTTGGTGAGATCTATGTACCTGCCAAATCTCAAATCTCTGTGACTTACGGTTTTCCCCAACTCACGTTAGGGGGCGCTGTAGAGGCATTTGGCGACGCCCACTATATACCTGCCAAATCTCAAATCTCTGTGACTTACGGTTTTCCCCAACTCACGTTAGGGGGCGCTGTAGAGGCATTTGGCGACGCCCATTTTGAATTCCATTATCATACGTACATTTCACTAGGGGGACAATTTACTGCCAAGTTTGGTTAGTTTTTCAACATGCTAAAGCCCCCCAAAAGCCGTTTCATTTAAGCGGAGAAAAATAAGAAGAATAAACGATACAGGAACAATAGGCTCTCTTGCAGCGCTTAGCTGCTCGGGCCTAATTAACAAGGTCCCAATTTAAAACTACAAAACAGGTTATAAGTGAATTAAAATTATGTTATACATAAAATATAGAGTAACTAAACCGAATACTCAGTAAAAGTACGAAAATAATATTATAAATCTGTTCTATTAGAGATCCTAACTCAAAAGTGTAGAGATCTAAAAAACTAAAGAGTAGGAAAATTAAAACAAAAAGAGATCTGTATTGGAGAGAGCAGAACAAGTTAAATTAAAAACATTAGGAACTATAAAGGTTGGTGAATAAGCACAGACCCTAAGGGTTGAGTGACTGCTGGTTGCCATGGGAGCCAATGTGAGCAAACAGACTGAGGGGCTAACGCCTGCCAAACTGGTAATAATGACACATCCATCCAATAAGCGCAAAATTCAAAAATGCATGACAGAATGGCATAAGATAACATCTGGGAAAAATCGCTGGCATAAAAAGGGCAGCTTTGATCCATCATGCTGTGATGAAGTAGAAGAAAAATTGAGGGCTAAAGATAAAAAACGAGACCGAATGCATTTGCATAAAAAACAGAAACATGCTGAACAGAGAGACATCCTGTGATATTTTAAAGTTGAACACCATAAGAGTCCAACAGCTCCCAATTATACCGATCATAAGCCGCCACCTTATCACCCACCAACCGTAGGACAATATCCTATATGTGAGAAACAGAGCAGCAAGGGAAAAATTACATGACAACTTAAATTAGTGTTAGAAGAAGATGAGGAAGAAGCAGAAAAGGAAATGAGTAGCACGCAGCAGGAAGAGTGTGATTAAAGCAGTGAAGACGAAGAATCAGACAGACCCTTAACGGGAGTAAGGAGAAGATCACGCTATAGCTACACACTACCCCCAAGACGTCGCAGACGAACCCTATATCAGAGGGGCCCCACATGCCACTCAGAACCCAGGACTAAGTTGACATATATGGATGAAACCGAATCACTGACAGAAAAAATAGACAAGGAGCTGGAGGAACTGAGGAAAGAATTTTCACTAATCAGAGGAGAAAAAGAAAAAGCACAGGGGGAATATCAAAGGGATATGAGAAAGACAATAGAAAAACAAAAGGAGAAGAAAAGACGAAATGAAGAATTAGAAAAAGTGAAGAGAATGGAAGCAGAGCAGCTTATAAGAGATGCCCAGGCTAATTACCCAGACCAGCCAAGTCCACGGACTATGACCCTGATTGACAAAGCAGGAATAAAAAAGGGAGAAGAGACGGAATGTGAGGAGGAGGCCTCAATAGAAAGTGAGGTGACTGAATGGGAGGACTTTGAAACGCAGGATGAAGGCTCAGACATACTGCCGTCAAAAAACCCATTTTATGAGGGGTCCAAAGAAAAAAGCAGGCCAGTGGCAAAAGAACAAAAGCCACTCTGAGCTGAATGTGACGTGGATCTGCAAATAGTAAGAAGCATCCCACGCACAATGCTGACCAGGTCCCAAGCACAACAGCAGAAGACAGAGCAAGGTCAGGGTGGGGCTTATATAGCTCCCTTGCTGTCTAAAGACCTCATGAAGACAGATATGTGCCATGGTCATTAATGGACATGATCACACTTGCTGGAAGACTGACCCCGTTGGCAGATGGAGCTGACAGGTGGATAGAAACGCTGGAAGAAATCACTGGAGGCATCAACCTGGCAGCTGGAGACATCAAGGCGCTGCTAATCAAAACAGCAGGACACTCAGCAGCCAGAGAGGTGTTTCGACGAAGCCCAGCTTCCAAGGGTCATGACCTCACACCAGTATGACAAGATACCATTCAACCACATAAGACCTAAGGTGTGGGCAGCCTTGAGGAGCAAATACCCCACCTGCAGTGATCCAACTAAGTTGAGACAAGAATGTTTAAAGGATGATGAAAGTCCAGCCCAGTTTCTGCACAGGTTTCAACAGAAATGGAAAACAGAGACTGGAGGTGATGGGAATGAACAGAAAACATCTGTCCCTCTGTTCAGAACCTACATCAGAGAGGCCATGCCCAAAGAAGTACAAGCCAAACTGGACGGAGTTGTGGGGCTCATGAAGATGGACTGGCCTCTATTCTCTGAGCATGTTATACATTATGTAAACATGCATCGGGCCGTAAAACGGGCCTTTGAGGACCAAAACAAGATGCTGGCCACCAAGTTAACCCAGCTGCAGATTGGGGAATTGTCCAAAGCAAAGAAAGAAAAAGAAAAGCCCAAACATCAAGCAGCACTGTCAGTGGCAGCCACACCCCCGACGGAGGGTGCACCAACAGGGGAGGCAGTCGTACAAGCACCAGTAGTGTCTCCTGTCATCCCTCCGCCCACACAGCAGATGCAATATCCAGCAGCGCCACCTGTGGGAGGAGCCCTGCCACAGCAGACCAAACCTCAACCAGTCCCTCCTATTCATGTGCATCTAAACCAAGGAGGAGGCCCCCAACAAGCAGTGTGTCCCTTGTGTGTCCCTTGTGGTCCCCTCCATCTTCCCCATGCGGGGAAGATGGAGGGGACCACAAGGACCCCCATGAAGGCCCCCTCAAGGCCAATACCAGCAGATGCCCCAGGCAGGTCCAGACATGGGACAACAGCGAGCGAGGCTGCAATGCTGGGGATGTGGACAAGTCGGACACATGCAAAGGGACTGCCCCACTAACCCATGGATGGGACCTCAGCCCCCTACTGCTGGACCAGCCACCTATGGAGCGGGACAAGAGGCATACTGGCTATAGGGGTGCCCAGAGAAACCTGATGGAGAGGCCCTTCTACCTGTATTAACCCAACGCCCACAAACAGAACCCACCATTGATGTCACTATATATGACAGCCATCATCGCTTCATGATTGATACAGGAGCGGCCTACTCCTGTATAGGGAAAAGTGGAATTGGCCTGCCTCTCTCAGCATCAAAGATTCGAACAGTAGGTTTCTCGGGGAAGACCCAAATAATACCCATGACTGAGCCAGTTCCCATGATCATAGGTGAAAAGACTGTGTATGCACCACTGCTTTACTCAGAAGATACGATAATTAATCTGCTGGGTAGAGATGTGCTGTGCCAGCTCAATGCTAAAATCAAATGTACCAATAATGGAATTTCTTTTGAAGCAACAGACAAGAATGAAGCCTACATGATGCCACTAGGCCCACAAATGACCCCCCAGGCAACAAGTCATGAACTAGAAGACCAAGTATTTTGGCTAAAACTCACATCACCAACTTCCTTTCTCCAACTGGAGTGGGAAACATGGAGACCCCTGATAATGAATCCCTATGACATATCTAAAGAACCTTTTCTCCCTCTCCATTGTACCATGTTTTATGACAAAGGCAAAACACACGAAGACTACGAGAAAAGCTGGGATGAAGAAATTAACAACAAAACAACTGTCATCCAATACGCTGACATAGTGGTTGGACCACAAGGAGCTGCATCTGTTGTCACATTTCCTGATAAAGATGTAGCAGAATGGCTCCAGGTTACCAACTCAGCACCACATGTCACATTACTGATTGCAGACAAGTATGAGTCACATGACCTAGGACCCATGGTTCAAGAAGCCAAGCAAGTCACCGAATGGGTTGACACAGCATGGGACCACATTAGCATATCAAAAGATGTTTTTCAAAATCTCATATTCACAAGCTGATGAAGTAATAGCAGAACACAATACAGTTCCTGGGAAAAGACAAATGGCAGTGGCTGAAGAACATGAATCATTATTAGAACAAGTTCCAGAGCAGGTATGGTCTAAAAGTAAAACAGATGTAGGATTAGTAAAATCAGCAGATCCCATCAAATTTACCATCAAACTAAATGGTAAATTACCCTTCCAAAGACAGTACCCACTTAAACGAGAAGCAGTAGAAGGAATACAGCCTATCATTACAGGATTAGAAACAGCAGGAGTTCTTAAACTAACAGTAGGTCCCTGTAACACACCAATTTTTCCCATCAGAAAACCCAACAGTAATGACTACAGACTAGTCAATGATCTAAGATTAATTAATGCTATTGTAGCAGAAGAAATACCAGTAGTACCAGACCCCCACACACTACTGAGTAATATACCCCCAGGCACAAAATGGTTTACTGTGATAGATCTGTGTTCAGCGTTTTTCAGTGTACCGGTCCATCCAGATTCCCAGTATTTGTTTGCATTTATGTACAAAGGCCAACAGTATTCTTATACGCGATTACCACAGGGTTTTTCAATTGTGTACTGGCGAATGATTTAAATCAACTTGACATACCATCTACAATGTTGATGTATGTTGATGACATTTTGATTTGTTCTGCTTCTAAAGAGCAGTGTGAGAGAGACTCCATTACAGTGTTGACTGCATTGGCAGAAGGAGCACACAAAGTAAGTAAACAATAATTGCAATTCTGCCAGCAAACAGTGGAGTATCTCGGCAGGCAACTCAGTGGGGACAAGAGGTGTATTGCACCGTCCCAACTAGAAGCCATAACTCAATTGCCCAAACCTCAGACTGTTGGTCACATGTTGTCTTTCCTTGGCATGGCAGGTTACAGCAGACCGTGGGTGTGTGATTATGCCATCAAAACGGCTCCACTAAGAGCCCTGATTAAAGCCGCGGGTCAAGGACACCAGTCGGCTCAATTGCAATGGACAGACGAGGCAGAGGGTGCGTTCCAGCTGCTGAAACAAGATCTCCAAACTGCTCCTGCTCTGGCCAATCCAGATTACGGCAAACCATTCCATCTCTATGTGGCTGAGCAACAAGGGTATGCATGTGCAGTATTGATGCAAGACACCCCCACAGGTAAACAGCCAATTTCTTATTACAGCTCAAAATTAGATGGTGTCGAAGAAGGTCTGCCTCCCTGCTACCAGGGCTTGGCAGCAGCAGCCTTCGCATATAAAAAGGCCTCAGTTATTACTATGGGCCACCCTGTTATTTTGTATACATCACATCAATTACATGCACTGCTCACAAGCCCGCGCTTTGTGATAACCCAAGCTCGTCGAACAGGTTATGAAGTTCTGCTTGCAGGACCTGACTTAACTATACAACGCTGTACCACAATCAACCCAGCCACAAGAATGGTATTGCCCACAGACGGTGAGCCCAATGATTGTCTCCAGGAGACGGACACCTTCATGAAGGTAAGGGAGGACTTGTACAATCATCCAATCCCATCTAATCTGACGCGATTCATAGACGGATCATGCGTCAGAAGTGAGACAGGCAACAGAGCTGGATATGGAATAGTCCAACTTGACCCCGATGGGACCTTTACCAAGGTACAGACAATGAGCCTTGATCAACCTTGCTCTGCCCAGTTGGCAGAGATAAAAGCATTAACAGCAGCTTGTAAATTGGCTACTGGTGAAAGAGTGACAATCTATACTGACAGTGCATATGGATACGGGGTATGCCATATAAACGTAAGCATCTGGAAACAACGAGGGTTCGTTAGAACAGATGGTACCCCCGTGACACATGGGCAAGCTGTAGTGGAATTAATACAAGCTATGCAACTTCCGTCTGCGTTAGCTATTGTAAAATGTGCGGCTCATCAGACAGCAAAGACACCCATTGCCATAGGAAACAACTTGGCAGATGAAGCAGCCAAAGAAGCCACAGGACCTGCAGTGCAGGGACCAATGGTTCATATAGCTGAATGTGAACATCTTGCAAATCTAGCCTCATTAATAGAAGCCCAAAATAGAGTATCTGAAGCGGAAAAGCGTCTGTGGGTGCAAAGGGGGGCAACACGTCTATCACGCCCCCATGATGGGTTGTGGCGAAGTTGTCGAGGGCATTTTGTACTACCTTTGTCTTTGTTACCAACCGCGATTAAAATAATGCATGGACCTGATCATTGTTCACGAGCCCAAGTTATTCAAAAGTTACAGGCAGTCTGGTGGTCACCTTACATGACACCTATGGTAGACAGAGAACTGGCCTTATGCCCACATTGTCCTAAGTATAATGTGCATAAAATGTTTACACAACCCTTAGCACAAATCCCCATGCCAGACGGTCAGTTCCGCCATCTAATTATGGATTACGTTGACATAATAACTCGGGTTCAGGGAAAGAGGTATATGTTGGTGGTTGTTTGTAGGTTTAGCAGATGGGTGGAGGCATGCCCAACTGCTAGGAACGACCACAAAGCAGCAGCAAGGTTTTTGTGCAAAGAAGTTTTTCCCAGATTTGGCATGCCTGATACAATATCATCTGATAATGGACCTCATTTTGTTTCACAGGTGATCCAGCAAATGTTCAAACAGTTGTGCATAAAACAGAAATTTGGTTGTGTGTATCATCCCCAGTCACAGGCATCGGTGGAACGAGCTAACGGAGTGCTGAAATCGAAGCTTGCGAAGATTATTGCTGACAGCAATAACCGTTTAACATGGGTTGATGCCTTGCCTGTTGCACTGATGGCAATGCATTCTCAAACTAACCGAATAACCCATCTTACCCCTCATGAAATGCTTACAGGTCGACCAATGCCTCTCCTACAGGTTCGAGGACCCCAGCAGGAGGAGGTTTCCCTGGCACAGCTCGAGCGTGAACTGGGGGATTACCTTAGATCCTTAACCCGCATTCACAGGCTTATATTTCAACAGGTGAAAGCAGCTCACAGCCGAGACGAGACACACATTCCAGTGGACGTCAGGGACGTTCAAGTTGGTGACAGTGTGTTCATACGAGTCTTTAGACGTCAGTGGAACGAGCCTCGTAGGGAAGGCCCCTTTAAAGTTGTACTTACCACTCCCACTGCCCTGAAAGTAGAAGGTAAGCCCTTCTGGTTCCACAAAAACCACTGCACTGCATCGGCCGCCAGACCCACCTGGACTTGATCCAGGACCGACGGGCTCTGCGCATGCTGACAGGGCAGCAACAAGTCTCCCTCCCCAGCACCCCACCACAAGCTCACAGACGTTGGGATCAGCCACTGATGTACTCTCACCGCCGTCCACATCACATGGTCAAAGGCGTTCGGCACGCCTGGCGGCCCGGCGGTCTCCAATGTCAGGGGACTCTGAGGATGACAGTGTTCATTCTTCTGCTTCCGCTCCGCCTTCTGACTCTGGTGGCAATGATGATGATCCTTCTGCCGCTGAGAGTTCTTCTGGGTCTGACCCAGATCCATCCATCGTTCAGGCACTGGACGAACTTCTTTCTTCTGACCCATCAGATGCTGGTGGAGTCCTGTCCCCTTCACATCCCTCACCTGCACCTTCCCCTTTCCTCCCCTCCCTTTCCCCTTCCTCCTTCACGGCAAAGTGGGCCGTTGGGCAAATCGGTCCCGCCCACACCATCGCCGTCTGGGCGTCTCTCGCTTGCGTCTTCTTCCGAGTTTGACTAGTTTTCTTGTTGTGTTAACCCTTTGTGGGTTAACAAGGGGGGATCTTATTAAGATTACTACTAACAATGCACACTCACATTTAATGCGTCAAACACAAACATGCGCCTTAGCAATGATAACACTAGCTACTAACCAAGGGGTAATTAGTAATAATGACGGGGAGAATATATCACTAATGCATGTGCAAATCAAAGGATATGATTATGTAATGTCTGAAGAAATTTTAGGGAAGTCAATGGGGAAACATTGGCTTGGAATTCCACGAAGCATGGACTGCCGTGGGGATGGGATGGTGATCATTGAGGTAAGATGCAAAACAAACATATGCCAAAACACACTAACAAAACAAGTAATGACAGTAGAAAGAGCGTATAGAGTGGTACAGCTAATGAATAGAAGACAGAAAAGAGATCTAGACAAATTAAAAACTGCACACTGGGAGACCAATATGTTCCAACAATGGATTCAGTACTCTGTCCAGACAATGTTTAAAGCCAAAAGACACCCTAAAGATGATTGTATAGCCTGTTATAATGTTAAAAAGTTACCAGCCCTTCGGATTCTACCAGGAAGTAAAATAGGTGACTGCCAAGAAGTAGGGATAAGGTGCTTTGCTCACTGTGCCATGCATATGGCTGCAGGTATGAGATCATGGTCAAAGAATTGGACAGTATGCCCCAGAGCACTGAACTCCTCAATAAACGATGTAATGAGTACGTTCTCCCTCCCACCAGTAGTACAAAAACCAGCTGATCTGATTTTTCTGTTTTGCATAGCCCGAGGGAAAGAACTAGAAGAGGTGACCAATAGAACCTCTAGTCAAATGTGGACAGCGGATAGACTGGTGACATGTAGTAATAGAACATAGTACCCACCGACAGCAGAAGGGAACTCCACTCACCACGTTAAGTTTTGTAAAACAAGTCTCAATGCTACCATACGTTGTGAACAAGTAGTACCAGATGGGGGACATGTCATCTATGAGTTCCAACCTTCAAGTGTATCTCAATACCGAATACAGAGCCTGGCGCAGGGATCTGCCCCTTTAGGTGACATTTTTTGGATGTGTCACAATGAGACACAGATGTTGACCACACTACCCGATCAGTGGGAAGGGATCTGTGCACCAGTGATGATGACAGGACAACTAAAGTTAATAGTAAATAACCCAATAGACATTAATGAAATAACCAGTCGCGCTAAAAGAAGTACTCCCGTTAAACACGAGTGGAAAACATCAGATGAGGTATATATCACCTGGGATCAGATCCCACATGGAGTACCTGAAGACCAGGTTGCCATAGGGAGTGGTTGGATAGAAAGCGGAAGAGGGGCTGGTGCAGTACCAATCTACAGATCAATTGTTAATGCGCAGTATATAGCTCGCAATAGTAGATGGGTAAATCTCCTATGGTATAATCAACAAAGGTTTATAAATTTTACAATAAAGGGCGTAGATCTGGTAAAGGATCAATTGCATGCTACTTCACTAATGGTTCTGCAGAATAGGTTCGTGCTAGAATCCCGTATGGCTGGGGACCAAGGAATATGTGATTATATTGGAGAAGATTGTTGTACTTTAATTTCTATGCATACAGGGGTTAATGGCAGCCTCACAGGAGTCCTTCAGGAAATGAAACGCATGAGAGATGAACATGTGCTGTAGTCTAATTGGAACACTCAGTTGAAGGGATTCTGGGATTGGTTTAATAAGCTTGGATGGAGAAAATATCTTAAGGCAGCAGGGATGGTTCTAGGAGCAATAATATTAATCATAATGATAGTTATTTGTTGCATCATACCCCTTGTTCGGGGATTGGTCTCAAAGCTTGTTGTACGTGTAACTGGACAGTTCCCAATTGTATAGTATATATGTAGAAATACAGTTAGACCAAGTCATATAGAACATAACCATGATCTCCTCCCACCCCCACCAGGTACGTGCATTTCTTTAATAACAAAAATTGTATATATGTATATTAACATGCATAACGATGACTCATATACTTACTCACTTAGATATAGTAATTTGCATGCTGAAGTTTTATGGATTTAGGGACATAATATGCCTCATAATGATATATAAATATGCTACACTATGTCTCCAAATGCAGATTAATTGAACATGGCGGAGTCTTACGAGATAAATGAGGAGACTTATTATGGCCTCTACCCCCCAAATAATCCCCAAACCATAGAGGCATGGATAGAGTGTAACAAGCCTGGGGGACCCAACAAACATGCGTTGATAGGCACACAAGTAGCAGTAGCCGCAGGCTTCAATGTTCCTAACAGGCAGCCAGAAGATCCTGCAGGGGGGCCAGGCGTCGCACCTCCGGGGTGGAACAGACCCATGATGACACCCAGAAGGCAGCCGGATGATCAACCACCATCACCTACAGGGACGCCAATGTCCAACCCGCCATCACCTGTGACCCTCAGGATCGACTTCGGCCCAAACAGCACCCTTGCCAGTCCAGAGAACCCGGAGGACCGACTACCGCCCATCAGATCATTTCAGGAGCTGCCATCCACTTCAGGCGTGCTGGCCGAGCTAAACCAGATGAGGCCTGCCTCTCCGCCAGAACCAGCACACGTTGTCGTTTCGGGCATGGTGCTCACCCCTGAGGAATCTCGCCACGTTGCAAGGTTCTTGGCTCATCCTCTGGAATCGTACGAAACCGACGATGACCTTAAGCCTGAAATCACTTCTATGAGCACGGAAATTTATTCAAAGTTGATGAAGGGTCTGACGCACATCTACTCACGTCGTCCCTTGGAAATGATTCGCCGCACCATGTACAAACGCAAGGCAAAGGCAAGGAATCAGCGTTTGACCCGAGAAAATGCAGAGCTGACACGTCAACTTCAAGAGGCACGGCACACCATAATCACCCTGCAAGGGGAGCTGCTGCAGATGACCGCTGATCAAAAGCGCATGGCTCCCTACCCCCGTGGAGGCTCGAACTATTATTAATCTCAACCACAACACCATTCTTGGATATAAAGGACAATGCTGATTATTAATGATTATGAATACCTATGCTAAAAATAACTGACAGAATAATTGTGTATATGCATAACATATGTGACAGTACAAGTACTGTGCAGGAGAGTGCCACATGGTTACTCATATGTTGGTTGTAATGACGGTCCATTGACCATTGGATGATGTGTTTGCCTGGCATAGTCCAGGCATGATGGTGTTGCTCTTGGTTTATTTATGGGTGTGTAATGACACCTTGCGGGGGGGAATGCAGTGACCTAGTAGGAGATGAAGCTGCTTGGGCATTGGGATTCCCCTACTGCTTAGAAAACAATAACTGAAAATCCTTCTATAAAAAAGTAAGCAAGAGGTAAGAACCTCTTAAGTGAGCCAAGGGGGGGATCCCTCTTTGTTTTAAGACATTCTCCATTTTTTACATTTTATCACTTTATCATGTAATCACCACATTTTATATCACTCACTATAAGCATATGGTGTGTTTTAGTCTCACTTTTAGTTTGGTGTGCAAAATATATAAACAGCAGTTATTTTTGAAACTTCACATTTATAGTATAGTATTTCACTTTGACAATCACCTGTAGATTCACTTGGTGATCCTTTTCAGGATCACAGGGGGGAAATGATGAAGTAAATTAATCTGCACCAATGATTAGGATATATCGGATACATGTTTTACATATTGAATAAATGTTTTACACTAAATACATTTATGTTATACAGGTCACAGACTCCAAAAGAGTGTGCTCCACCAAATATGGAGAGATAGAGAGCAGTGTGTGTAAGCTCTCTGCAGCTGCAGCTTTGAGCGCAGCCTTGAAGTCTGAGAGATAAGACCAGGGTGGGAAAACACCGAGAATAAGCGGGGGAACAGAAACATTGAAAGGAGTCCAAGGCCATTTCAGGCTTTGATAAAACCAGGGTGCAGAAATGAGACCTGTTTTTAAGACAGACGCATTGAGAATGGGTTGTTCAGGGTTGCACAGCTCAGCTGAACTAATTGTAATATATTGAGTTGTCATCTCCAAAGCATGCGGTGCGATACTGGTCACACAGAAAGTGAGGTTTTTACTGGGACTTTGAGTTTCAAAGTTATGCTGACCTTTTTTGATGTAATGTTATGATCATAAGTCACACTGGATGAAAACATTGTTTTGACATATTGATGATTAAGACTATGATGTGTTTTTGATTTAACTGCACTAAATGTCATCATGATCTACAAGAAATGTCACTATGACTTGTGAAGAAAAAGCTTTGATAGATCAAAGAAAGGCTTCAATTAAAAATATAAAATATGGTTTGAAGGTGGGTCTTCCACCAAGATGAAAGAGCCCCAAGCCTCGGGAGTGAATAAAAGAGGGCCCATTTCTGCACGTAAGTCAGTTGCTCACCGGTGAACAGCTCATGTGTGTTCTGTAAATAAAATTCTCCAGACCTGGACCCAGTTGCCTCTGCCTAATTTTTGATCAGTGTCTGAAGACTTTTCTACAGCTTTTTAAGAACTCTGAATTTTTATAAGACTTAGCTTCAATTTTAATTCGTTGGGAGAATAGTTTCCACGACACGTCCATTCCATCCGCTCTAAGCAGCAATGATTTTATGGGATTCTTTATAAATAAGATTGATCTTATTAAAAATAAGATCATAAGCACCCCTCTATCCGCGATTGTACCTGAGGTAGTCATGGAATCTGAACCGGGTTTAGACTGCTTTGATCCAGTTGAACTTCCTGAATTAGCAAAATTATTGTCTTCATCTAAGCCTTCAACTTGTATGTTAGATCCAGTTCCAACCAGGTTATTTAAGGAGGTATTCCCTTTGATCTCCTCCTCTATTTTAGATGTGATTAATCTATCTCTGTTACAGGGATATGTACCTAAAGCTTTTAAGGTTGCTGTAATTAAACCTCTGCTTAAGAAACAGTCTCTTGACCCAGATGACTTGGTTAATTATAGACCTATATCCAATCTTCCTTTCTTATCCAAAATTCTTGAAAAAGTAGTTGCCAAACAAGTTTGCGATCACTTACACCATAATGAACTTTTTGAAGAGTTTCAGTCTGGCTTTAGAGCTCATCATAGCACTGAAACAGCTCTGGTGAAAGTCACTAATTATATTCTCATGGCCTCAGATAATGGACTTGTATCTGTGCTCGTCCTGTTGGATCTTAGTGCTGCATTTGATACAGTTGACCATAATATTCTTTTAGAAAGAATTGAATATTTTGTTGGAATTAAAGGAACAGCACTAGACTGGTTTAAATCTTATCTATCTGATCGAATTCAGTTTGTTCATGTTAATGATAGATCTTCAACATGCTCAAAGGTTACCTGTGGAGTACCACAGGGATCAGTGCTAGGACCAATTCTCTTTACTTTATACATGCTCCCAATTGGTAGAGTTATTAGACAGCATGGGATTAATTTTCACTGTTATGCTGATGATACCCAGCTATATCTGACTATAAATCCAGATGAAGCTAACCCATTACATAGATTACAGGCATGTCTTGAAGACATAAAAACCTGGATGACTCTTAACTTTCTCCTTCTGAATGCAGATAAAACAGAAGTTAAAGTCTTTGGACCAGAGTCTCTGAAAAAGAAGCTGATTAGCCAGTCACTTCATTTGGATGGGATTAAACTGATTTCAGATAATAAAGTAAAAAATCTTGGTGTTATTTTTGATCAGGACCTGTCATTTAAATCCCATATCAAAGAGGTTTCTAGAATTTCCTTAGTTCATCTGAGGAACATTGCAAAAATTAGAAGTATCCTGTCCAGGGGTGATGCTGAGAAACTAGTCCATGCATTTGTTACTTCAAGGCTGGACTATTGTAATTCTTTACTATCAGGAAGTCCACAAACTGTAGTTAAAAGCCTTCAGCTGATCCAAAATGCTGCAGCCAGAGTTCTGATGAAAATTAAAAAGAGAGATCACATCTCTCCTATCCTGGCTTCTCTTCATTGGCTTACTGTTAAATCAAGAATTGAATTTAAAATCCTCCTTCTCACATATAAAGCCTTAAATGGCCAAGCTCCATCTTATATCAGAGATCTGATTGTTCCTTATGTTCCTAACAGAGCACTTCGCTCTCAATCTGCAGCTTTACTAGTGGTTCCTAGAATCTCTAAAAGTAGAATGGTAGGCAGATCTTTTAGTTATCAGGCTCCTCTCCTGTGGAACCAACTACCAATTTTAGTCCGTGAGGCAGACACCCTGTCTACTTTTAAGGCTAGGCTTAACACTTTCCTTTTTGATTAAGCTTATAGTTAGGGTGGCTCAGGTTATCCTGAGCTATCTCTATAGTTATGCTGCTATAGGCTTAGACTTCTGGAGGACATAGGGACGCCCATTTCATCATTCTGCTTCATTCTCTCTCTATTCTCCCACTCTGCAGAATCTGTTAGTTCAATCTCTAATGTTCTGCTCTCTCTGCTTTTCCTCAGAGTAGCTTCGCCTCATCTGTTCCTGTTTGGCTGTGACGTCATCCTGGAAAGAAACATCAGCTGTGCTGCTTCCATCAACACCCTTGTTTATAGATGTTGGAGATCGGCCTGTTTTCCAGTGTGGTCCTGTGACTGGGTGGATGTGCTCTCTCCGTCCTCTGGCATGGGAGCTGGCTCGGAGCTCGTCTGCCTGGCTGTGTGTTTCCTGGACGGGGCCGCCTTTTACAGCTGCTTTTTGTGTCTCTGCTTCCGTCTCCTTGAACCCCAGTCGGCCTCGGCAGATGGCCGCTCACACTGAGCCTGGTTCTGCAGGAGGTTTCTTCCTGTTAAAAGGGAGTTTTTCCTCTCAACTGTCGCTACAAGCATGCTTAGTGTGAGGGATTGTATTTGAGTCAATGCAATCAACTGGTTTTCCTTAGATGGAAAACTTTGTATCAATTTGACTGTATGATCTGGTTGAACTGTAAAGTGCCTTGAGATGACATGTGTTGTGAATTTGGCGCTATATAAATAAACTGAATTGAATTGAATTATACCAGCAGCTAGGGACTCGTTAATGTATTTCTCTATAGTCTCTCTTTCGGGTTTGGAGATATTGAAGAGTCTGCTGCTAGGCAGAGGAGCCCCAGGCAATAGATCTATAGCACATTCATATGGTCTGTGAGGAGGAAGAGACAATGCACTGACCTTGCTGAAGACTGGTGCTAGATCGTGATACTCAGATGGCACTGAAGACAAGTCGGGCGGATCTGGCTCCCTTTGATAACTAGGAGACTGAATAACAGGGGCTGCGGAACGAAGACAGGAGACATGGCAGGAGGCGGACCACGATTCAATGTGTCTTTTAGCCCAATTGATATGAGGGTTGTGTTGCTCTAACCACTCATATCCAAGAACCAGGGAAGAACAGGCTGATGGAAAAACAAAAAAACTTATAGACTCTCGGTGATTACCAGAAATCAGAAGTTGAAGAGGTTTAGTCTGGTGGGTGACTTAATGTAACCTTTTCCCATCTATGGCAGAGACTCTAAGCGGCTTCTTCAAAGGAATAGTTTCTATGTTAAGTTGTTGGACAAGGTTGGAGTCGATTAAGTTCTTTTCACAGCCGGAATCAATGAATAAAGATAGCGTGAGAGTCTGATCAGCGCCAAGAGAGTAGCAGGTAACAATAGGTGAGGAGATTTTTCTGATTGCAGATGGTCCGTCAGACTCCTCATTTCCTCTGGCGGACCCCGGCTTTTACCTTAGCTGGGCAGGAGGAGATGAAATGACCGGGCTCTCCACAGGACATGGATAGATTCTCCTTATATCTCCTTTTTCTCTTGTCGTTAGAGAAACTGGCAGGAGAATGTTCGAAAATCAGTCTACATTGGAAAAGAAATCCCTTGCATTTACTTGTAATACCCGAAAATTTCTCGGGAAGTGACGGACGGAATTCAGGAAATGACGGAACTGGGTCTGACCTTAGAGGCGGGTTTGATTCCGGAACCGGAAGTTGAGCTGGCTCCATTCTGGGGTTAGCTTGGGTAAAGCTACCAGCTAATTCCTGTAAAAACAGACCTTGCTGGTCCAAACGTGTTTTAAACTCACGGAGGGTGGAGTCGTGGCCTTGTAATAAAACTCCTTGTTCCTCAATCGTCCTCCGGAGATGGTCTGCTGGGTTATGTTGTTGGCCAGAGTGTTCTGTCATGATTGGGTTCAGGGTTCTAACCCACACCGGAGACAGGGTAAAAGTTTGACTGTTTATTAAAGGTAAGCACAAGTGATATGAATGAAACAGAGAAACAGATCCAGGCCTGGTCACACAGGGTTCTCTGTAGAGGAGGACAGTTAGGTTAGCCAGGATGCTGAAGATCCTTGTCAGAGGAATTGTGCAGGTTTTTACCTGTGACGTGATTCAGATTGAGAGCTGAGGGAGGGAACCGAGTTGGGTCGAGAGGCTTGAAGTTGGCAGAGGGCTAAGCAGCGGCAGGGCTTGACTTCAGACTTAACAGCGCTCAGATCCAGAGTCTTTCTTCCAATCCTCTTCTTGAGGGCGGGCAGGCAGGTTCAGACAGTTTGATTCTGCTGGTGAGCTCCTGAGAGGCGGTAGGCCAATTTATTTTAAAAGTATTATTTAGAGTACAGAAATCGATAAAGTTTAATTCACCCTTTTCATAGGGATTTGTTAGAACAGACTTCTTCACTCTGCTCCACTCTCCCCACGCTCACACAATACGTCACATGCAACCAGGAACAATAAAAGGCTGGACCTTTTTTATGCAAATGTTAAGGATGCATACACCTCCGCCCCCCTCCCCCCGCTGGGTCGTTCAGATCACAACCTTGTCTACCTGCCCCCACATTACATTCCACTGGTGAGAAGGACAATTGCACAGTCAGTGAAAGTTTGGTCGGATGACGCCACTGAGGAGCTGAGGGATTGTTTCAGCACCACAGACTGGAGCATGTTCTAAAGCTCTCATGGTGAGGACATCAACAGCCTGACTGAATGCATCACTGACTACATGACCTTCTGTGTGGAGAGCATTGTGCCTACACCAAGTTTGCAGATGAGTTAAACAGCTTCTTCACCCGGTTTGACTCCCCTCACACTCGTCCCCTCCCTGCCCTCAACTCTCCACACACCTCCAACAACCAGCCCCCCAGAGACCTTCCCCCCCACCGCCGCCACTCCCACCAACCCCCGACCCATCCACACCTCCAGTCGTGCCTTCCTCCCCCCTCACAGTAACACCAATGCAGGTGAGAGGGCAGCTGAGGAGGCTGAAACAGAGGAAGGCCTCAGGACCAGACGCCCCCCCCCCAGGCTGCTGAGGACCTGTGCAGATGAGCTCTGTAAGATCCTCAGCAACATGTACAACCTGAGCCTCAGGTTTGGAAGACCTCCTGTGTGGTTCTGGTTCCCATATCAGCCGGATTGGAGCAGTGGTTCTAGAGGAAACTTATTTGGAAAATTCCTGAAATGTTTGCATTTCTGGCCTCTAATAGTATCTTTGATTCCAATTATCTCTAAAAGTAATAAAGCCAAACTCTTCAAACTTGGTAGATCTATGGAGGGTCCTGAAAATATTCAATCCCTAAAATATCGGACGGATTGAAGCAGTGGTTAAAACTGATTTGGAAAATTCCTGAAATTCTTGGCCTCCAATACTAGCATCCTTAACTTCAATTATCTCAATAAAGCTAAACACTTCAATTTTCACAATCGATACAAACATTCCCACATATGTCTAATGTGAAAGATTATGAGGATATGAGCAATTGTTGTGAAGAAATCTTTATTTAAAAATCTAAAGCAGATTTGTTTCCAACACAGTGCTATTCAAACAAGTACACAGCGGGATCTAATTTGTCATATTGATAACATGTCAGATTTAGATTATGAACAAAATTAAAAACAAATATGTTGCATATCCTCTATATTTATTATCCTAATTATGTACAGCATTATAAAACAAAATTACAAGCAGGTTTATCAATACGGAAGATCCAACAATAACTGCCTTGCTCATTCTCCGACATTGTATACTGAGAAAAGTGGTTTTCACAAGCCTCACCATGCTCACTGCACCAAATATTAATATTAAGAAAATATTTACAAATTCTACAATTTCTAATAAGGCATCATTATGAATGTCAATAATGGTTACAATGGCTGCGTCTCAATTCGCAGGCTGCCTACTTCGGAGTGTATGTATGTACAGTATGTATATATATATATATATATATATATATATATATATATATATATGTAAATGTAAATATAGGTGTGTGTGTGTGTAGGGAAATAACATCTTTCATTTATTATTTTCATGTTAATTTACACTTTGAGTAAGCTTGAAAAATAATCTCCAGGTTACCATTCCAAAGTCTTTTTCTGTAGAATTTCATCAATCCATCCAAATCATCAAACATTCCTTTTTTCTAGCTTTAAAGAAGCACTACAGAAAATATCATTTGTTGATACAAATTGTTTTCCTCTACTTTAGGAATGCAAAGATCCAGGGACAGGGCAGGGGGTCCACTGTTCACCACATCGTCCATCTGGGTTTGCAGGGCTGACCCAATCGACGGCTGCCATGTTACTAAAAAAGTTTTAAAAGACGCAGAAAATAATGACTTTACTAAAACTGTTTTCATAACCCTGAAATGAGAACAGCTAAAATGTGATTCTACTTGCCATCTAAATGTAACAGTGGTCGGGTAGACCCTCCTCCAGGGCAGACACCTCAGCAGACAACTGGTCCCGCCATGGAGCACCACTGACTGCCTCCAACACCTTCTCCCCTCCTCATCCTCTGGCATGTAATCCTCTGGGGCCGTGATATCACCGGTGTGACAGATCAACTGGGGACGAGATTAACTGGTTAGAATCTATGCGCACCGCAGATGTTAAGGAAGCTTAGGTGGCTGTGTTCAACCGACATATCGAATGAATTAATTTCTGTTTTGTTTTGTTTTTTCAGATTAGAACGATGTGGTAAATAAGTTGTATCCTCAGCAAAGCAGATGCAAAGAATCCCACACAGAGAACAGCGTCGTTCACAAGTCTAAAGAAAAAATACAAATAAAAGTGTCTCACACTGGAGTGTCATTTCTCCTGTTGAACGATAAGCTATAAATGAAAACCTGTAGCTTGGACAATAAAGTCCGTCCACTTTATAAATTCCTGAATGTAAAAATAAATCCATTAACGAGGCCTGTCATTCAGAATGCACGTGTGTAAGCAGCACATTTTAAAGAAAAACTGACTGCAAACAGAACAATTGGGCTTCTCATCCTTCCAACTATTCCCACTTTATTTTTTTAATAAATACAAAAAGTTATTTTCTTAAATTCCATGCTCTCATATTTCCTTTATTCTCCTGTCTGGACACAACTACAAGTCTCTACTACGGTGTTGTTTTTTTTAGTGGATCCCAAAACTTTGTCCCGTATGATGAACTGTATCAGGTCAAACACCTTTATTTTTATTGCTATTGTGTTCAGTCTGTTCATAATATCCAGTTATGAGTCGTTAGTTCAATTTGACTGTATGATCTGGTTGAACTGTAAAGTGCCTTGAGATGACATGTGTTGTGAATTTGGCGCTATATAAATAAACTGAATTGAATAGTGGGCTGCTGCTGATCTGGTTTTACTGCCCCATATGTAAAAAGGGGGTAAAATGTATTTACTTAGGCGCATTGCAGCTAATAGAATCTGAATCACATACCTGTTGATGCGGAAACTTTACTTTTTCAGTTTTCACAGTAGAATTTAAATCCCAGAGTTAGCAGCTACCGCTACGGTGTGTGTGAGTCGCCATGACTGCTTTATGTTTTATCTTGTAGAAAAATGCAGATATTCTTAAACGAAGAACTAGATTAATTTGTGACGGGGTCCACAGCACAGCTGTTTGGAGAGATTAGTTGGCTGCGTGGTTGCCCGATCAAAATGCCGCAAATGTAAACAAACGGGTCAGTATAAAGGATATAATTTATCCTGGCCTAATATCTATCCAACACACGTCTGTTGTCTGTGGATAATGTGAAATATTATGTGTAATTTAAGTTTGGGGATCAAATAAATGCATCGTGAGGATCTGAAAGCGTCAGAATCTGCAGAGTGTCACAGATTAACTTGTGATCCAGCGGGATCTGGAGGAATATGGGCTGTAAAACACTCCATCTCCTGGGATGTTGTTTGGATGTTATTATCTTATCCTCAATTAGGGTTGTAGCAGGCTACTTTAAATTTTTAACTGTTATTGTTGATTATTTTTCTTACCGCAATTACGAACCCGTCATGATGTGTAACCATGTTCATGCAGTCAGCTATCATGTTATTCCCTTCTATTGTTTTGAGGACGCCACATTATTTGGTTTGCATGCAGAACAACTTTAAATCATTCACGATTTTCAAGTTACTGCTGACAAGCATTTATTTAATAACTGGTATATTCTGATCATTAGCAGGCCCCTGTGGGTTAGAATAATAGCAGGTATATCTTACCTCTCCACTGCGCTCTGCCAGCCTGAGAAAAATCCGTCGCCGGTTTTGCTGCCGCCGAAGCCGTCAAAGCAGACTCTCCTCCTCCAATAACAAGTAAATAAAAAAAATAAAATAAAGATATCCATATCCATTTTTTTTGTTTTGTTGTAGGATTTTCATCTTTATCATCCGATCCACGCTGCCGCTTACTGGGCGCAGCCATCTTTGTTTACATGCCGGCCTCATCACTACTACTCGTGGCATAGTAATCGCCATGCGCTTAGCGGTCTGAACTATATGTGGGACGCTAACAGTCCAATCATTTGCATATGGCAGAAGGAAAATTAGTTCTAACTTCACGCTCGAATTGTTTAAATACTGCAGGATTTCTGCGTGTGGAAACTTAATGTAAGCTTGCTGGTGTGATATATTTTCAGACTATATAAACAGATTTTATTACCCAGAACACAGTGAAGTTGAAATGCAAATAAAAAACATTTTCTATGAAACATTTTCCTGACTTTATGTTTCACTATTATATTATGGGCTACTATATAAATCTTTTTTAAGCAAACCTGTAAAAACCCCATTTCCATTTCTTTCGTTTTTCAAATTAAATAAAAAATTAAAATGGCAAAAATCCAAACGTGCATGCTAGTTTAAAGTCCATCTTATTTATTTGAATATTTAACAAAAAGTTATAATGAAATGACAGAAAGATCCGAGCGTTACAGTTACAGCGCAGGATCTATGACGGCGCTGATTGGATACCGAGTTTGGGGAACCCCTTCCGGAAACGGTGATGGAATGAAGTTGCATGAAACCCCGTCCCTCCCTCTGGGATACCCAATGGTTTGCAGATGCCACACACGCACACAAAATGACAGAAAGATCCGAGCGTTTTAGTTTACCACAGATTGGTGAATTTAGATCAAGATATAAGAAGCATTATTTCTACATAACATGGCATCAACTATCCTGTAGCTATAAGTAGCCTATAATAATCTACTATTAATTAATACACTGAATTTCAATGAAGGTTAAAAGAAGAACGCCCGAAACGTCACAGCATTAAAAAAAATAGATACTCACGGGTGTGGATTTCTTCTTTTCATCTGCATTTCTAAACTTCACCATGGACCAATTTTGCATTAATGACTGAAACGATGGTGACGAAATTAAAACCCACTGATGAAAGAAAAGAGGCCTGATGAGACCGATTCATTCAGAGTCGCTGAGGACCAGTGATGGGACTAACGGCGTTGAAAGTAACTAACGCCGTTACCTTGTTTTAGTAACGAGTAATCTAACTAATTACTTTGACTGTAACTATAACGCAGTTACCATTGCAGACACCCCGTTACTGCGCGTTACTCAGGTCGCACAATGAACCTTTTTTCATGATAGGACTCGTGCGCAGCTGCGTGAAGCTGACACCCCACCCACGTCAAAAAACTCTGCAAATAGACTGAATGGTTAGTGCAACGTTAGTGCAGATTTGTGCAGAAAAAAATATTGTTTGTGCTACTTTTGTACGTCGAGCTGCGTTTCCCCATCACATACGGTTTCCTCTGCATCTCCGCACAGCGCAGGCGGCACGAGTCACCGCGCAAGCGTCAGGAAACGCGCATGCTCGCTAAAGGCGCGCAACAGTCGCCCTGTGCTCGCGCCAAAGGAGAACTATGGAGAGCGTGAACGATCAAATGAAAGGGAGAAATCTGGATGGATGGATGGATGGATACTCTGCCTTTTCAACCTACTGTATTTTTTATTTTAAACATTATTTGATGGCCTTTGTGGCAGGGATGGAGATCCATATTTTATGTCACACACAGAGTATACATCTAGATAGATAGATGGATAGATAGATGTTGCAGTATCTATAACAACCCAAACACACAGGATTTCAGAATTAGACATCCCCAGTTATTAATTTCATATACTCACCAGATCTGAATGCCCTGTTAAAAAACTTCACATCGCGTTCCCCCCTGATGTAATTTACATTGAGTTACAAGAAATGCAAAACTCTCTGCAGGTTCTTGTCTTTGTCATCCGCTCTATTCATCTGGCTTTGGAAACACACGGCGAGAAGGTGGGGGCGAGAAACGCAAGAGTAACGCAATAGTTACTTTTACTAGTAACTAGTTACTTTTATTGTGGAGTAACTCAGTTAGTAACTCAGTTACTTTTTGGGAGAAGTAACTAGTAACTATAACTAATTACTTTTTCAAAGTAACGTGCCCAACACTGCTGAGGACGTTTTTATAACCTAGAAATGATCCAGTTTACGTCCATGAGCATGCGACCGATCGAATGGACAGATGATCCACTGACCTTTGTTGATTCAGTTATTTGTTTTGCCAAAAAGATTAATTATAATCATTTTTCATTAAATAATAGAGATGCAGATAAATAGAAATAAAGAGTTCTCAGATAAGATCGGAGGTGTATGAAATAAGATAATGCAGTCACTATGTTAAATTAATTAATTAACTTTATTTTAATCAAAAGCATCATATCATCATAAGATTTTGGTTGTTTATGCAAATGGTCTCAATAAACTTTTCAGTTGACTGCAGGCCCACAACGTCACCTTATCACGGCAGAGCTCCCAAGTGCCCCCTGGTGGTTGTCCGGGTACATTGCAGTTCTTTTTGGAAAAAAAAAAAAAACTGGCCTCAGGGAATACATCGTGATTCACGCAGGAATCACACAGGAATCACGCAGGAAACCGTCCATTTCCAACCAGTGCCCACTGTAGCTCGCCAGTCTGATCCACCAGATCTTCAGAGTTGTGGTGATGGAGTCTGGAATGAGATCCTAGAACGGAATCCTGGAACAAAATCCTGAAATGGAAAATTGGCCTGTATAAAACAGGCCTGATTGATTAATCTTCGGTTTTGTCCATCAAAATACAGAGATGGGAAGTAACGAAGTACAAATACTTCGTTACTGTACTGAAGTAGATTTTTCAGATATTTTTACTTCACTTTACTACTTATTTTTATGGCGACTTTTTACTTCTACTCCTTACATTTTTACACAAATATCTGTACTTTCTACTCCTTACATTTTAAAAAATTGGCTCGTTACTTTAGTTTTGAATCATGTCAATGGAGTTACCGTTATTATTTTTCACGTCATCAATACTGTGAAAACGGAGCCGTTTTCTCCCTCTCTTTCCAAAGTGTAGCCGCCGTCTGTCACACACAGCATCACATCCTTCACTACATTTCCCAGCATGCACCACAGACCGGCCGTCATGGCGGCGGCAGTTCCAAACAATTCACCCTGTAATTTACACTAGTTCCGAAATAACAACATCACCTTTCATTCAACACTTTACTTACTCACCAGCTTAGCAAACTCTGAAGGTACCCACTGCGACAGCTTTAATATACATTCCGTAGTCTGCAATAAAACTTCCCAGTCAAATTACACATTCTCTTCCCTTAGTCAGTCAGCATACTGGTCCGTGTGGAAGCACGTACCGCATCGGAGACAGTCTCTTATCCATTGTCCCAGGGCATTGGAAAAGACTATTAGGGGGCAGGGGTGTTAAGTGGGATTTCAATGTATGTAATAATTGTTTGCATGGTAATAAGTAGGTGAAATGGTAATGTTAGTATGGTTAAATTATTTCATAAATATGTATGTTTTTGTATGAATTATGCTATTGTCTATATTTAGTTTTCTACAATGTAAACTGTGCTTTATTGGGGATTTGCCTTCCTGTTTAGTTGGGCTGTCCCAATTGGCTGATTATTGGTGGGTCTATTTAAGGGGCACACTCACAATGGCTTAGGGGGGCTGCTTGGAGAGACTGGTTGGAGAAACTGCTTTTGAAGGTCTGCTTAGAGAGACTATATTTAAAGTCAGCTTGCTGTGAGGCTGTCAGTGTTTTGTATTGCCTGCAATGGCCGGTTTTGTTTTCTTTATTTGAAAGTATTTTGTTTGTTTTGTTTTTTTTGTCCTCACCGTTGCACCAGTAAATAAACCGCTACACGGTTTTGAACTGGAATTTTGTTGTCCGCTGGTTCTTGCCACCTTTTTGCAAGTCATCTGCTTACTCCTCCTCTGACGTGAGACGGGAGCTGGCGAGCTGTTTTCTCACAAATACCAAATTCAATCTAATTGGATGGGAATCTACGTTGCATTTGACGCACCACTACAAGATGAATCGACAGATTCGGTGGTATTCATTCGCGGAAAATCATTGCAGCTTGGTGGCGTTAGCATAGTAGTATGGACGACGAGATGATTGAAAATGAACACAACGGAGATCTAGTCCTATTGGCAGACATCCATTTAAAATGTAGGCAACGGAAAAAAGTGGTTTCTAATTTTACTTTTATACTTAAAGTAAATTTACAAGCCTGTACTTTGTTACTTTTACTTGAGTAAAGAAGTTTAATCAGTACTTCCACTTTTACCAGAATATTTTTTAACACAAGTATCTGTACTTTTACTCAAGTACGGAAAGTGAGTACTTTTCCCATCTCTGTCAAAATATCACTGCAGTGAAATAAGTTTATATTGTTGGGATATATTGCTCAAAATGGAGCTAAACCAGTAAACCAGTGAAACATCCCCCTCTTCTTCTCAACAAACAAAGGAGAACAAAGAGTTCCCGCCAAAACAAGAACAAAGAAGACCCGGCCCACTGTGGGAGGCAGCCACCTCAAATGGACCAATCAGCCGAATACTCCAACAGGAAGTCCCCCCACGTCACTCATGGCACAGACCAATCAGCCGATATTTCCACAGGAAGTGCTCCCGTGTCACACATGGTTTAAAACCCAGCAGCAGACATTTCTCTGCCTCTTTTCCGGTGGGTTTTTAACCCGATAGGAGAGGCTCCATTTAACGTGAAATAACAGAAGAAAACTAACTGGAAGTAGCTTTCGTTTTTCCTGCGTCAAAAGTCACGGATCGCAGTGTTCCATCGTGCATAGCGGCTGTGCCAACTGGGAGACAGAAGCTTGGGAGCTGTGTGTTTTTCCCCTTTTCGTGAGGATCAGCCGGAAGGACGCTTCCCGCCGATTACTTCAGCAAAATCCATCCTCTTCGACTTGTGAGCATATCAAGCCCTCTTCTGTAGCATCGAAATGACTGGACTTTCCCGAGAGCTGATCTGGGCTGAACAGCTGAAGGAGATCCGGGCGGCCGGAGCCAGACCACGTGCTCCCTAAGAACTTCCCCGCTCCTTCAGGGACCGGGCAACTCACAGTAAAGCAATTTCCTTTCCTTTTTGATGCATTATAGTGCTGTGCTCGGCGAGAGGCAGGTAGATTCAGGGATTTGAATTAATGCCGATTTTTAATCCGTGCTGATTAAGAGTTTGTTCATTTGGTTGAAATAAGTGTGGGTTTCTTTATTCTCTTTTCTGTGCTTTCCTGTCCTTTTGTTGTTTCTGCTTGGGATAGTTATAAAGTTATTACATTTAGCCACGCGCGGTCGCGTGGTCACCGCCATCTTGATTACAGACTATTCCTCCCCCATTTTCTTCTTTGTTCCTCTCACCACGTGGAGAAAGGGGGAGGAGTCCCCTCATTTAGCTACACCCCTTCACACACCCATCTACATTGTCCATTAATGTGTTTTTGCTAAACGACTTCTGCTGCTATTGTTATTACATTTCTAATCATTTTACCAATATTAAGCTGGATGTATTAGTTTTACATGAGTAATTGCACTGTTATCATCATACCTGCTGCTAACAGACATTAATGAATGTATTAATATCTGGCATATTTTGGACAATCTCAGACGCCAGTAAACGGACTCTTATGGTTTTGTTTCTTTGTTTTCTATCTCATTTTATTCTTTATTTTCGATTTTTTTTTAAACTAGTAATTTAATCTACCTCGTGTTTATTTTTCTAGTAGCGTGTATTGCTTGCATAGATGTTAGATTTTCTGTAATTCTGAATTATTAGAATAAAGACATCATTGGTTAATCTGTAGTGGTTTTGGTTGTTCATATAACGGAGGATTTATCACTCAGGGTGAATCCACCCCTTTTTGGTAATAGTGCGAATAAACAGAGATATAAGGTTCTTTATTGATAATTTAATAGCTTTGCTGATAACTTAACCTGGGCCACTAGACTGGTGGATACCTGGATTTTAACAGCCGGTCCAGGAACCCTGCAGAGGTGAACCCGCAACCCCGTAAGTAGATAATTCAAGGCTACAATTATCCACCTAAGAACACTAAATTGATTTTGCCTTTGATTTTGAATAGGATTAATAATTAACTCTAGTTAACCATCTATTCATTACCTGTAGGACATTATTTTTGCACAACAATAATAGAATATAAAACTCATGTGAGTACTTATTCATTTAATTTAAGAATACAATGATAGTGTTTTACAATTCAAAATACTTTCAGTTTAATGCTTAAATCCAAATGAGTAAACATAGTCAGATCAGTTTAACCTGACCGAGCCAAAACAACTGCTGGGAGGCTAGTGCTAGCATGCTAGCTTCCGAGCAAAACACAAACACTCACCAGTTCCCACATGTCAAACTTTGTGATGTGCTGAAGGTTTTAACCCACACCGATGCATCTAAAAGTTGAGAGGCATATGATTGGAAGACAAAATTGTAGACACTTCTTATAGGCATATGATAGGCTACTGTCTCCTACCTGGGCTTCCACTCACCCATATAAGCTGCAGGTGTCAATTTAGAATGCTGACATGCAGCTGGTCATGTGTCCATACAACCATGTGCGAACAGAATGATCTCTTTTGGCTTTTTTTGTGGTAAAGAAATTAAGGAGAAGAGGATTTTTTCTTTAAAAAAATCTTTAAATAAAATAAAAAAAATAAAACAAAATGTATTTAATTATCCAGGATATATTTATATATAGCAAAAAAAATATTTTCTCACCCCTCGTGGGGTGGTATGTGTCATCCTCAAACTCGGGTCCTCTACCAGAGGCCTGGGAGTTTGAGGGTTCTGCGCAGTGCCTTAGCTGTTACTAGGACTGCACTCTTCTGGACAGAGACCTCTGATGTTTTACCTGGAATCTGCTGTAGCCACTCTCCCAGTTTGGGGGTCACAGTTCCCAGTGCTCCAATTACCACTGGCACAACTGCAGCTCTTACTTTCCACATCTTTTCTAGCTCCTCTTTCAGCCCTTGGTATTTCTCAAGCTTCTGGTGTTCCTTCTTCTTAATGTTGCTGCCACATCTATCACTACTGCCTTAATCTGCTGTTTGTCGATCAACACAATGTCTGGTTGGTTAGCCATCACCAGTTTGTCAGTCTGGAACTTGAAGTCCCATAGGATCTTAGCTCGGTAATTGTCAACTACCTTAGAGGCATCTTTGCACAGTCTGCACCGGGGGTCCTGTCTGGTGTGGTAGACCCCAGCCTCTATTGATCTTGTACTGAGTGCATGTTCTTGTGCCTCTCTGCTGTCCTTCAGTCCAGCCTTTTCCAGCCGCTGGTAGGATTTTTTGATATCAGCCACTTCTATTTGTCTGTGGTACACACCGTGCAACAGCTTGTCCCTCCATTATGGTTCTCCATCTTTCTTGTCCTCACTTTTGGTTTTCTCCTGCCTGAGGTATTTGCCAAACTAGTTGTCTTTGGGGGCCATCTTTCTGATGTACTCCTGATTCTTAGTTTTTTCATCCTGGACAGTGGTCTTGACACTCAATAGCCATCGGCCTCCCTCGCTACACTTGGTATACACTCTCAGGGTGCTGAAGTTCGGGTGAAACCCTCATGCATTGTGAGGAGCTTTCTGGTCTTGTTGTCAGTAGCCTCTATCTCCTACTTTGGCCAGTTTATTATACCAGCGGGGTATCTGATAACTGGCAGGGCATATGAGTTGATCGCTTGGATCTTGTTTTTTCCATTCAGCTTACTTTTCAGGACCTGTCTTACTCTTTGTAGATATTTGGCTGTGGCGGTTTTTCTTGCTGTCTCCTCGTGGTTTCCGTTGGCCTGTCGCACCCCCAGGTATTTGTAGCTGTCCTGAACATCTGTAATATGGCCTTCTGGTAGTTCAACCCCCTCAGTTCTGATCATCTTCCCTCTATTTGAGACCATGCAACCGCACTCGTCCAGTCCGAATGACATTCCAATGTTGTTGCTGTAGATCCTGGTAGTGTGGATCAGTAAGTCAATGTCTCGCTCACTCCGGGCATACAGCTTGATGTCATCCATGTAGAGAAGTTGACTGATAATTGTTCCCCTTTGGAATTGGTATCCATAGCCAGTCTTTGTGATGATCTGGCTGAGGGGGTTCAGGGCTATGTAGAACAGCAGTAGGTATATTGCATCGCCTTGGTATATGCCGCACTTGTTGGTAACTTATGCAATTGGCTTTGCATTGGCTTCCAGACTTGTTTTCCACAGCTTAATTGAGTTCTGCATGAATGCTATTAGTGTCCTGTTGATCTTGTACATTTCCAAGCATTCCAGTATCCATGTATGTGGTATTGAATCGTAGGCTTTCTTATAGTCAATCCAGGCAGTGCACAGATTTGTCTGCCTGGTCTTACACTCTCGAGTGACTGCTCTATCGACTAGCAGCTGATGCTTGGCTCCTCTGGTGTTACTGCCTATTCACTGGGAAGAGTGCATGTATTGAGCCATGTGCCTACTCATCTTAGCTACTATGATGCCTGACAGGAGCTTCCATGTGGTACAGAGGCAAGTTATTGGCCGGTAGTCGGATGGGATTGTTCCCTTCTGGGGATCCCTCATGATCAGAATTGTCCGTCCCATTCTGGGTGGGTCCCATCCATCAGCAGTTGGTTCATTTCTGCTGCGAGGCGTGCATGAAGTGCGGTTAATTTTTTCAGCCAGCAGGTGTGGATCATGTCAGGGCCTGGGGCTGTCCAGCTCTTCATAACTGCCGCCCTTTCTTGGTCATCTGCCATTGTAACGGTTACTGGTTCTTGTTCTGGGAGATGCGATCTTGTCTTGGATCCACTACCAATTGGTGTTGTTGGATGCCTCTTTCTCCCTTCAGTTCCTCCAGTACTGTTCAGTCTCAGCCCTGGGTGGATCTGATCTTGTATTATTACCTTGCCACTGTGAGTACACTTTGGATGGGTTGGTGGAGAACATCTGGTTTATTCTCCTGGTTTCTGCTTCTCCCTTGTATCTCTTTAGGCGGGTGAACAGGGCGATGAGTCCTTGTTTGGCAGTTTTTAGAGCCTCAGGAATCGAGGTAACCTCTTCCCTACACCTCTCTGTAGGTCTGAGAGCTGACTAACCTCTCTTCGTGTTGCCTTGATCTTGGCCTCCAGCCTTCTCCTCCATGGGGAGTAATGCTCTTTGTGGGGCCTGTGGTGTTTATCTTATAGCCAAACATCTCTAGGATCACTGTAGCTGAGGCGTAGATCAGCTCATTGGTCTCAGTTGGTCTCATTGGTCTCTCATTGGTCTCATGTTTAGTAGGGATAGTATGTAGTGCTGCATTTACATATTCTAGAAGACTTTCAGAGGGTACTCTGTCACTTAGCCTTGGCAGTGTTGGTCGTCGATCTTCAGTCGTAGGTCAGCCGCCCTTACATTTAGTGGGCTTGTTGTTGTTATTGGGGCTTGGGACCCAATCTCTGGTGATGATGAAATCTCCCTGTTGACCTGTCTCCCCCTTGCCGCAGCATGTCAGTTGTACCTAATCAATTTCTGCGCTTTTTGTTCTGTGGATGAGAAGAAGAATAAACATTGTCCACCCAGTTTTTTTTGTTTCAAATGTTCTGCCCTAGAAAGCATAGTCTCCTGAAGAAGAGCAATATCAGCTCTCTGCTTCCTCAAATATGTAAACATTTTCTTCCTCTTGATTACATGGCCTAAACCCTGGACATTCCAGGAAATGAGATGAAGTGGCCGGGGCATACTGGCTTAATGTATTATGAGTTATGGTAGAAGAAGATGAATACTGAAATCAAAAAGGGATAGGAATGAGAAAACCAAGATTGTTGTGGAGTAACTTTTCAGATCCCTTGCACCTCCATTGGACATCGACATTGCTTTGCACACTGTGCACAAGGCCCCCCATATGTCTGAAATCAGGGAAACTCTTTTGTAAATCGTCGGTAAACAGACATTTGCGCTTTGGCAAGTTGTTGGCATACTGACAGCCACACTATCTATCTTCTGATTAAGAACAGGGCTGCCCGCACTGATGCGGCTCAGGGATTACGTCACATGCAGCGTCGTGCGCAGTGCCCTAGTACCTGTAAATTTAATGGTCCAATTAAGGTAATTTAAAAAAGAGGACATTTCCTCACTTTCTAAAAAAAAACCCGGGACGCCCGGGACAGGACGTGAAATATGGATATGTCCCAGGAAATACGGACGTTTGGTCACCCTAAGCCCAAGTCAATGACAGATAACGTGAGGACGACCACATAGGCTACAAATAATTTCGGTAGAGTTTGCAATTGCAAATCTATGTGTTAAGACAAACGTCTTCTGTTGTATAGGTTTTGTTAGGCAACATAAATTAACACATTTTGGTCTTTTTATTGTCTTAATTGTATATTGATTTAGTAATTGCAACACAATGCCAAGAAAGGAGAGGCTGAAAAGAGAACGAATAAAGGAGCTACAGCAGGCAGCACAGGGAAGCAGCTCTTTGCTCTCCTGGATGACAGCAAAGCCAAACGATGACAGGTCAGAGTCAAGGTCAGAATCACTAACTGTTGTGAGCCTTAGATATATGCTATTGATCTGCTCCTTTGGGTTAACTATTGAAAAATCTTAAAGGCTGTTCACATTTTATTTTTAAGATGAGGGAAAACAGCAGGATGAGGGAGACCACCAGGATCAGGGAAAAACAGCAGGATGAGGGAGAACAGATGGATGAGGGAGAGAAAATGGGTAAGGGAAAACAGGGAGATGATCCAGATGAAAGAAGAAGAATGATGAGCAAGATAGCGACTTTGCCGTATCCCACAGATCCTTCACATGTTTCAGCGTTTAAAATCAAGGGTGATGAATACATTTCAATGTGCTGGCCAGCCAGATATACAATACCCAAAAAATACAGAGGGGAGATCATTCCAGAAGCAGTGGTTTTCAGGGAATGTGTGGCTTGAATACTCCCCTGCTGGTAATTCCATGCATTGTTTTAGCTGTCGGCTTTTTCTTTTCTGAGGAAAAATACAAAAATTAAACAGCCTGAACAACTGAAGGCATCAGAAAGTGGAGCACTGCTCTTGAAAAAAACCAAGCAACACTCCATCACAGAGATGCACATGACAAGCATGGTTCGATGGACCGTCTTCCAAAAAAAGCTCCTCCCGTCCGCATTTGATGTTTCAGATGTATAGGGGGTGGAAGTTAGAAAGCAAGAGAGGCAGGCAAATAGGGAAATCCTGACCAGATTGATTGAACTCACAGTGTATCTTGCACGTCAGGGACAAGCATTCAGAGGTCATGAGTCCAGTGACAACCGTGGCAATTTCCGTGAATTGGTGAATGTGTTTGCTCGATATGACAGTGTCCTGAAAATGCATTTGGAAAAGGTTTCGAAAGCTAAAGCCACCAAGACTAGGCCCCAGGTGTCACTGCTTTCCAACAGATGCCAAAATGACATCATTGCAGCATTAGCCACTTACATCAGAAGGGAGATAAACCACGAAATAAAAGAGGCTGAAATGTTTTCCCTCCTCCTTGATGAAACCTCTGATGTCTCTCACAAAGAGCAAGTGTCATTTGTTGTGCGATATTTACATGACATGCAAATCAAGGAGCGGTTTATTGAAGTCTGCAACGTAGACTCCACTATAGGCCAGGAGCTGGAGAACACTGTGTTCTCCCTTCTCCAGAAGAATGGCCAAGAGCTGAACAACATGTATGGCCAAGGCTATGATGGAGCAGCCAACATGAGTGGCATGTACAAAGGTCTCCAAGCAAGGATTCGTGTACACAATGAGAAGGCGCTCTATGTGCACTGCAAAGCCCACTGAAGAGAGGAGCTGATGCCAGCCGACGCTGAGGAGCAGCAGTGTCCTGAAGAGAATTTTCAAAGCCGAAATCATAGCAAGAACAAGTTCACAGACCAGAACATCAGAGAGCCGATGAGGTACACAGGGGGAACCTAACAGTCCAGGTTTGGATAAGCCAGAAGAATCCAGGAATCAGTCCAGAACAGACCAGATTAACAGAGGAGACAGGAGCATAGCAAAACTTGGGATCCACAGGGTCAGAATCAGATAAGCAGAAAAATGATCAGAACTAGGGTTACTCTTGCCGAACAGCTTGAATAATCTGCCACTGGTAGCTGAGATAACAGGCAGCGTATATAGGAGCTGGAAACAGGTGGACCGGATAAACAGTAATGAGAAACCGGGCAGAGTTAAACAGGTAAATGGAATGAGAAATCCAGCCAGCCACCACTGCCAAAATCATGAAAATGAGAATTTGCCAGTCATTAAATATATTCTAAATGAATGGATAAACAAAAGTGAAGCTTGAGTAAGCAGAGCACACAGTGTAGGACTTTAAATAACAGTTAGGTAGGCACATAATCATTTAATCTGCAAACCCTTGAAACCCACAAACTCAGGAAACTGTCTGTCTTCTGTATGAAAGCCTCAGATCACTTTGAAAAGTCAGCGAGCACAACAGAAAGCCCCAGAAATGAGGACAGACAAGTTACATTGGTACATCTCAGCTTTAATAAAAGCTTCCCTGATTGGTGAGTTTAAGATATGTCTTTCTATGTCTTTCAGATAATGGAAAAACTATTTTCCTCAACTGTCCATGTTTTTTTATAAAAAAGAGGACAAAACGAATCAGGCATATTAGTTGGTCAGAGCAACAGTGCATCATAGCAGTCAACAGTAAAAGTAAACTGAAGAGGTATGAACAAACCCGCTGAATTACACCCTTTCTTTAAATATCTTATAATGAAATGGAAACAAACTTTTTGGCAGGCTGTTTTAAAATTTATTAAAAGCTTTCTCCTCTCTGTTTTTCCATTTGTGGATCATTAAAATAAGAATCATCCAGGTCAAAACCCCATTCCTAGAAAGAATTGTAACAACAGACATTCAAAATTACATTTTTGCTGGTGGAAACAGATTTCCAGAAACAAAAAAAAAACTAAATTATACAAGTAAGAATTACATTTTTTAAACCTAGAAATATTTACACTATTTACATGGCCGTTTTCGCATTCATCAGCTTGACTGAATAGGTATTTATGATATCTGATATAGATTTCTTCATTGTCAAAGTAATACAAATGCTGACCAGTAACAATAGGAATGTGGAAATCTAAAACTAATTTCTAGATATCCAGAATGTTTATTCTAGGTATTTAGTCAAAGTAATACACATAAAAATGGCCTGCATAGCCTGTCTTAATCATGATAACATTACAGGGAAAATTAGTTTTTGCTTGAATGGTAGTGGATCAATGGATCTCAATAGGTGCAATCACCTGGCAGCCCACCCCACCCCAGCCGCATGGGGTGTTATCATCCCAATGTTGGCCATGACTAGAGGTTATCAGTCCCATAGATGAGCTTCAGATTTTGCTTCCTACCTAACAGTAGGCTGAGTATGTTGTTATCACCGACTAAATATTAATCCTACCTCTAAAGTAGTTCCCTTTTTCCTTTGGAATTAATCAATCTATTTATGTGCTTTTGAAAATAATTACAGTAGTTCGTCATGTATTGTGTAAAAAGAAAATTAAAACAGATATGCATGTCGCAAAGCAATCACAAAAATCTCATATCATGGAAACTGAGTTGTTTTTAAATCACTACATTAAATCTGTGTTTCTGAAACAGAATTCATTCTAAATTAAAATTTAAAGAGTTATTGTTTTTGTCACAAATTATTGGCTGTTGGCTGTTTTGTTTTTTAATAGGTACTTTGCAAATAAAGTAGATACAAACTACTGTATAAAGTAGGTAAACAGTAAATAAAACTGGCAGAATGGATTTAGAGGCAGCCAAAGCAACTGTTTTAATGATAAGCTGCATACCATCAGCCATAAGAAACTTACTAGACTGCTGTTTGACGGCAGTTTTATTTTACATATCAATGTTCTCTCACTGATATCAAGTTCTGTTAAATCCCTGTAATATAAGTCTGTGTAATGCTGCAAATGTGAGGACAGACAAGGTCATGGACATATGTGATGGGTTGTGAGTTGAAATGGTAGAGGTCATAAATATAATTTTTGAATATAATAGGTCAAAGAACCCTCTCCATAATGATATTTAGTTTTATTTAAATTAATGGCAATCATTCTTTAATAAGACCCCCATGAAAAGGACATGATTATTCATAACACCTAATGTGTCTCACAAAGCTAATTATTATTATTATTTTTTTTTTTTTGCAAAAAATTATATGATAAAATCTCCAGACTACATCAAGAAATAAAACAAGATTGGCACTAAGGAGGGTTTTAAGTAAACCTGATTTGTGAAACAGACCAGGTCAGGATATCTTTTTCTTCTCTATCACAACAAAAGCACTTGAACACAATGGGCTGGTAATTTCCACTTTACAAGTCATAAGGATCATATTTAGCAAACCACAAGAAGACAGCCTAAAAAGGACATTATTCCAGAACTGTAGCTGACACATTACTATCATAATCAGAATTACATTATTGCTTATTAATCCCTTACTAAATTAGAGAAGCTATGGCAGAGAACACTTGTCCTAGACATGTTATTTCACAGTGTTTTGTGTGCATTAGTATTGGTTGGGTGACTGTGTAGAACAGATCATAAGACAGTTTCCTCTTATCTGATCGCAGCAACAGGAACATCTGCGGGTTTACATTCTTCCTGTTTACACAGACAGTCTCTGTGACCTGAAAACAATAAATAAAAAAACTGTATTTTCAGATTGTCTGCTGATGAGTGCAAAAGCAGATGAAGGGGATTATGAAGAGAAACTAGGTGAGTTAATCAACAATGTACCCATTTCTAGTTAGGCCTATAGCTGTGACTGTCTCCCAGCAAATATTAGCCCTTCCAGCCTAAGTTTACTTATATTTTAATTATAAAGAATAGAATTCAATTACAATGTGTTCTTGCTGAAATATGACATACTTTTAAACCAGCTTACACTGGAACAAGGAAGTGGAAGTCCTCTTTAAGGATATTGTTATAAATTATTCTATTATGGACAGTATTTCTGAATTTATTTATGTCTATTATCTGTTTAACTAGGCAGCTGTTAAAGGTTTTGATCTGGCTCCATCTAGAGAGATGCAGTTCTTGCCAAATTTGTTCAATTCCTTGTAGAAGTAAAGAAACCTGTATAATAATGAATAATCCCAGAAAGTAATTTTCTGATATTTCTTTTTTTTATTTACCAGCATACATATACAGTTGATAAATTCAATGATAAATTTACACTGATAGGGTTATATAATAATAAAACCGTATGGTCCAAAGATGAGACAAACACAACACACAAATTACTTTCCTGCAGAAAAGGAGAGAAGATACAGATGGAGAAATACCTCTCCCTGACATGTCTGTGGTCAACTCTACCAGAACCTTTTTTTCTGTTGCTTTTCTGCTTATCAGAATACAAAGAATATTTTTGAATCACCTGATTCACAAAATGTGTACCATTGTCACTGTAAATTTTCTGTGGGATGGAAGTTTGGAACAACAACTTTGCATATAGACTTAGCTATTGTCAATGCATCTGCGTGCTTTGCTGGGACTATTTCAACCCATTTTAAAAATGCATCAATCATTAAAAATTTCTTGTGTTGTAATTAAATCCATATATTGTAAAATGTTGCTGTATGAATTCCCATCACTCCTGTTGAGACATGGCAAGGCCCATGGCTCAAAATAGCTGCATCTGGAATACAGAAGTGCTGCTTTTCCCAAAGGGTCTAACCCTTTAAAGTAGTACGCTACAGATTTGAGCTTATGACCATGAGGCTGTAACAACACTGGGTCACAACACAGAGGTCAACAGTCTGTCTTAGCTCTGTGAACTGCTGTTCTGCTTCTGGGGTCCATTGGATTGTGGCTGACATGACCATTGCTGTGTCATAAAAAAGGCTTAAGAGAAGCTGAATTTTTTCTGCATAATATGGAATCACAATTATTTTTTTCCCAATGTTTTGGATCCATATTCTGGATCTTGCTGTGGAGAAGTTACACATTCCACAGCCTTTCCAGCTTCCCCTAACGACCACGGACTGGAAACTATGATTGTTGGAGACTACTGATCTCCTACATAAGGATTTGCGACCGACATCAAAGGATATAACCCCTTTGGACTGGTCTAAAGGTAACGGAAGATCTGATTCACCTAATGCATCCAAGTCTGGATACAGAATTGGAATATGCCTGGGAGGGGTTAAGGGATTATATGGTGAAGGTCTATCCTTTTCAGTCGCTACCATAGTTTGTCTGACTAAAGAGGTTTTGTGGTGGGGTCTTTTGTTTTCGTATGTTTTAAACCTAATGTTTTTGGAGACCAAGCAGGCTCTGGAGGAAGGTTGTCAGCTGGAGTCAGCGCTGCAGTCGCTGCTCCCCCCCCCCCTTTTTTTCTTCTTTCTTTGTTGTGTTTATCTACCTTACAGGACTTCAACCTGTTTCTTTAACTTTTTCACCTTTTTTAACTTTAAAACCTGCAAACTTAAATAGCCTTTGCTAGGGAGTTTAATCACTTGTCTACCTTTGCGGGGAACTTTAATCACCCGTCGACCTTTGCGGGTTATTCTATAACGCCCGTCTACCTTTGCAGGGGACTCTATACCACCCATCTACCTTTGCGGGGGACTCTATACCGCCCGTCTACCTTTGCAGGGGACTCTATACCACCCATCTACCTTTGCGGGGGACTCTATACCACCTGTTTACCTTTGCAGGGGACTCTATACAGCATGTCTTAACACCTACTTGGTTTGGTTGGTAATCTCCCGGTAGGATCCCGTCACTCCCTCGCTGGTAAAAGGAGGTAACCTAGGACGCAGGCCAAGCAAGGAAATTACCCCCTGGGACTTTCTAATCGGGTCCTTGACTGACCACCGGTGGTTTGCAGTGCGTTGCTCCTCTCGTCAGCAAGTGGAAATGTTGGGATCTGGGTCACAAATTCACACTGAAAGGTTGAAATAATAATAACCTGGAATATTGTCCCATAAATGAGACCACCACAACACCTCCAGAGTGCCTGAGAAGAGTACCTCCAGTTAGTCACAGTCAAAGAAACAGGACTATACTGAAAAACAGGCCAAGCTCGAACATCTATAAACAAACGTGTTATTGGCAGCAGCACAGCTAATATTTCTCTCCAGGATGGTGTCACAGGAAAACAGGAACATACCAGGTTAAGCTACAATTAGAAAAAGCAGAGAAAGCATAACATTACAGATTGAATTAAAGCGGCATTGGGTGGCCCTTGCAGCTCGCGACCGCGGGAACCGAGCGACCGCTGCCTCCACGCTACTTCCCGGCCTATGCCCCTGCTCTTCATCGTATGCCTGCTGCTGCTTCTCCTGATCCTCTTCATCACCCTGCTGCTGCTTCTCTTCATCCTCCTTCTCCTTCTGCTGCTGGCACTGTTTCTCATCCTCCTCCTCCTGTAGCTTCTCCTCATCCTCCTGCTAATGCTGCTTCTCCTCATGCTCCTCCTCCTGTACACCGAGCTCCCTGACCAAAGCGGACCTCTGCTCTCCAGCCTGGACCCACAGAAGATGGTTTTATTCAGCATGGACCAAAAAACTGTTTATCGAGCCTGCACAAAAAATGACTCAAAGACACCTGGAGAACCGCGGTTTCTGCTTATGGACGGATAAAATTGCTTGCAGAGCACCCCAGTGGAGGACTTTACATAAGCCTCCGATTAAAAAAAGAATTGGCGATCTCCAATGGAGGATTCTACATGGCGCCATTGCCACAAACTCGTTTTTATCCGTCATCGATCAGGGTGTTTTAAACGAGTGTCCCTTCTGTAGTCTGTCTGAAAATGTTTTTCATGTTTTTATGCACTGCGTCAGACTAAAGACCATTTTTAGCCTTTTAACAAATGTTTTTAGTCTTTTTGGCACCGTTTTTACAACTTTTCTATTTATTGGAGGAGTGTGTCAAAACAAAAGCAACAAGGCAAAGGCTAGACTTTTGAACTTTTTAAGCAGTGAAGCTAAAATGGCTATTTTTTTGTCCTGTAGAGACAGACTGCAGGAGGGACCTTACCTTGACACCATGGCTCTGTGGAAGTGCAAAGTTAAAGCCAAGATTAGGCTGGATTTTCACTTCCACAGAGCCACACAGAACATGGAGGATTTTATTCAGTTGTGGGGTTTTAAAAACATTTTATGTACTGTGTCAGATGATGGAGAACTGCATTATACAAGCTCCTCATTTAATGATTTTTAACTGACACTTGTTTTACTTTAATAGTGATTTTAACTGACACTTGTTTTACGTCAATTGTTTATATGTTTGAATTGTGTAATAAAGTGCTGTTAAAAGTAAAAAAAAGTCATGCTCTTCCTCTCCCCCTCCTTCTGCTGTTTCTCATCCTCATCATCCTTCTCCTCCTTCTGCTACATCTCCTCCTCTTCAGGGTACTATGTTGACCTTCCATACTGAGTTTATAAAAGCATGGCTTTGTATGACTGGAATTAACAGTTTGATGCTTAGCCACGCCCAAATGCTTCCATGAAAAACAATAATTTCGATACATTTTAATCTGCTATGACTATAGTCCATGCTAAGTAAATTTGCAGTCTCTAACTCAAAAAAAAAAACAAGAGCCCTTCACTGAGATACATCATGACTTAAAAACAGAAAATAGTATCTTTGATTCAAAATGGAAAACTTCCTGTTTGGTTTGGACCATGGCTCCAATTGACTTTTTTGTAAATCCTGCTGGGTTATGCATGTGTACCAAATTTAATAATCCTCAGGGCCTGCGGCAGTTTTGTCATACTGTTATGGCAAGAAGTCATATTTTGATGCTTGGCCACATGCTTTGTCACAGCAAAAATCTTTTGATAAGTTTTGATCCCTTGTGTCTTAAGTCTAGGCTCAGCAAGTTAGAATTTTGTAGCTCAACTGCTCAAGGAGTTAGCAAACATAAAATATAAAGGCAAAAAAGCTAATGATGGCTTTGATTCATAATTGCGGACTTCCTGTGGGGTTTGGACCATGGCTCCAATATAACTTTTTGTAGGTCCTGATGGCTTACACGTGTACCAAATTTCATAACTCTCACAAAAAAATGGCCTGGGGCTTGCATTGTGTTTAATTGCAAAGGGACCACATTTGACCATTGGCCACATGCTTTGATGTAGAAAAAATGTAGAAAAATTCCTTTGATAACTTTTGATCCCCTATATCTCAACTCAAGAAGGAGTGAGTTTGAAGTCTGTAACTCAAAAGCTCTAGGAGGAGTTCGATCAGATAGGTCATGAAGGTAAAAATGGTATGGGATTTCTTTGATTCAAAATAGCTGACTTCCTGGTGGGTTTGGACCATGGCCCCAAGAGGCTTTTTTGTAGGTCCTGAGTACTAAACAAAAATTAGTCATGCTCAAAAAATTTACTTTCTTACCTCAAAATCCATTTTTTTCTCCTTAGAATCTGCATGTGCCTGTTTCCGGCCTTGACAATCACAATATGGGATTTGTGAGGAAGCGGGTAAACGCTGAAATGATCATGTGACTCCTATCTTATGCTTGATTGGTGGAACTGGTTGTGAGAGAACTCTCCCTACATTACAACCATACCTGGTCTCCCCTATATATATAACATGCAACAATAAATATATAACGATATCAATATATATGTATGTTTAACCAAAAATACACTATATAACATGTGAATATATTAATATATGCATATTTAACTATAAATATATAGATATACTGTTGAAAAACACAGTCATGGTTTTCCCCCGGGTCCTTTCATTCAAGTGCTGGCAACTTAACTGAGATGGAGTGTTATAAAAAAAATTCTGGACAACAAAGCTTCGATTCGCCTTTGCAAAGGGAGAGGAGCATCAGCAGCATGCATCTGCGAACAGCAATTCTGACCCCCCCTGCATTACTGCAATGATCATACTCCCTACATTCCTATCTCCAAATATGGAGTTGCTTCCTGACTTTCTGCTCCACTTTTAATCAGCTTTTTCTGTGTGTGTGTCGGAGCAAGGTCATTCTCAGCCTTCCCATCTGCATCTGTTGTTTCCTACACTCTGTTCTGTAAATCTGCCCATACATATGAACAATAAGTTTTGCTGCAGCTTTACCTTAGCTCTTTACTTCTTTTAGCTTAAACATGTATATATATCTTCAATACATATAAGTATATATTTTCATATATATCTGTATTTCTGTGTATAAGCTGGTCATTACAACTAGTGTTAATTTTACCAGCCATTTCTAAATTTTGTTTCAGTTTTAGTCCAGTTTCAGCATCGCTTGTTAGTTTTTATCACATTTAGTTGACATCATCCCATTTTTATTTAGTCTAGTTTTAGTTGACTATAAGTCGAGCATTTTAGTCTTTATTTTAGTCCAAGAAAATTTATTTTCGTTTAGTTTTGGTCAACAAAAACTGTCAACATTTTAGTCTAGTTTTAGTCAAGACAAATTTTAACATTTCCTAAAATTATTTCACATTTCAACATTTTCTCTCATCTTTTTGATAAAAAACTGTCATGATGGGTTCACTTGTGAGACCCAGTTATGCAGAACACCACAGAGACGGAAACAGAAGTAAAAGGTTTATTGTCACAAGCACAGTTTTAACCACTGGTTCTGATTCAGGCCTGGGGACTGGTTCACTGGAATCTGCGTGGGAGACAGTTCAGTTAGCGTTTGCTCAGAGGAGTTTGATTCAGACAGTTTCAGATTTGTACCTTGAGGGTTTTTGGTTAAAGCCTTGAGAGGGAAACTGTTGGGTCCGGAGATAGTTTGTTCAGCAGAGTCCGTTAACTGCTTCAGCGTCTTACTTCTTGAGAATGAACTGACCTTGGCTTTGAGTTTCCAGCTCTTGGTCCAGAGCTGCATGGAAAATTCAGAGAGAGACTTCAGGTTTGGCTCAGAGGGCAGGCTCGGCAGGTTAAGCTCTTCCTGAACTTCACAGGAGAAAAACAGGTTTCCTGGAAGACAGAGACAAAGGTTAGAATCCAGTCTGGATTCAAAGTCAACAAAGGTTCTCAGAGATTCTAGGCTTAGGTGCTAACCAACTGGATAAAACACTGCGGCGTTGAGGCAAGGTCTGAAGACAGCTTAAATACTGTGGATCCTCTGATGATGGGATGAGCTTCAGCTGTGCAGGAGGCTCGGCTCAGGAGGACTCTGCTGGAGGATGGTGGTACTTCTCCAGCTCCCAACAAAAACACAATTTTAAGGAACACATGCAGACATGGAAGATGTTTTGACAATATTTGCATATTTATTTTGAACATTGTTAAGGTTCAAAGACACAAACACAAATGCTTGCATTAAAACAAATAAAATACATCTGACAAAGGAAACAAATAAATAAAATAAAGTGTCTTATGAACTTAACACACGCTGTTTAAAGCTAGTTCACATAGAATAATAAAATAAATAGATTTGAGGTCAATGTTGTGAAAAAAGAAAATCTCCAACTGATACAACAACAGTGCTTTCCTGCCAGCTATAGCTGGCCTGTCATTGTTTCTGGGTGGCTGGTAGGATGTTGGTGGTGGTGTATCTTCAATCTGGAACAGAAATTAATACAATGTCAGGATAGATGCACAGCATAACAGGAATTCCAAGTGTATAAGTAGCATATAGGTCTGTTTTTTCCTTAACAAAAACTTAAGTCTCTGTAAAAACTACATTTGACAATCCATTTCAAACTCATACAAACAATCTAACTATCATTTTGTGCAGGAATAAATTGCAGACATTTTTATGTGTGCATGCATTTTGGTTGTATTAATATTGATGCCAATTCAAATCAAATGTCCTTGTAAAAGTAATGTGCAGATAAACAGAGCAGCATTTTATGTCACCAAATAAAGATATGGGGAGTTTGCATCCCAATCCCTGCAGTGGTTCCCCTAGCAATGGCTATTTTGTGTATGAAAATTTAGGTTGAAGTTGTTCTGAATTATGTGTGGCGTATTATTTTTATTTTGTGTTATCCTGATAAATTGTTTTAGTTCGTTTTAGCATTTAGCATACATGCATACACATAACTATAGTTTACTTGCAGCTCCAAGATTACTTAAAGCAGGGATGTCTAAGTGGTTCCAGAAAGGGCCAGGTGGCTGCAGGTTTTCTTTCCAACCAAGAAATACCACACCAGACTCCAGTCATCTCATCAAGTGAGTCCAGTCTTTCACAATGACTTGATGAGATGAATGGAGTCTGGTGTGCTATTTCTTGGTTGGAAAATAACTTGCAGCCACACGGCCCTTTCTGGAACCAGTTTGACATCCCTGACCTAAAGCGTTTGTCTGCTTTAATCAAACTTTAACTGAAACTATAGTTGCCCGGCCAGTATAACATATCTAAGTTAGCATAAATTTAACTTCACATACAATTCTATCAACAAGTGGCTACGGTCGCTACATGCTAAGAAGCTAACGTAACGTAGCCAGCCTACTGTGGTAAAGCTAGCCGCCTCTTCAAAAATAACAGTAAAGCCAGCCCGCTCTCGATTTTCACATGCGCGACAGCTCAAGACATTATGGTACCGCCATTTACGTGCTGCTTTCACAATAAAAGCGTGCATCCGGTCCATGTTTAATCTACTGGAAATAAATTTACAACGGCTTCGAGTTTTAGACTTTGTATTTATGCTGAAAGACTCCGTTTTTCCAGTGACTTCCATCACATCTGGTTGACAGAGGGGCACCTCTAGAACACAACCAGAAAATGTCATCAAGATCTGATGTGTCATTTCAAAATAAAAGCTGATTAAAAAAAGCACTTTTTTACCCTAAGTTGTCATGCTTTTTTCTGAAAAACTCTCTGTTTCCAGTGATTCTAGCACATCTGGTTGACAGAGGGACACCTCTAAAACACAACCACAAACTGTCAACAACCTCTGATGTGTCTTTTCAAAATAAAAGACAATTAAAAAAGCACTTTTTTACTTTTTTACCCTAAGTTGCCATGCCCATTGCTGGAAAACTCTCTGTTTCCAGTGACTTCAATCACATTTGGTTGACAGAGGGACACCTCTAGAACACAACCACAAACTGTCAACAACATCTGATGTGTAATTTCAAAATAAAAGACTATTAAAAAAGCACTTTTTTACTTTAAGATGCCTTGTTCATAAACTCTGGGGAAATCTGTAGTGTGGGCTGCCATGTTGGCGTTTGTACCGTGCCTGGAAATACCAGATACCAGAAGACTGGCTGGGATACAGAGGCAGCAGACTAAGTAGAGATGCCAAGACATCCAAATCCACACACACTTTCTGCAGCTGCACTGGTGGAACCCTGAGGTGACACAAGGCCAGCGCAGAGACATAGTCCCTCCAGCGTGCCCTGGGCCTTCCACAATGCCTCCTCCCAATTGGACATGCCTGGAACATCTCCTGAGGGAGGCCACCAGAAGGCATCCGAAACAGGTTCCCAAGCTACCTCAGCTGGCTCCTTTCGACGTAGAGGAGCAATGACTCCAAGCTCCTCCCGGGTAACTGAGCTCCTCCCCTGATCTCGATGGGTGCGCCCAGCCACCCTGCGAAGGATACTCATTTGGGCGCTTGTGTTCACGATCTTGCTCTTTCGGTCCTTACCCATTACCCAGATCTTATGAACATAGGTGAGGGTAGGAACTTAGATTGATCGGTAAATGCACCAGGAACAGGTCTGACTTACTGCCGGCAATGGGAACTAAGCTCCTGCTGCGGTCATACAGAGAGCGGACAGCCCTTAGAAAAGGGCCCCAGACCCCATAGTCCCGGAGCACCTCCCACAGTGCATCATGAGGTATACTGTCGAAAGCCTTCTCCAGATCCACAAAACACATGGAGACTGGTTGGGCGAACTCCCATGAATGCTCAAGCACCTAATGAAGGGTATAGAGCTTGGCCAGCGTGCCACCACCAGGTTGAAAACCGCATTGCTTCTCCTGGATCCAAAGTTAGACTATCAGCTGGATCCTCCTCTCCAGCACCCTGAAGTAGACCTTACCGCACACCCTCCGGCCCCGCTTTTTAAGGTCCTCAGGATGAATCTCCTCGATCCCTGTGGCCCTGCGACCAAGAAGCATTCTAAATACCTTGGTGCTGGCTGATGGGCGAGTCCGCCTCTAAGTTCCCAGCCTCTGCCTCTTCCACAGAAGGCATGATAATGGGATTGGGGAGATCCTCGAAGTACTTCCAACTCCCAACATCCCTAGTCGAGGTCAGCAGCTCCCCAACCACACTGTAAACAGTGTTGGTGAAGCATTGCTTTCCCCTGCTAAGGTGGCAGACAGTTTGCCAGAACATTTATGAGGCCAACTAATAGTCCTCCTCCGTGGTCTCTCCGAACTCCTCCCAGCCCAGAGTTTTTGCCTCTGCCACCACGCAGCACACTTGGCGTGTCAATATTCTTCAGCTTGAAGGCATCCATTACTTCTGGGCGCCACCACAGGGTTCGAGAATTGCCGCCGTGACAGGCACCAGAGACCTTATGGCAACAGCTACGAACGGCTGCATCAACAATGGAGGAGGAGAACATTGACCACTCCAACTCAATTTCTGCTACCTCCCTCATCATCTGGGAGAAACTCTTCGAGAGGTGGGAGTTGAAGACCGCACTAACAGAGGGATTCGCTTAGGTCTGCCAGGTCTGGCCGGCTTCCTCCCCTGCCAGTAGATCCAGCTCACCACCAGGGGGTTATCGGTTGACAGCTCAACCCCGCTCTTCACCCCAGTGTCCAAGACACGCGACCGGAGATCAGATGACAGATCTACAAAGTCAATCGTCACCTCAGTGTCCAGGTGCCATGTGAACTTATGGAGCAACTTATGGTCGCCTTTGCACTTGAACATGGTGTTTGTTATGGATAAACTGTGATTAGCACAGAAGTTCAATAACAGAACACTGCTCAGATCAGATCGGGGAGACCGTACCAACCAGTCACCCCTGTCCAGGTCTTACTGTCACTGCCCATGTAGACGTTGAAGTCCCCCAGTGGAACAGTGCAGTCCCCAGTTGGAGCACTATCTACTAACTCTCAAGCACTCCAAGAAGGCCAGGTACTCTGCAACGATGTTGGGCCCATAGGCCGAGACAATGGTGAGAGACCAGTCCCCAACCGAAGGTGTAGGGACGCCCCGGGTTGCACCCCTGTGAAGCCGCTTGTTCCCTGGGGTGAACTCCAACACGTGATGAATGTGATGAGGGGCAATAAGCAAGGCCATCCCCAGCTCTCCTGGGTGGAGCCCAGGAGACATTACGATCCTTGGTTAATTCTATCCATGAGGGTCTTATGAGCTGCTTTTGAGGCTGATTTAAACTTCCAAACCAAGTCCTCTGCGTAGGTGTCGCAATGAACAAAAAAACATCCCGCCCCCTCCACTGACACTCTGCTGCACCTCTCCTAAATTGTAACTGACCGCAGACAGGAGGCCGGCTTGTTTTGTTTTTATGACCGAAATTGCGGAAAACAACTCGTTGAAGTTGGACCAGCTAGAAGAGCGAGGTGCGGGAGAACGCTGGGACCCTTTTTCCACTTTGATCCCCGCTCTTTTTCGCTGTCATGTCCTTCCGTTGTCGGACTAAACTCGCCCCCACTTCCTCATGTCCTCGGCCGTATCTAGATCCCCAGCGTATAGCACAGACCATGCTTCAATATTGAGCATAAATCAAAAATGTCTGTGTCAAGCTCACTGCGACACACTGCTGCAGGAGTATAACCACCATTTTAGTCTGAGCCATCTCCTAGGAACGTTTTGCCACCCTACCAAGGGTATAACGTCCCGGACAACATAGCCCCTACGATCATTCAGGTACTCAAACAACCCCACCATGTTAAGATGGCAGCTCGGAGGGGAGTTGTTTTTTCATAAGGGAATAAAAACAGGAAAAGCACAAATCAAAAATTGGCCAGAATTATCCTTAGTTAGGCACACCGTTTTTCATTCCTCCTTAAGAAGGGAACTGGAAAAGCTCAAACCATCAATCTGCCTGAATCCCCTATGTTAACCTATGTTGTGATTTTATGTCCTATTCAATTCCCAGCCAGCTGGGAATTTGTATTTCTGATACTTTAAGATCCTTATTGCCCTCCCCAATATCTTTTTTAATCAGATATTATTTTGGCTGTTATATACTGTTTATGAACACACACCCTACTATCTGGGTTTTAAAACAATAAATGAGGGAGTGCTTTGAACACTAATCATGTTCAAACAGTTAATTCTCCAAATACATGGAATAAATTCACCACAACTTTTGTTCATTAACAAAAACCATTTAGCTCCAAATCAAACATATTTCAGTTTAACATTTTTAACTAAAACTAGTGAAACTCAACTAAACTAAAGTACTATGTACAAAGAGGAAGGGGAAACATTGTTGAAAACCATAGTACAGTAAAAGATGGATCATAGTTTTTAAAACTAAAATTTATTCGGAAGAATTTGGAATATGTTTAAATTAGCTTTTCACGAATTGAAAGCAATTGGAATGATTTCAGACCAATTCCGAATGCAAATCCATGAGGTGAATAAAACATTATTTGGACAAATAATGTTTTATTAAATGTTTTGCTTAATCAATAACCAATAACCTTTAGTCAAATGTGTTGGGATCCAGAGGCTTGCCCACCAGAGGGCGCCGAGGATCCCTTCCTGGTGGTTTGTACTTCTGTTGGGATCTGGGGTGCTGTCTACCTTCCTCCACCAGAGGGCGTATTGGATCCCCTGAAGCTGGAGCTGACTCCACCAGCTGCTCCTCATCTGCTCATCAGGAGACCAGTACTTAGGTGGGCTGTGGACAACACTCCAGTGCCAGAGTGTTTTGCCAGTTATGGTTAGCAAGCCTTAGCCAACCTGCCTGCCTGAATCTAGACTCCCTGATAACCTGAACCTGAACCTAACCTGTTTTTGTCCTCTCTGCTTCTAGGAAGAACCTGTCTGAAATCTGAAACTCTGGAAGAGTTTCTCTGTCTGAAACCAGTCTGTCAGATCACGGAAGAACCCTGGAGAATCAAACCTGTCAGCTCTCAGCCTGCCGTCAGCCTCTGGACCCTCCAGGTTTTCCCCTCTGCCGCTCTGCTTAAACCTCTGAACAGGTACAAACCTGCGCTCACTCAACCAGCAAGATTACCTGGACTTCAGCTAACCATTCTGTCCCCCTCTGCAGTGAAAATCAGTCGTGACCAGTCCTGGACCAGATTTTCCCCAGAATCAATTCTGTGTTCCAAACTGTGTGTTTCAATAAACCTTTGAACTTTTTCCCCTGTCTCAGAGTGTGTTCTGCATTTGGGCTAGAATCACAACCGAAACATGACAGAACACTCTGGCCAACAGACTAACCCAGCAGGCACACTCCGGAGGGTTTTAGAGCATCAAGGAGCTCTAATTCAAGACCACGACACCATCCTCTGTAAGTTTAACACACGCTTGGGTCAGTCTAACCAAACCCTACAGGAATTAGCCGGCTACTCGCAAGAAGTTACTCCTAGAGCGAAACCAGCACCACTTCCGATTCAAGAGGCAGATCACCCACTCAGGTCAGAATCCGGTCCGTCACTTCCTGAATTCCGTCCCTCACTTCCTGAAAGGTTTTCTGGCATACCTAGTCAATGTAACAGATTTTTGCTTCAATGCAAATAGTTTTTTGAATTATCTCCGTCCAGTTATCTCCTAATGACGAGAGAAAAATAGCCTTTATTCTCTCACGATTATCCGGAAAAGCCCTCGAATGGGCAGAGACCAGTTTTTCTTCTGAATCCAGTGTTTTTTGTACATTTGAACATTTTTTAAAAGAATTCTCTCTAGCTTTCTCTGAATCTACTAAATCTCGGGGTCTGTTGAACATTAAACAAGGGAATAGAACCGTAGACGATTTTTGACTTCCGGGTCAGAGCCGCTACTTCTGGTTGGAGTAATTCTATGCTCAAAAACATTTTCTTCCACGCCTTAAATGAAGAGATGAAGGACGAGCTGGCAAAAATCGATGAACCTGCAACCTTGGAAGAGCTCATTTGTTTATCTATCCACCTGGATTACAAACTACGAACCAGAGTCAGGTCCAGATCTAGGAGCCCTGTTCAACCCAGCTCAGCCCAGTTCAGTCCAGTTTAGTCCAGTTCAGTCCAGTTCAGCCCAGTTAAGGGAAAAGCGTTCAGCTTCCGTTTCTGTACTCCATTTCCCATCTGTGCCAGGTCAGTCTCTGCCATGACTTACATGATCGTCATTTAGCACCATTCACCAAGAAACTTAAAATAGGTCCAGTATTTTCACCCCAAACATTAAAAGCTCCACATATCCATGAGTCAGATCTCTGGAGTTTTTTCTATGGGGATAGAGAGGATATCTTCCCCTTCAAGCCACCACATTCAGCTCCCCGCCAGCCAGATCCAGCTCCAGAACCAGAAAATAACCCAGTTAGTCTAAAACCTGACCCCATGCCCGATTTTTTAGCCTCAGAACCCACTTACAAACCAGTTAGCTTACCGCCTGAACCCACTAGCACACCAGTTAGCTTGTTGCCAGAATCAGTCAGCGAACCAGTTAGCCCAGCTCCCAAGACCCCCCGGCGTAAGAGACGGCGTCGCCGTGAGCCCGCTCTGAGCCGTCTAGAGACCCCTGAACCAGCTCTGAGCCGTCTAGAGACCCCTGAGCCAGTTCTGAGCCGTCTAAAGACCCCTGAGCCAGCCCTGAGCCGTCTTGAGTGAGCTCTGTGCCATCTAGAGACCCCTGAACCAGCTCTGAGCCGTCTAGAGACCCCTGAGTCAGCTCTGTGCCGCCTAGAGACCCCTGAGTTAGCTCTGTGCCATCCAGAGACCCCTGAGCATATATTTAAAGAGGCTTCAGAACTTGGGGTTATTGGTAATACGCCTCTAACAGCCCCTCAGTGGGCGCCCCAAGTCGCCAAGAGCCCTCTACAGGCGCTTCAAGCCACCTCAGTGGCTGAACCTGTGCCACCATGCGTGGTTTCCTCCACGCTGGGACCGGAGCCGCAATCGGCGGGCTCCTCTGTTCCTGATTCGGAGCCGCAATCGGCGGGCTCCTATGTTCCTGATTCGGAGCTGCAATCGGCGGGCTCCCCTGTTCCTGATCCAGGGCCACAGTCGGTGGTCTCTGTTCCTGATCCGGAGCCGCAATCGGTGGGCTCCTCTGTTCCTGATCCGGAGCCGCAAACGGCGGACTCCTCTGTTCCTGATTTGAAACCGCAGTCGGCGGGTTCCTCTGTTCCTGATTCGGAGCCACAATCGGCGGGCTCCTCTGTTCCTGATTCGGAGCCGCAATCGGCAGGCTCCTCTGTTCCTTATTCGGAACCGCAGTCGGCGGTTCCCTCTGTTCCTGATTCAGAGCCGCAGTTGGCGGGCTCTTCTGTTCCTAAACCGGAGCCACAGTCGATGGTCTCCTCTGTCCCTGATTCGGAGCCACAGTCGGTGGTCTCCTCTGTTCCTGATCCGGAGCCACATTCGGAGTCTCCTCTGTTCCTGATTCGGAGCCACAGTCGGTGGTCTCCTCTATTCCTGATTCGGAGCCACAGTCGGTGGCTTCCTCTGTTCCTGATTCGGAGCCACAGTCGGTGGACTCCTCTGGTCCTGATCCGGAGCCGCTGTCGGCGGTCACGTCTGAGCCTGTTCCTGAACCGCAGTCGGCGGTCACCTCTGGGCCTGTTCCAGAGCCGCAGTCCCCTCTGAGACTGTTGCTGAGCCGCTGAAGAGGGGACGGCGTTCCCCTTGGGGCTACCTGCTGAAATTGGGGCGTCATTCTCCTCCTAAACTCAGCGGCAGAGACGTGGTCCTCCTTCGAAGATTCAGCAGCGACAGAGATGTCATCCTCCTATAACCCTCCTACGTCGCCTGATCCACGGCCGGTCCCCTGAACGTCTGCCGTGCCCCTGGCCCCGCGGCCGGTCACCAAAGACTCTGCTTCGTCTTCGACCCTGCGGCCGGCCTCCAGAACCTCTGCCATGCCTCCGGCCCAGCGGTCGGTCCCCAGAGACTCTGCTTTGCCTTTGGCCCCGCGGCCGGCCTCCAGAGCATCTGCCTCGCCTCCGGCCCTGCGGCCGTTCACCAAAGACTCGGCCCCGCCCCCGCGGCTGGCCTCCTGAGCGTCTGCCACGTCTCCGGCCCCTGGAACGTCGGCTATGCCTTCGGCCCCTCGGCCGGCCACCTGAGACTCTGCCTCGCTGCCGGTCCCACGGCCGGCCACCTGAAACTCTTTCTCACTGCCGGTCCCACGGCCGGCCACCAGAGACTTTCTTGCCCTCCTTGCCTGGTTCCCCCTCCGCCCACCCTGGGTGGATTGTTTTTTGTTATGGACTCTGTTTTTGTATTTTCTTGCCCTCCTTGCCTGGTGCCCCCTCCGCCCACCCTGGGTGGGTTGTTTTTTGTTTTGCATGGACTGTTCTGAGGGCGTCTGGAATCCGCCCTTGAGGGGTGGGCTCTGTTGGGATCCAGAGGCTTGCCAACCAGAGGATCCCTTCCTGGTGGTTTGTACTTCTGTTGGGATCTGGGGTGCTGTCTACCTTCCTCCACCAGAGGGTGTATTGGATCTCCTGAAGCTGGAGCTGACTCCACCAGCTGCTCCTCATCTGCTCATCAGGAGACCAGTACTTAAGTGGGCTGTGGACAACACTCCAGCGCCAGAGTGTTTTTCTAGTTATGGTTAGAAAGCCTAAACCATCCTGCCTGCCTGAATCTAGACTCCCTGATAACCTGAACCTAACCTGTTTTTGTCCTCTCTGCTTCTAGGAAGAACCTCTCTGAAATCTGAAACTCTGGAAGAGTTTCTCTGTCTGAAACCAGTCTGTCAGATCACGGAAGAACCCTGGAGAATCAAACCTGTCAGCCCTCAGCCTGCCGTCAGCCTCTGGACCCTCCAGCTTTCCCCCTCTGCTGCTCTGCTTAAACCTCTGAACAGGTACAAACCTGCACTCACTCAACCAGCAAGATTACCTGGACTTCAGCTAACCATTCTGTCCCCCTCTGCAGTGAAAATCAGTCGTGACCAGTCCTGGACCAGATTTTCCCCAGAATCACTTCTGTGTTCTAACCTGTGTGTTTCAATAAACCTTTGAACTTTTTCCCCTGTCTCAGAGTGTGTTCTGCATTTGGGCTAGAATCACAACCAGTGTTGGGCACGTTACTTTGAAAAAGTAATTAGTTATAGTTACTAGTTACTTCTCCCAAAAAGTAACTGAGTTACTAACTGAGTTACTCCACAATAAAAGTAACTAGTTACTAGTAAAAGTAACTATTGCGTTACTTTTGCGTTTCTCGCCCCCGTAACCCTCACCACCCAGCTCCCACCTTCTCGCCGTGTGTTTCCAAAGCCAGCTGAATAGAGCGGACGACAAAGACAAGAACCTGCAGAGAGTTTTGCATTTATTGCAACTGAATGTAAATGACATCAGGGGGGAACTCCATGTGAAGTTTTTTAACAGGGCATTCAGATCTGGTGAAATTAATAACTGGGGATGTCTAATTCTGAAATCTTCTGTGTTTGGGTTGTTATAGATACTGCAACATCTATCTATACATCTATCTATCTAGATGTATACTCTGTGTGTGACATAAAATATGGATCTCCATCCCTGCCACAAAGGCCATCAAATAATGTTTAAAATAAAAAATACAGTAGGTTGAAAAGTCAGAGCATCCATCCATCCATCCATCCATCCATCCATCCATCCATCCATCCAGATTTCTCCCTTTCTTCATATAGGCTATCATTTGATCGTTCACGCTCTCCATAGTTCTCCTGTGGCGCGAGCACAGGGCGACTGTTACGCGCCTTTAGCGAGCATGCGCTCACAACATATTCCTGTAGCATAGCGTAGCATGCAATCTATCCTGTTAGCTTTGTCATTACTCATTAAAATCAGTAAACACATGAAATGATCAACATCATCAAAAGACACATTGTTTGTTATGTTCCTAATTTTGCCAGACCTGCAAGTCCATTTGGAAGGCTTGAGTTTCATCCAGCAACAGCTCAGCTGTCAGGCCAACAACCAGGGTTTCTTTGTCTCAGTGGCTCGCGGCAGGGATCCTCTTTGTCTCAGTGGCTCACTCGAAGGGAGCTTCTCATCCAGTCTGGCTCTATAAGTTCTGAAACTCAGGACAAATGTGTTGCAAAAGGTCTGTTTTGCAGCAGTCTGGTTCTGAATGGTCACCACAATGACTTATCCTTGAGGATTTTGGAGATCTGTGTCCCCCTGTCCATGGATCTCCATCTTGCCGGAGATCCTTCTGAAGTGCTTCTTTTTTTTATTTATTTATTACAGGAACAAAGCATAATTGAAGCATTTCAGTAGATAAACGTGCCAACTTTTCACCTACAGTTCCCACATTTTTTCTTTTTTAAGGACAAAGAACACATATAGAACACCTCCGGTAGTAAAACATAATGACACCTATACAAATACTCACGCATACACCCCTCCAGAGGAAAAAGAAGAACAGGATAAGGGGAAAACAAACAACTAGCTAAATAAAGGTAATAAAAATAATAATAATGAAAAAAAAGTAAATGGGGGGGAGGGGGTGAGCTGGATGCACAATCTTAATTGTGTATGTTTTTGAGATCACCTCAATCTGAATTATTGCTCCTTAACCCCCCCTTAGGAGCAAAATTGAAATATTGTGAGAATGACTTTTTGAGACTTGTAGGAGAAATGATAGTCATAGATAAGATCTCATCATTGCATCTTTTTTATTTAATTCATGTCTTGCTTATTGCTCCTAAAAAGCCGGTTGGAGCACTAAAGAGTTAAAATACAGATCTCAATTGCCTGTCTTCTTGAGATCACCTCAATCTGAATTATTGCTCCTAAATCACACCTTGGAGTAAATCTGAGATCATAGGAGATCTCAGGATTCCATCTTTATGATCTCATTCATGTCTTACTTATTGCTCCTAAAAAGCCAGGAGGAGCACTAAAGAGTTGTAAGACGGAGCTCAATTGCTTCTCTTGTTGAGATCACCTCAATCTGAATTATTGCTCCTAAACCCCTCCCCTTAGGAGAAAAACTGAGATAATGTCAGAATGACTTTGAGACTAAGGTAAGAGAAAATTGAGATTAAAATGGAAGAAATAAGAAACAACTGTGAATGAACTGCAGCCTCATTTATTTTGCATTAATTCAACACGCATACCAGTGTGCATACCATTTTACAAGAGTGAAACAGGCCATACATTGTAAAAGTGACAGCAATCACATTATCCCAATTGAGAACCACTGGTGTAACAACATGTCAATAAACTGCTGAACAAGAGGGCACACTGGTGAACAAGGGGCTGTTGTAAACATTATGCCTGTAAAGCCAGTCACTGTATTGACCTGTGACGGCATTTATTTATGAGGGCCTTTTTAAGCTTGGCCTCCTCTACTGGTTTCCAGTTCTCCATCGTTGCGCACCGCCTCACATAGGCTGCAAAAAAAAAACGGAGAAAAGAGACTTAAATTAGTTTGATATTTTCCTAGCATATTTTAATACATTATTATGTTCATTCAACTATCTGTAAAATGACATTTCTATATAGCAATGGTTCCATCTAAGTTTATAATGTTTTTGATTATTAACATAAGAGGAAATAATGACTAGTGGCAAAGAAAACATTTAATATTAGGAATATTAAATGATGAAATAAATTGTTTTTAAAAGATATGGCAAAGAAACACTCAGGTATGCATGACACAAGTACAGGTAATTTTTGATCCATCTTGTGCATTAGAATGGGTTTGCAGTGCCAGTGTCTCAAAGGGTTAAAATAAAGGACTGTTTATATCCATCTTAGCCTTCCTGTGCATCTCTCAACACACCAGGAGCTACATTCAGTATCATTCAATTTCTTATTTGACTTTTACGGTGGCCGACAAGGGTCAAACGGACAGCAACGGCCCAATACGTCTCAGTTTGAGAAAACAGCTTCAAGTACAGAAACAATGCAAAATCACAAAATCAAACAAGTCTAAACGAGGTACAAAACGAGGAACGTGTTGCAAATGAAAACACGCATCATCAAAAATGCATCATCATCAAACGCACTGAAAATGGAGAAACGATCTGTAAACCGAGAAAAGATCTGCAAACAAAAAACGCTGCATGCTCCAAACCTGCAAGGGGAGCCCTCAGCGTAACAGCTCAATAGAGAGACACACCGGATGAAGAGAGACAGAACAGCTGACTAAATCACAACGGTGTATGAAAATACAGCAGAAACGGTAATGTGACTTTTACTTGATTTTATATATATATGTATATACATGTTTGCATGTAGATTAGCCTGCTTGATATAAAACACCTGTTTTAATAATACATTAAAAAGCCCTCTTATCACAGTCTCCCATACCTATATCAAGCAGGCTAATCTACATGCAAACATATATATAAAATCAAGTAAAAGTCATATTACCGTTCCTGCTGTACAGTGGAAACCGCTTATAGTGATCACGTTGGTCTGGAGTCAATATGATCACAATAAGCAGTTGATTACTATAACTGAATTTTTATTGTTTCACTTCATTTTTTATGCATAACATCATCTAAATGCCATTTGTATCGTTTTTCAATGAGAAAAATGGAAACAGACAGCTTCAGCATTGACTGAATTTTATTCTGATTTTAAACTCAGTCGTTTCAAATGCTTCTTTTGAGAAGCATCATGCAAGTTTAATTACTTTTGCCAAACACCAAGTTCACTTCTTTTTCAAAACCATTTAAAAGGTCAAAGTTTTTAAAACCAACATGCAGGAGACCAGTCTTTAAAATGTGAACTGCATTCCTCAGCTCTGAATGGGACAGCTGCGCTGTGTCCTGCTGCGAGTAAAAAATAAAATACACGTAGTTTTAAAATAGTTTTTGCATGTTTTCATTCATAAAATTCCCAAAAATGAAACTATAAGTGGATTTCTTGATCACTATAACCAAATTATTTAAACAGCATTTGTATAGAAATGATTCTGTCCTCTGGATCCTAAAGCAGCTGATTATTATATCCGTGATCACTATAAGCGGTTCCTGCTGTATTTTCATACACCGTTGTGATTTAGTCAGCTGTTCTGTCTCTCTCCATCCGGTGTGTCTCTCTATTGAGCTGTTACGCTGAGGGCTCCCCCTGCAGGTTTGGAGCATGCAGCGTTTTTCGTTTGCAGATCTTTTCTCGGTTTACAGATCGTTTCTCCATTTGCAGTGCGTTTGATGATGATGCATTTTTGATGATGCGTTTTTTCATTTGCAACACATTCCTCGTTTTGTACCTCGATTAGACTTGTGTTTGATTTTGTGATTTTGCATCGTTTCTGTACTTGAAGCTGCTTTCTCAAACTGAGACGTATTGGGCCATTGCTGTCCGTTTGACCCTTGTCGGCCACTGTAGACTTTCATAATCTAATCATATTAAAAATATATTTACTCAAAAAAAACAACAACAATCAAGTAACTAGTGTACAACAAATCAAGCAGGCAAAATACTAGAAAGTAGCTAGAACATTGCAGTCATTACACCAGAAAAACTACTCACTCAGAATTCCATCAACTTTGCTTTGGTCAAGCAGCTGCTTCCCCTCTTGCCATGTCGTCCGAAAGCCACTGCATTGGTGCACTCCTCTGCGGTGAAGAAGTGTTCAAAAAGGAAATGGAAAAGTCGAAGGCTGTCATGGTCACATTGGTGCATCATGGAGGCAAGCTTGAAGGATGACAGGAACAGGCCACTATTGGGAAAGAGCTCCTGAAGAGCCTTCTGTGACGGGTGGATCAAAGCTGCAGGGCTCTCCTGGTACAGAGCAACATTTTTAAGAAATCCTCGAGCCACTCTGATGTCTTCTGGCTCTGAAAAACAAAAAGGATAAAAGAAGTGTTGATGTACAGCTCTTAATGACAGTATAGACCCTTGGCTATCAAAAGGTACTATTAACCACAATAGAGTTAACATTATAGACTTACTTATGCTGCAGAGAATGTCCTCCATCCTCTTCTTCTCTTTTTCAAGTTTTCTGAACTCTGGACCACACCTCTGACATGGCTGCCAGGACCTTCTGTCACTCTGTGCTACATCCTCAATGGGTTCTCCATATTCACTTTGAGGGCTTCTGTCAACTATCAGGGTGCTTGCACAAGAAGATGAACTTGTGCTCAGATTTTCATCTGTCTCGGGGCGAGAAGTCTGAACTAGCATCATCTTGGTTGTGGAAGGAATCAGAATATTGGTTGAACTGTGTGCCTGCGACTCACATTGCACTGGCGAATCCACATTGAGGTGGAGTGGCTTAGGCCGTTTCGGAGGGTACAGGGTAGTGTACTGTTTGAGGGTGTGAGGAGATGGCAGAGCGTGGCTTTGGGAAGGAGGCGAAGGCAGAGCGTGGCCTTGGGAAGGAGGCCCGTGGACAGGAGGCGATGGCAAAAAGTGGGCGCTGACGTTTTTTGAAGAGTGGACATCAGTGGGGGAGGAGTGCTGGCGATAATATACATCTGCAGGGATATTTTTTCTTATGTCCTTTTTGGGTTTTTTTTGCATGGCTGTATTTGGCCCAATATAATTCACAGTGGCACTGTAAAATCACCCATCACTCCATCTGGCTAGGACCCTTTCTCCTGGCCTCAAGACATCCAACTGTCCAATGGGGCTGTCATTCGCATCCAGAACGTCACATGTTTTGAAGATTTTGGCAGTGTAGCCATCCTCAAAAGTGACAAATGCAAAGTGACCTAAAATAAACCAAAAACCATGTCACAGCTAACATGTCATATTTCACAACAATACATTTCAAAAGAACACAAGATATGTCCTATAATATCGATATAAATCCTGCTTTTATATTGAGTTTTCATTTACATAACTTTTTTAAACTTAAAGATTTCAGATTTATTTATGGTTAGCCCTCTGAGATGAGCAGCCAACTTGTTTCCAATGCACATACTGTACACTGAGAGAAGAAGAGAGGGGAAGAGGAGAGGAAGAGAGGTGTGGAAAGAAGGAGAGGAGAACAGAAGGAGAGAGAAAAAAGATTTAGTGAGTTAAGAGACAGTGGTAAGAGTATACTGTATTACACTATACACGAGTATACTGTAACTATACACTGTGCTACAATTCTCACAGTTACACTCTAGTGCAGGGGTCTTCAACGTTTTCCAGGCCAAGGACCCCAAAACTGATGACAAAATGGAGCGGGGACCCCCTAAATATATATATTGTATGAAATTGTGTTATATCAACCGGTCCTATAGTCACTCTATTACAGATGGAGTAATGTAACTAAAGTAATCCCTCCCTAGGATTATTAAAGTATTTCTGATTCCTGGTTGATGGGACAGGTGTTGTGAATGAAACGGTGTCCAGCTTGAAAGAGCTCGTGTGTGTCGCTGAATGTGTGCATTGATGACTGAAAGACATCTTCTGCCTCCATTCATCTGTTTACTACAGTCTTCAATTCATGTTAATGTGGATTTAAAGACATGTCAATTCAGGAGGGAATATGAAAAAAAAAAAAATGAATCAACCAAAAGTTTCGTGACCCCCATGCAGTACCTCCGCGGACCCCCTAGGGGTCACGGACCCCCTGTTGAAGACCTCTGCTCTAGTGAATCCACAAATTTTCTCTGTGGTGGCTATGATTTGTATTGTTTTTTGAGCTTGTTTGGCATTTGTTGATTCATTAAATACAAGTAGTTAAATGTGCTTGTGTTTGTTATATGATAAACATTTAGTAATGTGCATTTCACAATATGTAGTGTATTAGCCCGGGAACAGTAAATCTATATCTATTATAGTATTATTTATTTGTTGGTATTTGTTGTGGCCATTGCCCCCCCAATAATAATTTTCTGGTGCCGCCGCTGCTTGACAGTGAATTAAGACACATCTTGAGTCTAGCAGCTAAATTTATATTATTATATATTAAATATATATATTAATTGATTGTGCAATTTTTAAAGTGTGAAAAGGTGTTGATACAATTTTAAGGATTTCTAACAAGACAATTTAATGTTTCTCTGGAAAGACCATAGTAGACTTTATTATTCAATAATTATTATTCAAGTAGTTTATACTGTATACAGTTTAGCTTGTAGGGGATCTTTAAAAATCAGCTATTCTACTTATACTTTCCTTTAATTACCAATTGATAAGTTAAAAGTAAAAAATAACGGTAAGTAAATTAACAATAACTCACCAGCTGCCTCCTCTTCCTCTTCAGTTCCCAGCTGTACATGATCTTTCATTTTGGTTGAAGGTAACCTCTGTCTTTTTGAGTTTGATCCAGATGTCATTCTGTAAATGGCAGTTTAAAAAGCATGATGTTAGCAATCTAATACTTTCATATATCACATACAAGATAAGAAATCAAAGACAAACCAAACCCTCCAGGCTTCATGGCCAAATGATCGCATCTCGATATTGAACCCAAATATCTCGATATCGATATGACTATGATTTCATGCAAAGTGCAGCAACAGTGAAAATTACACACACTCAAACACTACATATACATACATTTACGTATATATAGTCAGTCCATATTGGGCTTATTAAACTAAACATGTCTTCTTCAGATCATGTTTCTTCAAATAACTAAACTGTCTTTACTTATCAATAAAAGACTCTACTTCTAGATGTCTTGTGCAGTTGAACGTAACCGCTGTGAACCAATCATAAACTGACGTCTTATTGATCTGATTCACCGGCTTTCTTACCGTCACCGCTGTTAATGACCATGGTGAAGTTAGTTTCAGGTTGGTTAGTCAGACATAGTCGCGTAATTCAGCAGTGTTGAATGTCCAACCTGAAACTAACTTCACCATGGTCACAAGCTTTTATACAGAACAGAGAAATGTATTATATTTTTTTTAGCGTGAAAAATGAAATACATGGCGTGGCGGGAGTGCGTGACAAAAAGACAGAAAACTGGTGACGCAGCAGAGTCTCTACTTTCATATGACACCTTGTTTGTGTGGTTAACATCATTTTGGTATGCTACATGTTAGCTTACTAGCTTCCTATGTCTATGCAGCACGCATCTCACGCAGCCCTTTGTACAGTGGGCGCTCTTACATAAAAGGTTAATTTATATGGACATTTTCACAAACACAACATTGATACCAATTTCCAAGTGTGATGTTGATATGTGACAACTTGTGCGTGCTAAAAATCAAAGGAAACCATGCTACTTGTAATGTTAGTAGCTAGCTTGATTCGAGACTGCATGGTCGTTCAAAATTCACCGCCCAAAATTAAAATAAATTGACTACTGATATCCGTGCATTTTTATCAAGCATATCAATGTATAATGCTGTCGACGGTTACAAAACTAACTTATATGTAAGAAGTTCAAAACTTACCTTTACTCCAGACTACTTCCACTGCACAATGTCAACAGGTGCCACTTCAGAGACTGCAGACCTAATTGGCCCCGACTGGACTGTCCCGCTCAAAGTGTCAGTTTGAAATTCAAACCTCCAATCAGCTGCTCTGGACGTCCGACCCAGCCCGCTCTCGTCTTTGGCCCAGTGAATATTTTATTTCCATTATTACTACCTTACTTACAAATTATTTGAAATATAGTTCATTCTCACTGTATGTGCACTGAGGATTCATGTTTCTTAACCACATTTTTTTTTCTTTTTTCTGTATGATTTCTGTACAGTACTTACATGCATCCTTAATGAATTTGCATTAATCTCTAAAGATAATACTGAAACGGTTGGTTGTCTAGTTATGTTGACTTTTATTATTTTATTAATAAATTGGAAAACTTGGAATTTAAAAGTGCATTATTTTCTGTCTTGTTTTCTTGTAAGTTAGGCTACAAGGTAAGGAACTTACAGTAATATAATACAATAATTACAATGCAGAATTTGAAATGTAGTATGTCCAGTAAAATCAAAATACTCATGCAAGTAACTCTATTTATGAGATTTCAAGGAGCTTCTCTTATCCATGTTCGGGAGACTTAAATGAGACTTATTTAATATCATTTAGAGATCTCTTCTTTTGATCAGAGTAAGACACACTCTGGTTGTTTATTCTGAGGTCACTATGAGAAAACTGAGACATATTTGAGACAGTGTTGCCAACTCCTCAGAAAGGAAAGTAGCTATTGGCTGTGCTATAAGTCACTAGAAGTCGCTGAATGACGTCATTGCCTAATTTGCATAATATATATATATTTTTTCAACTTTTTAATTTATTTAACTTTTTCTTTTTTCCCTTGTGGTCCACTAAGGACCTTAAAAATCATGCTAAAACATGAACATTTTGAACCATAACATTTTTTTTTACATTACATTAACAATCTAAATGGGAAAATAAAGACTATAAAGACTCAAAGACAATGTGAGCAAATGTTAATTATTATTATTTTTTTTTTAACTAATAAGAATTCCCTGCACACACACAGGCTGTGCTTGCCTGCTCACAGAAAGAGTGGATCATGGTCATGTTGGTCAAGGCTCTCTATAGCAGGCTCAGCAGCTGAGGGAGCTGACTCCTGAGTGATCAACCTGTGCCGTCAAACCCGGAGCATGCGCGCGGTTCTTTTGCTGTCTGGACGCTGAGGGAACACATCTGTGTCTCTGACTGTAGCGCTGAGAGGGACATCTGCGGAAGCGGGAAAACTGGGTTGGGACGGGGGGAGGCGCCCCACGGCAGACACCAGAAAAGTCGCTAGATTTGTCCCCAGTCGCTTTTTTGAAAAAGAGTCGCTGGAGGGGTCTGAAAAGTCGCTAAATATAGCGACAAAGTCGCTGAGTTGGCAACACTGATTTGAGAAGAATAATGAGATCTTGGGAGTCATAGCTGAGTTTTCTTTGAGCTCTTTCTTTGATCTCATGGTCTCATGTTTAGGAGGCTGAAATTAGACATATTTCAGATCATATAGAGATCTCTTGTTTTGATCAAACATGAGATTATATGTGATTGTTTCTCCTGAGTTGAATTTGAGAAGCAGGAGAAAAAACCTTTGGTCTCACCTTAGTATCAACAATAGCTCATTTGTGTCTAGGAGAAATGAAAGAAACAACAATGAGATCTCTTCTTTGATTTTGCTTTCCTATGGGGAGGCATCAATAGTTCTTGAGAGTACAACAGACATGGTGTGAAAGTAGACTTGCCAACACCAATTTGGGGAAAAAAGGAGAACAAACTGTACTGAACTGCGGAGCAACTTTGTAGCGCGTTACGTTACATCCACTGCAACAGCTAGAATCATGTAAGAATTCCAGCTACCAGTAGTTCTAATGAAAAAACATGCTAGCAATGAAGGGCTGGATTAACGACAAAGGCACACTCCCTTATAACCCCAAAGAGAGGTAGGAAATGAGTTTATTTCTACAAATGGGATATGATATACCAGGAACAACATTAAGCATAGCCAGTGATGTAAAACTTGCTACTTACCAGACTTGCCTTCCGTCCTTGTAGAAATTTTTGCCTCTTTCCGGAAGGTATTAAAAACACGGCACTTCCTTGTCCTCACAGAGAGGGGGCTGGTAAGTCACAGCTCTGTGGTAGGTCCTTTGGAGGAGTTGGCTGAAAAGGGGGGGTTGGAGAGATCTTATAGCTGGTTATTCACCATACTTGCATTCTCTTATCTGGTCATCATGTCAAGATGAAATATGGACACCAGTTCCCAATTTCCAAAAACCATGATCATGGCATAAAGCACAACACCTATTTCTGTTTTTCCTTAAGGGAATAAAACTGGAAAAGCACAATCCAAAAATCACCTCTTTAAAGTGGGCCAGTTACTGTTTAGTTCAGAAGACTTTTTAAACATTCTTAAAGTAATTTATCAGCCTAAAAGCTGTTACTATGATTTGGCATCATTTTTTGGCTGCACTACCTTATGTTGTAAACAGTAAAAGTAGCTCAAACTTGTGTCCATTGGTTCTCACTAAACCATAATTCAGTATTTTTGATCCACATGTTGTCTGGGAGGCCTTTAATACCTTGAATATTAATAAAACTTAACTTTGTGTGTAACCAAGCTCATCCGCACTTCCCAGTATAGCAGCAAAGAGAGAAACAGAGGAGACAGAAATGAGCTAGACAAAAAGTGAAACATGCATAGCAAAGATTAACAATTGGAGCAGCCATTGAAGAGCATGTTTTAATGTTTAAAAAAAATACAATTGAGTCACAATCTGACAAATAAACACTTAACCTATTCTCCTTTGTCTAGATATCTAGTTGTTATTGCAGGGTATAGATATTTCAGGGTTTAAAAAAGAAAAAAACACCTTTTATAGGATAACAGAACTGGGTCTAAATTTAATAAACACAAACACTGAAAAAGACAGTGTGTACTCACTGTCACAAGAAAGTGTTGTTTCTATTCTTAAGTTTTACTGTCCTATCATCAATACAAGGTGGGCCAGCCTCTGATCAAGAGGCTAAAAGTTTGTCCCAGTACAGACCTGATTCAATCCCAGGACCTTTGAATTCATCAAACAGATCCATTAAATCTGATTTGATTTGAACCAAATTCTCGAATATTACATAACTAGTGTTTTTGTTTCCTTCGCTCTTACTTTTTTAAAGAATTCAAGTCAATTCTAACTCGATTGACTGTTATCATTCATCCAACCCTGTTACAGTCAACCTTTTTTACTTGCTACACCGTTATACTTTTTGTTTAAACAACACATATTATACTAATTAGATTAGATTAAATTCAACTTTGTCGTAATTACACAGGTACAGGTACAAGGCAACGGAATGCAGTTTAGGTCTAACCAGAAGTGCAATAGCAGCAAGGGCAGGATAAATAATGGTTCCATAAATACAGGACATGGGTTTCTACTGAATAAGTATATAGATGAATACCATTATAAACAGAATCCTACTAATAGATGAATATAGTATATAGATAACTAGTGTTATTAACTAAATTTACAGATGGATATGTACCGAATATAATATACAGGTGGATATTACTATAAAAAGGGTTTTTACAGTTATGTACAACAGCATATATATTGATGGGTTTTACTATAAAATTAATAAATAAGTTTGGACAGAAGCTATCTGAATTAAAGTACAGTGGAAGGTAATTGCATATTACAGTTAAAGTACGTTATTGCAAATGTATATGTATACAATTGGTACTGTGAATAAACAGTCGGGAATGCAAATGTAAACAGTCGGCAGTGCAAATCAATATTCGGTCAAGGTGAGTAATGCAAGATGCATGTAAACAGTTGTTACAATAGTAACAGTCAGGAGTGCAGGTGAACATTACAGTCTTGTAAGAAAAAATAGAATAGCAAAATTTTGGTAGGTGTGAGGAAGGAGAGCAGAGTCTATCCATGAGGGTTAGAGTTCAGTAAAGAGACAGCTCTGGGGAAAAAGCTGTTCTTTAGTCTGCTGGTTCTGGTCCGGAGGCACCTGAAATGCCTGAGGACCAGTAGAAAACATTAAACCAATCTTTTTTATCCAATTAAATTAAGAAAAGGAAACCCAGCTGCTTTATTAACTATTTCTTAATGTCTGATGTTTGCGTCTCTTCCAGACTTCAAGTATGTTTTGATCGGAGGTGGGATTGGCCTGTTCTTATCTGTGCTATTCATTCTGTCCAAGATCTGCATGATCAGAAACCAGGCGCAGAAAAGCTTCCCAGGTAAATATTTGATTCAACCTAACTAATGTTAAGATAGTTGTTTTTTTCATGATCTCACACTGTCTCCCTTTTAGAGCCAAACATAAAGAGAACTTCTGAGGTAAGCGTTTTTGTTCAGAATCTAGCAAAAGTATTCAAAAGCTTTTTTACAATTTGTCACCAATTTAATTATTTTTATGTGATTTTATGTGACAGACCAAACACAAGAAGCCCTTTACTATGATATACCAAATCCAATTCAATTCAGTTTATTTACATATTGTAAATTCCAAGTGTATTTCATCTCAAGACACTCAAGACACAGAGACAATTCCATCATATCATGCAGACATATGGGTCAAAAGTTTTCTATTTAATCCAGCTGAATAAATTGAGTTGTTGACTTTGCTGTATTCACTCCTCCTGGATGAGCATGTAGTGACAGTAGACATCCGCCTTCATTGTGTCATTGATGTTGCAGATATCTCTCAAGCCCAAAACATAGATATTCAGAAAATAGAGAATTACAGAGGATTAAAGGCTCAGTTATGCTTGACACTTGTACATTCTGTGCAGATGTAAGATGCACAGACACAATGTCTGCAGCTTTTATACTGTGTTGATTGAACACTGAACAAATGTCGAATGGGAATTTACAGCTTTTTCCTACATTTTCAGAGCCTCTTTGTGTCCCCAAAGAGAGTTTTTCAGAATCTTATGATTTTAACTATATTTATTCTAGAAACAAAAAAGGAAATTCTAGACTTGTGTTGGTTATGGTCACTATACGTTGGATTAGCTCTGCTAGCTTGAGTCTGATATTTTTTTTAAAGAACTTGAATCCTTCCATTTTTGGATCAGTTTATTTTATTTTTTTTTGTTGTTTTCTGATATGTGCACAAACATTAGACAGAACAAATATTTTAGTACATAAATTGATATTTAAAAAAGGGATTGTAGGGGACCAGCCAAGGCCCATTAAGGACAGTGGCGAAATTTTGAATGGCTATTACTGTAAGTGACAACCTCCATTAAAAAGAATTGTAAGGACACACTGTGTCAGCCTCCTGGAGAGGACATCAGTGCAATGACTGACTATATAAACTGCTGCATAGATAGCACAATCCCTACCAGAACAGTGAAATGCTGGCCAAATAATAGACCATGGATCAAAAGTGATCTGAAGCTTAGATATGGTGCTCAACAAGAAAATGCAAGTCTATAAGAAGGGAGACAGGGAATTTATGATGACTATACAATAGAAACTTAAAATCCAGATAAGAGAAAGCAAGTAGGCATACAGGAAAAGGCTGGAAAACAAGCTCCAGCAGAATAATATTAGAGATGTGTGGTCGGGGATAAAGAAGGCTTCAAGCACACGGATGATCAGACAGATAGAAATCTGGAAAGAGCCAATGAATTGAATACATTTTTCAATAGATTCAGTCCAGGAAGAATCTCAGCATCTTTCTCTACTGCTGACTGTCACATGGACATCCTGCATTGCCATTGACTCACTGTTTATATAAGTTATCAGCCAAATCAAGAAATTTGCTGCCCCCTCCCCCTGTCTATCTCTAGAAGTCAAGTAAAGAGGCAACTGGAGTGACTGAATAAGTCACCAGGCCCCTGTTGATGTCAGCCCATAATCCTGAAGGCCTTTGCAGAGCAGCTCTGTGATTTTACAACATATCTTCCCTGGAGACAGTTCCAGTGATGTGGAAGACATTCTGCCTTGTTCCAGTTCCAAAGAAGACTCAGCCAACAGTCCTTAGTGACTATAGGCCTGTTGCCCTGATATCCCACATCATGAAGGTCCTAGAGCTGGGGTCACCAATTAAAAATCAGCAGGGCCCGAACAAAGAAAATCATCAACCAGTAAAGGTCCGGAGACATGTTTAATTATGATTAGTTACTTTAAACATCATTTATCACTGAAATAAAATGAAGTGTTTATGCATTCATGTTATACATTGAATTTTTAAATAAAACAATATAAAAAAAGAACAATTTTCCATTTTAAAATCTCAAGTGTTTTTTGAAGTAGAAAACAATAATCTTTGAGTTTCGTATATAGACAATTTCATATTTCACATATTTTAAAAAACACCTGAACTGACCGTTTATTTTATTTTTTGCTTTTTTGTGTGTGTGTTTTTTTTTTATTGCATTTTTAGTGTATTAACAAACAGTGTCTAACGTATTAGAGACAGAACAAACACAAAACCTACATGACAGCTCTTAGATGACAGATGAACATATAACATGGTGCAAAAGGTGGTTTATCAGTCTTATGATGCACATATACTGTTCAGGCCCACAGCAAGCCTCTTAAAAGTGTGGAGGAGAGATCCGGTCCAATATAGTCCAAAAATAGGTGCCATACTCCGTGAAACTGGTCCCCACTGTGATGCATGGTATTAGTTAGATATTCCAGAGCAGTTAGTTAAAAAATTATTTTACGTCGACCACAGACAGAAGGGACTTTGTCACTGACCCACTGCAGAAGAATACTCTTTCTAGCTGCAAAGGTTAAGATATTTTATAGTCTTTTGTTGGCTACTGTATCAGCCCAGTATCTTTGATGTTTGTGACAAGACCAAAGACAGTTAGTTAAAGTTCACACATCAATTTTGCACTTGAGACAGAGAGCGGAAAGAGAGGGGTTAAAGAGGCTCCTACGATGAGGGGAGATATGTAGTCTATGTAAGATCTTAAATTGTATTTTTCTTGTCCGAGTACAAACTGAAATCCCTTTTGCAAGAGACCAGATTGTATCCCACTTATGACTCTTAACTTTCTGCTTCTGAATGCAGACAAAACAGAAGTTATAGTCTTTGGACCAGAGTCTCTGAAAAATAAGCTGATAAGCCAGTCACTTCATTTGGATGGGATTAAACTGATTTCAGATAATAAACTAAAAAATCTTGGTGTTGTTTTTGATCAGGACCTGTCATTTAAATCCCATATCAAAGAGGTTGCTAGAATTTCCTTCTTTCATCTGAGGAATATTGCAAAAATTAGAAATCTCCTGTCATGGGGTGATGCTGAGAAACTAGTCCATGCATTTGTTACTTCAAGGCTGGACTATTGTAATTCTTTATTATCAGGAAGTCAACAAACTGTAGTTAAAAGCCTTCAGCTGATCCAAAATGCTGCAGCCAGAGTTCTGAAAAAAATGAAAAAGAGAGATCATATCTCTCCTATTCTGGGTTCTCTTCATTGGCTTCCTGTTAAATCCAGAATAAAATTTAAAATCCTTCTTCTCACATATAAAGCCTTAAATGGCCAAGCTCCATCTGATATCAGAGATATTATTGTTCTTATGTTCTAACAGAGAACTTCGCTCTCAATCTGCAGGTTTACAAGTGGTTCCTAGAATTTCTAAAAGTAGAATGGGAGGCAGATCTTTTAGTTATCAGGCTCCTCTCCTGTGGAACCAACTACCAGTTTTAGTCCGTGAGGCAGACACCCTGTCTACTTTTAAGGCTAGGCTTAAAACTTTCCTTTTTGATAAAGCTTATAGTTAGAGTGGGTGAGGTTATCCTGAGTTATCTCTATAGTTATGCTGCTATAGGCTTAGACTTCTGGAGGACATAGGGACCCCCATTTCATCATTCTGCTTCATTCTCTCTCTGTTCTCCTATTCTGCAGAATCTGTTTGTTCAATCTCTAACCTTCTGCTCTCTCTGCTTTTCCTCAGAGTAGCTTTGCCTCATCTGTTCCTGTTTGGCTGTGACTCCATCCTGGAGAGAAGCGTCAGCTGTGCTGCTGCCATCAACACCCTTGTTGATAGATGCTGGAGATCAGCCTGTTTTCCAGTGTAGTCCTGTTTCTCTCACCGTGACTGGCTGGATGTGCTCTCTTCGTCTTCTGGCATGGGAGCTGGCTCGGAGCTCGTCTGCCTGGCTGTGTGTTTCCTGGACGGGCCGCCTTCTACAGCTGCTTTCTGTATATATGCTTCTGTCTTCTTGAACCCCAGTCGGCCTCAGCAGATGGCCGCTCACACTGAGCCTGGTTCTGCTGGAGGTTTCTTCCTGTTAAAAGGGAGTTTTTCCTCTCCACTGTCGCTACAAGCATGCTTAGTGTGAGGGATTGTATTTGAGTTGATGAGTCAATGCAATCAACTGGTTTACCTTAGATAGAAAACTTTGAATCAATTTGACTGTATGATCTGATTGAACTGTAAAGTGCCTTGAGATGAATTGTGTTGTGAATTTGGCGCTATATAAATAAACTGAATTGAATTGAATTATCCTCATCTATGGTTACAGACAACTTCCTCTCCCACACACCCCTGACTCATCAGTAGCTGAAACTCCATTCAGTGTATAGTAAAATGAGCTCAGAGACACTTTTATTTGTTGATTAAACCAAATTTTTCTCAACAGCAGATATTTCGGGGTGGTCAATGAGGCTTGTGCTGTGAGTAATATAATGCCTTATTTGCAAGACAAGATAGAAATCCTGTTTCAAGAGCTTGTAAATGTTTGCAAGCTGTTCAAATGACATTAGCTTATGATCTGCAAATAGGTCCCTAAGGAATTTTATATTCTTATTAGACCATTGCTGGAGACCAGGGTCTGAGGAGCCTGGGGGAAAAGCAGGATTATTTATTATTGGGGTAAAATGGATGTGATATTTGATCTTCTCTCAAGGTAATGTGCCATGCTTTTAGAGTATTGATTGTTACTGGATTTGCATAAGGGGTTTTGATTTCTGTAAAATTATTAAAAAACAACAGGTCGCTTAGTCTGCAGTGTGATAGTTCTGTCTCAATATCCATTGAAGTTGAGGTTTTACCCATGACCCATTCTTGTACAAATCTCAAATGGGCACAAAGCTGGTAGATTTTAATATTAAATAGATCTAGGTCGCCCTTGTGTTTGGTAGATGTAATGCAGCCATCCTAAACCTTGGTCTGTGCTTGCTCCAGATGAAAGCACTAAGCCAACCATCTATATCCTTTAACACCCAATTAGAAAACAACACCGGAATCGTATGGATGGGATACAATAACCTACGCAGCATATTCATTTTGACCACAGCAATGCGTCCCAGGAAGGAAATGGGAAGCGACGTTCATCGCACTAGGTCCATTTTAATTTTACAAAATAGAGGGGGAAAAGTTGGCTTTATATAATTGATCAAAGAATGGGGTGATGAAGATTCCCAAGTACACAAACCCATTAGGAGACCATTTAAAAGGAAAGGGAGGTTTAGTAAATGGTATCACTGAGAGGGTGCCGAGTGGCATCGCATCAGATTTAGTCAGGTTAATCTTATAACCCGAGAAATGACCAAATCGGTCAATTAAATTGAGCAGGCCTGGTATAGATGTTTCTGGGTCAGTTAAAAGGATTAGAACATCATCCGCGTATAAGGTTATTTTGTGACACAGCTGTCCAGTATCCAAACCATGTATCGCGGATGTCGTCCTAATGGCCTCTGCAAGTGGCTCTATAGCCAAAACAAATAAGAGAGGCGATAAAGGGCAGCCCTGCATCAACCCAATGTGATTATTAAAGTATTCAGACTTGAGCCCATTAGTTAAAACTGCTGCCTGTGGTTTAGTATATATAATCCTAACCCCTCTTATAAAATGTTCACCCAACCCAAATTTGTCCAGTGTATACAGTAAGAAAACACCATATAATTTGGTTGAAAGCCTTCTCTGCATCTAGAGAAAGCACCAAACCATTAATAGATTTCTGCTTGAAAGCATTTAACAAGTGTCTTACAATGGTAGCTGAGTTCCGACATGGTCTTCTTTTATCAATGCCGGCAAAAACTTTTCCAACTGAGTGGCCAGGATCTTATATAGCAACTTCCTATCTACATTTAGGAAGGCTTTTGGCCTATAAGATCTGCATAAGTCAGAGTCAAAACACTTCCCTTATTTTAAGATTAAAGATATACACTGCTCAATAAAATTAAAGGAACACTTTGAAAACACATCCAATCTCAATACGGCAAAATATTGTGTTGTTTATTTAAACTGATATAGACTGGGTGAGGAACAAAACAATGCCACATCTTTTGATGGAAATGAATATTATCAAATGAGGCTTCAGATCATACAGCAACAATTGCACTGTCATTGTTTTACAGGGCAGAATTTGCATTTGCTGACCCATGTGTTAACAACTGCTGGATATACAGGAATACAGTCATACAAGTGACAACTCCTCTGAGATAGCACAAGATGCAATTTTTGGCAAAACTTATTTATTTATTTTTTTATTTTTTTTTCAAAATTCAATGTATACTATGAATGCATAAATACATTTATTTCAGTGTTAAATTTTATTTAAAGTAAAAGATCATTTAAAATGTTTCTTCACCTTTACTTGTTGATGATTTCCTTTATTCAGAACTGCTGATTTTTAATTGGTAACCCACGGTTTAATGTTTATTTAATATTTATTTCACGTCATGTGCGCCATCCAATGCAAATCATTGGCTCCATCCACATCTACTGAAAACTAGTGTATTTGGATGAGTCATATAAAGCAAACACTCATTGGTTAGTTAAAGGAAATCATCAGAAGCAAGCAGGTGTTCCTTAAAACTGCAAATGTGAATTGTCTATGCCATGCTACAATGTCGCATTCATAAAAAGATGTTGAAATATCTGAAAGGTCGGACACAGGCGAGAGCGTATTGGGAGATGGAGACCAACAAGACCTCCCTCATCCTTGGCCCTATCTCAAAGATTTTTTCGAAATAGTCCAAAAATTGAGCTTTCAATTCATATAGTGGCATCTGGCTGTTTTTTTTAAGATTACTTTATACTTTTATACTTTAAGTAGTTTTTGGAGCACATACTTTTTCATTTTTACTTGAGTAAAGAGCTCAAGTTCAGCTTTTACCAGAGGGTTTTTAAACTGCATTATCTATACTTCTACTTAAGTAACAAATGTCAGTACTTTTGACACCACTGATTGTTTACCACAGGGGTGGGTGCCTCACACAGAGCTCTGAGCTTATTGGCCTGAGGAGAGGGGGGTACGTTACTATGCGGAAATTTGTCAATAATCAGGTTTAAAATCAAGTTAAAATCACTGGCAACAATAACAGTGGAACTAGAAAGAAATGGAGCTAAGTCCAGAAACATTTTGGATAGAAAATTAACTGGGTGGGCAGGTGGAAAGTACACATTCATCATTACAATACTCTGACCTTGCAAAGTTACTTTGATTATCACATAGCGACCACTTGGGTTCTTAACGCAGTCAGATACTATAAGAGGTCGATTCTTCCTTATCAACACTACTAAACCTCTGCTTCTTGATGTGAACGACGAGAAGAACACTTGGCCAAATGGCCCTTGTAACTGTAAATGCTCTACATCATCAAGATGCATCTCTTAACATAGAAACATCCATACTGTCTTTCTTTATGCATGTAATTATTTTTCTCGGCTTAATAGGGCTGTGGACACCCCTTTCATTCCAGGTGCATACCCGTAACTTATTCATTATTAGTATTATTAATGATCATTATTATTAGTAATATTAACGAAATAAATATCAGGAATAGCCATGCAATTCTGAGTTCGACTGATACTCACACCGTTTCATAAAGCTTTGTCCATACGCGGTGCTGAAAATATAAATCTGGTGTCTACAGATGTTTAGGGCAGCGATTCCACGTAAATCACAGCTGTGTCAAAACTCTTCCGTTGACAGACAGCTTCGGAATAGCAGGACAAAGAAGTGCATAGTCCACATTTTTCCTAATGAGTGAAGCCGTTACCTCGTCAAAAGCCTTGCGTTTTTTGGCCACTGCCACCAGATAATCGTTGAAAAAGACACCTTAATCCGGCCGCTGGCTGGTTCGGCTCCATAGCGAGGCGCAGAGCTGCCGCCATCACTCGTTGTTTATCAGCGAAGTTGCAAGTTTCATGATGAATTTTTGTGGCTTAATGAGAGCAGTGGGCTTTAGGCTGACCTTCAAGACTTTAAATTGGGTTTGAATGACAACAAAGCCATTCTCAAGCTATGCCAGCCATTCGTGAGCTTATATACCTTTTTCTAAAAACTAATACCCTTTAAATTAAATGTTAAAATGCAAACTAATAGTACGTCAACATACCAGGAAGCAGATTTCTCATCTCGATCAAAATATTTATTTTATACTAAGAGGCTTAAAAGTTTCATCAACTCCAGTCAAAACTCCCAAAAGCGCCTCTTACAACTTAAAAAAGAAACTTGTCATCTCAGGCCCGGATAAAGAGATGCTGAGTTTGGAAGCAGAGAATAAAAATAGTTCATACAAACCATGCATGATTATAGTTATCCCTGTTACAAAAAATCCACAACAAAATGAAAATATTTGGGGAGAAACTGAACATATTCAGGCTGGATGATGGTGGGGATTCTTTTCATATGTCATAAAAAATGAAGCATTAATTTCCGCATGTTTTGCTCCTGTATTAAATAATAATTTTGCGTATGCTCTCCTTGAGTCCCGAGGATAAGTCAGAGCGGAGCAAGAGGGGAGGCACAGCGGAGTCTGTAGGTGCTGCTTTGCGCAGGAGGTCTGGAGCGTTGACTGAGGATGTAGGATTTAAGTTTTAGACACTGTCGTCGGACAACATGCGGTAATTTATAAATATTTTAAATAAAGTTGGGTCCGGATTAGCCAGTAGGTGGGTCCAGATCTGAACCGCGGACCTCTGTCCTAGAGATAGAGGCCTGACTTACTAATCTTCAGAAGACTCAGGTGGAATCATCCACAATCTTCTGGATCAAAGACTACCTGAAAAACAGACCAGTTTGTTAGACTGAAGGGTCAGCTGTCTAATCAGGTAGTCAGCAGCAAGGGAGCACCATAGCGGATGGTACTCTCCCTCTCTTCCTATTTACTTTGTGCACGTCTAACTTCCAGTACCATACAGAGCCCTGTCATCTGTGGAAATACTCAGATGGCTCTGCAATCATTGGACGCATCAAAAATGGACAGGAAGCTGAGTACAAAGAGCTGGTGAACCGCTTTGTTGCATGATGTGGAAACAATCATCTGATCCTCAATGTCAACAAAACAAGGGAGATGATTGTAAATTTCAGAAGAAACAGGAACAAGTTCAAAAGTTATAAGATAGATAGATAGATAGATAGATAGATAGATAGATAGATAGATAGATAGATAGATAGATAGATAGATAGATAGATGATAGATAGATAGATAGATAGATAGATAGATAGATAGATAGATAGATAGATAGATAGATAGATAGATAGATAGATAGATAGATAAAAAAGATATTAACAAAAGTAAAATGACAATCAAAAGAAAAGAGTCAGTACCAGCCAAATGAATGTGAATCTTTCATTAAAATATACTCTGGATGCAAGCTAAGAAAAATTAAATATTTCTGAACCAACTGTGTCACATGTCTGATCCCTCATAGAAGCAAAGGAGACAGCGGACTGCATTGGTACTATTCATCAATCAAGAGTAGTTTTGGCCCAACAGGGAAACATTTCAGAACAGGACAGTTCTGATATGTAGGAGCCTGTTGCCCGGTCAGGGGTTCCAAATGGGAACTCAGAGATACAGGTTTGCCATGAATCCATAAAACGTTCAGGCAGGTTCAGAGTTCCAAGAGTCCATCAGCAAGCTTAGACAGACACACTCAGATGGAGACAGACATGCCCAGTGGTTGAGAGGGGCAGAGACGAGACATGATACCAGGAGAATTGAAGAACTTCAAACTGGCTTCTCCTAGGAGTCAGGATCCCTGGAGTTAAAACCGACTTTCCCTGCACTCCGAGCCAAAACCAGAGGGCTCTGCAGGGAAGAGCCAGAACCCGAGCTCCCCTGCATGCCAAGCCAAAACCCTGAGGGCTCCGTGGAGAAGAACCCTGACAGGATCAGGAGACAATTACAGACATGAACCAAGGACTAAACAAAAAGTAAGCGACGCAGAGAAAAAATGGATAACTAACATGAAAAACTAGGGATAATGATCCGGCACCGATAGCTGGGCTGAACCATATATATAAAGCAGGCCGAGCAGGTGGATAAGATGAATGATAATTAGAGAGCGGGGAGGGAACAGCAGTGAGTAATTAGATCAGCTACCGGGGAATGCGATCATGACACCTGGCGACTTAACCTCTAGAAGATCTGTAGAAAAGGCAAGAAAACCTCTTCTTTTTGTAACTTTGTATCGTCCACCAGGTCCTTACTCTGAATTTTTAGATGAGTTTTCAGAGTTCCTTTCTGATTTGGTATTAAAAACTGACAGGGTCATCATAGTGGGAGATTTTAATATCCATGCTGACATTGAAGGCGATAGCTTAAGAGCAGCCTTTAATGCTATCTTAGACACTGTTGGCTTTGTTCAAAATGTGAATAGTCCCACACATTCTCATCTTCATACTTTGGATCTTGTGCTGACATACGGCATAGAATGTGAAGAAATAACAGTATTTCCTCACAACCCTGTCCTCTCTGACCACTTTCTGATAACCGTCAAGATTACTTTAACAGAGTTCTCCTCCCCTAAAAGAAGGTTCAATTTTAGTAGATCTTTATCAGATAGTGCAGTTATACATTTTAAAGAATCTGCTTCACTTTCTCTCTCCTCTGTGTTGCTGAGCAGTGCTGCAGAGTGCAAAAGCATAGCTTATTCCCCTTCACAGGTTGATGATTTTGTTGATGGGGTTGCTAGTTCTCTGTGTACTGCCTTAGACAACGCAGCTCCTTTGAAAATGAAAACCATTAAAAAAAGAAAGCTTGCTCCTTGGTTTAATGCAGAGCTGCACACTTTGAAGCAAAATGCTAGGAAACTGGAGAGAAAATATCGCTCCACAGGCCTGCGGGAGTCCTTCCTAGTCTGGAAAAATAGTTAACTGCTGTATAACAGGACCCTTTGTAAAGCAAGAGCAGCATACTTCTCATTAATAGAGGAGAATAAGAATATTCCTAGATTTCTTTTTAATACAGTTGCCAAACTCACCAAGAGCCATAGCTCTGTTGAACCGTCCATTCCACCTGCTCTTAGCAGCAATGATTTTATGGGATTCTTTATAAATAAGATTGATCTTAATAAAAATAAGATCATAAGCACTCCTCTTTGCGATTGTACCTGAGGTAGTCATGGAATCTGAACTGGGTTTTGACTGCTTTGATCCAGTTTAACTTTCTGAGTTAGCAAAATTATTGTCTTCATCTAATCCTTCAACTTGTATGTTAGATCCAGTTCCAACCAGCTTATTTAAGGTGGACTCTGGTTTATAAAGAGCTCTGGTTTATGAATGGCTCTGGTTCATAAAATCCTCCTTCTCACATATAAAGCCTTAAATGGCCAAGCTCCATCTTATATCAGAGATCTGATTGTTCCTTATGTTCCTAACAGAGCACTTCGCTCTCAATCTGCAGGTTTACTAGTGGTTCCTAGAATTTCTAAAAGTAGAATGGGAGGCAGATCTTTTAGTTATCAGGCTCCTCTCCTGTGGAACCAACTACCAGTTTTAGTCCGTGAGGCAGACACTCTGTCTACTTTTAAGACTAGGCTTAAAACCTTCCTTTTTGATAAAGCTTATAGTTAGGGTGGCTCAGGTTATCCTGAGCTGTCTTTAAAGTTATGCTGCTATAGGCTTAGACTTTTGGAGGACACAGGGACCCCCCTTTCATCATTCTGCTTCATTCTCTCTCTGTTCTCCTATTCTGCAGAATCTGTTTGTTCAATCTCTAACGTTCTGCTCTCTCTGCTTTTCCTCAGAGTAGCTTTGCCTCGTCTGTTCCTGTTTGGCTGTGACGTCATCCAGGAAAGAAACATCAGCTGTGCTGCTTCCATCAACAGCCTTGTTTGTAGATGTTGGAGATCGGCCTGTTTTCCAGTGTGGTCCTGTTTCTCTGGCCGTGGCTGGGTGGATGTGCTCTCTTCATCCTCTGGCATGGGAGCTGCCTTGGAGCTCGTCTGCCTGGCTGTGTGTTTCCTGGACGGGGCCGCTTTTTACAGCTGCTTTTTGTATCTCTGCTTCTGTCTCCTTGAACCCCAGTCGGCCTCGGCAGATGGCCGCTCACACTGAGCCTGGTTCTGCTGGAGGTTTCTTCCTGTTAAAAGGGAGTTTTTCCTCTCCACTGTCGCTACAAGCATGCTTAGTGTGAGGGATTGTATTTGAGTCAATGAGTCAATGCAATCAACTGGTTTTCCTTAGATAGAAAACTTTGTATCAATTTGACTGTATTATCTGGTTGAACTGTAAAGTGCCTTGAGATGACATGTGTTGTGAATTTGGCGCTATATAAATAAACTGAATTGAATTGAATTAAAGCGCTCTGGTTGATAAAGGTCCTTGCTTTATAACTAGCTCTGGTTTATAACGGGCTTTGGATAATAAAGGCCTCTGGTTTATTAAAATCTCTGGTTTGTAAAGTCACTGCATGAAAAGTGGGATTTTCGTCAATATGCAGCACTGTAGATTGCTGTGGAACATCAGGTTAGCGGCAGTTTACGGCAATTTGCAGGCTTTGCCGAAAACTCCCGTAAATTGTCAGAAATTGACGTGGACTTTCTTAGGCAGTGTTCCCCCCATGCCTCCCCCCCATGGAATTCTAGGGGAGGCTTTAACATGTAAATGAAAATGCTGTGAGCTATACAAATGCAAATCAGGGTTGCAGGGGGAGTTTTACCCCAAGTGACATTTTTCTAAAAGGTAAGAAAATCTCTGATACAAAGAGATCCGGCTCAGTATAGCCTCTTACATTTTAGCTTGAATTGATTTATTTAATTAAAGTATAGAGACCAAAACAGATCTTTAGCTGACAGAGCAATACATTTAGAGCAGTAATTATTTTTTTAAAAATTTGCATTTAAGAGAAAAAATAAAATGTTGTCTGTCAATATGCTCAATTCACAATTACTTAAGTGGAAAAGTTTCAAGAAATGAGTCT